>JARGYA010000009.1:0-1284171 GCA_029204335.1 Mycena vulgaris
ACCCGTCAGAAAGCCCAACATCGTCGATTTGCAGATCTATCTCGTGTCATTTCTGAGTGTTCAAGTGCAGACTCATAACGAGAAAAATCCAGAGGCGGATTGCGAGGAGAAGGTCTGGACCACAGAAGGAGAGGAATAAATGCGAGGGGCGTAAAGAGGGCCATTGTGGATGTGTGAGATTGAGGCCGAAGAGCCAGCTTTTTCAAGCTTTCTTGTACCTCACTGCGACCGGGCCAAACCTCGGAGAAACTGCCCTCGAGCTCGAGTCATTCCCAGGGATCCAGTCTCGTGACGGCGCTGGTAGTGAGGAACGCCACCACGGGCGATACTGGATGGAATCAGTGAAGGAGAAAGTCGATGTTTGTTGGTAAGGGGAGCACCGGCTCCTGCTGTTCGGAAAGACCCGGGAATGATGGCGGGGCATCACAGCCACTGACGAGCAATGTTTCACGATCGACGGAGAAGGAAATTCACCTCTTATTTCATGAACCGCTATGATATGGTTAGGTACAGAACTGGCCTGCGACCGGAACTTTGTTTCCTGTTGTGGTGGGCGTTGTAAGAATAGAGTAGGCAGACAGAAACTGGACTCGTAACCAATCTGCCTACGATTTGCAACAAAGTGGCGAGCACGTTGCCGCAGGACTGGGACGACTCGGGATCTTCAATTCAGGCGCGCGAGGGTTTGTAATTTTGGGTGGGGCCGAGCGCGGGCCATCAAAATAATGTTCAATTGACTACGTCATCGAGTCATTCCGGTTATAAAACAGTGACACACTTGCATAAACGGGTCACGCGGTTTCTAAATCCCCTGCGTACCCGCAGACCATCAACTGATGTAGACGGCATTATCTCGGTGGGTACCGACGTTTGACTTGGGAGGTCAAAAAGCTCACACATCGGCTTTGCAATGTTTCAAGAATGGCGATTATATATATACACTATTATGTATTACACTTCCCTCCTCCGCCCACCTATACCACCGCCCTCTTCTCATTATTGCCATGTCCCAACTTGCGCTCCATCTTCCGCCTTGCGCTCCGCCATCGCGCGCATCACCACGGGCACTGAGCTGACGATGGCCATCGCCGCCAGCACCCAGCTGAGGATCTCAATGATCTTGAGCTCGTGGCACTCGTTGAGCCCGCCTTTGACCTGCCCGACACCGCCGCACTCGATGAGCCCAAAGAGCGTGTGGATGAGCACGCCGGAGATGATCCAGAATATGGTTGATAGGACAACGAATATCTGGGCGGGATCAGGAGCTGGATTGGAGATACAAGCGCTGGTCATACCGTATGGTGCATTGAGCCGAACACTTTCTGCGCGAAGTGGAACCCGATGTACACTGATTTCAACCGTTAGCGTCGCACGGTCAAAACCCAATTGCAAGACAGACCTAACGATAATGCCATCGTGCGCACGGAGGAGAATATTAAGAATGCTATTCTGCATACTGGGTGAGCCCACTGCTACCCGTTGATTCGAGGCCGCAGTACCTTGATCTTTCCGTTTTGGAATCCCACGTATGCGTCTTCTGTTTGTATTGAAACGTATCGACGCTGAAGCCAAGCTCCGCGGTCGACAGGATGAACATAATCCCAAAGAGAACTCTGCAACCAAACTGAGATCTTCGTTCAAGGAAAACAGAAGAATGAAAACGCACGGAATATCCCAGGTTATCCCCATCCTGCGCTCGGCGTCCGTCGGCGGCGCCTTGGTTGATTTTTCTGAAGGCATAGTAATGGTGGGACAATTATTTCGTGATGGGGACGATTATCTCGAGCGAGCGAGCAGGATCTTCGACGAGCATACACTCGTTGCTTTATACCTGCGAGAAGGCAAACGGGCTCCAATTGCTGCCGTGAGTTGGTGAGATCACCAATGACGCATCGTATCGCCACCGAACTTGGACCGTGGAAATTGATGAATCCGCACCGCCACGCTCTTGGCGTGGGGCACCTAAACTGGTGGCGCGAGGGTCGGTCCCGCCAAGGTCCTCGAAGGTCCTCCAATTTCCTTACATCTGCACAACTATCTGGCCGAACACAATAAATGAAATAAAAAAACTGCTGCATCGTGCTTCCGGTCAGCTGTCATCGCCTCCGTCATATCTCTCCGCAGAAAGGCGCCTGCGTTCCAGAGTGTCGGGTCCTGCTGTCCGGGATTACGAGAAGGTCCGGACAAAAACTCGGTACGAGTCTTATTATGTGAATTCGAATATATTTAACGAGCGGATTCGGACATCCCGAACAATTATCGCGTACTGAAGGAGGAGCCTTACGAGCAGAATGTGATCTAAAAAATAGAAGAAATTGAATCATGCGATCAGAGGCAGAATGCAAGGGAAGGGTTGGACGCACGACCAAGTTTACGTCGTTCGCCTGGCACGCGACCTGAACATGGGTGTCGCTATCCACGTGGAATGCCGTGGAGCAGCTCCCAGACGTGCCTAGAAGTAAGAAATTTCGTCAGGACGGCGATAATACGATGCATGTAAATGGGTGGAAACGTACAGTCTGCGCCGGCATTGTTGCACCCGTTGTAGTACCTGACGAGAGTCAGCAAAATTCCACACAGCGGCGAGTGCGTATCGACGTACCCGAACCCAGTGGTCACCGAGAACGCGTGCCTGGAAAAAATGCCTCAGTGGGGTCAACAAGCAGCCAGCACGAATTGGTGCGTACGGGGGAATCAAGGTAAGATCCGTGCTGGAGCCCGACCCCGGGCTCGTGGGGTTTACGAGGGTGGTCTCGACGGTGGTGCAGCCCTCGCCGTTAAACTGGCATGCTCCTGAAGCAAACAAGGTCAGCCTGAATTTTCCGCCGACACCAAAGCAAGCGCACCGGTTTGGAGGTATGCAATCGCAGAAATGAGAGGTCCGTTGACGGTGTAGCTTCCTCCGGTAGATAGAGTTGTGGGGCCCTGAATCAGCATGGGCTACAGTTCAATGCGCGTTAATGAGCGTTGAACTATAGATTGGAGACACCGACAGTTCCGAAACCACAGCTGGGAGACAGTTAGACGAGGCCGTGTGGGAGTAGGATTAGACTAAGACAAACTTGTTGCTGAAGATGACGGTGTGCGTTTCAGCGCGAACGCTGCTGAGTGCGATAGCCAGCAGGGCGAAGGCGGTCGACTTGGCGGAGAAGAGCATTTTCAACAGTTGAAGGTCGGGATGGGGAAAAAAAGAGAGTGGGTGCTTGGGATGAAGAGCCTGGAATACACACCGTTTATAAGGGACCTCAAATTTCAATACTGATTCTCCCTCGCCCGTGGGTCGGTAGTGTGTTGCCCAGACAACGCTCAAGCATGTTTCCCCGTCATCACGACTCCATATGCGGAGCACGCGATCCTCAATCATGCGCATCACGATTCACTGATGCCATTGATGGGACTCGTCGTAAATGCAATAAGTAGCGTTAGTACAAATCCAATTCGTACAGGCACGAGTTCCAACCAAGTTTCAACCCTTTATGACTTACCGACAGTGCGTGTTCGTGGGGCATGTCCCATTACTGAGTGTTCTGGGCGGGAAGGATAGCGAGCATAACTTCTTACCGCTAAAACTCGCCAATTTCGGGTGTTCAGCGATGATCCCCAGGCCGAATCTAAGGCGGGGTTCATGGCTCTCTGATGGGGCCGACGAGGCGAGTTGAAACGACACTGTAAGATACGGTCCGTGCATGTGTACTTTCGGCATCATTACACGACGCCCATTTGTCAACCCGGGGGAGCTAAAGTTGAAGACTTAGCAGCATCAACGGTATGCCATCCCTCCTATTCTCCGCCGGTGACGTACTGACCATCGGACCGCCTGGTGCCGCAGTGCTTGTACATCACGCTCAGCGCTCGTTCCTTACGCGTTCGCTGAGAGTACGTCCCTTTCACTCCTTTATTGGTACTATACTTACAGTGTACATAGAGGTCTCTCTTTATTAGGTACATTAATATAGTGCTCGTTCCTTACGTGTTCGCTGAGAAGGTCTCTCTTTATTTTAAGTACAATTGAGACCAATTGTTTTAGGAAGAACATCGGCATTGGCCAAAACTGAAAGTACTTGAATCAACTTGCTATTCTGACTTGGTACTTTGACTTGTGAATGGTGCCTAATTTGATAATCAGAAGGGTGAGGAACGGTGGGTTCCTCGAGAGCTCCGTGATCAATTTGTGCGAATCGCTCACCCCTCTAAGGATTTGAAACAGGATAAAGAGAAGGTTCGTTCTGTGAGTTGCGACGCTTCCACAGGGGGCAAAACCCACGGCATGTCAGTTTGACATGCCGCAGGGGCATATTTCCGGGCACTTGGTAGGGCATGACAATGCACAAAGAATATTTGTTTTGAGTCTACATGCCCTACCAAGTGCCCGGAAAAATGCCTGGACACTGCTCCTGCGGCATGTCAACCTGACATACCGTGGCTTTTTCCCCCTGTGTTCAATGCTGGTATCCGCGATATATGCAGTGCTGTCATTTCGGTTGTTCTTCCCGTGTCTTTTGGGGCTACAGAGGAATTTAATGACCAGGTTCTGAACGATTTTCTGTGCGTTGAAGCGCCTGCTATTGCAGTTCGAAGAGCTCGGGTGGAATTTGGAACGAAGCGGATGAGTGTTGGACTGTCTGTCCCGGCAGAACCCGGAGACCAAACAGACCAAAATGCTCCTTATCTCTCCCGACTCAGACTCCTTGAGGTATCCGATTCCAAGGCTTTCCACGACGTGATTCCAGTTGCAAACTGTTCCTACTATCGTAGATTTTTTTTTTCGGTTTCCTCGGTGGCAAATCTGGCCATTCACTCTGATCAGTGGCAATTTTTCATTTGCATTATGCATACGGCGTGCTGGGTGTTCACTGGGACTAGCCACGTTTGTTATCTCGCTCCCCCGGAAGGGGCAGAAATTAAAAACACAATTCAATTCCTGCAAGCAACTGCTGGCTTGGGCAAATCTTGCGCTTCAAATGGCTCCTATCCGTTCCCACCTCTCTATTCCCAACAAGCTGCATCGCGGACTCGGAGCCAATGCAGATCCGCCTTCTCTCCCCTGGCTCCGCAGGGTCACCGCAGTGCCAAGCCACCATTCGTGCCGTCATCTGACTGTGCCGCAGAAATCCGCAGCTTTGTGGTCTTCCCGCAGACGTGGTGGCAGTTCCGAACTGGTAAGTCCTGACAGTAGATGGTAATGGCGTATGAGAAGACGACGAAGGCGGCGCCGGCGATGAAGAACGACCGTGGCGCGCGCCGCGGACGCAGGACGTGTTGCGGATGGTACTGAAGAGTAGAGGGGATTGGGAGTGGGGTAGGATTAGATTAGGATTAGGGTTGGGATTACGATGGGGACAAGACTAGCACCGCGCGGTGGGGGCGAGTGGCGAGGATAGTGGTGGAGACAACGTGGCAGGGCTGATCGCCGCGGCGCCGACGGACGGCGGCGCCACGCAGCGGCAAAGAAATGCTGTGTAAGCGCGGTGCGGACGGAGTGAGGCGCAGATTGAGCCCGCGCAAAGTAGCGGACGTCGGGAATATCGGGCAGAGGGCGGCAGGAGCAGCGGGCGGAGCCCAATCAAAGTCGCGCTTAGGGCATGTCACCGTGCCGTATTTTTACGCAATTATGTACGGCCCGGAAAAACGGTTACGCCCCCGTACCGTTGGCAGGTTTGTGGAGTCCTCATACGGTACGGGTTCACCCGTATGCGGGGTACTCGTAACCGTCCGTTTACGCGTAAACGGCCTTACATAATATGCGCCACAACAGCGCTGCCGAGCACCTCCATATTTTTCTGTTGACAGATGGCTTGAAAGCGAACCATAATCGCCGCCTTCCCTGGCCGCCACAGATCCCCGTCGTCCCTAGCCGCCACTGAGGGACGTAAAGAGTTGAATTCAAAATTTTCCATTTTGGTTACATTAGTGCCGTTCAAAGTTTTCCTTGTTGGCTCCTGTGTGCGCTCCTGGTTCGTTTCCTGTTTGCTCCCAGGAGAACAACCAGGGGACACAAAAAGGGACCAAGTAGGGACAACTTTGCAGGGGACGGCAGTCAAATCGGCGCTGCGAGATGGGAGGTTTGGTGGCCCCGGGAATTTGGAAGCTGCGGGGCCGGCACTAAATCGGGGGAACGCAATAAGGGGGCATATATGGCCCATATAGGGGCCAGATATGGGAATAGGTAGGCCTACATCTTGAGTGTGAAAACGAAAATTTCTGTCCAGAATTCACTGGGTACTGCAATATAGTTACAAGCGCACAAACAGGCTGGCGAATATAGACTAGAAGATCATTACGAAAGACTAAGACACGCCCTCGCAAGAGAAAGATGTCCAAAGACATGAAACGAAAGACGTAAGATGATTTTCGCAAGACCAAGACGCTGAAAGATGAGTTTGAAAGACGGAAGAGGCGAAAGACGACCCTGCTGTTTTACTGATTTCGGAATACTCACATGGCCAGACTTATCAGGATAAAAATAAAAGCAGTCACGCAGAAGCGAAGTGCAGGGCTGACAGAGATGTGTAGGGGACGCATTTTCTGCTATTCGGGTTACAAGTCTAACCGCATGGCGCAATTCGTGATCGATCGCCCATGTCTAGATTAAGTATATTAAAACCATCAGCACCTTCTTTTGCAAACTGTTCCTTCCCTTCCTTCTACGATGTCTTTCAATCCGGACATCACTCTTGGGTACATCCATTCTCATTCAATTTTCGAAGCACGGCCTTACTTCGTTCATCAAGGGCTCTACTTATGGGAACCTGGGCAAACTCAGTGAGCATTTGTCCTGGCACGTTTTTGCATTTCAGGCAATTATGGCTGCTAGATTCTGTACACCATCGAAGTTATTCAGGTATGCGGGTCCAAGGCTCATGGCGGAGAGTTGTTAACCTGGCTCCAGGCAGCTTACTACTACCGCCACTTCAAACACGATAATTGGATGTTGAAGGTTTGATCCTTCGGTCAGGTAACCGCGTTAACTCTCTGATCTTCTGTCCCGCCTCGCAGTTGCTAGTATCGTCTACCATCGCGATCGACTCCGTTTCGATGATCGCAAACTATGCCTCTGTATATCTTGTGTGTACTGCTTCTTACACCACATGAACGGGCTAATATAGAGTATGTGCAGTACACAATCACTCACTGGGGTGTGTCTTTCCACTTAATCTACCACCGTCGCTGACCTAGTTCGCTTTTCTCAGGAGATTTGGCGTATCTACAGAATCAGTATTGGGTAAGTCATTTCCGCCCTATTGGAAGAAACATCATCAGACGCATAGCCTTACCCGCTCTACGTCTTTACGACTGGTGTGGTGGCCGCTTTGGTCCAAGGTTTCCTGGCTGCTAGATACTGGCTCTTGTGCGCATTTATATCATTGTGTCGGGGCCTAGCTCCTAACTCGTTCTAGAGCCAAAAACCGGTTCATCACCCTTACTTTATTCTTCTTCATCATGGTCGCAGTACGCTTCTATCCCACTCACACTTTTGAAAAGTGATTTCAACCGTCGCTGACAGATCGGCGGCGCGTTTGCTTCTGCCCTCACACTCGCGATCTTTCCCGGATATAAGGATCGGGAGAAAGTCCTAATCCCCGCCACGTGTGTCTTCATCTCCTCTGAGGCCTGTTCGACTTTAATTAACTAACATGCAAATGAAGAACCTGGCTCATCGCCGAAGCCGTGACGGACATTTCCATTGCGTCGGCCCTTCTGTTGGAATTCTGGAAGGTTAGGTCCTCGTTCAAGGAGAACATGAGGTGAGCTTGCGAGTCAGCATCACTGACCGGATCTAATTAGTCTCCTTGGTAGTCTGCTCAATAGACTAGTGACACAGACCATCCAGACCGGAACCACTGGGGCGGCCATAGCGTTGGCTGTCTTGGTCGCGTAGGTTATAGAAATGTCCAGTATTTGTCGAACTCATACAACTGTTTATTTAGATTTCTGGGAAACCACGAAACCAACGGTGAATTTCTCGGCCTTCCACTTTCTATCCCTGGCTCACATATCCCAGTCTCCACCGGAATCGCCTACTGCCTAGGCCGTGTCTATTGTATTACCATGGTTCGCACTCCATGAAAAAATCTCTGCGTTGGTGGCGTCTCACAAAACCTGAAGCTCGCGAATCTGAATCGCAGGAAAACCGGGAACACGTGGCCACGAAAGCGCACGTCTTCAGGTGCGAACCCCGAGACTCGCTGTGAGCGCGGAAATCCAGAGCGAAGCGAAGGCGGCGACGACTATGGTGGTATTCGTGGGTTTCTGGTTTGTGCTCTGTTGAGGCTGAGGCTGACGCAACGCGTGCTCTAGATATCCACCGGACCGCTGTGGTACTCCAATTTTCAGGTTCTGAATAGATCCGTCGCTGATCTTGCCTTTGAAGGTTCATATTGACACTCCGCAGGAGTTTTCTAGAGGCTCATTCAAAACCAACGTGAGATATTTCTCTCGTTCAACCTCCATCACGGCGACGCTGACACAGTAATAATCCTAGCCTGGCCAGGATTTTCCTAATGATAGTCTCGCCGTTGCAATAGAGATGACAGTGAACAATTCTGCCTCGTACTCGTCCAAGATGAAACAGGACCTGTTCGCTCCGTAATCTTCTGGGACCTTTGGTATGGACGTTCGTTATATATTTTTGGAGTGTAACATACACGTCATTCGTTCCTAAAATTTCAGAGAATGTCGACCAGTTAAAGCCACGATTGCACGTCTGGAAACACTCAGAAATTTGTGGTAATTGATCGATCGTACTGTCGCGTATTTTGGTGCTTAGGAGTATCTTACTTATTTTATAATTTTCTTACTTCATCGCGTCCTCCCACTCCGACAAGCTTGAACAAGGAAATCGACTCGTATCTCAATAGTTGAGGGGTGATTAGGTGGGTGTGCGGTTTTAAACACGGGAACAAGCAAGGGCACGTCTTCGGATGCGAACCCCGGCGCAAGAACATTGGCTTGTCTGCTCCCTTCCGTTGAATCACAAATTTAGCAAGAGAAATAATGGCGGCCCGACATCAACCGCGCCACCGCTTAACATCAACTCGTCACTTTCGGCCAAAAACCAACATAGACGGGCGACATAGGTTGTATTCCACCCTTCGAGCACAAAAATGCCAGATACACAAGCATCTTACAACATGGCGAGGTACGAGCACATAATAATTTCTGTAGCGTGCTTTCACGGCAAAGCCCACTAACCGTGTACTTCCACAAGGTTCAATTAGTTGATGGTCAAACTTCTTGCATGATTAACATACATGTTGCATCTATTCACCAGAACGCTGAATCCATCCTACTTATCCGAGACGTGAGGCAGGAGTGTAATTGGGTGGAGCAGGGCGGATCCACGCTAGAGCAAGGGCGGAGCAGCGCTCAAGGTAGGGGGAGTAGCGGTAGTGTTATTCCGTGAATCGGATTCACGGTGACGAAATTGGTTAAACCTCGACCAGATCTCGATGGGGTGCGCAATTGGGCGGAGCACGGGCGTAATTGGACGGAGCACAAGGTAGGCAGAGAAGTGGGTAGAGAGAGGTAGAGTTGTTGCTTGGTTGTTGTGCGGAGCGGATTCTGATCACCGTGACGTCATTGTTTAGTGTGGATCAAATCTCGGAAGCGTTTTCAGGGGTCTTGCGACCACGGCGCTGAAAGATTGGGTCTTTGCTGTGTCAATACCGGCGAGAAAAATATGGATGGAGACTCATTTTGTTGAGAATCAGCGTGGTATTTGACGGGTTGAAACGCGAAGTCGTAGGAACTTGTCGTGCGAATGCCGCAAGCGGTGGAAGAGAAATAATGATGATTTTCAATGGTCGGCAGAGTTTTTGATCTGGGGGACGCAATAACTGGACGCTTGAGCTGAGATATCGAAAGGAGATGTATTTGGACATGTAGAATGGACGTAAGTAGTCACCCAGACCCAGAACCGACGGGCAAACAATCTTCTTTCAGCAACTCCGAGGGATACTCATTGTGGGATTTACCTCGGAGCAAGGGAAAAGTGATTTTTTAGTGAGTTTCTATCGTATAAGGGAGTTTTGAGGGTCAAAATGTAGGTGGGAAGGGGTCGGATTGAAGGTGGGAATATGGGAATATTTGAGCTGCTTGTCCCGGCAGAACCCGGAAACCAAACAGACCAAAACGCTCCTTATCTCTCCCGACTCAAGCTCTATCCGATTCCCAGGCTTTCCGCAACGTGCTTTCATTTGCAAGCTGCTTCTGCTATCGCAGATTTTTTTTTTTCCATTTTCCTCGGTGGCAAATCTGGCCATTCAGTCTGATCAGTGGCAATTTTTCATCTGCATACGACGTGCTGGGTGTTCACTGGGACTAGCCGCGTTTCTTCTCGTTCCCCCGGAAGGGGCAGAAGCTAAAATCCAATTCAATTTCTGGAAGCAACTGCTGGCTTGGGCAAATCTTGCGCTTCAAAAATGGCTCCTATGAGTTCCCACTTCTCTATTCCCAACAAGCTGCATCGTGGACTCGGAGCCAATCCAGATCCGCCTTCTTTCCCTGGCCCCGCAGGGTCAACGCAGGGCACCGCAGGGCCACCGCAGTGCTAGGCTGCTATTCGTGCCGTCATCTGACTGTGCCGCAGAAATCCGCAGCTCTGAGGTTTTCTCGCAGACGTGATGGCAGTTTTCAACAAGCGAGGTACGAGCTGCGTATGTTGAAGTGTCTGTCTAGGAGAGACTAATGGCAGTTCCGACCTGGTAAGTCCTGTCAGCACACGATGGTGAGAGATTTGATCCGGAATACATTCTTAGCTCACGTATTGCTGGGATGTTGTCAGTGTTCCTGTCGAAGCTGTCTGGAGCCACGCAAGATGTTAGCCATCTTCGCATAATCAAACTCACACCCCTGCACCGTTTATCCGATGGAGTCCCCGGAAATTGATTCTGCTGACTCGGCAGATCCTACGCATGTCTACGGCCGGAGCAGCAGGACCCTCACGATCCCGCGATCGTAGCTTCATATTAAAGGCGCTCCATATTTGTGCTCCCATCCACACTCTACCTGCTAAGATGAACTCTCTTCCAATGAAACCGCTGAAGCCTGGTGTCGTGAACCTCCCAGGGGGAACACCCGCGTCAAGTGCCCTCGTCGCTCAGCTGCTGCACGAGGATTTCGCTGCGCACCACTGCTTCTGGAACGACCACCACTTTGTCAATCATCTGTCGCATCAGTGAGTCTCCTCCTATATCTCCCGCATCGATTGACTGGTTCCATAGTCTCTTGTCCCTCCACGACTTGGGAGCGCCGGCCGAAATCATCCAGGCGATGTACGACAAAGAAGCCGCGATGCAGCGTCCCCTTCACCCCAACGGAAAGCCGGCAGGCGAAGCGAACAGGATAACCGAGGCAAACTGGAGGGGGAGCTTGGGGAAGAAACAGTGCGTGCGAATTTCGTCATCCACAACATTCCGTAGACCTCACCCCTCGATCTCGATTGAAGCGCCAACATGTATCCGGACTATCTGGCGTTCTTCTCGGCCGAGATTCTCCAACACGGCGTCACTGGTGCCCTCGAGCGCTACGTGTTCTCCCCAGAGGCAAATGGCAACGGATCTCTAATGCTCGCGCGCTTCGTGGGTGGCTTGCTCCACCCAATAATCCAGGCCGGGGTGCGTATTGATCCATCCACAGTATTTGGCTCATGCCTGATCGGTATTGCAGTTCGGGATCGAGTTCGGCCAGGATTTCATGGTCGCCCAAGGTACGCTCTGTGAACTATCGACTCTGACAACGCTGACAGTATAATATTGTTGATGTGAAGGCCTCGCTCAGGCGGCTCTTACCTCGCCTGAAGGTGCTAGCGTGATGGACATGCCATCCGGAATTCCGGAAATAAAGGCTGGCCCTCCGGCAGCCCTGCTTTCTCTCCTACACGAGCTGTACGAGTCGCCAAAATTGACGCCCGTGCCTTATGAGAAGGACGCCATTAACCCCGAACGCCTCGCGAAATGGATGGCAACGAATCCCGAGCGTGGTGTCGCAATCCGCGAGATCTATGCCAAGTGGACGTTTAACGTTGGCGACGGCGCCGCTACAGAGGACTTCGCCAAGAAGGTCGAGGAATGCATGTGGCAGGCGACGCTACTGCTTGGTGCCACCGGCAAGGCGGGAAGGCAACCGCGCATGGATTTCTTCTTTATGCACTTCCTTACGGGCTCCCTCTTCCTCCAGATAGTTATTAATGCCGTAAAGAAGCCCCTCCACAAGGCACAGCTACTGCAGGCCTATGCTCGGTCGGTGGCCCTGTTCATCATTCTCCGTGGCCGCCCCCGTATCGATCCCGCCCTCGCGATGTCATACCCCGAGCTCCCAGCTCCGTTCGGGGCAAACACTGATATAGATACCTTAACGACGCTGGGGAAATTGGGTGGCGGGAACCCGTGGTTCCCAATCCTGCACAACGCCGCGCTTCATCCAGAACGCCATGTCATCAAGTCCATTCGCATGCTGTTCTACTGCGCCAAACAGTATGGTAATACTCCCGCCGAGGCGGTCATTGGTGCAATTGACGCTGCTGGGAATGAGGCCCATACGGGAGCGGCGACAGTAGATGGCACTCTTTTCATTCGCGTTGCAGGGGTGTTGATGGACGGGTTGGGTTGGGTTGCCCATGGAGATAAGGAGCGCTTCTGGGACTTCAGTGGGATCGGATGGGATGATGCGTGGAGCAAGCCAGATTATTAATGGGTGTCGTTGCTTGCAAAGAACGAGATTTGTAACCCTTCTTCTCCCGAGAAAACATGTAGGGAAATTCAACCGATTTGTACTGCGAGTACTGCATATCCCGAATTACACGCTGAATCCGATATCCCTCCAATGCTCTGCCGACTCTGGGAAATGCCGGACATAGGATTTCACCCTCTTCGCCGCCGCCTTCACGAACGAATCCGGTAACCACTTGCCATTCCTCTTCAAGTCAACGTCGTATTTGGACACGGCGAGCTCCAAAAGATCGTCAATATCCTGCACGTCGACGTACTGCTTGGCCCTCAAATAGTACTTCTCCGCCTCGCGATGGTCCATCCACGCCTGTAGTTTGAGGAGAAGAAGGGGGAGGAATGGCATGAGGGGCAACTCGCTACGGCTTCTTCTGTATGCGATACGGGGAACTGGGACCGAGGGAATATTCATAATCCCAGGAGTAAGGACGTCCACTTTGCAGCTGCGGCGGATGCCGAGGCGGTACCAGAGGACACGATAGGTCGCGAGTGGGTCCTTGGACGCGATGGTGTAGAAGTTGGAGTCGTTGGCTACCAAGATCGCCTTTAGCGCCGCCTGGGTGTGTGTGTCCGTTAAGCAGACAATGTCGACGTCCTAATGATGCGTTACAGTGAGTCAGCCAAGGAAGTCGCATGGGACGTACGTTTGGGACCCGTGTATTCCCATAAATCGAGCAGGCCGTTCCGCCTACGAGGCAACTGCGGATTCCGGTAACCAATAGGGCGGAAACTGTGGCACGGGCGACTCTCTCAACCTCGTCGAGCCGTAGAGACGACATGGGGACAGTCAAGCGTGGAAGGCACGTTGCAGGGCCCTTTGTTTCGAAAGTCGCACGCAAAAATACCCCGGAATGCGCCGATTGAACGGACTTGATGCCGAAGGGCGGGGTCAGAACAAAGCTCTATGTTCCATGAATAGCTTACACTTACGTATCTTCAATACGCCTACACTAAAACTATAATCGATACGCTTATCCGGAACATTGATTGTCATCCGAATCCGTAGTGGAGACTGCTTATCGTTGACACCTTCTGTACAGTTGATAAATAAATGCTCGGTCACTCAGCGCCGCCAACCGAACTAAAAATCATCTCATTTTATTTTTGAGATGAGAGTGACTTCGACCTGGATCCCGGCCCACAATAGCTATACTCACACCAAAGTACAGGATCTTTGGCTGACTTCTGCATTTGTGAATACCTACGTGTTGCGCGGAGAGAGTCGGAAATAAGCGCGGAGGACACGTTGTCTTTACGCACAAATGCCTCAAAATGCGGGTTTCATTTACCACTGTTCAGAACTTCACCCTTCTCCGGGACTCCCGGACCGTCCCCGACCCTTCCTGTGCAACGAGTGAGCCATGTGCTGTGCAGTGTGAGAGTCCGGCACTCGTGCCGACACCGCGGCTGCCCCGGCGGAAAGCCGATTTGCGCCGAAGGCTAGACAAGATTCAGCCGGGGGATGCCGAGCGGAAGTTGTGTCGAAACTCAATGTGTCCCGAAAAATAGGATATATTGGACATTCGTGAACTACGGACAAAGACGGGTACCGAGGAAGACTACGGAAACCGTTAATATGGCATACCGAGTTCAATCGGGTACACAGCATATCCGTCGAGCTAGAAAGAGGGGGAATACTGAGCCAGGGCGCGGATAATAAAGCACGTTGCGCGTCCTGCATAAATTAAAGTGCTTCTAGCTAAATATTACGGCTACACTGCGCTATAGAGGAATAAGATAAATAACTTAAGAGCTCTGCCGAGACAATAAGAAAGATACTTTATTATTGGCGGGATTCAGTTGCCCTGTTCGACTTGAATGACAGGCCCGCGGGCCTGCGTTTGTTTCAATGCAGAGCGAAGCGGCGCCTTGGGGATAAGACGATGACCCATATCGATGCGAACACCTTCCTCGTTCATCCAGCCGTTCCCGTAGGTAGGGTAGTCGCGTAGGTCTGGTGGGAACTCCTGCCCCGCCGGCGCGGGCTTGTACGCACCATCGTTCGTCCAAAGCTGGTCACTGCAGAAACACATATCGGAATTAGCGCATTAGTGAGAGAGAGAAGGAAACTCACCCGCGGCGATTATACCATCCCTTCCGGCGTTGGCTCGCAAAAATTGGTGAAGGGCACACGAGATTCTCGTTCCAACGTACATTCCGGGGGGCAGCGGTGGATTGAATAGGTGTTGTCGGACGCGGGGGCACAACGGACTGGAATCCGTCCGACCGTCTGCGCTGCGGGTCTAAGGGGAGAGCGCCTGGCCGAGACGGGCGGGGAGGCGGGGGCTCAGAGACGGGGACGGCCGATTTGTGAAATATTGCAGAGGTACGTCTCAGGAGAGTATTCGAGGAGCTCATCGGCTGGTCACCATCCGACCGACGCCGCTGAGGCTCTGCTGGAAGGACACGAGGGCCTGCTACGGGTGTGCGAGAGCGAGTTGGATTTACGGGCGGAGCTGTTAGAAGTTGTGGTGCAGGGATTTCGCGCCGCGGAGGGAACTGTTGTGGACCCCATGAGTTACTCTCCACTGGGCGGAACTCTGGTGGCGGAGGAGGCGCAGATGATCGCGACGTATCGATTCTTGGAAGTGGTGGGGTACTCGAGGGCCGAGGCGGGATTGGGGTAGGAGAGCGACGGCCAGGCAGCTGCGGGAGGGAGCTCCACAGGTTACCAGACAAGCGACGAGTGCGCGCCTGCTCGGGCGACGCTCTGTTGCTGCCTCTACTATCGTCGGACCGCACAACCGTCGGGATCTCAGACTGCATAGATGGAGATGAGCGCTGGCCGGCCCTTGAGTGCGTTCCGGGAGCGAACGCGTTCGCGTAAGATTCGCGCTGGCGATCAGAGAGAATGTTGAGTCCACGCAGCTCCTCGTATCTGCCCGGATCACTCAACACGCGCTCCCGTGCCGCCTGTTCGCGATCCCCAGGAACGTCAATCTCAACCAACTGCGAAACCGGGACAGATCGCGGGTTGAGGGTAAAGGAATCCCGCCAGCGATCATCTGACTCGACAGCTGTGATCGACGACGACTCTGAAGAAATATATGCGACTCGCGGTGGGGATGCTACTGGAGTAGGACGTGCTGGAAGACCGTTGGTGGTCATGTTGAGGAGAGTTGAGCCATCGGTAACAATGCTCGACGACTCGTAGACACCGCGGCCCTGGTCGCTACTCTCCGTAGGAAACGAAGAGGACACGGCGCTTCTGGTGCTGAATCCTATCTGCGCAACGCGCTCGGGGGAACGCTCTCTACCCCGCGGGCTATGCGTTCCAGAATTACCTTGCGTGTTCCCATACCCTTCCGCGGCTTGACCCTGTTGATGATCACCCGGCCGCGGAGCCGGGTAATACGACGAAGGACCAGAGTTGTACTGTGAATTCCGTAGGGCCAGGCGCTCAGCCTCGCCCGCCTCGGATTCGGACGCTGGCGGCGGAAAGTAATCAGCCGAAGAGCCGAGGGACGCTGGATGTGGCGACTCGGAGAAGGGGGCGCGTATTGGACTCGTCGGCCGCACAGGTGCCTCAGGAGGCGAAAAGCGTGGCGGGCTGCCCGCAACATCTGGAAGAGCTGCGGGACGAGTGACCGGGGCGGCAGGAATAGAATTTGGGGAGGAATTCTGCCGGATGTCGCCATTGGGGTGCACGAATAGACCACGTATGGCGGACTGTGCCTGAGTTAGGGCCGGGATATGCAGAGGGAACGGGAGGCGGGGGGAAGCGGTGATGGTAGACGCGGACGTTGTTGGAGACTGGGATGGAACCTGAGACGGCGTGGAAGGGAGGGTGCTGTCGACCGAGAGAGCAGGGGAGAATGTCGATGAAGGCGTGAAGGTCGTGGTGGAGGACGTATCGTTTTCAGAGTTGGAATATACATCAGATTTGGAAGAGAGTGAGCGTTCATAGATGAAGTCTGCATAATTAGGCGCAGCGGCGGGGCGGGGAGCATCTCTGCTGCGATTGTCAGTCCAGGAGCCAAATCTGGAAGGCTTTGGCGGCTCCCTGGAATTCGACGATGACGGTCGCACGGGCTCGGGTCTCGCGCAGTACCAGTTTTGGGTTTGACGCGGGTCGCTATTCACTGTCGGTCTATACCCGACGTCGAATTTGGCGGTTGCGGTGTACGGAAAGCTCGACAAGGTAGGGCCTTTGAAAATCCGTACCGCGAAGCCCCTCTGGGCCTGCATAATATTGTTCTATGAAAGCGTCAGAATGAGCTCATTTGCGAGAGGATCACTCACCTTCGGTCCCGCCGAGCGATTGTTAGGTTGAGCAACGGCAAACATGGCTGGGCGCTTAGCATTGAGTGTGGCGTGGCCGCAAGAGTACAATGAATGGCGTCGAGTTATATAGGCGGAACAAGCATGCTGTCAGCACGAGTTGAGGGTGGTGACAGGCCTCCGTGCGGCTCCGATCCTCCACGAATGTGAATGGCCCGGAGGATACATCAGGGACTCCCGACTGGAGCATGGAGCTTGGAGACGTGTGGAACGTTGGCTGAGCCTCTGGGACCGCTTCGCAAGATGTGCGCAAGAGCTTACTCCAGTTAATAGAGCAACCCGGATCATATCGCGTCGTTCCCAGGGGTGATGCACGTATGCCTGGCGTATGTGAAACCGCAATTTGGAGCACCAAACGGGAAAGGTTATTGATCCATAGGAAGCGCGAGTTCAGGGTCTCCACGACAGAAAACAAGGAATAGCAGAATGCAGCACGGTGCGGAGGATACGCGAGATGGAAGTTTCGCGCTGAAAGCGGAAACACGCCCAAACTTGTCCCCACGTTGAAGACTCGTGTCGGGCGGGAGCTGCCGCAGAATTCTAAATCTCAAAAATCAGAGAGACAAAATTAAAAAGTCGATATCCAGCCCAATGAGAACAACAGCCGTGGTTTGGATGGGTCCAGGGTCCTGGAATCAGTCAATAGTTAGGCAGTGGCAGTGAGCACCAGTTCTCGACGGTCGAAAAACCGCCAAAAATAGCCGTGGTACCCGGATATCGCGGCGCGGTCTCTTGCCTGTGCTCGGCTCAGCGCCGGCGACAGGCGACTGGGATGATAAAATGAAGAAAATGAGGGTGTGGCGTGGGAGTGTGACGTGACCATCGTGGGAGTTCTTTTTATTTGTGATCCTTTTGGTCTGACGCGGACAAACAAAACCAAAGAGATGTTCCTTTCATCCACGATGCAACCATTAATTCCGAGAATCCATAAATATAACAACAGTATGTTTCATCGCCATGCTTTTTCAATTATGCGTGTTTCAGACTGACAGTCCGTGCGTAGATCACTCGACGCTCGCTTAAACGCTACATGCAGCGATTGTGCTGTGTGCAGCAATCCCTGATATGTAGGCGTCTGTGGGGTAATTTTAGAACCTCTCCCTCGACCCTCTGCATTTTCTACCTCCAAGGCTCCCCAAGACACCTCAGCTACAGCGATAAGATAATGTAATACGACATTGCGGCGGGCAGTACTCTCAAGGATGTCGCCGATGGCCCCTACCTCAAGGCAGCAGTTTACTGGTAATGGAGACTGGAAGTATCAGAGCAAACAAATCTGCATGCAGTCAATCGCGCAGATTCGTGGGATCCTGTACAGTTGTGCACTCTAATCGGCTCTTTCTGGGACTTTGTTCTACAGCATCGCCCGATTCACCGAGTGAGTGCGACGTGTCATTCATGCGCACAGCCAATATACTGCACAAAACATTACAGAAGATCAATGCCTATGTCCGGGCGCCAGCCGATCTCGGCGTGTTCAGGCAGATCGTGAAACAGACTGAGAACGCGATGCAGCAGGCCTCAGGCGCTTTCGGCGTAAGTGGACTCGCTCCATTGAGATCGTTTGATTGAGCCCATCCAACAGTTGGAAACCTCTGGAGTGATTGCTCGGATGCAGATCAAAGAGTATCTGACGACCCTCGGTTCTCTGGAGGGATTGGGCTCACTTCAAGGCGCAGTAGAAAGCTTGGGAGATCCGTGATTACCTGCATATTATGGCTCACCTCGACCACAAATCTGGTGGCATACAGCCGCCTTGCCATCAGGTGTTTTGAGAAAGTGTGAATTGACGGACGAAGGTGCGGTTCTTTATTCCTTGTTTAATCCTTGTTCATACTGACTCGTAGCCAAGTTGTACCGTTCAGATGAGATCACCAAGCGATCTCGACCCTCATCGCATTGGCTGCTGAAGCAAGCAATTTTTCCAATCAGGCATCTTCCCATGGTCGATCTGCCTCAGCACTACAACCTCTGGATCGAGGCGTGTACCATGCGAACCCGCGCAACACCTGTGAACATATCGGCGATCATCCTCGTGGCGCGCGCCTCTTCGCCGACGCCAAGGCGCTTCTGGCCGCCCTGGTTTTCGATTCAAGCAATGGCGTCTCAGTGTTTCGGCAGATCGTGAACACAGAAGCGAAGATCAGTCTCCATGAAACCAACTACACTCTTGCGCGAAAACGCAATATGTCATTCACTACGCCGGTAGAGGCGCAGACCGGATTCTTCCATCAAGAGATCTCAAACGAATTTGTGTTAATTAATATCGCGTTCGTTGATGCGGCCGTCGGAGACCATTCGACCGCCAACACCACTTTGAATTTGACGCGCACGCTGTTCACGGCGCATAGTCAATTTGGCATGGCGGCGTGCGACATCAGGCTGGGGTCGCTAGTCGAGCAAGAGATTGTGCGGCCCCAGCGATAGGCGACGCTTCTGCCCGTCGTGGCATTCACTGCGCGCGCGAGGATGGCCAGGCATCGCGCTGCAATGTGTGTGCGGCTCGTAGCTCCTGAGAGGAAGCTCGTCCCCAAGTAGAGAGGTCGTTGCAGCGGGAAGATGTAGTGGGTAAATCCATGTCACATTGGATGGGTTTTTCTTCGTCTGTCCACGGCTCTGTGATTCTGATTGTCTCGGGAAAATATCTGCATTGATGGGATGTGTTTACGTGTAAATACCTCCAGGCAACACGGCGTAATCAACTTGAGCACCCCCTCTTCAGTCGTCATATCCCACAAGATGTCTTGGAGATGATAAAGTCTGGTTGTGTTGAACATGCATAGATTTTTTTTGTCCTGTAGAACAGGCGCGTGGATTGCGAAGTTAACGAAATGCATTGGAGCCTGAGATCACAGCAAAAAAGCAGGAACCAGCCGTCGCAATTTGTTTTGACCTGGCTGATGTTGAACAGTGTTTGGCACTCCATCATGCACGCGCATAGTCACGTGACGGCCATGTGCCCCTGAATCAATCGTGGTGGGCAATCGGTAGGCTCGTGACCAACCGCGTTCGCCAAGCACGTGGCTGCGCTTATTTCCCACAACAGTGACAACTGATCTTCTTGCCCCTCGTGATCAGTGCGTGGGAACAGACTGGTCGCGAGTCTAACAACGGACGGTCATTTTCGTGTGTTCGTCAAAGGTAAACTTCTGAACACAAAAGGTGAAACTTGTGGGAAAGTACTCAGGCTAGTGCATCTCCGTTTTGATTTTAGCTCGTTCTTCTTGTTGACTGAATTTATCGCCAATTACTTGCCAATTACGTTGAATTCTACCACATGTACAAAACCAAGCTCAAAATTTTGGAATTCGGAGACGGAGACGCACTAGCTCTGATAATTCTGGTGATTTTTTGCCGCCAATATTAGACGGTATTCGTGGTGTGGAAAGAGAAAAAGGCCGGCGCTTGATTGCCCGGTTTGACGCCGAAGTCACAGTCCGTGACGTACCGTCACTGCAAGCGGCTTTGGCGCGTCCCGACACTGTCGCGTTCCATTCTTTTGTTCTGTCGGCTCTATACCCCTTCCAACTACATATATTCAATCTTTGATGATCCTAAATCCTCGTGAGCACAGAATACTCTACTTTCACGCGGCTCACCGGTGCCTAGTTAGCTAGTCGACTTAATCCATAATCGCGGCCAATTTGCGCTCACGTTCCCTTATCACGACCTCAAGACACAAATTAATCATTCAATAGACGTGTCTGTGTTATAAATACTGTATATTGCACTCTCTTTTGGCTCTGTTGTGGACCTTTCGCGTTGGAGGTGTGTCGCAGTATTCCTACTCTTCCAATTGCTAACGTTCGGCCACTGTGTCTCAAGATACCTATTTTTCGATGTTATAATCTTGCACTCCCGCAACCCCACTCTGTAGTACAAAGTTATAATTTTCTGACCGGCCTTAACCTGTGCGTGCGCTGATTACTTCCTCTACTCCATGTCCTAATGCGGGATATCCAGAGACACCCCATATCAGTCCCATAGTTCTCCTTACACTCTTATAACTCCCCATTACCCACCTTATAATTCATCATTCGCAATGGCCAGTTCTCGAAACACTACAAAAGCCGAAACGCTCGCGCGCACAGCAGCAGCAAGTTGCAGGCCTCAACGCGGCAAAACATAGCTACAAACGGGCTGAGAAAGAAAATATTTCGCGTGGCCGACGCGCGCGGCTCTTTGCGCAAGCAGCTCGATTCTACGCAGGTGCTTCTCGAGCAGATTTGCAATGTGATATCCAGCACACAGGCCGAATTACACGTCACTACGACGGAGCTAGCCTCTACTCGCGCCCTCCTTGACGCTACTAAATACAAGAGCTCTGACCTTTACCGAATGCTACGTGTGGAACGACGAAAAAACCAGCGATACGAAACTACGAAATCTACCTTAAACACGACGATACATGACCTCACGACGAAACTCGAGTCGGAACGAGCTACCGCAACACGCGCATTACTGGAGCACGATGAAGCGCGAGAAGCTGAGCTGCGTGCGGAGGCCACTTTCCGCCATCTTCTGAATTCTTCGCACACGGAAACAGCCCGTTACAAGAAACTTCTAAATGATAGCCGCGCAAAAAATCGTTTTCTCCAGATGCAGACTCTGCGCTCGCAATGCCCACGGGATAAAGCGCAGACAAAGGCGAAGCAGGCTGCGAGTTCAGCAAAGATTCGGAAAACCTGGAATCTCAAGAAAGGCGGTGCATATACGCCGGATGCAAGAGCAATGGCTAGAGTCTTAGTGAAGGCTGGGTGCTCGCAGGGGAGAGTGGGATCCGTGATCCAGTACGTGGCACAAAAGGCCGGCCTTTCCGTGAAGCAGAAGATGTGTCGCCGGACGGTTCAGCGCACATTGATGGAAGGAGGTGTGGCGGCACGTATCCAGCTCGCCCACGAGATGGCCAACGCAGATGGTAAGCGAGATTCGCTAAATGTCTTCATGCTACTCAGGTTTTTTAGGTATCACACTTAGTACAGACGCCACTACGGTCCGGAGCGAAAACTACGAAAGTGGCCATGTTATGATCAACAAAGGCGCATCCCACAAGATGCGAATCTTCTTGCTTACTTCTACCGTCTCACATAGTAGGGAAAGTCAACTCGCGAATCTCAAATTCCAGATCAACTGCATCACCACGCTCTATAAACGAAGTCCTCTTGGCCGGCGATCCGCATTGAACTTTAAGGTGCACAATTTTCTACGCGTCTGGAAGGGAAACAATGCAGATCATGTTGCTGACGCCAAAAAATACCACCGCCTCGGGAAAGAGTGGAACCGCGAGTCGTCCAGGATCCTGCTCGGCTACGAGGAGATTCAGCAGATGGATCCACCCAAAGTTGTGGAGATCATATTTAACTCAACACATGAGCTTCTTATGTATCATATCCTGTAGCATAGTCAGGGGGCTCGTCCTCGGATGACAGGGCCCTCGATTCTCTATGCCGGTCGAGTTCAAGGCGGTGGACCTTGTTCCTGAGTACCCGCATCTCCTCCTCCACCGCCACCAAAGCGCGCTCAGCGGCCGTCGGCAACACAGAACTAGCGCTGGACCCACCATCCGTGAAGGAGGAGACGCCGCCGGGAAGATTGGTCTTCTCGTACAGGATGAGGGGGTCTGGTCGTGTATTCACTCCTTGCTCAAGGCCGAGGTGACGAAGACCGGATGCACGGCGGCGGCGTCGGACGAGGAACGCAGCGAGGAATAAGAATAGAAGCACGACAAAAGCAGAGACTGAGCCCGCGATCGCGGCAACGGGGACCTGTTTTCTGGCGGGTGGGACATCAGAGACGGAGGGTGTACCACTTCCCGTTGCTCCCTATGTACGTATGTAGAAGGTTATAAAGTGTATATGCTTGTTGGGAGATGTTCATACCGTGCTCAAGGAGCTCGAATTGGGCGGGCTGACGAGGGAGGATTGGGGTAGGGTTGCTGTTGGGGACTGTGTAGCTGGCACTGAAGCTCCTGCTGGTATGTCCCCCGCCTCCGCAGCGCTCTGGAACGCCGCGAAAGTCTCCGGGTCTGCGTTCATCGCAAATACCATTCCTGAAGCACAAGTTGATCTGGCTGCCCCGGACTTGGAAGCAGGACGCGCACCGGCATGGCAATGGGAAACGGTGACATTTTGTCGGCAGAAGAACCACTCAGCTACAGGGCAGGACAATGGTAAGTCTGGTAGTGTACAAAGGTGAGAGGGGGACAGGACATACGGCGCCGGTCATCAATTATTGTGAAGCTCCACTCGGGAATTCCGCTCGCATCTGGTGTCACCGGGACAAAGCCAGAATCGACTCCATCGAATAAGGGCGTGCATGGAGCGGAGAATGAAGAATGGGTGACACTGTGGTTGCTCGCGCTGAATCGAAATGTATAGTCAATTGAGGTCAAGGCAGAGCCATTGGACGTACGTCCCTACGAATTGAAACCTCAGAGTCGTGCCATTCGACGCAGTCACTGTGTTGGGAGTGAACTGGAAGATGCCATTGGCTCCCACGGCCACAATCACGTCCTGGTTGAACTTGCCATCAGCAATTGCGTGTAAGGGCGAAAGCTGGTTGACTTGCGCCCATGCGAAATGATGAATAAAGGGAAGAGGGGAGAAACGAAAGGGAAGTCTACAATGAACGGATGGTGCACGGCGATACTGCGGATTTGCAAGAATACGGGAGTACATCATGTCGCTTGTGATGCAGGGCACCTTGGCAATTAGCGCTCACCCGTGCTTGAAATAGATCAATTTACTTCGTTGTCAGAGAGGGCTGTGGATCGGCATAGGTACGGGCATCACCTCCGTCCGTGCAAGGGCACGATGCGCGTTGGGATCAGTACCGAGGTTCAACCGACGGGTGCAATTCCAGTGGGCAGATCCATGTCAACTTCTCTTTATCCCTCTTTACATTCAATTTCTCCCTCACAAACACGTCGTAGGCCCTTGTAGCTCCCCATTCAGAGGAATTAGTTTGGAGGAATCGCGGAATAATCCGGTTTATCTGTCAAAGGTATAACGCTCATATACCATGGTGCCTCCGCGGCCGAGAACGGCTGGAAACCTGAAAACGAGAAGTGTCAGCTCGAGTTCCAGCGCGATAGAAAATGAAGCGCGCACCCCATTGGATCGAGAGTTCAGGATCCGATAGCGGGAAATAGTCCGCGATGGTCATGGTCAGTATCGATAGAGATATGCACAATCGCCAGGTTAGGAAAGTGGGCTCTAAGTAGAGAAAGGCGGCGGTTGAGAGCAGCTAAAGATGTCCGCAAAGCGCTGAATCTGTCGGGACCGGGGAGGAGGATGCGTAATTGGGGCGCGCGGAACCAGAGACGGCTCTGGGGACGGATCGTGGAAATGGCTTCGAAGTGGGAATCCGACAGTTGATCCAGGATCAGCCAGCGGAGTTCCCGGAGGGCTTCGAAGGCTGACAGATCGGTGCTCCCAGCCTGTATGTGACCTGTGTTTTAGCGCAATTCGAGACGGAGAGGCACAAATGCGTACGACCGGGGCAAACAATTTGACCATTTTCAGCGCGGGTTGCAGGATCCCCCGTTCCAGCACGTGGGGGTGGTTGGGTAACTTCAGGGCCTTCAGACGAGAGAAGTTCAATGGGCAGCGGGGGTCCTCCAGCCACCATTGGACGTCCCCGATGTCATCAATTTCAAACGAGTCCAGCATGATGTGGCGGCGTGCAGGATTAGCGAATGGTGCTGATTGTGTGTCTAAAAATCGGCAGGACAAGAGCATGTAAGTGAGATTGCAGAATCTAATGAATTGTTGACTGCCCATGGTTTCCTTGTCGATGCACAGCGTCGATATGCATTGAGTGAGGTGTGGCGACGCATCCAGTATGCCAGTATGCCCAACAGCCGATTGACCCGAGGAGCCGAGGATGCGGGGAGTGGCCCTGGGCCATTTCGTCCAGTTTTTATTGTAGCAAAAATGCGGGATTGAGCAGGATGGACCCAGTCACGGGCAACGAGAGAGTAGGCACGTAGATCGGCATCTTAGCCATCAACGAGGCCGATGCAGTGATCCACAAGCTCTGGAATGGCCAGGGGGCTCATCCTAAGTTCTGCTTTCAGATTTGCATTATGCAGCGACGATGTAAGTACTTACACGCCGTGTCAAGCGGGATTCCTTGGATTTGCCGCTGTTGTGGCATGCCGCCGCGTGCCGACAGCCGACGGCTCGGCGATGTCCGAATTCTCAACTTCTGCAACCTGACTGGAATTTTCTGAGTGCTTTTCGCTCTAATTATTTTCCCCACGCTCTCTTCCATTATTCGGCTGTATTTGGGGCACCCATCTCATCGTGGGTTATGGACTGCCAGCAGCTGCGTAGCGCAGTAGAAAATATGCTACCGCGGAAGTAACAGAGTGAACAGAGTCGGAATTTATATCTGAGTCGGCCACCTTTCCTACGTAGCGAGAACACTGCACAGTCCAACCTCTAGAAAGACTCGATTTTCTCTTCCAAAAATAAAATACATATATCAGTGCGCTCAGGGCATGTGGCTACTTTGCTACAGCTACTCTACGTGGTCACGGGCTCTAGGCATTGAAGAGAGGCCGCTTCCTCGGCTTCGAAAACAGAAGAGGCTTTCGACAGACCTGTACTAAGGTCATGCATATGTATAAAAGCAAGGACCAAGGCGATTTCACCATATCTAAATAGGTTTCACTAATCCTTTCCCAGCATCCCGACGAATAAAAGGTAAACCCGGGAATGAAGGCCAAAGTTAACAACGCTATCCAGTTTCATATGCAGGAGGAAGATTCTCCGCCGCCACACTTCCCGCTCTAAGCTCAAGGCGTTGAACCTGGCAGCGCAGAAGGTGCACCTCGTCCGCGACAGCTACTAACGCGAGCTCAGCAGCCGTAGGCGACGCAGAGGTGGCGCGACTCTCCGCAGACGCTCCCGGTGGTTACTGGCGCGTCCAATACACACGCTGGCATTGACCAGGGACTTCTTTCGACATTGATCGCGAATTACTCGTTCCGCGTGGAATGCCCCAGTAAAGCAAACAAAAAACACAGCGACGCAAGGATGACGCTCGAAATTTATGTCCGATTCTCTTTCTTGGCCCATCTGCCCTCCCTTTCAATATTAATTCGGGTTCTCAAGCAAGGAAGCCTGAAGGCCCGGTACCCGGTCCGATCGAGCCGAGGCGGAGTCAGGCAAGCCACGGTTTTGAGCTCCTTCCCTCCGAGTTCCAGTTTCCTCCTTTTATCATACGCCAGAGAGGATACTCCAGACATCGACAGTCCGAGGTGGAGGTCTAGCCTGAGCTGGCATATGGATGAGAGGGAGCCTCAGTGCGTACGTGGCATCCTCCTTCACCAGGTCAGTATCGCTAATCGTCCGCAATGGAATTAGATGCCAGCACTCCGGTGGAGCTGAGCAGAATGCTGAAAGCCTTAACCTGTGGACGTCTAGATAACTGACTTCTGATGCCGTGTGTGACCATGTATCCCTCTGCTGCGCCCAAGCTGCGCTCCACCAAAGGCCACTCGGGACCGCAGTGGAAGCCCATATAAAGCGCCAGTTACAGCACGGGCGAGCCAAGAGCCATGGCCACTGAACCCAACGCCCCGTCTGGGCTGGATGTGGATCCCACAGCATGCCTCGCTCTCCCCCGCTTCAATCATACTCTGGACTCCCAGACGCGGCAAGCCAGACGGCCACCGTGACCTACGCGCTCAGCTATACGCCCCCCGACGCCGCCTGGCCTGTGCTCGTCTTCTTCAACGGCCTCGGCGGCCACCGCCTCGTCGCCGCCATGATTGAGGGCATCGCACGCACGCACCGCGTGCAGGTCCTCGTCCTCGACAAGCCCGGCAGCGGCGGGTCCGCCCGCGACACGCCCCTTCCCCTCGCCTTGCGCACCCGCTGGATGCATGCCGCACTCCTCGCCGTCCTATCGCACACCCACACCCAGCGCTTCGCCGTCACCTCGCACTCCAACGGCCTCTTCTACGCGCTCTACACGCTACTGCACCTGCCCCCCACGCTCACCGTGACGAGCTGGACGCTCCACGGCCCGTTCGTGCCGCCGAGCATCAGCGGCTCCGCGGGCCTGCGCCTCGCCGCCGCGCTCCCCGCGCCGCTGCCCAATGCCTTCGGCGCCCTCATGCAGCTCGTCCCGCCCCTCGCACGCGCGGCGAGCTGGAGCGGCGGCCTCCTCTCAGCGAGCGCGGGCCTCCTGTCGAGCGCGGGCATGGGTGGCGAGATGCTCGACGAGGAGGAGCGCGAGGCCCGCAAGCCGGCGCACCAGCGCGGGTACATGCACCGGCATCTCAGCGGCGCGTGCCGCGCGGAGATCATGCGCCGCGCGATGGCGGAAAGCCGCGTCGCGATGGGACAGGAGGCGCTCTTCTGTCTGCATGGCGGCGACACCGTCGTTCCTAATGTAGGCTTGGAGGAGGACAGTATCTGGGGCCTCGGTGCCGCCCCCTCCGACGCCGCCGTCCTCGACACCGCCTTCGCGCGCCTCGCGCAGCTGCACCCCGACAACGCGCTGCGGATGCGCGTCGTCTACGGGAAGGCTGACGGGATGGTTCCTCCCCAGGGGCGCGCGTGGCTGCGAGGGGTGTTGGAGGACAAGGGGCTGCTCCGCGCAGGGGATGAGGACGCGTGGAGGGAGGTGGAAGGCGCGGGGCATGACGAGGTGCTGTTCCTCGAGGAGGTGGTGGCGGGCATTTTGGCGAGGGTGGAGCGCGCGGAGTAGCTGTGCGCTCTGGAACGCGGGTAGGGAGTACGTGCGCGGCGCGGAGGGGCTTTCGGGAGGTGGCGGCGAGTAGTGCATCTGGGCGTGCCCAAGTTCCCCGCAGTCTCGTCCTCCCGAGCTTGCAGACGCACGCGCCTCACTGTAGCCGACGGGCCCGCCCGCGCGTTCCGCCAGCATCCGCGCTTCACGCCCTCGACCTGGGCATCGCTGCTATGTACCTATCCATAATCCAGCTCCCGCACTTATTTCGAAGTCATTCAATCTCCTCGTTTACTACCATGCTCGAGTCATTCCGTACCCTCCCACCCGAGTAGCGTATCGCTCCGTGCTCCTTCATGTCTTGTAACTTACATCCGCCGCATGCATCCCCTACGTATTCACCCACTTATTTTACCTACATACAGAGGAAACCACTCAGGCCCCGGCGATGGGCATGCACCGCCGTCGTGTACTGCAGCTACCCCGGGGTTTCGTCACAGCGATTGACCGAGAGGGACGAGGTATGCTGTAGAGCTGGAATGACTTCGTGTTCAGACACATTTTCACCTTTTATTGTATGCCCGAACAATGGTACAAGGAGACGCTTAGCATAAATTCTCATCCCTCAGTAGCACAACGTGCTTTGTGCGAGAAGCACTTCCCTCTGGTGCGATTCAGCCTGCTTCTGGAATTCAATAATATATTCCTGGTACCGACTTAAGTACCGGCTTCTCTGTCCAAAAATTCTGGACCGATTAGGCCGAAGCACGTGGCCGCGATCTAATCTGTTTCCTTTGTTTCGATCACGCGGGAAATCCCGCGAGCGCAGGCCTAGGCCGTTCCTTTCCTGGCCACTTGAAAAGCGCTTTCCAGCTGTTTCAATCACGCGGCAAGTCCCGAGCCGTGTTTGAACCCTCAGTCAATTGACGTGATTTTTAGAAGGCGTCCGCGGTGGCTGAATGTCACTTCCGTTTGTGCCTTCAAGCATGCAACTATTGCGCCTGCTCAACCCATCAGCTCAGAAAAGCTCAGCTGTCGTGTGTTCGCCATGCACCAAGTTCGGCAGTAGGCATCGGTGCTGCTTGATCTCACCAATGGTCAACCCACCGGTGTCTTTGAAGCGCGCGTTCCCGCGGTAGAATTATATGTTTCCTTTCTTAAATCTTTAATACCTGTAAGCAGGGCAGGAACATCTACATCATCTCTTAAATTATGTGTATTCGACAACATTTTCAACTCAATAAATCCGGTCCACCCCTGGCTCTTATGGCCTGATAGAGGTTCCAGGGGTGCGCGAAGAGCCTTAGAAATTTATATCCGTCTTAGCAATCCATGAAGGTCCGTCGTCACTCGAGTCCACACATACAAGGCTGCCCAAATCAAAAACACAAGAACAAAACGGTGGAGCTCAAATGTCGATCGATCCTACTAGTACTACGACACAGTTCATACATTCTGGACGATGTCTCCTGCTTCAAAGGTGGAATCTTCAAGGCCAGACACCGACGCCGAGCTGTCCGAGGGAGGTGGCGGCTCTGGGGCAGCACCGTGCTGCAGTAACAGTTCCTTTATCTCTGTGCGGTTCTCCAGGGAAGCAAGTTGGAAAACGCTCTCATAGCCTGGTCCACCAGTTGTGTTCGCGTCGGCGCCGTTTGCGAGGAGGAGGCAGACAATTTCTGTGTGGCCCTCTGCAGACGCGGCCTGCAACGCACTGCCGTATTCTCCACCCGGTGCACCCGGTGCGTTCGCGTTGGCGCCGTTCTCGAGCAGGAGCTGGACAACGTCGGTGTACCCCAGCTCGCACGTGTTCTGCAGAGCACTCCCATAGTTTCCGCCCGTCGCGTTGACATCGGCACAGCGCTCAAGCAGGAGGGAAACAATTCCTATGTCTCCCCACCTAGACGCGGCTTGCAACGCGCTCCCAATTTCTCCGCCCGTTGCGTTCACATCGGCGCTGTGTTCAAGCAGGAGCCGCACAACTTCTATGTGCCCCTCCGCAGATGCTGCCTGCAACGCACTGCCGTGGGTTCTGCCTGTCGCGTTCACATTGGCACCATGCTCAAGTAGAAGCCCCACAATTTCTGTTCGGCCCCATTTACATGCGGCCTGCAACGGGCTCCCATCCTCTCCACCCAGGGTGTTCACATTGGCGCCGTAGCCGAGCAGGAGATGTACAGCATTTATGTGGCCCAGTCTAGACGCAGCCTGTAACGCGCTGCCGTTCCTTCCACCCGTTGCGTTAACATCGGCACCGTTCCGCAGTAAGAAGTACATAGTTTCTGTGTGGCCACCTCCAGAGGCAGCCTGCAATGCGCTGCCATTTGGTCCGCCCGTTGTGTTCACATTAGCGCCGGCCTCGAGCAGAAGACGCACAATGTCTGTGTGCCCTCCAAGGGATGCTGCGTGGACCGCGCTGCCATATTGTCTGCTCGTTGCAGTTAGGTCGGCGCCATGTTCGAGTAGAAGGCACACAATGTCCTTGTGGCCCCGGCTGGATGCGACCTGCAACGTGCTGCGATCACCTACTCCCGTTGTGTTCACGTCGGCACCATTTTCGAGCAGGAGCCGCACAATGTCGGTGGATGATGTAGCCCGTAATGCCTCGCCATTGTCGGCATTCACGTCAGCCCCTGCTGCAAGGAGCCCATGAACTCCTTCAATGTATCCTTCCCTGCAACAGAACTCCAGCGGCGATGACCATCCATTAAGCCAAGTCGGATGAGGTTCAGTTCCGTTGCCCAGAAGACACATGGCTGCGGAAAATAAAACACCCCGGTCATGGCAACGCAGTACATGGTAGCACCAGTGCCTCGACGCATACAGTCCCAGAGGGTTGAGAGAATCGAAAATGTGGGGAATATAATTGATGCATGTTCGCGCAATGAAAGTGTGCGAAAGACTCTCGCTGAGGTCGGGGCCGAAGTTCTTTGTAAATCGTGCGGACCGGACGTAATCCTGCACTGAAGCATGAGCCAGGACGATGCATGGTCCACGATAATGAGTAGGATTGACAACTACAAGTCCTTCTAGCCACTTGAGAATTGCACCCGCATTGTCAACGCGCCGGCTCGGCTTATAGATGAACTCCTCCGAGTTGGAAAAGTCGAAGGAAATCGCATCCGCTAACATGTCCAAACTGAATGGTGCACCGGAGAAGAGGAGCCACCGGAGAACTGCTTCCACGTAGATGAAGTCCTTCGGACGAATTGCCTGCAGGAACCGGTCATAAATCCCAAATAGGTCGTCCGGGAGGTTATCAAGAGTTTCTTCTAATTCATCCTGGTATGGACAGCGAAAAAGTTCGACGAGCAGGCAGGCAGCCAAGCGGAACCTGAAGATAGGTGAACAAATGGCTCTGACAGGAACGGAGAGGCGAACTCACATTCCGCTACTCTTCCGCACCACACGTTCGGTGACTTCTTCCGCGTGAGGGGCCCAAATGTCGGAGATGCACATTTCATTAGACACAAAGAGCCTAAGATCGTGCTCCGTGACACCAGCATCAAGTTCGATACAAGGTACACCCTCAAACTGTTCTGTGAATATTTGGCGGGGTTGACTGGTGATCAGGAGATGCAATGGGGTCGCGGTCCACCCTCGAAGTACCGAGATAAAGTCAAAGAGTTGCCGCTGGTCGGTGATCTTACACTCATCGAGTGCATCCAACACGATGTAAGCTCGTCCGAGTTCTAATAGGAGGGTTTCGAGGACCGCTTGGAGATCCTGGTATGTTGGCAAGGTTTGTCCCTTCGACACCATGTACTGCTTGTCCAGCACTTTATAGGGATTCGGGGATTGGGCAGAAAGCTGGAGTACGATGCGCCGGAGAGCGCTCTCAACGGCTTGACCCTCCTTGTCCTTGAAGTCGAAATAAAAGAATGCTACCGGAGGGGTCTGCTCCAGACCAAATGGCTGTTTCTCAGCGACTAGTTTGCTGATCACCGCAGAACTGTTTCAGCTTGCGTCAGCCGCAGAACCTTGTAAGCGACAAGAAATACCTGAGAACACTCTTCCCTGCACCAGCTATTTCCCCCCCAATTAGCACTGACAGATGGTAGCCGAGAGAGTGCTCACAGGGGCCCATTATCCATAGGCATCCCGGATGATCTTGCCATTCTATGAACCGGGCGCCGTCCAAGAGCCACAGCCCAGTACCTTCCCGACGAAGCCTCTGCGTTTCCAACTGTTTTATTTTCATGTCGGGGGCCTTCAGCCATTTTTCAAGTTTTTCCTCGAGGCTGGTTTGGAGTGAGCGGGGGAGCGAAAGTAGTAAAAATAAGTAACTGACGCCATTTGGTGGACATTCTCGAGTATTGCCGCGTTCGTTCTCTCGTGCAAGGCAAGATCTATGAGACGGTTGGTCTTAAAGACCATCAGTAATAGACCAGTTTGCCAGATGTCTCGAACACACCCTAAATCTGGCACCGAAAACTTCGAGTTCTTGGCTAAGGGCTGTTAATTTCGTTGCCAGCTGGGTGCGCGCTGCGAAACGGATGGCGGCCGATTGATTATCATACTCCTCGATGAACGCGGAAGTTCTTTTGAGCAATCTGAGTTGATTGTTGAGTGAGATTCATGACGAGAAGGATGACAAGAAGGTAAGCTAACCCAGCGTAAGCTTCCATATCTACCCGAAGACGCCCGATGAGATCGACGTGGTTTGTTGCCTCCATTCGCAAAACGGTAGCAGAAAGATCACCGCTCAGATTTGTGATGTGAGTGAACAAAACATTCCGTTTCTCATCCATATCCTTCGCTTCCTGGAAGAAGAGGAATCTTCAGCGCTAGTTCAGACCAAGAGTTATCGATGTGCACCCTGTACGCCTTCAGAATCCCGGTCGTGAGAGCCGCAATGGGAGCGATAAACGGGACCTTTGCAACGATATTTGCAATCTGTGCAACGAGCTCGAGCACAAGAGGGATGTTGTCGACCACCGACTCCGCTGTCCTGGAGAGTGCATGATCGTTAGGCGGATCACTCGTCGACGGCGCTCCAACTCCGACTGGCGAGATCGGAGTTTGTTCAGTAGGATTAGGTGCTTTCTGCTCCCGGTGGAGCTTGGCGCGAATCCAGTTCTTGACGAGCTCTTTGCGGCGGTCTGTCATGGTACAAGGGAGTCACGATGTGGCAGAGCGAGATCAGGTCTGATCAGGTATCATAACCCTGACACTGCTGTGCATCACAGATGTTCTCGATCGGTGGCTGAGCGCCGGGCTCCCAAGCTCATGGAGAAAGAAGCAGAAAAGTGGGCCGAGGGGCTGGATTCCGTAAACGCCAGGAAGGGATTCCCAACCATCTATGGTGCGCTTACCTTAGACACCACCAATTTGCAACAACTGTCACTAGGAGATCAGAAAAAATCTGTTTTTTAAATCCTCTTGGTAAAACACTCAGTTCATCAGGGGGGAGCTTTTGGCAAGACAGATTTTTATTAGTGGCAAAATTGAGAGAGTTATAAACTCTCGGACCAGCCAAATTGGGACTGTTTACCAAAACCGGCCGCCTACTGGTCAAAATCCTTTGTGACACGCTTTGGAACACGTCTATGGGATTTGGACTGCCGGTAACCAACATTCAGGAGATGCAATTGAGTATCTTGAGTCCTCATGCTGGGGCGGGAAGCATCCACCCATCGATGCATCTCGCAACTTAAGTCTTTCGGTTTGGGAGGACTTTCACAGTGTGGCGGAGCTCAGAAGCAAGAGTTTAGGCCTTTTACAGAAGTGGGGGTAGGTAGGATGGGTAGGAGGCAAAAAACATCACTCCAGGCGGGCGGCCACAGAGGTACACACCAAAAAAAAGTTTCGGCCTTCGGCTAGTCATGGCGGTGGGTTAGTTAAGCGCACCATACAAGATGTTCCTTCGCTTCGCTCCGGCATTTAAATCTATAGCTCGTGAAACAGTCCATTGATTCAGTGTGATAATAGATTATGCATATAAGATGTCAAGAATTAGGCCACAATGAAACAGGACGTCCCATTGAGCGCAGTGGATGGCGGATAGAGTACTTACCGCCAGGACGCTGTTGGAGGAAACAGTGGGCGCAAGCAAACCAGGAAAACCCGAAAATAAGAGTGGCAGGTAGGTAGGAGACGGAGATATCCGGTGCATAACAACGCTATCGCGGACTAGAGGAGGCGTAGGATTCGGAATTTCTTTTTGATGGACAGTTTTGCTGGGAAACATAGTAGGCGGACCGAAGCACTTCAACAGACTACAGCCATGGGACCCAGTGAGATGCTCGATTATTGAGGATGATGGAGGATATGTATCGGGAAGTCACAAATCGAGGACCAGAAGGCAGGGGATAAGCCAGTACGGACTGAGCGGGAGGGGAGTGAATATTCGACACCTGACTTATTTTCCCACCTCGCCGCAGGTCAATATCATTCTCGAACTGCGCCCACTCATGCACCCATGTCCCTTTCTATTTAATTGCGCATGACCCACAGGACGTAGACGGGGTTTCCTTGTCCCCTTGTCCGCGTGAATCACTTGAATCGGGATGCTGCGCGAATACTAGGATGGACCTCTACCCTGCGGATTCAACTACGCCGCGGTTTCGCAGAGGCCAGGCGCGTGCCTGCGGAAGCTCAGGTGTTGAACTACGGAAACATTCGGGGAGTAAATGGCCACACGAACGAGCAGGCAGGACGAGAGACCAGGGATGAGAATGGAAATTGAGTTAAGCGCGAGATCGGGTTAAAGCCACAACGTGAACCAGCGAACGAGGAATATTTCGTTAGAGAACGGTTAATTAATCGAGCTGGAGAAAATCATCTCGTAGGGCCACGCTTTTACTCACTCGCATCACGAAATGATGGGCGCTGCGCGCTGAGCGCTAGCTTTCGCCTCATCATCGAAGGCACTTTGCGGAAGGCGACTCAAGTGGCATGCGCTCCACCGCAGACGGTCGCCCAACGCGCGGAGCTCGCGTGTATTCAAAACGCTCAGCGGATCCACGAATGAATGTCCACAATGATTAAATTCCTGCATGAACAATGCCTGCAATGCCGCGCCCACCCGACGCGCCGCGCACCGATTCCTACTCCACGAGAGGAACCCCCTCCGCCCCCGCCCCACGCTCCACCCGCCCCAAAATGCCACGCACCACCACCTCGAGGAACAGCACGTCATCATGCCCCGCACCCTCCACCTCCTTCCACGCCTCACCGTCCCCGTTCCCCACGCGGAGCAGCCCTTTGTCCTCCAACACGCCCCGCAGCCACGCGCGCCCCTTGGGCGGCACCATCCCGTCCGCCTTCCCGTACACCACGCGTACTCGCAGCGCGTCGTCGGGGTACAGCTCCGCCATACGCGCGAAGGCGTTCTGGAGGACGGCGGCGTCGGTGGGGCCGGCGCCGAGGCCCCAGACGCTGTCTTCTTCCTCTCCCGCGCCCGCACGAGGAGCGACGGTGTCGCCGCCATGCAGACTAAGCAGCGCCTCCTGCCCCATCGCGACGCGGTTCTCCGCCATCCCGCGGCGCATGATCTCCGCGCGGCACGCGCCCCCGACGTGGCGGTGCATGTACCCGCGCTCGTGCGGCGGCTTGAGGGCCTCGCGGGCCTCATCGTCGTCTGCGCCCGCGCCCGCGCCAGAGAGAAGTCCGGCGCTCGCCGAGAGGAGGCCGCCGCTCCAGCTCGCCGCGCGCGCGAAGGGCGGGACGATCTGCAAGAGGGAGCCGAGCGCATTGGGGAGCGGCGCGGGGAGCGCGGCGGCGAGGCGCAGCGCCGCGGAGCCGCTGATGCTGGGCGGCACAAAGGGGCCGCTGAGCGTCCAGCTCGTCGCGGTGAGCGTGGGCGGGAGGTGGAGGAGCGTGTAGAGGGCGTAGAAGAGGCCGTTGGAGTGCGAGAGGGTGGCAAAGCGCCGGATGTGGGTGTGCGATAGGACGGCGAGGAGCGCGGCGTGCATCCAGCGGGTGCGCAGGGTGAGCGGGACGGGGACGGCGCTGGAGGAGCTGCCGCCGCCGGGCTTATCGAGGGTGAGGATCTGCACACAGTGCGCGCGCGCGATGCCTTCGATCATGGCGGCAATGAAGCGGTGCCCGCCGAGGCCGTTGAAGAAGACGAGCACGGGCCATGCGGCGTCGGCGGGCGCGTAGGTGAGCGCGTAGGTCACGGTCGCCGTTGAGCTCGCTGCACCAGGAATCTGGGAGTCAAAGTCGAGGGCGCAGTTAAAGCGGGGGAGGGCGAGGTATGCGGTGGGATCTGCATCCAGCCCGGACGGAGCTTGGGATTCAGCAGCCATGGCTCTTGACTCGTCCGTCTTGCAAGCGGGGCTTTATCCGAGCCGCTGCCACTGCGGTCCCAAATGGGCGATGTGGTGGGACGCAGCAAAGGTAAGAGGCAATGCAGGCGACATCAGATGTCGGTTAGACGTCCACCAAGCAAGCTCTTGAGCCTCGCCAATAATGTGCGGTGTCTACATCCAATCAGGGATACTGGTCTGGCGGAAAAAAGATGCCGCGTACGCACCGCTCGACTATTGTCCCGAATTCCTAAGCAGACCCCTGGGAGCCCATTGTGCACCTTGTCGAGGTCTGAACCATCCATGTGAGAGCTAGAATGTATGGCAGCGGTCGGGGACCGGTGGAGCTGCGCAGTGAAGAAAAGAGAATCCTCCGCCTCGGCTCAGTCGGACCGGTCACCGCTTTCGCGTGTCACCAAAAAATCTTTTAAAAGGTGAAGAAGGATAGATGGGACGAGGAATGGGACAGACGTTTAGAGGAGGCTGTCCGATTCATTTCTTCACCGAACTGTCCCACCAGGATTATGCGCAATCGAGTGTCGAAAAAAGGGCTTCGCAAATGTGGCAGCGTTTGGACGTGAAACTCCAGTAGCTGCTGGGCCGGGCTGTGGATGGAATAAGAGAGCGGATCCACAGGGATGAGGAAGTATTTACGAGAGCCGCAGCAGGTTTGCGGGGGGAACTCCGTTTCAAGGGAGGTCGATGCGGAGAATCTAGAATTGATATGAGAAGGCTTGAGATGGTGGCCACGACATTAGGAAGGATAATGGACATCGAGAAGTTGGAAGGGACTGCATCAGGAAATCCGGGAGAATCCTGTTTGATGTTGTAGCAATCACAATCCTCGGCAACAATGATCCGTACATTGCGACACCATCCGTTGTATTGTAAGATGGTCATCAATATTGCCGCTGTGTTGTACGAGGTCCCATAGCTTGCGATAAATTGTAAAGGTACTACAAGATATGGATCCATGTATGTATTCCGATTGTAATGTGCAACACACCTGTCAGATTTGGTGCGCACTTCAGGTCGAGTCAATGGGTTATACCTTTTCCCCCGATTTCCTGATGACTGGTTATCAGACAGAAGAGAGTGCCATGGGCTTTCCAACAGCGTTAGCTGCGGGACCACGCGAGTGCGAAGATGAAGAAGAGAGCCCCGAGAGAATGAGGGTACGGGGAAGATGACTCTGACTAAGACCACGATGAAGACAAAAATGGGACGGGGGGAACACAGAAGGAGACAGTAATGTGTACGTCAATATTTAACATTCCAGGCCAGTCTGACTTGTATATAGCACGTCTCGAGTCTCCAAGACAAAGTACAGGACCCGCTGAAGTCTCGTTAAGCCCGCTGTTGTCCCCAGAGAAAGCTGGAAGAAACTTGCGCGTCCAGTTGGTGGGACGTCGGTTCGGGTAATGCATACGTGCCAAGGTGACTCAAACTGTCAGGACGGCCTGGAGAGAAGGGGAGTCTAGCGGCGCGATTGTGGTAAGAGGAAGAAACAAGGGAGATCCACGCATGTTCCTTTAGAGGCTCTCTCAAATGCTGGCTCTGCCTAGCCGGAGGGATGTAGCACACCATTAAATGTAAATTCATGAGCACTTGAAATTAAATCAAGTCTCAACCCAGTGACTGTGGTATACGCGCTAAGTGCTTCCTCCCTGGGGCCTGGAGACGTTCTTGATATGGCTAGACGAGTTATATGCGTGATAAATTCGCATTTCTCAGGCACTTTGGGCACAAAAATCGCATCAACAGAGATGAGGTAGGAAATATCTGAGCAAGCTCAAATTATTGAGATAGAAGGTGCGCGCGTGCTCTTTGTTTATTGATATCCGGGCCTCGAATTGAATCAATAGGCATAGGACTCAGATGACGAGAGAGATGAGAATATTTTAGAGGAGCCGCAGCTTCAGTGTCTCCGGTGCGGCAGTTGCTAATGCTGGACTTCAAGTTAGCGCTGGCGCGTCACGCGCAAAAAGTCCAGCGAGTCACGGGGTCGCGTCCATCATTGATCGCCCTTGCCGAGATCAGGACCAAGCTTTGCTTTCTGCGTCCATGTCCGATCTCAGGCTGAGGCTCATTCTGTATTCTACACGACTATGCACGGGTCGACCATCTTCCACAAGCAGATCTCATATATGCCGCTCGTGGCTTTGAATAGGACTGGGCCTAAACTTAACTTGTTCACCATTCTCCGTGTATTTTCTAATTCGATTTGGACCTAAGCCAAGGACTTCCGGCGAAAACAAAGGGGTCAGAAGCTACCATCGCTTTGAGCCGGATCCGGAGCTTCCTTCGGCTGCAATTCGGAAGAGGAATCATGAAGTACAGATGCGGGTGATCATATAATCCCGCTACCAAAGTTCTTCTGCAGGCCTACCCTGGTTATTACACACACACATCTTCTCTGCATACTATTACAGCCATAACAACATCTCCCCCTGTTTCTAAAATATTGCCTGTCCGTCCTGCCTGCTCTAAGTCATGGCAACTCATTCATTCGTACGGAGCATTCAAGGGAAGAAAATGATAATGAAACAAATCCAGAGGAAGTCCTCTTGTATAGAATGACACAAAGAGTGGAAGATATGTACATAAGAAGCTTAAATTATGTCCACAACCATAAAAGTAGACAATACTCAATCAAGGGAGCAACATCTGGCTGATGAGCAGATTCTGAAGGAGTAATTCAGGACCGGGCGAGCTCATTTGCAAATATGAGACACCCACCTATCCACTATTCTGGCTTTGTGTCCTTCCTCCCCTCACTCAGGAGTTGGACTCTGATCAACCCGGCCGCACGCAGATTAGAATCTGTTGGGTCCTCCACTTGCTCAAGCCGATCCGCAAGCTCTGGATGGGAGCGAAATAGCCAAATGATGTGAAGCAGTCCCATGCTATCCAGTGATGTGGTGGTCTTTGTGGGTCCTCGACATAATATAATCGCCAGGAAACACAGAATTATAGAGGCGCAGAGGCCAATTGAAACCTGGGTTTACATTGAGCTGAGAATTCAACATGCATGAATAACATACAGCAAGGATACTGAGCTGATAATCAGGTTAGTCAGTAATAGCCATGTGGGAAGTATGCACTTCACATACATTCAGTCGTGCAGCAGATTGAACCACATGAATGTCCACACTTCCAGAAGATAGAACAGGTGCAGTGCCTTCGACTCCAGCATAGTCTATAGAGTACTTCCTGACCAAGGATGCTTGTTTGATATGCCCCGCTAACCAATGACTCAGCAAATATCAAAAAATCATGCTTTTTGAAAAACACTCACCGATCCAGAACACGGCAGCTATCATATTTGACAATGTATTCTCGATATCGTGGAGTTTTAACACAGAGCCTGATGTGAGATCAACACCTGTTTCAATCCACGATGGATCGAGCTCCAGTTGCTCCATTAAATAGCTGAAGATGTTTGTGAACGATAATTGGCAAAGAGAGTCCCTTGCTTACGTATCTGTATTTAGTAAGAAATTCCACATGGTCTCATTCCGGTATGAGAGTGCAACACCAGTTTGTGTAGATGCCGCCAAGATTTGAGACCACTGGAGAAGGATTTCAGGTCCGGTAAGTAATAAATATGAGATAATACAAACTATTCCACTGGCAAGCAAGCTTCCATTTTGTGAATTTATATTTATGTTGCTGTGGTTGTATGGCTGCCATCTTGAGTAGCTCTTGTAAATATTGGGCTCTAGAGATGCCGGTATAATTCTTCCAGTTTGAGTATCAACCATCCCAGTTTGGTTAGCGAGGAACTTGGAGCATTGCATGAACTGTAAATGAGACACAGTCAAATTCGGGCCCATTGGTTGTATCAATTGGATGGGAGATCCTGTACTTCCAACGGAATCCACAACTTGATTTGTGGTGTATAGAATAATTGTATCATTCCATGTTTCCTGGAGTGTGCTCATGAGTATGTTGGGACCTGAATGTGGTTACACATTGCATTTTTGTATCTCAAAAATCAACATTCATACCTGAAGCACTAATGAGGAATGGTTTTAGATGTGCCACTGATGGGAGAGAAATCTCCCAGAATGGTCCGAGGAGAACACCAAAACCTATATTCGCTATTGGTATGAATCTAGTGTTGACCCCTGAAAGATAACCACAAGAAACATTCAAGCCCACAGCGGGAATCTGTGTAGGTTTGCCAGTAAGAGCTGTAGCTTCCAATGTGTGGTGTAATGTTCCATTGAATAAACCAATGGTGTCTGAGTCATCCAGCCATGACAAAAACTCCAGATTTTCAGCTAGAAATTGGACAGTGTTGCTAAATTTCATTTGGTTAACACAGTACGTGATGTATGAACCTGTTTGTACACACGTTGAGTTCCTAACATCCGAGATATTCCATTCTGGAAGCCCCCGAGTCGGCACAGTAACTGTCATTGTGGAAGCGAATGTTTCAACAGAAAACAGTGCAGAAGTTGACAAGTGAAGCACCATAATGCTTGATAAATACAACAGTATGCAGAGAGTACTGTTCACAGCTGCAGGTAATGCCAACTGTTGGTGAACACTAGCCAGTGCACTTCCAAGTCCAGACCAAGCAGCTAGATTGTCATGGGTAGCAGTCAAGGTCTGGGTGACTGTAAGATCTCTCTGCATAACCATTCTTTGGATCAAAAAAATAAGGAGGGAACAGTAAATCTGCAATCATCAGGTCAGCTCAGAAAACAATGCAGATTTAAAAACTGTACCGTTCCAATGCTGGTTGCTACCACTGTCAATAGAGATGTTATTTCTCCCTGGTGGTCAACTGAGAAGGAAATTGTGTGCTCTGCATGTGGGCTAGCCCATATCCCAAGGAATGTGATGTGCAACAGGACAGCAATAATATGAGTTGTGGTGCAAATCAGTTTTGGATGGCCTCTGCGTGGGGGTACAGAGTGACTCTGATCATTGGTTGCTTGAAAATGTCAGAATCCAACTCTGACTTTTGAAGACACTCTTACCATTTGTTGGGAGAAATGTGCAAGTTTCCTCATTGTTGTTTGACACAATATTAGTCTGTGTGTTGAACGGGGTTTTCACAGTGTTTAGTTCCCCAGGTTCCCCAATTAGTCCATCTGAAAGGTGGAATGTAACCATTCCGGTGTTTCGCAGATGATTATTTGTGGGGTCTGATGGCTGTCGTAGAGCCTGTCCAAGCACCGGATGCTGCCTGAAAAGCCAGATTACATGAAGCAACCCTGTGCTGGTGATCTTTGTTTGTTGTGTAACAACAATCCAATATGGAATAGCAAGTAGAAATAACAGAACTGAAATCCCCAGGCCAACTGATATCTGGGGGAGGAATATATGAGGGAAACATATGAACTGAAGTTTGAACGAACAAAATACTCACAGCGACAACATTTAGCTGATCACATATACAAATTTCAGCTGATTGACCTGTTTCAAAACCACAAACAATGCTTACCTCCAGCCGGCAAGCAGATTGTGTTTGATAAAGAGCAACATTTTCGGCCAATAGGACAGGTTGATCACTTTGTTGATATCTTAGAAAAGGACCTATAGCAACCTCCCCAGGCTGCTTGATGTTGGTACTGTATTTGGTTGTGATTGACCCAGGGTTAATGTGCCCAGCTAAGTGGAAGAGGAGTATCAGTAGTTGAAGACATAGGATGGAATGAGGCAGAAACTTGCCTATCCAGAAAATTGAGGCTATAAGAGAAGATATAGCATTCTCAATATCATGGAGATATAAAACTGGTGTAGATGTGGAAGCTGTGTTTGACGAAATCCACGTTGGGTTAAGATTCAGCTGTTCCATGAGATACCTAGCCAAACATCAGATGCAGTTCTTGAACCAATACACAAGTCCTCACTGGGCTGTTTTTGACATGTAGTCTATCTCCCCAATCCCCGTGTAGTTTTCATTCATCGGAATATAATTCCAGTCAACCAGGGAGTCAAGCAAAAAATCAACCCACTGATGAATTTTGTTTCAATGTCCGAATATAATAAATGTATAAATCCACTGACAATATCACTGCCAATAAGACTTTGATCCGGGGGATGGACAGGGATCTTGCTATATTCATGCCAGGTTGATTGTGTCTTGTGGATCCTCGGGTGAAGAGTAGAGCTGTCAAGTTTCCGGGATTGGCTGTCCACTGTTCCTCTTTGAGTGACAAGTGTTTTTGAGCATTGTAGAAACTGCAACTGGGATACAGTGGAATTGGGGCCCATCGGTCGTTTCAATGTCACAGGAGATCCCTTGTGGCCACGGGAATCAAGAACATCGTTTGTGGTGTAGAGGATGATCGAATTGTTGAGCTTCATGTCCTGAGGATTAAGCATGCTGATTATGTTCGGGCCTAGATGTATCTCAGCAAGTCAAACATTTCCTCTGTGACTAGCATATCCCCACCGTAAGATAGCATTGCAGTTGTGGGTATTGGTGGCCGAAAAGATATAATCCAGTGTGGTGCGGACCAACCAAGATTCGGGGTGTCCACAGTCTTTGTGTTAACTCCTGGTAAATATCCACATGTGATATTGAAGCCTGTTGCCGATACTTGTGCTGAACCGTACTTTAGACCCATATCCTGCAGGACATCATATAGGCTCCCGTTGAACAATCCGAGCGACTGTGATCCATTCAAAGTTCCCATCCATGGTAGAAAATCCAGTGTCTTTTCCATAAACCCATAAACGGCTCTGTGAATGCCATGTCCAGACGAAATCCGTGAACTTGTAAATTTCACGCACTTATGATTGGAATCATTCCATTGTGGAATCCCCCATGCAGGGACACTCGATGAAGTTGAGATGTTGACTGTAGCCACAGACAACAGGGTTGGAGTGGTCACATGAAGGATAGCAATTCCTCCCAGGTATGCGAACACGGCCAGTGTACCCAAGACGGATGCTGGTATTGACAGTTGATGGTAGGCGGTGGAAAGAGCTGACCCAATGCCAGACCAGGCCATAATATTGTCATGGGTGGCAGTTAAAGTGCTGGACCTTTGTAGGTAGGACCGAATGGCTAGCTTCTGGGTGATGAAAACAAGGAGTGCAAAATAAATCTGAGATCCCAATTAGCCGGATATAAGACAAGTCAGTGATCACTCGTACCGTTCCAAATGCTGTTGATGTTGTTTTCACGATAAACGATATGGTGTTTTGGATTTCAGTTGAAAACATTATTTTGTGCTCAAACTGCACCCGCCACATGCCTAGAAGCATGACATGAAGCATAATGAGAGTTGCATGCAATGCTGGGCACAAGATTCTCAGAACAGGCCATGGTTTCCTGAACCAGGCCTTTTGCTCTGTTGATTGTGGGTGACCTTCCGAGTCATCTTCTTTGAAATCAGTCAGTATGAGAAGATCTGATAAATATTTAGCTACCAATTTTTCTACGAGCAAGAAGGAATTGCTCTGAGTTTTCTTCGCTGTCTTCCTCCAGGTAATTCGAGGTGTGAGCAGCTGAATGCAGAGTAGCATTGCTACTGTTGTCAGCGTTTGAAGAATGCATGAAGATTACGAAATGACGTGGGGGAAGAGGGCAAGGAGATAGGTTCCTTTATGTGTCGACGCTCATTATATGAATGATTTATTTATTATGAGACAAATGATCATCTTGCCACTATTCTCATCATCACAAGATGTTTGTTGTGCTGGATGCCTGGAATTCACACATCAAGTGATACTAGATACCTCCAAATTTGCGATCTGGATCATTGAGAACACTCATTCAACGCCAAGTTGAGCCTCAACCACACCAGTATCTCATGGTTGGAAAAATTGAGATGTTCTATTGAAATGCATCCAACAATTGACGCATCCCACATTCTACCTTTGGCGACCAGTCCGGCACAAGTCCCAGGGCAACATCACACACGAGATTTCTCTCAAAGTACCCTTGATGTTGGGTTATTTTAAGGATGGCGATGATCATGATGTAGATGGATTCCCGAGGATCTGTCAGTTGGCTGCTGTGGCGTGTTGATTATCTTGTGAGGGGACTCCCGAACGTGCCCTGCGGACCTCGAGACAACATTCATAGGGAAGATCTGTCCCAGTGAATCCTTGATTGCCCTGGTTGCATTCAGATGATGTATGGTCTCTACAAGATGTCCACACGTTTCAAGAACACCGTTCTCCCTAAATAAAGAAACAACAGATGGTTCCTGGAGTCTTCAATGCAAAGTAGAGTGATGCCAAATGGGTACACCAGGGTTGGTAAGGACCCCCTGATAACGGCCTTAGAGGCTAGGTCCCAAAGAGCCGGGATCCGCCTATCTTTATCCAGCCAGAATTTTGCAAGAATTTCAGTCATTTTTTGTCCGGAAAGGGCCTAGCCGCTGATGACATAATCATCCAAAGGGGCTAATTTCTAGTTCCCACAGGCCCAAAAACGCTCAAATTTTCTTCACACATCGATTTTGGTGGCATTCTCGATGGATTCAGGTATTTGCGGTGCATCTTTTTGGTGGAATTAGGGTTGCCGATATTCTCTGGCCCTGAAAAAATTTCGGCTGACCCCAAGCTTTTTGTCCGGACAGGACGTAGCTGTGGGGCGCCCAACCATCGACTTTTGTCCGGTCAGGACCTAGGTTTGAGGCCCAAATCTCAATTTTTTGTCTGGTACCGGACCTAGCCTACAAGGGGATTATCAGGGGTCCTGGTTGGTAGTGGGATGTGTAAGAATAATCCAAGGAATGCCGACCGTTCGACTCGGAACCAAACTGTGCCTTGAGGGGGGGTCCATCATTTTACTGACATGCAATCGAAAATGTGAAGCCGCGTCTAGGCGGGGAGGCAGAGAAGCTATTTCCCTCTTGCTTGAGCGCGGTGCCGATGTGAACGCGACGGGTGGAAATTATGGGAGTGCGTTGCAGACTGCGTGCGAGCGGGAGTACACCGACGTTGTCCAGCTCCTCCTCGAGCACGGCGCCGACGCGGACGCACCGGGTGGAGAATATGGCAGCGCGCTGCAGGCCGCGTCTGCAGAGGGCCGCACAGAAATTGTCCGCCTCTTGCTCGAGAACGGTGCCGACATGAACAGAACTGGTGGACCAGGCTATGAGAGTGCCTTCCAGCTTGCGTCCCTGGAGAGCCACAAAGAAATAATCGAGCTTTTACTGCATCATGATGCTGTCCCAGAGCCGCCCCCAGCTCGAGGTCGGAGTCTTGAATATTCCACCTTTCAAACAGGAGACATCCCTTGTTTTGGAGGACCTCGTATACATGCAATCGAGTAACACAAAATAAAATAAATCTCCCAGACAAGGCTGAATCACACCAGAGGAAGTACAAAGAGCTGAAGGATGAAAGTTTATGCTGAGAGAGTTTAGAGGGTGTAAGAATTACCCACTGAAAGGATGCATGGCTAGAAGCGTCTCCTGGGACATGCAGTAAAGGGTGAAAGAACACGAAGTCATTTCCGATTTATAAATGGACATGTCCAGCCCGCGCACTGCGCCTCTCTTTTGCCACAAGTGAGGAACAACCCGAAATATAGAAACGGGGCTGGCATGCGCATCGGCGGGGACCTGAACGGTTTCCAGTGGAAAGTGTGTGCATGTAGGTATCGCAAGCAAGATGAAAAGCGGCCGTGAGGGAAGCGGTGCAGCGGATCTACAAGATAGCAAGAAGCGGAGCGATCGCCATTGGCGAGGGTACATGCGCTATGTACGCGGGTGGGGAGGGTACGGAACGTATTACTGCTCCTCCACGACGGGCGCCCCCTCCTCGCGCTCCACCCGCCCCAAAATGCCACCCACCACCTCGTCGAGGAACAGCACTTCATCATGCCCCGCGCCCTCCACCTCCTTCCACGCCTCCCTGTCCCCCTCGTCCCCCGCGCGGAGAAGTCCCCTCTCCTCCAGCACGCCCCGCAGCCACGCACGCCCCTTGGGCGGCACCATCCCGTCCGCCTTCCCGTACACGACGCGCATCCGCAGCGCGTCATCGGGGTGCAGCTCCGCCAGACGCGCGAAGGCGTTCTGGAGGACGGCGGCATCGAAGGTGCTGGCGCCGAGGCCCCAGACGCTGTCCTCCGAATCCCCCTCGCCCGCACGAGGAACGACGGTATCACCACCATGCAGACAAAGCAGCGCCTCCTGCCCCATCGCGACGCGGCTCTCCGCCATCCCGCGGCGCATGATCTCCGCGCGGCACGCGCTCCCGACGTGGCGGTGCATGTACCCGCGCTCGTGCGCAGGCTTCCGCGCCTCGCGCGCCTCGTCGTCGTCTACGCCCGCGCCCGTGCCCGCGCCGGAGAGGAGGCCCGCACTCGCGGACAGGAAGCCGCCACTCCAGCTCGCCGCGCGCGCGAAGGGCGGGACGATCTGCAGGAGGGAGCCGAGCGCGTTGGGGAGCGACGCGGGGAGCGCGGCGGCGAGGCGCAGCGCCGCGGAGCTGCTGATGCTGGGCGGCACGAAGGGGCCGGTGAGCGTCCAGCTCGTCGCGGTGAGCGTGGGCGGGAGGTGGAGGAGCGTGTAGAGGGCGTAGAAGAGGCCGTTGGAGTGCGAGAGGGCGGCAAAGCGCCGGGTGTGGGTGTGCGAGAGGACGGCGAGGAGGGCGGCGTGCATCCAGCGGGTGCGCAGGGCGAGCGGGATGGGGACGGCGCTGGCGGAACTGCCGCCGCCGGGCTTATCGAGGGTGAGGATCTGCACGCGGTGTGCGCGCGCGATGCCTTCGATCATGGCGGCAATGAAGCGGTGCCCGCCGAGGCCGTTGAAGAAGACGAGCACGGGCCAGGTGGCGTCGGCGGGCGCGTAGGTGAGCGCGTAGGTCACGGTCGCCGTTGAGCTCGCTGCACCAGGAATCTGGAAGTCAAAGTCGAGGGCGCAGTTAAAGCGGGGGAGGGCGAGGTATGCGGTGGGATCCGCGTCCAGGCCGGACGGAGCTTGGGATTCGACGGCCATGGCTCTCAGCTCGTCTATCTTGCAAGTGGGGCTTTATACGAGCCGCTGCCACTGCGGTCCCAAATGGGCGATGTGGTGGGACGCAGCAAAGGGATGTCAGGGGCGATGCAGGCGACATCAGATGTCGGTTAGACGTCCACCAAGCAAGCTCTTGAGCCTCGCCAACGATGTGCGGTGTCTACACTCATGGTGGAGGATCAGGGATACTGGTCTGACGAAAAAAAGATGCCATGTACGCACCGTTCGACTATTCTCTCGAATTCTTAAGCAGACCCCTGGGAGCCCATCGTATGCCTTGTCGAGGTCTGAACCATCCATGTGAGAGCTAGAATGTATGGCAGCGGTCGGGGACCGGTGGAGCTGCACAGCGAAGAAAAGAGAATCCTCCGCCTCGGCTCAGTCGGACCGGTCACCGCTTTCGCGTGTCACCAAAAAATCTTTTAAAAAGGTGAAGAAGGATAGATGGGGCGAGGAATGGGGCAGACGTTTAGAGGAGGCTGTCCGATTCATTTCTTCACCGAGCTGTCCCACCAGGATTCTGCGCAATCGAGTGTCGAAAAAAAGGCCTCGCAGATGTGGCAGCGTTTGGACGTGAAACTCCAGTAGCCGCTGGGCCGGGCTGTGGATGGAATAAGAGAGCGGATCGACAGGGATTGGGAAGTATTTTCAACGAGCGAGGTACGAGCTGCATATGTTGAAGCATCTGTCTAGGAGAGACTAGGAAGTATTTACGAGAGCCGCAGCAGGTTTGCGGGGGGAACTCCGTTTCAAGGGAGGTCGATGCGGAGAATCTGGAATTGACATGAGAAGGCGTGAGATGGTGGCCACGCATTGGGAAGGATAATGGACATCAAGAAGGTGGAGGGAGGGATTGCAGACGGTTTAAGGTTTTAAGCAATTAATAACGGGAAGAGAAAGAAAAAAGAGAGAGCGCCATGTCGTTCCATTGGCAGCGTTAGCTGTTTGACCACGGGAGTGGCGAGAGGAGAATGAGGAGTACAGCTGTGAGAAAATGAGAGCACGGGAGAGCCTACTCTGACTGGCACCACGATGGAGATAAAAATGCGACGCGGGGGAATGCAGGAAGGAGACCGTAATGCGCACGTTAATCATTATATAACATTCTAGGCGGGCCTCCGACTTCGTATAAGCGCGTCTCGGATCTCCAAGGCAATGCAAGGCAAGGGATACCACCCACTGAAATCTCGCCAAGCCCGCTGTTGGTCCCAGAAAAAGCTGGAAGAAACTTGCGCGTCCAGTTGGTGGGACGTCGATTCGGGTAGCGTATACGTGTAAAGGCAGCTCCAACTTTCACGACGGCGCGGAGAGAAGGGAGTCAGGTTCGTCCGCGCGATTACCTAGACTGGTCGCTCCGCGGGAGTCTAGCGGCGCGATTTTGGTGGGCACTGGGCAAGAGGAAGAGGCGAGAGGAGTAAAATAAAATATCATGCAAGGAATAGACTCTTCAATTTCAACAATTCGCTCAGATATTCCCTATTTACCCTATCTCTGTTGATGCCAACGTGCCCAAAAGCTCTTGAAAAACGTAATCCTGCCAGCCATATCACCAACGTCTCCAGCGAGGATGTATTTATTAAAAGTTGAATAAAACGGTAGGCAGCAAAATACTGTCGTGATCGCACTAGGTTGAGAGTTACAACTCAGTAGCTCATAATTACCTTTATTTATGCACTGAACTCCGCCAGAATTTGACAAAGTCTCAGAGAACGGGCATGAATCACAGTTGGATTCTCGAATAGCGAGCCTCAGATTGAACCAGCCGGCATAACACTCAGAGGTGAAGGTACTCCGGAGAATCTAACGTTCTGAGTAAGTAGATACTATGCTTCAACACCTTCAGCAAGTTGAAGTTAGCGCTAGCGGCGCGTCACGCCCAATAGGCAGCTAGGTCACGGGTTCGCGTCCATCATCGATCGGTCCTTGCCGAGATCAGGACGGTGAAACTTGCTTCTGCTTGCTTCCATGTCCGATGGGTTCCAAACGAAGTCTCTTCCACCAGCAGATCTTCTGCTCGTGGCTTTGATAGAATCAATTTATTCGCCATTCCCCATGTCTTTCTCGAACACGGTGATGCTGGCTCTGGATACAATCAAGATGTGGTTGGGCCGCGCGCCTTCCCAATATCCTTTGCATCTTTTGCGATTGTCTGGGATGCTCATTGACGTGCCCGATCCACGCCGTGGACGATCGGCTCCCACGTCCTTTCTTAGCTCGCACAAAACGGCAACCACCTGCTCAATACAGGAATACTGCTGATGTCCAGTGATCCACGCGAGATGTCGGCGATCCAAGTGATTGCCTAGGATTGATCTCGTGCCAAGCCGACTCTTGGCAAATACTACTCTTTCCTGCGTCCTCGTCTCGGCCGGGATCTACTTTGAATGGTCGGTCTTTCCACAGCTTTCGCCTCTCCCGCAGATGATATAGGTCATCCATATCATGATTCCGCCACAGCCAGATTGACATGTGAAGCACATTGAATTTATTAATGGAAGGGACTGAATCCGCTGCCAGTCTTCCTGCCAGTGCTTGCGCGAAATATTGATGCTCGGTTCTGAAGAGATAAAGAACACTCTAGTGAGTGTCGTGGCCGAGATCATCGCCAGTGGCACTGGACGAGAGCCATCGGACATCGATCTTCCGAATTCATTAAGGTCGTTCACGGTTCCATTTTTCCTCCCATTTTTCCTCTCATTTTTCATTCCATTTTTTGTTCCGTTTTCCAAATAAATACATCCGCACCAAACAGGGTGGGAGACAGGCTTTTTGTTATGCTACGCATGCACGCATGAGGCCCCCTGAGATGGATGTACCGTAGGTTAAACTACACAGGGATGTAAACCTAAGTCAAACGAAAAAAGGAGTGCAAAAATGGAGAGAAAAATGGAGCTTTCGTCGGGGGGTTTCACAGTTCACTTTTTCTGGCCATTTTTCTCTTCCCTCTTTTCTGCCGTTTCATGAATTCTGCACCTAGACCCTTCGTTTCTTCCATTTTCAACCCTTTTTACATCACTGAATTGAAAAGGAAAAAATCCCGAGCAAAAACCAAGTAAAACCAAAGATCCAGCAAAGAATGGGGGGAAAAATGGGAGAAAAAAGGGAACTGTGAACGACCCTATTGCCATATTTTCAAGCACCGAGGAGCGCTAATCGTCAAGGTGCCCTGCATCGCGGTCATGATATTCTCCCGCCAGCGATATATATCTATCAGCCCTGCCACATCTATTCCAGCCAGCCCCCTTCTTTCAGCTTTGCGGGACAAAACACGGAAGAAATATAGGAGGGGCATAGTCGTCAATACAGGAAGGCTCCACGGGGGATGATACGCTGGGACGGAGAGAGAGAGATTGACCCCTGTTTTAGCCTGGGAGCGATGCACATCAACCATACAACCCCGGACCCATCAACACGATGAGGACATAAGTTTCCTTCGCACACAGTACTCTGACACAGCTCCCTTCTCTCTTCCCCTCCCCACCGCTGGTCACTCTCCACAGGTTGGACACCTTTCGTTTAAGCTTCAACTCCTGCCCCATACTCATCCTGGATCCATTGACACCCCTTTGCCTGCCAACCCCATCTGTCACCCCGGTACTCATCGCGCTCACCCGCCAGCGGGGGGACGTGCCCCAGTTTTGGCAACGACGGTAGCCGGCTGATCAGCGGCACCCCACTCACCGACAGCACCGCATTTTTCACCTGCGTCTACGAGGAAGCGGGGGAGTGTACTTATAACCCCCCGGTGCAGTTCCTAGCTCGTTTCCACCTGGAGCGGGGATCTGACGGAATGACAGAATGACGAGTCGCTTGCCTCCGGATCAAGTACATGTCCCGATATATTAGATGGTAATGCGGGTCCAGCGGTAAGCACATCCTGTCAAGCGCAGATATTGTCAATTTAATCTACCTGGCAAGGGCCCCGCCTCAAAAACGAGCTCTGGAGTGAAATCGAGCTCCAGTTCTTCGACTACTTCAACTGTGTCAGTGGTAAGTCCATCCCGTCGAGCACAAATATTGTCCATTTAATCTATGCGGAAAGGACCTTACCACAGATACCCACAGCCTCTCCGCATCAGTGACGAGCTCTGCTACTCCGACGCAATCGAAAAACCATGTTACGCAATCGGTGGGACCCGCGGCCGCCACTGCTGGATTAGGGGAGGGAAGTCACCTTCCCGTGGCCGCGGTCGCTGGCTCGGTCGTTGGCGCCTTAGTCGTTCTGACTATGTTATGCCTCGCTGCCCTCTTCGTCCGCTGCCGACGCATATCGCACCGTAACCGGCCGCTTGGACCGCATTCGGAAGCTGCTCTTCTTGAGCAGGGAGTTGATACGCGACTCGACCCCCTGATACTATACGAGAAGAATATGAATCCGGCTGGCGGTGCCTCCTCTGAGACACTAAATAGCAGATTGAGCTCTGCGCTTCCGGCAGGGGCAGAGTTCGCCCTGGTTACGATGGCGGAGGAGATGTGTTTGCTGCGTGGCCAGGTTCAGCGCCTTGGACTTGACCGACAGGGGGGCACTGTAGCAGTGGAGGAACAACCCCCTGCATACGAAACGAGATGATTGAGTTTAATGCGCAGATACTTATTGTTGGGGATCCCGGTAAATCATAACTAATCCTGTGTAGACACAATTTGCAGCCCGATCGCGATACTCTGTCGACCCGAAACATTGACTGTCGCCTCAGCACGCAAGTTTATTCTTAGCACTTGATCGTGGATTGTATTGTTGAAATAAGGGCATCGTAATTATTTCAATGTTCGGTTCGAGTGGGCTTTGCATAACCTCGCTTGGACAAAATGATTATCAGGGAGACCTCGGAGGATCTGCATTGAACCAGCCGCCGATGTCCACCTCAAAGAACAGATTTCTCTGCGGATTTTCTTCAACATCAAAATTTGGAGTGTGAAAGAATGCTCGCCATGCGTACATTGCCGTCCCAGCAACAGCAGGGTTCGAGTTTAAACTGCATCGTGTCCAACGATACCCCTGGGTTTAAACCGGTTCGAACCAACCTGGTTTGAACCATAAGTGTTTCTGCTACAGAACTTGCCTCTGGCTGTGGTTTGCGGTTTGAACCGCAGTTTAAACCGTGATGGTTTGAACCATGGTTTAAACTGTGATGGTTTGAACTTGCCATTCAACCTATCATGGCTTGAACTCAGAGTCAAGATGTTCAAACTGCAGATTCTTTTTGTTGACACAAAAGGGGTTGCTCAGCTGCTTCAGCATCGACTTCTCTTGAGAGCAAACAGGCTTAATTTCCATTTTGCTAGCTTTGAACTTGCCTGAGTTTCCTGAGCTTTTCCCATAATCCGAGGTTAAGTATCTAACGTAAGATGTGATGAAACAGTGAAATGAAGTGAAATCACCAAAACAGGAAGATGATGGCATTTGGAGGAAATTCAAAACTGACAACAGAGGTTGAAAAGACTTTAGACAGATGGACAGACAAAAGCAATTTATAAATTGTTACCCATGCCAGAAAAGGAAATTTTGTGATCACTCCCGCAGATGAGTTTGGCACGGGGCCGCAGCGCGCGGACTCGTTCCTGCGCGCACAGTCCCCCCCGGCTTCGTGCGGGCTCGGTCCGGCATCGGCATCTCCACGCGTGTTGGGCCCGCTAAGGCCGTCTCTCCCGACACCCTCGCTCCTCCCCTTCCCAGTCACCACCCGTACCCGTACCCGTACCCGTACCCGTACCCGTACCCGCCCCCATGTCCGTATGTACTCTTTGAATATATTTACGTTCTCAAAACAAAGTACCTGTGGGATTATGGCTGGTACGAGGACTGGAATTGAATTGAATTCAAGCTCACCTGGACTCAGGAGATCCGAAGCGCTTGAAGCACATGCAGTGCTCGAACGGCGCGAGAAGGTCGATTCGATCCACGCTGGGAAGATTCGGTCAGTCGGCTTATATCCCAGGAAACTATGAAAACGGACGGGCTGCGTACCTCTCACTCAACGACTTCGGTCTGATTGTGGCTACCTTTCATCCTCGCAGCTAGCGCAGGTCTTGTCTGCCGATGGGCGGTGACCAATAATCGGGTGTCAAGTACTTCAATTGGGAGTAAAATTCGGGGAGGATAAAATTCAGCCCGGGGACTTGCAGTGAGGAATTGACTCGACCTCGGGCTGTCTGAGGAACACCAAGGGAAGGAAGGTGAACATGATAAAGAATGGATGGAATGAAGAAGAAAAAAGCTCAAGCTTACCTGGTTGGACTCGGATTGAACCGCGCTGCTGAATTTGGTATTGGAGTTGAGTGCCGGGGTTCGTAATGCAATGATTAAATGACAGGAATACAGTATTTACCTCGCCGGGAACAAGTTTGTTGAGTTACGGCGCAGAAACCCAGCTCGAAGTAAGTAAAAGGGAATGGAATATGAATGAGGGACTCAAGATGCAATATTGAATAGCTTGGAGAGATTGAATAATATGTGTTCAATCTGAACACAAAGTCAATACAGTGTTCCGGGAGGTGGAATACGTATCGAGGAAAGACTCGCCCGATGCATAGGTGAGTCTTGCTGGGTGGAACCCGAATTTAGTCTGAATAGGGTGGTTTGTTGAGTAGCTGAAGAGTTCAAGGTCAGTTGAAACGGACGAATGCATGACTCGGAATAAATGGGATGAAATGAAGACTCACCGAAATTTAGCAGGCTGACTTGGGTTTCGTTGGACCTCGAAGCCAAGGAAGGAACGGACGAGAATCTGGATGAATGAATGACGGGTTAGTTCAACGTTCCATTGGCTCGAAAGTGAACTTGGCGCAAGCCGATCCGAGTCGAAGTTGAACTTGGTCAACTTGCGCATCACTCAAATCTACGAAGCAATGAAGGATAAGCCACATCATCTAGAGTAACTCAAGAGTAAAATAATCGCACCTTAAGTCAAAGTACGATGGTAAAGTTGAGGTCCAACCCACCCGAGATTCAATCCTACTCAAAGAATCAATTAATGAAAAAAGTACCGTAAACTACCCGCCTTCCAAGATGTAAGGTGTCTTGAGTTGAATATATATCCTTGAACATCGAGGGTCAATTGAATATATTATAACTTCAGCGGACAACCTACCTCGAGTCAAGCCGGCATAGTCTCGGCGTTCAGATGAAGGTAAGGATGAAACTCAACCAGCTTATCTTAAGTTCTGGGTCTGATACGTGATATATGTTGTTACTCCGGTTTTCTCATCTCAACGATGATGCAGGGGCTGCCATTCCGCCTATGTTTGGTGACTATGAGCAGCACCATTGGATGGAATCAACGATCTACCAGCCTGGCCATCCACCCGTCAGCAATCTATCGGCACCTATGTGTGTAAATTAAGCCCGGATGACCATGGATCCTTGATGAATAAACCATCTGCTACACAAGGACCGACTACAAAACACCGCGGAAATACTCGACGACAGCCATCCGATTATTGAACTGCGCTCCATGGGTCCCCTGTGTCCCGTTCGCCAGATTGGGCTGATACCCAGCACCTGCTCCTAACAAATTGGCTGTGTTATAATTATGCTGCTGCCCGATTACCCAATGCGCATTCCAGTTCGCCACCAAGTTGTCCACCTGGTTCGCACGTCCCGTCGTCTCGTACCACTCCTCCGTGTCGGGCACGAGGGTGTACCCCCCGACGTTGGCAAACACCTGCGCCTGGATCGCCTTGCCCGCGTCGGCGCCGAAAAGGTCGTGCGGTGTCACGTTGTTTACGAGCAGACGCACGATTTCAATCGAGCGGTACCAAACTGTGTGCGTGTGATGCCTCAGTATGAGAGACTGAGCGACCGATCACAAAAGAACTTACTGGAGGGGTTGTCCGTCTTGTAGCGTCTTAATGAAGAATCCCAACTATCTTGTTTGCCTATTTTAATGAAGTACCTCGCCTGGCCTCCAGCTGTATGCAGGGCCCCGTCGTTGGGGTTCGGCGAGACGATGACATAGATATAGTCTCTAGCCACATGAGCCATCCTTGACAGTGATGCAATGAAAGGGATGAAGTGGCGGTTCGCAGTAGACAGCTGGGAAGTGCTGAAGTGTACGGGCTCCCAGGCATTTTATATATAACAGCCCCTGCTGACATCCCAGTTTGGGAGCCCTGTCATCGAGTTCTGGGCTATAACCAGCTACACCGCCGAAGTGCCGCCAGGGAAAGTCAACTCGTCTTTTGACATGGAACCAGGTACAGTATCTGCCAGGCAAATGCCAGCTGAACATTCCAGCCGACATTCCAGCTGTCCTGTATGCAGGGTCCCCTCGTTGGGGTTCGGCGAGACGATGACATAGATATAGTCTCTAGCCACCTGAGCCATCCTTGACAGTGATGCAATGAAAGGGATGAAGTGGCGGTTCGCAGTAGACAGATGGGAAGTGCTGAAGTGACATTAGTGATGTTGAGGGCTCGGCCCAGGCTCTCAAGCCGAGCCGAGCCGAGCCCGGGCTTGATCAAGCCGGGCCGAGCCCGACACAGGGCTTTGGAGGGCCCAGGGCTCGGGCCTGAGGAATGCCAGGCCTGCCAAGCCCGGGCCCAGATATATTTGGACAAGAGCGCGCCGGTGGCGGGAATTGGGCGGGAAGCGCCCCCGGCGCTTCGGCCTATGAGACTTTGGTGCCGTCAAATGCCGAACTTAATGACACGGAGCTGTCCTTCGGCCGATCGGCACCGCTCGACACTGGCTGATGGTGGAACTCAGTGCCGGCAGTCATCAGCGAAACAAAACTCATCTGGCTCATCTGGCATCAGATCAAGCAAGCGCGCCATATCGCCTGACCCACCGAATTGCTAGTCTAGAGTTTACCGCGCGCCCTGTGTTAGGCGGTGGGGGTTATTATATAATCGTCGGAGTTTGAAGTCCATCAAAAGTTTCCCCGTTTCAGCCTGAGCACAGGGGACAAAAATTAAGAAGCCAAACGACCTGGATCTGAATTTTGCGAAGATGTGCCTCTTCAGGATTCTCGTATTTCCCATGGTCGAAGAGAAACGCAACACCGCCATACTCACGTGGCCAGCCCATCAAAATTCGGCATCGCGCTTGCGAGGTCCAGGCGAGGAAAGTGACCGAGAAAGCTCCTTATTTGAGTGTATTGCACGAGAATCCATCACCGAATGTTGAAAGACGCGTCGTAACCGTCGTTGAAGGTTCGAAAAATTTAAGATTACATAATAAGGCCCACCTCGGATTAAACACCTCGGGTAATCGACAGACTACAACATCGCGAGGTACGAGCGAAAATTGTTGTAGCGTCTGTTTATAAGAGACCACCGAATTGCAGCAGTGTTCAGTGTTCACAACAGACCTGAAAAATCCCCCAACCGACTAGCTGGGACATTCGGTACCATCTACAGACACATATTAATATACATGTACACTAGCATAATGTTTTTCCTTTGGCTATGAGAAAGCCCGGGCTTGGGCCCGGGCTCAGGGCTTCAGACCCCGCACCCAGGGCTCGGGCTCAGGCCTGAAGAATATGAGGCCCGAGCCTGCCCAAGCCGAGCCCAAGTCCGGGCATTCAGGCCGAGCCGGGCCCTCAACATCACTATGAAGTGTACGGGCTCCCAGGCATTTTATATATAACAGCCCCTGCTGACATCCCAGTTTGGGAGCCCTGTCATCGAGTTCTGGACTATAACCAGCTACACCGCCGAAGTGCCGCCAGGGACGTCTTTTGACATGGAACCAGGTACAGTATCTGCCAGGCAAATGCCAGCTGAACATTCCAGCCGACATTCCAGCTGTCCTCTACCTGCAGTCGAACCCCTCGGAGCCCATACTGTACCTCTGTCAACCCATAACCCCTTGCAACCCATAGATTTTTTATGTAACGGACTCGGTGGGCAGGCACCACTGTGAGTGTCCAAGCTCATGAATTTCAGGGATCTCATGCATGGAATTCACATTTCATGCACAAATACCATGAAAACTGTTTCATATATTTTCCAGTTCATGTAGTTTATTCAGGTACTTATTGGCGGCATTTTTAAATCCATAAATTTCACAATGCAACATCGTGAATTACAGGAAAAAGTACAAAATCACTCCAAGGGTGCCTCCGCCATCCCCATCGCATCCGGTCGCTCCCAGATTGCAAAGTAGCGGCGCCCCGACTCGTGGTCTGGAATGTGGGCCACAAGACAGCTGATGACATCCACGTCGATGACTTCAATGGGCGAAAACTGTCCGTCCTGGTAGTACGGCATGCCGAGGTGATTTTTCTTTGCCAGTTTGACCGGTCTAACAACTGCTAGGAGCAGATTACGAGCCTGTATTTGAGGTTCGTCACCCGGCGACTCGGAGGGCGGAATATCTGCGAAGAATTCGATTATCCGTAAGAGCTGTCCATACGCAACCTGGCGTTGAAGTACGACCGGAAGTCGTCGATGGTTACGGTTCTTGTCGACCTCATGTGAATGCTGCAAAGCATGGGATAAATGAGTTGCAATTTTGGGTTAAAAGCTGTATACCTTAATAAATGATGCGTCGCGAGTCATGTAGTGTTCAGACTGATGAACAAGATCCGTGCCTCGGATGAGGTCCCCGCCACCAAGGAAAGATATCCTTCCCCAATGCGAAATAACTTCCGGGATAGAACCATCGACTTCAGGCTCTGAAATGTCAAAGGTGCGAAGCAGGTAGTTCCGTACGGCCTTGCGGACTTCCCGAGGAAGAGATCCTTTCGCATGTGGGTGCAGGACCCAAATATCGGGGTCTGAGGAGTCATTAGCTATGGCACAGGGAACGATAGATATATTCACATTCGGTTAAGCCGTGTCCCTTCAACTCGTCGTCGGCCCGGTCCGAGAGATCAAGCTCACGGTGCAGGTTGTATTTGAGCTTGATCACGTTGTTCTGGGCGATCTCGCGAAGACGCCGAGCAAAGCTCGCATACGGGTTCCGGCGGCTCTTGCTGGACCGCACGAGGAAGCCCACAAAGCGCTCTGTAACATAGTTCCAATAGCACCACATCGGACCCGCATTCAGGATGTCGTCCGGGATGTGAAGGAGTGCATGGACGCTCAATGTGCAAACAGGAAGGTAGGCTGGATCATATTTGTAGTAGTATCTGGACGAAGATCAGTGGTGTGTATGAGATAAAGTGCAGGGAGAGTACTTCTCAAAATTTTGGACCCATTTCGCGATGCGCTTCCGCAGTTCAGTGTCAACGTATTCGCGGTTGCTCGATATTGTGAGGCAGTCGTTGAATATGAAAAAATCGTGCATGAAAGAAATTATGTCCACTGTGCTACCCCAGTCTCAGACACGCCGTCAGGCGAAAGGAGGGGGGCCTGGGGGGAACACTGTTCCTCCCAGCGAAAAGTTCCTGCCGAATGATCTCTAATACGGCACGTCCCACCAAAGTAGGCATCAGAGATCAAAATAGGCATCAACGGGATGCCTATGTCACTATTCACAGCGCCAGCTCCTGAATTAAGGGCTCATTTTAGTTAGCTGCGCTTCTTTAAGTATCGAAACCGAATATTTCGGCCCAAAGCTGGATTTTATACATCTCATTTGGGACTTAGCAAAATCTAATCACTAATCTAATCTATCCGACTCCAAATCAGAGTCTACGAAATTTCAAGTATCGCCGCACCATTTTCCAGCGACGAAATGCAATGAAAAAAATAAGAAAAAAAATGACCTTGAAGTGAATTCCAAAATTAAAGGTATCAAGCCTGTCGATATCCCTGTTGATTCTTCAGATTTTGAATTCCGTTTAGAGGAAGCTGAAATGAAGAGTATAAATTATTGTTTAAAGGCATCTGAAACTGTTTAGAAAACTTCAGCTTTCAGAAGCAATTAAACTCATCTGCAGATCATCTGCGGATGGGTTTAACGAAGTCCGAAAACCGAAGTTTCTTATCCAGTTTCAACAGCCTTTAAACGAGATTTGTTTCTTCTCATTTCAGCTTCCTCTAAACCTAATTCAAAATCTCAAGGATTGATAAGGATGTCGACGAGCTTGATATTCTCAGTTTTGGAACCCACTTCAAGATCCTTTATTCTTTATTGTTTGAATTGAATTTTCTCGCTGGCAAAACGCGCGGCGATACTTGAGCTTTCGTAGACTCTGATTTGGACTTGGATAGATTAGATTAGTGATTAGATTTTGCTAAGTCCCAAATGAGATGCATAAAATTCAGTTTCGCGCCGAAATATTCCGTTTACGATGCTTAAAGAAGCGCAGCTAACTAAAATGAGCCCTTGATTGAGGAGCCGGCGCTGTGATTACTGTATGTACTCGCGAAAAAAAGAGTTCACTGTTTTTAGAGGTGAAATCAAATTTTCACCTTCCTGGCTCCGCCCGTGACAAGTTTCACCACGTTTTCACCATAGATGTGAAAATGTAGTTTCACTCTGAAAGCAAGTGAAGTGGGAACCTCACATTCCCTTATGGTGAATTTCACACACTTATAGTTCCACAGTGGAGATCGGAGTTTGTTCAGTAGGATTGGGTGTCTTCTGCTCCCGGTGGAGCTTGGCGCGAATCCAGTTCTTGACGAGCTCTTTGCGGCGGTCTGTCATGGTACAAGGGAGCTACGATGTGTCAGAGCGAGATCAGGTCTGATCAGGTATCATAACCCTGACACTGCTGTGCATCGCAGATGTCATCGATCGGTGGCTGAGCGCCGGGCTCCCGAGCTCACGGAGAAAGAAGCAGAAAAGTGGGCCGAGGGGCCGGATTCCGTAAACGCCAGGAAGGGATTCCCAAGATGTTCCTTTGCTTCGCTCCGGCATTTAAATCTATAGCTCGTGAAACAGTCCATTGATTCAGTGTGATAATAGATTATGCATATAAGCTGTCAAGAATTAGGCCACAATTGAACAGGACGTTCCATTGTGATTGAGCACAGTGGATGGCGGATAGAGTACTTACCGCCAGGACGCTGTTGGAGGAAACAGGGAGCAGCGATCGTAGACCAGGAAATCCGAACATAGGAGTCGCACGTAGGTAGGAAACGGAGATATCCGGTGCAGAACAACGCTATCGCGGACTGGAGAAGGCATAGGGTACCGGGACGGGAATTTCTTTTTGATGGACAGTATTACTGGGAAATATAGCAGGCGGACCGAAGCACTTCAAAAAGCGACAGCCATGAGAACCAGAACGAGATGCTCGATTATCGAGGATGCTGGAGGATATGTATCGGGAAGTCATAAACCGAGGACCAGAAGGCAGGGGATAAGCGAGTACGGACTGAACGGGAGGGGAGTGAGTATTCGACGGCTGAGTAATTTTCCCACTTCCGAGCCGCAGGTCAATATCATTCTCGAACTGCGCTTCCCTTTCTATTTAACTCCGTATGCCGACGTATCACAGGGTTTCCTTGCCCCCCTTGCGCGTGAATCACTTGAATCGAGATGCTGCGGGAGTACTAGGATAAGCTTCTGCCCTGCGGATTCAACCACGCCGCGGTTTCACAGACGTGTCTGCGGAAGCTCAGGTGTTGAACTACGAAAAAATTCGGGGAGTAAATGGCCACACGAACGAGCAGGCAGTACGAGAGACCAGGGATGAGAATGGAAATTGAGTTAAGCGCGAGATGGGGTTAAAGCGACAACGTGAACCAACGAACGAGGGGCATTTCGTTAGAGAACGATTAATTAATTAATCGAGAAGGTCATCGCGTACGGACACGCTTTTATTCACTCGCCATCCCGAAATGATGGGCGCTGAGCGCTGAGGCCTAGCCTTCGCCCCATCATCGAAGGCACTATGAAAACGATCATCCAAGTGGTGATCGGAGTCCTCGAAGAAATTGGCGACGAAATGACTGATTTCACGGAAGGCTTCGACACATGCTGAGCCTTTGGCGATGGTATATTCGGCTGACTCCATTTCCACTTGCGATGGAGACACGCTAAAAATCATGAGCACCAAAATATTTGCGCGGGAAGCACAGTGGCCCACCTTCACCCAATAATTGTTTTGTTCAAGATAGAGGTCGGCTGCGATGCTTCTAACAAATATTACCCATCGATTATAGAACCAAGACTGCTCCCGAGCGATTCGCAGCGCATCGGGCATCTCGTACTTGCTCCGAATTAGGACCTCGACATATTCGCGGGCATAGTTTTGTTGCGCAGCTCGCCCGTATTTCAAACGCGGAGCAGAACCGCGAATTAATGTCCACAAAGATAAACTTCTGTTGGATTAAGAATGCCTGCATGTAATGTAAGTGTGCAATACACAGTGCATACGTTCGAGGACTCGCGCCTCCGCATCTTCGTGCCCCACCCACACGGGCCCACCTCACGCGCCGCGCACCGACTCCTACTCCTACGCCACGACCGGCGCCCCCGCCTCACGCTTCACCCTCCCCAAAATGCCGGCCACCACCTCCTCGAGGAACAGTACGTCATCATGCCCCGCGCCCTCCACCTCCTTCCACGCGTCCTCGTCCCCCGCACGGAGCAGCCCCTTGTCCTCCAGCACGCCCCGCAGCCACGCGCGTCCCTTGGGCGGCACCAGCCCGTCCGCCTTCCCGTACACGACGCGTACTCGCAGCGCGTCGTCGGGGTACAGCTCCGCCATACGCGCGAAGGCGTTCTGGAGGACGGCGCCGAGGCCCCAGACGCTGTCCTCCGAACCCCCCTCGCCACCGCCCGCTGCGCCGGGAGCAGCAGCAGCATCGCCCCCATGCAGACAAAGCAGCGCCTCCTGCCCCATCGCGACGCGGCTCTCCGCCATCCCGTGGCGCATGATCTCCGCGCGGCACGCGTCCCCCGACGTGGCGGTGCATGAACCCGCGCTCGTGCGGCGGCTTGAGGGCCTCGCGGGCCTCATCGTCGTCTGCGCCCGCGCCGCCCGAGAGGAAGCCCGCGCTCGCGGAGAGGAGGCCGCCGCTCCAGCTCGCTGCGCGCGCGAAGGGCGGGACGATCTGCAGGAGGGAGCCGAGCGCGTTGAGGAGCGGCGCGGGGAGCGCAGCGGCAAGGCGCAGCGCCACGGAGCCGCTGATGCTCGGTGGTAGTGATGCCCAGGGCCTGGCTTGGGCGGGCTTTGGGCTTGCAGAATTCCAAGCCCAAGCCCAAGCCCGCCAGCAGGGCTTGGCCTGGCCTGGCTTGGGCCTGAGCCAGGGCTCGAGCAGGTAGACCATTTACATCTGTTCAAAAGATGTGTGAGCATCAAAAATGCTGAATAACCAGCAGAAGTGTTAATACTCAACATTCGTTCAGATATGCATCTCTTTCTGGGCATTTTTGGCTTCAATTAGTGGATGTGCAAGTTTGATGCCGATTACAAAATGTTCAAAAAATGTCCGAAATGGCCTAGAAGAAAATCGAATCCAGTAAGTGCAAGGAAGAGGAATTTCTCTCGACTCAAAAGTTGATATGCAGGCTATTACATACTGATTGTGGGTGGGTATTCAGGCCAGGGCTTCCGGGCTTGGCTTGGGCTTGAAGAATCTCAAGCCCAAGCTCTAGGCCCGCTGAAGCCCGACGTCGGGCTTGGCTTGGCTCGGGCTTGAGAGGGCTTGGCTTGGCGGGCTTGAGGGCTTCAAGCCAGGCCCTGGGCATCACTACTCGGTGGAACGAAGGGGCCGGTGAGCGTCCAGCTCGTCACGGTGAGCGTAGGCGGGAGGTGCAGGAGGGTGTACAAAGCGTAGAAGAGGCCGTTGGAGTGCGAGAGGACGGCGAAGCGCGGGGTATGGGTGTGCGATAGGACGGCGAGGAGGGCGGCGTGCATCCAGCGAGTGCGCAGGGAGAGCGGGATGGGGACGGCGCTGGCGGAGCTGCCGCCGCCAGGCTTATCGAGGGTGATGATCTGCACGCGGTGCGCGCGTGCGATGCCTTCGATCATGGCGGCGATGAAGCGGTGCCCGCCGAGGCCGTTGAAGAAGACGAGCACGGGCCACGGGCCAGGCGGCGTCGGCGGGCGCGTAGGTGAGCGCGTAGGTCACGGTCGCCGTTGAGCTGGCTGCACCAGGAATCTGGAAGTCGAAGTCGAGGCTGTGGTTAAAGCGGGGGAGGGCGAGGTATGCAGTGGGATCCGCGTCCAGGCCGGACGGAGCTTGGGATTCAGCGGCCATGGCTTTCAGCTCGTCTATCTTGCACGCGGGGCTTTATACGAGCCGCTGCTACTGCGGTCCCGAATGGGCGATGTGGTGGGACGTAGCAAAGGGATGTCCAGGGGCGATACAGGCGACATCAAATGCCGGTTAGACGTAAAGCAGGCCCTTGCGCCCTGCAAACGAGTTACGACTCGGATGTGCAGCGTTGATGAGCAGCGCCCATCGCTAAGCGCCGAATCAGCCGAACTCCGATCCGCTCCGGTCCGATCACGCCCGCGCCAAAACACGACCACACGCGTCACGTTCGACACGCGTCCTCCGCGCCGCACACCTCGTATCGAGCTCGGATACATCTCGACACATCTCCAGGACACCTCCAATGTTCTCCCGTGCCTGAGCCATGTCCCTCGCCCTGTCCCCGCGTAACCAGCCCGCCCTGGTGACACTGCTGGTGACGAACCCGTAAAATAGCCGATGTAACCACCGGAATATGCGATTATATCCACTCGTGATCGGTTTCACGGCTCCGCAGGTCCGATCAGCACCGCCCCTGGCCCAATGTGGAGATGCCGCTGGCAAAAACATCGTGGGAACGATAATCCTCGTCTTTCGACGGCCTCCACCCTCGCGCTAAGCTAGTAATCCACAGGGCTGGTGCCCTTAATCCTTCATCACTTCCCACCAGAGGTCTCCCTGCACTAGCTCTTCGCGCCACTGTCGCCGTACAGGTCTCCGAAACCGTCCACCATTGTTCCTGCTCTCGCCAATCAAGCCACCCACTGTTGGCGCTTGCGAGTACAATTTCCCGGTGAAGAAAATACGGCATTTCACGGTCTCGTGCTTGTCTTGGCCCTCCCAATCGTAATTTTTTCATCGAAGTCAGTCGCTCTGCCTCTGCCTCTAACAACTCTACCTCCTCTGCCACCCCGCTTGAGCCTGCACGATGTATTCTCTGAACACTCTTCATACTCCCCTCGCGAGAAAGGCGACTCGTTTGGCTTCCTTCACAGTCACAGTTATCGCCTCAATTCGATGTACTGACTGACAGCCCCGTTCACAATCGGGCTATGCTCTCACTCCCTGCCGATAGTGATGAGCCGCCTACTACCCCTACCCGGCTGTTGCGAGCTTCGGCACTTGTGGATGGCACAAATGCCGCTCCTCCTGGGCCCTCCCCCGGGCGCTTGACTTTGGCAATGGCTTTATTGGAATCCGAGTCGCATGCACTTCGTCTCCAGAGCCAGGCAAAGGAACAGGAGGATAAAGGGACATTTAAAACATACCGCCGGCACTTTGGCAGCTACCAAATCTGGTGGGATCTTTCGGAGGCGAAGAAAGTCTCGCAAAATCCCCATCTTGTCGCTATCCCGGCGCTTCCAATAACCGCCGCCAAGGTTGCGATGTTTCTTCAGTACGAATCTTCACGTGAAAAGGTCTGGTTCTTGTCTTAATATTCTGCTACAACGTTCCTTTGACCTTACTGTACAGAAAAAACGTGGAACGGCCGAATCGATGGCAGGAACATCCATCGGGAAGTCTCAGATCTCCCAGGTCATCTCTGCGCTTGAGCATTTTCGCCTTAATTTTCAACACGACTACAAGTCCTGCGCCGAGGCGCAGCTTTCCCTTCGAAGCGATACCCGTTTTCGTCAGTTCGAATCTGCAGCCAAACACGACGAGCCGAAGTGCGCAGAGAAGGCGCAGACAACCAAGGCAGCCGGGAGTTCTTCTGGTAACTATTTAAATTTCTGTCTTGGTTTCGACATCAACTGACTTGACATTTCAGATACCTATACCCTCGATGAGCTTCGCAAATGTGCGCGCTGGTGCTTGTCAAATTTCGCGGGCCCTCAGCGCATTTATCTTGGCCTGAGGGATCGCGCCATGCTTCTGATGGGAGCTGCGACTGCATTTCGAGGAGATAGCGCCCGGATTCTCCTGTGGTCCGACCTTTTCAAGACGGCTCTTCCCCTAGGCGATGACACAGAAGCAATGGTACTCTCTACGATCATTTTTGCGAATTTTATTGATTCCTTTCTGCTCCGCAGGTCCTCGGAGCGTTGGCCGATAATGCCAAACATAATCAAACCGGTCGCGTCGATGAGCATGGTGTCCTGCGCCACAAACATACTGAGCTGTGCGGAGTGGGCGCATTAGCGATGATGTTCTTCTGTTATTTTCACATCGCAGAACATCCGGTCCCTGATTTTTCCCCCGACTTCTCGGACACTGAGTACGGCGAATATGGGCGGCGAGACTGGTACACTTACCATGTCTTTTCGACTGGGATTGGCACGAAGGAGATGAGCTATTAAGGTCAGTTCTTCCCTGCCAATTTCGCCCAATTTTGACGCTGCTCCGATACTTTATAGCGCACCATGACAGGATAATTAAAATGCATGCAGATGTTGAGGTAAAAGCTTACGCCTTCCCTTTACGGACTTACTTCCATTCATAGTTACTCAGGACAGTTAATATTTACCGTACCGTAAAATTTCCGCTGGCTTACGTGTACATCTCAGTTGGCTTGTCTACGCCTACTGAGATGTAAGTCCACTCGTTACACCGTTACTTATTATTTACTGACTGTACCTAGTAGCTATCACTATTATTCTAGGTACTAATATAATCAGTTGGCTTGTCTACGCCTACTGAGATCTATCACTATTATTCTAGCTCCTCCCATACTGCGCTCTACAGGTTATGGGCCCCGGATCCGAATCCATGTCGTCGACCTCCAGTTGAAAATCACCCGACTCCCAAAGCTTAAGGACGACGGGTCGAACTGGGGAAACTACAAAGACCTCGCGTTCAATACCCTCATCGTGAAAGGCCTACGACGGCACGCACTCGGTACCGCAAAAGCACCACCCGAGCTCATTGCGCGAGATGGCGAGTTCTTCCTGCCGAATCGGCTCTCGCCCCTCTCCGATGACGAGCTGGAGGAGCACGAAAACAAGCTGGACGAGTACCTGCAAAAGCAGGCACAAGTCCGCGAGATCATCTACCAGTCCGTGTCCGAGGCCACGTTCATGCGCATCAGGAGCGCGCCGACGGCGCAGCTCATGTTGCAGCAGCTGGTAACGATCTTCGAGGGCAAGGGGGAGATGGTCCAAATCGACACGCTCACCCGACTGCAAAGTCTGTGATGCCTCGAAGACGGAGGCGTCATTCCTCTCATCACGGAGATGAAGCGCCTCAAAGAGGCCCTCGACGCGATGGGAGCACCCGTTGCGGACGCACAGTTCGCCGCATACATCAAAGCCTCGCTTCCGGTCGATAAATTCGGCCCCCTTCTCAGCACGATCAGCACGGCCTCACGCATCACCGGACGGCCGATCTCCAGCGAAGCGCTGATCCAAGAGATCTTCGAGACACAGGATGAGTCCACGGTTCACAAAAACTCATCCTCCAACGCCGAGAATACGGCGATGGCGGCGGCGTCGGGGAAGGGCAAAGGGTGGGCGGGCGGACACGGCGGCAAGAAGGACGTGACATGCGACAACTGCAAGCGCATGGGTCACATCAAGCGCGACTGCTGGTCGAAAGGGGGGGGGAAGGAAGGAAAAGCACCCTGGCGAAAAGGAAAGAAGGCCTCCGAAAGCGCTAATAGCGCTGCGAAGGATGACGACGACGATGATTTCGACGTCGCGTGCACCGTTATCACCTCCGACTTCGTCGATGACGAGTCCGAGGACACTGCCCTAATCATCACCTCCGACTTCCGTGATATCGACGGAAACGCCGGCGAGGCTCAGGCTGCGGCCGCGGAGGCATCCACTAAACCCCACGACATCCTCATTGATGCCGGCGCGACACGCCACTTCTCCCCCGACTGCAGCCGCTTCCACAACTTTGGGGAGATTCCACCTGTCCCCATACGAGCGGCCGATGGCTGTACGTTCAGTGCCACGGGCGCGGGGACCTCATCGTTCCGCTACCGATGGGAGACGGCGAGAAGCCCACACGGGCACTCAAATACTTTATTAGGTCATCTTAAGTTCTGGCGGTCCAGACCGCCAAGAACTTATAAGTTCTGCCTGAACTTAAGTTTTCCCCGGTAGCCTGCTGCCCAATTTAGCATATGTACCTACAGCCAATATGATACGGGTCCCGAATTTAAGTTGAAACCAGAACTTAAGTTCTCGCCAGGACTTAAGTCTGCCCACAACTTAAGTTCTCGTCAATCACCCCCCCCCCAAAAAAAAAAAGTATATTCAACTACTTAAGTTACTGACTGAGGAGTACTTAAGTTCTTGTCCGTCTTCATATTTGCGTACAACTTGAGCTCTACACGGGCTCCAGCTCCATGTATTTGCGAGCGCAGCGAGCAAATCTTCTCTAACACACGTGACCAGACATAGGGATAACATATGCAGGAAACAAGGACAAACACGTATGTGCGTGGCTGACAGTCCTTGGAGCCGAGAAAAAATGCCTTCAAACTCTTTCAATTCGTGAGATATTGCTCCACGGTTTGTTGCAGCAGATGGGGCTTTCTAAGCGGGTTCGAACGGTGCCCATCTTTCCGGGCCTGCGGTGGAAAATGGAGCTGTCTGAAAAAGGAAATTGGAGGTCTAGACCGTGGCGGTGTTGAGTCTCTGCGCGAGCATCCCGCGCCTCGGCGGATCCATATTAAATAGAAGTGGAGAACCAACATACCTTCGGCTCGGCCTTCTTCCATGTGTGGCCCTCGCCCGTGCCGAGCGCCGCATTGAGAGTGCCACTGCTGCTAAGCCGTCGTCAGCCTGCGATCCCGACTCGGAGAGGAGGACAGCACGTACAATGTTGTTGAGGAAGATGGGGGACCGCTGAGGATCCAGGTGCGCACGCGGGTGAGCGACACGGTGGCGCGGGGACAGCGAGAGACGTACCATGGGGTCTCACGCCGATGAAGCACGCTGTGCACAGTCCCGGGCCAAGTCGTCAGCATTCCTCTCACCGGAGAGATGGCGAGACACACCCGTCAATGGCACTGCCGAGCAGGACGAGCACTGCGCTTGTGCCGATCTTCTCCCAGAATGCGGCCAGAAGGTTGTGGAGGAGAAGAGAAAGAGACGTGCCACCCAAATTGACATCGCCAATATTTGTCAGGACGTCACTCACGTGCCGCTTGACTTGTCGACTTCAGTCAGTGCCACTCACTCACTTCCTCCCAACTTCCTCCCTCTTCCTCCCCTCTCCGACCCATCTCCAACGAACTTCGATGGCGCGAACAGACTAGACGGGCACCTGGCGAGGCAGCACCCTCCCTCGGGGTTTGCAGCTCATGCTCTATAGTGCTCTATTCAAGTTCGTCCGTATCGAGGTTGCCACTCCGAGTCGAGTACTCCGAGTCAGACAAGGAGCCGGGAGAGGTGGCAACACAGCACCTGATTGTCTACCTCCTCCTCTTCCTTTTCGACGTGTTCCCCGTGTGCGTAAGTCAATTTGCTTCACTAACCGCGCGTCTATAAGCTGTGCCCACAGGCGCTGGGTTTTGCCACCCCAATGGCGCGTGCCCGCCCTGGACGGCGTGTTGAGGAGGCCCGCGAGCGCGCTGGCAGCGGGGGCAGAGCGCGAGAAAGAGGCGCCTGAGTGTGGTGCCAAGCGCACGGCCCCAGGTCTCCGTGGCGAGCAGGGCGCCGCCGGTGCGATGCAGAAGGTCGTGGCGTCGCCGTCTTCGCGAAGTCGACCCTAGGTACTTAAGTTCGGCTGGAACTTAAGTTTGGCTGGAACTTAAGTGCCGCAGGAACTTAAGTGCGACAGGGACTTAAGTGGTGGGGAACTTAAGTTGCTGTCGGACTTAAGTTGTTAGTGGACTTAAGTTCAGGACAAGGGCCCATTTCATTGCATACAGTACACATATATGGGCTACTGGGAAGAACTTAAGTTCTTCCAGAACTTACAAGTTCTTGGCGGTCTGGACCACCAGAACTTAAGATCGGCTGCTTGAGTTTCATGCTGCTTCGACCGGAAGGGATGGATCATCCACTTCGAGGAATCGATGTGCACGCTCGGCACGGCACGTCCGGATTCTTGCATCGTCGGACGTGTACCGCTCGTCTGCGGCCTCTATCGCATCACCACGTCAGTACCATCACTGCCCACGAACGACACCACACCTACCACTGCTGGCACTGTGAGAGTGATGACCATCATGGAATTGCACCGCATGATGGGCCACGCCGGGTTCGACGACCTGCGTGATATGGTGCGGAAGGGGATGGTCGAGGGTGTTGAGCTCGACATGAACTCAAAGCCAGATTTCTGCGAGCCGTGTGCGAAACCGAAGGCGAAGGGCAAAAGCTTCCCGAAGAAGAGTGGCAGCGATCACTGCAAGGCGTACAGTGAAAAAGTTGTCGCGGATCTGTGGGGGCCGGCAGAAGTCACCTCTGGGGGGGGAAAGACTAGGCTTGCTCGTACCTGGATAAGCATTCACATGAAGAAAAGCCCTACTTCCTAAAACGGAAGTCTGAGACCTTCGAGACCTACAAAGAATATGAGGCCTGGGTCAAGGTGCAGCGGAAGATCCCTACAATCAAGATCTTCGGCTGCGACAGGGGCAGCAAATTCAAATCCACTGCATTCACAAACTACCTGCGGTCGAAGGGCACAGCACGGCACCTGACAGTGCACGACTCGCCGGCGCAAAACGGCGCCGAGCGCAGCCATTGTACGCATGCAGAATGCATGCAGGCAATGCTCGCTGTGAGCGGACTCCCCAAGTTCCTATGGGCTGAGGGATACTGCCATTCCGCCTGGCTGCGTAACCGCCTCCCGACGAGCGCGCTGAAACGGTTGCTCAGGGTCTAAGGCTGCAAATGAACAATGGACAAAACCCAACTGTCGGACGAGTGAGACTGAACCAGACTCTACGAGAGAGACTAACACAACTCAAACACTCAAACAATCAAATCCCAAACACTAAACACTCCTTTGTATGCCCCTTAGGGTGACCTGATGAGAAAGACGGGTTTTACTAGACCTAGGGTTGCAGTATAGGTCTAGGGAAACTAGGCTTTGATAATCCAAGTAATTGGGTTGTATGTGAAGCTTATTCCGAAGGAAAGTCTTCAAATCGACAATACGGCACACGCTCTTTGACAAGTCAAGGTTACTACGCTGATTGATTGTAAAGCTTCACAGCTATAGTGCAGATAACGGCGTGGATGGCCGGTAGGGTTTGGTAGTCCGCTTTGGAGACCAACAAGCCTCTGATACAACACGATACACAATACACAATTCCGTAACTGAGCCAACTCTTCTGTATCCACACAAATGGTACTCAAGACAGGGGTCACTGCCTATGGGACAAGGTACTCAAGACAGGGATCACTGCTTATAAAACTCAAAGCAGAACACTATTGCAGATAACCAAAAGCCTATATTCGTTGGACAATATGGAGTCCGGAACAAAGCCCTAAATGCGACCGCCTGGTTGTTCGAGATAAACTCTAACTGGGTGGTGATTCAGTGCCATCCTCGCTCTTTCTACGCTAGCTTTATACTACTCTACTTACGCTTACACTATGTGATGACACTATCGTGGATATATGTTACTTAATACAATATGAAATCTGGTATCCTAATTGCCTGAGCTATTTAATGTGATTGGCTTCCTAGGAACTCCTTTATGTCGCTTGTTGACATATTGGCCCGGCTTCGGGCCTATGGTCCCCTGGTTCCGATCGGGTATATGGTGCAGCTCCTGTTGAGCGAACGACCACTAATCTCTAATATTCTTCTTCCCTTCGTCCTGTTTCGTACTAGGCTAGCTCCGGACTAACCGTAGCTTCCTATCGATACCCCAAACTCCCTGGCTGGAAGCTTGGTTCCCTGGTTACTCTTATTGCGAACATAACCCCTTAGCGTGGACTGAACCGCCACTTGGAATAGGCCCAGACCCGGTTAAACCCGATGTCGACCGGGCGCGGTTAATGGTTCCCGGCTGCCGGTTGGTCACGTGATGGGTCGTGTCGCGTCATTACAACAAATAACAGTCAACATAGTAGATATTCACGTGAAATATATACTATTACGGCCGCCCATCATTCACAGAGTGGATGATAATTATCCCCTTGATAGTAGGCACCATTTGCATGGTTCTAGCCCTTAGTTACACACTCGGGTCTCGTGCTAACTCTAGATGCGCGCTAAAGATCGCAAAATGCGTGTTTGCAAGGCTGGGCTTGTAGACAGCTTATCAGCGCTACCCGTCACGAAGACCCCGCACGAAATGGGCACGGGGGAGAAGCCTAATCTGGCTAATCTTCGTGAGTGGGGGTGCATGGCGTGGGTGAAACTCACGAAGTCGCGCAAATTGAGCGATAAGACCACGGAAGGGTATTTTGTGGGGTGCGACAACGAGACCAAGGATGGTTACCGCATCTATTGGCCTACGACACGCACGGTGACGGTTGAACGCGATGTTTACTTCAATAAGGACGAAATCTTGGAGTCGGAGAGCACACCGATCGAAGAGGGAGAGACGAATATCAATCCGCCCGCTCCCCGAGCTCCAAGCGCCCCAGAACCCCCAAAGTGCGACCCTGTGACGCCCCCGTTAGATGAGACCGACAAAGCGCCGGTAGAATCGTCTACGCACCGTGAAATTCACACGCAAACCCCAAATCCTCTTTCCAATCCTCCTGCGCCGGCGCAGCCCAATCCACCTCCTACTGAAGCCCCAGCAAATCCCCCGCACGAAAAACGCACGCGAAGCGACGGCCTGATCGAGCCCGAGCCCAATACCGGCCGTGGAATGCGCAAGAGACAGGTCCCAGGCTACTACAAGGGCCTGGGACGCAGTGCTGGCGTCGTGGAGGAAGAACACGCAATGTTCGTGGATGCAGAGGACATTGGAGAGCCAGGGGGAGTCGAGGTCGATGATCTTGACGTGGAGTGGGCGACATACAGAGGAAGGCACGACACCGAAATCCGTCGAGGAAGCGCTGCGAAGTCCCAAAGCAGCTGCTTGGTCAGCATCGGTAGAAACCGAATTGGCTGGTATCGAGAAACACGAGACTTGGGAGCTCGTCGAAGCCCCATCGGGCGCGAACATCATCAAATGTCGCTGTGTCTTCAAGGTCAAACGGGATGCCATCGGTGCTATTGCAAAATACAAGGCCCGACTCGTTGCCAAAGGATTCACCCAAATCTACGGCAAAGACTACTACGACATGTATGCCCCGGTCGTGAAACTCGAGACCCTACGTGCTCTCCTCTCCCTCGCCGCTACCAACGGTTCCGTTATCCACCAGGCCGACGTGAAGAACGCGTACCTGAACGCGGAACTTGAGGAAGAGCTCTTTATGGAGCTACCCCCGTAATACCACAAATTTCGGGATTTGCCTCCGAAATTCAGACTCATCGCGATGCGGGAAGCCGAATCGTGTTTAAGCTCAAGAAGGGCCTCTACGGCACTAAACAGGGCGCGCGCGAATGGTACCAAACATTATCCAAAGTCTTTTTGTCGCTCGGCTACACCATTTCAAATGCGGACGAAGCGGTCTTCTACAAATACTCTGAGAGCGACTATATCATCGTCGCATCGGCCGTGGACGACTTCACCATCATCAGCGACACCCTGGAAGCTGTTGAGCTCATCAAGAAGCAGCTCAATGAGCACTTCGAGCTGGTTGATCTTGGCAAGATTAACTGGCTTCTCGGCTTCAATATCACTCGGGATCTCGACACGAAGACTATCTCACTGGGCCAACAGGCCTATATTGACGAGATTATCGCCGAGATGGGACTTGAGAACGCCGCGCCAGTTGTCAGCCCGATGGAGACTGGCGTTGATCTCAACTATGATGCACCGGGCGTTTCAGCGCAAATGCTCCCGCCCGCACTTTACCGTAAAGCGGTGGGCATGCTCCTGTACGTGTCATGTGGGACGCACCCGGACATCGCCTTTGCCACATCGCACATCGGCCAATTCGTCGAGTCACCCCGGACCACCCATATGAAGGCCGCGCAGCGTGTCTTCAAATATCTCAAGGGTACGCGGGACCATCGGCTCGTGCTTAGCGGCAAAAATCCCACTCTCTTCGGTTACTCGGACGCCGACTGGGCTTCCCAGATGCATCGCCGTTCGATCTCCGGCTTCGCATTCTTTCTGGGTAACGGCGCTATCTCTTGGAGCTCGAAGAAACAACCTATCGTCACTCTCTCGAGCACCGAATCAGAGTATGTTGCCCTCACCCACGCCGCAAAAGAACTACTTTGGCTCAGAAAATTACTCACGGATCTGTCATTCCTTTATTCTGATTCCGCCACCACCCTCTTTTGCGATAATCAAGGTGCTATCACGCTGTCGAAGGACTCCACGTTCCACGCGCGTACCAAGCACATCGACGTTCACTTCCATTTTATCCGCCAGACCGTCATGCAAGGCCACGCCTCCCTAATCTATTGCCCTACCGACGACCTGATTGCGGATGCTTTTACCAAAGCTCTTAATCGGTTCAAGCTAAAGAAATTTCGCAACCTTCTCGGATTCGAGATGCCGGCTTCAGCTTGAGGGGGAATGTCGAGGTACAAGCTTACGCCTTCCCTCTACCGACTTACTTCCATTCGTAGTTACTCCGGACAGTTAATATTTACCGTACCGTAAATTTTCCGCTGGCTTACGTGTACATCTCAGTTGGCTTGTCTACGCCTACTGAGATGTAAGTCCACTCGTTACACTGTTACTTATTATTTACTGACTTTGCCTAGCTATCACTATTATTCTAGGTACTATTATAATCAGTTGGCTTGTCTACGCCTACTGAGATCTATCACTATTATTCTAGCTCCTCCCGTACTGCGCTCTACAGCAGACAACAATGTTTCTATCACCAAGGTCACGCATGGCACTCGACCATTTGCTGCGCAGACTTGTAGGTCGTTCGGAGCGAGTGTTAGCGATACAAAGGCTCTGGGAGGCTGGAACGAGAGTGGTTCCTTCAAGAATTGTTATGATCGTGCTCTGCCGACCGGAGCTTTACTCGGGGCAGCGTTTTTCAACAGCGCGAAGCCTGAGCTCTATCGTGTCGCCAGAGATTGCCTCGGTACGCCCGCCACTTTACTCTAATTTGATCACCTGCCTCCAGTCTAATCACTACGTTCTGCAGCCTCCTAGACTCAGCATGAGTAAGGCCCGTCTAGACATAGCTCAACAGAGGTCTGTGTTTAGCTGTGTAGTTAGGGTCTGTTTAGCTCTTTCTAGCTCAGTCTAGCTGTGGTCAGCTCCGTCTAGGTCAGTCTAGTTGTACCCATCACCTACACAGAGGTAAGTATCCACAATTTGAGGGAAAGGGCTCAGCCAGGCATTCCATTCACACTCGTGTCGAAGAGTTCTGCGGAGGTCAGTGGAGGTCTGGCTAGGTGTCCCAACTGGGTCCTACTCAGCTAAACTCGAGACAGACAGAGTCTGTCTAGCCGATCCATCGTTGCCAAACTTGGACCGCCATCAGCTAAACACAGAATCCGGTTTCATCCATTTAGTCGACTAAAGATGATCTGTTGGGTAAGCCAACGTTGGTAGACAGACCTAGCCTGACCTGAGTTTAGGAGGCTGCGGAATGTAGTGATTACCTCAGTTACAACCGTCCAATGCAGAACGGCCCCAAAACTGATCAAAAATCGACTTATGCACTGCTAAACAAATGTATGAACATGGTTCGCTGCAGGCGCACAGCGCAAATGGATCGTGCCAAGTCCTGTGGGGATCCGACAAGAACTGGTGCCAGGGCGGCTGTTATACCGAAACTGCACTTCAGGCTACCTCTACCCAGACCTACTTAGGGTAGTTTCTCCCCTTTAGGTGTGGGCCCTAAGTAGGTCTAGGATATGGGTCCAACCACTGGTGGTGGGTGTATCCACCATACATGGACCCCTCTACCTGGCTGACTGTGGGTGGACCCACCTGTGTCACATCACAGCCATGTGGATGCATCCACACCCAGCTCGTTTTGGGGATTTTCTGCCCTCTGTGGGGCCCATATCGCGGCCCCTGCTGGCCCCTGCTCTTCCTCCTGACTCCCCATGCCTCCTGACTGTACTGGCTGCCAACAGCCCATATTCTGACCCTTCCTAGCACCCCTTTCCCAGCTTGTTTTGGGGATTTTCCGCCCTCCACAGGCCCCATATCACGGCCCCTGCCAGCCCCTGCCCTTGCTCTGGATGGCTATCCATCCTAGGTTCTTGCTGAGCTGTGCTGGCTAGCCATTGCCACATGCTAACCATTCCTGCTGCATTCTCCCCCTTTGCAGCTCATTTGGGGAGTTTTCATTGCATACATATATATATATCCTCTCTCATCCTGACCTCTTTTCACATCCACATTTATACCCCCCTTTGCATCTGTACCTATGTTTTCCCTAATATCCCCCTATCCCCCCTTCCCCTTTGCATCCTTGGATCCTTACCTATGCTTCACTTGCCTTAATATCCCTCTTATATCAGCCTAACAATCAAAGGCCATGCTTGCTGGCCTCTAGCACTTGCCTACTGATTGCTCACTATTCCTGTATCATCCTTGCTGCCTGCAGATAATAGTGGGTGGATGCATCCACCAGTCCAATATTAAATGGATGGATGCATCCACAGCCCTCACATGGATGGATCCACCACTGGTATCTTTATGACCTGGATGCACCCATGTGCCATATGGTGGGCCCACCCACCTGTTGTTTGGATCCCCCCCACCTCTATATGGGCCCACCCACCTGGTGTTTGGTTCCTCTCTGGATCCATCCACATGTCTCCCAAAAACACATGTGGATGCATCCATTTCTTCCTCTGGATGCACCCACATGGGACCCCAGACACCTGTTCCATTATTATTATTATTATTTTATCAAGCCCCCAGATCTTTCTTTGTTCGCTCAATTTTCGGCCCTTATAATACTACCTTCAAGCATGGGATATGTTTTCCTGCTCCCTATATTTCCTCTTTTCATTGTTGGATGCCTCAAGTCGGAATTACCATTTTGGGTTCCTAGCAGTTGTTGCAGTTTTTTTGCCTCAAACCATGCTTAGAATATTTTATAAACTTGTAAACTTTTGTCAGTGAGCCACTTTTGAGCCCATATAATTTTACCTTCAATAGTTGAACATGTTTCGCTTACTCGGTGTATGTTCCTTCCCCTTTGTATGGTGTGGCAAGTCAGAATTATGAGAAATTCTTTTTCAATCCCACAGCGTTGACGCGCGGCGTGCGGAACTGCACGTGAAAATGTGATGCTTAGTAAGCTGACTCTTGCGAGACCAAACCAACCAAACTAACTCCCAAAATCACACTACAAAATCCACACTTCCAACGTGGCAAGTTCGGGGTTCCAACCAAGTATTAGGTTGCTGCAATTTGGTTCAATACAATTTATGTAGCGGACTTTGTGCTAATTCGGCAATACGGACTTTGTCCTGACCGTTCTAGGCGCTTTGACACGATCTAAAGGCGTCGGAAAGGTTGGGTTTACAACAGGGGTTGGTGGATTTAACTCCAGAGTGGTTTGTTTATGTCCGTAGGACCGCTGACACTGTGATTCCGATGTTTACTATGTTATAGCTAAAGGTGACTGTGAGGTCCCTAGAGCCCGCTGACGCTGTCGATGTACGCTGTAATAATCCGCTGTTCGCTGCAGTAACCCTTTATCCAATTCCTTTATCTCAAATGCATGCAACAAGTGGTTTATTCCCAACTCAACACTTTCTCCGTAAACAAGAGATACACAAGCAGAAAGACAATAATATATTTCTCTGAGGTACTCTGAGCGTATTCAAGGCGTTCCCACTGGCGTAGTTGTCTCCTAGACAGTCCTAGCAGTGAGAAAGAGGTGAATAAGCTCTCCAACAAGCCAAATATCCGATAAATCCCAATATAATCAATTCAACTCCTTCCCGAGTTCTACTACACTGACAAGGAAGCTGCTTGGTCCCAAAGGCAACCAGTATAAACCGATTATCAGTGGGGCAGGATCCAGTACTCTACAACGAAGATATCTACTCTATTTATACAAACCCGCAAGTCTCAATTAGGAAATTACAGGAACAACAATAACACAGATAATTCATGCCCTAGGACCAGGGTTGTGGGGCTTTCCACAGTATTTAGCCCAGAAAGCCACCTATAAACAGTCAGTTTCAAATAGATTAGTATATTTCCGGCACAATTGCGTGCCCAGACTGCCTTACTCATCCTGCTGAGCGGAGTAATAATATCCCCGTGCCCTAGCCCTGGTCTAGACCTGATCCAACACTGCCTCATCTCTGTTCCTGGGCCAACATGCAGTACCCTCTGCCTGTTCCCATCACTCTTTAATCAAATAACGATCGAGCTCGATCATAGAAGCCCTCTGCCCGCTGTCAAGCGTGGGATCCCACCGATCACCCGGCCCGGTGAGTCATCGGCTTTTACCGGTTTCATCCGTGATCTGCCTGCCGCTAGCTCTATTGCCTTCAAGGGACCATTGATAGTAGTAAATCCTTATGTAAGAACTTGCCGCTCCTTTGTACTTGTGCCTGCATGTGACAGAGTATGTCACAATTGAACCCTATGCGCCCGCAACTGCCTCAACACTGTTATTGACTTAATTTAACCTGCAACCAATGCTCCTTGGCCTCGCCCATAGTCTAGATGGATGGTATGTGGTACCCTTGTTCGGAATACATGCAGATAAACCCCAATTCGGTCATAGAATGGTTGAGTAGATCTTTAGCTAAAGCTTCCATGCTCTCTTGGAATCCAACCCATAGTGGTATCATCATCAAATCAGAGCTCTTCTACTTCTGCACATGCATAGCTTCCTAGCTAGCTGCTCGGGCATCGCACTAGCTCTCATATGGACATATAACGGCCTATAACACAGTACAAGAACACGCAATTAGCGTGTTTTCATGCCTGGTCATTTAGCCAGCTTATCAGCGTTTTGTCAGTCAACCAATTATGAGCCCTGATATTATTACCTTCAATATTTGGGCATGTTTCACTGACTTGCTGTATTTTCCTGTCTTTCGCTCGGTGCCTCCACTCAGAATTCCCATTTTGGGACGATAGCGGTTGTTTTGGTGTGTTTGACTGATCGCAATGGGTGCCATTCATGTCGAGTTGCCCAAGTCAAGTCAAGCTCACCAAATTAACAAAAACAAAAGAGAAAAGGGAGAGTAAGCAATTGCATTGGAGGAAAGAGATACAATGACTGAAAAGACAGTGAATTATTCTGGTTCAACATTCATGACCCACTGCCATAATACATTATTGGAGACTGACTCGTTCTCCCCACCCGACCACGAGATTTCTCAAAGATGACGCTGCTGTGCTAAGTTGAGTACAAACACTGCATCGGGAAAGAGATTCTCTGAAATATATTTAAACCAGTATTTCCATTTTGGGACTCTATGGTATTCATCATGATCACCTTCTTTATATCCATACTTAGTCTAATCTGGTCACAAAGTCCCCCGTCCCCCAGCCCTCGAGCGGGCAGGGTGGCGGGGTCAGATTTATGTTCCACATATTGGACTGGTAACAAGTTTCATCTCCGACAACGAAGGTCACTGGTGTGCTAAGATATAAACAAAGCACTGGTTGAACATTTCAAGTTTTTCAGTGAAAAAATTGGTGAAAAATGTTCATTATTTTTCACGCTTTTTTTACTGAAACCATAAGTGAAAAACTTAGAATGTTTTCACTACTTTTTCATTTTTAAGGTGAAAATTTTGAAACAAGTCAAAAAGTGCTGAAAAAGTTTTTAAATTTTCACATACTTTGTCAGTGAAAAACTTCTGTAAAATCCTGGATATTTTTCACCAATTTTTTCACCAAAAAACTTGAATTGCTCAACCAGTGAAGGGGAACAAACCAGTACATCTGTAATCATGCAAGATAACACAAAGGTAATGCAAGAATGAAGTAAAACTTACAGAAAGAAGTACAATGTGAATTAAAGCACATTCCCATGACACTGCACAGAGATATGGTACCAGATGCCCAGAGTGCACTTGTTTAGCTGAAACCAAAAACTTTCAGCTCGCAACTTAATACTGCGACCACGAGAATGCACCGATATATCAGTGGCTCGGAACCACCATTCACACATTTCGTCATTTGTGAGGATAATGGTGAGGACATGCTGCAAGAAGAAATCATGAACCACAGCCTAGAGAGAACTAAAAGTAGCAATATGATTCTCCCTGGACTGCTGAGCTGGGCCAAACATGAGATCAATATTATGCACCCTAGGAGCATTGGGTCGGCTGAACAGTGCAATCATGCTATCCACCCTATGAGCCTCAATTCAGATGACCGGAGAGAAGAAAATTGGTTAGTTCACACTCCCAACAAACAACAAACAACAAGCCAATGCACAGTAATTCCCTAATTTGGAAGGAGTCTTGTGGGCAGTCAGAGGAGAATACTGTTTGTTACTGCCTTTTCCATAAGTTCGGAGTATCTGGCCCTTATTCTTTGACTCTTTGGCTACTGGAATATGACTTTTGGAACTAATCTGGTAGAAGCTGATGCTGTTTTCTGCCCTTTATCCCCAAAACAATGTTTGTGCCATTGTGTCCTGAGCTTTGCTTCTGGGATTCTCTCCATCGAGTATGTGCACCAGTCAACATGCATATTGAGTTTGACGAAGTTGCAGACCTCCTGTGCTAACCCTCCACCCAAAGTAAAATCAGGAATTATATTAATTTTTACTCCGGCAATGCTGCCCCAGGTTTTGAAATCCTCAGATGTGATTTCTTTTATGGCCTAAAAATACTACCATAGGGTTGGTATAACATATGTCAAAACTAGAGAAATCGAAGACATTATGTTCATTCTCAGTTTTCCGGCTATTCAGAACATTTCTCAAGTAACATTCTACCATTGGGCAGTATAACTTTGTGTGTTCAGCTTGATTTTTTTCCCCCACGTTTCACACACGTTCTAGTAACTCGTATACTGTGTCAGAAGTGATGTCTCCTGCTCTGAAGTATCAGAAAACTGTGTTCAAGCGCCAAACACATCACCCAAGACTGTTTTGACATATTCTGGGTCATTGTGTTAGATCTGACTAGGTTGTTGCACATTGGATAACAGAGGCTATATGGTCTGATTGAATGGGACTGATTTGAATCAGCTGAGGGAGTTAGAGTGGCCTAGGAGTGTGTTTTACAATTGCTGTTCAGGTGCTAGGCTTGGCAGGTCGGCCTTCCGGTAGTGTAAAAATTGATCACACTACTTGTGCATTTCCATAGTGTGTGATATGATGTTGCCACAATTCACTATTCCCACAAAACCCATAATACCATGATGCGAGGGACAAAACCCTAGGGTTTCACATAATGGTGGAATACCCTGAGAGTCTTCTGTACCTCATCTGAGAGCTCCCACTGCAGCATACAATTGATAATAACATCACTAATGCATCATTAGAGCCTTCTTGGAATGCCCACACATCAAGGAATAGCCCCCAAGGGATTTATCACAGTCTGATCAAATTGTACCAAACCACTGAGTTATAGTGCTGAATCAATTAGACTGTCCATGCCAGATGTTGCATGGCATGTAATGAGAGTATCTGATGCTAAACCAGAGCTGAAAGGAGTTCAGCCTGATTAGATGTAGTCAAAATTTACTTATTTGGAAGCGGGAGTAGTGATTTTGATCGCGAACAAACATCAGTAATTATCATTTGATCTCACTGATTCGGCCTCGTTCCCAGGCCTCTAAGTACCTAATAATGAGGAATAAATAGCTGTTAAATCCCTGGTACTGGTAGGAACATGGCTACATACAGATAAACATTTAAAGCCCCCAGAAAAGTGTGGCATTTCATGATAATTGCTACTTGAAGGCAATAAAGAGCTGCTGGGCCTTTATCTATGGTTCTAGCGAGCTTCAAACTACCTATGTGTGCGTGAATACTGCTGATAGTTCATGATAGTAGTAATTCTCTCAAAAATTTGCTCATTTCACACTTATTTCATTATCTAAATATTTATCCACAACCCATGGTTATTTACCGTAGCTGTGGGTATAGGAGAATTGACAGTGATAAACAAGGGACAACAACCGCTATCGTCCCAAAATGGGAATTCTGAGTGGAGGCACCGAGCGAAAGACAGGAAAATACAGCAAGTCAGTGAAACATGCCCAAATATTGAAGGTAATAATATCAGGGCTCATAATTGGTTGACTGACAAAACGCTGTGGGATTGAAAAAGAATTTCTCATAATTCTGACTTGCCACACCATACAAAGGGGAAGGAACATACACCGAGTAAGCGAAACATGTTCAACTATTGAAGGTAAAATTATATGGGCTCAAAAGTGGCTCACTGACAAAAGTTTACAAGTTTATAAAATATTCTAAGCATGGTTTGAGGCAAAAAAACTGCAACAACTGCTAGGAACCCAAAATGGTAATTCCGACTTGAGGCATCCAACAATGAAAAGAGGAAATATAGGGAGCAGGAAAACATATCCCATGCTTGAAGGTAGTATTATAAGGGCCGAAAATTGAGCGAACAAAGAAAGATCTGGGGGCTTGATAAAATAATAATAATAATAATGGAACAGGTGTCTGGGGTCCCATGTGGGTGCATCCAGAGGAAGAAATGGATGCATCCACATGTGTTTTTGGGAGACATGTGGATGGATCCAGAGAGGAACCAAACACCAGGTGGGTGGGCCCATATAGAGGTGGGGGGGATCCAAACAACAGGTGGGTGGGCCCACCATATGGCACATGGGTGCATCCAGGTCATAAAGATACCAGTGGTGGATCCATCCATGTGAGGGCTGTGGATGCATCCATCCATTTAATATTGGACTGGTGGATGCATCCACCCACTATTATCTGCAGGCAGCAAGGATGATACAGGAATAGTGAGCAATCAGTAGGCAAGTGCTAGAGGCCAGCAAGCATGGCCTTTGATTGTTAGGCTGATATAAGAGGGATATTAAGGCAAGTGAAGCATAGGTAAGGATCCAAGGATGCAAAGGGGAAGGGGGGATAGGGGGATATTAGGGAAAACATAGGTACAGATGCAAAGGGGGGTATAAATGTGGATGTGAAAAGAGGTCAGGATGAGAGAGGATATATATATATGTATGCAATGAAAATTCCCCAAATGAGCTGCAAAGGGGGAGAATGCAGCAGGAATGGTTAGCATGTGGCAATGGCTAGCCAGCACAGCTCAGCAAGAACCTAGGATGGATAGCCATCCAGAGCAAGGGCAGGGGCTGGCAGGGGCCGTGATATGGGGCCTGTGGAGGGCGGAAAATCCCCAAAACAAGCTGGGAAAGGGGTGCTAGGAAGGGTCAGAATATGGGCTGTTGGCAGCCAGTACAGTCAGGAGGCATGGGGAGTCAGGAGGAAGAGCAGGGGCCAGCAGGGGCCGCGATATGGGCCCCACAGAGGGCAGAAAATCCCCAAAACGAGCTGGGTGTGGATGCATCCACATGGCTGTGATGTGACACAGGTGGGTCCACCCACAGTCAGCCAGGTAGAGGGGTCCATGTATGGTGGATACACCCACCACCAGTGGTTGGACCCATATCCTAGACCTACTTAGGGCCCACACCTAAAGGGGAGAAACTACCCTAAGTAGGTCTGGGTAGAGGTAGCCTGAAGTGGAAACTGTCCCAAAAGAGGAGAAAATCGGTCGCGCCTAAGTTCTGCAAAGAGTTGTAAATATCCTCTAAGGCTTGCCGGCCCGCCGTCAGATGAAGTCTGTTTATCTCTGCTTAGCATTCCGCATTCTCCAGGCACCTACGACTTCAATGGCGCTCTCACGAGCACTCCATCCCGGATGTGCAAGCGGACGCGGACTCAATTTTATGATCTTCCCGCTCTCTCTTGTTGGGGTCAGGAGAAAATGACGCGGACTGACACAGACTGACACAGCATTGATGCGACAATCCCTAAGCCTAACTAAGCCTGACTAAGCCTGACTAAGCCCGACTAACCAACTTCGAAATGCATTAAACTCCTGTTCTACAGTACATTGCAGAGTTTACTGATGACCTACAGGCTCTAAACCCTAAATTTAAGATTGCGGATCTGATATTTTGGTAAATCTCGTAAGAAAGTCAACTTCAACCTCCCTCATAGCACGGGAGACTAGGTTCAACATCAAACTGAGTTTTACCGTCTTTTGCTGACCATTCGGAAGGAAACTTTCAACAATTGAGGTCCCTCTCGATGCGCGGCAATACCGTGTCAGTGTGTTGCCACGTTAGTGCGCATCAATGCTGCGTCAACACCGGGTGGCTGCGCATTAATGCATGTCAGTGCTGCATCAGTTGCACGCTTCTGTAGCCTTAAATGGCTTCATTATTTCACGCTGTGGGGATGCAAATCAACAACCTTCAACCATGATTGCAAACCAAGCACTGTTGGGAACATACCAAGCCATAGATTCACGCATTAAGCCGAATACATGTACATGAGATTGGATACCTCTCAGACTCGAGTCGAAGCTCACTCCGGTCAAGCTGAATGCGACAGCAATTGAACTTGAGGTTATCGGGCCGGGAACATGGATATAATTAGCGGGGAATGGTTCAAGCGCACCAAATTGAATAACAGACCCTGAGGTAGTCCTTCATTGAATGTAAAATCTTATCTCGTTTACTAAACATCGAATGAAAATGGTCAAGAAACACAGGTTGTGTTTGTTGAGTTTCACTTAGTTGACTTTTGTTTGCGAGCAACTGCTATATCCTGAGCCGAGAGGGGGAAGAGGAGTCCTGTGGAGGTCCGGAACCGGAAGACATCTGGAAGCCGGAGTAGGACTGGAGGTGAAATGATCGGCTATTCTCGCAAACACCACAACTCAGCAGGGTGTGCGACTGTCTGGGTGTCGAGCCGGGACAAAAATCAAGACAAAGCGGAAACACTCCGCAACACGGGATTCTAGCTCAATTGGGACTACTCTGGGATGCCGGACCAGAAGGCCCGGACCAGAGGTGAACCAGAGTGGCGTAGAAGTTGCGGGAACGAGGAAGCGGAGGTGAATAGGAAGGAAATGGACCGGAGTGGTGCGGGAACCAGAATGACCAGAAATGGACCGGAAATAAAGTTGAAGTATGAAAAGGACGTCCAGAGACTTAGGCATAACCTTGGAGTCGAGTTGAAGACAAGGATTGAAAGAAGAGACTCAGTCCATGAAGGGAAACATGGAACAACATTAAATTTTCCAGATGAAGTACTGGACGTGGCTAAGACAGATATATACTATGGTCCGTAATTGTAGTCCTAAATGTGGATAAGTAATGTGACCAGTGCGTAAAACAATAAGCCACTATCCAAATGGGGACAGAGAAGTAAAGCAATGTTAAAGACAATAAAGGAACCTCAGATAAACAGATAAACGGAAGAAACACTTAGTAAAGCATCATGACATAAATATCCGAAGTTCTGAAGTGTTCCCGGTGATCCCAGATGGATCCGGAGGTCCGGATCTGGAGTGTGACCGGAGTGTGACCGGAGCCAGAGTGCACCGATATAACAGCAACCAAACATTCACAATTGTTGAATTGACGGACCAAGTTGTGCAAATCTAACATGTCGTGGTAGAGTTCAAAAGCCTATTCGGCTTCGGGCTCTGCATGCCAATTCCCGATCCACGGTTCCTCCCGAAGAAGTACTCAGGTTGGTAAAATATCCTCTATTCTCCGATCATTCGAACGGGTTCGTCCAGTTCAATCCTGCTTGGCCTGCTCAATATGATTCAACCACCACTACCAGACGAGTTGACACAGCTGCATCTGCACAAGGGACTAGTCTAAGGGCTGCAGTAATAATGTAACATTATTCAACAAGTTCATAAGGAAACCACCGGCTCCAGACAGACCATCGCTAGGTGATTGCACATACTATTGATATTGAACCATAGACTGGTTAATCCTTGCGCAAACAAAAGGTCCTGTGTTGCCACGGCAGGGACGTGCACTGATGCTCCACCTAAGCATGTTATATTCACTGGATGTGGTGAAGAACCTATACCGTATCAGTAGTATGCTCATTCGGGCACCAAAATTATTTCTTTCATGTGGAATGCAATAAATTTGCAAGCAGACATTGATGCGGCTCTGCGGGGAAATGAGGCGGCACTGACGCGGCACTAGACCTGAACATTACTTTAAGTATTGATTTCAAACAGCTAATATAAAGGTTCTGAGCGTGTTTTCACTGTCTAGATATAGCTGAAATCAAGTCAGCGGGCATTGAGGCAGTTGAACCTGATCGGAAGTGCATTTTCGACTTCAATTATCAAGTCCTTGCTCTTATTCAGTCGATGGATGCATTAAAAGGAGGCCAGAAAATATTCAAAGAGCCATCCCTATCCATATTGATGCATAATGATGCCGTGTCAGTGCCACAATGACCTCGACGGCGAAGTTTTGAAGCTGAGGTAGGCTTGGTAAGCATTTTCATTATCAGGTCTATTATGGTGTATACTTGTTTATTGTACTAACCAAATACCGACTAAGTACTGACATCTGAGGAAATTTTGGGTGGGGATTTTTTATGTCCAAACGATGTAACGGAACAAGTAATCCTTCCCCCAACTCGGATTTAGCCCTAGAGTGCAACCGTTGGATAGTTACGCAGCTCGCCGATGCCGTGTCAATGACACAGCCACCGCCGCGTCAGTCCGCGTCAGTGCCGCGTCAGTCCGTGTCAGTGCGCGCCGGTCCGCGTCAGTCCACGTCATTTTTACCGTACCTCTCTTGTTGAATTGAGGCCTGTCACACGTCCTCCCTCGTTGTCTTGACTTCCCTCCCTTTCCGTCGCATTACTGCGGACTCCCGATCACTCTATATATTGCCTTCATCTTCCTATGCTACGCTAGCTTTATCCCCCATCGCATCTGTACACGTCCTTGCGCTATGTTACCCTTTGCTTGCTCTGCTCTCGGTGTGATCCTCACCTTCCAACATCTCTTCTTCCCTCGCGCCACTGGACACATCGCCCGGAGGATACCTTGAGGATACCTAAGGAGGAACGGGCGCTTCGCGAATCTGGATGTCCCGAGAACCCCAGCCCAAATATAGCTCAATTGCGCGCTCATTCGGTTTTGCTTTATTGTTTGCGCCGCACCAATGGGGCTACTGGTGACTCATTTCCGTGTATTTCTATCTAAGAGCGCCTCTGGTCTGCGCTCCCAACTCGTATGATTCAGCACAAGCCTCTCCGACGGCTGAAGATCATGAGTTCTCGGCTTGTTCCACGGCACTTTCCTCTGCTTCCTTTCCTGCTGGCTTGTTATCTCGTGCAAAGCCATCGTTATTGGGGGAGCTTGCGACCCCAATTCTTCAGGGGATCGCAGAAACGGGATGGCTGTGCAGAGTTCGTTGATGCCGGTGATGTTGCCGCAAAAGGCAATTGATGGTCGCCCCGTGGGAACATCACGTCAAGGCGTACATGACAGTTCGTCGTCGGTCGAAGTACCGTATGTAGTACTAGCCAATGTAATCTGTAACCAGCACATGGAGGATCTGATTTAACGACAGCTCAATTCTAGAATTTTAGAACAGATAAATTGTCTCCCTCTAAGGTTTCTGAGAATCTCTTGCTTTTCCTGTGACTGGAATTCTAGGATTCGTACTCATGCCACGTTGAACTGGATGATCCAGAGCAGATAAATTTCGAGATGCACTTTTGAGGCTTGGTGAATACCAATCCTCCGCTGAAGACCATGCACTATTTTCTAAGGATGCTGTGAATGAGCTGAACACTCCTCGACTTGCCTTACTCGGAAATCCCGTTCTCCACTGCATGGCAAAGCATCATAGTTCCGAAGCTAAGAAGGCCTCGGACGAGGATTCTGAAGGCCTTCAGAAGGAGGTGCTTTTGGCTGAGGGTGCAAGAGTCATGATTACACGCAATGCCTGGACATCGAAAGGTATGTAGAAAAATCCTCTGATTTTTCCGCTGTTCCTGATTGTATACTACCCAGGCTTGGTTAACAGCGCCCAAGGAACCGTCAAAAGACTGGGTCCAACCAGGGTTCAATCCGCAAATCATAATCCACAAGAGCCAAGGACTTACTCTGAACAGAGCAGTGATTGACCTTGGCCAAAAGGATTTCTCCTCGGGTCTTTCATTTGTGGTCATTTCACGGGTTAAAAATTGGCTGGTGTTTCTTTCCGGACTTCGTTTGACTTGAGCAGATTGCAGCGGCCAAATATAACGGAGTCAATGAGGACGTTGGCGGATGACACTCAGCGAAGGACTCAGCTTGGATTTCCATTAGATATTCATGGTATAGATCTTAGTCAGTATGTATTCAAGGATTAATAGTACGAGGTATCGAAACGGAAAACTAAGATTGTCGCAAGCTGCCCCATTCTGTAGCCGGGTACCGGCATACAAAAACATATTTGTCCCAGCGCTTACGACGCCGGTGCCGGGATCCTCCGCTGGATTTATGACACGGCTTCGGAGGCGTGGTGGCCTCGTTTTGTCTATGTCTGTCTCCTGAAGCACCGGAGGTGATTGGACCCGCTGTGCCTTTGGCGGATGCGGACCTCGTTCATTCGATTGTCCAAATGTTGGGCTTTCCTCGGCGAGGCGCCCGGACTCAGAGTCATTCACTTCGAGCTCTGCATCTCACGCCCGCAGCACTTTTGACGGCTTGTGGCTGCCTCGGGGCTGTACTCTCGTCCTCCGCCGATTCGTTCACGGTAAACCGCCCGTGGTTCTCTTGAATTATCCTTCCATGGCGCAGGCGACTTAACCAGAGAACTTTGTACCGCTGGTAAATCGCAGAACAACGATTCGTCGGTTCCTGTGCTATCTTTGTCGCTGGAAATGAGGACGCGTCGACTGCGGAGACATCTTTTTGCCCTGTGTATAGACTCTTGGACAGTGCCGGACGGCCACTTCGCCGGCGCAGACGATGTCCCGATATAACACGCTCCGATTGACACGCCTGCTACCTCGTGGGCCCCTGGTGACTCTCAAGCGCCCATCTCGGCTATCTTGGGCTGACCGACCTACGATGAGGACGCGTCGACTGCGGAGACATCTTTGTGCCCTGTGTATGGACTCTCGGACAGTGCCGGAGGGCCACTTCGCTGGCGCAGACGATGTCCCGATATAACACACTCCGATTGACACGCCTGCTACCTCGTGGGCCCCTGGTGACTCTCAAGAGCCCATCTTGGCTATCTTGGGCTGACCGACTTACGAGGAGATTGAGTTTACCTCACGTTGCGTTGAAGTGGTCCAATGACATCCGGTGAGCGCTGATCCATTCCGTCCTCGTTGTTTTACTCCAGGACAACGCAAACGGATGCCATGAAAATGCTGCCCGCTAAGTCTCTCCGGAGAATGGATGAACATGTATCAAGGCAGAGCACCGGATAGCATTTGACAGCGCCACCCACAGCACGCGTGTCAACAGCCAATGAAATCGCGGAACGGCCACTTAATTTCCTGGATGAGTGGCCGGATACCGTTCTGACGGGCTGAGCGGTAGAACGTTACGCAATTTCGCCACAAACCCGGCATGACAATGGCTGGCATAGATCTCATAAATACCCGAGCGTGTCCGCAGTGCGGCTACTTCCTTCCCATCGACACCCTCCAGCATGTCTCGAATGTGAGTCTGGATATATCTGTCCTACTCAGAGTGAATGCTCATTCTATTCCATTGACCAGTGTCCAGCTTCACAGTAACCGTCTGCCCAGCATGCCACCCAATTCACTGACCATATCTCCGCAGATATTCGAATCCGATCAGCATCCAATGCGCATGATGACCTCCCGGTCGAGATGAGAATGTTTGCTCAGCTCCTCGTCGACGGAACGATTGTGCATCAAACGGTCCCAGTGGATGCAGAAGTTTCTCAAGGTTCGTTGAGTTGGAAACTGAGATTTGATTGCCTAGTGTGCGTGTCTCTGCACCCGATTCGTTATTGGGCTTATCCGCTGTGGCAGCCCATCTTACGCGTCGACATTCCGGTTTGCAATTATGCGGAAAACCCAAGTTAACCGAGTCCTTGGCTCTGTAGAAGTTGCCAGAGGTGAAGCACTTTCCTCTGGGGAACACAAGAAGCGTGCGTTCGCCATCCACCAGGAAAATACATCACTGATTGTTCGGTGCAGCCCTCCGTCTGCCGCTTGTGAAAGTGAACCTAGACGGTCCACTGCTCGAATTGAGCGCAGCTTTCTCAGTCTCCAGCTCTTCCAACATCCCATCCGGTCTTGATCTTACCGATATTACGGGAATCCGCAGTAAGATCTGGTTGAATATGACGAAAGAGATTCTAAATATTCCATAGTGGGTCCTGTGGCCGTCCTCGCAATTGTCCATGACCTTGACGGCCTATATGAAGCCGCAAATGGTCAAATTAACGTCGACTCCCAGCTCCTGTTGATGATGCACGAGAGAGTCCTACTCCTGTCTCCTGCAGAGGAAATGCGGGGGAGCCTCCTGGGATTACTAGGACAAATTTGGTTCATTCAGTGGACTAAATCTCAGACCATAGAAGAGCTCAATCAGGCTGTCTGTGTATTTGAGGATGCAGTCCGTGATCTCCCAATGGACACAGATGGTTTACACAATCTCGGGAATGCCCTGCTCCAGCGCATTGACAAACCATCGATGTTGGATGCCTATAGCACCGCCCTCTTCACTCGCTTCCTGCACCTTGGCACCATCGATGACCTTAACAAAGCAGTGTCGATACAGGAGGGCGCTGTCTATCTGACTCCAAGAGATCACCCCAACAAACCATTGTGGTTATGCAATCTCGCCCTCTTTTTGCTCCGTCGCTTTGAGCGACTGGGCCATATAGATGACCTTACCAAGTGTCTGATGATGCAGGAGGATGGTGTGTCCCTGACTCCCGATGATCACCCTGAGAAACCCTCGATGTTGAATAATCTTGGGTCTTTTCTGCTCACTCGCTTTGAGCACATGGAAGGAGGCATTGGCGACCTTAACAAGGCTGTGTTGATACACCAAGATAGTGTCCGCCTGACTCAGGATGGCCACCCTGAGAAACCCTCGAGGTTGCACAATCTCAGCATGGCTCTTCTCCGCCGGTTTGTGAGACTAGGCAGCCTCGAGGACATTGACAAGTCCATATTGACTGCTGAAGAGGCTGTCCGACTATCTCCGCAATCTCACCCCATGAAGGCAATGACTTTGGACGGTCTTGGGATAACCCTAGTCACGCGGTTCAGGCACTCGGGGAACCCCGACGACCTCAGCAAAGCCTTATCTATGCTGCAGGCTGCTGTGGACCTGACATCAAAGGACCACTCAAGCAGGCCGGTGAGGCTGGACCACCTTGGCAGTTCTCTGCTCACCCGCTTTGAATACTCCGGAGATGTCAGTGACATCAACAAGTGTGTTGCGGTGCTTGAGGAGACGATCCATCTGACACCAGACGGCCACGTTGACAAGCCGGGACGGATGGGGAATCTCGGGATTGCCTTGCGCACTCGCTTCCAGCAATTCGGCGACCTTGCGGACCTCAACAAGTCGGTGTTGATCCAACAAGAGGCGGTTCGCTTGACACCAGAAAGTGACCTTGGTGGCAAAGCAATTGTATCCAAAAATCTCGCCAGTGCACTGCGCACTCGGTTTGAGCGACTGGGCGCGGTTGACGACCTCAATCAGTCGATCTCAATGTGTGAGAGCGTTGTTCGGCTGACCCCGAACGGTCACCCTGACAGAGCATCGAGATTGAACTTGCTTGGATATTCCCTGCTCACTCGCTTCGAGAAAACAGGGAACCTCAAGGACCTCGACAATTCTATCTTCTTCTGCAGAGATGCTGTTCAAATCACTCCAGACAGTCACCCCAACAAGCCAACTTGGTTGATCAATATGAGCAATGGCCTTTCCGGTCGCTTCAGGAGACTCAATAACCTCAGTGATCTGAACACTTCTGTATCACTGCGAGAAAATGCTGTCCGTCTCACTCCGGATGGCCACCCTGACAAGCCATTGTGGTTGTACAATCTCGCTGATACCATTTCTCTGCGTTTTCAGCGGTTGCATGACCCACGGGATGTGGGTCAGATGATCCTTCACTACTCCGCTGCAGCACGTTCAACTACTGGACCTCCTAATGTCCGATTCAATGCTGCCTCATGGTGGGCGCGATGGGCCAGAAACACAGACCACCCATCAGTGCTGGAGGCATATAATTTTGCCCTGGAACTCCTTCCCGAACTCGCCTGGCTTGGGCTATCTATCAGCGACAGACACCATCAAATTCTGCAGGCAGGGACGTTGACGAGAGATGCAGCTGCTGCTGCTATTGCATCTGGTCAGCCTGAAAAGGCAGTGGAATGGCTTGAACAGGGCCGTTCGATTATTTGGGGACAATTACTTGAACTCCGTACTCCGGTCGATGCTCTTAAGGAATCCCACCCGGCCATGGCTGACCGGCTCATCCTACTATCTACCAAGCTGGAAGGTGTCTCCAGCGGTGAAAGCCAGTCTGGGACCCCGCCGTCCCTTCAATCAATTGCAGGGCAATCTCACGTGTATGCCGAGAAACGAAATAAGCTATTAAAGGACATCCGAAAATTAGACGGCTTCCAAAGATTCCTACTGCCGAAGACAATGCACGAGCTTACAGAGGCCGCACCGAAAGGCCCCGTTATCATTCTGAACGTCACCTATTCCCGATGCGATGCTCTGATACTGATGCCTGGCCTGGGGGATGAAGTTATACATGTTCCACTCGCCAACTTCACATCCCGTGATATTCAGGCGTTGGCAGAATCTTTGGGAACCATTCTTCATGACAAAGGGCGCAGCGACCGGCTTGTTGGGCGTCGTGAGGGCTATGTACCCCCAGAAGACACATTTTCACACATTCTGGCTGAACTCTGGGTGAGGGTTGCAAAGCCAGTCCTGAATGCCCTAGCCATTACAGTGAGTACTTGATGATATTGACGATGGCTATCTAATACATTTGACAGACTCCATCCAAGGAGGCGGCCGCACAGCGCATCTGGTGGTGCTTGACCGGCCCTTTGACTTTTCTCCCCATACATGCTGCGGGCATCTACGGAGAAAAAGAATTCTTTGGCTCGAAGCTTTCCGACTTTGTGGTATCCTCCTACACCCCATCTTTGACAGCCCTCATCCAGGGCTTCCGTCCGCAATCCGATGATCAGCCGGAATTGCAACTGCTGGCTGTTGCTCAACCATCCGCAACTGGCCAGCTGCATATTCCAGGGACTCGGAAAGAAATCAATAACCTTGAACAACTTGCAAAAAGCAGCAAAATTCCCGTAATGCGCTTAGACGAGAATATGGCAACTGTGGAAAGTGTTCAGCGAGGCATGAAGGACTCACGATGGGTGCACTTTGCTTCCCACGGTGTGCAGGATCGCTCCGACCCCACTCAGAGTGCTCTGCTACTTGCCAGAAGTTCTCGTTTAACACTCGCAAAAATCATCCAGTTATCCCTCCCGCATGCCGATCTCGCATTCCTCTCTGCCTGCCAAACCGCTGCGGGGGATAAGAGCCTTCAAGAGGAGTCAGTCCATCTTGCAGCTGGCATGTTGTTAGCGGGGTACCGAGGTGTCATTGCAACGATGTGGACAATCATGGACAACGATGCACCACAGGTTGCAAGCGATGTTTATAGTCATCTCTTCAAGGCATCTCCCCCGGATCCAACTGGGGCGGCCGAGGCTTTGCATCTCGCCATTAGGAAACTTCGTGAGGGGTCGGGTGGGAATAAATCATTTTTCCATTGGGTGCCATTCATCCATGTGGGTGTTTAATATGACAACCGCGAGGCTAAGAAGTATCGTAGAATATCTTGTTTTGTTACACTTGTTATACTCCTTCTTGATCGTACGGGGACTGAAGTGTGGTGAATGATGGATGGCCCAGGGTGAATTTGATTATATCAGAGAACACACACCCATATGTGTGCCCCTTGGCCCGCCGTGGATGAGACTGGAGTAACGACCACGATTTCAAATAGTGAGTAGGAGAAAGGTACGTAGATATTCCTTCCTTCACCTCCCCATCGAACGAGGGCGACCTTCCCTGGTCCATGACGGCGTATTTACCTCTTTGCATCCCTCGATAGGTTCGTATCTAAAATGCTTTCGTTCCCGCAGAGATGAGCCCAAGCTGCTCATAAGTACACAAGAGGACGGGGAGCAAAAAATCAATTGAACGACCGGATTCAGCGAGACAGAAGTGGGGAAGGGAGATCTCCGCCTCTCTCTGGATGCAGGTTAAATTATGTATCGGGAGTAGGTGGAGGATATGGCTCAGCCTTTCTTTTGTACAGGATATACCTGGATTCTGGAACCAGAGAGTTTTGGTAATACTTGCAGGCAGTGTCCGACCCCACGTTGATACCCTGGGGTACGGTGCCATCCTGGTCTCTCTACAAGTAAAGCCCCGGGTTGGATAGAACAAAGGAGGTCTCCCAGGCTATTCGGACGCCGGAAGTCAAACCCGGGTTTCTCGCCGTTCATACAGTGCTGCCACAACATGAGCGGGCGTACACCCTGCACCACGTCCGAGTTATCTGTAATCTCCGGTATCAACCCATATTCATTTACGGCGAGCGCAGGGATGCAGACCACTGAAAGCTCATTCTGTTGGATGGATCAGGATCTCTGTGAAGGATGTTTGATTTCAAATGAACTTTGCACCGAAATTAAAAAGCATCGAATGAAACAGACCTTGTTGTATGGGCTCGGAAGTTGCGCGGCGGCGTGACGCAAAATAACTATTTGAATGAGTTCCGCTGTGCGTATATTGTTAGCTCAAGTTCATATAAAACATAAGTATGGATAACCGTACCAACGGAAGAGTCGTCGCCGCCGAAGTAGTAGAGGATAAGTTTGAACGAACATTCCACTTCCGTGCCCTTTAGTTTCGTTGTGATATCAAGCGGGTCGATGCGGGAGTTGTCTGGGTCGAAGACGATGAATTCATGGATAGAATAGTCCTTTTTGATGCCTTCCAGTGCTTCACGATGCTCGACCGCCACGGGCCAAGTTGTTTTGTCCGTAGTGGGTTCTGTTAAGAGATTAGTGAACATCGGGGAGGACAATATAGTATGTGTTCACCGGTAGTTTTGTCCTCTCGACCAATACAATGAGATATGTATAGCTCATGAAACAGTCCATTGATTCAGTGTGATAATAGATTATGTGTATAAGATGTCAAGAATAATGAATTATGGCCCAATGGAACAGGACGTTCTATTGAGCCCAATGATGTTGGATAGAGTACTTCCGCCAGAACGCTGTTGGAGGAAACAGGGAGCAGCGATCGTAGACCAGGAAAATCCGAAAATAAGAGTCGCAGGTAGGTAGGAAACGGAGATATCCGGTGCAGAAGAACGCTATCGCGGACTGGAGGAGACACAGGGTACCGAGTTGGGAATTTCTGTTTGATGGACAGTTTTGCTGGGAAACATAGTAGGCGGACCGAAATGTTTCAACAGACGACAGCCATGGGATCCAGTGAGATGCTTGATTATTGACGATGCTGGAGGATATGTATCGTATCGGGAAGTCATAAACCGAGGACCAGAAGGCAGGGGATAAGCGAGTACGGACTGAACGGGAGGGGAGTGAATATTCGACGGCTAAGTAATTTTCCCACCTCGCCGCTGGTCAATATCATTCTCGAACTGCACTTCCCTTTCTATTTAACTCCGTATGACGACGCATGACGGGGTTTCCTTGGCCCCCTTGTTCGCGTGAATCACTTGAATCGAGATGCTGCGCGGATACTAGGACGACCCTCTGCCCTGCGGATTCAACTACGCCGCGGTTTCACAGATGTGTCTGCGGAAGTTCAGGCGTCGAACTAGGGAAATATTCAGAGAAGGCTGCGCACCCAAATAGAGGAGTAAATGGCCACACGAACGAGCACGCAGCATGAGAGACGAGGGAAAAGAGAATGGAGTTAAGCGCGAGATGAGGTTAAAGCCGCAACGTGAACCAACGAACGAGGAACATTTCGTTAGAGAACGGTTAATTACGTAATCGAGCTGGAGAAAGTCATCTCGTAGGGCCGCGCTTTTACTCTCTCGCCATCCCGAAATAATGGGCGCTGAGCGCTGAGGCCTAGCCTTCGCCCCATCATCGAAGGCACTATGAAAACGATCATCCAAGTGGTGATCGGAGTCCTCGAAGAAATTGGCGACGAAATGACTGATTTCATGGAAGGCTTCGACATATGCTGAGCCTTTGGCGATGATATATTCGGCTGACTCCATTTCCACTTGCGATGAAGACACGCTAAAAATCATGAGCACCAAAATATTTGCGCGGGAAGCACAGTGGCCCACCTTCACCCAATAATTGTTTTGTTCAAGATAGAGGTCGGCTGCGATGCTTCTAACAAATATTCCCCATCGATTATAGAACCAAGACTGCTCCCGAGCGATTCGCAGCGCATCGGGCATCTCGTACTTGCTCCGAATTAGGACCTCGACATATTCGCGGGCATAGCTTTGTTGCGCAGCTCGCCCGTATTTCAAACGCGGAGCAGACCCGCGAATTAATGTCCACAAAGATAAACTTCTGTTGGATTAAGAATGCCTGCATGTAATGTAAGTGTGCAATACACAGTGCATACGTTCGAGGACTCGCGCCTCCGCATCTTCGTGCCCCACCCACACGGGCCCACCTCACGCGCCGCGGACCGACTCCTACTCTCACGCCACGACCGGCGCCCCCGCCTCACGCTCCACCCTCCCCAAAATGCGGGCCACCACCTCCTCGAGGAACAGTACGTCATCATGCCCCGCGCCCTCCACCTCCTTCCACGCGTCCTCGTCCCCCGCACGGAGCAGCCCCTTGTCCTCCAGCACACCCCGCAGCCACGCGCGTCCCTTGGGCGGCACCAGCCCGTCCGCCTTCCCATACACGACGCGTACTCGCAAGGCGTCGTCGGGGTACAGCTCCGCCATACGCGCGAAGGCATTCTGGAGGACGGCGGCGTCGATGAGGCCGGCGCCGAGGCCCCAGACGCTGTCCTCCTCCTCTCCCGCGCCACCGCCCGCTGCGCCGGGAGCAGCAGCAGCATCGCCCCCATGCAGACAAAGTAGCGCCTCCTGCCCCATCGCAACGCGGCTCTCCGCCATCCCGCGGCGCATGATCTCCGCGCGGCACGCGCCCCCGACGTGGCGGTGCATGTACCCGCGCTTGTGCGCCGGCTTGCGCGCCTCATCGTCGTCTGCGCCCGCGCCTGCGCTGGAGAGGAGGCCCGCACTCGCGGACAGGAAGCCGCCGCTCCAGCTCGCCGCGCGCGCGAAGGGCGGGACGATCTGCAGGAGGGAGCCGAGCGCGCTGGGGAGCGACGCGGGGAGCGCGGCGGCGAGGCGCAGCGCCGCGGAGCCGCTGATGCTGGGGGGAACGAAGGGGCCGGTGAGCGTCCAGCTCGTCACGGTGAGCGTGGGCGGGAGGTGCAGGAGCGTGTAGAGCGCGTAGAAGAGGCCGTTGGAGTGCGAGAAGGCGGCGAAGCGCCGGGTGTGGGTGTGCGATAGGACGGCGAGGAGCGCGGCGTACATCCAGCGGGTGCGCAGGGCGAGCGGGATGGGGACAGCGCTGGCGGAACTGCCGCCGCCGGGCTTATCGAGGGTGAGGATCTGCACGCGGTGTGCGCGCGCGATGCCTTCGATCATGGCGGCGATGAAGCGGTGCCCGCCGAGGCCGTTGAAGAAGACGAGCACGGGCCATGCGGCGTCGGCGGGTGCGTAGGTGAGCGCGTAGGTCACGGTCGCCGTGGAGCTCGCTGCGCCGGGGATCTCGAAATCAAAGTCGAGGCTGTGGTTAAAGCGGGCGAGGGCGAGGTATGCGGTGGGATCTGCGTCCAGGCCGGACGGAGCTTGGGATTCGACGGCCATGGCTCTCAGCTCGTCTATCTTGCAAGCGGGGCTTTATACGAGCCGCTGCCACTGCGGTCCCAAATGGGCGATGTGGTGGGACGCAGCAAAGGGATGTCAGGGGCGATGCAGGCGACATCAGATGTCGGTTAGACGTCCACCAAGCAAGCTCTTGAGCCTCGCCAACGATGTGCGGTGCCTACACTCATGGTGGAGGATCAGGGATACTGGTCTGGCGAAAAAAAAGATGCCACGTACGCACCGCTCGACTATTCTCTTGAATTCCTCAGCAGACCCCTGGGAGCCCATCGTGCGCCTTGTCGAGGTCTGAATCATCCGTGTGAGAGCTAGAATGTATGGCAGCGGTCGGGGACAGGTGGAACTCCGTAGTGAAGAAAAGACAGTCCTCCTCGGCTCAACCGGACCGATTACCGACATGACTCAGCGACTGCCACGAAAAAATCTTTTAAAAAGGTGAAGAAGGATAGATGGCACGAGGAATGGATAGACATTTCAAAAACGAGAGGGCTCTTCGATATAATTCTTCACCCGGCTGTCCCACCAGGAGTACTAATGCGCAATTGATGGTCGAAAAAGGGGTTCGCAAATGTGGCAGCGTTTGGACGCGGAAGTCGAGCAGCCGCTGGGCCGGGCCGCAGATGGAATTAGAAAGGGAAACCAGGGATGAGGTGGTATTTATACGCTACGGGAGTCCGTTTCAAGAGAGGTCGATGCGGAGAATCTAGAATTGACAATTTGGCATGAAAAAGGCGTGAGATGATGACCACAACATTGAGAAGAGAAATGAATATCGAGAAGGTGGAGGGGTTTAAGGTTTAAAGCAATAACGGGAAGAGAGAGCTCCATGTCGTTCCAGTCGTTCCATTGGCAGCGTTAGCTGTTTGACCAAGGGACCACGCGAGTGGGAAGATGAAGGGAGCTCTGAGAAAATAAGGGTACGGGGAAGATGAGTCTGACTAAGACCACGATGAAGACAAAAATGGGACGGGGGGAAGACAGAAGGAGACAGTAATGCGCACGTCAATATTTAACATTCCAGGCCCGCCTGACTTGGTATATAGCACGTCTCGAGTCTCCAAGACAAAATACAGGACCCGCTGAAGTCTCGTTAAGCCCGCTGTTGTCCCCAGAGAAAGCTGGAAGAAACTTGCGCGTCCAGTTGGTGGGAGTCTGGACGCCGATTTGGGTAAGACATCCGTGAAAAGCGGCTCAAAGACGGGCATGGAGAGAAGGGAATCAGGTTCGTGGGCGCGATTATCGAGGCTGGTCGCTCCGCGGGAGTCTAGCGGTGCGATTTTGGTGGGCACTGGGCAAGAGGAAGAGGCGAGAGAAGTAAACTTGAATATCAACAAGCAATCTCAAAACTTCGCTCAAATGCTCCCTGCTCATTCCAGCGTGCCCAGAAGCTCTCGAAAAACGTAGATTCCTCCTGCATTTATTTCTTCCAACCATATCACGAATGTCTCTCGCGAGGAAGTATTTATTACGTAACACCGCAGACAACATCTCACTTCTTGAAGTGCCCTTCACGCACCTCAAGAGAAATTTGAGGACACAGTTCGCTGCGATTTCGCGTGCCAGTCGAATGCGCTATTCCACCGGATGATCCGCAGAGACTCGAGCCCGGGGCGGCCGATATACCTAAAACGGCCCAAAATGGGAAAAAAAAATAGTTCCCGCCCTAAGTTCTGCAAAGAGCTGTAAAATTCAGATCCTCATAAACTGCCTTGAGTCATGCACTAACTCTCTCCGTCTATGTGGAGCCAGCATTTGAGAGGAGAAGCCACGGCTTCAGTTTCTCTGTTAAGGTAGTTGCTAATGCTGCACCTCAAGTTAGCGCTGGCGCCCTAAGTCCAGCGAGTCACTGGGTCGCGTCCATCATTGATTGCGTTTGCCGAGATCAGGACGGTGATCAATTTGCTTTCTGCGTCCATGTCTGATCCCAGGCTGAGGCTGGCTGAGGCTCATTCTGTATTCTACACGGCTATGCACGGGTCGATTATCTTCCACACGCAGATCTCATATTACCGCTCGTGGCTTTGAATGGGACGGGGCCTAAACTTGACTTGTTCATCATTGACCATTCATTCCTCATGTCTTTTCTCGAACACGGCGATAGGCTGGCGCTCCACACAATCAAGATGCGGTGGGGCCCGGTGCTTCTTGATAGTCAGATAGATCATGTGCATCTATTAGGTAGCCAAGTAAGATGTCGGCGATCCAAGTGATTATCCAGGATGGATCTCGTGCCAAGCCGACTCTCGGAAAGTGCTACTCTTTCCTGCATCCTCATCTCAGCTCGGATTACTTTGAATGGTCAGTCTTTCCACAGTTTTCGACCTTCCGCAGATGATGATGGCCCATCCATATCATGATTCCGCCACCGCCAGATTGACATGCGAAACACATTGGATCTATTAATGGGAGGGACTGAATCCGCTGCCAGTCTTCCTGCCAGTGCTTGCGCGGAATATTGATACTCGGTTCTGGAATGATCAGGAACAATCTAGTGAGCTTCTTGCATCAATCATACAACCCATCAACACGATGCGGACATAAGCTTCCTTCGAACAGTACTCAACACACCCTCACTTCTCTCTTCTTACGTCTACCATTCCCACTGAGATTCTCATCTCTAGAGGTTGGACGCCGTTCGTTCAGAGTACCCCCCCACCCCACTCAGTCATGAGTTCATCGAACCCCCTTCTCCCGAGTTTTATTTTCCCGAGTCATATACACCCGAGTCACCCCAGTCCTCCTCCCTTTGATACGCCAATTTGGTCCATGACGCGAGCTACGTCGCAGGCAGCAATTTCGCAGACAAAATCGAGTTCGGATACTACGACTACGTTAGTGGTAAGTCCATCTTGCCGAGCGCAAATGTTGTTAATTTAATTTACGTGGCAAGGTCTCCACCCCAGTGACATCTCCGACGCAATCGAGGGGACCCACGATCGTCACCGCTGGATCACGAGGAAGCCACCTTCCTGTGGCCGCGGTCGCTGGCTTGGTCGTTGGCGCCTTGGTCGTTCTGACCATGTTATGCCTCGGTGTCCTCTTTGTCCGCCGCCGACGCATATTGCGCCGTAACGCACCCCGGCCGCCGGGACCGCATCCGGAAGCTGCTCGTCTTGAGCAGGGAGTTGACACGCGACCCGACCCTCTGATACTATACGAGAAGAGTATGAATCCGGCGGACGGTGTCTCCTCTGCGACACCCAATAGCAGATCGAGCTCTGCGCTTCCGGCAGCCGCTGAGCTCACCCTGGTTACGATGGCGGAGGAGATGCGTTTTCTGCGTGGCCAGGTTCAGCGCCTTGAAATTGACCGACAGGGAGGCACTGTAGCAGCGGAGGAACAACCACCTGCATACGAAACGACATGATTGAGTTTATAAAAGATAGAGATCCTCTCAGCGAACGCGTAGGAGGACGCTGATATATTCAGTACCTAAAAGATAGAGATCCCTTGGGACATCGTAAGTAAAGTACAGTAGAAATAAAGTAATGGTACTCACTCTCAGCGAACGCGTAGGAGAACGACGCTGAGAGTGTGACAAGTAACGACTGGAGTAAATATGGAAGGAGTGACAGTAAGCGGTAAGCGCAAAAAGAAGTAAATAAAATAGGGAAGGAACGAGACCGTATACCACATCTAGGACTGGATTTTAACACTCCCACTCGGGCGAGGTTCCATCCCAAGCATACGAACAAATTGTTCGTGCTTTGCACCCGTAAGGCTCTTGGTAAGGCCATCCGCGGCCATCGCGTTGGTCGCATCAGGAAAATCCCCCATTGCCAATGGTCTGAAAAAATGTTGGGATTTATTAACATTCCTGGGCAGCCACAATTGTCTCCGAATGCCGAACAAATGTTGACATTTTTTAACACTTGTGAAACAATCCCGTTAGGAAAACTCAAACCAGGGCTATCCCAATCAATATCGCCGACTTCGTCCCAGGAAATTGTATAATGCCTCTCTTCGCAGATAAAGCGTATGGATTCGAGGTTCACCGCACTGGCAGACTCGGGAAATCGCGACCAAAGCGCGTCCATCACTGGCGTGTCAATGACGTGTGTGGGCGCCTCGACCTCCAGGCTCCGGAGGTACGGAAGAAAGCGGCTGTCCCTGGTGCGATCCAAGGAGCGGAGGAATGCGGCGATGAACTCGGGAGACAGATAGCCCAGGGACACCGAGGTCAGGCCGCGCAATGTGTGAAACCACGCCAGGGATATTGGACTGGCGTCACGGGCGTGGTAGGTAAATGCACGCAAAGACTTTGCTGAACGGGCAAGAAATTGGGATAATGGGGCGCCGGTCACAGTAGTGTGCGTGATGGAGAGAACACGGAGTGCGGGGAGGTCCAGGAAGTCCATCAGCGTGGCTGAACCACCGGCGATGGCGAGATGCTCGAGGGTGGGATGCGAGATGATAAGACTGTGAATCTCGACGGCCGGATCATCGTATATGCCCTGAGATGTCCATTTTTTGAGCATCGGAGTGTAGCCGAGGATGCGCAGACATTCCAGGGTGCCGAAACCCTCGCCGCTCAACGATGTCAGCTGGTACCAGGGAAGGCCAACGTGTTGCGGACCGAAGCCACACTCGAAAGCGACTTCGTGCAGGTTCGGTGCTCGGATTATGGTGGGGATTACCCCGACTGAGGAGCGGTGGCCGTTGAGCGTGAGCCTTTGCAGGACAGGGAGTCCGATCTCCCTGAGCTTGGAGAGGTCAGCATCCTCCATGAAAAGGTTAATGCAACGAAAAAGGGGCGCGTATCGGTGGAGGAGGGTGTTTACGCGATCCTCGTCCGCCGCCATCAAGAGTTTGAGAGTGGTCCAAAGAGCCGGCGTAGAAACAGCGACGGCCCGCCAAAATTGGCAGACCTGGAGGAGAAGCAACGGCCCAGAAGTGGCCACCGGCATCATTGGATGCTCGAACTGTCCAAGATATTCGATGAAGATCTCGGACGTGAGTTCGAGGGGGAGGGTCAGAGCAGGACATTCGCCGATGGTGTCCGGCTGGACCTCTACAGAACTCCTGCGCCCGCCGCAATCGTCGGAGACGTAATCGCCTAGAGAGTCATCTGCGTTAGCTAAATTTTGGCGTGGGTGCTCAGAGAGCATCATGATCGGAGGGAAAAAGGAGTCACTGCGCAATGTCACAGTAAAACATCACAAATGATCGTGATCCGGCGATGGATAATTCTAATGAGAAACCCGGGTTTCTCAGAGAAACCCCTACAATATTTGCTGTGTTATTGAGCAACCCGGGTTTCCCGTAGGAACCCTACCGGCCGGTATCCCCGTAAGGCTCCGAGTTCCGATCCACTCGCCATGCACCGATGCAAGTAACAGAATTCAATTATTTCGTAACAGAATCCGATAGGTTGAGTACTAAGTACTATTGATTCCACCACAAGTTTTTCTACTCTATGTTCGAACAATGGGAACAATTGTGTCCCTCTTCCCGGGACAGCGCACATTTGTATGTGCGCCCGGAACGGGATTTCTTCGGATTAGGACCAGAATCCAAGTTGTCCTCATTCACTCAAGAGTCAGCGAGCGAGTTGATGACTTCGCGACGGTGAGTATTGATACCGGCAGTAACTCCACCTCCCTGGCTACGTCCCTCCTGTGCATTGATGAGCCGTGCAGTGCGAGGACGACCTTTATGTGAAATCACGGATGAATCAAGAATCTGCTCGCGGCAACTTTCCTCGATGTTTCGCTGGCTGGTACGCGAAAGTGTTAGATTTATGCGAAGAAATGAGTGTGTGAGGGCTTACTGGAGATCCTGTAGACTTTGAACAAGGTCATCTACCTGTTCACTGGTTTGTACACCAGCCCAAAGAGGACAAATTGTGGCTTGAACATCGTGAAACACTGCCCGAGTGGGTAAGGTCTGAGTCCGAGGGGGTGGCGTTGCAGCATGGGATGTTGTATCAATTGGATTCAATGCAAAGACGGACCAAATTGTTGAAGTCTCAAATTTAAACTCCTGGGGCTTAAGCTCGTGTGTCCGGCACACCGCTGGGATCAATTCAATTGCGAAGGCGGGGTCTTGGTACCACCTAGAACAAATAATATCACCCAATCTGCGCACTCAGATATGAAACTAAAAGACTCACCGTGGCCGAATCGGAGCATGTGGAATGGTAAACCTTGAGCATTGATCCAAGCGTGGAAGTAGTGTCAGCAGGGAATGCCCAGATTGAGAGGTATACAGCAGTTGCAAATATAGCGTCCATCAGGAAGTATGGCAAGGTAATGAACAGAACCCATTGAATTGTGCCGAATATGAAGGAGATGACGAATTCCAAGGCCTCTCCTGGTGACCTGTTCAACAAGCCATTGTAGTGAAACATAAGCCTTGTCGTTGTCAAAATTATTGATCAGTTGCTGGTAGCCGAAGTTAGTGAGATGTGTTTAAGAAGAGAGCTCGACACATTACATTTTCCTCCCCTGATATCCACTCAATGCCATGTTCTTCGACCGATCTAAGCGTGTAATCATTCTGAACAACAAGCCTCAGTGGTTGGAATAAATCCAAGATAAATGTTTTGGCGTGCCCAATTTCGGACCTCATTTGGAAGCTGCACAACTTCCGTCTCATAAAATAGACTGAGTTGCATTTGCTTGTAGCTGACCTGAAGGGAATATGGTCCAGCGTGTTCTCGCAAGATTGCCAAGGGTCTGGAGAATAATGACTCCCAATTAGAACCATGAAGTTGGTAGGAAGTGGGCGGGCGGCATATTCCAATGTAAGGCGGTCAGGGTCGGATATATTGCATGAGGTACCAGCTTCAAGATTCGCTTATGAGAGGCGGCTGTGTTGATTCGCGTCAGGATGATCCCCGAGTAGACCGGCCCGAGGCCGAAGTTTCGGAGGGGTTTCACATTAGAATTTTTGAAGATTTCTCTGATATCCGGGGTTTCTCTGAGAAACCCGGGTTTCTCATTAGAATTATCCTCCGGCGATCGCCGATAGTTGCTGAACATTCAGCGCTGAGTCCTTGTCGAGATTCGGGATGTTGTCAACGGCGAAGAAAACCCAAAGCAGGTACGTAGCCTCTTGTTTTTGCAGATATTCCAATGTGAAAGTAGCTCAGTAGCGATTGTCGGCTTTTGCCGAGAACCTTCCCACGCCTGTTCCGTTTAAATTAATTTGGTTGGGTATATTAAAATTGAAGTGCAAAATGCCGTTAAAAGTAAGTATGATGATACAAGCCAAGAAGAATGTTGACGACAAACTTAAAGCAGTTGCATAGACTCACGTGTAGTGCACGTGGACAGACGTAAGCAGCCTCTCGGCAATTCCCGAAGTGCACCATTTTAAATTCCTCGCCTCACGTCCGGTGAATCTTGGATGAATATACGTTGTATACTCAACCCCTTAACTTTCAAGAACTTTGCAAGGTGTGTTTCTTGCAATTTCTCGCTTTGCCTCTACACCAGATTTGGATTAACTAGTAACTACGATCTATCGCCCTACTGCAGGCTACGTGTCTTTCGCTGAGTGGAGCCACATGACTGGGTGGTTGACCCAGAACCTCGTGTTGCCTCAGATGAGGCGGATAATACAATTCGGCCTAGTTGATCCCCGACGACTTTTACAAAAATATGCCCAGTGCACCAGCTTTTCAATTGGCCAGCTCACGTCAGAGCCGACGCATGCATCGAAGTTCCAAGTTTGACCTCGCAACCGATGGATTTTTTACGCTGTTCTAGCTTGAGCTGTATGAAGTGTATCCCCCGATTCATCACACCTCCAGGCTTCCGCATCCTTTCTTAGCTCAGATCCAAATAAAGATTTTCAACGGTGATCAATCAAATGATTTTTGCACCTCCTAAAATCAGGACATGCTGGTTGTGCCGATGCAATTAAGATTTCTTCCATGCATTCCAGCTTCCCCCTTCTGAAAATGCTAATGTGGTTCTGTGTCCTCGTCACGGTTAGTAGCCTCCATAAAGCTATCTATCACCTCGGGACCTCATCCAGATCTAGGAGCTACGAGATCATTTCTTTCCATGATCATCAGCGATTGCTATGCTCATGCGAAATATCGATATATTTCTGTCTTCGGTTGTCCCGCATATCGTCGCGGTTTTCGCACAGGTGCTGTTCTGCACGAGCGCGTCCGTCCTTGGTTGACGCAAACATATTCGTCAGGGTCAACCGTCAAGGTAAGCCAGATTGAGATGCCCCGCATCGCATTGATATGATATTCACCAGAAATATCTACGGGTGGACCACGGCATCCTCGGCCATTGGAATTGGCATTAGTAGGTGACCATCCGTATTCTTTTGTAGGCTCGGTTACTTTCTCCTCTTTCCACTTCCTTCACCTCTGCACTCCTTCCCCTACGCTCGTTGACATTCACTCGCTATTGACCATGCGCTTCTCGACATCCCTGCTGCTTCTGACTGCATCTGCTACCGTCTCCGGGTCGCCCTTTCGCCTCACCAGCCGCGCTGTCAACTATTCCAAGTTCGAGGATGGCGGGATCCTCTTGCCCGCAGTGCGTTTCTTATCTCACTTATTTGGGGTGAAGCTGACGGGACCCAGGAGGGGATCAAACCCACGTCCCCAGAGCGTGTGATAGGACATGTCCGTCGGACTGCCGACGTCGAATATTTGGGATCCTACCCGGTGGTAAATTCATACCTCACGATATATTATAATTTTAATCATATGAAAAAGGGAACTACATATACACAGAGCAGCTGGGCCTCAGAGAGCAGCTCTCATCCAACCACTCTCGCAGTGAGCTATACCTCACCCACACCGTCGACATTGGCCGTTTCGCCGCCAGGCAAAAAGCGCGTTCCCATTGCTGCGATTGCGGGATCAGTCTCTACCTCGGCCATCCTTATGGTAGGCGTCGTTGCGCTCCTCGTCCGTCGCCGCCGCCACCGAGGTGCATCTGGTCAACCCGGTAATGCGCGGGGAGTTAACACGCGACCCGACCCCCTCATCCTGTACGAGAAGAATATCGAACCTCGGGCGAGCGCCCCCTCTCCGACACTGCCTAGCGAGTCCATCTCTACGCGACCCACTCCCACCGAAATCGCTTTGGTTGCTGTAGCGGAGGAGATGCGCCTCCTGCGTGGGCAGGTGGAGCGCCTTGAACATGACCGACAGGGACCGGGACCTCAGACAGTAGAAGATCATCCCCCGCAGTATGGAAGCGTATGAGCACATACCCACGTACCCACATACCCACATACCTACATACGTTTTAATAAATTCGGGCCAGTGTACGTGTGTATTGAGCTGAAGTTATTTTGGATATATTAGTAGAATGAAATGAGATGAGCTTGAAAATCTTTGGCAGACGACACCATACGGAAAATATCCAGCCCGCAACATTTACGAAATCCAGTTTGTTCCAGGAGGAGGGCACCCGAGCCATCGAGGAGTATTTCTACGACCGGAAAGCAATGAGCCCCGAGAACCACCGAGGAATCAGGATTGAACTGGGCGTAGGGGTTTTCATTTTGTGACAATGCGCGCAAACGAGATGAAAATTCAGCTTCACATCTGGGCATAATATTACATGACGACATCCGACAAACGGTCTAAGCTACGACCACAGAACGGGCCCATCGCCGACCGAAGGAGAGCCTCGTGGGCTACGAGAGAAAACCTCCATCGGCTATGGTAGAAAGGGAGTCCCATTTACGACTAACACCCCCGGTACAGTGGTTCCGCCATCAGACCCGCGGTACATAAGATGGGCCACCCCGTGCTGCTCGCGCTGGTACAGCGCGAAGCATGGATATCCGAGGATCCACTCGCCTGGCGCGCACGAGGCCGGATCGACGGCGCGAGGGAGCTCGTGCACGATGTTCTCGAACACGCAGTCCAGGAGGCGCACTTTTGCAGCGGGGAAATGGGTTTTGATGTCCAGATCGTTGCCCTCGACAAGCCACGGCCCACGGCACTCGGACCACAGGTCGAGGAAGCGCACCGTGCCGGGCATAGCGCTGTCCGCGGAGATGCGGTGCTGGACGGGGAGCACGACGCGCGCCGCGGCGGGGCAGAGCGCGAGGAGTGGGCCGTAGTCGCAGAGGGCCAAGTCGTCCGAGGAGAACATGGAAGGCGCGGGGAACGCGACGTACTCGAGAGATTCCCCGTGCAGCTTGAGAATGCGCTGGTATTCCGGGAACACGGCGTGCTGCAGCGTGTTCACGCGGACCCGGAGCTGGCTGAGGCGGAACGTGAGGTTGCGCAGCGCTGGCATGTCCCAATGCGCGAGCGACGTTTTGGGGTCGTTGTGACCGGTGCATGTGAGGTGCAGGGTGTGGAGGTGCGGGAACGACAGCGGGAGCGGGGGGAACGCTGCCGTGTTGTCGAGGTGGATGTGCAGCTCCTCGAGCCATCTGCAGCTGTCTTTGAGCATGTCATACGCGGATGACGGGGGATTGCGATAGGGCCCGATGGCAAGCGCAGTAACGCTGGGGGGGAGGGCGGGGAAGGGTGGAGCCAAGTCTTCTTCGACGTTCTCCCAGGGAAACCCCTTTTCTCCCGGGTCGAACTTGGGCGGGAGATCGTTGACGCGCACGAGCTTGGGGCATAGCGTGAATATACGCGCCAGGTCCTCGTACACCTCGTCCCAGAACAGCTCGACGCGGATGGTGAAGGTGATGGTACGCACGAACCCGCCAAGATGAGGCTGCGCGGTCAGCGTGCGGGAGAGCAAATCGAGTGTATGGAGATCTTTGATGATTATATTGCGGTAGAGGTGGGACGTCCCGCGCTAATAAGGCTACGGTGAGTCCGAGAAACTTGAGAAGATGGAGGCGGCACTCACCAGATACCAGTCTCTACAGACGGACACGAGGCCCTTTTTTGACAGCATGGATTCGTGCCACGCGGTGTTCTCTGTATAGACCTTCGCTGCGTTTGATACATTCACCGCGCTCGATCCATGGACAAACGTACACCGTCGCGGGCGGAGAAGATACTCTGGCGGAAGCACCAGCTCGAAGATGTAGTCTAGGAGTTCAGTTGGCAGGGAGGCGATCGTCTGTCATGTAGCGCGGTGAGTTATATTTCTGGTGGCACAGGAGCTGACTGACTTTGCCAGCAAATGCGCTGCTTGGGCCGGAGGAAAGGCGGGATGTTTCCTGGGCAATGTCAGGGAACTGAAGTGGACTCCGAGACGACGAAAGGAGCTCACGGAGATTGACGTTTTAACGTGTCGTTTCGAAGGAGGTTGGTCTCGATCCCGTGATTCAGAACGCCTTCGTTTCGGTGGGGATGTTGAAGACATGACGGTCAGATGTAACTGGAAGGGTGGATCGCTAGTTTTCTGGGGATGGTGATAGTTATGGACAACGCTGAGGGACGCAATCGAGGAGACTATATATGTATCTGTGCGAACAATAGGTTAGGAGAACAAGGTGGCCAGTGATTGCCGACGGCATCATTTTCATTGTTTTATTTGGCTTACATGAGGTGAAACTCAACTTGGACCTTCCGTCGCATCAAGGCGGGTCCGTCTTTCTCCGAATTCATCCGGTGGCAATGCTGACCACAAGTATAATTATTCAACGCACCAGCTGCAAGTTCCTGGGATTTTTGCTTGCCATCGAATGAAAACAGGATACTAGTTATATTACACGAGATATATACACTATGAGTGTCTTAGCATGCGGTCCGTTTACTCCGTGTCCGAAACATCAACCCATTAGCCTAGAACTCGAAAATCCAAAAAAGGCAGACCGATAAATCAGAGTCTATAGTAAAGGAGGCCCGCCTCCTTAAGCCGCAGCTCAATCTCGCTGTCCCCCTTGTCCTGCGGCGCCAAATAAACCCCAGGGTGCGCGAAATTCAGCGTGAAGATGGCGAGCGCGATCATCCCGCCGTCGAGCACGTTGAAGTAGCGCTCCGTCGATATGATTTGCCCCTCGAACCCGTCGAGGAGCTCGAGCGTTCGGTATATCGCGCTTGATCCCAATTTAGCACAAGCACGAGGGGGGATGCAGACGATTGGCTTACCGGATGAGCAGGCATGTGGTGTTGAATATGAGGGCACCGATCATGATGCGCAGAGAGCGGTCGAGCTTCCCGCGGCCGCGGCTGGTGTTCAGTGAGTGGTACGCTGCCTCCTTCCCGCCCAGCGGCCGGTCCGTGAAGTAGCGAAGGAAGAACTCGGACGCGAGGAGAATGTAGATCGAGATCGTGACTGCTCGGGAAATGGTATCAGCTGGGCGTGGGGGGGGCTTCGGAATTTAGGGAGCCGTACCCATCTGAAATATGATCCCCCCGAGCATGATGTGTGCGCCCTAGCCAATACCCGATCTAGTTAGCACAGCGTGGGGAAGCCGACCGAACGCTGCACGTACATGTTCAGGGCTCTCGCTCCTCCCAACGGCAATGCTGGCGGCCGTACCCCCGAATCCCTGCACGGAGAGCGAGATAATATCCTGCGGGATGAGCGCGCGCGTGAGTGACGAACTAATGCATACGTGCAGGGTGGCCTCACACAGCTACAGAATATAATGGAATCTAAATAACGAGGTTAGGGAAATTAAGCTGAAGTTTTAATAAACGACGCACACCACTTGGGCGATAGACGGCTGTAGCGAGTGCCGAGTCGGTGGATGATGCGCCCCAGAATCATGAAATCGGCGGCGATGAGCGGTGTTGGGCCTGGGGGTGGGAGATGAGTCGAGAGTTCTGAAAAAATCAATTGGTGGACTCACCGATGATAGTGCCAATCACTCTATGGCGCACAGGATTGAATACATGGCATATGCGGGTAGTACAGGGAAAGAGGAGACGCACTGAATCTCGAACGGCAGGAGTTTCGTCGGACTGAAGCTCGACCACAGCCGCGCGCTCCAGCCGAGGATCTCAAGAAGGCCGGAGACAAAGGCGGTCGGCAGGAGCCACCAGACTCGATAGCGGATGGCTTGCCCCAGATGCAGCACTTGGAGCCGAGCGAGGTGATCAGCTCACGGAAAAGTCGCCGGGGTTGCTCGGGCTCACCGGTCGATATTGTAAATAGTGCGAGGAAGGTGAGACATATCCACTTCGTCGGGACGTAGTGGTAGGGGTTGAACGGCTCTATACGGGCCTCAAGGAGCAGATGTAAGAGGGACATGAAGGAGATTGAAGGACGGAGAGAATCGAGGGAGGAGGAGAGGAGGAGTGATGAGTTGGGATGGCCACCAACGCGTGTGAAGCCCACAATAGACTGACGGGAGAAGCTCACCACACCCACAAACTGAGGCACTGCATGTCAGGATAGACGCCGGGGCCTTTCCCGAACGAACCTGCTCAGTCGCACGCCAACAAGGTGGGTCTCACCTGTTGACAATTCCACGCGTCGGAGCGATCGACGGGCCTAAATTCAAGGCGGATACCTCGTGAACATTTTCAGGTTATTCGGTCACCGAGCTCACAGCGGCTAGCGCCCCCAAGATTAGAACGCACAGGAACGCACGGGCATCAGTGTGCACGGATCAGGAAACAGTTGACAGATGCTATGATGCGCTGATGTCATAGTGAGGGTTACGCTCTGTTACGTCCACTAATACTCGCACGCGATGGGATCCACGAGTAAGCACCACGACCACAGAGGACATGAGGAGAACATGGCTTCAACCCGCACCACGTGGGATCGGGCAGACTTAGATGACCGGTTGGCCCGGGCCCGGAGTCCCCGCATCAAGGGTCAGCCCGCACGTAGCATCGCTAATTTACCGCCACCGCCGCTGATTTATCTCTGTGCCGCATCTAATTTTGAGTCTCCGAAGCAGTGCTTGGGGCTAATACCGGCCACGATGCAGCCGGTGCATCCGTTAGGCTGAATCTGCAGAAACACTCGGAGCTCTGATGAAAATGTCAGTAGCGCAAGTCCACATGAAATCGCGGCATCGGCAAGTCTACGTACCCGCAGTGAAAAGAATTGGGGCGAAGGCACGGTTACGTGTAATCGAAGCGCATGAAAAAAAAACCAAACAGGCCAATTAAGTACAAAGTGGAGAGGCTGCATCAATCACAGCGCTGGCTCCTCAATTAAATAGGCATTTTAGTTAGCTACGCTTTTTTAGGTATTGAGAAACACATAATACGGCCCAAAACTCAATTTAATACATCTGATTTAGGAGTTAACAAAATATAATGCCATATGTGTTACTATACTTAGAAAAGCGTAGCTAACTAAAATGCCCACTTAACTCATTAGCAGCCAATCAGAGTGCCGGGGTGGGAGTTTAGTGGGCATTTTAGTTAGCTACGCTTTTCTAAGTATAGTAATACATATAGTATTAGATTTTGTTTACTCCTAAATCAGATGTATTAAATCGAGTTTTGGGCCGTATTATGTGTTTCTCAATCCTTAAAAAAACGTAACTAACTAAAATGCCTATTTAATTGAGGAGCCAGCGCTGTGAATGATCAGGCTGCATTACTCTTACTCGGATGAAAGCGCCGGCATCTGATGGACAGCTTCAGTTGGACATATTATGGCCTATTATGGCGGGCGTGAGTTCGTAGTCGATTATTAAAACTCCGTAGATCTCGGCCAGCCTATAAGGGGAAGCGACGAAGGTTCGTCCTAGGTCCGCCTTGGGTCCGCCATCAGGGGACGCGGCGGAATCGATTACATTAATATCGGTGCGCCTTGCAGAGCGCGGGCCCAACCTGGCTGTATGTTTGCATCATAACGGGTTATCTCTCTTCAATATTTTCAGTCCATTTAAAATTAATTTGTCACAGAGTTCAGGTGATGGACTGGCGAAATGAAATTGGAGATTCTTTGGAGAGGTTCCGATGTTCACTCATGCCGCAGTATTGACGAGTTTCCGACATTGCTGTTAGTCCTCATTGATCACCTGCCGCAGTGTCGCGTCGAGAAAACAGGTAGAATGCAAATTGTGATTGTATTGAAGATTCTTTAGAGAGGTTCCGATGCTCATTCATGCCGCAGTATTGACGAATTTCCGATATTGCTGTTAGTCCTCATCGATCACCTGCCGCAATGCTGCGTCGAGCAAACAGGTAGAATGCAAATTGTGATTTTATTGGTAAGTTTGTTAGCCGATTGTGGAAAACCCAAGGTGAACTGAGGAACTGTACATTGCTAGGTTATGTGGAGCGCAGCGGGAGCAACACTGGGCTCTGATATTCTGGTTTCTGTGTCCGAAGTGTTTGGCGACGGGCAGCAGGAACCGAATAAAGGCGGTTTAGCTCGGGATTTCCAGAATCAGAAGCTAGATGTAGATCTGAGCTATAACGAGGGATTAACACTGCGGGCACATCAAATGCTGGGCTACAGGACCTCGGGCACCGCTACTGTTCAAATTTCTGCCCCCGACGGCGAGGATGGTGAGCTATAGTAAGCTCGTCACCGCGACAATGCCAGAATCGGATCCGTGATTCGACTTGTCTTCACAATCAAACAAATAGCAACGCCGCGCCGTAGTTTCTGCTACTACTAGTAGTACTAGTACCTGAAGCGAGGCGCCAGATTTATAGCCTGAGTAGATAGTGCGTTAATCTTACTCGGCTGGAAGGAGAAGCAACTTATGGACAGGGAAGCGACAGGAAGCGGCCGGGCGATCAAATCCCGCGCTCCCATTTACAACATCGCGAGGTACGAGCGAATATTATTGTACCGTCTGTTTATAAGAGACTAGCTCCCATTTGGGGAAGGCCCCAAAGGATCTCTGGTACCCGCTCGAGAGTCGATAGGTACAGCCCAGTCCGCGAGTATGATGCTGGACCATTGAGCTTAAGGCCACTGGGTGAGCATGTCAGAATGGGAGTTTCTTTCATTCTACGTGCCATGCTATTGATCTTAATACACACGACACTGACTCTTTTGAACAACAACATTGATTGACAACGTACTTCAACAAACAGTATTTTCATTTTAATGCAGTTGCTAAAAACCCTATGATAATGATGCTCTGAACCCAACAGGCGGCGGAGCATTAGTATGAGCTCGAGGCACTAGAGGGAGAGTCATGACACACACGGTTTAAATATCACGCGGAAATGGCTCAGGAAGAGCACCGGAGAGAGAGCCCCAGGCTCAGTACATTCTGACGAGAAACAGAACGAACTTGAAAACAAAGTCTGCGATAGGTCACTGATAGAGCGAGAAAACCCCAGATTCGTGTAAGTTTTGCGGGGGGGCTTTGAAGCGATCCGGGGGAGTACACTGCTCAACATGAAATGTGGTACTGGGTAGCATTTGTGAGAAAATATGACTTGAAGCTAGGGCATTAAATGTCAAATGTTGAAATGGTCAGCTGACGAAGAAATCACGCTCAACGCTGTAATATTGACTTTGGAGACGCCGTACTGGAACCGGCGAACAAGTCTAATGAGACGAAAACGAGCTCAATACAATAGCACGACCAGCTATGGAATGCTACCAAGTCAATTTGGCACATTGCTAGTGGGAGATTTTCTCTTCATCTCAAAGTTGGGGACCTCGTATGGCCGATTTGCTGCCTCGGGGCGCATTTATAAATCACCTGTATGGAATGAACAAGGTATCGAGGGACACTACAACGGCCTGAGGTCGCAATGAGCTATTACATCTTCGTTGAAAAGTATGGATGAGTTCTGAGATCATATGTTTGTAAGTACATAAGTACAAGGTCGGGACTCAATCCATGAGATGTACGTGTATTGTATACAGGCCTTGCCTAAAATCACGGAGATTAAGAATTAAGTTCCACATGGATAGACGCTAAAACTAAGTGAACGTGTTAGCAAAGGTTAACGGGCAACAAACGGGCAGGGGCCGCCAGGGACAGTCAGCTGATGTCCTGGCGCGAGAATGTCATTGGGCTTCAATCTTCAATACTCAGGCCGACTAGGATTAGACTAGAGTGGGACAATTACACCTAAAATATGACTTACCTCAACCGATGCCTTGAATCGTATTCTTAAAACCATTGGGGTGGAAGTCACCTTACTAGGTTGCATGGAAAAGACTTGAATTCAGCGTGTCGGAGGCAACAGGGTGCGCGGTGTGCACGAGAACAGCCACATGGGAGAGCTTGACCTACAAGCACCAGCCTGAGATGAGGCAGCGGCGATGTAAGCAGTGAACCGTAGATGAGCGCGTTAACCGACGAGATTGTGGTAAGTAGCTGGTACTAGTACGAGTAGTAGCAGAAACGACGGCGCAGGGTTGTTACTTGCTTGATTGGGAAGACAAGGCGAACCACGCATCCGACTCTGGCATTGGCGCGGTGACGAGCTTACCGTAGCTCACCATCCTCGCCGTCGGGGGCAGAGCTTTGAACGGTAGCGGTGCCCGAGGTCCTGTAGCCCAGCATTTGATGTGCCGACGCCTACCAGAGGATGTCCAACTGAAGCTTCCATCAGATGCCGGCGCTTACATCCGAGTAAGAGTAATGCTCTTATAGCCTCGCATGCCAGCGTACATACCATCGCAATTCTGTCACCCCCAGCCATGTTCCTGAAATCGCTCATATTCCTCAGCGTCCTCGCCATCACCAATGCGGCAGATATCTTGACGTTCAAGATCACGGATTTCCAAGGCAGCTCCGTGGATCTCGTAGGCGGGAGTCTCAGCTCGCTTACTCCGATCGTCAGCTCCACGACGAACAAAAACAAAACCCAGAATGCAAGTCACTGACTCGTCGCTCTCTTCATCCCAGGGGATACTGATGAGAAATTGCAGTGGCTGTTCATCTATGCTGCCCACGGTGACACGAACGAGTATCGCATCATCAACGCTGCCGCGTCCTCCATCCTATCTTACAGCACCGCGGATACCAAAGCTTCTGGCGCTGCGCTATATGCCCAGATCGTGGGTAACCAAAATGTCAGCACAAATTGGGACGTCGTCACTTCCAACGGTTCCACCAAGTGAGTGGCGGTCGATATCAGCCTTGAGTTGTACTCATTCCGGTTTTATCCAACAGCCTCATCGAGAAACAGACTCGGCTGGCCATGACAGCGTGGCCGGCGGGTACTGGAAGCCGTCGAAGCTCACCCGTTAGCCTCTTGAGCCCGACCTGGGTTCCTTTTACCTGACGCATCCCTTCCAGCTCACGCTCGAAAAGTACGATGCTCACAATCCGCATCAGGCGTTCAAATTAGTCCAACGTACGATTGTTCTATCTGGGTTACATTCATCTGAAAACATGTGCACAGCTGCGCTCAAACCGGCGCTTGTGGAGCAGAATTAGGCGCTCATCGAGATTATCGTCGTCAGTAAATTCTTGTTTCATTATGAAGCACGGATACATGTAGGGAAATGTAAAATTTCAGCCACGCTGCTTCACATACGGTAGCTAAGCTCTTGCCCAAAGTTAAAGCAGATCACCTTTATTTAATCATTCAATTCCTCCTGCCACTCCGCGCGAGTTTTGGATGCATGCTTAGCAACTGCATTAGCGACGGCGAGCGCATACGTGCCGTCATCTTCATCTGTGCAGCGTATCAGCGATGACCGCGCTCAATAGACTGAACAGCGGACTCACAGTATTTCAGCGACGCCTGGATTTCCAACGGATTTTCGAGGTCGGGGGTTAGGAGTATGCCATAGATCATGCTGAAGATTTCCTTCAATGTGATATCCGACGACCATAGACGGCCGAGTTCCGCAATGCAAACCTGAAATGACCGTCAGTATCAGACGTACTATGGCCGCAGCTGTTATCCACCTTCCCCTGCTTTGAGACCTAAAATGCACCCAATGTAAACCGTGGTCGAAGCAGCAGGAAGAGAACTTACGTTAGGGTGTAGGATAAAGGTCACGAATCGAACTTCAGGAGGATCGCGGGGATAACCCGTTGGTAAATCGCAAGTCAAGAGGAAGGTCCCGCCTTTGTACGGGCAATTCTCTACGTCGTTCGGTGCCTGAAGATATGTGTCAGAACCGCTGTTCAAAACTTCGCGGCAAATCGCTCACCTCTAGGATTATCTTCAAGAAAGACATGTCGCGATCATTGACATATACGTCGATATTTGGATGCGGATCCGCGACCACGGCCTTGATCTGCAGTGTGACAAAATGAGGTGCGGTCCGATGATGTACACGTTACAATACCTCTCGCATAATCCTCTTCATCCGCTCGTCGCCACCTCCAGGACGTGCAATGGAAGTGGCCGCAGACTTGACCCGCTGTTTCAATTTCTTATGTTCGGCACGCGCTGGGAACTTGTCAACTGTAACAATGTCGATGGCGTTGGAACCACTGAAATTCTGGTAGGCCTGGAACTGCCGTTCAGTATTGACAAGTGGTTTCGCTGAACGGAATGGTCGGTCGCCCGAATATAACATCGTCTCCAGATCCTGAATACAACGTCAACGCAGCCGCAAGGAAGGTCTTCGTTACGTACGAAAATGCTGAGCGCGTCCGCGAGCGATGTGCGGGGCGAAAATCGATAACCTCCTGAAAAACAGTCAGCAAGTAAGAAGTCTCGACCTGATCAATTTTCCCTACCGGTAGCCACGGAGATAGCATGCAAGACAGGATCACTTGTTGTGCCAACCTGAACGGAATCGACAATGACTCGAGACTTCTGTAGTGCAGCGCAGACTACACGTGCGGAAGTACTGGAGTTGGTGTCTTTGCCGTCGGAGACGATGATGATACGCCTTCGAAGATTGGGCAGGTCGGGGCGAAAGTTCGTCAATAGCTGTCTTGCTGAGTCGAGGGCATCATAGACGGCTGTATCGCCCTTCGCATCGACGGTCTCTAACCGCTCTCTGAAATTTTCGAAGACAGGCGTGAGCTCCTGCTCTACGGAGGCCTCGTTTGAAACTGAAAGGAAATCAGCGGTCCGTTATATTACCCAACCGAGCAGCCCACATGTAACAAGTCCAAGGACCAAGGAGACGGTAGTGTCGAAAGAGCCCTGCGAGTCATCGCGAGTAAGTGCTTGCGTCAGAATGGCGAGCTTTTGCTCACTGCGCGATTGACGAAGACGTTGAGTAATTCCTTGAGGAGGTCTAAGCGACTGAGAGTCTTGCTTTCATTGCGGCTTCGTCGCGCATCGGTTGAAAACCATCGCCACGCGCAACAGCTAAAAGAGAGTACATCGCCGCCTTGCGAATAGTAGCGGAGGAGGGTGTTGAGTTCGGCAACTTGACCCCTCCGCATTCCATCGCCAGTCTCCGTGAGTCCATGCCTGGTTGGCGTGTCAACCAAATATCAGGGGGGATGAAGAAACTGACCACATAATGAAATCGGACAATCCAAGTCCAGGAGTATGAAGGTAGCTCTGGAGCGCGAGAACAGATGAGTTGCGCGGGATCAGAACTTTTGTGGAGACGACTAGGCCCTCGAGGTGGATCTCGTATGGTTGCCGTGTATGGCGAGTAGAACGCTGGATCTCTATTGCTCCGCCTCGCGCAAGGTCCGTTTGAGATATGAGAAGATGGCTGGTGCTGCTGAGAATAGCGTTGGAGTGGGACGTCAGCAGTAAAAATGACCCATATGCGGCCTGTGTGGCGCGATTCACCAGCGAGTACAGAGTTTGAATTGGAGTCTGGGGTAAAAGGATCCACGTGTGATCCTTTTCCAGATGCCGGAATGTTACCGAAATGGTTTCGCCCTTCGAGCTCTTCTTGATCTTGGGTAAAATATCTGTACCCGCAATCTGTAGTCCGCGATGAATGGGTCAGCGAAACAACTACGGCACGCAACCCAGCTTACCCAGGTCGCCACAGCTTTCTTGAGCTTGGTGACGGAGTCGTATTCCAGCACACAGTGTCCCAAGGGCCACCTCGGCTGCGATTCAAACCAAGCTTTTGATGTCGAATTGACGAATGTTCGCAGCGGCGCGTTTTTGGGTCGAATGGGATCTACGAGCAAGTCGCCCGTTCCGTCCCCGGTGAGTCAAAACCATATAATCCTTAACGCACTCACTTGAAGTCCACAAGGGTTCGCGGAACACTGTAGGGTTCCGTACCAATCACATCAGACTGTGCGTCTTGCAGCATGTCCATGACGAACTGAGCCAGCTTTTCGTGCATTTCATCGTTATTGGTCACTGCAGTCGCGAAACAGGCCAACTAGGTAACATTAGTCATTTTGCAAGGTAGGCAAACTGCTGAAGACTTACTCGGAGAAGGGCGTCTGACGTACGACTACGGTTCGAGGTGCCTCCATCGCCATAAAAATCATCATCCTCTTCAGTGTCTTGATCATTTTCCTCCTCTTTGAACGATAGCAGCAATGCCTCGCGAGAGGCAATTGCTGCAAGCTCCCGAAGTAGATCCCTGGCAGTGATACCGGCACCCGCGGAAATCACCAACACCCACCACGGATGGTGACAGCTGGCATGCTGCGATTTAAGGTGTGCCCTCGCTGCGAAAAACCATAAGATGGGATAACAGCATATTAGGATGAATCCTAACCTTTCTCCATGATTTCGTCGTCATTCATGTCCTCGGTCAGTCTCTCGACCAGTCTCTCCGCCTCGATCCCCACATTGAAGGACTCCTCCTTATTTCCATCGACCGGCTTGGTGACCCCGGATCGCTCATTCATCGACTCGCTCAGATCGAGACAGAGGACAATCGCCTGAGGATCGCTCGAATCAGAAGGAAAGATAACAAGGGACAATACGCACTTCATCTGGCGGACGGGAAACCGCAGAAACCTCTCCAAAGCTATCAACCTGCCAAGTATTTTCCAGCTTTCGCGTAATCATGACTTTCTCCAGTGCATGGCTAACATCGTTGACATCAACTTCGGTATCGCCACCGTTTCTGCAAACAGTTAATAGATCGAGCAGCGAGGGACAGAGCGACGAACGTTGGACGGAAGAAGTTGACATCGCGTGCGGTGCCGCAGCCCCGACCAGTAAAGACCGCCAATAAACCCTATGAACCTCATCAGAGAAGGTCGACACTCAAAGGGGAGATGAAGAACCTCCTGATCCAGGACAATCTGCGGTGCGACAACGTCGACGGATTTGAGTTCCAGCGGCCCTCTCGTGACGAGATCCGTTTGGTTTGCACGCCTGATCGTCAACACGAAGTCACGGGCGATAGCGTCCAGAGTGACCAGGAACGCTGTTGGGGGAGCGCCAATATCATTTACTCGGAGTACGAGTGTGGAATTGGATCGGAGTCCCAGCGAACGAGCCAAGAGCTGCGGTAGAATCTCGTTTTTGTCTATCTCCACGATCGACGATGGATCGCAGGGATCCGGGCGAAATAAAGGACCGCTCGGCTGGTAGAGGTTCGCCACAGCCCGTTCAACTACCGCTGTGTCCAGAAGGACTGGATCCCTGAGTCTCTTTTGCGATAAAGCGCATACCAAGGATAGCTCGTCGACCGCGCGCCTTGGGAGCGCCGCTGACTCGGCATTGCCAGCGCTCGCCATATACGCCAAGAGGATGCGGACCTGGTGAATACGGTCAGCCTCGATAAACTCAGTACAGGCTAAAACTGACGGTTTCAAAGCGCCGCGTTTCGCGGCTGGTGATCGCATGCGGGGCTCGGGAGGAGAATTCACTCAATGCATGATAGACAGCGTCTGCGAGAGCGGCCTTGTCCTCCGGATGCGGTACCTTGTTCAGGAATAAGGCCGCCACTAAAGCAAAAACGGTCAGACGCTGCACGTAGTGATCCTTAAATGGCTTACAAGTTCTAACAGCGGGAGGGAACCGGAAAATGGCATACGCCAAGGCAAGGACCTTTTGTTCTCCAGCAACCTCCTTTCGTGCAACGGAATGCGCGAGCAGGTAGAGAGAGGAAAGAAGGGCAGCAATTCCACGCGGCGTTTGCGGGACGCTTGGATGCCATGCCGCGTCCGCCAGATACATGGACTGCTTGGATACGACCTCGCGCTGGTCGGGGGCAGCAGCCGTATCGGCAACTTCGGTCCGGCGCTTCACTGCATACAGCAATACCGATGATTCTGGAGCTCCCGGCTTGCCTGATGGAAACAGCCGTTTGATGGAGGTGCACCCGCACGCGACGATCGGCGCCTGCGAAGTGTGCAGATCTATCGCAAAAGGCCCCGGCGCGCACCAGGCTTTGGGGCTGGGCGTAGCCGTGGAGAAGAGCGGAAAGCGGTGGTAACCCTGGTGAAGATGGCTGGAGGATGGGCAGACACTAACCAGGGTGGACTGCCAAAATCGGACGGTTCTAAGTACAGAAAATCAGGAATCTCGAGTATCGAATACCGGAAGCGGAGACGTACTCGAGGGTAGGATTTCTGGAATGAATGCGCAATGAGTGACCGGGATGCGCGAATTTGTGCTGCTCAAGGAAATTGTCCACGATAGAGATGACCGTGTCGGTGGTGACGGTGATGATGGAGCCGTACGGAGAGTCGCGAGAGACACCGTCCATCGAGAACGGGATCGGAATGCTGTCGATTCGGTCGCCATCCCATGCGATTATGAGGTGTGCATCTTCTCTGTCAAAAACTACAGCCTCTCGCGGAAAGTTGGCGGTTGGGCACCCAGAGGGGCAGCCGGCAGGGAACCCACGCCTCCGGGCACCGACGCAGTGCGCGTGGTGAAGGTGGCCGCACCCGGTGTTCTGCAAATGCAGTGAGGCCTCTGTTTATACGCAATAGCGTGAAATTGCGCGTACCTGGACCAACGGACAATGAACGACGGATCTGGCGGTTGTACCAGAGCTCTCGGCGTTCTCACATTTCGGACAAAGGGATGCTGCGTTGGTGTCAGCGATAGATGTGGCGATATGTGTTTGTACGTACCCAGGGCTGCGGCACATAAACTACATATCCCAGAAGAGGTCGACTTGGAGGCTGAAGATGAGAATTGAGGGAAGTTGAACAACGCCAACTTCGCGTGAGAGTAAGGGCATTGATTCCCGCAGTTTGAACCGTCGGTTGTGAAACGACAATGCAAAGTGCTCGACAGACCGTGTTGCTCGATCTCTTGAGCGAGAGAACAGCTGCATGCGCCTTCATTTTCGTGATCCTGGTCGCAGACTGCGTCGTCAAGGTCCATGGACTCCGCCGATGCCCATCCGAGGAGTCGCACGGCTTCCTGTTGGATGCTCCTCTGAAAAAGTGTCTTTTAAATCGGGGTGCAGCGCAGGGGCTTTCACGACGCACCAGGCTTGTGTTTCCGCTCACAAATTCACCATCAAAGGCCAAAATACCGTTCGTCGCTTCGCTATGTTCTTTGGGAGTGCTCCTTGCATGCAGACGAGCAAGTTCCGCAGTGACAAAGCGGACCTGAATTCGTACTGGCTCCTCCGGAGAGACATAGATTTCTCGATTCCCGACCGGCGTGTCGGAACGGGACTCTTCCTTGGTCGCACCTGTGGTCTCACCCGCGGCCCCCACAGCGCAGGACCGGGCGGTGACAATGTCACCCTCAGCAATCATGTCTATTCCACTGTACAGCGCATTAGAGAATCTCCCGACGCCCAAGGAGTACGCTTACTCTTGATCACGCAGTTCAAAGCCACCCGATATTTCCAAGGTCACGGCAGGCTCGTCCAGAGTGGCTGCAATTTCACGAGCGAGATCGGCGTTGGTAGCAGTGTTATCAATGGATACCTGAAGAGAATTTATCAGCGGGTAGTGGCAGTCTCGTCTTTGTGGTGCTAACTGCGATTTTCCGCTGACGTTTCTGGTCGCCCCCCGCAGCGTCCATTTGGAAAGCCACAAGGACCCTTCGCTTCTGCGGTGCCATGGGCAGTAAGAATTTCGGCGGCGGCGTCGCAAGAGTGGGAGGGAGGTCTTAGGGGACAACAAATATTTGTTTTAATGTCATCATGATGGCGTTGCATACCAGAGCCAAATTAGGCCAAATTTGCACCAAGCAAATCGGGCCGACGGGCCCGGACCCAAGTGCCGAACTTCGCCACAAAAGTCTCTTCGGAATCTACAGACCTAGTAGTAATCTGGCCAATAAATGGGGTTGTCGGGCGTTCACCAAGCGTTTGCGGGCCAAATTTCAGCTATTTGCTGGAGACACGAATGTTGGTATTTCGAGTCCATCGCTCGCTATCTCCGACGCCGTTAATTGGCATATCAACGCAACAGGTACTGTGCCTTGTCCTATCTCCTGAAATTTACCTTGTTATGTATAGCTTTCTCTCTCTTTGATAAAATGCGGTTTCACTTGGTTTAATTCACCCGAACTTAGGTTAATTTAGGGGAGCTCAAAGTAAAAGCGCGCCGGACGCTTTTGCGCTTTTCACGCCGGACGCTTTTCGTCATGTGACCCGGAAGTCGCCGGCGCCGCATTTTTCTTTTGTCCATACCACATCCTCATAATAGATTACCACTGTCCTTACTGTGCTCAGCTCTGACCTACCTCTCTCTCTCTCTCTCTAATTCATAACTGATGGTCAAGAAAAACACAGTCCCAGTGTCACCCCTCCATCGGTCGCCGCGGAAGTACAAAAACAAGCGACAGACTGTCAAGGCTGTCAAAGATGCGGAGCCTGCGCCTCCACCTGGGGCAGACGGCGGTAAACTCATCTGGCTCCTGATTCGGCAGTTGGAAGATGAGCAGAACCGATTGGTTCTTTTCGGGAAGCAGTCCAAAGATGAGGTGCGTTGCAGTACTGTCCTGGATTTCCGCCTGGCAGACACATACCTACAGAATACCTCCGAAGAAACCAAGATCTCGGTGTTCCAGAGGATCGGTAGCGTTGTTTTACCCGAGCAACATGATCGAGGAGAAATATGCAGAGCCGCGGAAACGCGCACACTCCCCTGAAGCCGGTAGCTCAAGAATGCGAAGCCGACTCTCACGCGATGATACATCCTCCCCAGCCTTCGGATTTTTCAGTTCCTTCTGATTCAATTGATACCCACTTCGAAATTCGCTTTTATTACTCCCATTTTAATCAAACTGTCTGTCTACCTATCTTTGCTGTTGCTGTCAGTATTCTAGTAGTTTGTCTCGAAATCTACATCCCTTCGCTTCACCATCCTCCTTTATTATAATCGAGCGGGTCATCCCTATGGACGAAAGAAAAATGCGGCGCCGGCGACTTCCGGGTCACGTGACGAAAAGCGTCCGGCGTGAAAAGCGCAAAAGCGTCCGGCGCACTTTTACTTTGAGCTCCCCTATTAGTTCCTGACGAGTCTTGTATAACTACCTGTAGTGTCAAATGAATTCCCCGCGCGTTTGCAACGGGTTCACTGCTAATACTGGATTGTTCTATCGATTCCAACAACGAATTCCATGGGGACAGCTGACGTCCCAGGGTATGATCTCCGCTTGCACCATTTTGGCCAAGTGCACGCAGCTGAGGACCTGCATGCTCTCGGACATCACGGGGCAGGCGACGAAGCGCCTCTTCTTTCTCTCTCTATCTTCAATGATTTCTCCTCCCTCGCTCTCGCATTCATTTCCCGCCATGGCGGGCCAGGAGCGTCGTTTTTCCAGCCATTTTCCTCTCCCAACCTCGAGTCTCTGGAGCTCAAAGCAACCAATTGTCCAGCATACGTCTTCCTGGATCTGCATGCGCGCTCAGCGTTCCACCTCAGTCGACTCACCCTCACCGACATGGCCGCCCCCTTTGACGCGGAGGGCCTTCTCGCGTTCCTCCGGGTAGTGCCATCTCTGACGCTCCTCTCTCTCACGCGATGCGCCTGCATCGAGGACCGGCTCTTTGCAGCCTTCACGTATGACACCGCCTCCAGATCCACAGAAATCCTTCTTCCGCTCCAAGGCCCCGTCCGTTTCCTCAACGGGAATGTCGTTGCGGACATGGCCGAGTCGCTCTGGCGAGTGGCCGATAGCGGCGACACGCCCTTCCCGTTGTTAAAGAGCATCCGAATGGGCCTTGACTCCGGTATGCGATTCAGCCACGCGGCCGAAAGCCACCTCCACGCAGCTGAAAACCACCTCCACCCGGCGTAAAGTCGCCTCCAGCAAATCACCTCCACTGGATTTCTTGTTGATAATAATACGACACTGGGGCGAAATTGAGGGTGATTGTGAGTAAACTCAGTTCTCCCATTTAGTCGCACCAACGCTATTGTAGATGCCTAACAGGGCGGTCTTTGAACGTTTATGGCACACATGCATTTTCCTCCCCGTAATCATACTTTTCATGCTCGTACCCTTGCTGAGGATGTCCTTCATCCTGTCCTTTCACCATTGGACCTCCTCTTTACACAGCTCCTCCATGTTCAGCATAATTGGCATGGTGCGGTAAAGTGAACTCTGCGGAGTGCCCGGGGATATTAAGCACTATAGATCTGCGTCCCTTCAGACACCTCACGTACAATTCTGGCAGTATTTACAAGTGTCGTCATTTCTTACTGACCGACACTTTGCCTCACTTCCGAGTTGTCCATTGCAGTTTGCTTTTCTCTCTTTACCTATCTTCAAGTTGGTTTCCTTATATTTCAAGCGCGGCCTCCTCTCTGCTGTTCATTCGCCGCAAAATTTTACGGGCTTGCATAGACTTTCTGCTGGGTTTCTCAGAATTCATCGAATTCACATCCTCGGCCTGAGGAGTCCCTGTATCCACTATGACCTTAGCACTGTCCAAAATCCCGGAACCACAGTGCTTGTCCAATGTCTTAGCGATATCCACTCGCGGGGCCGACTAGCAAATCGTATTCCACGGCTGCCAGATCAGTACCGGTGGTATTTGTTGCCCTCCAGGGACAATAGAACCCAACCCAAGATCCACAGCCGAAGCGAAACTAAGGCACATCTTTTTCCCCCCTGTCAACAGGGTCGTCACTGTCATCATTCAGTTAGATATCGACTACACCCGGTTCCGCTCCCTAACTCAAATGAACCATCAAAAGGGATCCACAGCCGAAACGAAGCGAAGGCACATCTTTTATCTGTCACCAGTCACTCAGCAGTCAATGTCATCAGCTCAGTTAGATACCGGCTCACTCTCCAAATCGTATGGACCTAGCCTCCTCCGGAGAGGACAAAAGCGAGACATGGACTCCTTGCAATTTCATCGGCACCCAAATCGACACACCCGTCTCTAGTCCACCTCTTCCAACTTCCTTCGACATGCAGTTCAAATCCCTCTCATCATGGTTCTGGCAAGTGGTTCGACCATCCACGCCTCGACTGCGGCCCTTTGCACGTTCCAGAAGCGCAATCTTGCCATCGCTGGCCGCGCCGATTGCAACTGGTGGGGCTCGTGTTTATTCAGCTCAGTACACGGCGTCATTTGAGCTCATTGTAGAATGCTTCACGGCTATGACTGCCGAAGGAGTTGCATGCGCTGCTTTTCTCTCATCCTCGCATTTTTCCATGTAAACTGACGTGCCTCGTACTCGAGACATCTTGGCAGGCATTTCCTGCATCCTCGATGCCACCGCACTGGCCATCGTAAGTGTCTTTATTGTTCCACAGATCCAGTTGTACTTATGAGTTTAAATTAAACAGCCGAGTTGCATTGCTTGTGTTGGGTATTGGTCCTACTTGATCTTCGTGATGCCGGGCCTGACTAATTTACAGAGGTCTGTTCAACGGGACGGAGCCGGTCCGTCGTAGAATAGAAACCTTCTAAATCTTAGTCCCTGCATTATCCGCCATCTCCTAGCTGTTGAACATTCAACTAAGTTGTCCTCCCTTTTGTTTTGCGCCGCACGAGATGTATCTATGTAGCCACTGAGTTTGTTGGGGGGTGGATTGTGAGGGCTTGCTTCCGTAGTTCTCACATCTCGTATACCAGGATCCATACATGTATACCAGAATGACGTTCAAGCGACTGGGCCCACGGAGCATCTTTGGAGTAGTGGGTTCCTTTTATAACAGACCTGATAATAGGTGGCTCATATATTCCGGGTTAGTCTGGAAGAGCGATCGCGTGAAGTGCTAGGCTATCAAAAAAATCCAAGTGTCCAGGACCTTTCTCTACTTGGTTCCCCCATTTACAGCCATTTGCATAATTGATGACAGTCAGCAAAAAAAAAAAAAAAAACATAAACAAACACTCAGAGTTCCGTGCTCAGGACGCCGTTTCCCGGCCTCTGAATGGTTTTCCGAGATTTCTGATACCACAGAAGTTATTTTTATAGGTTCAGGTTGAAGTCCGCGAGCTTGAATGGGCCAAAACCGATCGGCCGAAGATCCGTTGATTGTCAGCGTGGGACGGCTGAAGAACTGATAACGTGCATCCTCTTCTTTCACAGTTTCTGTCTTTCTCCACGGAGCTGTGTGCACCTGGACCCAACTGCGCGTCTATGAAACCCAACACGCTTATTTGCCAGTCCCGGGCGGAAAAATGGATCCAGTACACTTGGTCCGTCGCACGACCGTAGGCCCAGAATTCGACGCGAGCACACTCAGGCTAGAGCACGACGAACGGGTGGGTGCTTCTCAAGATCGATACGCCGGCGGATACATATCGACGTGTAACAACTCGCACCGCTTCTGCTCGCTGAGCCACTTTCCAGCCCTGGGCCGTCATTTCGGCGTCCGAGCGCTTCGCGCCAGACGGCTACGGCAAGAGCAGAGCGATGCGTCCCCGGCGCCCAATTCGTACGGCTCTGCGTACCATTCGCCCGTTGCCAGTTAATCGCATTACGCGCAGTCAGTCGCCACGAGGCCCGCGATGTTGTTCGTTATGGTCCGTTGACACCCCTTACCGCAGCGTGCTGACCTCGTACTCAGCAGCAACGCGCGCACTACCAACTTCAGCGGCAGCAGCATTACCCCTCGTCGCACATGCTGCAGGCCGATTCGCCCGGCCCCCGCCGTCGCCGCATCAGTCGCAAACGCACTACACCGCCTTCCGTGAGGACGCCGCTCCTACGCAGCAATCGAGTGCTACGCGACCTTGGAGGACGTCTACGCTACGCACGACGTGCGTGGGCACGCGGACACATCGTCGGCAGGTGCAGGCGGCGTACACCGCGCCCGTGCCCACGATGGCGGTGCACTGCCAGTACGCGCCCAAACGCAACTGCAGCCCCGCGCTTGTGCTCGTCCCGTCGCTTTCGCTGCGCTGCGAGGGGAGGTGACGTGAGACCTTCCCCCAGCGCGCACAGGCGTTCGGAATGTGGACCGGCTGTTCCGTCCCAACTACCACTCTTTTTGCGTCGCTCGTGTTGTGTGGACGATACTGACGGCTGGTCAGACGATTATACTGATGCCAAAAGACACCAAAGACATTGATTATTGTCGGAGAAAGCTCGATTAGTGCGCTATACATTTCATTTTATGTCAGGAGTGGGGCGTCGGTGTACAACGGTCAGATCAATGCCATGTACTTATGTAGATGTCGGATACGCATTGTTTTGAGAATTCCGGATGCGCCGCACAACCATTTACAACAATCCTTAGGATACCTACAAGTACATCCATATTTCCTGCACCCACCATCAGACTTACTTGGGCGCAAACACGGCCGTCAACTCATCTGCGGGCTCCTGCCCCCGTCGCATAGCACCCGCCCGCCGTGTGCCCCGAGACGATCCACGGGAAGATTAACACGTCACACACGTGCAGCTCATCGAACCTGGACACGCGCCGCCGCGCGTTGTCGACGCCGCCCTGCTCCGTCGCCGCCATCCAGCATATGCCCGTCGGGTGTTACACCGTCTCGACGTGCTCGCGCCCGAGATCGCGCAGCTCGTCGTCCGTCTTGAGCCGGACCGCATGGTGGGGGCGTGTTTGCGGCGTCGACGAACTTGTCCAGCGCACGATCTTGATGATCAGCTAGCGGCGCATGAGCTTCTCGAGATTGTTGGCCTTCTGCAGGCGCTTGCACCCTTCTGGTTAGCCTGCGGGGGCATGAGTTTAGGACATTATAATACTACCGGATCATTTACAACGAGCCATTCCCTTGAGTCCTCACTTCCGTAACTCATAGATACACTGCAATTGATTATTTATTTGCCAATTTTTATTATTATTCTATATGCCAAAATATCCTATACCAAAGGCCCGAAAGGCTAGCCCTCAAATTGTTTGAGTCCTGACCATTGAAATCCAATGGGCTGCATATTTGACGGAATCCAATGAAAACCCATTGGATTCCGACGGCCATCAAACCCGTCAAAATTTGATGACACCCGGGATAGCCGTGTAGATTAAGAGAGGGCAGATATCCAACGAGCTCGAGGTGCCGTCATCGCCTAGAGGCACTGGGATGGCGCGGGCGCGGCGCGGTGGGAGCGAGCAAAGAAACCGAGGGCAAAAAAGTGTTCCTGAATCGGACCCACGCTCCCAATCAACGGATTTTCGGCCGAACGGTTTCGGCTCGTTCAAGTGCGCGTAACTGTAGTTGAACCTATAAAAACAACTTCCGCACTTTCAAAAATCTCGCAAAATGATTCAGAGGCCGAGAAACGGCGTCCTGAGCACGGAACTCAGAATGTTTGTTCTTGTTTCTTTTTTTTGCTGACTGTCATCAATTGTGCAAACGGCTGTAAACACTAGTAGAGACTAGTAAGTGCCGTCGACCCAGGCTGTCCCAACCCAAATTTCACCTCGTTAAAAAAACTTTGAAGAAACGAGATATCGTTGAGCACTCATTCTCTCCCTTGTTAGCAAGTCGAATACTGCTATTAAGAGCTATGTCTCACGGGGAACCGGATCCCGTGATCGGCAGCAATTACTCATTATACGGCGCATCGCCCCCTGATGCCCGTAGTGGCGATGCCATCACCCACTTGCCTCCTGCTCCCAACATCCTACTAGGCGCAGGAAACAAGTAACAGGAAGCCGAGTGTTCCGGCGGTAAGGAACTCATTGCCGACACCCATTTCCTCAGGCCGCCGCCCGAATTTGCCTCACCAGTGCGCACCATTTCTACGCATCGTCCTCTTGTTAGGCATCCCCGGGAAAACTGACCAGACTCCAGTCGCTAATTGTCGCATATAATATCACGCCGCACTTTAAACGGCTGCCGGCGCGGTGGAACTTCGGGAACCATGCATGACTTACGTCCGCAAAGAGCAAATGCTTGAAATAAGTGGCGCCGAGTTGGGCGCCGGCCTACGGATCGGGAGAGACGCAAATCGCGGATACTAGTCCAAGCCGCACGGAAAACCTCACCAGGTCCATTAATGCACGGCATACGAAGTCACGCAGCGTTTCCTCCACGCCCAGATATGCTCCCATCTTTTGCCTCGATAACTTTAATAGACGACCTAACCTCAGCACGATCAAAACAGGTGACACTCAATTTGATATCCGTCTAGTTACGTAGTACTTGATTACGGATACCCCTGCCAAGGCCGTGATTAATTATCTTCCGCATCTTGCTTCTTAATTATGGGCATCACCTTCCGCCCGTTGCAGGAGCAGCTAGCATATCGCGTCATCCTGGCAGGTTGCGTTGCGTGGACCCCTTACCTTCAGCAACATGAAATCTACAAGGGGACAGAATTCTCGCCACTTGCTTTGCGCCACCCTTGCGCCGCATTGTCGCTGCATTTCGCTGCATTCTTGAACAGCTGCTAGTGGCGGCCGACGACGGCAGAACTTCGGGCTTCTTGGATTTTGCCTCTCTCTTCGATGAACGTTGGACGCACCCCTCATGATCTATCCGTGCGGGCTTCAGCGCCAATGCGGCCCGCAGGTGCATCCGGCGCTCCGTTATATTAAAGGGCTCAGGCTGGCAAGTGCTGAAGCAGGCGCCGAATAACATGCTTCCCTTATTCGCTCTTGCTGCGTCGCTGTACGCTGCGTTGCCCACGTTTGCCGCCTTCTCGTTCCCCGACTGCGTGAATGGCCCGCTCGCTGGAACCCCCGTATGTGACATGTCAAAGGACGCCGTCACCCGCGCAACGGCTCTCGTCACCCTGTTCAATACCACAGAGCTCGCCGCAAATACTGTCAATCAGTCGCCAGGTACCGCGCGTCTCGGCCTCCCTGCGTACCAGTGGTGGAATGAAGCCTTGGTGGGTATTTTAGCCGTGTCTCATTCGTATTTCTAACGGAATACCTCAAGCACGGGCTCGCCACTGGCCACGGCATCGGGTTTACATCTAGCGGGAATTTCAGCTCCGCAACCTCGTTCCCCCAGCCAATTCTTCTAGGTGCGACGTTTGATGATGCGCTCGTCAAATCAGTAGCGACCATCATTAGTACCGAAGCCCGCGCGTTCAATAATGTTGGCCGTGCGGGGCTCGACTTCTGGACACCGAACATCAACCCCTTCCGCGATCCCCGCTGGGGGCGTGGGCAAGAGACCCCGGGGGAAGATCCATTCCACGTCGCGCAGTACGTTCTCAACCTCATCGACGGGTTACAGGGTGGAATCGACCCGCAACCGTATGTCAAGGTCATGGCCGACTGCAAGCACTTTGCTGCATACGACATGGAAAATAGCAATGGTAGGCGGCCTATCCTCGCTTCTCCGACTTGATATGAATCGCTCATAGGTGTCTCGCGCCACACCTTCAACGCGATCGTCACGCCGCAGGAGCTGAGTGAGTACTACCTCCCGCCGTTCCAGAGCTGCGTGCGAGACGCCAAGGTCATGTCCGTGATGTGCAGCTACAACTCGCTGAACGGCATCCCCGCGTGCGCCAACTCCTATCTCCTACAAACAATCCTGCGCGACTACTGGGGCTTTGGCGACGACCGCTGGGTCGTATCGGACTGCGACGCCGTTTCGGACGTCTTCGCCACCCACAAATTCACAACCTCGCTCGCGGCGGCAACGGCGGATTCGCTCAAGGCCGGCACTGACGTCAACTGTGGGACGACATTCAGTGCCAATCTGCTCGAGGCGAGCAAAGAAGGCTTGATCGCGAACACGGATATGTCGAAGGCGCTTATCCGGCAGTATGCCGGTCTGGTGCGGTGCGTCCAGGGTTGAATTGGTAGTGCAGCGTCATCCAATGAACTCACGGGGCTCAGGGCCGGATACTTCGACCCCCCCGAGCTTCAGCCGTACCGCCAGCTCACAGCGTCCTCAGTCAACACCGCTGTCGCCCAGGCGCTCGCACACACCGTTGCAGCGGAAGGAATCGTGCTGCTGAAGAACGACAATACCCTCCCGCTGAAAGCGGGTATCAAGATTGCACTCATCGGGCCTTGGGGCAACGCGACCACCCAGATGCAGGGCAACTACTTCGGCGTTGCGCCGTTCCTGATCAGCCCGCTGGCAGGCGCCGTCGCCGCGGGTTACAGCGTCACCTATGTGCAGGGCACCACGACGACGGGGACGTCCACGGCTGGGTTCGCGGCGGCGGTGGCAGCTGCGCAGGCCGCGGACGTCATCGTGTACGCCGGCGGGCTGGATGAGTCGGTCGAGGCCGAGGGCTTGGACCGGTCGTCGATCGTGTGGCCTGGGGTGCAGGCTAGCCTCATCACATCGCTCGCCGGCGTCGGGAAGCCGCTCGTCGTGGTGAATTTCGGGGGCGGGCAGATAGACAACACAGCACTGAAGTCAAACGCCGCGGTGCGTCCATTCCTTTGATGAACGCTGTCCAATTGCTTACAACCAATTCATCCCAGGTAAATGCGATCCTGTGGGCAGGATATCCCGGCCAGAGCGGCGGAACGGCGTTGTTCGACGTGATCAGCGGGAAAGTGGCTCCCGCAGGCCGGCTCCCCCTCACGCAGTACCCGGCGGCATTCACGGCGCAGGTCCCGATGACAGACATGAACCTGCGGCCCAACACCACCACTAAAAACCCGGGGCGCACGTACAAGTGGTACACCGGCGTGGCGGTCTACCCCTTCGGTACCGGCCTGCACTACACGACGTTCGCGCTCGCGTTCGCGACGATTCCCGCGACGACCTACAGCATCGCGACGCTTGTCGCGAACGCCGTGAGCGCGCCCTTCCTCGACCTCGGCGTGTTCGACACCTTCAGCGTCAGCGTGCACAACACGGGCACCGTCGCCTCAGACTTTGTCTCCCTGCTCTTTGTGACGAGCACGGCGGGCCCCGCACCGCACCCGATCAAGGAGCTCATCTCTTACTCGCGGTTGCACGGCGTCGCGGCGGGCGCGACCACCACTACCGCGCTGAAGGTCACGCTGGGATCAATTGCGCGGACAGATGCGAACGGGAGCCAGTGGCTCTACCCCGGCTCTTACACTCTCATCGTCGACGTCCCGCAACAGATCACGCATGCTTTCACGTTGACCGGCACCCAGACACAGATAACCCATTTCCCAACCGCTTGATTAGGATTTTCTACTGTATTTAGTGTTGGTTTGGTGTCGAACCGCGATCCCAAAATCATACATTTTACCTGGCGAGGTCTCGCTTCTTCATATATCCCTGGCCAGCGAACTAGAGATTTGGGCCGTTCGAACCAAACCGCCCACTTCTTTTTCCTCCTGGAGATACTTGCCGGAGGCTGTGCATTCGGCACCTCGGAGCACTGCCGCCGCTTGATCTCGACCTTCATCATCATGTCCTTCACCATCAGCGGGAGTCGCCCTGTGAGGTTTCACGGCGGGACGTTCAACAACGTGGCGGGCGACTTCAACATCTTTAGCACTGCAGCTCCGAGACTGCATGAGCACGATCACCGGGACTCAAGTGAGAAATGCTATCATCCTGCCCGAAAGATGACGAATAATATTTCGGAAGTCGATCCAGGAGTAGGAGGCAGCAAAGAAATGCGACCACCGCAACATGCACCAGAACCGCATCTCCTTGGAAACTAGCCTACGGTTCATTCCAATAGTATCTTCAACACCGTGGGCGGAAACATGACAAGCCTGAGTGTGACTTCGTATGGCGAAAATGGTGCGTTGTGGCCGCTCTCTGTGCGTCCAACTCACACGTATTTGTCCATGATGTCTAGGTCTCGACGTTTTGTGTCGCTCTGTTGTCGCGGATGCGTTGCACAACTCGGCGGAGCGGCCCCCAGAGCCTTGTCATCCAGGAACGCGAAATTCGGTACTGGGTGAACTGCACGACTGGTTTCAAGATGATTGTCCACAGGGTGACCTGATATGGCTTCACGGATCTGCGGGCGCCGGCAAATCAGCGGTTGCCCAAAGGTTCGCTGCGGACTGCCATGAACAAGGCACATTGGGGGGCTCATTCTTCTTTCAACGCGGGAATCCCCATCGTGGAACTTGGAAACTTGTTATTCCGACGCTTGCCTACCAGCTTGCCGCATCCTATCCTGAGCTCCGTCTCATCATCCAGGATGCGGTGGAAACAGACAGGCTCGTCGTCGGCCAGGCAATGCGGCTGCAATTTCAGAAACTCATCGCCGCACCGTTGGCGCAAGCACCACCACTAACGTTTCGGCCGATAATCGTGATCGACGGGTTGGACGAATGCGAGGGCCACGATGCCCAAGTAATGCTCCTACAGCTTATCATCGAGGCACTTCACAGGCACCATCTACCCGTCCGTTTTCTCACCGCTAGCCGCCCGGAACCACACCTTCGTGAGGCGCTCGAAGCCGCCGATAATATGTGTCGCTACCTCGAGCTCCGTCCCGACGTATCTGCTCATGCCGATCTTCGCCGGTATTTCTGCGATGAGTTCGCCCGGATCCGCGAGGTTCACACTTCCAGAGGAACCACTCTCGACAACGACTGGCCCTGTCAAGATGCAATCGAGTATTTGGTTGGCCGATCATCTGGGACATTCATATATGCATCGACGGTGCTGCGGTATGTTGACGACGAATATTCACATCCAGCGGAGCGCCTAGATTCTGTCTTGCGCTTAGACCCCGAGAGTACTGCTCCTCTTGACGACCTGTATTCCCAAATACTGTCCCCATTCCCCAACAGACCGGTGCTCCGGCGAGTCCTGCATGCGGTGATTCGGACGAATAGGGACCTGGACCCTGAAGAAATAGACAGTGCATTGCAGCTGCGCGGAGGAGTCTCCCGGCTGGCACTGCGAGGCTTGCATTCTCTCCTCTCCATTCCGGCTATCCGTACCGTCGGATATCGCCATCCAGTCACGTTGCTGCATGCATCTCTCGAAGACTTCCTGCTTAATCCGGCGCGCTCCTCGGTGTTGTGTATTGCTGTTCCGACCCTGGACTCTGCCTTCGTCCGCAGTATGATTCACGTCTTATGCACGGTGTCCATGCCTCCTCTGCTTTTTAGGTACGATGTCATTGAACATGCATCGTGGATTCATTCTCATCTTCGAAAGGTCGATCGCAACGAGTCTTCTCCACTGTATTATCCAAGTCCCTCCTGCACGCGACTTGCTCCCCATTCTCCGGAACGTCGATGTGCAGTAAGTGCATTACTCGAGTGCAACGTCCGCCTCCCAAATTGTGGCCTGGCTGGAAGTAAATACAACAACTAGAAAAGATCGTTCATTCGGACATTTCCATCCAACAGAGTTTCCCTCAGGCCCTATCTGACCTCATTCAACTTTGGGATGATCTTAATTGTATATGCCGACTCCGAATCCCACTGCGTTGGTCACTTCTCACTGATGCCTCCAAGTTCAATGACATCTGTGCGGATATCTTATCGCGAAACCCCGACCTCCGGTCTGTTCTTAATGTCTCTGTCGTCTGGCCACCACGACCAAGATTGGCCCCGGTTCTATATCTCCTCGGGCTGAAATGGGATGTTTTACGCCCACTGTGCGCCCTGCGCGACTGGTTCGAGACTGACTTGGTTGCGGGCAAATATCCTGGTGCCCTCGGCGATCCCCTCCGAAGCGTTTTCAAGCGCCAGGATATCTTGCGATACACAGCCCTTTGTTGTATCTCCCGCATCAAGGACATCCTGATTTCGAATGATGTCTTCGAATTCGACCAGTATGCTTTCCCATTGGATTGTCCTCGACGCTATGCTCATTATCTTTACTTACCAGTACATGGCTTCTGATTGTCGCGCGATGCGAACCGTGCGATGAAGTGTTGCAAGCGCTGGAGGGGGTCGAACTGGTCCTGCTATGCGAGCGGTTGAGTCGCGACCCGGAATATCATGCGGCGTGTCACGACGACTTCCTTCACCCAGCCTGCTTTATCGGGATCCTGGATTGGCTGCGCGTAGGTCTCAACTCCCTCACTATGATGACAAGCAATAACGGCTCCCCAGCGCTTCCCCTGTCCGCCGCTACACATGATTGAATTCTGGGAGCACCAGATGTCTGCAGTGGACCAGTGCAGGTACAGTGAGGTTGAGTCCGGACAGTGTAAGGAGCTCACACGCTGGCCGGCAGGGTGAAAATGCTTAGAGATCCCTCAAGTGCACTGTAGAGCTGGAAAAGTCTCTGCTGTCAGTTGCTGTTTAAAACTCGAGCCATGTTGCATGATCACTCATCACTCGAATGACCATTTGGACAGATACAAGATGAAACACGATAGCGGCACAACGAACATCCCAGCGTCAGAGCTCGTCCTTAGCTTTAATGAAGAGCTCCCCGTCTCACCTGCGACAGATGTTACATATTCTACGTACACGGACGCGCGATCATACGCGACTCCCGGATCGCCATAGAAGCCACAGAGATCTCAATTCCGGCTGAGGACGGTGAAGTTGTCCGGACTTGATCTGTGAATCATCGCCGATGATAATTACATCGGACGGAGTTTGCAATATGTAGCCGGCTCATCTGTCTTGAGGAGCTCCCACCATTCCTGAATCGGATCGACGGGATTCAACTCGGAAGACTGAGGGAAGGGCGCACATGAAGCCGTCTGCGGCGAGCAGCAGGTACGTCAAGAGCAAGGTGGAGGAGTCGGTGACTGGACGATTCGGAGGACGCTGGCCTGCATCTACATGGTTATTTGAGGCACACCATTTCTCTGGCTCACCGCGTCCGTGTCAGCACTAATACTGCGCTATATCCTGCCACTCGTCATGTATCGTCGAAAGAATCTGCCCCACCTCCCACCTCCCACTCTCCCGTTTCCCCACGCCTTCCCCACCGAGCTGGAACGAGAGATATTCGAATCCGCCGCACTGCAGCGTCCCGAGATGATCGCCAAACTGCGACGCGTTGCGCGCCGGGTTCTCATATCGTCCGTGACCCGTCCTCTTCTTCTATCCAAAACTCACGCAGGCGGTGGCAGGACCGAACCACTTCTGTACAGGAATATCCGACTCGCGGCAGATTCGGCGGCAAAGACTCCGTCCGATATTGGCCTGTTACGCGCAGTCAAGTTAAAGCCTGTCGATTTTCCGTAGAGCCGTCCGTACCTTGGACATGCACGTGCCCAAGGGTGGCTCGGCCAGCTGGACCGACGATGAACTGCGGAACGTGCTTAGCGTGTGTACGGGAATCGTCGACCTCACCGTCAACGGCAACGTCCTGCCCCTCGTTTCGCACCTGCGTTCCACAATCATGGCAGTCGATGGCCCGTATCTACCCCTCACGCTTCCCCTCTTTCACACCGTCACTCATCTTTATATCACTACCGCAGGGAGACAACTGCAGCCCGATTGGCCGCCACTTTGGCAGCTGCCCGCCCTCACCCATCTCTCGATCCAAGGTGATGCGCCGCCCGCAACCTGCGAGTGTATTTGGAGCGCTGCGACAAGCTGGTGGCGCTCGTCCTTCTTTTCTACCTAGTACTCCCAATCTTTTCCGATCCGCGGGTCGTGAGAATCATGTCCACGCCCAGCGACGACGGTTTCTGGGCGCGCGTGGATGCGTTTCTCGAGAAGAAACGAACGGGGGAAATCGACGGCGAGTTTTCTTCTTTGGCTCGTCGCCCCGAGTCTCAAAATTGTCCCTGGCATCAGCGGCTTGTCATAACGTGGACCCCACTGAAAAGTTCATCGTCCTCTCAGATTTGCGTTAGAAATTGCGACCACGACTCGCCGACCGTCCAGCCCAAGTCCAGCCCCGCACTCCACGGGCCGTGTTCGTTGTGTAGCGTTGAAACCAATAGCTTCCCAATAGTGAATTAAAGGTCAGCGAGAATTGTGAGCGCGCGAAGAAAAAGTAGGGACATACCAAACCAGGTAAAGTAAAGAACCACCAGCTTCCCAATATTAAATACCTTGTAACCGACTTCTCGCTGCAAATCATTGAACACCTTCGAGGCTTCTTCAAATTGCGCTGCTCCAGAGCTTTCTGAATTCATGCCTATTCTGAATCCAACATCTTCGTGGCTTCCTCTGCATCCTTGAGCCCTAAGTCAAACAACTTGTCGCTGCGGTACCTTTGCTGCGTTAACAGAATGTCGCTTGGCGCGGCGAGGTAGTTTCACATTATCGGGTGGGTAGAGCGGTGCCCCCGCCTTTTCTTGACGCTCATCAATATCGCACACACACTGGGGCAAGGTTACGGTGCCGCGCTCGCTGGCCCCGGTGTGCTGCTTTCTCTCCTCGCGTTGTCGACATCTCTCGCGTCCCCGCACGCGCTGCTGCCGATGGCAATCGGATTCGCGGGCATGGGGCTTATCTTCCTGCGCATGTATGCGATTGATTACATCGCTCACCATCTGCTTGGTGCTGCTCGGTCCGGTTCTGGCGGGCTCGACGACGACGATGGTGGTGTACGGCAGGTGAATGAGAGGACGTGTTAAAGCACGTGGAACAAGCAGAGTACCTCGCGAGCCACGAATGCATCATGTCTGTGTGCGGGAGGATACGGTGATAGTTTTAGATGTATTATTCCCTCCCTGTAATTCCTCGCGGGATCATCTTTTGGGAGATCTCATATGCCGTTCTGGTTTCATCCACTCACTTGTTGCCTCTTACTGAGACAAACTGGTTCATCTTAACAGCCCGACGTTTGAATATCCCCTTATTTCATGTTCCGGCGGTTGGTTCACCCTCCGAGTCAAATGCTCAAGCGCTCAAGTCCAGAAGCACTGCGGGATTTGCCGGCCGTGGGGATCGGGGAATGTGCGGATCAGCGCACACGGTTTCATCCGCATTTGAACTCGTTCGATTCTGTTGCCACTAGGCTATCGCGTGAAGGACGTGCCATCGGGAAAATCAGCATCAATTCCTCCATTAAAAGTATATTTGACCCGTGCCTTCGTCACGGTAGTTCGCCCACACACAGCGGATTCCGAGCTCGCCCGCACACGGCGGATTCCGTGGGATCAGGTGACTATATTACCTGATTATATCACATGACATTTTCAAAAAAGCTGTGTCCGGTGTCTCTTATATAGATTCGGTAAATTTCATCTGGGACAGCAAAGTAAAAACATATGGAGAAGGTAACTTAGATACCTAATAGAGAGCTTGCGCAAAAGCCATTGGAGCCATGACGTGGCTTATTTGGCGTGCGCGCACGAATGGCTCCACCCGCGAAAATCTGACGTCAATGGCTGGTGGAGCCATTGGCGTGGCATTTCTCGGCGGGTGGAGCCATTAGTTGCGCACGCCAAATAAGCCACTGATTGGCTCCAATGGCTGTTGCGCAAGGTGTCTAATATCTATGTACACATTCAAACCGAAACCAAAGCAACATCCCCATTCACATCTGTCAAGATGAGATTCTCGATCACTGTGGTTGTGTCACCAAGCACACCTGGGGGTGCATGTAGGTGTGACAGATTGGCCAAGCTCCGTTCGTTGTTTTCTGGGCCATCAAGAATAATACCAGCGAGTCTTTCATCAATCAGAGCAATCTGCTTTGTCTGTGATGACCGTTCAAACAAAGGTCGGGCCGTTTTCCAGAGCTTCATTGCCATCATGGTATCCCCCTTCTGCTTTGAAATATCTCCAAGTCTGTGCATACACTCTGCTCGACTGCGATGGATATCCATCTGTGTGAATCCTTCCAAGGCAACAGTCAGAAGGCTGCTTGCTGTATCCAGATCGCCTTCAGCTTGGAAAGCATCCCCCAGAAATTGAAGAGCCTTATAAACATCCAGTTTGTGTTTTGACTTTGAGGCATGCCCCAGATATACTACTGTCCAAGAAGATGTCCAATCTTCTGAATCCCAGAGACTTCTATTAGCCAGGCTCTCCAGGCAGTAGTTGACTATGTCAGCTCGATTTCCTCCAAAGAATGATAGACACTCATAGAAAAGTAACTTTGCAGGCATTAGATTTCTTTCTCTTAGATGGAGGGCTCCTGCCAGAGCATCACATATCACTGCACAGCTTAAATGTCCTACGGAATTAAATAAGGATTTTGCTGTATAAAGATTCTTTTGTAGATCATCCTTTGGGACATCAAGCAGTACATCAAGTTCTGCAATATTGAGCAGAGCAGCGGCATGAGCGTGCAAGTCTAGTTCAATAGGACTTCCATGAAGAAGTCTCCTGTGGATATTTCGGGCCTCCACATATTCAGATTTCAGCTTGTAGATTTCTGCCTGAGCTATCATAAGATTATTGTCCAAGTCACCACCAGACATCCCACAATGAACTAGGAGATCCCGTGCCCTGTCACAGAGAAATGCTGCATATTTGTAGTTGCCAAGTGCGTGCCAACACACTGTCTCAAAAGATAGTGCATGTGCTTCTGAGTATAAATCTGCAGAAATCTTGGCTAGCCTCTGGGCCTCAGACGCATACTTTTGGCCTGCAGCTGGACTACCTGTCAGCCACTCGATATTTGCCAAATGTATTAATATTGTACACTGTCTTCTGGTGTTCCCAGTTAAAATGGCTATGGAGAGGCCAGTCTGGTAGTGATTTGTAGCTCCAGGGATATCATTATTGTGGTGCTGACAATAGTCCCCAAAAGAGTGCCAAAATTTACCTGTTGAACCTGTTTTAAATCCTAAACAATAAATATTGTTGAGGGCTTACATTTGATATCTGACTCATCAAAGTGAGGAAATTGTTTCGTTGCTCTGTCAACCAGCTCTTCTGGATTGGGAATTGGATAAAGAGTCCAAGAATTGAAGATCTCCGTGATCAAATAGACCTCCAGCTCACTGGGGAGAGATTGAGTATGGCCAATCTGGTCCATCAAAGGAGTCCGGCCACGACCAGCATGTCTACTAAAAGCATTGAGATATATTGTGCAGTAGATTGTCTCAACTGCTGGAGGATTCTGGTGTTGGAGCCTGTTGAGAAGTAGGCCCTGAATATTTGAGAAATTTGATGTGATCTGTAGGGTCATCTCAGAAGCTGAGACAGTTCCCGAATATTTCTGGCTAAATTCCAAAAGTTGATGAAAATAATTGAGAAGGGACTGAACAAGGTGATCCGTGGGGGGGTACGATCTTGCCATGTATTCCTGGATAGGTACCAAGACCCTCAACCGTCTCTGGTCATCACAATGGGCCAATGAGGAGGAAAGTAGGGCTGCTTTACAACTCAGGATGTCTTTTATTGGAAGCTTGCTTCGTACCAGCTCTATATCTGAGAGGCCATCAGGGAGCATTGAGAGGAGGCTCAAGAGATCCTGGCAATGAGGCACAGATGTGATCCTGGGGCTTGATAGAGACATCAAAATGGATAGATCAAGGTTTGACCGCTTATCATAGCCATCCGAGATCACTGAGGTTTTCTCTTCCTCCCAACGAGCCAAAACATTGGGACAACCCTCGGATTCAACCAAGTGGGCCATGAGATCAATTACAAGTGGCATGTTGCCAGTCAGGAGGAGAACTTTGTCAATGTCATCACTGTTGTGACAATCATCTGCAATGTCAATGAAGGTCTGTCTGACAGCATCCTGTGTCAATGGTTTCAATACCGGAAGGAAAGGCCGAGTCCAGCGCACTGAGGCTGGTCTTTCTGTTCCTCGCATTGTGATCTAGCATAGTGTCAGCTATACTCCTTCAGTGAGGATATTAGCACTTACAATCAAGCCAAGGTGTTTTACATCTGTAAGCAGAGACAGAAGTTCTTCAATGTCTCGACGAATTTCTGTTGACTCCCAGAGTGTCTCCAGGTTATCCAGGATCATGAGGCAGGTCGGATTGGTGGCAAAATGATGAAAAATCACTTTGGCCAGGTCTTTCTTTGGCTTCAGCCCCAAATGGGCCCCAATGAGAGTAACCAGTTCATCTTTAGTTGATGCAGTGTCGCCAGCAACAAAGAAACGATGCTGTCCATATTTCCCAGCGATTGTTGGATGATGCAAAACAGCTCTTGAAAGACTTGTCTTTCCCATTCCGCCTCCACCCAAAATCGCTATTCTAGGTGTCTCCTGCATGAAAAGTTTGAGAATGTCTGCAACTTCAGCTTCTCGCCCGTGGAAGATTTTTGGTTCAGATGGCAGCATGGAAATTGAGGTTGAGCTTGATCAAAATAGAATCAGTTTCACTTTTATTAATCTTAGTTTGGACCATACCAGTTGTAAGAGCTGGAAAGAACCCTATTTGTCTGCACGAAAGTTACTTCTTGTTGCACCCAGAATACACGGTCCACCCACCAATGATCCTTTGTCTGAAGCAGTCCCATCAGAAAAGGCTTCAATCAACTCCAGAACTTCTTTGTGTCTGTCTTTGGCAAATTTCTGCATTACTACAACCTCAGTGAGGAGTTTGATATCCTGAAGCTGTTTTTTATATATGTTGAGTGCTGGCATGTACATATGATACACCGAATCCCTTCACCTTGAAATGATCCAGTGCCTCTTGCAAACCCAAGTTACAATCCTTGAATAGCCTGTTCACCTCTCCCTGACGGAAAAATTGCCTAATCTTGCTTTTATCCTGCTGAGCCTCCACAAATGTATGGATCTTGTAGAGGGTACTGCGAACATGTAATCAGCAACCATCTATTTCCAGGGAGGGACATACTCTGTGAATTTTCCGAGATCATTCAGCATGCTTGGTGACATATCTGGACCAGCCTCCGGTTTCATATGGAAAGAAACAATTGCACAGAGCAACCCGTAGGTTTCCTCCAACAATTTGGCACAATCACTCTTGTTTTGCCTCACAGTCTAGCAAAGTGAGACAGATTTTATGATCTACAGTAGAAATGTACCTGCACAGCAGTTAGCAGAGACTTGGCAGTGTTGAAGATAGGTTCCAAGAATGGACTCTTGAAGGTCTTTGTAAGGACCTCCAAGCTGTCCACTGCTATAGTGAAGCATTTTACAATGTTGTTTAATCGGATTTCAGTCGTGATGGGCTGCGGGGGCATTTTGTCTGATGGGCACAGATTCCAATTGTGCTGTCAGACAACTCCTTTTATCTCTGATGCCCATCAAAAGTTGAGTAATCATTAGCCCTTAACAGTGTAAGATAACTAAATGAAATAATTGCCCCGAAGTTGGTGCAGATAGCAGTAGCATTTATGTGGCACGGTCCTACTCTTGAACACCGGTGCCAAAACTGATGATTGGAGCTATGAATATAAATCTTTGTTCATTAGTTATGAGTGCACCACCCACATCTTGAATGTGAACCGTATGTAGACAGAGAACATCATTTGTGGTATCATTCCTGGCCCTCCCCTCCCTCGTTGCGGGCTCCCCGAGCTGGGGCATCTCAGGTCCGCACTCTCAAGCCTTGTTCTTGCTTCTATAGATCCTCACCTAACTCTAACCTCTTTTGGCGAGACAGAACGGCGGATATCCGGAGTTAGGGCGCGCCACGCTTGCCCTAACTCCTCGACAGCACAGGATAAGTCTCGCTAACGGCTTTCTGCCTCTCAGTATTCAAATTAAGGACAATGAAGGCGGGTGGGGTTAGCCTCGGCATCGAGTGGACTGAATGCCGGGGAGTTGATCCGAGCGGAGAGTGAAATATCTATATATTACCGTTGGTATACCTAAGTATACCAAGGACCACTGACAATCACGCCAAATGCCGTTCCAAAAATTCCTCAGATCCTTCACCTTTTATCTGCACCCCCAATCGGGCGATTTTTATTCGAAATCGTACCTGGCCTCCGGGAGGTCGAGATTTTATCCGAATTTTTGGATAGGCCTCTAAAAAAGCCGCTAAAAATCACGAAAAAATTGTATATTATTCCCTCATGCCTACGAAGGATAAATACACTCAGGGAAGTCCGAATCCTTGTCATCAGAGTCCAATTTTGAGGGCCCGGCCCCCCTTTCTGCTTGCCTTTCCTTTGTCCCACTACTTTTTTTCTTGCGCCCAGCTATTTGAGGGCTGTAACACCCAGACGTCCGTTCAAGACCTTAAAAAGAGTTTGATGCCAGTATTTGTCGGTCCAGGTGAACTGCCGAGCAGACACAGGAACAAAGTCGATTGGATCATTACGCATTGCGGAACACGGAGGCCTCCGGGATGACAGATATGAATCAGACTGCGAGCGAGGATTGACTTGTCTCAGCCTTCTGCACCTGTTTCCCGGGCACGTCACCATGTCCCCAACTCAACCAAAAACAGACGAATTTTGACCATATAACATTGCGCCTTTCCCTCTATACAACTGACTGAACAACTAATTTTTATCCGAATTTCACCTGGCCCGGTCGGTGGTCCCCTATGAATTATCCGAATTTTTGGCCTGTGCTCGCGGCCTCAAAACTGATATTTTATCCGAAATCGACCTGGCATTCCGCCGATGTTGGGCATACTTTATCCGAATTGAAATTTGGCCGGAACGGGATTTTAGGTGATTGTCAGTGGTCCTTATACCAAGTCTTTGAAAGTATATTATATGCGACTTGGTACACTTCTGGGCTCACGTTCTTTCTGACATTTTGCGGGCTGCATATATATGGACCTCCGGCTCGGCGGGGTGTGGGCATTGCATAAATCGGGCTGCTCTAAATCTAATGGTGTTATGCTCGACTCTGCGGTGATCGTGCCATTTCGATCACCTGTGACTTGTGACCTGTCGGGACTTTGACTAGGAGCTTCGACTTTGGCAACTCTCACACGGTGACGAGGTGCAGATCCGAGGGTACTAATTGGCGTTGTCGAAATAATCACCCCGCTCCGAAACGACTCGGTGGGGTGGATATTTCGTCCTCATGCCAGCCACACTCGGTTTTCAGTGTTGTGGTCTTGCGGCGTGCTCGTTGCAGCTTGCCTGTTGCAGCTTGCCCGCATGCAACAGCATGTCGAGCGACGAACATCGAGGCGGCTGTTGTCACGCATCCGCGTCACCGGTGTCGAGTTGATTGAGATTGACAGCGGTGGTGGCCTCGTCTCGGAGTAGATATCGAGCTGGCGGCTGCTGCGGGCCGGGGTTAGCATGTGCAGGGGACTTGGTGTGAAACTCAGCAGGCTCAGCTCCGCTCCTGATGCTACATACTAGCGGTTATTTCGTGCAATGATCGCCTTGATCGCCAATCTGCCACGAGTCAGCGGCATCTGACAATGACATGATCTGCCTCTGTATTGGGCAGCTCATCTGGAAAACACCCAGTCACTACATAGCTCGTGATAGGCTCCAGTAGAGATCTAGAGCCGTAGGCACTCCCCCCCCTCCCCCCCCCTCCCTCCCTTCTATTGAGCGCTACGTAGACCGGGCCACTGGCCATAGAGCCCATAGACACCGGGGTTTAGCTAGATGCCCGGTGATCATGCCGCTGATGCAGCCTGGGCGCTTTTATTCCAGTTTATTGAATATTCCTCCACCTCCTCAATTCCTACTCAGCTCGAACAGGTAGAATGCATTTAATTGGGTAGTATGGATGGCACAGTCCAAGATATAGAACCGAAATGAAATCGGAAGCCGTACTGTTCTTGCCTGAATCAGATCAATGGCAGCTTGAGGCAGGCACTGGCAGGCAGTGCCGACGACCGTGGGCGCCACACCATAAGTATGGTTTGCTGGTGATGGCTGGTGAGACAAAGACATGCGTGAACTTGCGTCTTTTTGCACAACATTGATAAGCCGACTACAAGGCCAGCCTTGCAAACACACATTTTGCGATCTTTAGTGCACATCTAGAGTTAGCACAAGACCCGAGTGTGTAACTAAGGGCTAGAACCATGCAAATGGTGCCTACTATCAAGGGGATAATTATCATCCACTCTGTGAACGATGGGCGGCTGTAATAGTATATATTCACGCAAATATCTACTATGTTGACTATTGTTTGTTGTAACAACGCGACGCGATCTATCACGTAATCGGCCGGTAGTCGGGAACCATTAACCGCACTCTGGTTGATATCGGGTTTAACCGGGTCTGGGCCTATTTCGAGTGGCGGTGAAATGGTGCAGTGGCGTGCAGCCGTGAAATCTAATGCTAACCGAGTAAGACCTCAGTCTTAACTCAACCCAACACCAAACTCCAACAACTAACAACAACCAACTCCTGCTTTATCGTATTTGTGTTCGAGGGGGTAGGTCAGGCGTATCGACCGTCAACTTCAATAGTGTGACACTGGTTTGCTTTGAAAAGGTCCTCAGAAGGGCTTTCAACAGGTTTAACAGCCTTTCGGCGACAGGTGTAGATATTCTACTAGTGGTGCATAAAACCGCAATTAAATTGGGATTTTTGGCGAATCAACAGCGCCACTGGGTAGCTGACTGATTTTACAAGTGGCGGAGGGGCAACTCAAGATGTTCCGTACGCCAAGAGATGGTTCCACCAAATGGTAAGGTTTTTCCTGGAGCTCAAGATAATTCCTTTGTGTGTGGCGCGACTACAGAGTAGTGGCGCAAGCCGAATGGCGTGGGTTCCGATGGCGCAGAGCAACTCAATGACGTTCCGTACGCCACCAGCTGGTTTCCGCCACACAGAGACCCAAACAGTAACGGCTTTTTATGGGAGGTCGTGGTCCTGACCTCAGTGTTTTGAATCAACCACGATTGTCAATGAACAGCGCGGCTACGAATAGCTCTGCAACTGAACAAGATGGATGCCGATGGCGCAGAGCAACTCAAGGACGTTCCGTACGCCGATAGTTGGTTTCCGCCACACAGCAACCCCGATAGGAATGGACTTTGGCGTATGAACAGCGCGGCTACGAATAGCTCTGCAACTGAACAAAGTGGCGGGGGGCCGAAGACGGAGGGACAACTCAGGCTTACGCCAAGGGAGTGTGTGCGTCAAACGGGATAAGGACCAGAGGCCTTATAAGCTGCTAAGAGCTAGGTGCCATTAAGGGGGAGTTATTCACTGTCTAACTACTAGTTTACATGCGGCTTTTATACTATGAGAGGGACTGATCCCAACTAACTAAGAGAATGATAAGCGGTCTTTACAAAATGATGAACTGATCTGAAGCGAGATATATCCTGGTAGTTGGGCAGACTTAGAGGTGTCTGCCCGGGTATTATTTGATGGTGTGGCCGCCAATCACCCGCAAGTTCTGTTTAAGCCACCTCTGCTTACAATCTCCTCGCGTAGACTCGGTTAGGAGCGTCCGCAGTCCTCCGCAGTCTGATTAGTTGATGGGCTGACTGAGCCTTTTATTATCTCTTGGCACCCAAGTTCAGTGACCACCAACTGCTTTTGGATGAAGTCATGTGATTGCTTTAGGGCCGGTCTATTACAGGTGGCGTAGCCTCTGCGCCAAGTTCAAGTGGCGTAGCCTCTCCGCCAAGTTTCAGTGGTGGCGTGCTCGCACATTATATCTTTTTACAGTTTTGGCGTGACTTCATGTGGTGTAACTTCGGATTGGCGCAGACTTGAGCATTGTCATGTGACATGACTTGTTCATTTCTCCCCTCTGCCGTTATTCCATTGGCGGGCACATCTTTTGAGTTCAACTCGCAAGCCAAATATTATTATTCTGGTGGCACATGTAGCACTTTGTAGGTTCCAAATCGAATAGCTTTCTTGTTATCCTTCCAATGTCCCTTGGTTGCCTCATGCCCATATTGACATCGAGCTTACTGCACAGAAGTACAGCTTGCCGGATGAGTCCTATGGCTAGCTAGTGGGGTTGATTCCGAGTTGCAATCTCTAGCTTTGTATGAAAGCAGCAATGGCATCCTCAGTCTCCTTGGTTTATCACTAGTTTGCAGCACTGCTAACGGCTTGTAGTGCTCAGTTGCGCTCAGTTCCGGGAATGTAACTAGCACCCTGTGTGTCTTGTGCCTCCCCGCCATAAGGCTGGAAACATGCAAAAGCAGTAATTTCAGGGGTGCAAAGATGCACACCCTATCAGCGGGTCAGTCCACGCTAAGGGGTATGGTTCACAATAAGAGTAACGAGGGAACCAAGCTTCCAACCAGAGAGTTTGGGGTATCAATAGGAAGTTATGTTTAGTCTGGAGCTAGCCTAGTATGAAACAGGATGGATGGAAGAAGAATACTAGAGATTTGTGGTCGTTCGCTGAAACGGTGCACCTGCATACGGCTGTGACCTAACTGACTGACTCGAGGGATGCTATGAACACCACTCAAACAACCAACACACACACACCACACAACCAATACACAGTGCCAATGATTTGAGTTCAGGTCTACGCCGAAATATACGACTAAGATTGAATCCTCTCAGGTAATGTTGAAGAAACTGTTCGTAGGGAGTCTTATTAGGACGTCCTCGGAACTACAGATAGTTTAGAACTACCTAAAGATAGGCCTCGGAGATACCAGGATATGGTTTTAAAGGGTGTAAATGAGTCCGAGGACACCAACTGTATGGGCTCGGCTCGACAATACTCGCTGCACAGCCGTCTGCAGTTCGAGGGGACAATGACTAGGCAACTGTATGCGCTAGTAGGACAATACTCAATGCACAACCGTCTGCAAGCGAGGGGACAATGACTAGGCAACTGTATGCGCTAGTAGGACAATACTCGCTGCACAACCGTCTGCAGTTCGAGGGGACAATGATCAGGCAACTGTATGCATTGATAGGACAATACTTGGTGCACAACCGTCTGCAACCAAGGGGACAATGACTAGGCAACTTGTATGCACTAGTAGGAGTGGCTTAGATGAACCTTAAAGCTTAGATGTAGCCAACAATCGAACTTTCTTGTTAATGAATCTACAACAACAGATGTGCTTATTACAACAAATCTCCACGGACGATACAGAGTCACAAATGCCTTGGGAATAAGTTTTCAACGTGAGTCTAGGCGAACTGGGCTGTAATGTGCTGCTTGAACATCGCGTTCTGGCTGGTCTTTTATACTAATTTGGCTACTATGTGACAGTCCGAGGATATGTGACAGGAACAGAGAAATTGAAAATGAAAAAGAGTAATTGGAAAATGAAAAAGAGTAATTTGAAACTGAACACGGAAATGCGACGATGCCGCTCTATTTTGGTGAGGTCCGGCCGCAGACAACTGGTGCCTGGCACCTCTTTTGGTGTATATTTAGCGAGTCCTCGGACGGCCGTGCTTTGCCGTCCGCGCCCTCGCGCTTGCTCTGCCTCGGCATGGCTGTAAATAGCTCATGCTACGTCACTATGCCGGTCAACGGGGACGGCTCGGCCGTCGGTATCCACTCCGTGAAGTCGCTTTAGCTGTGTCAGAACTGAAGTATTCAGCCGTTGCCTGTTTAGGATGTTCATTGTGCTTGTTAGGGCCCTCGAACGCGACGCGCACGTCACATGAGCTCTATGATGATCTAGGCTCAGCTCGGCTGCTTCCGAGCATCGGTATTTGTCAGGCGCACAAGTCCTCGAACTATAATTAGTTCATCCGTGCTGTTGTTTCAAGTCTTGGGTTTGCCCTCGGACCGAGTTAGAGTCCTCGGACCTGTACCTACCGGTACTTTGTGACCGACATAGTAGTCCTCGGGCGATGCTTTGCCCTAATGTAAGCCTATTGGGAGTCCTCGGACTGTCCCTGGTCCTGCAGTCTAGTTCGCGCTCGTGCCAGTCCTGTCCAGGATGGCCCAATAGCAGTCCTCGGACTGGTCCTGTCTCTGTGTCTGGTATACTGTGTTCCAACTAGTAGTCTTAGGCTTTTGTGTTTAATCTCCTGGGTATGGTAACTAGCTTTTGCAGCGCAATCTGCCCTCAGATATGAGTTATGGACTGAATCTGACGAACTTCGAGGCATCCTTAAGCTTACTATACTGATCCTCGATATTTGAAGGACCAAGTCGTAGTATAACCTTAATGCCTATACGGTTCTCTCGCATCCTTGCTACGCAGTCAGCAGTGCGGAGCTCGCTCTGACTCTAATCGGTATGCCACCAGGCAGGGGACTTCTTGTATTTGACAAGAAATCGCAAAAATGCGAGATTTCACGACTGGGCTAATACCAGTCGTATCATCGCTCAACAGGAGCTGCACCATATACCTGATCAAAACCAAGGGACCATAGGCCTGCAACCGGGCCAGTATGTCAACAAGCAACATAAAGGAGTTCCTAGGAAGCCAATCACATTAAATAGCTCAGGCAATTAAGATACCAGATTTCATATTGTATTAAGTAACATATATCCGCAATAGTGTCATCACATAGGGTAAGTGTAATTAGAGTAGTATAAAGCTAGCATAGAAAGAGCGAGGATGGCACAGAATCACCACCCAGTTAAAGTTTATCTCAAACAACCAGGCGGTCGCATTTAGGGCTTTGTTCTGGACTCAATATTGTCCAATGAGTATAGGCTTTTTGGTTATCTGCAATAGTGTTCTGCTTTGAGTTTTATAGGCAGTGATCCCTGTCTTGAGTACTTTGTCCCATAGGCAGTGGCCCCTGTCTTGAGTACCATTTGTGTGGATACAGAAGAGTTGGCTCGGTTACGGAATTGTGTTTTGTGTATCGTGTTGTATCAGAGGCTTGTTGGTCTCCAAAGCGGACTTATGTCCAAACCAAACCCTACCAGCCATCCACACCGTTATCTGCATTATAGCTGTGAATATTTACCATCTACTATTGTCGTAACCTTGACTCGACAAGAGCGTGTATCATATTGTTGATTTGAAGACTTTCCTTCAGAATAAGCTTCGCATACAAACCAATTACTTGAATTATTCCCGCTACCGTTAGGTAAGGGTTTCTATAGGGCGCCCGTTTTGACGGCTCTCGCAGTAGATCACATTTTCATTACAAGGACAAACAATTTTCGTCAGCGGTTTTTGCGTAAGCAGTTCCACAGCTGCATCTGCCGTGATCTTTGTCGACATGGCAACTTTCTAGATCATTCCCGCTACTGTAAGGTACAGGTCTTATGAGAGCCCTAAGTCCCGCTACCTTTAGGTACGGGTTATAGGGCGCCCCATCAAAGTGCATTTTGGCGGACGATCACATTTTCGTCAGCCTTTTTGCATAAGCACCTATTCTCCTGCCAAAATTCTCTGGCTTGTTACCAGCCGAGCTGTGTGCCGATGATTGCCGCCGCCACACTCGTAAACCATGCTGAGTCATCTCTTTGAAAATGAGAGCTCAGCAACCGCTTCAGTGCCAACCCACACAAAACAAAGGAAAATCTCATCACCTAAATTACACGAGGATGTCGAGCAATCAGAAATCAAGGTAGAGAGTTGAACGGTCAAGTGCAATTTCCTGTGGCCCAATGTGAACTGGTCGCCGTCGCGGGACGCCCGCGACGGCGAGCGAGCGAGTGTCAGGCCACCATTATTTAATATTGATATATATCATGGCCTTGAACTCTGTGAACAAGGAATTTTGGTGAAATTTGCAAAGGTTTGATGTATACATCTGCACAAACTTAAATCAGCTTGAAAGACCCCACAATTAATTGGTAGCGGGCTGTGCCGCTTGTCGGCCTTACCCGCTTTATCAAAGCCTAGTTTCTCTAGACCTATACTACAACCCTAGGTCCAGTAAAACCTATCTTTCTCGTCAGGTCACCCTAAGGGGCATACAAAAGAGTGTTTAGTGTTTGGGATTTGATTGTTTGAGTGTTTGAGTTGTTTTAGTCTCTCTTGTAGAGTCTGATTCAGTCTCATGACAGCTCGACCTTTGAATCTCCCCTCCTTTCTTGTTCCAGCGGTTGGTTCACCCTTTAGTCAGATTGCCTGTTCTCCAGACATTCTATACCCGTCGTTACAACTAATCCCACGCAGGTGAGCAAATTCCATCTTTCCATTCCTCAATCGCTCCATGGTAGTATTCCAATTTGCCAGCCACGGGAATCGGGAATGTGCGGATCAGTCTAAGTGGTTTTATCCGCATTTAAATTCATTTGATCCCTCAGTTGCCGCTACGCTACCGCGTGAAGGACGTGCTATTGGGCAAATCAGCATCAATGTCTATTATTCAATATATTTCATCTGGGACTGCAAACAAAAATACCTAATATCTACACATTCAAATCGAAACCAAAGCATTCTCATCTGTGTTCTCGATTACTGGGATTGTATTACCAAACATTCCTGGGGGTGCATGTAGGTGTGACAGATTTGCCAAGCTCCGTTCACTGCCTCACGCCATAAAGAGTAATATTAGTGAGTCTTTCATCAATCAGAGCAATATGTTTTGTCGACGACTGTTCAAACAGAGATCTTGCACTTCTCTAATACTCTGTTGCCTTCAACACATCCCCATTTTCCTTTGAGATGTATCCAAGTTGAAGCATACATTCTGCTTGGCTGCGGTGGATATCCATCTGTGTGAATCCCTCGAGGGCAACTATCAGAAGGCTGACTGCTGTATCCTGATCCCCTTCAGTGCAGAAAATATCCCCTAGGAATTGGAGAGCCTTATGAACATCTAGCTTCTGCTGTGACTTTGAGGCATGCACAAGATATACTATTGTCCAAGAATATGTCCAATCTGTTGAATCCCAGAGACTTCTATCACCCAGTCTCTCCAGACAGTAGTTGACTATGTCAGCTCAATTTCCCCAAAAGAATGACAGACACTTATAGACAAGTAACTTTGTGGGCAGTAGATTTCTTTCGCTCAAATGGAGGGCTCCTGTCAAAGCATCACATATCACTGCATAGCCCAAATATCCTATGGAATTCAATAAGGATTTTACCCCAGCGGGCCAACACATTGGGGCAGCCCTCCCATTCAACCAAGTGGGCTATTAGGTCAGTTGCGACAGCATGTTGTCAGTCAGGAGGAGAATTTTGTCCATGTCATCGCTGTTGTGATTATCATCTGCAATATCAACGAAGGTCTGTCAGGCAGCATCCTGCGTCAAGGGCTTCAGGACGGGCAAGAAAGGCTGAGTCCAGCGCACTGCTGCTGGTCTTTCTGTCCCTCACATTGTGATCTATTATGATTTTCAGGTACAATACTAAGGTGTATATACCAGTGCTTACAACCAATGCAAGATTCTTGACATCTGTAAGCAGAGATAAAAATTCCTCAATGTCTCGACAGATTTCTGTTGGCTCCCAGAGTGTCTCCAGGTTATCTAGGACCAAGAGGCAGGCTGGATTAGTGGAAAAATGATGCAAAATCACTTTGGCCAGATCTTTCTTCGGCTTCAGTCCCAAATGGGTCCCAATGAGAGTAACTAGTTCATTTGTACTTGATGTAGAGTCGCAAGCAACAAATATGCGATGCTATCCATATTTTTCAGTGACTGTTGGATGATGCAAAACAGCTCTTGCAAGACTTGTTTTTCCCATTCCACCAGGACCCAAGATTGCTATCCTCGGAGTCTCCTGTGTGAACAGTTTGAGAATGACTGAAAGTTCAGATTCTCGGCCATGAAAGATTTTTGGTTCCGAGGGCAGCACGGAAATTGAGTTTGAACTTGATCAGAATAGGATTAGCTTCGATGATATTTAATTTTAGTTTCGACCATACCTGCTGTAAGAGCTAGAATAAACTCCTTTTGCCTGTGCAGAAATTACTTCTTGACATACTCAGAATGGAAGGACTACATACCAAGGATCCTTTGTCAGAAGTGGTACCTCCAAAAAAGGCCTCAATTAACTCTAGAACTTCTTGGTGTCTGTCTTCCGCAATCTTTTGCATATCCCCAATCTCAGTGTGGATATTGATATTGTAAACCTGTACGAGTTTTCCCGTTTGCATACTGGCACAAAGGAGACACCAAACCACTCACCTTCAAAAGATCTAGGGCTTCTTGCAAACCCACGTTACAATCCTTCAGCAGTTTGCTCATTTCACCCTGACGAAAAAATTGCCTGATCTTGCTTTTATCCTGTTGAGCCTCCACAAAGCTGTGGATCTTGTAGAGTGTACTGAGGACATACACTCAGCAATAAGAAGATAATTATGGACCAAGGGCCCTACTCTGTGACTTTTCCGACATGATTCATTATGGTTGGTGAGTCCAGATCTGGACCAATCCCCGGCTTCATATGGAGAGAAACAATCACACAGAGCAGCCTGTAAGTCTGTTCCAACAAGTGGGTACAATCACTCTTGTTTTTTCTGACAGTCTAGTAGAGTAAAAATGAGATAAATTCCAAGTGTAAGTAATCCATAGCGGAAATGTAAGGTAGCCCACGTCCATCCTCGACAAACGTCACGTGTAATTTCCTTATCCGGCGGAACAGAGAAAAATATTTTCTATTGAAATAACCAGGGATATTAGAGCAAATCCCTTCGACCAGACCACGAGAATACATACAAGGCCTCCACTGAATTAAATCTGGGTCTCCTCGGTGCTCGTCTGTTGAGGAGTTACAGCTTTAAGCAAGGCACATCAATTCCCATCACACTCGATCAATTAATGATCTGAACCGACGCTGCTGCCCAAATCGATAACTCCTTAACCCATAAGGACCGGACGAGGCCAAATATTATTTCATGGGTCCTTTACATCTATTTCTACAATCTGATCGAAGGGATTTACGCTCCGTGGCCTAATGGCTCCAATAGAAATTATCTTTGTCCGCTTCGCCAGATAAGGGAATTTCACGTGACGTTTGTCGAGGATGGACGGGGGCTACCTTACCTGCACAGCAGTGAGCGGAGACTTGGCCGTGTTGCAGATGGGTTCCAAGAATGGGGTTTTGAAGCTATGGTGGAGGACCTCCAAGGTATCGACAGCTATTGTGAAGCATTTTAGAATATTGGTTGATCGGAGTTTGGGTACAATGGGCTGATGCGACATTTTGGTCTGATGGGCACAGATTTCAACTGTGCTGGTAGACAGCTGAGCCCCTTTCATTCTCGATGCCCATCAGAAGTTGAGTAAATGATTAGTACTTAACAGTGTAAGATAACCAAATGAACTAGCTGCCCCGAAGTTGGCGCAGATAGCAGTAGCATTTACTATATGGCACTGTCCTACGCTTGAACACCGGTGCCAAAAACTGATGATTGGAACTATGAATATATAACTCTGTTCATTAATCATGAGTGCACCACCCACATTCTTGAATATGTATCCTCACAGAGAGCATTAGTTTCCGTGGAAGGGTGGTTGATTAACGAACACCTGTAGCTACAATTTCCGCGCCGTCTCCTGACGCGCCACCGTTCGACAACGGCATGCCGGCCACCAGGCCCAGGAACGATGAAATCTGATGTGGATCTGCGTCAAATATCCCCTATTCAGGAATCGATGGAAATCAAGATTTCAAGTACGGACCTCTAGTTTCGGCGCTCGCTGATAAATCAGTCGGAGGTGCAGAGAACGCAGCCAGGAACATATGAGAGGACGAGGAGTGTGCGTATGCCAGTAAATCGATATCGAGCTCTCGTTAAAGTCAAGGTGCCTGCGACGCCGAGATGTGTAGCACAGCAGCGTTGGCTCCGCTATCAGCCTGATCGAACCAGGTTCAGGGATCTTCTCAAATTTGAGATCCACCGTGCAGGCTATAAGTTGATTTCTGGGCTCCGTGTAAATGTACAGCTTCCTGAGATCCGTCAGGCACCGGAATAAGTAGTGGCGAGGTGGAAGCGCATCAGATGCGCGTGATGGGATTACGGCCCGGAGCACGTGCCGTCCTTCCCTTTCAAGTTTCCTCCCCACTTTCTCCTTCAATTATCCTTCACTTACAATACGATGGGAGATCTCAAAAGAGAGATCCATGCCTCGGCATTCAATTATATCAAAGCCTCAGGCCTCAGGTTCAGTTACGCCCTCGGAAAACCTTGATCGGTGGCAAATCGGTGGCGGTGCCAGACAAGTGCCAGACTCTTAGCTCTCACCACATTTCATCGCACTAACCGTGCAATGTATCCTCCCACCTCCCACCCACGTTACCCATCGAGATGGAGCGAGAGATCTTCGAATCCGCCGCACTACGCTACACTGATACTGCATCCCAATCGGATGATCCCCTAGCTGCTGTATCGTTTACGCCCCGTTCTGTTCGTCTATCCAACATTCAAGTGTGGCGAGGGCAGGACCGAACCCCTGGTGCACAGGAATATCTAACTCCACGCTTCCTTCCCCCAAAACACTCCGTCAGGACTGGGATGTCGGCCTCTTAATTTCTTAAAAGCAGTCGAGTCGAAGCCCGCTTTCTTCCGTAAAGCCGTCCGGACCTTGAAATGACCTACGGGTGAGCCGGGAAGCTGGGCCGACGGAGCTTGCTACGCATGTGTACGGGAATCGTCCTCGATGTGCCCCGACGTCCTGCCCCCCGTTCCGCATCTCCGTCGAGGTCCCGCATCTAGCCTTCCCTTCCACAACGTCGCTCATCTACATATCTAATATGGGGAGGCATTTACAGCCCGATTGGCCATTATCCGCCCTCACCCATCTCACGATGTACCATGGCCACTCACGACAATGGAGCGCTGCGAGAGTCTTCTGGCGCTGGTCGTCCTTCTCTTCCATCTGGTCCCAACGACGACGGCTTCTGGGCGCTCGTGGATGCGGTCGTCGCGGAAACGAACAGACGAAAATCGACGGTGCGCCGGGTGCGATGTCTTCTTCTTTGGGCTTGTCTCCCGAATCTCACATCACATTTGTTCCCTGCGTCGGCGTCTTGTCGTATGTCGCATGTTATAACGTGAGCCCCAAGCAGCCGCTCATACTCGTCTCTGCTGCCACGACTCGCCGCTCGCCCTCCGCCGCATCGTCGTACTGTGTAGTAACAGCTACACCGCTCCTCCCCCTCATTCGCCTCGAATCGCGCGCTTCAAGCTTATTTGTATCACCCCCTGGCCCCACTGTATCCACCACTATATCGATTCACCCCGAGTCCTCCCCACATCCCTTCTTAGCCCCGGGCGTCCCATATTCCCGCCCTGCATCCGCTCCAAGGCCTAAAATGCGACGCACGCCCTCATGAATCGGGGGACGCACGAACGGAACTCTCCTCTCGCGCCCCGTCCTCCTTACTATATCTCCTTTTGCCATTTAGCTCATCTCTCAATGTGCGTCCACGCCCGACTCCCTCCCCGCCAGATCCAGCGGTGTGCGTCGAGTCTGCGTTCAGCGCTCAGCCCGGTCATGGGCGTGGCGGCCTCCGCATTCCCCGCTGCAAATCAACACTTCAGCGCTAGCGCTAGCGCGCTCCCAACGGCGTACTCGCGGGGAAAGGAGGCCGGCGGCGCCCAATGGAAGGATATGCCTGCGGCGCCGCCTTCCCGCTCGTCGTGAGCTCGCCGGGAGAGGAAGCCCGCCGCGCCCGACGCTTGCCTTCGGCTCGCCCGCCCTACCGCCTCCCCCACCCACCATCCCCGCTTTCAAAATGCCACTCATTTCTCTACTCTATCGATACCTGGAAGGACTGCGCAGCCAGGTGTACGAAGTCCGATCCAGCTTCCCCGTGTGCACGAGGGACGTACTGATCCATCGGCCTGGCATGAGTGATCGTCGGGGGCGTCGTGTGTGGATTTCGCGAGCTCTGCTAGCTGGCGGGACAACACATGCACAGCTGGCGGGAGATACATTTTATCAGAGTCTCAGCTAGCACCGGGGAGAAGTAGAAATACATCAAGCGAGCGTTAGTAACTAAGTATGTAGCGTGCGTATTCATACTCATACTTGCTCTAAAACCCAACATGCTTTAAGCGTCAAGCCGTCTCCTTCGACGCGCCCTCCCCCTCCTTCGCTTCGGCTCTCCTCGTCGTCGGTTCATCCCCCGGCACCCCAACCTCCTCCCAGTCCTCCAGCCCCTCCCTCCCTCTTTCCCCACTCAACCCCTCGCTGCTCCCCCCTTCCCCGTCGCCAGGTAGGAGTCCGCGCCTCACAACAAACCGCTGTCTTAAAACCGCAACCCCCCGGACAATAACGAAGACAAGACACGCGCCGAGCGCGATGCCCACGATGTACACCGCTAGAAAGGCGTGTTGTGTGTGCGGGTCGAGGAAGGGGTAGGCTGCGGGAGAAGGGGTTAGCGCGTCGAATGAACGCCGAATAGACATAGACATAAAAACAAAAATAAAATGAAACAGGAGCGCGAGGCGAGGTGCAAGCGTAGTAGAAGGGAATTGAGAACAGGAGGGAGAGGGAGAGGGAGAGGTGAAAGGGAAAGGGACGCCCGAGCATACAGGGCCTGCGGCTCGCCATGAGCGCCCGCCTCTTTCCCGCTCGTTTGGAACTCGCAGAGAGTGTAAGCCTGCGGCGCACGCCTCCTCACGGCTCGTCTGGAATTCGCAGCGAGACACACAGCCTGCGGCGCCCGAGGGAAGAGGAAGCCTGCGGCGCCCGATGGAAGGATATGGCTGCGGCGCGCGCCACCTCACGGCTCGTCTGGAACTCGCAGAGAGACACACAGCCTGCGGCGCCCGAGCAAACATGGCCTGCGGCGCCCGAGGGAAGAGGAAGCCTGCGGCGACCGATGGAAGGATATGCCTGCGGCGCGCGCCTCCTCACGGCTCGTCTGGAACTCGCAGGAAAGCTCGCCTTCGGCTCGCTCGCCCCACCGCCGCCCCCACCCACCATCCCCGGTGCCGAACAAAGAAAACAGCCTGGGGCGCGGACAGAACCAACTCACGATAAAACCCCTGCGCCTCCCTCGTCACATACGCCACGCCCAGATACGCTACGAGGAGCGCCAGCTGAACGGGGAGGGCGAGCCAGGGGGCGGGGGGCGTGTTGGTAAGGAGGAGGTCGAGGAGGGCGTAGGGGGTGTTTAAGGCGTGGAGGGATATGTTTGACCAGGCTAGAAGGGTCGGGTTTACGCAGGGAGGGGGGGGTGTTAGGAATGGGGAGGGACGCACTGTTAAAGGTGGTGTCGAACGTGTCGCCGCCGGAGAGGAGGGCCCAGAAGACGACGGTTACGATGAGGGCTGTGAAACCAAATCAATGGGAATTCGTGGGTGGGGACGGGGACGCACGGAAGGTGGTGATGGTGGACTGGAGGAGGACGTGCAGCGCCTGGAGCGCGCGCGGCCAGCGGCGCAGCGGGTAGCGCCCGTAGCGCGCGTACGCGAGCGTCTGCACGGCCGCGGCGCAGTAGTACGCCGCCAGGCCAATATAAGACAGTTCTGTGAAGTAGCTTAGGAAGCTGCTCGCTCGTCAGCGTAGCTCTCGGGGTGAGGGAGGGAGGGGGGACGCACCTAGGGCCGGCGCCGGCGGCGACATCGAAGGCGAGGACGGTGCAAAGGGAGGCCACGGCGTAGAGTGCGAGGAGAAGGCGTAGCGCGGCGAGGAAGGCGGGGGGGAGGAGCGGGGAGGAGACGAATTTGTGGTGCGGGTCGAAGGGGGTGGAAACGCCCAGGCGGGCCCAGGTGAGCAGCGGCATCGGCGTGCTAGTGCTTGTCGAGTGAGCGGCGGGCCTGCACCGTGAATCCTGCGCCGGGACAGGAGGGAGTAGGGAGAGGGAAGAGGGAAGCGAAAAATGAGTGCGGGGGAACGGGAGAGGAGGATCGATTTGGCGTGATGGGATCGTCACTGTGGCGATGCGGCGATCACGAAATCAGCTTCTTTTCAGGGTCGGGCCCGGCCTCCGCGCCTTCTCGGTCCCCATTCACATGTCGAGGTAATACTTAAGAGCTGCGTCTTGAGCGGGGTTTTTGCGGTTTGCGGCGTAAATTGAGGGGACAGAAATAATACGGAGGCTCAGGAAGATCGGTTGGGCAGCACAGAGGCCGTGTGCAGCTGTCATCGGTAACGCGTGTGTGAAGCTTGCTTGCTTGTCCCGAACAGCTGTTGACAGCTGCCCAATGCGGAGGCAGATAATGTCAGATCTGGTGGCGGATCAAGGCGATCATGGGACGAAATAAATGTAGCATCGGGATTCGTGAGCTGAGCCTGAAGCTGAATCCGACCCCAGGTCCCTTGCGCAGATGCTAGCCCCGGCCGCCAGCTCAATAAGTACTTCAAAAGTACTTGCTCTACTCGAGGCTTGCTCGAGGCCGCCACCGCTGTCAATCAACTCGACACCGGTGACACGGACACGCGACAAGAGCCACCTCGACATCGACATTGGCAGGTCCGCCCCCTCGACGCTCGTCACTCGACGCCATGTGGCATGCACATACGGCGACATCTGGGCAGGCTTTCGAGCACGCCGCACCGAGCATGGTACATTAGACGACAACCTTGCGACAACAACACTGAAAACCGAGTGGCCTGCATGAGGACGAAATACTCAACCCACTCCAAGTCGTTCCGGAACGGGGGTGGTTTATTCATTTATTTCGACGAGGCACGCATTGCTCAATTATGTAGCTCACCCGGATCTGCACCGTGCCACCGCTGAGCTGCCAAGTTGAAGCTCCGAGTCAAAGTCCACACTCGTTGACAGGTCACAGATGATCAATTAGTGCTAGATGAGCACCGTTGTCAATCAGGGCCTTTATGAGGAGCGGGAGATTCGACATCGGCCCCTCTATCAGGCACTCCCAATAGAGGTGGTCGACGCGGTCGGAGGACGAAGAGCTGCTCACCGAACGGGACAGGTCTTCCTCAGAGTCGAGGCTGTCTTCGTCATCCTCGATGGCGGGCATGACAGCGGCGACTGCCTTCGACTTGCCCTTCTTCGCGGCGGCGTTGACGTCCGCCTGCGTGAGGGTGTGGTAGTTCTCGGCCGTAGGAAACTCGCCGTCGCAGTTGACGGTGCGGTGACCGACGAAGAATCTGCGGCAACGGTTGCAGCCGTCGTTGGCAGCGAGAAGGTCGCGCTCGGCGGGGAGGAGTGCGGGGCAGCTCTTTGAGAACGAAGAAGAGGCGGAGGCAGCGGAGGAGAGCTTGTTGGACGCGGGATTGGACTTGTGAACCGCGTCGGTCTGCAATTTCTTGCTGGAACCGGCGTGTTCGCCATCTTCCGAGCACTTGCGCTTCACGGATGACGCTTTGATCGCCTCCAGCACGCGCGCAAACTTTTCGTTCTCATACACACGGTCCTCGTCCAGGTCGGCGACGGCGGCGAGCCAGTCGTCCAGCTCCTCGATCTTCTTTGCCTGCGATTTGGCGTAGAGATGAGCGAGGTCCGGGACCATCCCGGCCTCGAGGACGTGTCGAAGTGTCTTGTCCTCGACAAGGTCCTTCGAGTCTGCGAGGAGAGCGCAGCTAGACGGAGAAATTTGCTGGAATGTGAGCTGGCATAAAGACCACACGGCTCCCGAGGTGCTATAGAACGATATTGAAGATGGGAGCTGGTATATTTAACAGTAAAAAGACATAGCAAGATTTCCGGATCGATATGGATCACGGTTGGCAATACAATGAAAAGAAGTAAGCTGCACACTCAAAATGAGCTGGTATCAGAGTTAATCGACATATAGGAACACACCTTAATTGCCAGTTCCATCGCCGTCGCTGCCATTCTTCCCAAAAAAATCCCAAGTTGCCCTTGTGCGTAAAATGGTCGTTTGATGCAGTAGGCGACAATAACGGAGGAGCGATATCGATAAAATCATATCAACACAGTCTAGGGAACATATTAGCCATGTGGAATTCCCATACCGACTTTCAGAATCATAGCACTACGATGGGGCCAGATAGACTTCCGACGACACCACAGCTTTTAGAGCCAGTTTTGACATGTTGGCGCTTATATCCAGGGGAATAGGAGCCTGAATTGAAGTTGTGAATGGTTGGAAGGGGCTCCAAAGCGTAGCTACACCTGCTAAACAGAACGAGCACCCGACGTCGTGGAACGATGGAGAGGTTGCAGAGATAGCGCCGCATCATAGCAGGACCCCTGATTATACTGTCAAAGGCCGGGTCCGCGCGCGGACAAAATTTTGGGATTTTGAGCCTCAAACCTAGGCCCAGCGCGGACAAAAATGGGGTCCTGGGAGCGAAAATCCTAGGTCGGGTGCGGACAAAAATCACCCAGTTCGGTCAACTCTGAGGACCTAAAATCTATCAAATCATATCCTTCCGGGGTGAAACGCGATGAAATGTCGCACATCTGTGATGGTTTGCCCCAAAACAGCAGAAAAATGTACCAGGAAGAAAATTTGACAATTTTCTGGGTCGTGGGAAGGGGCAATTACCATTTTTGGGGCGATTATGTCATCCTCGGCTAGGTCCGGCGCGGACAAAAACGCTCCAAACGCGTCCAAACCGCCGCGGACAAAAATTGGAGGATCCCAGATAATCTGGGTAGCCCGCTGCGCGGCAAGGCCCGCTATCTATCTTCCTCCTTTGCATGAACGCAAAAAATCTCAACACAATTGGACATTTCGAATGGTTTGAATTTCGACGATATCGGAGTAATACAGGTATAAACAAGTTTATTGAGACATATCCATGATAATGTGTTCGACGGACACAACAGAGAGGCAGCCTCCGAGGTTATTAGGGGCATAACTGATGAAATAGCAGCAAATTAAGTAAATAAGGACTCGCTGCTCATATTGAACATGTTCAGACAGTCACGGGGCAAAAGGAAAGTAGTCGAGAACAAGTCGGAAGGATCAAGACTGAGAGGAGGGGAACACCACTGACTGGAGGAGGGGTCAACGGCAGGCACAACAACTGCGCGACCAGGAGGAATGGGGACCGTTCTATCACGATAATATGACGGCGGTGCGGGAAGCGAGGCACGAGAACGGGTCGGATAGCACGACAGAAAGGACACGTACAAAGACTGGAGGAAGAGGGGGCATTTACAGATGGAACACCCGAGGATCCTAATACACGAAAATGAGTGATGGAACTCAAAAAGAAGAAAGTAAATAAGACTGACCGTCTGCGACGGGAACCCAAGAAGAGGAATCAACTGGACAAAGGAAACGAGAGGGAAGTGAGCCCGAGAATGAGGAGGACGAAAGAATGATTACTGACTGGGAAAGGCAATTCGAGAAGAGACATGAGGCTGCGAGGCTCGCGAAGACGCAGAAACTAGCGCAGATATGTAAGAATAATATATGGCGATGAGACGAATCAACCTACCACCGCGGAAGACTGAAAGATGGGAGGTAAGGGTTGCAGGAGGAAGCGGAACTAATCGCAACCAGACAGAGGCGGTGCCACGCGGAGAACAGGGGACTCACCCGAAGCGGTGGATGGCAAATCTTCGAAGACTCAGCCATGTGCATCAAAGGGGGGGAAGACGACGCACAGGGTGAGAAGAAGGACCAAGAACTGAAATTAGAATCCGGGCGGTAACCGGAATGCACCAGGGAGTCGCACAGGTAGGCAGTCAAGTCCAAAGCAAGGACTACGTCGTATGCAGAGGAGGACACATGGTGGCAATTCAAAGGGAAAGAAAATGGCCCGTAGGGACCGGCGGTGACAGCAAACAGGTAGTCATATATAAAGGGCGCAGGCAGACGAGCCAGCAGGGTTCGAGGGTTGTTGGCAAAAATCACCAAGTGGACAGGGCGATGGAAAGAGACATGAGGGACAAGAAAGCGGACCGCAGGTGGAACCGGGAGATCTTCTTAAAGAGGCACAGGCACGGACGATCAGCGGACGGATAGGGCGAGTCGATCAGCGGATAGGGCGGATCAAGGGATGGTGGGACGGAGAGGAGCGTAGCAATTAAACCGAAAATAGGATGAAAACCAAAGAAGAGCAAATGAAAATCAGCCTATAAAAGGAAATGTTCAACCAAATACAGGCAAGTATTGACAAGTGTTAGAAGTGTCTGAAACCCTGCCAAAAGTTTGGAGGAAACTCCGTGAGCAAAACACCACAAAACCCACTACTAAAGATAGCGGGAATTTTTTTGACCTGGCCTTCGACCATATAATCAGGGGTCCTATCATAGCGGTGATTTCTCACAAGCGACGCCATGGCCGAAATAAGAAATGCCGTGTCCGGCATCCCACCCGGTCCGGAAATCGGGCACAGCATCACCTAGCATCACATCGACTCGATCAAATTACCTCAATTTTCGTGTTAGGGGGCGTCCATACTTGCCTTTCAACATGCAAGTAAGCTAAGAAAAAAGTGTAGTCTATGCTCTTATATTGCCCAAGTGGCCGGTTGGCCAGTCGGAAATACATAGTACTCTCCGTCAAATTTTAGCCGAAAAATCGGTTTAGGCTCACCAAGAACTGGTTCAATGAAGCCCCAAGGCCCGAATCCCTCCGTGCGATGTATACGCAATGGCAGAGATCATCGTGATCATCAAGAACTGGGTCAATGAAGCCCCAAGGCCCGAATCCCTCCGTGCGATGTATACGCAGTGGCGGAGATCATCTGAATCGTGATCCCAGGCATCGGCCTCGTCATTGCGCACGGCCCCGCTTTCGTGGCTTACTGGGATATTCGCACGAGGTCGTGCGTTGGAAGATTGGTCGTCGACCGCCACGTTTCAGTCGAATTGGGAGCTCTTGAAGAATATGGCACGGTCATAATCGGTGCATACATCCTAGATGCGTGAGCACAACATCGCGAATACTTTTGCAAGACTGATGCGGCTGTATCAAGGCTGTATAAGTTCGGCCTTCCAAGTCATGGCGATCTCCATCGATTACATCGATCCTACCGCCGTATCTATATCGGTGCTCGTGACTACAATTTGGCTTCCAGACCCATTTTCACAAGGTCTCCCCGGTCACTGTCGACCACGGCACAGTAAGTACGCGTGATCGCGACAACCCTTGAGCCGCATCACTACTACCTGCTTTCCGTTTCATTAGCTGGCGAAGAAAGCGTCATTAAAAAGATCCTTCCTAAGGTCCGTGCTGTCACATACGCAGCCGAATTTTACTTAATGCTGAGATATGCAGGTCCCTCGTCCCTTCTCTTTGGCGTGGGGACCGTCGCGCGTATGCAGCATACATTCTCCGACGGGACCTTGCTTCATGTGACACATGCAACGTCATGCCGATATCGCGTACCTTTCAACGCGCACGTTGGACGCTAATCGCATTAATAGCACAGTCCAACTTCAACTCCCGAACGAATCATCACAAATGAAAATCCATCCCCTGGCGGATCCCATTGCGGACGTCGTCACCATCACTGCGGGGCAGAGTGCTGGCCGGTGTATCGTCGAATTTTGGCTGGCACGCTCCGAGAACGGGGGGCTCACTTTCGGGGACGTCTCATCTTTCTTCGTCGATCCGGCCCCCAGCAACGTCGTTCCTGAAGCCTCAGGTATCTACGCGCTGCTCGGTGGCAGCGGCACCCCGCTGCGCCTGCTCCGGTTCGGCACCGGTGGATCGCCGATCCTCCAGGAGCTCAAGATCCCCGGCAAAACGCTCTATGTGAACGCGGGCCAGGTGGCGCTGGACGATCACGTCGGACTCGTCCCTTCTTTGCGAGGGGATGAGACGCTTCGTATCATCTCCTACGCATAAGCTGGTGGAAGGTCCTTTTATAGCATCGCGGGTACACTGAAACCTGACTGATAATCTTTTTGCTGGTCGCCACTCTCCTTCGCAGCAGCACTCGAGATTCGGATGCACACCGCCCCCATTTTGAGGCAGCCTTAATTTCTTGCAGTGTTGATATTCAAATGTGGTGTTTCTGACACAACGAACGAATGTGAAAAATCGCTGTTCACTCACAGCTCTCTTCCTGTCCCCTTCGTTAGTACGTATTTCCCACCAGCCTCGGTTTGAGGATCTCTTCCAGACAAAATTCTGACTGCGTAAATTACTTCCACCTTTTTGGATCCTAGTGTACTTCTTTACGGCGCCTCCGAATATTCAATATGGCGACCACTACAACGTCGTTTCGGAATGTGTACGCGCACTCACACAGCCACGGACGTCAACGTGGCGCGGATTATTATTTTTCAACTCCGCAACTCATACTGCTAAATGTATTCAGTTCAGTTACAAAGCTCCTGGGTCGATGGGCTGAGGCATGTCCGGCGTCGCATTGTCTATTCGCAAGCGTCAGAAAAGTCTGCTCCGTTGATAAAAGACTTTGACAGCTCACAACTGATACGCCCCGCTGGCAAGAAGAAGAGGGCAATCAACCCACCCCCTCTTGCCCTTGGATGATGATGCGACCCCGGGCCTGGGCATGTCCATCCACGCTGCAAACGGTTTCAGGTAATCGAAATCGTGTAGCTGGGAGGAATGGAAATACGTACCCCGACCCAGAACCCGTCCAGTCCCTCCAGTTCAGGCTTCGATCCAGTACCGGGCACTGGAATCGAGCAGTTGATCTCGCCGTAGGGGTGGGCGTGATACTGTTGAGTTGTTGGTACGCGTTAAATGATAGCTTGCGAGCATTTGCTCCAGGGGGCCGACTCACCTGCCCCGCAAAGACTTGCTCGCCCTCGCTTTCCATGTAGACGGCTGTGATTGAGAGCCAGCTTTGTTCCTCCGCTAAGAGTAGATTAGAGGTTGATAAACTTTGAGAATAAAGGAATTTTTAGCACAAGGAGCTCGGATACGCGAGCGTCGGTAGTCTGGGCCGGCAATCTGTCGTCGACGCAAAAGGGATGAGTTTATCTATGGTTCATCAAGATGTTATTCCGTACCTCTTCATTCGCAAGCCATCCCTGTTCAGAAGAAAATCGTCAAGCTCTGTATTTCATTTCCCTCGGCGACAGCACTCACATCGCGTAGGCTTCGCAAGGCCAGCTCTGACAACTATTGAACGGCGTCAAGAAGTGTCAGTTGGCAGTCCCAAAAAATTAGTTCGAACCTGTTGATACGTCTCGGAAGAAGGCCCATACTCTCGGTTGAGCTTCGCCTCGAGTGACTTTCCCGGCATCAAGTTGGCAATCTCACGGAGGAAGTTAGCAGACACTTTGACAAGCTCCAGCTCGTCAGCAGAGGGTTGGGTGAGTGAGGCTATGGTGTTCTGTTGTGGATTTCAAGGCGGATTACAGTGTGCAGACGATCGATGCAAGGGCAACGCGCCGCCGGAATATAAAGAAAGGCTTCCGGTGATTGACCACTGGGATGCCATCCGTTTCCGTCGCCAACGCGCCGACCGTGGCCGTCGGGCGCGGGTGGCAGCGCCGAATAGCGGCCGAGTCCGTCGGAAAAACAAAAATAGTATTATCGGATTCTTTCACGTAATAATGTGATTATCAGGAAAATCACCCTAATAAGGCATTATATGGCAGTTATATGAGGAAAATTCTATTGAGAAACCCGGTTGCAGGCGGAAACCCCCCCTTATTTAGAAACCCGGCTGTCTAAAATATTTCGAGGTGGGGGGGGGGAAACCAGGTTTCTGTATATAGGGGACAACCCGAGCAATGTAGAGAGTCCGTAAATCCCAGGCTGGAAGCGTCCCCACGAAACGGTCAAGACTGAGGATTACATTCGCAACTTTAGAGGCTTTTTTGGCCTGGAATCTCAGGGTTCCGCACGGATCTCGGGTCCATTCGCGGGTTTGGACCCGAGGGTCTGCCGGGTCCGGGTCCGGGTTGAGATTTCAGACCCGCCGCAATACCGTGGACCCGCACGGGTGAACCCGCGAGTACTCGGCAGCCTCGGCCGACACTCGGCCGAAGCCGTTCCCGCCTTGTGCGGTCGGCTAAACAGAGTGCCGTGCTATATGGCGGCTGCATTTCGACAAGGCATGCCCACGCTTCGCTCCGGCGTTGCTCAGGCGGTCAGCTTAAGTCTTGTAAGACAAATGTGAGCTAAAAAAACAGATTACCCCATCTTCAATGCAACAGAGGTCCTTCCGAGTCGATGCACGTGGTGGTATAGAAATTGGAAGTGATCGTGCGAGAGCTGGAGGATAAGAGGAACTGCTGCGTGCAAATTTGCGGGCTGCGAGGAAGGAGCCGCGAAGCCCTATTGTAGATTCAACATTCTGACAGCCCCAGTAGTTCTGACGCTGGAAAGACGGGATTTTATGGGGGGATATCACACTCTTACCACCATCACGCCCATTCAGTGGTGCTGCCTTCTAATCCTCGTTTACCCGCAATCCCGCCACACACACGCCCTGACCGTGTTCTAGGATATTGCCAGCGTCTGGAGACCCTTCTTGATGCAGCCCTGGCGACCCTCAGCCTGATACATGACTCTGCCATCACTCCCATCTCTTACCCAGACCGTGTTACGGACGTCCTCGAAGCTATGAACCGCCGCATATTCGCCCCTACGTCGGTGACCCTTCCCCCTGCGTCTCACACTGCCCCCATCTGCCCTCCCGACGCCCCGAGCCCCCAACGCCCGGGCACAAAAGCCACGTATGCACGGGCTGTTTCGGCCAAGCCTCCCACATCCCCATTTGGCTCGACATCATCGGACCCATCGGACCCGTCCGATATCGTTGTGCGGTTCGTCCGAACCCGCTTACACAGCCACGAATGTGGATCCACGGCGTATTTTCAGCGCCATCCGCGAATCTGTTGTTAGCGCCACTGGCCAGCGACTGTTTGCGGGTGTGCGCTGGACGCGCAATTCAAATCTCGTGATACAGGTTGAAAGAGGCACAGGGACAACAGCGTACATGATCGACACCTACGCGCACAAACTCTGGGATGTTCTCAGGCCTCTGCTGCGGTTCCCAGCCGGCCATCCACACCCAACATTCGACACAGGAGATTCCTGGCACTCGGTGGTCTTCCACAATGTGCCAGCTCTTCAGCGGAAGCACTACACTTTGTCGGGCATTCGTGACTCCCTATGTTCCGGTGGATTCGACCATGCCGTCAAGGCCTTCTCGATTCTATGTGACGACAACGAGCTTGACCGCAGACGAGCTGCCTTCCTGGGAGTCCCGGTGCGAGTATCCGTGCTCACCGCGACTGCAGCAGAGCAGCTCGTCCAGGAGGGAGGAAACCTCATTGGCGGCAGATACTGTGCGACACATTACATCCCGAGGCCTCGTGACACTGCTTCCGTTGCTCCCGGGCCCCTGCTAGTGACACCCAGTCCAGCGCCCACCACCGTCGATGGAACTCCCAAAGCAGCACATTCCTAGTTTCCTTTCATTCCACTATTCCATTTTCTTTCTCACGCCTCGGCTTTAACGACCCTCACAATTTCATTTACTCACCACCTGTAGAAATGTCCCTTTCTATACTACCGCGGATATTTCCGCTTCGTCCCCGCCTTGCGCGGTGTGGCAAAGTTTCGAGCAAGCACGATAAATTACTAATTGGACGACCACTTACATAACAGTACGGCACATTAGATAGACTCTATCCCTACCATATGCCTTAGGCACAAAAGCACAGGCACATCCGCATTCAGCTATCTACCGCTCAAAACTGTGCCAAAAAATGTTTGACCCGAGTTCAGGCTTGGCTTCAGGGTTGAGATTGGTGCTGGAAAGATTAGCCAAAACTCTTCTTCCATTTCTGTGATTCTGAGAACATTATTTATTCGAGCTGAATTGGGGGCTTAAACCAAAACCAAACCAAACCAAACCCTCCTCCATGGTTTGGGTTTTAGTTTGAGGATTCTGGAACCAAAACCAGATGAAACCAAACCAAAACCACGGTTTGAAAACCAAACCAAACCAAGAACATCACTGGCACCGTGCAAGTTGCACCTTTGCAGCCACACGTAAGGAAATCTCGATTGTTCAACCTTTTCAGGTGTTGAAGGTTGAACTTGAACCCTGTTCACCGCCGGGCAGAGGCTGAAACCTTGAAATAAGACCTCTAAAGCTTGAAAGTGAATTGAAATAAAGGCTGATGTTCATCTGCGGCGATGCAGACATGAACGCAGCAATAGCAGTGACGCAGCGGTAGTGTGACACTCCTGTGGCAGTGCTGCAGCAATGCAACTTTTTGCTGCCGCAGTCTGCAGCACTTACAAAGGCACAGTGGCACTTTACCCTTGCCCTTCCGGCCCGAGATCCATGTAAAATTTTGATATGGTGAACCTGACGGGAAAAGAGTTGTTCCCCAGCGCGATTATGCGAGGTTGAGGCTTATGCGATGGGGCCGAAATTGAATGCGATCTGTCGGAAAAAAAAACACCGACACATTCCTGTGCGTCGCTCAAAGATGCGTTCCGACAATAACGCCAGCGTGGCTGACAAGAGTGTACTGGACTGTTTAATTATTAGAGACAGGCAATGTGGTATTACAAGTAGGAGCATGCTGCCAGTGTCGTTATCAGGGACTGCGCTTCTCCATATTAGTATTTTCCACACTTCTCGTGCTCTGAGTGCTTCCCATCCTCGGCGCGCTTCTCATACTCGGGGCGATTGTACTGAAGGCGGCAGTACTTGAGGTCTTCGCACTTGGACTTGTACTTGCACAGTCCCAGAAAGTGTAGTCGAGGTGCACGACGATGATGATGAGGGTGGGATATATGCCCTGTCAGATAACCGCACATCAGGTCCGCAGGTAAAGAGTCGAGGCCAAAAGAGACGCACAATGACCATGTCATATGCCCCACGCAGCGCAGCCTGCAGGTTTGGGACCTTCCAGTTGACGTAAAAATTGAGCACCTCAATGACCTGGTGAATGAATAAAGCATGTTAGATCTTAATTCTCCACTTGAGTAGGTGATGTACCCAGAGCACGAAATAGATGAAACCGGATTGAATTATGAGCGACATGATCTTGCGGGCTCGCGAGTTTGGCCCACCCACGGATGAGGTATTGAAGGAGACGCGACGTTGCCTGAGAGAAAATTAATAACGCTCAGAATGGGGGGCCACAACGTCGAGGCAGCGGAACTCGACTCACCATGCCTTCCACGAGATCAGAATAGTGGAGAAGAAATTCGTAGCGGCGCTCAGGGCCGCGGTGGTCATCGACAGGTGGAGTGAGGTCGGGGCGTCGTACACGCCTATTGTCCACGCGGACGACTGGCCATTTTTGAGCGCGACGGCGATGAGACTGAGCATGCATGCTGTCATCATCGAAATTACTTGCCGTCCCTGCTGAGATCAATTGAATCGACTTACATAGGCCTCCGAACCAGAGCGTGATCGGCACGAAAACCAGAAGTTTTTGATCAGGGCAGAGCATCCATGTCCGCCAGAGGACAATTGTATCGCCCATAAGAAACTGCAAGCAGATCGATTCTCAGCATTGTCGGTGCCTGGAGGGAAAATCGCACCACGCACAAGGGAATCAAAGAGAATCTCGCACGCCAGTTGCAGTTTATTGGACGTCGGGATGTAGTCCTCTAGTGAAAATTGGACCAGATAGATCGCCGTATCCAGCGATCCCAGGGCGGTTGAGGCGGTGAACATGAGGCACGTAGAGAAGAGGAGGATCTGTCGTGGCGTGGAATCGCGGATGCCTTTCTGTCTACACTGAAGTGTGTCAACAATATGGAGATACGGCACTTAATTAGGCGTCTGACGGGCGGCCACGTACATGACCAGGAAAACGGACGTCGAGAACAAAAGCGCATAGATGCCTGAGCATAGGAGACGATGGTGAGTGGAACTTCGCAGGGATGTCAACTTGGACGCAGACACTTACCCCAAGCAACAGCCATCGCCATGAGCTGAGTCGTCCCAGATATAATGACCGCATTTGATTCAGCCATTCCGACAACGTCAACACTTCTTGGCAGTAGATGAAAGCCAAAGCACAGAGGACAACTTAACTCCTGTCAAACAGCAATGAGGAGGGGAGGGAGAGGGGGAGAAAGTGTGCGATGAAGCGACGCCAGCCTGATTTCTATCACTCGCCTTGGCGACTGATGCCATCAGAAGCCAAGACTCCACTGGGAACACGACAGCCTGGACAGAACCTACATAATTGCCTCTCCATTCTACTGTACTATTTCGACCAAGTGTTCACCGGGTGTGACCAGTGACCTCAAGTGTTCATCTTCGAAGTGTTCATTTCGTGGGAAATTGCCCTTTTGGGCTATTTTTCGCCATGTTCCCACGTATTTTAGACCCAAAATCGCCTTCCCGGGGGCCAGTGACCCGGGACAAGTGAAAAAAGTGTTCAGTTCAGGTCAGATTGTGACCAGTGACTGAACACTTGGTTGAAATAGTACAGTATACCTCAGAATAGGTGGCTGTGTAAAAGTCACTGCGTTCGGAGCCCCGCTAGCCGAAGGCACCGCCTCCCCGGACCTAGCCGGACAGGTGTGAGTAGTCACATTAGTCAGCTGTGCCTAGGTCTGGCGAGGCGGCTCCACGCTGCTCCCCGCAGCTCGCTGCTCCTCCCCCGGTTCTCCCCACACTTGCGCTTGCCAGTGACCTGTGTATGTGTGGGTATGATTCATGCTCGCCCCTAGCGGCGCTCGGGATACTTATGCCTGACATCCTCAGACATGATACACTTCAAATAAAATCACAGAATCATTTGTTTTACTTACACAAATTGCACTTACCCACGCTTGCCTTTTGTCAGCAGACGTCCGGGGTCGCCCACAGGGCCTCGGAGAGTTGCTCCCGCACATTTGATGCGCGTTATCAGCGTCGCCAGGGTCAAGCTCATAATAGCGGCAGAGAAAGCTTAAATGTGATTGAGATTGGAGACAATGACATACATGAAATGTAAAGACAGGAGCTGCGAGGGTGGGGCGCGATGTACATAATCGGTGTGGTGGGAGCCTTGCTTGCATCAGAAAGACAGAGCTGGACTCAGTCTGGAGCGCGGGATGAGGGCGATGGGGTGGCGAGGTCTAAGTGCGAGCTACCCACGGTCCGGGTAGGCGAGCAAACCGGTTTTTTTTTCCAATGTACTGGGTCCTAACGCGGACAAACAGAAAAAAGAATTCAAAAAAGGAAGGATTTAGTAAAAGTTCGTGTCAACATAGGGACTACACTCCACATTATTGGTGTGATTGAGCTGTGCATTTTCGCCCATTATCCACCCCCTTACATCCCTTTGTCCGACCACATTTCTTGCATGGAACTGTGCATTCAACCTTGCAATCATCGATATTGTGGTTTCCCGGGCAAGATGATTTGTGACAGCGGCGGCATGTGCGGCCAGCTCGTTTCCGCTTACTATCATCCTGGATCTGCCGTGCACGACGACGAGAAACGTTTTCAGCACTATATAATGTCAGCTATCGTCAGGAATCAATCGTTCAAGACACACTCGGATTCGGGGCCCTTGGGAGCAGCTGAGGGGTGGATCTCAGGCTCAGGTTCAAAATCTTTTGAAGGCCTGGCAACAATAATAAATAAATTGAATGTAGTCGAACATGATATCTCACCCTCATAAATCTTCCGGATTAGTGTGATCATTACGCACCTTGGGAGTAAGCTCGCAGACTGGTCGAGCAAATGCAAAGGCTTCAAGGTGGGGAGTGGCCACGTCGGCCGCGTGTTAGTGATAGGGATTTGACCCGGGCCGTTATTCACCGTTATTTGACAGTCACGATGTTATTTGGCATTGCCCAATTTAATGACTTTCAGGTACCATGGAGAGATTCTGAAGAGACGATTCACTTAAAATACAGTCCTAGCTACCATGGGAATTTTTTCAGGATTTTAGACTGGCCCAAACCCGTGAAATGAGCAAAGCTGCCAATTAACACACAGCCACTGCCAATTAACGGCCAGTTAACACCCAGCTGATCGGAACATTAACCAGCAAACCATCAGCTAACAACACCTGGCCGGGGTGCGGGTAGATAGACGTGGCGAGCCGCCAAGCCGCGGGATAGCTATATATAGCACCACCTTACCGAAGCTCCCCGGGGCATTGGCTATTCGGCCCTTGAATGCAGTGAGTGGCTGTGTAAACCGCTACTCATTCTAATTTCTGAGGTATAGAACGGAGAGGCAATTATGTAAGAAGATTCAGGGTTTGCCCAGAAATTTTCCTTTAAAAAAGTACATAAGTGCGAGTTCTGCCGGGCAACACCACGGCCCTCCTCCACCAATTCCACAGTGGAAACATGGTGGGATGATCGGCGGAAGGGCTACAAAAGGGTTCTGGGCGTGTTCTGTTTGCGAAGGATATTCTTCGTGACATAAGGACCCATATCGCTGATGTACAAGTAAGCCTCCATCGCTCGCTGTCATGATCCTCTGGAAATTATACGCTCCGTGAGACTGTTTCTGGCATCTTGAATACAGTACATTTGGATTTCTGAATGTCTAGACTCTCGATATTTTGCTCTATTCAGCGTTCAATATTGAATTAAGATATCCTCGGATGAGTGGAATTCGAGTGGGTGACATCAGACACGCGTCTGTGGCTGATTTACTCATGGCTCAACGCGCCCAACCGACAACCCAGAAGCAAGTGAATCTCCGTTGTTGACGAGAAAAGGATTCGAACTGCTTTGCTAATATGAAGACGAGTGATTTCAATTGCTATCGAGCACATGCTAGGACCCAGTAACTCCCAACCTATAGCTAGCTAATAATTCTTGATTAATTCCATATGTGGTCCTGAAATACTCCTCCTACCTGCAGTTCCGAGCCCGCTTAAAAGCAGAAATCGGGGTCCTCGGTTGTGGTGCCACCACAGCCGTTCGCGCAGAACGAGACGAAGCTGATGTCCCCACCGCTGAGGCAGTCGAAGAGGCTGTCCTCGATATGCATCTCATCGGTTGGCTGGCCATTCTGCGAGAGAACCTGAACAATATGGTCTCGGTAGTTGCCTAGAAGGAATGAAACAGTGATTATTAGCACAACGACTAACCCGCTTGGTCATGCATGGCGGCATACTTACCCTTGTTGAGCAGGGAAGTGCCGCAGTAGACACCACCCCTGTTGCAGCTATCGCGAACTTCAAAGAACGCTAGCAGAGGCGAGGGCAGTGAAGAAAGCCGCGAAGGTAGCGAAAGTAGCAGTAAGCTTCATGGTTGGTGTTGAAAGTACGGAAGGTGAATTGGTGAGGGGAGTCCAACCACTTCAGTCTTGTTAAATACTTATCACCCTCTTTATAAAACTACGTATGTCCGTTCTGTCTGAAACCATTAAACTCCGCCAACTCCGCGCTCGGCGCCAAATGCCGGACCTAAGATCTCAATCACACCGAAGTGGTGGGGCGCGAAGCGCCCCACCGCGCTCTTGTCTTTTTTCTAATTCAGAAACATGATTAGCATCCGTTGGATAGCACTTAAATCTACCCTGGCTTGTATTCACCAGCGGGACGATGCTCCTCTTCAGCACATAGTTCTGTGTTTCTCGCTCCAGGACGGGATTACGAGAAATTTTGCAGTGAAGAATCCGCTCTGGTACGTATTTTAAGTTGTTTCGAGGTCTCCGTAACAATGATGGGCATTAGTTGGGGGGAGCGGGTTGACTACTTGTTGAGATCATCTACCCTGGCTTGTATTCACCAGCGGGGTGATGCTCCTCTGCAGCACATAGCTCTGTGCTTCTCGCTCCAGGACGGGATTACGAGATTTTAAGTTGTTCCGAGGTCTCCGTGTCGAATTTTGCCTAATTCGCACAGGCGCTTATTCTACACTTCGCAACACTTACCTCATGTTTTGGACACCCCGCGAGCGCCGAGACGACGTATCGCCCGTCCCGCGAGCGCCCCATCCCTGCCGCGATCAAGCCTCAAAAATCGCGAAAATCCCGGCTGCGCGGGCTCGAGGTGTGTCACGACCCCATCTATTTATTCATCGTACTATAACTACTAGCACAGTCGATCCCTCGCTCCGAAATTTGCCCGGCGCCACACCCCCGACACCGACGCGATACGTCGACGTCCCGCGGGCGCAACAATCCCGCCCAGCTCACCCACCGGCTTTCGTCATCGAACGCCGACACGATGTACACCCCGTCATTTGACCAGATTTTTGGCGGCCCCGCGACCGCCGACACGACGTATCGCGCCTATTCCTGCGCCTTTCCACCGCCCAGATCGTCAAAAAAGCCAACTGCGCGGCGGGAGGCTCCCTAAAACCCGACACAGCGACACGGCGGCAGACCTTCAGTAAATCCGACACAGCCCAAGAAATACGACACATTCCCCTAGTTCTCATCAATTCCGACACATGCCAAGCTTTCCACCCCGAGTCATTCCCTTGTACGCTCTTCAAATTGACCTGATGGGATACTTGATCGCTGATGCGATCATCTCCGAGTTGGCCGAGCGTGGTTCGAAACTTAGCCCACGGTGCGGGCACCTTGCAAAGCGAGCTTGAGCCGTGGCCTCAGAGGCGGCTCTCGGATCTTGAACTTTAACTGGCGGTTGCTCTTCGAGGACCAATGGATTTATGGCATTTGAAACTCAGATATATATATATATATATACTAATCAGCCGTGCTACTGTAAGTTCTCTATGTAGCCCATACCTCGACCTCAACGGAGTACCCGAGTCCGAAGGCTGCACACTTGGTTTGGTGTCCCTCCCAATCGGCCGCGCGTCCGGTGTGGCGCAGTCGCGCCGCAGCGGATCCGATGCTGTGCTATCGAGGTATAATGCGCTCCGCTGATCCCGGAGAGCCGGGCCTGTGACGCAGTGCCTCGATGGTGCAGAGGCCAGCGGTGCCGCAGACGCTGCACACCCAGAGGTACATACGTATCAGCCACGCGCCGCTGTATCTAAATTCAAATTCTACGCATCCATTTGAATGCATTCGCACGTTGATGATGAATGCAGTAATCTGCGCGAGATGTTGGATACGGGGGAAGATGAAGGTTAAGAAGAGAATTTCACCAAAAATATCTGAAGCGACCGACGCGGGGCTGCGAGAATTAGAAGATTCAGTCCATGGGCAGGACATCAAGTGTAATGACCATACCGGAAGTTGTTCCTCCCCGGACGGATCAATTCCAGTTGAGGCTGTCGGACTCCTACGTGCACTGATGCCTCATCCCGAAACTGCTCCAGAGCCGTGTCGAGGAGGCGCGTCAGAAGCGATTCGGTTTCCGCCATTGCATGGTGTCGCAGCGGCGAGAATGTTGTGGGGGGAAGGAAGCTGGATAGCAGATCAGTAGTGACGGGATTCACTGCCAAGCCACTTTAGCCGAGTGGTGTGTCGGGTTTACTGAAGTCGTGTCTGATTCCCTGGAGACCGTGTCACTTGCGGTAGAATAGAGAGCTTGCGCAAAAGCCATTGGAGCCATGACGTGGCTTATTTGGCGTGCGCGCACGAATGGCTCCACCCGCGAAAATCTGACGTCAATGGCTGGTGGAGCCATTGGCGTGGCATTTCTCGGCGGGTGGAGCCATTAGTTGCGCACGCCAAATAAGCCACTGATTGGCTCCAATGGCTGTTGCGCAAGGTGTCTAATGTGTCGGATTTGCTGATCTGTGTGCTGCTTTTCCGTGATGTGTCGGATTTACTGAGCTTTGACAGGTTGTGTCGCTGTGTCGGGTTTTGTATATACTCGCGCGGCGGCCCGCCGAACGCACATCTAATTTTTGGCGTTCCCGTGTACGCCCTCGGCGTGCCATCAACGCTCCGCCGCCCTCAACACTTGAAAATTCCCCGCGAACAAGGTCGCACGTCCGCCATCATCCCTGACATTTAAATTTCGGATTTGGTGTTCCCGTGAACGAGGGTAGGCGTACGTCCGTTCCCGCGCCTTCTTTTCTCAACGCTAACCCCTACCTTTCAGACCGCGCTCCCCGCCATCAACGCCGCTGCCGCCGCCGCCCCCGACATTTCAATTGTATATTTCAAGTTCCAGCGAAAACTGGTCCCCGTCCTTTTCCTCTATTACATCTTTCTGTAATCGCTGACCTGTTTGACTTTAGATTTCGTCCTTCCCGCCGTCGTCGCGCCATTAGCGTGCCCGCGATCAACAAATGCGCGATCAACATACCCGCTGCGCGCTGTGCCAACATTCCACTTGTATATTTCGCATTCCCACGGGCAAGGTTACGCGTACGCCCCCTGGTTCATTCTCTACATTAACAGCTCGACGTTATACCCGCTCCTTTTTTGTTCCGACGGTTAGTTTCACCCTCCGAGTCAAATGCTCAAGCGTTCAATTCCAAAGGCACTGCGGGATCTGCCGGCCGCGGGAATCGGGGAATGTGTGGATCAATGTACACGGTTCCATCCGCATTTGAACTCATTTGATTCCGTTGCCTCTCATTATTCAATAAATTTCATCTGGGACTGGAAACCAAAAATGAATGGAGAAGGTGGATACCTAATATCTATGTACACATTCAAATCGAAGCCAAAGCAGCATCCTCATTCACACCTGGCAAGATGAGATTCTCGATCACTGTGGTTGTGTCACCAAACACACCTATGGGTGCGTGTAGGTGTGACAGATTGACCAAGCTCCGTTCATTGTCTTCCGGGCCATCAAGAATAATACCAGCGAGTCTTTCATCAATCAGAGCAATCTGGTTTGTCTGTGATGACCGTTCAAACAAAGGTCGGGCTGCTTTCCAGAGCTTCATTGCCATCACTGTATCCCCCTCCTCCTTTGAAATATCTCCAAGTATGTGCATACACTCTGCTCGACTGTGGGGGACATCCATCTGTGTGAATCCATCCAAAGCAACAGTCACAAGGCTGATGGCTGTATTCAGATCACCTTCAGCTTGGAAAGCATCCCCCAGAAATTGAAGAGCCTTATAAACATCCAGTTTGTGTTTTGACTTTGAGGCATGCCCCAGATATACTATTGTCCAAGAAGATGTCCAATCTGTTGAATCCCAGAGACTTCTATTAGCCAGTCTCTCCAGACAGTAGTTGACTATCTCAGCATTATTTCCCCAAAAAAATGGCAGACACTTGTAGAAAAGTAACTTTGCAGGTAGTAGATTTCTTTCTCTCAGATGGAGGGCTCCTGTCAAAGCATCACATACCACTGCAAAGCCCAAATATCCTGAGGTATTGAATAAGGATTTTGCTGTATCAAGATTCTTTTGTACATCGTCCTTTGGAACATCAAGCAGTATATCAAGTTCTGCAATATTGACCAGAGCAGTGGCATGAGTGTACAAGTCTAATACGATGGGAACTCCATGGAGAAATCTCCTGTGGATATTTCGGGCCTCCACATATTCAGATTTCAGCTTGTAGGTTTCGGCCTGAAGTGTCATAAGGGTATTGTCCAAGTCACCGCCCGATATCCCACAATGAACGAGAAGATCCCTGGCCCTGTCACAGAGAAGGGATGCATATTTGTAGTTGCCAAGTGTCTGCCAACACATGGTCTCAATACGTAGCGCATTTGCTTCTGTGTATAATCATGCAGAAATCTTGGCTAGCGTCTGGGCCTCAGATGCATACATTTGGCCTGCAGTTGGATTACCCATCAGGCACTCCATATTCGCTAAATCTATTAATATTTTATACTGTCTTCTGGTGTTCCCAGTTAAAATGGCTATGGAGAGGCCAGGCTGGTAGTGATTTGTAGCTCTAAAAATATCATCATTGTGGTACTGACAATAGTTCCCTAAGGAGTGCCAAAATCTACCTGTTGAACCTGTTTTAAATCATAAACAGTAAATATTGTTGAGGGCTTACATTTGATATCTGACTCATCAAAGTGAGGCAATTGTTTTATCGCATGGTCACTCAGTGCTTCTGGAATTTCAATTGGGTGATAGTGCCAAGAGTTGAAGATCTCTGCAATCAAAAAGACCTCCAGTTCATTTGGGAGAGGTTGGATATGAACAATGTGGTCCATCAAAGGAGTCCGACCACGTCCAGTGTTTCTACTAAAGATATTAGGATATATTATGCAGTAGATTGTGTTCACTGCTGCTGGGTTCTGGTGCTCGAGTCTGTTGAGAAGGAGACTCTGGATATTTGAGAAATTTGATCCGAGTCTTAGGATCGCCTCAGAGCCTGAAACGGTTCCCTGATAGCTATGGTGAAGTTTAAAAAGCTCCTGAAAGTAACTGAGAAGAGGCTGAACAACATAACCCATTGGAGGGTATGATTTCTTCATGTACTCCTGAATGAGTACCAAGACCTTTAAGTGTCTCTGGTCATCGAGATAGGCCAATGAAGTGGAAAGCAGGACTGCTTTACAACTGAGGATGTCTTTGATAGGAAGCTTGCTCTGTACCAGCTCTATATCCGAAAGACCATCAGGAAGTATTGAGAGAAGACTCAGTAGCTCCTGGCAATGAGGCACTGATGTGATGCGGGGGCTCGACAGAGAGACAGAAATGGATAAATCCAGATTAGACCGTTTGTCATAGCCATCTGACAGCAGTGAGGTTCTCTCTCCCTCCCAGCAGGCCAATCCATTTGGGCAGCCCTCTGATTCCACCAAGTGGGCCATTAAGTCAATTGTGAGTGGCATGTTGCCAGTCAGGAGGAGAATTTTGTCAATGTCATCGCTGTTGTGACTATCATCTACAATATCAATGAAGGTCTGTCGAGCAGCATCCTGGGTCAAAGGCTTCAGAGCAGGCAAGAAAGGCCGAGTCCAGCGCACTACTGCTGGTCTTTCTGTCCCTCGTATTGTGATCTAGTATGATGTCAGGTACAATACTAAGGTGTATATACCAGTGCTTACAATCAATGCAAGATTCTTGACATCTGTAAGCAGAGATAGAAATTCCTCAATATCTCTACGGATCTCCATAGGCTCCCAGACTGTCTCCAAGTTATCCAGGATGAGGAGGCTGGCTGGATTGCTACTAAAATGATCCAGAATCGCTTTGGTGAAATTCTTCTTTAGCTTCAGTCCCAAATGGGTGCCAATCAGGGTAACGAGTCCATCTTTACTTGATGTAGAGTCACACGTGAAAAATACACGATGCTGTCGATATTTCTCAGTGACTGTTGGATGATGCAAAACAGCTCTTGCAAGACTTGTCTTTCCCATTCCACCAGGACCCAAAATTGCTATCCTCGGAGTCTCTTGTATGAACAGTTTGAGGATGACTGAAAGTTCAGATTCTCGGCCATGAAAGATTTTTGGTTCCGAGGGCAGCATGGAAATTGAGGTTGAACTGGATCAGAATAGAATTAGCCTCGATAATATTTGATCTTAGTTTCGACCATACCTGTTGTAAGAGCTAGAATAAACTCCATTGGCCTGTGCAAAAGTTACTTCTTGATATACTCGGAATGGAAGGACTACAAACCCATGATCCTTCGTCTGAAGTGGTACCTTCAGAAAAGGCCTCGATTAACTCTAGAACTTCTTGGTGTCTATCTTCCGCAATCTTTTGCATGTCCCCAATCTCAGTGTGGATATTGATATTGAAAACCTGTACAAGTCTCCCCGTTTGTATACTGACACATAGGAGATGTCAAACCACTTCACCTTTAAAAGATCTAGGGCTTCTTGCAAACCCACATTACAATCCTTCAACAATTTGCTCATCTCCCCCTGACGGAAAAAGCGCCTGATCTTGCTTTTATTCTGTTGGGCCTCCACAAAGGTGTGAATCTTGTAGAGTGTACTGAGGACATACACTCAGCAATAATAAGATAACTATGGACCAGGGGCCCTACTCTGTGACTTTTCCGACATGATTCAGCATGGTTGGTGAGTCCAAATCTGGACCAATCCCCGGCTTCATATGGAGAGAAACAATCACACAGAGCAGCCCGTAGGTCTGTTCCAGCAATTGGTTACAATCACTCTTGTTTTGTCTGACAGTCTAGCAGAGCCAAAATGAGATAAACTCCAAGTGTCATTAATCCATAGTGAAATGCACCTGCACAGCAGTGAGCAGAGACCTTGCCGTGTTGCAGATGGGTTCCAAGAATGGGGTTTTGAAGCTATGGGCAAGGCCCTCCAAGGTATCAACAGCTATTGTGAAGCATTTTAGAATATTGGTTGATCGGAGTTCGGGTACAATGGACTGATGCGACATTTTGGTCTGATGGGCACAGATTTCAACTGTGCTGGTAGACAGCTGAGCTCCTTTTCTCCTCGACGCCCATCGGACGTTGAGTAATTATTAGCCCTTCATCAGCACTTACCGGTGTAAGATAGCCAAATGAACTCGCTGCCCCGAAGTTGGCGCAGATAGCAGTAGCATTTATCTGGCACGGTCCTATTCTTAAACACCGGTGCCAACAACAAATGATTGGAACTATGAATATATACCTCTGTTCATTAATCATGAGTGCATCACCCACATCATGCATATGTCTCCTCACAGAAAGTGGGTGGTTGATTAACGAACACTTGTAGCTACAAGTTCCGCGCTGTCTCCTGAGACGCCACCTTTCGACAGCGGCATGCCGGTCACCAGGCCTGCAGGAATGATTAAATCCGACGTGGATCTGCGTCCAATATCCCCCGTTCAGGAATCGATGGAAATCAAGATTTCAACTACGGACATTAGTCTCGGCGCTCGCTGATAAGTCAGTCGGAGGTACAGAGAACGCAGCCGAGAAGATATCAGAGGGCGGGGAAGGGGAGCCTGCCGGTACATTGACATCAAATTCCCGTCAACGTCAACGTGCCTGCAACGCCGAGTTGTGTAGGAGAGCAGCGAGATTCAGGCTATCACCCTGACTAAACCAGGGCCCAAGTGTCCAGGGCTCTTCTCAAATTTGAGATTCACCGTGCAGGCTATAAGCTGAGTGTCAATGTAGAGTTTCCTGAGATCCCTCAAGCGCCGGAATAAGTAGTGGCGAGCCGCTAATAGTATTGAAGTGCATTAGATGCGTGTGATGGGATCACGGTCCGGAGCACGTGCCGTTCTTCCCTTTCTTCCTACCACCATCGACTCATCATCCCATGTTTCAGCGGTGTGCGCGTGGCGGGACGGAGAAGACTGCCTTGAGTTCTGAACTGGCTTTATGCGGCGTGCGCTCTAGAGTCTGGTATATATACCCTGGTACAAGCTGGAAGGGACGCAGTTCCTAAAACGGCGCTCATTTGCACACTACAATCGATGAGTGTCGCGCTCATTCTGGAATGTCCCCCGCGATCCTTCTTCCGTGACAGCTACAGTATTCAAGCTCTGATTCCTCTGCTCCGCGACGCGGTGTGCAAAGTCACAGTTTCTGCGCGTCCTGGTTCACTCAAGGAGACCTTCACCTCCTCAAGCATTGGCCACCATTCCACGCGAGCCGGTCCCGAAGCTGCGACATGGCATGCCGAATTCAAACGAGACAAGCAAGGGAGATACTCTTCCATGACTTCAACGACTATTTACTTTTCAGGATTCTCAGCGTTGGCGAATTACTGTTTTAAGGTACATCTCCAAGATTATCGATTGGGATTGGGAGCCTCTCCACTCCTTGCGTTATTGGCAGGTGAGCACGCACCTGCGTGCTGCGCACGAGGTTGGTGTGGCTTCCTACATAGAAGGGCGCACTTGATGAACCCATTTTCATCCGCATACTCATGGGCGAGAGCCGGTACTGGACTCGGGCCCCAAATGTGTGCAAGTGCCCTCCCGTTCCAATCGTCTTCCGTTCGTTATCCCTCCAGCTACCTACAAGGCCCTTCCTCCCTGGGGATGATCTGTCGAGCTGGTCAGGGGCAACTCCTCCCCCTCTCGCTCACGGGGACGAAGTGCGTCCGACTCTGGACTCCAGGAGGCTTAAATTTAATACGATTTGCCATTGCCATTGCGTGCCGTCGACATGCTTGCCATTGAAATGGGACCCCCGCCGTTGTTTAATTTCAATACCGTGGCATACTCCTCCGCGCACGTGTCCCTGCCTTCACGACGCGCGTCCGAGTCCGAGTGATCGTGATCGTGGTGCCAGGTACGCCTCGAACTCGTGCACATCGATTTCGCTTGACGTTCCCGGAATGAATGCGGTCTTTGTTCAAGTGGGAATTGCGCACTGGTTGTGCTCGACCCTCGACCATCGCGGAGTTCAACTCGCGTTCTCGCATCGGATCTTGTATATGTACACGCGCCTCCACGCCCCACCCCCGTCCGTCTCGAGTGACGAGTCTAGCTGTACATAATACATATTTATCGCGACTCGGTTCAACCCCCCCCCTCTCACCTCATGGTATAACACGAGCACCCAGGCTCACTCGTCTGACACGCGCACTAATTATAATTTATAGCTGCGCATTGCACTGACACTTTTTCTTTTTAGCGGACTGCATATATATGGACCTCCGAGTCGTCGGGGTCTGGGGGGATGCGCTAAATGGAGGTATGCTCGATTGTTCGGTGATCTTGATCAGGAGCGCTGTTGCAGCACTTGGAGTCCGGGGCGAGGTGGTAGGAAACTGCGCTTAGTGTGTTATTTCGATCACCTGTGACCTGTCGATCGACTGGCGAGTGTGCACTTTGACGCGGAGCTTCAACTTTGGCAACCGAGGTGCAGATTCGGATGTACTAATTGGCCTCGTGGAAATAAATCACCCCCTCTCCGGAACGACTCGGAGTAGGGTGGATATTTCGTCCTCATACGGGCCACACTCGGTTTTAACTTTTCAGTTGGTTGTTGTCTGATGCACCGTGCTCGTTGCAGCCTGCCCGCCTGCCGCAGGTGTCGAGCGACGAGTTTCGAGGGGCAGACCTACCAGTGTCGATGTCGAGGTGGCTGTTATCGCGCGTCCGCGTCACCGGTGTTGAGTTGATTGAGATTGACAGCGGTGGCTGCCTCGTCTCGGGTACTTATTGAGCTGGTGGCCGCTGCGGGCATGCGAAGGGGACTTGGTGTCGAATTTCAGCAGGCTCAGCTCCCGATGCTACTAGCATTTATTTCGTACACGGTACAATGGTCCACCGTGATCGCCGATCTGCCACCAGTCGGCGGCATCTGACAATGACATGATCTGCCTGCGCATTGGGCAGCTGTTCCGCTGTTCCGATTCGGTCTGGGACAAGCACTGGACAAGCTCACACGCGTTGCCGATGACAGATGCATGCGGCCGCCGTGCTGTTCAACCGATCTTCTTGACCCTCGATATTTCTGTTCCCTCAATTTCCGCTGCACAGCGCTAGAAAAAAAGAAACGCAGTAAAACGCAGCTCAGACTCGACGTGAATGGGCTCCGAGAAGGCGCGGGCGGCGCTGAGGCCGCGACCCTGAAAGGAAGCTGATTTCGTGATCGCCGCATCGCCACAGGGATCCCATCACCCCAAATCGATCTTCCTCTCCCGTTCCCCCGCACTCATTTTTTCTCTTCTCCCTCCCTCCCTCTTCCCTGCCCTCTCCTCGGTGCAGGCCCGACGCTCACAGACTAGCACCCGCACCTGGGCCCGCCTGGGCGTCTCCACCCCCTTCGACCCGCCCCACAAATTCGTCTCCTCCCCCATCCTCCCCCCCACCTTCCTCGTTGCGCTGCGTCCTCCTCCTCGCGCTCTACGCCGTGGCCGCCCTCTGCACCGTCATCGCCTTCAACGTCGCCACCGGCGCCGGCGATAGGTGCGTCCTCCCTCGCCCATGGAGCTACGCTGACGAGTAATGGGTGGGGTGGTTTCCTAAGCTACTTCACACAGCTGTCCTACATCGGGCTGGCAGCGTACTACTGCGCCGCGGCCGTGCAGACGCTCGCGTACGCGCGCTACGGGCGCTACCCGCTGCGCCGCTGGCCGCGCGCGCTCCAGGCGCTGCACGTCCTCCTCCAGTCCACTATCACCAGCTTCCGTGTGTCTCCTCCTCCCCTTAAACGAATTCGCATTAATTTGGTCTCAAAGCCCTCATCGTAACCGTCGTCTTCTAGGCTCTCCTCTCCGGCGGCGACACGTTCAACACCGCCTTTAACAGTGCGTCCCTCCTCCCTTCTTCCTTTCCTTTCCTCGCTTCCTCTCTTCCTCGTGCTCCCTCCTTCTCCCCCCCCATCCTTAATACCCTCCTTTAACTCACCCGCCTCCCAGCCTGGTCAAACATCTCCTTCCACGCCCTAAACACCCCCTACGCCCTCCTCGACCGTCTCCTCACCAACTCCAGTGCGAGTGCAATTCCCCCACGCTGCGGCGTGCGCGCGCACGGCGTTTGGGGCTGCGCAGCAGCGACTCCTTGCGCTCGCGCGAGGGCGCGGGTACGAAGAGGAACGCGGCGCGGGGGGTGTGGGCTCGGCGTACGGCGGCGCGCTGACCGAGGCCAGTCGCGGGGAGGCACCAACGCACGGCTCCGTGCTCGCGCCAACGAGCCGCAAGGTCGACGCGGCGCTTGAGCACAAGCCGAACTCACACCGGGGATCCGGCGAGGCAGGTGCAGGTGATCACGCGATTCCTTGCCCGAACGAACGAGGAGATGCGGCGTGCGTGGCAAGTGCGCCCGCGAGACCGCGGTGCCTGCGTTGCGCGGCTCGTGCAGATGAGTGCGTCCGCGTTCTTGCGCGCTACGTTCAGGCGGGACGAGTCGCGCGGGCGCGAGCTGCGATGTGCGGGGTGCGGGCGCCGCGGTTCCTCGTGCTCGCGCAGGGATATGGCGCTCGGAGGGACGCGTGCGCGGTCGGGGGTGCAGCGGCGCGGGACGAGAGCCCCGTATTCGCGGAGCAGGCGCGGGCGCTGCGTCGAGTGCCCGGGGACGGCGCACCCTTGTGGTGCGGTCGGAGGGAGTCGCGGGTATGCGGAGAGTGGAGTGGGGCGGAGCGGCGGGGAGATGCGGCGTGCGTGGGAAGTGCGCCCGCGAGTCGCAAGACCGCGGTGCGTGCGTTGCGAGTCGGACGCGGGTCGTGCAGATAGGCGCGTCCTCGTCCTTGTGCGCTGCGTTCAGGCGCGAGCACATGGAGCACGGGCCCCAGCTACGATGTGCGGGGTGTAGGCGCTGCGAGTCCTCGTGCTCGTGCGGGGATGGCGCGGTCGGAGGGACGCGTGCGCGGCCGGGGGTGCAGCGGCGCGGGACGAGAGTCCCGTATTCGTGGTGGGAGTGCGGGCGCTGCGTCGAGTGCCCGGAGACGGCGCGCTCTCGTGGTGCGGTCGGCGGGGTCGCGGGCATGCGGAGAGTGGAGCGGCGGCCTAGCTACGCGCGTCGGTGTCCCTGCGCCGAGGAGCGCGTGGGGAGGCACCGAGGAGCCGTACTTGCGGCGATGCGGCGGGGGATGTCGTGAGCGAGGCGCGCACGGATGGGGTGCGGGTACGAGGAGGAGCGAGGCGCGGGCGGTGCGGAGAGACGCCGAGTCCCCGTAATCGCGGGGATGCGCTACGAGATGCGACACAGGGCGTACGCGGACGGCATGCAAGTACGAGGAGGAGCGCGGCGTGGGAGGTATGGGGAGCGCGCGCGGAGAGGCACTGAGTCCCCTTACGCGCAAGACGTTGGGCGGTGGGCGTGCGCAGATGTACTACCCGTGGTGCTCTGCGAATCGGGCGAGACATCCCGACGCGGCAGCGCCAGTGGCGAGTCCCCTGCTCGCGGCATTCGCGCCCGGGGCCCCCGCGCCCTCCGCGCCTGAACCTGCGTCGATAGCTAGTCGGTACTTAGTTCCTTATTTCCTCACTAGATGTCGTTTCTGTCTTGATTTGCGCGAAAGATTCAGCATCGCGCTGCGGGATAGCGAGTGAAAATGGCTCACGTAGGGGAACTGGAATTCGACTTGTAGAACTGACCTTTGCTTTGAACTCGACTCGTCCTCGGATCTTAGATCGGAACCGCCGCCCAGCTTACCTTGAAGTCAAGTTGGTGCGCAGAAAATGAATAACTCGGGACCTTACTTACAGCCGTTGGGAATGGGATTGGATTAGATGGAACACACACAAGTGCTGAAAAATCAAGGTATAGGTTAGCGCTGGTTGAAAACATGAGAAGAGGGATGGATGGATGAATGTATGCATGGGAGGCTCGGCTTCGATGCTTCGAAGCGATGGTATGCGAATGTAGATGAGATAATAGTGAATAGGACTTGCCTCGATTGTGATGATGAATGACCATTGATTCGCGTCATTTAAACTCATGTAAATGACGCGAGTTCAAGTACAGCCCAACGCTTCACGAAGCCACTGGCGAATCTGGAACAGAGTCAGTATTGATTGAGGCCTTGAGATATGCACACGTACCATCATTTTGAGGAAACAGACCCAGTTCAGGATGGAGATTATTTGAAGATGGTCTCGGCGTCGAGCCGAGCCCTCGTCTTGAGTCAATATAACCCCGCACGAGCCTAATAAATTTTAAAGTCAACGATCGCGGAATTGAATCTGTGAAGGAATGGGCACCGAAGGTAACGTTGGATGTATGGTGTGAATAGATGTAGCTCATGTCGACAGAGATAGTAATCCGTGACCCGAGACTGGTTGAAAATAGTCTCGGCGTCGGGGCACAGCCGTGTTCCACTACAAAGTTCTGTGTCGTTCGATGCAATTCAACCTGTAAAGCCAAGTCAATTCACTGTCGGATTTCAGTATATATAGACATACCTAAAATTCCTAAGGCCCTCCGGGCACGCCTGGTCCCTCCACCTAGCTCGACTACATATTTCATTAGACTGCAGCCCGGAGCACAATCGGAGGGTCCACTACACACAATTTTAAAAATTCTGCATTAGAATATAAAGCAAAGACCCCTATGTTCTGGGGAAGCGCGCGCTCCACGCGCTCCATGTAGCGCGACAACACAGAACTGATTTGCTAGGGGTAAGAGCCAGGTGTTATTAACCCCACTGTTGCAGGATTCAGAAAATATGTCTTATTTACTACACCATTATAGCAAAATTATGTCCGTCTCAGTTCAAATATCAACGCAAGTACCCGAAGGCATTTTGAGGTAGGTCTTACATAAACACGTGATCTTGGGACTTACCGCACGATCGAGAAAATCATTAGCGCTTCTTGAGCCGCCGGAAAAGGAAAGGGCCTAGAACGCGGTCTCGGTATTTACCGCACGTTCAAGAAAAATATAATAGCACTTTCTCAGACGCCGGAAAAGGAAAGGCCTAGAGCGCGGTCTCCAGGATGACAGGACCCCATATCACGTGATATTGGACTCATAATTTTTTCTTGACGTAGACCTGGTCCCTTAATCGGTACCAGGAACCTCCGTGGGCCGAGACTTGTTGACAATAGGTTCGGCGTCGCTCCGTAGTAAAGTCCGCACGGGATGAACTCAAGGCACATATCGAGTTCCTCCCACACGGCCACACCGATGGTTTCAACTCCCGCTGCGCTTCGGACATGCCATTTTCTAGTCTCTTATAAACAGACGCTGTAACAATTTAATCTCGTACCCCGGTTTGTTATAGCCATTTCCCGCCCTTTGCGCACTTCAAATTCTCGAAATCCGCGCTACACCGCCACCACACACCAACACAATGCCTCACCTTCCCGCCAACGCCGCCCTCATTAACCCGCAATCAAGCCCGCTCCCCCGGTATTTGATCTGATTTTCGGCGGCCCCGCGACCGCCGACTCAACGTGTCACGTTCCCCCGCAGCCTTTGTCCGCGCCTTTCCACTGCCAAGATCGTCAAAAGTCCTGCTGCGTGCCTGGCGGATTGGGCTCCGAGCCGCCCGGCCCGTCGACGGGACGGGTCGAAAAACGGCCGTCATATTCGACCAACGGGGGTCACCCGTCTGTCGAGGGTTCAACCAGGAGGGGCCAACGGACGGGTCCCGTCCGTTACACCCGTTATGGCCGTCGACGGGGAAAATTGCTGAATAAAATGATATTTTCGAGTCTTCCCCACCCTGTAAGATAATTTCAACACAGAGGTATGCTACGACTCTTCAAATACCTTCACCTTTTCTTGCTTCTTGGACGCCTCCCGAGCTAAACGTAACTGGCATCACTCTGCGACGTGTTTCGACAGGCAATGACAGCGGCCATATCCAGGAATCCTCAACTGCATAGAAAACTGCGACAGACAGATCGGAAACACGAAAATTTCCGCCCATGCCAAACTACCCAGGGTCAGTTTGCTGCCATGTTGAAGCTTTACTTCCGAGAAAGCAGAGTGCTTGGGGGACTAGTAGAGAGTACAATGTGTACAGAACCATTAGATTTTGACTTCTTGTAAATTTCTTGAGTTCTCCTTGAAGCTCTCTGAACTTCCCGCATTCTTTCCGTGTTTGATGTCTTTTTCGCAATTTCCCCTTCTGGCGACCCAGCACTACGGTCGGAAAATTGGCACGATATGAGGGCGGGAGGATACTGGGCTTCGTGGCACAGATCCATCAGATCTTTTATGTTGCGCACCCGAAAGTACCGACACATCCGTCACGAAACAATATCTCATCGCTTGACGGACGGGTCCCGTTCCCGTCAGACGGGACCCATCGCCGTCGCTGACGGGGACGGGTCGGAGTCCTACTGGCGGATCTTGCCGGAGTCTTCCACACTTTCATGTATTCAACGCGCTAAACCCCCGCGCAGCCTCTACAGCGCGCGGCGCGCCAAAGCTCGAAAAACCTTCAACCCCGTAAGCGCCATCGAACCACATCAATGCGAATCTGAATCAATTGAGATTTTTCTTCCAACTCGAACCGTTTGAATCTCCATTCTGACTATATACGTCCGTGCTTGCTCCCAACGCAAGTTCTTTATTTTCTCCCATTCATCACATCACATGCTAACTTGCCGTGAGACCCAGTTTTTTCTCCGCTCTCTTGGTATAAGGTCACATTTATTCTAATTTGCTCACTCCTTGCGGAATCAGCCCAGCGGTCCACACCAAGGCAACGGAGTCCACGGCGCGAGAGTTGAAGGGGTGATCATGAGTTTCTGGGGTTCTGGTTCAATCTCCATTGGATAGCTTCATTTCAGTTCATTTGTGATTGGCAGACACCCCAAATCCAGATTAGCACTGGCTCTATTAGATTACCATTGTACCCTTGGAGTAGCGCGAAAACGGCCTTGCGAGTACGGAAAAGGTGCCAAAATTTACGTGACTTGAGCTGGTCGTGTTTGTTCTTCGAGGTCTGTGCGCGCACTCAGAGGTATATAGTTGAGAGGCCCTGGCTCCGGGCAGGAGACTTGGCGGAGGGCAACTTAGCTGCAGGGAAAGCAAGGGGGAGCTTGGTGTCATGTGACCAAAGTGATATTAAATGTGAACTGCATGTAGATAGAGAACACCATTTGTGCTATCAATCCAAGCGGACACCCCCTGCCTTCACCCCGCGCGTCCGAGTCCGACTGACCATGATGCATTATGCATCATGGTGCCAGGTACCCGTGCGCCTCGAACTCATGCACACAAATTTCATTTAACGTTTCCGGAATGCGTTATCACCCTCTTTATAAAATTACGTGTATCCGTCCGTCCGAAGCTTTTTCAGCTCCGCTCAATCTCCGATGATGCCGCGCTCCACGGCAGCTCGCCGTCGGTGATTGTTGGGCTCCCATGTCTGCCAGCCTACAGTCAATCAACACTTGCCTTGGCCGGCACAACGTCACCGGTCCAATAAACTTTGGCAGACACTGCCTCCGCGCTAACATTGACAGATGGCTCCCACCCCAACGACCGTCGAGGTGGCTTCGGTTATCCTTAGTGTACATGTATGCGGAGGCGGTGTCCAAAATTGTAAACAAAGGCTGCCGCGGCCAACGTCAGCATTGTCAGCAGCTTGCGGAGTCACTTGGAGAGATCTCAGTTGGGGAGCAAACCTCGCGAGACTTGAAAATGAACAAAAATACCTGAAAATTAGGCCTTCAACGCCATTGCCTCATATATTCACTCTTATCTCTGAGGTAATAATATGAATCAGCATCTTTGCTCAATGCCCAGTGCAGATGGCCTAATTTTATGCAATGGGAGAATGAAAAAAAGACTGAGATAGGTGGAATGAAGGGGAGTCAAATGTTGTACTTCTGTCTTTCTATTATCGAGATAATTTATCTCAGCGCTGAAGTAAATCGTCAACCCAACTCGATCGAATTCAACCCAGTGGCATCATAGTTTTGGATATTCAGTCTGCCTATGAGTTTATTAAATTCAGATAAGGGGATGGGAGGCCGCGAAGCGGCCGACCAGTCCCTTGTGTCTGATTAATATTGCCTCGTCCAATTATCCTTCCGCAAGGAAGGCCTGCATTTCCGGCGGATTGACGGCAGAATCCCGACTGTGTGCATGCACACTGCACTGGCGCAAAACGGGGTACATGGCGCGCTGCCCGTGCACCAGGGACGCGGGACAGGCGTGGGATCCCGCACTAGTACTCGGGAGATGTACATTCGCCGCCCACATCTTGAATATGTATCTCACAGAAAGTATTAGTTTCCGTGGAAGGGTGGTTGCTTAACGAACACAATTTCTGCGCCATCTCCTGATGCGCCACCTTTCAACAGCGCCATGCCGGTCACCAGGCTGGCAGGAACGATGAAATCCGAGGCAGATCTGCGTTGAATATCCCCTGTTCAGGAATCGATGGAAATCAAGATCTAAAGTACGGACATCTAGTCTCGGCCCTCGCTGATAAGTCAGTCGGAGGTGCCTGTGATATAAAAGACCTCCAGTACCCTTGTAACCAACTTCTCGCTGCAAGTCATTGAACACCTTCGAGGCTTCTTTAATTGCGCTGCTCCAGAGCTTTCTGAATTCATGCCTACTCTGAATCCAACATCTTCGCAGTTTCCTCTGCATCCTTGAGCCGTAAGTCAAACAAGTTGTCACTGCGGTACCTTTGGTGCGTTAAGAGAATGTTGCTTGGTGCGAGAATCGCGACTCACGAGTTGGCACAGGCCTGTCGATGCAATTCGACATTATTGGTGGACAGGGCGACACCTCCCTCACTTTATTACCGCCAATATCGCGCCCGCGCTCGGTGCATACTCCCTGTAATTTCTCGCGGGATCATCTGTTGGGAGACCTCATATGCCGTCCTGGTGTCATTGACTCACTCATTTCCTCTTACCAGACAGTTCGTTCTCTGCATTGACAGCTCGACCTTTGAATCTCCCCTCCTTGTTCCGGCGCTTGGTTTCACCCTCCGAGTCAGATTGCCTGCTTTCCAGACATTCTATGCCCGTCGTTACAACTAATCACACGCAGATGACCAAATTCCATCTTTCTATTCTTGAATCGCTCCATTGTAGTATTTCAATGCTCACGTTAAGAGGCAGCCCGGGATTTGCCGGCCGCGGGAATCGGGAATGTGCGGATCAGTCTAACGGGTCTATCCGCATTTGAATCCATTTGATCCCCCAGTTGCCGCTACGCTATCGCGTGAAGCAAGTGCTAGCCGACAAAACAGCATCAACGTCTATTATTCAATATATTTCATCTGGGACTGCAAACCAAAAATACCTAATATCTACACATCCAAATCGAAACCAAAGCATTCTCATCTGTGTTCTCAATTACTGTGCTGGTGTCACCAAAGACTCCTAGGGGTGCATGTAGGTGTGACAGATTGGCCAAGCTCCGTTGATTGTCTCTCAGGCCATCAAGAGTAATATTAGCGAGACTTTCATCAATCAGAGCAATTTGTTTTGTCTGTGACGACCGTTCAAATAAAGGTCGGGCTGATTTCCAGAGCTTCATTGCCATCACTATATCCCCCTCCTGCTTTGAAATATCTCCAAGTCTGTGCATACACTCGGCTCGACTGTGATGGACATCCATCTCTGTGAATCCTTCCAAAGCAACAGTCAGAAGGCTGATTGCTGTATCCAGATCATCCTCAGCTCGGAAAACATCCCCCAGAAATTGAAGAGCCTTATAAACATCCAGTTTGTGTTTTGACTTTGAGGCATGCCCCAGATATACTACTGTCCAAGAAGATGTCCAATCTGCTGAATCCCAGAGACTTCTGTCACCCAGTCTCTCCAGACAGTAGTTGACCATGTCAGCTCGATTTCCCCAAAAAAATGACAGACACTCATAGAAGAGTAACTTTGCAGCCAGTAGATTCCTTTCTCTCAGATGGAGGGCTCCTGTCAAAGCATCACATATCACTGCATAGCCCAAATATCCGATGGAATTGAATAATGATTTTGCTGTATCGAGATTCTTTTGTACATCATCCTTTGGGACATCAAGCAGAATGTCAAGTTCTGCAATATTGAGCAGAGCAGTGGCATGAGAGTTCACGTCTAGTTCAATTGGAACTTCATGGAGAAGTCTCCTGTGGATATTTCGAGCCTCCGCATATTCAGATTTCCCCTTGTAGATTTCGGCCTGAATGTTCACAAGATTTTGGTCCAAGCTACCGCCCGATATTCCGCAATGGACGAGGAGATCCCTGGCCCTGTCACAGAGAAAGGATGCATATTTGTAGTTGCCAAGTGTCTGCCAACACACTGTCTCAATCCATATTGCACTTGCTTCTGCGTATAAATCTGCAGAAATCTTGGCTAGCCTCTGGGCCTCAGATGCATACATTTGGCATGCGGCTGGATTACCCGTCATCCACTCGATAAACGCCAAATCTCCTGATATTTTATACTGGCTTCTGGTGTTCCCAGTTAAAGTGGCTATGGAGAGGCCAGTCTGGTAGTGATTTTTGGCTCCAGGGATATCATTGTTGTGGTACAGATAATAGTCTCCGAAAAATTGCCAAAATCTACCTGTTGAACCTGTTTTAAATCATAAACAATAAACGTTGTTGAGGGCTTACATTTGATATCCGACTCTTGAAAGTGAGGCAATTGTTTTATCGCTTGGTCACTCAGCGCTTCTGGATTTTCAATTGGATGATATCTCCAAGAGGTGAAGATCTCTGCAATCAAAAAGACCTCCAGTTCACTTGGGAGGGGTTGGATATGAGCAATGTGGTCCATCAAAGGAGTCCGACCACGTCCAGTATTTCTACTAAAGCCATTAAGATGTATTACGCAGTAGATTATTTCCACTGCTGCTGGGGTCTGGTGCTCAAGCCTATTGAGAAGGAGGCTCTGGATATTTGAGAAATTTGATCCGAGTCTTAGAGTGATCTCAGAACGGGGAACAGTTCCAGAATAGCTATAGTGAAATTTCAAAAGCTCCTGAAAGTAGCTGAGAAGAGGCTGAACAACATAACCCATTGGGGGGCAAGATTTTTTCATGTACTCCTGAATGGGTACCAAGACCTTTAAGCATCTCTGGTCATCGTCATAGGCCAACGAGGTGGAAAGCAAGACTGCTTTACAACTGAGGATGTTCTTTATAGGAAGCTTGCTCTGTACCAGCTCTATATCTGAAAGACCATCAGGAAGTATTGAGAGAAGACTCAGTAGCTCCAGGGAGTGAGGCACAGATGTGATGCGGGGGCTCGACAGAGAGACAGCAATGGAGAAATCCAGATTTGACCGCTTGTCATAGCCATCTGACAGCAGTGAGGTTCTCTCTTTCTCCCAGCGGGCCAACACATTGGGGCAACCCTCCAATTCAACCAAATGGGCCATTAGGTCAATTGCGAGCGGCATGTTGCCAGTCAGGAGGAGAATTTTGTCAATGTCATCGCTGTTGTGACTATCATCTGCAATATCAATGAAGGTCTGTCGGGCAGCATCCTGTGTCAAGGGCTTCAGGGCAGGCAAGAAAGGCCGAGTCCAGCGCACTGCTGCTGGTCTTTCCGTCCCTCGCATTGTAATCTAGTATGATGTCAGGTACAATACTAAAGTGTGTATACCAGTGCTTACAATCAATGCAAGGCTCTTGACATCTGTAAGCAGAGATAAAAATTCCTCAATATCTCGACGGATCTCCATAGGCTCCCAGATAGTCTCCAAGTTATCCAGTATCAGGAGGCTGGCTGGATTGCTACTGAAATGATGCAGAATCGCTTTGGCCAGCTCTTTCTGTGGCTTCAGTCCCAAATGGGCCCCAATGAGAGTAACTAGTTCATTTGTACTTGATATGGTGTCACAAGCAACAAATACGCGATGCTGTCCATATTTCTCTGTGACTGTTGGATGATGCAAAACAGCTCTTGCGAGACTTGTCTTTCCTATTCCACCAGGACCTAAAATTGCTATCCTCTGAGTCTCCTGTATAAACAGTTTGAGGATGACTGAAAGTTCAGATTCTCGGCCATGGAAGATTTTTGGCTCCGAGGGCAGCATGGAAATTGAGTTTGAACTTGCCAGAATAGGGTTAACTTCAATGATATTGAATCTTAGTTTCAACCATACCTGTTGTAAGAGCTGGAATAAATTCCATTGGCCTGTGTAAAAGTTACTTCTTGATACACTCAGAATGGAAGGACTACATACCAATGATCCTTTGTCTGAAGTGGTACCTTTAGAAAAGGCCTCGATTAACTCTAGAACTTCTTGGTGTCTATCTTCCGCAATCTTTTGCATATTCTCAATCTCAGTGTGGATATTGATATCATAAATCTGTGGGAGTTTCCCTGTTTTCATACCGGCACATAGAAGATACCAAACCACTTACCTTCAAAAGATCTAGGGCTTCTTGCAAACCCACGTTACAATCCTTCAACAATTTGCTCATTTCCCCCTGACGGAAAAAGCGCCTGATCTTGCTTTTATCCTGTTGGGCCTCCACAAAAGTGTGGATCTTGTAGAGTGTGCTGAGGACATACACTCAGTAACAATAAGATAACTATGGACCAGGGGCCCCTACTCTGTGAATTTTCCGACATGATTCAACATGGTTGGTGAGTCCAAATCTGGACCAACCCCCGGCTTGATATGGAGAGAAACAATCGCACAGAGCAGCCCATAGGTCTGTTCTAGCAACTGGGTACAATCACTCTTGTTTTGTCTGACAGTCTATCGCAGCAAAAATGAGATAAACTCCAAGTGCAAGTTACCATAGTGAAAATGTACCTGGACAGCAGTGAGCAGAGACTTGGCCGTGTTACAGATGGGTTCCAAAAATGGGGTTTTGAGGCTATGAGCGAGGACCTCCAAAGTATCGACAGCTATTGTGAAACATTTTAGAATATTGGTTGATCGAAGTTCGGGTACAATGGGCTGATGTGGCATTTCGGTCTGATGAGCACAGATTTCAACTGTGCTGGTAGACAGCTGAGCTCCTTTTATCCTCGATGCCCACCGGAAGTTGCGGAATCATTAGCACTTAACAGTGTAATATAACTAAATGAAATAGTTGCCCCGAAGTTGGTGCAGATAGCAGTAGCATTTATCTGGCACGGTCCTACCCTTGAACACCGGTGCTAAAAACTGATAATTGGAGCTATGAATATATATCTTTGTTCTTTAATTATGAGTGCACCACCCACGTCTTGAATGTGAACCGTATCTAGACAAAGAACATCATTTGTGCTATCAATCCCGCCCCTCCCTGCCCCTCTCCTCCCTCGCTGCGCTCGGTGGGTTCCCCGAGCCGGGGCATCCCAGGTCGCCACTCTCAAGCCTCTTCCTCGCTTTCTATAGATCCCCACCTAACTCTAACCTCTTTTGGCGGGACGGCACGGCGGATATCCGGAGTTAGGGCCCGCCACGCTTGCCCTAACTCCTCGACAGCGCAGGATAGATGTCGTTAACGGCTTGCTGCATCTCAGTATTCAATCAAGGTCAATGAAGGCAGGTGGAGTGAGCCTCGGCATCGAGTGGACTGAATGCTGCGGAGTTGGTCTGAGCGGAGAGTAAAATATGTATATTACCGCTGGTTTACATAAATATACGAAGTATACTAAGTCTTTGAAAGTATATGGGACTTGGTACACTTCCGGGCTCGCGTTCTTTCTGACATTATGCGGACTGCATATATATGGACCCCGGTTCGTCGGGGCGTGGGTATTGAGATCGGATCGGAGATGCTCTAAATAGGGCTATGCTCGGTTCAGCGGTGATCTTGATCAGCAGCACTAGTAAACTGTTGCAGCACTTGGAGACAGCATGAAACTGCGCATAGTGTGCTATTTCGATCACTTGTGACCTGTCGACTGTCAACTGGACTTTGACCCGGAGCTTCAACTTTGCCAACTCACCGGTGCAGATCCGGGTGTCCACACTAATTGAGCAATGCCCGCCTCGTCGAAATCAATAAATAAATCACCCCCGTTCCGGGACGACTCGAAGTAGGGTAGGTATTTAGTCCTCATGCCGGCCACACTCATTTTTCAGTTGGTTGTTGTCTGAAGTAGCATGCTCGTTGCGGCGGGCAAATGTCGCTGTGTGCCACAACGTGTCGAGCGAGAGTCGAGGGTGCTAGTCTCTTATAAACAAATGCTACAACAAAGGTCACTCGTACCTCGCGATGTTGTAGGAGGGAAGAGTGCTTTATGATTATTCGGACTGATCCGAGTCAGCTTCTCCTTCTTGAAGACATGTACCTGCACTTCTTTTAAGTAAATCTGTGACCTCAGGCCGCCGACCCGCCCCGCCGCCTAAGCCCTTTGCCAAACAAGTCGCTCGACGCCATCAACTTTGATGCGCTCCCGGCGTCAGTGATGCCCCATCACCGGAACCATCTGATCAACATTTTCGGCACCCACTCTCCTCTGATTGTTCCGCTCTTCCTCTGCCGCTTTTCACGCTGGTGCACTCGAAGCACTGCATCGCCGGTCACCGCCCACGACGATTGGCAGCTTGAGGAGCACACTCTACCCTGATGTCTTCTACGAAAAGGACGGCACCAGCGCGCGAATCACGATCTCTAGCTCTGGAACGCGGACATCGACGCCGTGCATAGACAACCGTGAATGGGCGGGGCGTTATGCCTGTTGGAATCAATAGAGCAATCCAGTATTAGCAGTGAACCTGTTGGAAAACACACTGAAATGATGCTACTCGGGGTGCGGTGGAACGATAACTATGAAGCCGAGATAAAGGTCTAAACCAATATACCCAACTAAACAATCAATCAAACAACAACTCCTCTTTATGAGTAATGATAATCGCGGGTGTTCGGGGGTAAAGACCAAGTATTAGGTCAATAGATCGTTTACTGTTCAGAGAACAGGGGAGTGGGATAGACAAGGGTTGCAAAACCAAAGTCGAGCAATACGCACTATGTTCAAGACTTCGTACAAGCGGTGGGTTCGTGGGTTTTTAAGGCAATAACAGCCAGTAGCCGGCGAGTTTATGTCAATTAAGACGGGTTTGTTGGATTTCTCCAGGTTGGGACACGATACACTCCTGCAGGACCACAGTATATGACAGAACACAGAACACAAGTCACAGAACACAAAACACACACACAACACACACACAACACACACACAATACGACCCGCAGTGCTGGACAGAGTCCACACAATTCACAATTCAGTCACACAGTCAATCACAGATACAATCCAATCCAATCCAATCGTTGCCAAAGGTACAGTACTCGGTTCGAGATAATGGTCACTTGGGTCTTAGAGCTAAACGACAACTCCGAGCCACAACGCCGGTGCGTATGTGAACAAGGTAAACCGAGTGATGTCACTGCACCATTGTGCGCGAAACCCCAAGGCAGTCTGCTCTAGAAGAGTCAAAGACTAATCCTAGCCACAGCACCAATGTGCAAGTGAACAAGGTAAACCAAACAATGTTGTGCACGCGAGTTGTACACAGAACTGTCGGGCAGTCTGCTCCAGAACCTCTCTAAACTACGTGCTTTTATACTACTGGGATCTCGACTTTACAACACATCTATTACTACACCTCGAAAAGCACTCCGTCCCGGCGTGGAGCCGCGGAACGATCTTAGGGAATCCCCTGACTCCTATTGGCCACGCACCGGCTCTATGAGTCAGAGCTCTCCTTGGTACTCAATCAGTTTGAGAGTTATTGGTTAATCGAACGGAAGCTTCCGAGCAGTCGTCTTCTTCGTTTAGTGCTCGTCCCGAGCATCAGTCTTCATCGTCTATGATATGGCTACCTGTGGACACCTTCCCCGTGTCTGTAGCTAGTCTGGTTGTTGTGATAGATCAAAGTTCCACTTGTCTCGGTAAGTACCGGTGCTATCGCGATTTGATGTTTAATCCGCACAGCTATTCTGATGCGTAGGCACGCTCGGCTGTCGGCAACTCACTTTGTCCGTGTCTATTTACAGAGGTCTCGCCCCATCCAAGGGTCTGGACTCGTCATGTGCATTGTCGCGCTGTTCTCGATAAGAGACACAATGGTAAACAATCTCGAAGTCGGCCGCTTTGGAAGGCCCCAGTCGCCTGCATGCGATGTCATGTATTCCTTCCCATCTCCTTGATACTAGTCTAGCACTCAGCTCATCTGCATGCCCACGGGTACTGATATAAGGTAGTTAGTCCTGTTCTCGGTAAGTCGTACTTTGGCCCCAAGTCGAGGTACCACCATAGGATCATGCCAATAGAGAACCTAAGCTATGTGACTGTTAAGCTACTCGTTCGGAGCTCCCGATAGCTTCTTATAGAATAGAGAGAGCGTGCTTTATAAGTATAAAGAGAGCGTGCTTTATAAGTATAAAGACGCGAAATGCGAAATACACCTGTGGTTTGTACACAGTTTATCAGCGCGGGGAATTCTTCGCTAGCTACAGAACATATAAACTACTTTACTGTAATTAAGGCACACATTTAGCTTGTCGAACACAAAGTACAGGAACATGACAGAGGGAATGAATCGAGCAGTTAGCAGTCGGCAAGGCAGTGCGCGCACATAGCACTTGTAACTCCAACAATGCACGTGTGGCTCACAACTAACTGGCCCGCACACCCGTTGCTGCCGCCGAAACCGCTCCTCCCGGTTAACACAACACCCACCGCACCAATGCTCCACTGGGAAAAGCAGGCCGATGTGCATGGCTACACGCGCATTGTGATAAGGACCGCGGTGCTACGGTGTGAAATGATGATGGTATTCGCGGTGTAGCTGCGTTCGTCCTCTAGGGGTTATATCGGATGGTTTCTAGTTTAGAGAGGTGGCAGTGGAGAAACAGGTATGTTGGTCCAGATGGTGTACTCGGTTGGAACTGTGTGGTTAACAAAACGGACGGCTTAGAATATAAAAATACTTGTTCAGATAGGTCAGTGATGAACGGTCTGAACTCCTAAAGTCTCCTCTTCGATTCGGTTTACCGCCTTTCCCCTAGGTGCTGGGCGAGAGACTGAATGCGTGAATCCTCCAAGTCGGGGATTCCGTGGTGGCTTTAACGTCGACAAGAGTCGGTCGTACGGCGATGGTGTTGCTTGGTACGTCCTTGCAGTCATAGACGATTTGCTATGTAGACCTTTACAAGGTTCCCACTACTGCACGACGATGTGTCTGCGTAGGAAGGTGTGCACAGGTAAGGCTTTTGAGGATGATGAAGCGCGAGCTCTTTGAAGAGGAGCTGCAGGTGTGGGAGGAGAGTAGAGTGCCCTAGAGCAAGCATGAACTGGTGTGTGTGTGTGTGTGTGTGTGATCAACTCTTGTATTGGGGGACAAGGTACACTGGGTGAAGAGTGGGGGAAAACTCTTGCCCAAGAATTTGATGACTACTGGCTAAAATAGGTGGTCCTTTTATACCTTTTCTGACTCTACACAGCCTTCAGCCCCTGTCACACCATAGACCTTCCCTAGAGAACGATCCCAGCGGATAGAGAGCACCAATCCCCGAGGATTCAGCTTATAGAATCGCTGTGTCAGCAAATCCGGCGGGATTTGGTGTCAAAACCTCGTTGTAACAGTCGATTCCGGCAGGATTCACTGACAGACCAGCAGGATTTGGGATGTGGACTCATTGGGTTGTGTTTCAGGCCTCGAACACGTCCCAACATGGATGAATCTTCCCGTGTGCTGTCGGTGTCCGTCCTCTATCCGGCGGGAGCTCGGTGGTTGTCACTTTGTGGGCGGAGTGCGAGGATACAGGCCTCTCTGAGGGCATATCCCGGGGGATTCCCATGGGTAGAGCCTGTATCTTGTAAAGTCCGAACTGTAGGTGGTACTCAAGACGTCTGGGGGGTTTGTGGTGCGCGAGCTGCGGCGTAATCCTGTGGGATCTTGGTCGTATCGCGCCGTGGTGACAGATGTGTGCGAAATCCCGTGGGATTGAGTTTGTGAGGATGCTTGTAGCATTGGAATTATATGAGATCCCGAGGGAAGAGGTCGCTGGGGGTGCGGTTGGTGTTGTACGAGGTGGATTCCCGCGGGAAGGGGCACAGCGAGTGAGATTCCCGGAGGAATATCCAAATGCGGATTCTTGTAGTCCAAATCGGGTGATTGTGTCATGTCAAGTCCGTCACAGCCGTGTTGATGCGCGAGGGCATACGCAGAGTATATGGGACCCTCACAGCGTCAAGTTCTCCACCGCAAATGTTGTCAGGTCTGCTTCGAGCGGGAGTTGGGTGGGGCGGGGATGTGTGCTACTGCCGATCGCCGCCCACCAGAACAAGTACCGCTTGCAGCTATGTGCTCGCCGTTGTCGAACCGCAGGTTCCTGGTGACGGCGCGCCATACTAATATGCCCGAAGGGAAGGATGACGGGCGCGATCTTGGTAGCTCGGCCGCGCAAGGGCGTGGTGGCGGATTTGCGCGCAAGGGCGTGGTGGCGGATTTGCGCGCAATCACCACGTTCGCTGAGTCTGCGACTTCGGGGTCATGGGTGGTTGGACACGGTGCGCGATGAGGATTTAGCCTACCCATGCTGGCATAGGCGGTGGGAACATGTGCTACATGCACGCCGCCCTGACGGCACCGTGGTTCTTACGTTGGGCGCATGCCGCGCCCTGCACACAGCCTGGCACTCACGCTCGCGACCCCGCGTACGACGCAGGTTTGCCTCATACCTCACTGATTGAAGATTTTGATCTCGATCTTATGGGGTCATATGGGGATGAATTTCCATGCATGAAGCCACGCGCGTTGTGATAAGGACCGCGGTGCTACAGGTGTGAATGGGATGATATTCAGTTGGTAGCTTGGTCGTCCTCTAGGGGGTGATACGAATGAAATTCGGTTAGAGGAAGTGGTGGATCAGCGCTCTGGTGGTTCCTGTAGGTTGGCACTTGGGTGAACGCGGGATGGTCAATGCAAAATGGGGTAAAAGGTGGAATATACTCATCAGGCTAGCTGTTCCCTAGCTTCCTGAACTCCTAAAGCTTTCTACTTCGTCTCTAGTTCAACGCCTTTCCCCAAATGCGCGAGGCGTGAGCTGTGATGCAGGAATCTGCTGGTTGAGGAGGGCAGTGAGCGCGAGCTTCAATGAAGAGCTGCAGTGGGGAGGAAGGTAGAATGTCCAAAGACAAGCGCGAACTGAGGTGGGGGTAAACTTCTGTATTGGTGGGCCTAGTACACTTGGTGTGGAAGTGGGGGAGAACTAGAGACCAAGAAGGTACTGTCTACTGTGTCTAAAATGTGTCCTGTTTTATACCCTTTCTCGCTGCACAGCCTCAAGGCGCCCGCTACATGTGCTACTTGCCTTGAGGCAGGTGTGTCCATGTGGTCGGTATTGGCGTCTGGGCAAACACGAGAGTTAAACCGAAGAATTGCACAAACACGAGCTGCCAATTTGAATTGAAGGTCAATTCGGTCAAACGCAAGGGTTCAGACCATAAGGAGTGGACACCCTGTTTCATGGTCCAGCCGCATACGGGGTGTGGGCTCCCGCGATGCGTCGGTGCCCTTGTTTCGGGGGTACAAGGTGGTGGGGATGCGGTGTTTGACCAGAGTTCTCTTCCGACTGGCGGTTCCACACTCGCGAGTGTCCTGGTGCCTGGCGATCACAGAATTTGAGGATGTGACAAATCTCTTCGAGGAATCACCTTCGAACCAGTGATCGGAGTCATGTGGTGTAAGTGCCATGGCATTGTAGAGTGTCTCTTGTTGGTCTGCGTCGCGGTTCTGACATATTTTGCGTAGTCCTGTGGCATTCTACTACGCGGCGCGCCGTCCAATAATTCCGATTCGATTTTTGGGAGTCCCATGACAGGCAGAAGCGTCGCATCGCGTGGCTTCACATGTTTCTTCTGGTGCATCTCGCGCGCTTCGGTGTGAATTTCGATGTTTCTTGGCACTCGTAGCGCTTTATGTATGTTTCCTTGCATCGTTAATTTTGCTAGCCAATCTGTCATTGTTATTCTTATAGTGTATTCCCAGACACCCAGCTTTGCTGTCGGTTGGACGCGTCAACATTCAAAGCACGTTCTCTGTACACTGTATTAGAGGATTCTAACTATCTTCATTCCACTGTCTTTCATCTGTAAACCTGGAGGAACCGCTTTTTTGACCTCCTGGTTTTCTCGACATTTTACCAAGTTCTGGGCATCCCGCCCTTTTCAGGCTCGTGTATCTGCATTGGTTATTCGGCCTCACCCCTGGCTCAGCTTCATCAAATAGGCAAGGTCGCAATCGGCAAGAGGGGTGTGGGCATCCTGAGTGCAGTGTACAAACACGATGGTTCGAGCACCTCCAGACTCCTGTATACGTTCAGTCGGATAGAAAGTTTGAGATGTGAGGGGTTGTGTCAAGATTCCTAAAAAATGCGGAGCGGCGCCGCATGTAACACACGAAATTAATTGTCTGGGTGGAAAGACTTGCGAGGACTTGAAGTATCTTGCAAGCGGTATACAAGTCTCGGTGCACTGACTGCCTTATACTGATTCGAGTCTACGGATTATAACACACCTCAGCATCTTACCTCAACGCCAATCTCAAGTCCAAATATCCCAGAGACCTGTCGAAGAGGCACCGTAGGGTTTGATCTTATCCACAAGGATGCGGTTGAAGGAGACTCGTCCCATTACTTTCAACTGAATTTCAAATTCGGGGACACGAGAAGCGACTCGGATCTAAATGTAAGAGTATGATTGAGGGTCGCTTCAAGCTCTTCAACTTGAAGACTTCTTGAAGTCTTGTCATTGAGCCCCTTTCAAGCGCCAAGGATTCTCACACAAGCGTTCCCCGTCCGACCACTAAATAATCCCACCCAAGAGACCTCAGACAACTCGGACACGCCTCCGAACCAGCTCGAAGCATGTATTTGACCCTTCAGTATCAACTAGATGCTCAGAATGAGGTCTGCATTGAGTACATGCCTATTGTTGAGTATCTGCACAGAAATTTGAGTCAGCAGAGCACAAGGCTTACCTGCAGAACACATTTGAGGGTGCTATATATTTGTGGGCGAGCGGCGACGGGAGACCGCACGAGTTCCTGAGAATATATTTGCGCCATAGAATTGCAGGAATAGACCATGGGTCTGATTGTTGAAAAATACAGTTAGTGTGGACCGTCCGATCGTGCAAGGAATGGGGCGCGGACAGCTCTGTCAGTATGTCTAAAAGAGATGTCTCGTAACTTGAAGAGACCGAGGATTGAGCGATTGAAGCCCTGTAAAAAATGAAACATGAATAAAAATGCGAAATAATGGAGAGTTGCAAACTTGAGGGGGATGTAAGTTTCCGCCGAGCCGAGAACACCTAAATGTTCGTGATACATCGATGAAACAAGATGAATTGGAGAGCTGTAAGCAAACATATCGACATTTCAACTCGACGAATCGAAGTCATTTGAACTTACCCCCATTTGCAAGCAGATAAGAGTAACACCTTAAAGGTCGTGAGTGAGAGCGCCGCAGTAAAAGTTGAGGGGACCCAGAGCCAGAGACACAGGTCCGCTTCCGTCGTTCATTCCTTTACACTGTCTGTAGTCGTTATAGTACTAAGGTGGCGACGAGTGGAACCAAAGTTCCTTATTTGGTCGAGCTGGTGAGTCACGTACTCGACATGTGTGCCGAAGCTGCCGGCGCCGGTGGCGCACGGCACTGCCACGTGCCCTCCGACGAGCGCGCCTGATGCAACGCTGTCAACCGGCTCGCCGGCCCGGTCGCTTGCCATCGGGCTTGTTGCCAAACTCTTCCACTTCTTGTACATACTGACAATCTAACCAAATCAAATAATCATATACTACTACGGACTCATGTTGTAGTCTGTCGATTACCCAACGCGTTCTCGATCTTATTATGTAATCTTAAATTTCTCGAGCCTTTGAACCACGGTTACGACGTGTCTTTCGACATTCTGTGGTGTATTTTTCGTCCAGTACACCCGAATAAACAGCTTTCTTGGTCATTTCCCTCACCCGGACCGCGCAATCGCGATGCCGAATTTTGATGGGGCGGCCACGTGAGCACAACAGTGTTTCATTTCTCTTCGAGAATGGGGCACACGTCAATTCTGAAGAGGCGCATCTCATCGGAATCCCAATCCAGGCCATTGGGTCTCTTAATATTTGTCCGTTGTAGTCAGGTTTAAGCGGGAAAGCCTTTGATGGGATTCAAACTCCGCCGATTATATAATAAGGTCGAGCTTTTAACACCGAGCGCGTGGTAAATTCCAAACTACGAGGGGGCAGACCTGCCAGTGTCGATGTCGAGGTGGCTCTTGTCGCGCGTCCGCGTCACCGTTGTCGGGTTGATTGACAGCGGTGGCGGCCTCGAGTAGAGTAAGTACTCATTGAGTTGGCGGCCGCGCCGGGGCTAGCATCTGCGCAGGGGGCCTAGTGTCGAATTCAGCAGGATCAGCTCCCGAGTCCCGATGCTATTTATTTCGTGCCATGATCGCCGTGATCCGCCACCAGATCTGACATTATCTGCTTCCGCAAGCTCACACGCGTTCACAATGACAGATGCACGCGGCTCCCACGCTGCTCAACCGACCTCCATATTATTTCTGTGCTCTCAATTTCCGCTGCGCAAAAGACACGTAGTGAAAAACGCTAGGGCTGGGTATTAAATGAACCTGTAATTTACAATCCAAATATTACATGTAATTTACATGTAATCTTTGTTCTTTACATCGGACCTCCCATTCCCCTTGTAATAAATGGTAAACTTTGCAGAACTAGACACAAGAGGTTCCTGCATACGCTCAACGCTCGTCAGTGCATTTTCCGGGTTAAATTATAGCTCCTGGGTCTGATTCAGAGTACCTGGACATTTGGCCGGTGGGCCTCAGCCTGAGGCATCAAATTGTCATCGCCGTGACTCAAATGACACCTGGGATTCAAATGGCACCTGGAATTCTTGGGGGTCAGACGACGGACGATCGACACATAGATCTCCCTCCATAAATTTCTGGACTCGAAATCATGGACGAGGAGCAGTATGACATGCTACTCGAACTCGCAAATGCCTTCAACCATCGAGGAATGTCTCGACCACGGAGCTCAGTGAAGGGTTGGTGGACACCTTTGGCGATCAATATTGGGACGAGCCGCTGGCCAAGCCGTTCAGCAACTACTTCAATGAGGTCCAGAGCTTCGAAGTAGCTGCTCCGAAGGCAAAGTGGACTGCTCAGAACGCGACGTGGGGCAAGGACGACGGCAGATGGTAAATATTACATACCTTACCAACTTTACAAACTTTACAAGTGTTCTTTACTGTAAAGAATGGTAAAAAATTCCGGCCTGCGGCACTGTGCGGCCCTCTTTATTACCGTAAATTACAGGCCTCTTGTGAGTTACAGGAGGTCCCCCCGAAGGATACTGTAACTTACACCCGGGATTCTTAATATTACCCAGCCCTAAAAAACGCAGCTCAGACTCGACGTGAATGGGGTCCAAAAAGGTGCGGGCGGCGCCGGGACCGGACCCGACCCTGAAAGGAAGCTGATTTTATGATGGCGACATCGCCACGGTGATTCCCATCACGCCAAATCGATCCTCCTCTTCCGTTCCCCCGCATTCATTTTTCTCTTCCTCTCCCTTCCCCTCCCCCTTCCCTGCTCCTTCCTCGGTGCAGGCGCGCAGCCCACTAGACCAGCACCGCCCCGCCGATGCTGCTGCTCACCTGGGCCCGCCTGGGCGTCTCCACCCCCTTCGACCCGCACCACAAATTCGTCTCCTCCCCGCTCCTCCCCCCCGCCGCCCTCGCCGCGCTGCGCCTCCTCCTCGTGCTCTACGCCGTGGCCTCCCTCTGTACCGTCCTCGCCTTCAACTTCGGCGCCGGTGATAGATGCCCTTCCTTCTCACCCTCCTGAAAGCCGAGTGCTGATGGGCGAGCAGCTTCCTAAGCTACTTCACGCAGCTGTCCTAGATTGCGCTGGCGGCGTACTACTCCGCCGCCGCCGTGCAGACGCTCGCGTACGCGCGCTACGGGCGCTAACCGCTGCGCCGCTGGCCCCGCACGCTCCAGGCGCTGCACGTCCTCCTTCAGTCCACTATCACCCCCTTCCGCGCGTCCCCGTCCCCGCCCCCATGAATTCGCATTGATTTGGTTCCTGCAGCCCTCATCGTAACCATCGTCTTCTGGGCCCTCCTCTCCGACGGTGACACGTTCGAAACCACCTTTAACAGTGCGTCCCTCCCTCCCTCCTTCCTTCTCGGGCGCGCGCGCCGATGCCGCGTTGCTTGCACGCGCCCGTCCCCTTCTGCCCTCCCCCCTCCATCCCTTGCACCTAACTTACACCCGCCTCCGCAGCCTGGTCAAACACCTCCCTCCACGCCCTAAACACGGCCTACGACCTCCTCGACCTCCTCCTCTCCAACTCCAGTGCGAGTGCAATCCCCCACGGTGCGGCGTGCGCGCGCGCGGCGTTTGGGGCTGCGCAGCAGCGACTCCTTGCGCTCGCGCGAGGGCGCAGGTACGAAGAGTAGCACGGCGCGGGCGGTGCAGGCTCGGCGTACGGCGGCGCGCTCACCGAGGTCAGTCGCGGGGAGGCACTAACGCACGGCTCCGTACTCGCGGCAACGACGCGCGATGTCGACGCGGCGCTGGAGCACAAGCCGAGCTCACACACGGGGATACGGCGAGACAGGTGCAGGTGAGCACGCGATTCGATTATTTGCCCGCGCGGACGAGGAGATGCGGCGTGCGTGGCAAGTGCGCCCGCGAGACCGCGGTGCCTACGTTGCGCGGGTCGTGCGGATGGGTGCGTCCGCGTTCTTGCGCGCTTCGTTCAGGCGGGACGAGTCGCGCGGGCGCGAGCTGCGATGTGCGGGGTGCGGGCGCCGCGGGTCCTCGTGCTCGCGCAGGGATGTGGCGCTCGGAGGGACGCGTGCGCGATCGGGGGTGCAGCGGCGCGGGACCGAGAGCCCCGTATTCGCGATGGGAGTGCGGGGGAGTGCGGGCGCTGCGTCGAGTACCCGGGGACGGCGCGCGGCGCCCTCGTTGTGCGGGCCCTCATGCTCGCGCAGGGATGTGGTGCTCGGCGGGACGCGCGCGCGGTCGGGGGTGTAGCGGCGCGGGACGAGAGCCCTGTATTCGCGGAAGCAGGCGCTGTGGGAGCGCGGGCAGCGTCGAGCGCCAGGGGACGCCTCGTGGTGCGGGCGGAGGGAGTCGCGGGCATGCGGAGAGTGGAGTGGAGCGGCGGGCTAGCTGCGAGCGTCGCTGTCCCTGCGTCGAGTAGCGCGCGCAGGGAGGCACCGGGTCCCCGTACTCAAGGGGATTCGGTGGGCGAGGCACGCGGATGGGGTGCAGGTGCGACGGGGAGCGCGGCGCCGGCGCTTCGGGGAGGCCTCGTGTCCCCGTGCTCGCGGCGATGCGGCGGGGGATATCGTGAGCGAGACGCGTGCGGATGAGGAGGAGCGCGGTGTGGGCGGTACGGGGAGCGCGCGCGGGGACACCTACGCACGGCAATGCGGCGGGGGATGTCGTGAGCCAGGCGCGCGCGGATGGCGAGGAGGACCAGCGCGGGGCGCGGGCGGTGCAGGGAGCACGCGGGGAGATACCGAGTCCCCTTACTCGCGGCGATGCGGCGGGGGATGCAGCAGAGCAGTTAACGAGATGTGGGCATGCGGGGACGCGCTGGGCGCGAACGAAGCCAGTGCGGGGAGACGGACGGATGCGGTGACCAATGCGCGCGCGGGTGGGATGCTTGTGCGCAGGGCGGGGGTGGAGCGAGGATGAGAAGTGCGGCGCGCATGTTACGGCGATTACGCGCGGGGAGATACCAAGCGCCCATACGCGCAAGATGTTGGGCGATGGGCGTGCGCAGATGTACTACCCGTGGCGCTCTGCGAATCGGGCGAGGCGTCCCCGGACGCGTCAGCGCCAGCGGCAAGTCCCCTGCTCGCGGCACACCCGCCCGGGGCCCCCGCGCCCTCCGCGCGGGAACCTGCGTCGATAACTAGTCGGTACTTAGTTTCCTTATTTCCTCAATAGATTTCGTTTCTGTCTTGATTTGCGCGAAAGATTTAGCCCCGCGCCGCGGGATAGGTGTGCTTTGAAGCCGGCGTCAGTCGGGACGAGAATCTGAGTTGAGCGTAGCGTTGTAATTAGTATGTGTAGTGGAACTCGAAGAACTGACCTTTGCCTTGAACTCGACTCGTCCTCGGATCTTTGGATCGGAACCGCCGCCCAGCTTACCTTGAAGTCAAGTTAGTGTGCAGAATGAATAAGACTCGGGACCTTGCTTACCTCCCAATTGAACGAGAAAGCCGTTGAGCATGTGATTTGATTGAACACGCACAAGGGCTGAAAAATCAAGGTATACATAGGTCAGCGCTGATTGCAAACATAAGAAGGGGGATGGATGGATGTATGAATGGATGGGAGACTCGGCCTCGATGGTACGCTACTGTAGATGAGATGATGATTTGCCTCGATTGTGATGGCGAATGAACATTGACTTGAGTTCAAGTCACAGTTCAACGCTCCACGAAGCCACAGGCGAATCTTGAACAGAGTCAGTAAGGCCTTAAGATCGCTTTGAGGAAACAGACCCAGTTCAGGATCCAGACCATTTGAATATAGTCTCGACGTCGAGCCGAGCCCTCGTCCTGAGTCAATATAACACCGCACGAGTCTGATAAGTTTAGGTCAACCATGGCGGAATTGAATCTGTGAAGGAATTAGCACCGACACCTACGGTAACGTTGGATGTATAGTGTGAATAGATGTACCTCCCATCGAAAGAGATAGTAACCCGTGACCCGAGACTGGTTGACAATAATCTCGGCGTCGGTGCAAAGTCGTGTTCCACTACAAAGTTCTATATGGTTCGATGCAATTCAACCTGTAAAGCCAAGTCAATTCACTGTAAGATTTCAGTATATATAGACATACCTAAAACCTCCGTGGCCCGAGACCCATTGACAGTAGTTTCAGCGTCGCTCCGTAGCCACGCGGGCTTGAATTCAAAGCCGAGGTTGCGGTGAATGCATGTAATTGAACCCCGGGTAATAAGGAGATTGTATTGAAAGTGCTGTGAACGAAATGAAGGTCAGTAAAGATCGCATTACAAGTCAGAAAAATAAAGATGTACCAAAGTTCAAGCGCGCGAATCTAGAGCACGAACAGAGTCAACAAGTATAATTAAGGTATGCAGGAATTGTATTGGAGGCACTGTTACGAATACTTATGTTTTTTGTTTTACGGGGATTCTGATCACGTGTTTGATCGCCGTCGGCATCCAACACGTGCTCAGAGAATCCGCCGGGTTGAAATTTATGGTTGAAGGTTGGAGTCGACGTTTCCTGCGGAGATGCACAGATACACAGGTCTTAAAATGCTTAAATAATTTATGGGCAGTAAAAGTACAGGACATAGCATCGAGAGAGTCCAAATCGGGGTAAAATCGGCTCTGATTCAAGTGACAAGTTCGTTCAATTCCTTTGGGGGGCACCTGTATTGCACCACTGATACCAGAAATCAATTGAATTAGATTCAATATGTTTAGGAAAGGCTCTGGCTACTACCTTCATGAATTCTAAGCAATCGGAGAATGCACCAAGATGTTTGTGCGGGGATGTACATACGCGGAATGATAGGACCCTTGATTATCCCGCTAAGGCCTGGTTCAAATTCTGACATTTCTGGGCGATTTTGACGTCCAGGCCTGGTTGAAATCCTGACAAAATGCACTTCGGGAGGGAGAAGGCCTGGTCGGCAATCCTGACATACGGGAGCTGGACTTGTTGGCCTGGTCTCCAGTTTTGACATATTGCTCAACTGGCGTAGAGGTCTACCAGGGTCTACCTTCTTAGCGCTCGTGTCTGATTGGTAACTTGAAATTTCTGGTTGCTCGTTCGATCCCCACTACTGTGCGCTTTTTATCATTTGGAGCCCTCGTATGAGGAACTGTCTTGCTGACCTGCCTGGAATGACAAATCATATCAACTTTGTAGTTGTCCCCCCGTGTCGTTGCTGAACATCGGCTCAGACAATTTCCTTGATGCAGCCAATTAAACCCTTCCGCACTCTGTTTGGGGCCCAGCGGCAGGCTTTCACGTTATTTTAAGGCCAATCCTGACATTTTGAACCGATTTTTGAGGCCTGGGGGCGAAAAACTGACATTTTGGGACCGATATGAGGCCTGATTCATAGTCCTGACATTCGGCGGAAAATTTTTTAGGCCTGTACCAGGTCCTGACAAAACGCTCCGAAATTTTTCAAATCCGTCCTGACATTTGAGCCCAAAAAAAACCAGGCCTTAGCGGGATAATCAGGGGTCCTATCATTCCGCGTATGTACATCCCCGCACAAACATCTTGGTGCATTCTCCGATTGCTTAGAATTCATGAAGGTAGTAGCCAGAGCCTTTCCTAAACATATTGAATCTAATTCAATTGATTTCTGGTATCAGTGGTGCAATACAGGTGCCCCCCAAAGGAATTGAACGAACTTGTCACTTGAATCAGAGCCGATTTTACCCCGATTTGGACTCTCTCGATGCTATGTCCTGTACTTTTACTGCCCATAAATTATTTAAGCATTTTAAGACCTGTGTATCTGTGCATCTCCGCAGGAAACGTCGACTCCAACCTTCAACCATAAATTTCAACCCGGCGGATTCTCTGAGCACGTGTTGGATGCCGACGGCGATCAAACACGTGATCAGAATCCCCGTAAAACAAAAAACATAAGTGATGTTCTGCGTTATTATGGAATGATGGAGGATGCAAGACCAAACAACCCATTTCTATTGGCCATCTTGCATCGCTCGACGTCAACTTTGGACAAATTTGAGCTTAGGAGCTCAGAATTCACCGCCCGGATTTCTTTTTGAACAAAGCTACATTTTGCATGAATGGTTGGATAATTCTAATGAGAAACCCGGTTTCTCCAATCCTTAATGGGAAGCCGGGTTCCCAGAAACCCCAAGTGATGGCGGCATTGGTGCCGGCAAATGCCGAAAATGCCGAGCGAGTATAATAATTGGTAGTCCTCTATTTTCAGTGTGACCATAAGCCAGTGTAGGCCTCATCCCCTCTTGTAAATCCCTCGGATACCTATACTTAGGCAAGCTGTGCCTTAGAATGTGTTAGTCAGTGAATGGCGGTTCACTTCACATCTATTCACTTTTGTTCAACTGCACAAATTGGGCAGATAGTGGCTACTCCTACTTGGCGGCGATGAGGAGGAATGACAGAAACACCATACCAGGTAAACTCATATCTGAATACAGGCACTGAACACAGAACCAGTAGCGCAAGACCTTGTATCTCAAAATATTGCAGGCCAACGAGCTCTGTACCCATTTCGGGCTTTGGGACAGTGACTGTTATCATTTACCTGCCAAGCAGGCCGATGCACCAAGTTTTTTTGATCACAAACAAGTTACGGAGGAGCCTTGAGCTTGAGCTGTCTGGCGCGAAGAGCTTAAAACTCCGCTCACGGCTTGATTGCCGGACAAGGGTTTCTTGTTAGAACTTTGAGAGGCTTCCCCAAAATTCCCTAAAACGGAAGGGTTTCTGGAGAAACCGGGTTTCTCATTAGAATTATCCGAATTGTTGGGTTGGTTTCGCAGCATAACTCCCAGCTTTCTTCATTTCACCCACGTCCTGTTGAAACTCAGCGGGAAGAATTTCTGGAATCCAGATATTGATCCTGAACCCGATTCGATGGATGGAATGCGCTATATTGCGGCCAACGTGTCAAGTCCTTGGACGGTGCACGTGCTTCCCAAAACGGATGCTTATAGAATAACGCTACTTGTGATGCCGCGGTAAATAAAGGACTACAATGTTTCCACCAATCGTAATTGAGCCATGGCTCGATCCACCCAGTATTACCGCACCGATTTTCGAGATTTACTGCTTGATTTACGAACGGGAATTGCCGGACATCTGTCATGTCGAACTTCCGGCGAACGTCGGAGGTGTCTCGCTGGCATCTTTCCTCATTACTAGTTCGATGTTGGGTCTCGGGGCTCTTATAACCTGTTGAAAAATGCCGCACGTTACATGTATCTGTATTGGATCTAGACTCACAGAATTTGGATCCTGGATTTATGGTTTATCTAGTGAAACGGTGTAACACCACATTTTACATGGGGGGGGAGCACGATCCAACGGAGCGCCGGTCTATCGTGGGAATATGGTGTTTGAATACATCGTAGTGCACATGTAGAATTTTAAGATACAAGGCGGTTTGAGGGGACCTGGAATTCCCGGTCATCTGCACTGATCGACTGGTTAATCACAAACCCGGTGCTGTGACTTGCCCCTTTCTGGTCCTCCCCTCCCACCACCATGCTACTACACCATCTCGTCTCATATGCTGCTTTAAAACAAATAAGTATGAGTACATGCCGTGCTTCGCAGCGGCCCTAACCCCCAAGTGAATAAATTGAAGGTCAGCGAGGATTGTGAGCGCGAGGAAAAAAGTAGGGACATACCAAACTAAGTAAAGTAAATTGCACGGATCTCGAAAGGCACAGTGGATGGATTCACGCGAGGTAAAGTCCGTTCGGGAAAATGATCAAAGCGCCGTGACACGAGGTAACCCTTCCCCGGAGACGTACCTTGGGACTACATCGATGTGTGCAAAGTGGGAAAAGAAGCGCAGGTGCAATACAGGCAAGTAATACGCGGTCTGAGAGGTGTGAGCATGATGTGACCCGCAGCAAGAGACGTACCGAGTCGGGACGTCGGCTGCGAAGAATGGGTAGTTATCCCGAGCTGGAGAGTGCCGACGGATTCGATTGGACTTGCGGGGGTCGGATCTGCGTTTGAGCAGGTCCGTCATTCCACCTCAACTGCACCCTGAGTTTTCTGAGGGATTGATTATGAATAAGAGATGAACGGCCGCGTGGGACGTAACGAGGGAAGTTTGAGGGCTTCGGTATTGGGGGCAGCGCACCTAGGGAAGAACACAAGTCAGTGAAGAGAACATGTTACCACAGAGTCAGTTGGGATCAGAATAGGATCGATAAGTTGCTCGCCATTCAACCTAGATTCGTGCACAGTCGAATTAATTATTGCCGTTTGCAGAAAAGTTGGCGGTGGCGGTAAATAGACACAAATTTTACCGTTTTGAATCCAAACTCGCGCGCGCCATAACTCGACAATCGCTCCTCAGATTCCAATGAATCCGGGTGCAATCGAATCGTCTCGTCGAACCTGAGGTGCCCCTGGGGTCAGGTTTCCGATCAGATGACCTCCTCACCACCCCAGTCGATTGGCCGTTTTTCACGTATGCGGGCCATAGCTATGCCACCGTGGGAAATGTGTGTGTGCTAAGTGTATGGGACGGTTCCTAATACTGCTAGTGAGTCCCCCCCGTGCTTGGACGGTGATCTGCGCCTGACAATGCTGCATAATTCCTCCATTTTCCTTGCTCGTTTCTGGCTTGCCCGATCCATTAATTGGTGCTTCGAAACATATGAACGCAATATCAAAATTGTTTCTTGTACACTTGGGACAGTACTAGTGAAGACTATGTACCAGATTAGACATGACCCTAAGTGTACCAACGTCAATTCGACAAGACATTTCGGGTATCCTCTGCATGTTGCTTTGGGTGCACAGTGCATGTAGCCTTACATTCTAGGGCATGGATGAGCAGTAGTAGGTGTGCTAGAGTGGTTTGATATGAATTCCACCAGAATTTGGCATGAGAAACGGTGAATTACCTGCATGGTAGATTGGTAGTGAATGCTTGCGTGGTACACAACATTGGAGTTGTAGTGACCTTCGTCACTTCGTAACTTCGCTTAAAGGTGCGAAGGTTCGTGACTTTGATGGAAAGTTGGGAAAGTTCGTCACATCGGCGAGTTTCCAGGGAAGTTCGTGAGACACAAATCAAACGCATCAACCCGGCCATCATTTTTCTTCAACTCAAGTTTCTCCGTATTCTTTTCATATAGATACCTTGCCTAACCGCTAACCTCTAACCCGAACCATTAACCCTAACCACTAACCACTAACCGCTAACCCTAACCCAAACCCAAACCGCTAACCTCTAACCACTAACCCGCTAACCCGAACCTAACCGGCCACTCTCGGCAAGTTGATGGCACGCATCACTCCGTGATGTGCCGAGGAGCGCCGCTTGACAAGTAACTCACGAACTTTCACAGAAGCTCGTCAAAATCACGAACTTTCCCGGATTTCCATCAAAGTTACTAAGTTTTCCGAAACTAAGCGAAGTTACGAAGTGACGAAAATAGCGTGGACTCCAACATTGGGGCAGACACAGACCTCCAGAACACATGGGTGGCTCTTCCAACCATGTAGGAGGTCCATACAGTGCAGTTAAACTGTATGAATACCCCCCGGCCCTCTTGCCGTGGCCCGCACGCATGAAATAGAGCTCTGTGAGCAATGCCGAGGAAGACATCATCATCAAGTATCATCATCAAGTTGCAAATCTGATGATGGGGGCACCTCGGGCTCAACGAGACAATTCGATTGCATTCGGATTCATGGAAATCTGAGCAGTGGTTGTCGAGTTATGGCGCGCGCGAGTTTGGATTCAGAACGGCAAAATTTGTGTCTATTTACTGCCACCGCCAACTTTTCTGCAAATGGCAAGAACCTCGGATGACACAACAGAGAACTACTGAGACGCGACCAGTCCGATTCATAGAAAAGGCCCTGAGAATGTCAGGGAAGAATGAGACCGAGCTGAGCGGGCTGATGATACCGCGCTCGAAGTGACTTGGCCTCGTGTAAGTTCAGGGAAATCGAAACACGTACGACTGATCGAGATTAGCAATGCGAAATGGCAAAAGGATGCCACCGTCGCAAACCAAGTCAGTAGAACGGCGAGAATGAAGCATAAGATCGGAGCTATGGGATTGATGGCAGACTCCGGAGTCCGTCGGACTCCGCCCGCACTCAAATCCCTGCACGCAAACCTTCACATGCAAACCTCTGCACAGATTCACCCCCAATGAAAACCCTGCAGTAAATCCCTTGAAGTAATATCCCCTCACCAAAACTAACAGACACAACCACCATGCATGGACCGTTGTTAAGGCTCATCTATGCACGCATTCTGCTACACTAGTCTGCGTGCAGTACGATCCCCTGAACAAGTTCCCATTGTAGCGGGGTGTATTTGCTCTGCTTGGGTGATACATATTTTTCCCAAGTCGGGCTTCCGGTGGATGTATTTCACTTCAACTGCAAACACAAGGATACCAATCTTTTCTGCCAATGGCACTGCAGCCCCGCTCGCTTTCGAAAACTTGTTAATAAAGACGACGAACAATTTTTTAATTCCTCTGCTGCCAGACAAGCCAATGTATGGTTTGGGAAGTTTCACAAATGTGTCCAGAAGATAGGAGTGCTACGGTGATGAGGACACAGGGCGAGTTGGTGATGTGGTTCAAGACGACGACCTTGTCATTGAATGCTCGAGGAACAGTAAGTCAGGTGCGAGGCAATCACCATGAAGACATCGGAGGAGGGAAATCCCTGCAGCACAAAGGGTGCAGGGACAGGATCGCGGGGTCTGAGCTGCAGCGAGGACGCCGGAGGGAGATCCCCATAGTAACACTGCTGCAGGGAGGTCCCTGCAGTGATTGCACTGCAGGGACAGAGGTGCAGCGCCCGTGGCAGAGCTATGTTGGTGCGGGGTTCTCACTGCAGGGGTTTCCCTGGTGAGAATTCCGTGCGGCAGGATCGCTGCATAGTTTCCATGGCAAGGAGTTCCTTGCGGCAACGGTGAAACGGTGCACCTGCGTATGGCTGTGACCTAAGATGACTGACTCGAGGGATGCTATAAACACCACTCAAACAACCAACACACACACACCACACAACCAATACACAGTGCTAATGATTTGAGTTCAGGTCTACGCCGAAATATACGACTAAGATTGAATCCTCTCAAGTAATGTTGAAGAAACCGTTCGTAGGGAGTCTTATTAGGACGTCCTCGGAACTACAGATAGTTTAGAACTACCTAAAGATAGGCCTCGGAGATACCAGGATATGGTTTTAAAGGGTGTAAATGAGTCTGAGGACACCAACTGTATGGGCTCGGCTCGACAATACTCGCTGCACAGCCGTCTGCAGTTCGAGGGGACAATGATCAGGCAACTGTATGCTCTGATAGGATCATACTCGATGCACAACCGTCTGCAAGCGAGGGGACAATGACTAGGCAACTGTATGCGCTAGTAGGACAATACTCGCTGCACAACCGTCTGCAGTTCGAGGGGACAATGATCAGGCAACTGTATGCACTGATAGGACAATACTTGGTGCACAACCGTCTCCAACCAAGGGGACAATGACTAGGCAACTTGTATGCACTAGTAGGAGTGGCTTAGATGAACCTTAAAGCTTAGATGTAGCCAACAATCGAACTTTCTTGTTAATGAATCTACAACAACAGATGTGCTTATTACAACAAATCTCCGCGGACGATACAGAGTCACAAATGCCTTGGGAATAGGCTTTCGACGTGAGTCTAGGCGAACTGGGCTGTAATGTGCTGCTTGAACATCGCGTTCTGGCTGGTCTTTTATACTAATTTGGCTACTATGTGACAGTCCGAGGATATGTGACAGGAACCGAGAAATTGAAAATGAAAAAGAGTAATTGGAAAATGAAAAAGAGTAATTTGAAACTGAACACGGAAATGCGACAATGCCGCTCTATTTTGGTGAGGTCCGGCCGCAGACAACTGGTGCCTGGCACCTCTTTTTGGTGTATATTTAGCGAGTCCTCGGACGGCCGTGCTTTGCCGTCCGTGCCCTCGCGCTTGCTCTGCCTCGACATGGCTGTAAATAGCTCATGCTACGTCACTATCCCGGTCAACGGAGACGGCTCGGCTGTCGGTATCCACTCCGTGAAATCGCTTTAGCTGTGTCAGAGCTGAAGTATTCAACCGTTGCCTGTTTAGGATGTTCATTGTGCTTGTTAGGGCCCTCGGACGCGGCGCGCATGTCACATAGGCTCTATGATGATCTAGGCTCAGCTCGGCTGCTTCCGAGCATCGGTATTTGTCAGGCGCACAAGTCCTCGAACTATAATTAGTTCATCCGTGCTGTTGTTTCAAGTCTTGGGTTTGCCCTCGGACCGAGTTAGAGTCCTCGGACCTGTACCTACCGGTACTTTGTGACTGACATAGTAGTCCTCGGGCGATGCTTTGCCCTAATGTAAGTCTATTGGGAGTCCTCGGACTGTCCCTGGTCCTGCAGTCTAGTTCGCGCTCGTGCCAGTCCTGTCCAGGATGGCCCAATAGCAGTCCTCGAACTGGTCCTGTCTCTGCGTCTGGTATACTGTGTTCCAACTAGTAGTCTTAGGCTTTTGTGTTTAATCTCCTGGGTATGGTAACTAGCTTTTGCAGCGCAATCCGCCCTCAGATATGAGTTATGGACTGAATCTGACAAACTTCGAGGCATCCTTAAGCTTACTATACTGATCCTCGATATTTGAAGAACCAAGTCGTAGTATAACCTTAATGCCTATACGGTTCTCTCGCGTCCTTGCTACGCAGTCAGCAGTGCGGAGCTCGCTCTGACTCTAATCGGTATGCCACCAGGCAGGGGACTTCTTGTATTTGACAAGAAATCACAAAAATGCGAGATTTCACAGCTGGGCTAATACCAGTCGTATCAACGGGATAGCAGTGCGGTCATGGAGCAGTGGCACGCGAGGCTGAAAAAAAAAGAGAAAATCAGTAGCATCAAGACAATGGGGAATGCGGGATGTATCGAGGGTGGAAGACGAAAGCCATGAGGGTTTGGGATTTTGGCGCAGTGAGCTCGCGAGGGAGCAAGAACCGGGGCAGGAGCGCCGCAGGGATGTTGCAGAAGAACAATCCCTGCAGAGAAAGTGCTGCAGGGGCCTGGTTGGTGTTTATTGCATGGTTCATAATTTGTACAGGAGATCAACTGTAAACATACCCACACAGCTGATCCTCTGAAGCGCTGCATGTTCAGGGCTTTCCATGCACAGATTTCACTGCAGGGATTGCGTGCTCAGGGCTTCATGTCCAAGGCTTTCCGTGCATGGGTTTCACCGCAGGGATTTGAGTGCAGCAATTTGAGTGGAGGCGGTTAAGTGCAGGGATTCAAGTGCAGGGATTCCTGTGCATGATTCCCGGGCCGGAGTCCGCCGGAGTCCGCCGTCCGTCGGACTCCGCATCATTCCAAGTTCTCGAATGAGGGGAACTGTACTCAACTCGCTTGCTACAGTTAAAACTAAATGATAACCCTTTGGACGATTGCGTGGGATGCCTGGAGAGCTGCGAAGCACGAAGGACCACAGCAAGAGGCGAGGGTGGAATGCCAGTCAGAATAGAGTCTGCATCGAAGCTCGGATGTCGAGCTGAGCAGGGAGGACCATAGCACGAAGCGTGAACAGATCTTGAGGTCATAGCACTTAAGTCCGAGAATATTATTGTGTTTGAAGCCCCCATCGAAGTCCATACGTCAAGCTGCGAAGGACCGGGGTTTGAATCGAAGCAAAACCCAGAGCAGTACTATAACTAGGTGAGTAAGGCAGCCGAGCTTTCAGACGTGTTCTGCCCGCGACGGCAGCAGTTTCTGGTGGATTCAAGCCCGGAGATATGTTCTTTAGACATGGGTGTGGGCCCTCGTCGATGTAAAGAGTGCCACCTTGCAAGAGGCGACCATATGACTGGGATTCGCCGCAGAGTTGACAAATACGGATATGTAAACGGCAGAAATGTGTGCAGAACAGGTTATGGACCAAATTTCGTCAATCCAAGTACGCATATCGCTACATAGTTGACGACAGTCCAGTGTTTCAAAAACACATAGTACCTAGATTCCTGGAACCAATGCTAGTGCGTGTATGTGCCGAGGTTGCTGCAAACCCGAGGATGTTTGCCATGAAGTTGAAATACACATTACATAGCTATTGTGAGGTGGCATCGCTTCGTATTCGTAATTTAAATCCAACGGTCCTACTCTCAGCGGAATCGGATTTGAATTGATGCCAGGGCGGTGAGAATGTTGAAAAAAAAGCAAAATTGACCGGGTAAAATTCACTTTGCGGCTCACAAAGTGGTTTCCAGTGGCGTATAGCAATCCTGAGGATGGGAATCGCTGCATATTCTCGATGCGCAGTGATAGGGCCAACTCCCAAGGCAAATGGGTACGAATTGAGCCCGGGGTGGCCAAAAAAAATCAAAAATTATCGAAGAAGTGCGTAAAAAGGAAAAAAAAAAAAAGAAGTGCCCGCGCCCTAAGTTCCGCAAAAAGCTGTAAAGCTCAGCAAAGATTTTGAGTACGAGGAAAAGTAGGGACATACCGAACCAGGTAAAGTAAAGAACCACCAGCTTCCCAATGGTAGATACCTTGTAACCAACTTCTCGCTGTGAATCATTGAACACCTTCGAGGCTTCTTCAATTGCCCTGCTCCAGAGCTTTCTGAATTCATGTCTACTCTGAATCCAACATCTTTTATCATGTGGTATGAGGGAGTTCCAAAGCTGTAATAAATACCTTCTGGAACACCCCAGGATGCCAGGAGGATAGGGTCTCAGAAGTCAAATATGGTGTGGGTATCCCGATTTGGACAGTGGATCATGCTTACACACCATCAGTTGGCGCGAACATTGTGTCCCGATTTCCTCTAAGGGCGGAAAGCAGCTAAAAACATGCTCACAATATATATGCGAGAACAGATTCATATAGCATTTAAGATCTGTGAGAGTGGGTCAGAGATGTGGTCAAAGCGGCACTCCGGAGACCCTCAGTCAATGTTGAAATTGAATGTTTGGAGCCCCAAAAATATAATTTACTTGTATAAGGGGTGGTATGGATGTAATGTGTACCGCAAAGGCCTTCTTAGGCACACTTGAATCCACAGAGAAGGGCCGCAACATCTTTTGTTTGGATTTGGAAGCTGTCAATGTGGTGGCTGTGAGCCCGCACATGATTCGGAAGCCCAGCCCGCCACTAGGGATGGGAACCTCCTTCCTTATATGGGGGGAGGTCTGGCCGAGGGCCGAAAGGGTCGAAAAAATCTTTTCGGCCCTAGATCTGTTTTTCGAATCCCGATTCCCCCTTATCGCTCACCATCTGCGAGGTGCTGCTCGGGGTGGCCTGGCGGGCCCAACAGCGACGATGGTGTGTACAGGAGGTGAATGAGAGAACAAGTTAGAGCGCGCGGAGCAAGCAGAGCACCCCATGAGCCACGACTGCATCATGTCTGTATGCGGGAGACTACTGTAATAGTTTTAGATATATTATTCACACCCTGTAATTTGTCGCTACAACATTGCGAGGTACGAGCGATTATTGTTGTACCTCTGTTTACAAGAGACTACGCGGGATCATGTTTGGGAGACCTCATATGCTGTCCTGATTTCATCAACTCACTTATTGCCTCTTACCGAGACAAGCTGGTTCATTCTCTCCATTAACAGCTTGATGTCTGAATATTCCCTTTTTTCTTGTTTCAGCCGTTGGTTTCACCCTCCGAGTCAAATGCTCAAGCGCGGAGGCAGTGCAGGATTTACCGGCCCCGGGAATCGGGGAATGGTGTGGATTAGTGTATATGCTTTCATCCGCATTTGAACTCGTTCGATTCCGTTGCCCCCCATTTTTCAACAAATTTCATTTGGGACTGCAAACCAAAAAATGTATGGGGAAGGTAGATACCTAATATCTATATGCATATTCAAATCGAAACCAAAGCAGCGTCCTCATTCACATCTGTTAAGATGAGATTCTCGATCACTGTGGTTGTGTCACCAAACACACCTAGGGGTGCGTGTAGGCGTGACAGATTGGCCAAGCTCCGTTCACTGTCTTCCGGGCCATCAAGAGTGATACCAGCGAGTCTTTCATCAATCAGAGCAGTCTGCTTTGTCTGTGATGACCGTTCAAACAAAGGTCGGGCCGTTTTCCAGAGCTTCATTGCCATCACTATATCCCCCTCCTGCTTTGAAATATCTCCAAGTATGTGCATACACTCCGCTCGGCTGCGATGGACATCCATCTGTGTGAATCCGTCCAAGGCAACAGTCAGAAGGCTGATTGCTCTATCCAGATCGCCTTCAGCTTGGAAAGCATCCCCCAGAAATTGAAGAGCCTTATAAACATCTAGTTTGCGTTTTGATTTTAAGGCATGCCCCAGATATACTATTGTCCAAGAAGATGTCCAATCTGTCGAATCCCAGAGACTTCTATTGGCCAGGCTCTCCAGACAGTAGTTGACCATCTCAGCATTATTTCCCCAAAGAAATGGCAGAGACCTGTAGAAAAGTAACTTTGCAGGCAGTAGATTTCTCTCTCTCAGATGGAGGGCTCCTGTCATAGCATCACACATCACTGCATAACTCAAATATCCTATGGAATTGAAGAAGGATTTTGCTGTATCAAGATTCTTTTGTACATCGTCCTTTGGGGCATCAAGCGGTATATCAAGTTCTGCAATATTGAGCAGAGTAATGGCATGAGTGAGCAGGTCTAGTTCAATAGGAACTCCATGAAGAAGTCTCATGTGGATATTTCGGGCTTCCCCATATTCAGATTTCAGCTTGTGGATTTCGGCCTGAGTTGTCATAAGAGCATCGTCCAACGTACCACCCGATATTCCGCAATGACCGAGGAGATCCCTGGCCCTGTCACAGAGAAAGGCTGCATATTTGTAGTTGCCATGTGTCTGCCAACACAGTGTCTCAAATGCCAGTGCTTGTGCTTCTGTGTATAAATCTGCAGAAAGCTTGGCTAGCCTCTGGGCCTCAAATGCATACATTTGGCCTGCAGCTGAATCACCCATCAGCCACTCGATAGCCGCCAAATGTATTGATATTTTATAATGTTTTCTGGTGTTCTGAGTTAAAATGGCTATGGATAGGCCAGTCCGATAGTGATTTGTAGCTTTAGGAATATCATTATCGTGGTGCTGACAATAGTTCCCTAAAGATTTCCAAAATTTACCTGTTGAACCTGTTTTAAATCATAAACAATAAATATTTTTGAAGGCTTACATTTGATATCCGACTCATCAAAGTGAGGCAATTGTTTTATCGCTTGGTCACTCAGCGCTTCCGGATTTTCAATTGGACGATATTGCCAAGAACTGAAGATCTCTGCAATCAAAAAAACCTCCAGTTCACTTGGGAGAGGTTGGATATGAACAATGTCGTCCATCAAAGGAGTCCGACCACGTCCAGTGATTCTACTAAAGGTATTAAGATATATTATGCAGTAGATTGTGTCCACTGATGCTTTGTTGTTGTGCTCGAGCGTGTTGAGAAGGAGGCTCTGGATATTTGAGAAATTTGATCCGAGTCTTAGAGTCGTTTCAGAACCGGAAACGGTTCCATGATAGCTATAGTGAAATTTCAAAAGTTCCTGAAAGTAATTAAGAAGAGGCTGAACAACGTAACCCATCGGAGGGCAAGATTTCTTCATGTACTCCCGAATGGGTACCAAGACCTTTAAGCGTCTCTGGTCATCGTCATAGGCCAACGAAGTGGAAAGCAAGACTGCTTTACAACTGAGAATGTCTTTTATAGGAAGCTTGCTCTGTACCAGCTCTATATCTGAAAGGCCATCAGGAAGTATTGAGAGAAGACTCAGGAGCTCTTGGCAGTGAGGCATGGATGTAACGCGAGGGCTCGACAGAGAGACAGAAATGGATAAATCCAGATTTGATCGCTTGTCATAGCCATCTGACAACAGTGAGGTTCTCTCTACTTCCCAGCGGGCCAATACATTGGGGCAGCCCTCTGATTCCACCAAGTGGGCCATTAGGTCAATTGCGAGCGGCATGTTGTCAGTCAGTAAGAGAATTTTGTCAATGTCATTGCTGTTGTGACTATCATCTGCAATATCAATGAAGGTCTGTCGGGCAGCATCCTGTGTCAAGGGCTTCAGGGCGGGCAAGAAAGGCCGAGTCCAGCGCACTGCTGCTGGTCTTTCTGTCCCTCGCATTGTGATCTAGTATGATGTCAGGTACAATACTAAGGTGTATAGACCAGTGCTTACAATCAATGCAAGATTCTTGACATCTGTAAGGTGAGATAAAAATTCCTCGATATCTCGACGGATCTCCATAGGTTCCCAGACTGTCTCCAAGTTATCCAGGATGAGGAGGTTGGCTGGATTGCTACTAAAATGATGCAGAATCGCTTTGACCAGATCTTTCTTCGGCTTCAGTCCCAAATGGGCCCCAATGAGAGTAACTAGTTCATTTGTACTTGATGTAGAGTCGCAGGCAACAAATACGCGATGCTGCCCATATTTTTCAGCAACTGTTGGATGATGCAAAACAGCTCTTGCAAGACTTGTCTTTCCCATTCCACCAGCACCCAAAATTGCTATCCTCGGAGTCTCTTGTATGAACAGTTTGAGAATGACTGAAAGTTCAGATTCTCGGCCATGAAAGATTTTTGGTTTTGAGGGCAGCATGGAAATTGAGTTTGAACTTAATCAGAATAGGATTAGCTTCGATGATATTTAATCTTAGTTTCGACCATACCTGTTGTAAGAGCAAGAATAAACTCCATTGGCCTGTGCAAAAGTCACTTCTTGATATACTCGGAATAGAAGGACTACATACTAGTGATCCTTTGTCTGAAGGGGTACCTTCAGAAAAGGCCTCGATTAACTCTAGAACTTCTTGGTGTCTATCTTCCGCAATCTTTTGCATATTCTCAATCTCAGTGTGGATATTGATATCATAAATCTGTGTGAGTTTCCCTGTTTTCATACCGGCACATAGGAGACACCAACCACTTACCTTCAAAAGATCTAGGGCTTCTTGCAAACCCACGTTACAATCCTTCAACAATTTGCTCATTTCCCCCTGACGGAAAAAGTGCCTGATCTTGCTTTTATCCTGTTGGGCCTCCACAAAGGTGTGGATCTTGTAGAGTGTGCTGATGACATACACTCAGCAATAATAAAATAACTATGGACCAGGGGCCTTACTCTGTGACTTTTCCGACATGATTCAGCATGGTTGGTGATTCTAAATCTGGGCCAATCCCCGGCTTCATATGGAGAGAAATAATCGCACAGAGCAGCCCGTAGGTCTGTTCCAGCAATTGGGTACAATCACTCTTGTTTTGTCTGACAGTCTAGCACAGCACAAATGAGATATACTCCAAGTGTAACCAATCCATAATGGAAATGTACCTGCACAGCAGTGAGCAGAGACTTGGCTGTGTTGCAGATGGGTTCCAAGAATGGGGTTTTGAAACTATGGGCAAGGACCTCCAAGGTATCGACAGCTATTGTGAAGCATTTTAGAATATTGGTTGATCGGAGTTCGGGTATGATAGGCTGATGCGGCATTTTGGTCTGATGGGCACAGATTTCGACTGTGCTGGTAGACAGCTGAGCTCCTTTTATCCTCGATGCCCATCGGAAGTTGCGGAATCATTAGCACTTAACAGTGTAAGATAACTAAATGAAATAGTTGCCCCGAAGTTGGTGCAGATAGCAGTCGCATTCATCTGGCACGGTCCTACTCTTGAACACCGGTGCTAAAAACTGATAATTGGAGCTATGAATATACTCGTGGCTGACATAAGTGATGGACGGTCACAAATGTCACAATGAAAATTTCTCTTCTGCTCGTACGACAAACTCTAGCAATTCAAAACTTTGTGTGCCCGCCCTTTGCCTCTAAAACTGCCTCTACGCGCTCTCGCATCCGCCCCGTGTGCCGGTTTATTGCCTCAATAGGCAATTTCTCCCATTCGGCAAGGACAACATCTTTGAGGCCCTCGAAGGTGGTGGGACGCGGGAGATGAGCTCGAATGCGTGCCTTGAGCTCGTGCCAGACTGGTTCGATGGGACTGAGGTCAGGAGAGCTAGAGGGATGGGGAAATAGCGGGATATCATGGTCTGAGAACCATTTGTGCGTCGACTTGGCTTTGTGTGATGGTGCACCATCTTGCTGAAACTTGAGTCCAGCCCGCCTCCTCCCTAGCTGCTTCATAACCCGCACCAGATGGCCCTCAAGCACCTGCTCCTGGTACCTAGCTGCCGTCATACCCCCTCCTTTCCCACCAGGGTACTTCAAAACCACCAATGGCCCCTTCCACCCATCTGCGACGCATCCCCAGATCATTACCCGGATGTTCGACTGCTTGAATGTGGGCACAAGACACTCCTCCTCCCACACTTCCTCAGGCCGGCGTGTGACGTAGATCTGGCCATTTTTGTCGTCGAGATGCACGTAGCACTCATCAGACCACATGACCCGGGTCCAGTCCTGCGTGCTGTTTGCCTTCGCCCATGCCTTCCGCTGGCATTCCTGGACCACGGTAAGGAACGGCACCTTTCTCCCGACCCGTCGATGGTATCCGTCCTTGGCCATGACTCTCGCAACCGACTTGGCGCTGATGGGGGGGTTGATCTTGTTGGCAATGTCGGTGAATGGTTTTCGCCGGTTTCGGAGGGCTTTTTCATGGATCTGATGTTCCATGCGGGGAGTTATGGTCTTGGGACGACCACTCCGAGGGCGGTTCTCGACGCTTCCAGTGTCTTTGTATTTTTTTCCAGATTTTCCGCGCTGTTTCGTAGGGTATTCTGAATGTAGCTGCATTCTCTTTGATATTTTCCTTGACAAGCATAGCACCAATGAAGTGGCTTTTGGTTTCAGTATCATGGTAGTGGTATGGGCCGTCCTTAGGCATCGTGGTATGAGCTGAATGGTAGTGAGAGTGGAGCAACGCGTCGAAACAACCATCACATGATCGAGCGGCCATCACTTATGTCAGCCACGAGTATATCTTTGTTTATCAATTATGAATGCACCACCCACATCTTGAATGTGAACCGTGTGTAGACAGAGAACGTCATTTGTGCTATCAATCCAGCCCTCCCCTCCCTCGCTGCGCTCGGGGGGCTCCCCGAGCCGGCACATCTCTGGTCGGCACTTATAAGCCTTCTTCTCGCTTTCTATAGATCCTCACCTAACTCTAACCTCTTTTGGCGGGACGGCACGGCGGATATCCGGAGTTAGGGCGCGCCAGGAATGCCCTAACTCCTCGACAGTGCAGGATAAGTGTCGCTAATGGCTTGCTGCATCTCAGTATTCAATCAAGTGGGGTGAGCCTCGGCATCGAGTGGACTGAATGCCGGGGAGTTGATCCGAGCGGAGAGTGAAATATCTATACATTACCGCTGGTCTAATTACGTATACCAAGTCTTTGAAAGTATATGGGATTCTAGACTTGGTACTCTTCCGCGCTCCCGTTCTTTCTGACATATGGACCTCGGTTCGTCGGGGGCTAGGCACTAAGTAAATCAGGGATGCTCTAAATGGAGTAGTGCTCGATTCTGCGATGATCTTGATCAGCAGCGGTCTTAAAATTGTTGTAGCACTTGGAGACAACAGAAACTGCGCATAGTGTGCTATTTCGATCGATCACCCGTGGCCTGTCGACTGTCGACTGGCGAGTGTGGACTTTGACCCGGACCTTCAACTTTGGCAACTCACCCGCACGCAGATTCAGGTGTACTACTCCTTAACTGAGCAACGCGTGCCTCCTCGAAATAAATAAATAAACCACCCCCGCTCCGGAACGACTCGGAGTAGGGTGAGTATTTCGTCCTCATGCGGCGACACTCGGTTTTCAGTTGGTTGTTGTCTGATGTAGCATGCTCGTTGCGGCGCGCAAATGTTGCTGCATGCCACAACGTGTCGAGCGAGTGTCGAGGGGGCGGACCTGCCAGTGTCGATGTCGAGGTGGCTCTTGTCGCGCGTCCGCGTCACCGTTGTCGAGTTGATTGACAGCGGTGGCGGCCTCGAGCAAGCCTCGAGTAGAGCAAGTACTTTTGAAGTACTTATCGAGTTGGCGGCCGCGCCGGGGCTAGCATCTGCGCAGGGGACCTGGTGTCGGATTCAGCAGGATCGGCTCCCGAGCCCCGATGCTACATTTATTTCGTCCCATGATCGCCGTGATCCGCCACCAGATCTGACATTATCTGCCTCCGCATTGGGCAGCTGGTGAGTGGTGACAAACTCACACGCGTTGCCAATGACAGATGCACGCGGCTCCCACGCTGCTCAACCGATCTTCCTGAGCCTTCGTATTATTTTTGTCCCCTCAATTTACGCCGCAAAGCGCAAAAACCCCGCTCAAGACCCAGCTGAGCTCTTAAGTATGACCTCGACATGTAAATGGGCACCGAGAAGGCGCGCGCGGCGCCGGAGGCGCGACCCTGAAAAGAAGCTGATTTCATGCTCGCGACATCGCCACGGTGATTCCCATCCCGCCAAATCGATCCTCCTCTCCCGTTCCCCCGCAGTGCGCACTCATTTTTCTCCTCTCTTCTCTCTCCCTTACCCTGCCCTGCCCCCTCCTGCCCCGCCGAAGGATCCACGGGCCCACTAGACCCAGCACTAGCACGCCGATGCCGCTGCTCACCTGGGCCCGCCTGGGCATCTCCACCCCCTTCGACCCGTCCCACAAATTCGTCTCCTCCCCGCTCCTCCCCCCAGCCTTCCTCGCCGCGCTGCCCTCCTCCTCGCAATCTACGCTGTTGCTTCCCTCTGCACCGTTTTCGCCTTCAACGTCGCCCCCGGCGCCGGCGATAGGTGCCCTTCGTTCTCACCCTCCCGAAAGCCGAGTGCTGATAGGCGAGCAGCTTTCTAAGCTACTTCACACAACTGTCCTACACCAGTCTGGCGGCGTACTACTAGGCCGCGGGCGTGCAGACGCTCGCGTACGCGCGCTACAGGCGCTACCCGCTGCGCCGCTGGCCGTGCGCGCTCCAGGCGCTGCACGTTCTCCTCCAGTTCACTATCACCACCTTCCGTACGTCCGCGTCCCCGCCCCAATGAATTAGCATTAATCTGATTTGGTTTCACAGCGCTCATTGTAACCGTCGTCTTCTGGGCCGTCCTCTCCGGCGGCGACACGTTCGAACCAACCTTTAACAGTGCGTCCCCCTTCCTTCCTCCCCCTCCCCCCCTTCCGCTTCCCTCAACTCACCCGCCTTCTTTTCTGGTCAAACATCTCCCTCCACGCCCTCAACACGCCCTACGCCCTCCTCGACCTCCTCCTCACCAACACACCCCCCGCCCCCTGGCTCGCCCTCCCCGTTCAGCTCGTGCTGCTCGTCGCGTATCTGGGCGTGGCGTATGTGACGAGGGGGTGCAGGTGCGCTCGCGCGGGGGCGCAGTTACGAGGAGGACCTCGGCGCGGGCGGTGCGGGGCCGGTGTACGGCGGCGCACTGACCGAGACCAGTCGCAACGCACGGTTCCGTATTCGCGCCAACGAGGCGCGACGTCGACGCAGCGCTTGCGCACAAGCCGAGGTCACACACGGGATAAGGCGAGGCAAGTGCAGGTGAGCACACGATTCCTTGCCCGCGCGAACGAGATACGGCGTGCGTGGCAAGTGCGCCCGCGGTAGCGGTACGTCCGCTGCGAGTCACGCAGAGGGGCGCGTTCTCGTCCTTGCGCGCTGCGTTCAGCGGGACGAGTCGCGCGGGGGCGAGCTGCGATGGGCGGGGTGCGGGGTGCGGGCGTGATGGGCGCTGCGAGTTCTCGTCCTCGCTCAGGGAGGTAGCGCTCGGAGGGACGCGTGCGCGGTCGAGGTGCAGCGGCGCGGGACGAGAGCCCCGTATTCGCGGGCGCAGGCGCGATGGGAGTGCGAACGCTGCGTCGAGTGCCCGGGGACGGCGCGCCCTCTTAGTGCGGTCAGAGGGAGTCGCGGGCATGCGGCGAGCGGAGCGGCGGGCTAGCTGCGAGCGTCGGTGTCCCTGCGTCGAGTAGCGAGCACTGGGAGGCACCGGGTCCCCGCACTCAAGGGGATACGGTGAGCGAGGCGGCGAGGATGTGGTGAGCGAGGCACGCGGATGGGGTGCAGGTGCGACGGGGAGTGCACGCGGGGAGGCGTTGTGTCCCCGTAGTCGCGGCGATGTGGCGGAGGATGTCGTGGGCGAGGCGCGCGTGGATGGGGAGGAGGGGCGCCGCGTGGTCGGTACGGGGAGCGCGCGCGGGGGGGCGTCGTGTCCCCGTACTCGCGGGGATTCGGGGAGCGAGGCACGCGGATGGGTGTTCGGGTACGAGCTGGGCGCGAACGACGCTAGCGCGGGGAGACAGATGCGGTGACCGATGCGAGCGCGGGTGGGACGCTTGTGTGCAGGGTGGGGGTGGTGCGAGGATGGGGAGCGCAGCACGCGCGTTACGGCGATCGCGCGCAAGGAGATACCAAGTCTCCGTACGCGCGAGAGGTTGGGCGGTGGCGTGCGCAGATGTACTACCCGAGGCCCTCTGCGAATCGGGCCAGGCATCCCCGGACGCGGCAGCGCCAGCGGCGAGTCTCCTGCGCGCGGCATTCGCGCCCGGGGCCCCTGCGCCCTCCGCGCGGGAACCTATGTCGATACGTAGCTAGCCGGTACTTAGTTTCCTTATTTCCTCAATAGATCTCGTTTCTGTGTTGATTTGCGCGAAAGATTCAGCGCCGCGCTGCGGGATTGCAAGTGGAACTGGCTCATTAGGGGTGATTGCGCGTTGATGTTTCCGCAGCTGGAGGTGCCCATTGAAGCCGGCGTGAGTCGGGACGAGAATCTGACTTGAGCGCAGAGTTGTAATTAGTATGTGTAAGTTAAGTAGTGGAATTGGAATTCAACTTGAAGAATTGACCTTTGCTTTGAACTCGACTCGTCCTTTGATCTCTACATCGGAACCGCCGCCCAGCTTACCTTGAAGTCAAGTTAGTGTGCAGAATGAATAAGACTCGGGACCTTGCTTACCTCCCAATTGAACAAGAAAGCCGTTGGGAATGGAATTGGATTGAACGTGCAAGTGTTGAAAAATCAAGGTATAGGTCAACGCTGATTGAAAACATGAGAGGGGCGTGGATGGATGAATGTAAAATTGTCGCAAAAGTCGGATATTGCTGACAACTCAGTACAGTAAATTATAAGATGGTATAAGTCTGTAAGGATTTTGGGGGGTCTATAGACCTCAGAAAGGCGCTATCCTCGGTTGTAAGTACTTACGGAACTTATAAGACTTATAAGTGCTTAGAGGCGGTTATTGGTGGTTACAGGTGAACCCTGCACCCGAGCAATTGCAGGGGCACTCCCCTCCCTTTCCACCCCTTCACCGATGCTCAAGAATAAATGACAACCACTTTTATTTCATGTTATAGTAATACAGGTACTGGATACAAGACATGGCTCGCATAAATGACGTACCGTTTGAGTGCCGCATGAGCTAGAGATACATAATTCATAAGTCAAGGGAAATAGAACTAGATTGGAGACTCACCAGAGCCGAGTGACTTGATAGCGACTGGCGTCGGTGACTGACAAGTTAAGATTAGAAGGAGCTGGCGCCGACAGAGGAACACAACGTACCACCACATGATCTGGTCCCTTGAACGAACTTGGATTTGCTGCTGTCTAAACCAAGGTTAAAAAGAGCAGGGCGAGAGGGGGATACGGCGCACCGTGTTATGAACAAAGTCGGCGCCCGTCCTCGAAGTGGACGGGCGGAGTAGGTAATCAATCGGCTGCAGCGGTGGGCAGCCGAGGTCCTCTGGCGAGGGCGTGCGGAGGCGAGGGTGGTAGGATGACCGGCGAAGCACGGAAGGTGGTAGTTGGAAGAAGAGAGAGGTGGAGTCACAACGTCACGGTGCTGCGGAAATATATACGGTATATACCCTAGTGACATCATTTACTCCACAATTGGCTAGGTGCGCTGCTGCCTCGACATTTTCCGTTCAGTCCCGCTCGACAGCCTGCAAGTGCTCAAAACCCTATCCGCCGCGTCGACTTGCCGCGACCGCCCACATCACCTCGTATCACCCGCTCACGCACATCCGGCCCACTCTGCTCTGTTCCCACGTCCACGTCTGCGGCGCCCCATTCGGACGCGCGCACAGCGCTGGCTCCCGTCGCTGCAGATCTCAAGCTAGCGGGGAACTTCACCAACACGGGAGTAATCACGTTGCAGGGCTTGTGTGCGAGAAGGAGGGGCAGGGCTAAAATACCAGAGGAGGTAGGGGAGTGGAGGGATGACAACGCAGAGCCGCTCAGGCGTTTCGTGGCGAGGGTGCTGGCGGCGGGAGAGGAGATCCCGTTACTGGGACTCCTTTGCTGCGGCCCCCCTTGTCGCTCTTCCGTCCACGTCCCATTCGCCGCGTACCCCCGCTCTCTCTCGCCTGTCCGCGTCCCCTCGACCCGCACCCGCTCGTCGCTGGCCCTTCCGCCTCACCCGCCCGTGCTCCACACCGAGTTACACTTTGATTACTGTATGTATTGGCTTGAATTTATTATGTCTGGTTTCTCGGTACATTGTCTACTGTACTAGCAATATTATCTTGGCCGAAGTGAATTGTTTCGGGTGCAAAAGGCGGATCGGACATTTTATCTAGATGATGTACATTGTAGACTGGTTTCTACGCGCTGGAAATTGAATACACTTGATTGCTACAACGGTTGAATGCCCTTGAGTATTGAGATCCCAAGAATACTGGTGGAAAGCGAGGAAAGTTATAAGTACTTACAGGCACTTACAGTCTGGCTGTAAGATAGGTATAAGTTAGTCGTAAGCAGCCTATAAGTCTGTAAGCCTCTCCAACCCCTTATAAGTCAAATCGGACTTTTGCGACATATTATGCATGGGAGGCTCGGCTTCGATACTTCGAAGCGATGGTATGCTAATGTAGATGAGATAATAGTGAATAGGACTTGCCTCGATTATGATGATGAATGACCATTGATTCGCGGAGAGTTAACTTTTCGGCTTGCAAAAGTGGCTATTTTGGTAGCATCACACGCCCACGCCCAGCATTTCGGCTTGCAAGCCATTTGTCGGCTTGGCAAGCCACTTTGACCAAAGTGGCTTGCGCTCACTGCACGTAATGTAGGGCTTTAGCGTTGGATTTTACGTGGTAAATGCATTACTATATGTCCCTCGCAGGTACCGAGGACATCATTTGTCACATAATTTTAATATACTTGTTGTCGCCATGAAAAATGGCGGCGGCAACTCATACCCACATGCAAGCCAGCGGGCTTGTAAGGCTTAACCGATAGTCCATGCTTCTTACTGTCCATCTGCATTGCAAATATTGGAAGAAGTGTCCACCACGCAAAGATATTCACTGTTCAACTCACCTGACTTTTAAACAAGACAAGTGTTTCAGTACCTCAAACTGAAATTTGAACAGATTCCTTCACACAAAGGCTTTGGATACTCCAGCGGTGAAACCAGTTCTCTGAAAATCTATTCTAAGTTACGGTCCTCGTTAGTTGACATCGATTGAACCAGGTTCTTGACCGTAACTAGTTGAATGCACGTAAATACTCAATACTTTGATGTAAAATCCCGAATGAACACATTTGAATGATCTGGGGCGTTTTTGGGCCCAGGATGTGCCTGGAAATCATTATTTTCCTTCGGCAACCAAGTGGCTTGCGCAAGCCATTCTGTCTGATGCCATCAAAATTGGCGTGGGCACGGCTTGTTACGAAAAGTCAAGGAATTTATGCCATAATAAGGTCAATGCCATCTCAGTTATATCTGATTTACCTGCTCCTAGCACGTTGCAGCGAGATCTTGGTGAATTGACACCGGGTTGAGAAAAGTTGAACGTGCCAAATGCCATCACAAGCCATTCTGGTGACAAAGTGGCTTGTGCCCGGTGTTTTTCAATTCAAGCTTTGGAAAGCATTCTATTGTTACTTACATTGTTATATGGAGCCACTGAGCTCCAAATAATAGTTGATTCCATTTTATTTCGGCCCCTAGTCGCAGCGAGCAAAATGGCTTGCGCAAGCCATTTTGCTGATACCATCAAACGGGCGGGGGCGTGGCTTGCGACGATAATTAGCTGATTGTGGGAAGGCATGGGTGTAGAAACCTTTGAAAATCGTGGACTTGTACATACAATATTATATACACTCAATGAACTATTCCCGCTACCTTTAGGTAAGGGTTCTTATGTAGTGCATCTTTGTGCCACTTTTTGGCGGAGCATCACATTTTTGTCATTTCTTTCGTGTAAACACCTCTCTCCCCTGCCAAAATGTCTCGGCCAACTCTCGGCTTGCACAAAGGCAATGATTCGCGAGGTGAGTCTCATAATCTGGCTTATTCTGCTTCTCGAATGTTCTCTGAAAGCCCGTTCTCAATCACTCTTTTCGTAATGGCAACGTGGCAGCTTTCTGGTCTCTTCCATCCTGCCTCCCTTGCTACGTCTTGTGATGTGCCACTTTCCGCGTCGTTTAACCTTGGTTTGACCCCAGCTTGGTGCACTCTCTCTGGACTCTCTGGGCTGGCGGTTGCCAATTACACTGTATCAGGTCTCCTAGTGCTTCCTCTACTGCGCCTCCAAAATATTCCATCTACTCCTGGGATCCTCAACTCTCTTTTCTGGCGTTCACCCATCTCTGTACCAATCAATCAAAATTGCTCTTGATCTTTTTGCTAATCCCGCTACCTGTAAGTAAGGGCGCTTATGTACTGCATCTTTGCAGTGCTTTTAGGCGGACAGTCACTTTTTTTTTCGCGTCACCCCACAGATTCTCCTCAATGCTACTTTGTCCTCCCTCGGAATCGCTGGCGATGTGACGTGGCAAGGAATCCCCCCCAATGATCCACTGCGACCTTCCGCAACATCCCAATTCTGTTCCGGAGGCCGTCGACTCGAATTTATGCACATCGGGGAGCACGGTAACCGGTTATCACACCACTGTGATCTCCTTTCTGGATCTCACCTGTGATTCGGATACAGGACCAGACGCAGACGAAGGAGTTCATGGACATCACGGGCTCATCAGACTGGTACGCACGCATATCTTACTTGTTTACCCCTGTATCTCTCACCTGCCATTCAGATAAAACAACAGACTGTGTCTGATATATAACAATTGTAGCGTGCTTTGCGGCAGAGCCCACTAACTTAGGAGGTAAAATCTTCCATTCTATCAACATTTTATTCTATTTCTTGCAATGCAATAGGTGGATCATATAATCCAAGCTCCGATGGCTCGGTAAATGAACCACAGCTGCCAATATTTCTGCGGGGAGCTCCAGCAAAAACTTGTGCACCTATCTCTCCCAAGGGAGGAATTTAATCTGATACTCACTAGGCCCCAACTGGAATCCCCCAGTTCCGTGTCTGCAACACCAGCATTGAAAGTCCAAATAAATTTAGCAAAGTCCAATGATCAACACTGAAGACATCGGGGAGGAAAGTTGAATCTCGCGTAAGAATGCATCATCAATTTGGGGTAGGAGCCATTGAAAAAAAGTAAGTGCCTGTCTGTAATTCTGAATGAAGCCAACATATGTTTGGATAATCATCGGGCTCGGCTCACACCAGACACAAAAATCGCCCGGGAGCAGCGCAAAGACGAAATAGAGAGAGAACACTTTGGCCAAAATCCATCCCCAGCACAGTCTGAGAATGCTGTGGGTTGGATTATATGGATACAAGTTTTGCCCGTGGAATGCACGGTTTGTGTGACTAAGGATATAGGGAAAGTGTCAACAAGAATGATAATTAATGGCAGATATGCGTGAGGAGTGGGGAGGAATATCAAGAATGCTGCACCAGCGGCAGATATGCCTTCGACAACGTGTCTTGAGTGGGAACACGAAAGTGATGCACGATCACATGCCTTGATGGAACGCGGTTCCTCGTTGGCTCGTTCACGATGGACGCTTGCAACAGAGGCAATTTCTGCTATCCACGTAAATGTTGTAGAAACATGATATAAACCGGGGAGATCTTATGCTATAATGCCAGGAATCAGACATAATTATTTTGGAAAGTTAATATGGGTGCTCACATTTGGATTTGGATGTGCGGCGACCGGTCACAGGGGCTGCCGATGTGACAAGGAGCTTTTGTCTACTGCGGACCGGCGTCTGAGGATGTAGAATGTAGAATGCACATGAGCATTTCAGAGGTATGGGAGGACCGCCAAAGGACTGGTGGAGGAAGAAAATTCCCCTAGAACCGAGGTGCACGTCAGTCATGTGAACCAGGGGAAACAAACAAATCTACCCTGTCCATCCGCTTGCGGGGAACACTCTTGGGGGCAACAACTTACCAGGGACGTTGAGTCTCAGTTGCAGGTGCAACCATATTTCGGATGAGAGCTGCATTAGCTCTCTCTTTCCTTTCGAGCCGAATATAGGAATCTTCCTTAAGTTTAGTCTCATCCTCTTCCTCGGAACTCCCCCTGGTTGCGTTGAACAATGTTTTGAGCTCAGATGTTGCCGTTGTCACCTCAACCCCTGTACCTGTGTGAATGATTGTTTGAAGAGCTAGATATCAGTGCCGTTTTGCTTCCTGAGCTCTGACGGACCTCCTCTGACTGACAGCAAGTTATCTTACTCTTTGGGAAGCTGTTCAAGATCAGCACTCTCAGTTGAATCTAGATCAAGCCAGCTTCCAATGATTTTACCAAATTGAGCTTCCAGACACGGCTGCATGTTGACTTTCTTGGGGCTTGTATACCATCAGCCAGCGCGAGCACTACCAGATGAAATTGAATGTTCTTGAAAGCCTTAAATGAACAAAGGAATTGTAACTCAATTGGCTGTGTTGAGGGCTTAGCTTCAGAAAATCCATCATCTCTGCAACATGTCTGCCTGGTGCAATTCATCTGTGAATGTCTCTACCTATGTATGGGCATTAACTCCAGAGCCGGGTGGAATGATTGACAAGGGTTAAAGCAGAGTTTTGGTTGAATTCTTATCTCATTTGAACGGGAGTGTTGACAACCACTTTGGGGGAGATCAATTGGGATTGAAGGTTTGTTTGAGATAAATATCAAGAAATACATGCCCTAGATGTCAGTTGAATGCCAAATACCTTTTATAATATTTGACCTGGTTGAATTTTGCAAAAATGAAAATGAAAAGAAAATTGCGCATGAGGGGACTCGAACTCATGCGCAAAATCGCAATGTTTGGCTCTGCTTGCCCGTGGGAAAGCTACATTTTGGCGGACGCTCTGCACCATTAGGGCACTACAGGACCCACTACCTAAAGTTAGTGGGCATCCGTCTTTCTACGGTTGCTCATCCTCTTCGCTACCTCGATGAATAAGATGTTTAGAAATCACTCGAATATTACCCGAGATATTTCCATTGCCCATCATAGTACGTGCTCGCGCACGTCCGTATTCTTTGTCGATTTTGCCTGTGATCCAACATTCTCTTGGATTTTTTGGCACACCTTTTCATGTGCACGCCGTGAAAGTTGGACCTATCGAGCAATAACCCAAGTGTATTCCTCAGCGGCGCTAAATGTGATTCAAGATGCTGATCGGATTGAAATGCTAACCGAAACCAATCGCGCCCGCTATGAATATCACTCAACGACCGTCCTCCGTGTCTATTGCGGATTTCTTCAACTGTGCACAATTGCAAAATCCTGCTCTTCTTCTCTTCCTCTTGACTCACCACTGCCTGACTGGGCGGACATCTGTAATAAGTGGCATGTCAACGCGATCCATCCTGACCTCCAGATCCATATTCTGATTCCAATTGTCGGAAAAATCTTTGTTGACCTATCAGATCTGAAACCGTCTGATGACCTTATATGACCTGATATTCCTAGCGCGGGGGCAACATCAGGCATGGTAAGGTGATATTTTACCATATATTATTGCCCCCCTCCCCTTCAATTTTTTTTGGCTCTAAACTGTACAGGACCCACGAGCATGCATGTTGAACATGCCTCCGACGTCAAGTTTTGATTTATCGAACACACAAGAATTCTTTTTCCTGAGTTCAGTGAGCCGTGGAGCTGCTGTGGAGCTGCATCCAGGTGGCTCGCACAAGGTACATAACTGAGGTCATGACCTCCCAACCTGGGCCTGTGAGTGTATGCGCGCTTGCGAATGCAATAACAGTACATTAGTTGTAACTCATTGACTTTACCTGACCTAACTGACCAAACTTCACTACTCACATACCTTCTGCAGCGAAATTGAGCACACCAACTTAGAATCTCTCGCGAATCAAGAAAGAAACTAGAGAGCCACCCGAATGTGTTGCGAAAAGAGAAACAACTTGACAGGGCAGCCGAGAAACGTTCCAAGAATGGGCACAGCGGTGTGCGCGTTAACTACGATGAAGAAATTCACAGACTCATCGCCTCAACTCGTTTCGCAGTTTCGAAGGACGAGTGTCATTTTTTTCCCGAGATCAAATGTTCTTTGAAGCTCTTGTTACGTTTACGTGCGCGTCGTCGAGCATAGTCACATCGCCCCGTGATTTCAGGGTGATAGCGCATTAAAACAAATTGTAGTCAATATTTCCGAATGATTGTTCACAAGCACCCTGGTAGCGGGCCATGCCGCTTGTCGGCCCTACCCGCTTTATTTTTCCATGCCCCTGCTCATCGCTGCAAACAAAATGGCGTGCACAAGCCTTTTTGGCTGATGCCATTGAACGGGCGGGGGCATGGCTTGCGACGAAAATTAGTTGATTGTAGGAAGGCGTGTAAATCATGAATTTGCATATATACACTCAATGAACTATTATTCTTGAGGACTTCTAGGCATGGGTATGAGTCGGGTGTGGCAAGAGGTGCTTGATCTCTGGATCGTGCAATATGGTTAGGTAAGCTGATGATCATTCGGTGATCGCTGAGCAGTCGTTCAACAGCTTCGAGTTCATGTTGAGGATGACAGACATAATAATTCTAAGATATACTAGGCATAGATACAGGATATGTAAGAATCCTAGAAGCTCACTTTCTGTACTGAATCATGTCTGTAGATGAATGAATGACCACAGGTAGAGGCGTTATCTTAAAATTTACTCATCACTCCTCTAGAAATTGCTAGCTTGTGTCGGACTTGCGTAGCGTGGCTTGCGCGTAGCTTGCGCCAACCGACTTGTGGCTATATAGAATAGCTTAGGCATGGCTTGCGTGCAAACTGGGTCATGATGCACCTTCGGAATGCAAGGGCCTATGCCGTGGATGCTTTTAGTTGATCGCCGTTGAACGTAGTGATCGTAAAGTGATCGTAAAGTGACAGCGTTCGAATTGAACCACGTTACGGTGAGAAGTCGGCGAAACGGACGAACACGAGCCAGACGGAGCGAAAAAAGAAGCCAAAGATGTCAGATCAAATGGTCACGCCCGGCACACTTCGTCAGCTTCGTTCGGGCAAGGTAGCATGCTAGATACAAATGTGTGATTGGTAATTTAAACATGGGACTTCAACCCTTGTGTGTGCTAGCTATAATGGAGGCATCGTGGTAAGGATCACCATTGATTGAACTTGAGCTCGGCGGAGGTTGCAGTTGAAATGAGTACGAACTTGATCTCAGTGGAGGTTGCAATCAACATAGGTTTATATTGTCATTGAAAAGAGTGCACCTGCTCCAAATATGTGAAATAAATGTGCTCGTCAGAGCATAATGTCGAAAGTGTGAGACTTGGTGTTTTCGGTGCTCGAAGTAGGCAGCGCGGGGCGCAGGGGTGATGTTGACATAATGACGGTGAATGCACATGGTGTGGAGGCCTTAAACAATAGATGTGAATGAATCACTTACAGTGTGTGGCATTGGTGTAAGCGAGCACAAGTCACGCCACGCGGCAAGCCACGCCTGCCACGCCCGCGCGGCCAAATTCAAACTCCGCTCAGCGGGGCAAGCCGCTTTTGCAAGCCAATCGGATAAGTCTGTTGATTCACGTCATTTAAACTCATGTAAATGACGCGAGTTCAAGTACAGCTCAACGCTCCACGAAGCCACTGGCGAATCTGGAACAGAGTCAGTATTGATTGAGGCCTTGAGATATGCACATGTACCATCATTTTGAGGAAACAGACCCAGTTCAGGATGGAGACTATTTGAAGATAGTCTCGGCGTCGAGCCGAGCCCTCGCCTTGAGTCAATATAACCCCGAAGGAGCCTCATAAATTTAAAAGTCAACAAGAGCGTGGCGGGCCGCTTCGCGGCCCACCACTTCGATTGAGAGATGGGCGCCTGAATGAGCGCCTGTCCCGAAGCTTACAGCCGTTTGCAGTACCGAAGGCGCGAACAGAAAAATTACTCTTTTGGGCAGATTTTGATCCTCGCGACCGATTTCCTCGTAGCTCTCTGAGTTCTGCACCGATTGAGCTGAAACATAGCTAGATAATTCGGGCTAATTCGTACGCAATTAGTGATAGAGAGAGATTTTCAAAAATATCATATTTTGTATCTGTGAGCATTCGAGGCTCGGGTCAGCGTAAATTGAGACTAGTTGGTTCAGTTTTTGTCCGAGCAAGCTGATTTATTGGAACTGGGTACTTCTACATGCAAAGAGGAACTTGATAGAGTCAAATGTACCGATAACTCTTACCTGCCTTATCCCTGCCCCGTTCGACCGTGTTTTGTACTGTAAAGGCAAATCTGGTTGTCATTACCCGATTGTCAAAGGTATTCAAGTGATCACAGTCTCTTAGGGCACCCTTGGATACTTACCCATCGTCGAGCGTCCGAAAACACGTGTTTCGTCCAGGTAATTAGGTCGCGTCGCGGCTATTTACAGTCACGACCATGCATGACTTCCCGTGATTTCATGACTTCCGACTCGTCACTCGACGCGCATCTTTCTTCTCTACCACGACGACGGCACCACTCCCATTCATCAATGTCTCAAGCCACCCCGGATCCACTTCAAGTCCTGCTTTCCCTCTCTTCAACTCCTCCCTGTGCCTGATTCAAGTTCTGATTCTGTAGATTGGGATTGCCAGTGGCATTACCGAGGATTCTGGGCCTGCTGACACCGATATCAACGTTGTTTGGTACGAAAAACCACCTACCATATCATCGCCTCCGAAACGTCCCAGAATCCGGGGTGTTCCTGCTGTTTTTGTACATGGTTTCCAATATGTCAATCTGTCCGAGTCAGTGCTCCTCTGTTGAATATTCTGACATTGCAATATAGGCTCTCCCGGCTCTCAGAATCCGCAGCGATGGAGAGAGATGCACGGAGATATGGCTACTGCAATGCTGAAACCCCGCCCATAATCATCGTGGCGACATCATCCGGCAACAGTGAATTGGATTCTGAAAGAGTCTGAGGCTGAGTACTGCTGGTATCTAGTTCCTTCTTGCGCTGACGAGCTGCTTGAAGAGATTTTCTACTAGGCATCCGCTTGGGATGACTGGCACCGACGACGCGCGTCGAGTGACGAGTCGGAAGTCATGAAATCACGGGAAGTCATGCATGGTCGTGACTGTAAATGGCCGCGACGCGACCTAATTACCTGGACGAAACACGTGTTTTCGGACGCTCGACGATGGGTAAGTATCCAAGGGTGCCCTAAGAGACTGTGATCACTTGAATACCTTTGACAATCGGGTAATGACAACCAGATTTGCCTTTACAGTACAAAACACGGTCGAACGGGGCAGGGATAAGGCAGGTAAGAGTTATCGGTACATTTGACTCTATCAAGTTCCTCTTTGCATGTAGAAGTACCCAGTTCCAATAAATCAGCTTGCTCGGACAAAAACTGAACCAACTAGTCTCAATTTACGCTGACCCGAGCCTCGAATGCTCACAGATACAAAATATGATATTTTTGAAAATCTCTCTCTATCACTAATTGCGTACGAATTAGCCCGAATTATCTAGCTATGTTTCAGCTCAATCGGTGCAGAACTCAGAGAGCTACGAGGAAATCGGTCGCGAGGATCAAAATCTGCCCAAAAGAGTAATTTTTCTGTTCGCGCCTTCGGTACTGCAAACGGCTGTAAACCTGATTTTCCATAGATTCGGGGCTGATTTTCTAAAAGCGGAGTTTAAAATGGCTTCGGACGGACACGCGTAATTTTATAAAGAGATTATAAAGAGAGTAATAAAGAGAGTAATGATCGCGGAATTGAATCTGTGAAGGAATGAGCACCGAAGGTAACGTTGGATGTATAGTGTGAATAGATGTAGCTCATGTCGACAGAGATAGTAATCCGTGACCCGAGACTGGTTGAAACTAGTCTCGGCGTCGGTGCACAGCCGCGTTCCACTACAAATTTCGGTGTGTTCGATGCAATTCAACCTGTAAGCCAAGTCAATTCACTGTAGGATATAGACGTACCTAAAACCTCCGTGGCCCGAGACTCGTTGACAATGGTTTCGGCGTCGCTCCTTAGCCACGCGGGCTTGAATTCAGCATGTAATTGAACCCGAGGTATAAGGAAATTATATTGAAAGTGCTGTGAACGAAATAAAAGTCAGTAAAGATCGCATTACAAGTCAGAAAATAAAGATGTACCGAAGTTCAAGCGCGTGAGTCCAGAGCACGAACAGAGTCAACAAGTATAATTAAAGTACACATGAATCGTGTTGGAGGCACTGTGAATGAATTGAATTTCAGCGAAGATTGTGAGCGCGAGGAAAAAGTAGGGACATACCAAACCAGGTAAAGAACCACCAGCTTCCCAATAGTAAATACCTTGTAACCAACTTCTCGCTGCAAATCATTGAACACCTTCGAAGCTTCTTCAATTGCGGTGCTCCAGAGGTTTATGAATTCGTGCCTACTCTGAATTCAACATCTTTGTGGCTTCCTCTGCATCCTTGAGCCCTAAGTCAAACAACTTGTCTCTGCGGTACCTTTGCTGCGTTAACAGAATGTCGCTTGGCGCGGGAAAGTCGAGGTAGTTTCACATTATCGCGTGGGCAGAGCGGTGCCTCCCGCCTTTTCTCGACGCTCATCAATATCGCACGCACTCTGGGGCAAGGTTACAGTGCCGCACTCGCTGGCCCCGGTGTGCTGCTTTCTCTCCTCGCGTTGTCGACATCTCTCGCGTCCCCGCACGCGCTGCTAATACCGATGGGAATCGAATTCACGGGCATAGGGCTTATCTTCCTGCGCATGTATGCGATTAACTACATCGCTCAATATCTGCGTGGGGCTGCTCGGTCCGATTCTGGCGGGCGCGATAATGGTGTACGGCAGATGAATGAGAGGACGTGTTAAAGCGTGCGGAGCAAGCAGAGCACCTCGCCAGCCACGACTGTATCATGTCTGTATGCGGGAGGATACGGTAATAGGTTTAGATGTATTATTCACTCCCTGTAGTTCCTCTCGGGATCATCTTTTGGGAGATCTCATATGCCGCCCTGGTCTCATTGACTCACTTGTTGCCTCTTACCGAGACAAGCCGGCTCATCTTAACAGCTCGACGTTTGAATATCCCCTCCTTTCATTTTCCGGCGGTTGGTTCACCCTCCGAGTCAAATGCTCCAGCGCTCAAGTCCAGAAGCACTGCGGGATTTGCCGGCCGTGGGAATCGGGGAATCTGCGGATCGGCGCACACGGTTTCATCCGCAGTTGAACTCGTTCGATTTCGCTGCCACTAGGCTATCGCGTGAAGGACGTGCCATCGGTCAAATCAGCATCGATTCCTCCATTACAAGTATATTTGACCCGTGCCTTCGTCACAGTAGTTCGCCCACGCACAGCGGATTCCGAGCTCGCCCGCACACGACAGATTCCGTGGGATCAGCTGACTATATTACCTGATTATATCCCATGACATTATCAAAAAAAGCTGTGTCCGTTTTCTCTTCCTATACAGATTCGGTAAATTTCATCTGGGACAGCAAACTAAAAACATATGGAGAAGGTAACTTAGATACCTAATATCTATGTACACATTCAAACCGAAACCAAAGCAGCATCCTCATTCACATCTGTCAAGATGAGATTCTCGATCACTGTGGTTGCATCACCAGGCACACCTGGGGGTGCATGTAGGTGTGACAGATAGGCCAAACTCCGTTCGTTATCTTCCGGGCCATCAAGAATCATACCAGCGAGTCTTTCATCAATCAGAGCAATCTGCTTTGTCTGTGATGACCGTTCAAACAAAGGTCGGGCCGCTTTCCAGAGCTTCATTGCCATCACTATATCCCCCATCTGCTTTGAAATATCTCCAAGTCTGTGCATACACTCTGCTCGACTGTGGTGGACATCCATCTGTGTGAATCCGTCCAAAGCAACAGTCAGAAGGCTGATGGCTGTATCCAGATCACCTTCAGCTTGGAAAGCATCCCCCAGAAATTGAAGAGCTTTATAAACATCTAGTTTGTGTTTTGACTTTGAGGCATGCCCCAGATATACCATTGTCCAAGAAGATGTCCAATCTGTTGAATCCCAGAGACTTCTATTACCCAGTCTCTCCAGACAGTAGTTGACCATTTCAGCTCGATTTCCCCAAAAGAATGACAGGCACTCATAGAAAAGTAACTTTGCAGGCAGTAGAGTTCTTTCTCTCAGGTGGAGGGCTCCCGTCACAGCATCACATATCACTGCATAGTCCAAATATCCTATAGAATTGAATAAGGATTTTGCTGTATCAAGATTCTTTTGTATGTTGTCCTTTGGGACATCAAGCAGTATATCAAGTTCTGCAATATTGAGCAGAGCAACGGCATGAATGTGCAAGTCTAGTTCAATAGGAACTTCATGAAGAAGTCTCCTGTGGATATTTCGGGCCTCTGCATATTCAGATTTCAGCTTGTAGATTTCGGCCTGATTTGTCATGAGAGTTTTGTCCAAGTCACCGCCCGATATTCCACAATGAACAAGGAGATCCCTGGCCCTATCACAGAGAAGGGATGCATATTTGTAGTTGCCAAGTGTCTGCCAACACACGGTCTCAATACGTAGTGCTTGTGCTTCTGTGTATGAATCTGCAGAAATCTTGGCTAGCCTCTGGGTCTCAGATGTATACATTTGGCCTGCAGCTGGATTACCCATCAGCCACTCGATAGCCGCTAAATCTATTGATATTTGATTACGTCTTCTGGTGTTCCCAGCTAAAATGGCTATGGAGAGGCCAGTCCGGTAGTGATTTGTAGCTCTAGGAATATCATTATTGTGGTGCTGACAATAGGCCCCGAAAGAGTGCCAAAATCTACCTGTTGAACCTGTTTTAAATCATAAACAATAAATATTGTTGAAGGCTTACATTTGATATCTGACTCATCAAAGTGAGGCAATTTTTTTATTGCTCGGTCACTCAGCGCTTCCGGATTTTCAATTGGATGATATTGCCAAGAACTGAAAATCTCGGTGATCAAAAAGACCTCCAGTTCACTTGGAAGAGGTTGGATATGAACAATGTGGTCCATCAAAGGAGTCTGACCATGTCCACTGAATCTACTAAAGATATTGAGATATATTATACCGTAGATTGTGTCCACTGCTGCTGGGCCTTGGTGCTCGAGCCTGTTGAGAAAGAGGCTCTGGATATTTAAGAAATTTGAGGTGAGTCTTAGAGTCGTCTCAGAGCCTGAAACAGTTCCATAATAGCTATGCTGAAATTTCAAAAGCTCCTGAAAGTAACTGAGAAGAGGCTGAGCAACATAGCCCATTGGAGGGCAAGATTTTTTCATGTACTCCTGAATGGGTACCAAGACCTTTAAGCGTCTCTGGTCATTGACATAGGCCAACGAGGTGGAAAGCAAGACTGCTTTACAACTGAGGATGTCTTTTATAGGGAGCTTGCTCCGTACCAGCTCTATATCCGAAAGCCCATCAGGAAGTATTGAGAGAAGACTCAGTAGCTCCTGGCAGTGAGGCACAGATGTGATGCGGGGGCTCGACAGAGAGACAGAAATGGATAAATCCAGATTAGACCATTTGTCATAGCCATATGACAGCACTGAGGTTCTCTCTCCCTCCCAGCGGGCCAACACATTGGGGCAGCCCTCTGATTCAACCAAGTGGGCTATTAGGTCAATTGCAAGCGGCATGTTGTCCGTCAGGAGTAGAATTTTGTCAATGTCATCGCTGTTGTGACTATCATCTGCAATATCAATGAAGGTCTGCCGAGCAGCATCCTGTGTCAAGGGCTTCAGGGCAGGCAAGAAAGGGCGAGTCCAGCGCACTGCTGCCGGTCTTTCTGTCCCTCGCATTGTGATCTAGTACGATGTCAGGTACAATGATAAGGTGTCTACACCAGTGCTTACAATGAATGCAAGATTCTTGACATCTGTAAGCAAAGACAAAAACTCCTCGATATCTCGACGGATTTCCATAGGCTCCCAGAGTGTCTCCAAGTTATCCAGGATAAGAAGGCCGGCCGGATTGCTACTGAAATGATCCAGAATCACCTTGGTGAAATTCTTCTTTAGCTTCAGTCCCAAATGGGCTCCAATCAGGGTAACAAGTTCATCTTTACTTGATGTAGAGTCGCAGGCAACAAATACGCGATGCTGTCCATATTTCTCAGTGACTGTTGGATGATGCAAAACAGCTCTTGCGAGACTTGTCTTTCCCATTCCACCAGGACCCAAAATTGCTATCCTCGGAGTCTCTTGTATGAACAGTTTGAGAATGACTGAAAGTTCAGATTCTCGGCCATGAAAGATTTTTGGCTCCGAGGGCAGCATGGAAATTGAGTTTGAACTTGATCAAAATAGGATTAGGTTCGATGGTATTTAATCTTAGTTTCAACCATACCTGTTGTAAGAGCTAGAATAAACTCCGCTGGCCTGTGCAAAAGTCACTTCTTGAAATCCTCGGAATGGAAGGACTACATACCAATGATCCTTTGTCTGAAGTGGTACCTTCAGAAAAGGCCTCAATCAACTCTAGAACTTCTTGGTGTCTGTCTTCCGCAATCTTTTGCATGTCCCCAATCTCAGTGTGGATATTAATATTGTAAACCTGTACAAGTTACCCCATTTGTATAGTGGCACATAGGAGACACCAAAATACTTCACCTTCAAAAGATCTAGGGCTTCTTGCAAACCCACGTTACAATCCTTCAACAATTTGCTCATCTCCCCCTGACGGAAAAAGCGCCTGATCTTGCTTTTATCCTGCTGGGCCTCCACAAAGGTGTGGATCTTGTAGAGTGTGCTGAGGACATACACTCAGCATAATAAAATAACTGCAGACCAGGGGCTGTACTCTGTGACTTTTCCGACATGATTCAGCATGGTTGGTGATTCCAAATCTGGACCAATCCCGGGCTTCATATGGAGAGAAATAATCACACAGAGCAGCCCATAGGTCTGTTCCATTAATTGGGTACAATCACTCTTGTTTCGTCTGACAGTCTAGCATAGCAAAAATGAGATAAACTCCAAGTGTAAGTAATACATAGCGGAAATGTACCTGCACAGCAGCGAGCAGAGACTTGGCTGTGTTGCAGATGGGTTCCAATAATGGGGTTTTGAAGCTATGAGCGAGGACCTCCAAGGTATCGACAGCTATTGTGAAGCATTTTAGGATGTTGGTTGATCGGAGTTCGGGAACGATAGGCTGATGCGCCATTTTGGTCTGATGGGCACAGATTTCAACTGTGCTGGTAGACAGCTGAGCTCCTTTTATCCTCGATGCCCATCGGAAGTTGCGGAATCATTAGCACTTAACAGTGTAAGATAACTAAATGAAATAGTTACCCCAAAGTTGGTGCAGATAGCAGTAGCATTTATCTGGCACGGTCCTACTCTTGAACACCGGTGCTAAAAACTGATAATTGGAGCGATGAATATATATCTTTGCTCATTAGTTATGAATGCACCACCCACATCTTGAATGTGAACTGTATGTAGACAGAGAACATCATTTGTGCTATCAATCCTGCCCCTCCCCTCCCTCGCTGCGCTCGGGGGCTCCCCGAGCTGAGGCATCTCAGGTCGGCACTCTCAAGCCTTGTTCTCGCTTTCTATAGATCCTCTAACCTCTTTTGGCGGGACGGCACGGCGGATATCCGGAGTTAGGGCGCACCACGCTGGCCCTAACTCCTCGACAGCGCAGGGTAGATGTCGCTAACGGCTTGCTACATCTCAGTATTCAATCAAGGTCAATCGAGGCAGGTGGGGTGAGCCTCGGCATCGAGTGGACTGAATGCCGGGGAGTTGATCCGAGCGGAGAGTGAAATATCTATATTACCGCTGGTTTAGCTAAGTATACGAAGCATACCAAGTCTCTGAAAGTATATGGGACTTGGTACACTTCTGGGCTCACATTCTTTCTGACATTTTGCGGACTGCATATATATGGACCCCGGTTCGTCGGGGCGTGGGCATTAAGATCGGATCGGAGATGCTCTAAATAGGGCTATGCTCGGTTCAGCGGTGATCTTGATCAGCAGCGCTAGTAAACCGTTGCAGCACTTGGAGACAGCAGGAAACTGCACATAGTCTGCTATTTCCATCACCTGTGACCTGTCGATCGACTGTGAACTGGCTTTTGACTCGGAGCTTCAACGTCGGCAGCTCACCGGTGCAGATCCAGGTGTACTACTACTAATTGAGTAATGTGTGTCTCGTCGAAATAAATAAATAAACCCCCCCCTTTGCAGAACGACTCGGAGTAGGGTGGATATTTCGTCCTCATGCCGGCGACACTCGGTTTTCAGTTGGTTGCCTGATGTATGTATCATGCTTGGTTCGTCATGCTCGTTGCTGCTCAAAGGGTGCCGCATGCCACAGAGTGTCGAGCGACGAGCGTCTTGTTGTAGTATTGATCGCACTGTCCAGATTAGAACGCGACGTGTATGCGGTGTTTGGTGCGCGGGGGTTGTGTATACACTGGAGACCTGCGGCCGATCTTTTCAGTCTGAAGAGAACGGTCGCAGGTGAGTAATCTGTACTTCCTAATATATTGAGTCTGAAGAGAATGGTTGCAGACTGTTGAACTCTTGACCTACAACACGTCTGCTAGCGTAGATGTCAAGGTGGCTCTTGTCGCGCGCCACGACAGGTCACGACACCGGTGTCGAGTTGATTGAGATCGACAGCGGTGGCGGCCTCGTCTCGGAGTAGAGCAAGTACTTTTCGCGTTGGCGGCCGCGCCGAGGTTAGCGTCTGCGCAGGGGACCTGATGTCGGATCCAGCGTCAGGCCTGCGCGTCAAGCTCAGCTCCCGAGTCCCGATGCTATTTATTTCGTCCCATGATCGCCGTGATCCGCCACCAGATTTGACATTATCTGCTTCCGCAAGCTCACACGCGTTGACAATGACAGATGCACGCGGCTCCCACGCTGCTCAACCGATCTTCCTGAGCCTCCTTCTGTGCCCTCAATTTCCGCTGCGCAAAAGACACGTAGTGAAAAACGCAGCTCAGACTCGACGTGAATGGGGTCCGAAAAGGTGCGGGCGGCGCCGGGACCGGACCCGACCCTGAAAGGAAGCTGATTTTATGATGGCGACATCGCCACGGTGATTCCCATCACCCCAAATCGATCCTCCTCTCCCGTTCCCCCGCATTCATTTTTCTTTTCCCTCTCCCTTCCCCTGCTCTGCCCACTCCTGCCCTGCTCTGTCCCGGCGCAGGATCCACGGCCACCCACCACCGCCCGCCGACGCCGATGCCACTCCTCACCTGGGCCCGCCTGGGCGTCTCCACCCCCTTCGACCCGCACCACAAATTCGTCTCCTCCCCGCTCCTCCCCCCCGCCGCCCTCGCCGCGCTGCGCCTCCTTCTCGCGCTCTACGCCGTGGCCTCCCTCTGCACCGTCCTCGCTTTCAACGTCGCCGCCGGCATCGGTCCCAGGTGCCTCCCCCACCTCCCTCGCCCACTAGAGCTAAGCTGATGAGTAATGGGTCGGATAGCTTCCTAAGCTACTTCACACAGCTTTCCTACATCGGGGTGGCGGCGTACTACTGCGCCGCGGCCGTGCAGACGCTCGCGTACGCGCGCTACGGGCGCTACCCGCTGCGCCGCTGGCCGCGTGCGCTCCAGGCGCTGCACGTCTTGCTGCAGTCTACGATCACCACCTTACGTGCGCCTCCGTTCCCGCCCCAACGAATTCGCATTGATTTGGTTTCACAGCCCTCATCGTAACCGTCGTCTTTTGGGCCCTTCTCACCGGCGGCGACACGTTCGACACCACCTTTAACAGTGTGTTCCCCTGCCTCCCTCCTCTCTCACCCCCTAACCCCCCAAACTCACCCGCCTCCCAGCCTGGTCAAACATCTCCCTCCACGCTCTAAACACCCCCTACGCCCTCCTCGACCTCCTCCTCACCAACACACCCCCCGCCCCCTGGCTTGCCCTCCCCGTTCAGGTCGCGCTGCTCGTGGCATATCTGGGCGTGGCGTATGTGACGAGGGCGGCGCAGGGGTTTTATCGTGAGTGTTTTTTTGATTCGGTTTATGTTTTGAGGGTGGTGGGTGGCGGCGGCGGTGGGGCGAGCGAGCCGGAGGCGAGTTTCCCTGCGAGTTCCAGACGAGCCGTGAAGAGGCGTGTGCCGCAGGCCTATGTGGCATATCCTTCGTGACGGCGCGCAGGCTGGCGAGCGGTGAGCAAGCGGCGGACGGGAAGGTGGCGTGCGCCGCAGATTTACACTCTCTGCGAGTTCCAGACGAGCGGGAAGAGGCGGGCACTCACGGCGAGTCGCAGGCCCTGTATGCTCGGGCATCCCTTTCCCCTCTCCCTCTACCTCTCATCCCGTTCTCTACTCCACTTGCACCTCGCCTCGCGCTGTTATTTCTTTCTGTTTTTATTTCTATTCGACGCGCTAACACCCTTCTTTCCAGCCTACCCCTTCCTCGATCCGCACACCCAACACGCCTTTCTCGCGGTGTACATCGTGGGCATCGCGCTCGGCGCATGTGTCGTCTTCGTGCTTGTGCGGGGGGTTGCGGTGTTGCGCCAGCGTTTTGTTGTGAGCCGCGGGCTGTTGCCGGGCGACGGGGACGGGGAAAGGGGGAGCAGCGAGGGGCTGGGAGACGGTGAGGGTAGAGGTGGGAGGGAGGGGCTGGAGGAGTGGGAGGAGGTTGGGGTTCCGGGGGATGAGGCAACGAGCAGAGCCGCAGCGAAGGAGGGGGACGGCGCGTCGAAGGAGACGGCTTAAATGTTGCGTTTTAGAACAAGTATAAGTATGAGTACGCACGCTACATACTTAGTTACTAACGCTCGCTTGAGCTCGATGTATTTCTACCTCTCCCCAGTGCTAACTGAGAGTGTGATAAGACATATCTCCCGCCAGCTATGTACCTGCTCGAGGCCCCCGCCGGCCGGGGTCGCGAAATCCGCACGCGACGCCCCCGACGATCACTCATGCCAGGCCGATGGATCAGTACGTCCCCTCGTGCACAGCGGGAAAGCTGGATTCGAACTTCGTACAGCTGGCTGCGCAGTCCTTTCAGGTATTGATAGAGATGACTGACGTTTAGCGGAAGCGCGAAGACTGTTTCAAGGTACGGACGGCGTACGGAAGAAATCGGGCTTCGAGGCGACTGCTTCTAAGAGGCCGATATACGATATGCGATATCTGAGTTTTTTGGGGGAAGTTGTGTCGAGTTGGATGATCCTGACGGTGTCACGGTGCTACCACCGCCGTCGATAAGCGCAGGGTACGAGGCACGGAACATACGAGAACCCGTAGCGGCTGGGGGATCATCTTGGGATGCAGTACTAGTAGTGCGGCGGATTCGAAGATCTCTCGCTCCATCTCGATGGGGAACGCGCGTGGGAACGCGTGTGGGAATGGGATGGTGGGAGGTGGAAGGGTACATGCGACGAGCGTTAGTGCTGATGTGGTGAGAGCCAAGAGTCTGAAATGGCACCGATGTGCCACCAATCAAGGTTTTCCAAGGGCTTGCGGGTCATCGAAGCCGGCAATTGGGCGGGGTGAGCTCAAGAGGTCACCAGGATTGGCCGTGGCCCGTTGGCCGGTAATGTTAACCTGTGGCAGCTTAATCCGCGAGTAAGTGGGTTTTGAATCAGACTGGGCTGATAATTACTGGTGGTCCATCATTCCCCACAGCTTTTCTCGAGCACACTCTGGAGTCTGTGGATACAATCAGGATGTGATTAGAACAGATGCTGAATTAAGTAACATTATTTGCATCTCTTGTTCTCGGGACTGGCATCCTCGTTGGACGCGCGTTGCCTGATCTGCAATGCCGGCATCTATCGATCGCTGCCCGCGTCCTTTCTTAGCTCGCCCAGGACCCAACGGCAACCCGCTCTGCTCTCCTAAATCCTGATGGTTTTGGTGATCCAAGCAAGATGTTGGAACTTGGCGATCCAAGTGATTGCCTGAGGATCTCGTCCTAAATATCGGCCCTCCGACTCTTGGAAAATGCTACTCTTTCTGCGTTCTCGGCTCGGCTCGGGGGTACTTTGAATGGCCAGTCTCTCCACAGCTCTCGACCTTTCGCGGACGATAATAGCCCATCCATATCATGATTGCGCCACAGCCAGATTGACGTGGGAAGTATGTTGGACTTCTTAATTAATAGGGACTAAATCCGCTGCCAGTCTTGCTGCCAGTGCTTGTGCAATACAGTGGCGGCAAAAAATAATGCCCGCGGCTCGTTGGGGCTCATTTCTGTGTACAATCACTCCAAATAAAATACTAACATGGACCTTGATCGATTTCAAAAAATTGGAGACGGTTAAACAAATATTTTAATTGGTCAGATATTCCGCAATAAAATGAATAAGGGGCTTCTGAAAAAATGACTTTCTGGATTTGTACAGGATCGAAAAATGGTGAATATAGCGTGAAAGTACTTGCAAAGGCGACCCTATCAATATTTTGGTTCACCCAAATTGATAGGGTTTTGGGTGAACCAAAATATTGATAGGGTCGCCTTTGCAAGTACTTTCACGCTATATTCACCATTTTTCGATCCTGTACAAATCCAGAAAGTCATTTTTTCAGAAGCCCCTTATTCATTTTATTGCGGAATATCTGACCAATTAAAATATTTGTTTAACCGTCTCCAATTTTTTGAAATCGATCAAGGTTCATGTAAACATTTTATTTGGAGTGATTATACACAGAAATGAGCTCAAACGAGCCGCGGGCATTATTTTTTGCCGCCACTGTATATCCATGGTCGATCCTGAAGCGACAAAGAACACTCTAATGAGTATCGTGGCCAAGATCATCGCCAGTGGCACTGGCCTACAGCCATGGGACGTCGATGTTCCGAATTCATTGCTTGAATTCAAGCGCCTAGGAGCGCTATCGTCAAGGTGTCCTGCATCGCAGTCATGATATTCTCCCGCCAGTGATATATATGGCCTCTTCTACCAGTCCTGCCACATTTATTCCAGCCAGCCCCGCTTCTTTCAGCTTTGCGGGACAAGACACGGAAGAAATATAGGAGGGACGGTATAGTCGACAATGTGGGCCGGCTGCATGGGGGGACGGAGGGAGACAGATTGATCCCTGTTTTCAGCTGGGAGCGATGCAGTCTCATCGATCACACAACCCCATCAACACGATGAAGACATAAGTTTCCCGTCGCACAGTACTCGGATACACTTTCGCTTCTCTCTCCTTATACCTTTGTCCCAGCGATATTGCCGCCTCCAGAGGCTGGACGCCGTTCGTTCAGAGTACCCCCCCATCCACTCAGCCATGCGTTCGTCAAAACCCCTTCTCCTGCCAATCACATCTGTCACCGGGCTCGCTCCCCGCCAAAGCATTGAAATCGGGTGCGCCAACGCTGACGATGCATATGACGGTAACCCCCTTACTGGGGCCGCCGTGAACGACGACGACAGCGAACTCTTCTGCTTCTACGAGAACACGGGGCAGTGTTCTTATTTGACGGTGCAGTTCCTAGCTTGTTTCCACTTGGGGAGCGGGGATCTGATGGAATGACAGGATGACGGGTCGTTTATCGCCGGATCAAGCGTGCGCACATGTCCCCCAGCATCAAGGTTGACGCTCCAGGATGGGCGGCGGCAGAAGACGGGTCTTTCGGATACTACGACTGTGTCAGTGGTAAGTCCGTCCTGCCGAGCGCAAATATTGTCAATTTAATCTACGTGGAAAGGACCACTCACGACAGATGCCCACAGTCCCCACAGTCTCTCCACCTCAAAAGCGAGTTCGAGTATCTCGACTAATACGACTGTGTCAATGTCAGTGGTAAGTCCGTCCTGCCGAGCGCAAATATTGCCAATTTAACCTACGTGGCAAGGATCCCACCACGACAGATGCACACAGTCTCCCCACCTCAGTGACAAGCTCTGCTACTCCGACACAATCGATAAACGACGTTACGGCATCGGGGGAACCCGAGTCCGCGCAATATTCGTCACTTCGTAACTTCGCTTAATTCTGTGAAGGTTCGTCACTTTGATGAATTACCGCGAAAGTTCGTGAGTTCGAGATCTCATTCTGTGAAAATTCGTGACTTCACCTGGATTTACTAGAAGTTCGTCACTTCCTCCTAACACCGCGAAAGCTCGTTACTTGGATAGCCACATGACCGCGGCAAATCTACGCACGGTATTTTTGAATTGAAGTTCAACTTTGCGGCGGCACTACGGGTTACGGAGTTGCGGATTGGGTGAAAGGGGGTAGGGGTAGGGATACATGGATGGATGCAAGGATTATGATTGAAAGGTACGATTTACGGAAGAGCAGACGACACACGGGAAGCGTCGGTGCGTCCGCAACAGCTGGTCAAGCTCGACAAAGTCGCTGTAGCACTTGTGCGCATGGATCCAGTCGTATAATATCATCATCCCCACATTAATATCCCGCCAGCAACCCAGATTCGATGGTGCGGCTCACCGGGGTACGCGCCCCCAAGCGCATCGCCCACAGTCGTCCCCCCGCCGATCTCCAACTCCCTCGCAAACGCTGCGCTCTCCCCGAAATTATACCCTAGCTAGATATCATTATTGAACACACTCGGCGGGGCGAAGGGTGAGTAGGATCATAGCGGGTGTCGCGGTTCTAACGGGGAGTCGTTCTTTTTCCCACCGAAACCGAGTCCAACGTCAGCTTCTGCTTTATTTCAATGAAAACAACGACACACGAAAACGAAGTCATCGTATAACCTTGATTTCTCCTCGAAGTCACGACAGCGACGGGCGGGCGACACCAAATCGATGGGGGGTGTGGTGGTGGTAAGGAAGAACCTGTTGTTCCTGTGCCGAGATTCCGATGACCAAACACGGAAGTGACGAGCTTTCATTCAGCTTTCACCAACATTCCTCTCAAGTGACGAGGTTTCCCGGATACTTCTCAAAAAAACGAACTTTCGCGGTAATTCATCAAAGTGACGAACCTTCGCAGAATTAAGCGAAACGAAGTGACGAAGGTGGGTACTACTTGGGGAACCCGCGTCTGTCACTGCTGGATCACGGAGAAGCCACCTTCCTGTGGCCGCGGTCGTTGGCTCGGTCGTAGGCGCCTTGATCATTCTGACTATGTTATGCCTCGCTGCCCTCTTTGTCCGCCGCCGACGTATAGCCCGCAGTAGTGCAACCCGGACACTGGAGCCGTTTTCGGACGGCCTTCTTCCAATACGACCAGATCCCGCAGTCAACACGCAGCAGAGGCCGCGGATAGCGCGCGAGAAGAATATGAATCCGCTGAGGGATGGGTCCCCTTCCACGGCAAATGCTGGGCCCACCTCTGCGTCGCAGACGTCTTCTGAGCTTGCATTGGTAGCTGTCCCGGAGGAGGTGCGCCTTCTGCGCGGCCAGGTTCAACGCCTTGAGCTTGGAGGGGGAGCTTTGGGGGCAGACAATTCTCCTCCCGCATACGCAACCAGATAACGTCGTTGACTTTGGCCCCATTGATCTCAGGGTGTACCGTTATTCCTTGGGATGCTGGGAGAGGATCAGCGAAAGCTGGTTAGATACGGTGAATCCACCTTTTGTATTATGGGTATGCAGCATGACTTTAGTACAGGTCTGTCGAAAGCCTCGTTTGTTCTTTAGGCCGCGCCGGCGGCCTCTCGTCAATGGGCAGAGATGATACCCGGGAAATGAAAGAAGGCCTCGGGAAAATAATCAAAGCGAATAAGTACCATGAAAATTCCAGTCTTGCAGAAGTTAAGAATTCGGACATCGCCGAGGCGTCGGCTCGCGGCAAGCCTCGGCATTCCACAACAGCGGTAAATCCAAGGTCTTCCCCAACTGTCATCCCGCTTGTAAGGAGTTTTATGCCCATCCCGGCCTCGCAGGGCCGAGAAATCGCCTAAATAGGCTCAAAATCTCATTGTTGAGCGTTACGCGGGCGATTTAGGTAATGATTTCCAGAGCGTTGATATGTGTTACGTTGCCTACATACACGCCGGTACCGTACCGTGCAACAAGTTTTTTCGGCAATCTTCGTTCTCTGGCCCAAAAGAAAATCAACTTCAACTACTGAACGTAATTGAGGTTCGCCACTCAACCAAGCCTGTACTCAGCCGAATTTAACGGAAGTCGACGTGATCGAGGCATAGAACCGGCGGGAACCGCCGCGAAGTCCGGATCAATTGGCGCGAAGCAGGCGAGGTATGGCACGAGAGCCGGTGCGCTTGCCGTGCTGCTGATCAGAGGTGGGAGATGGCTGAGTTAAAATGATTCAGCCAGAGACACATATAATTTTAAGAGGCCGCACTGTCAGAGCAACGAGAAATGTTCCCGTCACTACAGAGCTCCATACCATACCCAATTGTGTCTTGTTGATTGGAAGATATCGCTGAGCACGGTGATAAGCTGGCTAAATGACCAGGCATGAAAACACACTAATTGTGTGTTCTTGTACTGTGTTATAGGCCGTTATATGTCCATATGAGAGCTAGTGCGATGCCCGAGCAGCTAGCTAGGAAGCTACACATGTGCAGAAGTAGAGGAGCTCTGATTTGATGATGATACCACTATGGGTTGGATTCCAAGAGAGCACGGAAGCTTTAGCTAAAAGATCTACTCAACCATTCTATGACCGAATTGGGGTTTATCTGCATGTATTCCGAACAAGGGTACCACATACCATCCATCTAGACTATGAGCGAGGCCAGGGAGCGTTGGTTGCAGGTTAAACTGAGTCAATAACAGTGTTGAGGCAGTTGCGGGCGCATATGGTTTGATTGTGACATACTCTGTCACATGCGGGCACAAGTACAAAGGAGCGGCAAGTTCTTACATAAGGATTTACTACTATCAATGGTCACTGGAGGGCAATAGAGTCAGCAACAGGCAGATCACAGATGAAACTGGTAAAAGCTGATGACTCACCGGGCCGGGTGATCGGTGGGATCCCACGCTTGACAGCGGGCAGAGGGCTTCTATGATCGAGCTCGATCGTTATTTGATTAAAGAGTGATGGGAACAGACAGAGGGTACTGCATGTTGGCCCAGGAACAGAGATGAGGCAGTGTTGGATCAGGTCTAGACCAGGGCTAGGGCACGGAGATATCATTACTCTGCTCAGCAGGATGAGTAAGGCAGTCTGGGCACGCAATTGTGCCGGAAATATACTAATCTATTTGAAACTGACTGTTTATAGGTGACTTTCTGGGCTAAATACTGTGGAAAGCTCCACAACCCTGGTCCTAGGGCATGAATTGTCCGTGTTATTGTTGTTCCTGTAATTTCCTAATTGAGACTTGCGGGTTTGTATAAATAGAGTAGATATCTTCGTTGTAGAGGACTGGATCCTGCCCCACTGATAATCAGTTTATACTGGTTGCCTTTGGGACCAAGCAGCTTCCTTGTCAGTGTAGTAGAACTCGGGAAGGAGTTGAATTGATTATATTGGGATTTATCGGATATTTGGCTTGTTCCTGAGCTTATTCACCTCTTTCTCACTGCTAGGACTGTCTAGGAGACGACTACACCAGTGGGAACGCCTTGAATACGCTCAGAGTACCTCAGATAAATATATTATTGTCTTTCTGCTTGTGTATCTCTTGTTTACGGAGAAAGTGTTGAGTTGGGAATAAACCACTTGTTGCATGCATTTGAGATAAAGGAATTGGATAAAGGGTTACTGCAGCGAACAGCGGATTATTACAGCGTACATCGACAGCGTCAGCGGGCTCTAGGGACTTCACAGTCACCTTTAGCTATAACATAGTAAACATCGGAATCACAGCGTCAGCGGTCCTAAGGACATAAACAACCCACTCTGGAGTTAAATCCACCAACCCTTGTCGTAAACCCAACCTTTCCGACGCCTTTAGATCGTGTCAAAGTGCCTAGAACGGTCAGGACAACGTCCTTATTGCCGAATTAGCACAAAGTCCGCTACATAAATTGTATAAAAACCAAATTGCAGCAACCTAATACTTGGTTGGAACCCCGAACTTGCCACGTTGGAGGTGTGGATTTGTTGTGTGATTTTGGGAGTTAGTTTGGTTGGCTTTGTCTCGCAACAGTCAGCTTACTAAGCATCACAATTTCACGTGCAGTTCCGCGCACCACGCGTCAACGGTGGGAATTCTTGCGCGGGGGTTGAGCTTATGCGAGAGACCAGCAAAGGTGATCAGCTTAGGTTTCCTCTGTCTGCGTCATTCTCGCTCATCATTTCAGTCGCCACATTCATCTGTGATTGAATGTTGTTCATTGAAGAGATGTTATAGAAATTGTAGGAGTGATGTGATTACTCTGTTCCACCTTGTGCAAATGTATGATATAGCCCAGTGCAGGGCTATTCTGCCTCTTCGGATTCCCACCAACCGGGCTGGATCGGAAAAGGTTGAGTCTAAGTCAAAAGACAGAATCCAGGTTGTCATCATTTTGAAGTTGTACTTTTCTCAAGTTGTACAAGGGACTGGTCGGCCGCTTCGCGGCCTCCCATCCCCTTATCTGAATTTAATAAACTCATAGGCGGACTGAATATCCAAAACTATGATGCCACTGGGTTGAATTCAATCGAGTTGAGTTGATGACTTACTTCAGCGCTGAGATAAATTATCTCGACAATAAAAAGACAGAAGCACAACATTTGACTCCCCTTCATTTCACCTATCTCAGTCTTTTTTTTCATTCTCCCATTGCATAAAATTAGGCCATCTGCACTGGGCATCGAGCAAAGATGCTGATTCATATTATTACCTTAGAGATAAGAGTGAATATATGAGGCAATGGCGTTGAAGGCCTAATTTTCAGGTATTTTTGTTCATTTTCAAGTCTCGCGAGGTTTGCTCCCCAACTGAGATCTCTCCAAGTGACTCCGTGAGCTGCTGACAATGCTGACGTTGGCCGCGGCAGCCTTTGTTTCGTTGCGGTGGGAGCCATCTGTCAATGTTAGCGCGGAGGTAGTGTCTGCCAAAGTATGTTGGACCGGTGACGTGGTGCCGGCCAAGGCAAATGTTGATTGACTGTAGGCTGGCAGATACGGGAGCCCGACAATCACCGACGGCGAGCTGCCGTGGAGCGCGGCGGAGATTGAGCGGAGCTTAAAAAGCTTCGGACGGACGGACACACGTAATTTTATAAAGTGGGTGATAAAGAGGGTGATAAGATCCAACTCAAAAAAAGCCAAGTTGTCCATAAGTAGATCTCGAGACTGATCATCTAAAAACATTTTGCACAGTATATCTGCCATATAAGGAGTGCGGAGAAGCCATATCCTAAAACGTTGCGCAACTAACAAAAGTGTTAGCATGGATCGCGGGTGTCGGGTGGCGGTTAGCTCAGAGATGTGGCGTTCCAGCTCGAGGGGAGGGCTGGACCGTCGTCGGCCCGGGGTGTCATGGGACACAATGGAAGGTTCATTGATTCAGAAAGAGGGAGGACTAGACAGAGTCTCAGATCCTCGAGGGGGCGCGATACAACTCACGAGGAGAGATGGAGGTCGGGCCAGGGCACGTGGAGGCCACGTCTAGATCTGCTTCGATTCCAACACGTCAATTCCTTCCGAACACACGCCGTTCTCACGCCAACCAAGGGGCTCGTTGAACAAGGCTTCTCTTCATAAGACATGCATTCGCTACGCTCCGGTTGTGCCTTTGGAAATCGTCATATATTCTCAAAATGGAGAGAATATTGGTATATTCAAAATATGGGGACTTTGAACGAATTGGCAGCCGTTCACATGTTGAGTCGTACGGTGACTGGCAAAATTCAGCTTCGTATTCGGCGGTCCAGCGAGGGGTAGAACCAGAGTCACTCATCTGACACCAGGGGTTAGAATCAACAAAATGCTGGCTGGTCGGTTAGTGATACCGTACTAACAGAGCCCATCACAGGCGCCGTCCAGAACGTTCATCTGTGTTCATCATGTTGTGGCTGGGATAGACCAGGGGGACACTGCGCTCGCTGTTCCATGTCACTCGACTGCCAACCGGTACACGTATCAGTTGAAAGGCCAGGGGCGAAGGAACACTCGTGTGACAGAAGTTCAACAGTGGCCAACAGTGGCATCGCCGAGATGGCCGAGTGGGCGATTTGGCGCCACAGGTGACATGTGAGTGACAGCGAGCGTGGACCACGTATTCCAACAGGCGACTCAACTATATATAAGCGGCGTAACTTAATGCAATAGGAGCGCAATACCCGTCGCAAAATGCTCGTCAAAACCATTTCCACTGCGATCGTCGCCATCCTGAGTCTCGCTCAAGGCGTGGTGTCAAGCTGTACGTCTCTTCCTACCATATGAACTCCATGGTATCCGCGCTGACTGCCCTTCGTCCAGGTACACTTCCACCTGTGAGTGCTCCTCGCAATTGCGTTACCAACCTCATCTCGGACCCATCACGTAGAATACGACATGTAGGAGACACTTCCTGACACGCAAATATCATCTGCTTAGCCCTATCTTATCCACAGGTGCCATTGGCCAGCATTGCTGTAGTGGCCCCGGCGGGTCAACAGGATCGTGAGTTTGGGCTGTCCTCAGTCCCTAGACATCGATTGACATTGTTCACAGTTGCACAACAGGCACATGTCCGATCACCTCTGGATGAAGTAGAAATAGTCTGTCTAGAACTGTATTGTCCGATCCTGATAGACTAGCTTCACACATCACGATCTGGGCCCCAACTCGAGCCCCGAGCGCCATCCTTCAGGGGGCGACGGCCTACTCTCGGTGCTGTATAAACACCTCACAACCGGTGCGCGCTCTGCCGTACTTCGACTTGCAGCAAAAATCGCGAGGATGAGTGTGCGCAGTGCGTCCGCCCGACGAAATCCTTGAATGAGAGCAGTCAGTGTTGAAAGTCGAAGCGCAAAGTACCCGAGCTAAGAAAGCTCACACAATGCGCGGGGTTCGAAGAGACAGACCTCTCGCGTAGTTCCATCCCTCGCGGCCTATCGTGATGACCAATGCATCTCATTCCCGGACGTGCGTTCATCTTTGCAGTACGTGAAAGATTGATTCCTTTATTCCACTACCATCCCATTCCCGTTCCACTCGTTTTCGTTTTCGGTACAATAATTATTGCATGGCCGCGTTCCAACTTCCTATTCGATACAGTTGTCCATGGCCGAAAGACAAGGTCATGCCCTAGGCATCCGTTGGTGTAATAATGAATATGATAGTCTGCGTCTCCCACGCGGCTGAACCATGCGACGCGTCCTAAGGCCTAAACGAAACGCCCCAAAGGTAGGTCTAGATTAAACCCAGCTCCAGGCGTACCCAGGCGAGCGTGCGCCGCAGGCATGGTAATTTTTTTTATTCGTCTCTTCCTTCCCATCGTTTTTGGTACTGTAGTGTGCGGCCGCGTTCCACCTTCCTATTCAGTTGTCCATGGCCGGGAGAGAAGGTCGCACAATATGCCTTCGTCATTGTAATAATGAATACTATATTCTGCGTCTCCCGCGCAAGGCTGAACCATGCGACGTGTCGCGCGTCTGAAGGTCTAAGGCCTAGACGCCCAAAATAATGTACATAGATCTAGAGTAAACACAACTCTAGGCGTACCCAATGGACAGCGGGCCGAATGAACACGGGAGGGGAGAGTGGATGGGAGCGGCAGTGGGGCGAGCGTCGGGCACCGCAGGCCCTCCGCAAGTTCCAGACGAGCGGCAGAGGACGGCGGTCGCGCGGATCAGACTGACTTTCAAAGGAAAAGAAACCGGCGCTTTGCCGGTAGCGCAGCAGGGGGAGGATCGCAGATCGGAGTTGGCTGACTTTGAAAACGTGTATTTAGTAACCCGCGGAAGTTTATAAAAACAGAGCCGCATCAAGCCGTCGGTTGAGTGTGTCTTGTGTTTTCATAAATATATACTTGGTTGGTAATGGGGCCGGTGGGTTCAAAAGGTAGTACCAGGATTGGGCGCGAACACCGTTGACCCATGGCGGTTGAATCCGCTAACATGACATACGTGATGAGCCAAATACATGTTTTGCTCTGAGTTACAGCCGATAACAGTACCGAAGGCGCGGTCAAAAAATTACAGTTTTTGGCTGTTTTTGATCCCCACGAAAGAATTGCACGTAGCGGCCTCAGTACTCAGTAGTTCAGGCTAAAATCTAGCTAGATCTTCCGGAATAATTCCAACGCAATTAGTGATAGAGACAAACTTGTGGAATTATCTTGTTTTATGTGTTCTGACAGGCTACAGCCGACACCCTCCGGGCCCAAAATCTCGTCTAGCGTGCCCGGGTCAAGTCCGTTTAGGTTAGTTTTTTGACAGGGTGGACTTGTAGCGATTCTGAAAGATGTCATAGACCCATATCCGCAAATATGCCCTATGCTTCTTATCAGACTTGTTTGACCAAGAACTCACAAGGCCAAATTCATATAAAAGTCTCTCCGCGAAGATGCCGCAGATATGGGTCTATGAAATCTTTTAGAATTGCTACAAGTCCACCCTGTCAAAAAAAACTAGCCCGAACGGACTTGACCCGGACACGCTAGACGAGATTTTGGGCTCGGAGGGTGTTGGCTGTCACGGCACACAAAACAAGGTAATTCCACAAGTTTGTCTCTATCGCTAATTGCGTTGGAATTATTCCGGAAGATCTAGCTAGATTTCAGCCCAAACTATCGAGTACTGAGGCCGCTACATGCAATTCTTTCGCGGGGATCAAAAACAGCCAAAAACTGTAATTTTTTGACCGCGCCTTCGGTACTGTTATCAGCTGTAAGCCAGGGCACTTTCTCTTCTATCCACACTGTCAGCACGACTCAACAGAATCCTCAAACTCTGAATGCTGTTTTGAGATTAATTCCCGCTCTGAGTTACATTGAGGTCGAGGACTAGGCTAAATCAACGGTGCTAACACCTAGGCCAATGCTAAATCATGTAATGCCGAGCCCATGACCCATGTCTATAGGCTGTCCTAGCACTTTACCTTACTCCTAGAATGTCAACGGTGCTAACACCTATGGCCAACGCTAAATGATAAGCCCATGACCCATGTCTATAGGCTGTTCTAGCACTTTACCTTATTCCTAGAATGGAATCATTCCGATCCTAAATAACTCTCGGATATTAGCTGAGGAGCTAAGGATCTGATATAAGAAACTCACTTGGCTACATCCTCTTTGATTAGTACCACCAAATGCCTCAGCCAACATTCTCTCAAATCCGGTTGAACAACATTGTGATATGTTTGAATTCTGTGCTGACCACCTTGGATGTGGTGTCCGACTGCCTGAAGACACCATTTTTGGAAGCCATTTCAAAGACAACCCGGTCTCTGGTGACCTCCATACAGGTGAATTCCTGCAACAATCCATTCCTTGTAGGGCATCTCACCCACTTTTGATAGGCTGTCCGGAAGAACAAAGAAGATTGTATTCAATTGATGGAGCAAATCCACGAGTTGCTCTATGCAATTATTTGTCTCCACGTGAATTCAGATACCCGGGGTGAATTATTGCCCAGGGTGTTGACAGATTTGGGGGAATTCACAAAGTAGCCCTCTTTTGTGAGATAACCTCCGTTCATTAATGTTTCACAGGACTCTGCACCAGATCCACACATTTGTTGAAGCCCAGCAGGATAGGAGTAGGATCCGCCAGTTCTTTCGGCGAGGCGAAATCAATACATTGCTGGAGAATTGCAAGGCAGGATTGCAGCAGGCCCTTGATGTTTTCAAGGTTAGAATATTTCGCTCTCCACACAGAAGAATGTTGAAATAAATCATGCAGGCCCAGAATTTCTCTCTCTTGAGTGAGATTGCGGACATCCAAGGAGCTTCCCAGAAGATTCACAATGAAGTACTAGAGTTGATTGAATCTCTGTCCGAAGAATCTGGTTCTGATATGGCTTCGCTGGTGTGTGCTCCAACTCATCTAGTCTGCAACTCAATAATCACATTTTTTCACAGACTAGCGGGGTGCTTTCCACAGCCCAGAAAAGGTAGGTCCTTCGACTTGATTTTGCACCACTTCATTCTTATACAACATGCAGCTCCAACTCGCTTTCATTGCTCCCATCTGAGCCCAAGATATTCCACGGCCGGAACTCGGAAGTGTTGGACATTGTACAGGCATTCATGCAGCAAGCCCCCAGGGTTGCAATCTTAGGAGCAGGTGGGATGGGGAAGACAAGTTTGGCGAGAGCTGTCCTGCACCATCCTGAAATTGCGGCTAGATATGATCAGCATCGGGTCTTTGTAGCTTGTGACTCTACATCAACCAGTGTCCAACTTGCCGCTCTTATTGGAGCCCACTTAGGCATGAAACCTGGAAAAGATCTCACTCAATCAGTCATCCAATATTTCTCCAGTGGCCCAGCTTCCTTGCTGGTTATAGACAACCTGGAAACTCTTTGGGAGCCGAACGAGTCTCGCGGAGACGTCGAAAAGTTCTTATCCATCCTCAGTGACATAAATCATCTGGCATTGATTGTAAGTACAGGAACCTATCACTGTATAGACATACTAATACCATACCAGATTACAATGCGTGGTGCAGAGCGGCCAGCTGGTGTTCGCTGGACAAGGCCTTTCTTGGAGCCTCTGAAACCTTTGACAAAGGAGGCTTCCCGCAGAACGTTTCTAGACATCACAGATGATGATTCTGATACGAGAGACATTGACAAGCTTCTTCTCCTCACTGATAATATGCCTCTGGCAATCAACCTCATAGCACACCTGGTGGACTATGAAGGAGCCCCCAGTGTGTTAACCCGCTGGGGGACAGAAGGAACTTCCCTCCTCTCTGAAGGCTATGACAGGGGATCAAATCTGGACTTATCAATTTCACTGTCCCTCTCAAGTCCCCACTTCACAGTGCTGCCCCATGCACAGGATCTCCTTAGCCTCCTTGCCATCTTGCCGGATGGACTTTCCGATGTAGAGCTCCTGCAAAGTCAATTTCCCATCGATAACATCCTGGCTTGCAAGGCTGCCTTACTTCGGACCTGTCTAGCATATACAGATAACCGGAAGAGGCTCAAGATGTTAGTCCCTATCCGGGAATATATGCAAAAACATCATCCCCCAATGACCTCTGTCATCCGCCCTCTCCTCACATATTTCCATGTGCTACTGGAGAGTTACGCCACACAGGGTGGTACTCTATCGAGTCCTAGAATGATTGCTCGGATCACAGAAAACTATTTGAATATACAGAATGTCCTGTCTAAAGGATTAACCCAAGCCAATCCGGATCTGGTCAAAACCATCTACAGCATATGTCATCTCGAGCTCTATGGTAACCACAGTGGACATAGTGAGCTCTCTCTGATGGCTCAGATCCCTGGTCTTCTCCCTCAGCCCAGTGATCGTACACTGGAAGTGTATTTCATCGACCAGATCATACAAGGTTGGACCCATGGATCATCATACCAACTGGTTTCTGGCCCAGAGGCTCTCGTCGACCGAGCTCTGAACCATTTCCCTCACTTCAATGATTCAAATCTCAAATGTACGTTTACACTTTCACATTCATTTGCCAAATCTTAATTCCCCTATTAGGTAAATTCTATAACACCATGGTCGAATATTACTTCTATCATAATCACGAGGTTTCAAGAGCAATGCACTTCTCTCAAAATGCACTATCATTGGCAATTTCCACAGATAATACCAAACGGCAGTCTGACACATCATCTGTATTGGCAAGGATTTACTATTGTCAAGGGGATTATTATAGAGCTCAAATCCATGCACGCGATGCATGCAGGCTTGCCCAGATTTCCGGAGACATCTATGCTGAGGCTACCGGACTGCGAAACGAAATCCTATGCTTGATTCGCTTTGGGAGCTATAACCACAGCATCTCTCTAGCGAAAAGGGCAATGGATCTCCTCGGCCTCTGCGGCCTGTCTGGCAGTAGGAAAGAGCATCATATCATGATCTCTCAGGCAGAAGTCCACTGTCTTAAATCAGAATACATGGAGGCTCGGAATATTCACATCCAGATCCTTCATAATGTCCTTGCGGAAGACACATACCACCGTGGCCTGACATTACTCAACATTGCCGATGCTGATGTGGAAATCGGAGCACCAGCACATAATGTGCAAACAAACATTGATACAGCGCGAACACTATTCAACGCAGATAAAGATTTGATGGCCAAGACACTGTGTGATGTTGTCCAAGCCACTCTGTGTCTGAGAGAAGGAGACTTAGTAACAGCAAAGATTCTCTTCCAAGAATGCCTCCAACACTCCCGGGGCAGGATGGGCGAGGTTGTGACGACCTGTCTGGAGAAACTAGGTGATGTCTGTTGCTGGAGTGCTCTGCGTCAAATATCACCAATCTGGAGTATAGTCTTCCTTGGATATGCCATCAAGGCGAAACAGAAGCTTGAAATTCACAAGGCTCTCCAATTCCTCGGAGATTTCCACTTTGCAGCAGATGATCATGATACAGCACTCAGTCTTTTCACTGTCGCCCTCGACGGATTTACACAGATGGATGTGCATCGCTGTAGGGCAGAGTGTATGCTCCGACTCGGAGATATTTCGAAGCTACGTGGTGACTTGGAAACTACGGTCGGGCTATGGAGCACAGCGAGACCCTTGTTCGAAAAGTCATCACAGGCAAAACAAGTCCTCCGCATTGATGAAAGCCTTGCCAGGATTAATCAGGATGTGAGGGAGAAACATGTGAAGAACCTCGTTCATTTATCAGGGATTCATGCGCCTACGAAGGTGCCACAGGAGCTGGAAATTGAGGAAATCGCTGGAGGTCTACCCCTTCAAGATTTAGCTTCAGAAAACTTGTAGGTACAATGTAGTGGTCTAGCATGTGTCTGTAAGCGTAGGTCTGTACTGCTTCTCGGAGCCTTGAATTATATTTCATGGTTGGTACTGTAGGATTCAGGTCCTTCAAATTCGGGTACATTTTGAGTATTTAATGCGCCAGAACTATTGAACACGGATGAAGCACGCTCAGATCGATCTATGCAATCTAGTCTCTCCTAGACAGACGCCTCAATATACTGAGCTCGTACTTCGCTATGTCCAAGCGGCCTACAATGTTTTTGGAAACCGTGACAATTTGTTTAAATTGGATTTCTAAGCCGCCGGGCACATTACCTCGAAGACTGGAACTGTGAGAATCACTCAGGACCAAGGCATCTTACCACTTTCTAACGCGACGAGGTGAACCATATTAAATGGTTTCGCTTGTGATGGCCGGACCCCGGATCACACAAAGAAACCCTGAAAGTTCAATAATCTGAGGTCCGAATAAGTGGGGTTTCCGTCCGCACCTGTCAACACGAACCTTTACATACAAAAACTTTCCGATTGTATACCTGAATTTCGAAAATTAATTGCCCTGGGCTTCTTGTCTTTCAAGGTTAACCAAGCTTAAGGTGGATGAGTTGCTATATTTCGGCGTCCTCGGTAATTGGACTCAACTAATTCAGTCCGTCTCCGTCCTTGGTGGCTGCTCAATTGCGCCACAATTTTGAGACTTCGCGCAATGAAGTGACTATGAGTAATTGTACTATCTAACAGGGCTCGTACCATGAACTCCCCAAACTTCTTCTACGCATCCACCTTCTCCTCATACACCGACCGTTTGCGCGCCAGGCCAAACACCAGGTTCTCACCACGACCGGGCAAGGCCGCCTCCCCGAACGTCAGGCGCACGCGCGCCGGGTCCATGTCCATCGCGTGCCCGTTGACGGCGTCCGCGACGACATCGAGGTCCGGGTTGCGCATCGCGACGAGGAGGCGCGAGAACTTGTTCGAGCTTGGTTCGCCGTTCTGGAGGAGGCAGAACATGCCCACGGCGCTCATGAGGACGAGGAGGAACATAGCAACGGAGTAGGTGGCGACGAGGGACGTGCGGTCATAGATGTAGATGATGGCGTTTGAGGAGACCGTGGCGTCGACGGTGGTCGTCGCGGTGTTTAGATGGATGAAGCCTGCGGGCGTGAGAGCTGGGTCGACCGGTGGTACGGAGAATTACTTACCGAGCGTCGCGTTGGCCACAAGATCCTGCAGGGCTGAGAGAGGGGGTCGTAAGCGCTATGAACGCAATAGAGCTGTACGGAGACGGACCTTGCGAGACGTTGGTGACGGACGCGGTGGTATTGAGCCCGTAGATCTGACTCTGCACCTGGCCCGACCCATCGACGTCAAAGGGCTTGAATATGTTGGTCTCCGTCAGGAGCGTCGTCGTCGTCAGAGTGCTGTAATGCCCGAACACGAGACTCCCCTCCAAATGCTTCGAGACGGCATCCGCCATCGCGAGCAGATGAATGTGGCTGCCAATCCCCGGCGCGAAGACGCCGGCGGTTCCGCTCGTCAGATCCATCGTGAAGGAATTCATGCGGTACGTCGTGTTCAGCGGATCGTGGAACTCCACGACAGAGACACGGCTCTCCTGCGTGCCGTTGAAATAATGCGTGCTCGCGACGTGGGTGGCATTGTAGAACGTGCACACTGACCCCGCGGCGTTGATGAGGGCGCCCACGTCGCCGTTGGAGGCGAGGTACGGGACGTAGGCGAGCGTCCAGCTATACTGCTCAGTTACGTTACTTGCGACGTTCTGGACGGTGAAGTTGAGGGGCGAGGTGTTGTAGCCCGAGCCGATCGATTCAGCGTCGTATCCCTTAAGATAGGCGGCGGGGGGGTCCTGGAAGACGCGCTGAACGTATCTGTACATGGGCAGGACGCCGTCGTCGATTTGGTCCGGTAACAGATCGGAGCAGCGGATGGCGGGGGCACTATAGGTAATGTTGTATTCGCACTCGGGAGAGCAGCCCTCGGGCATCGGCCATCCCACAGGGTTCGCCGATAGCAGGGCAACGAGGGCGGCCTTGTCCCAGGCTTCGGTGATAGAACCGTAGTAGGTGGTTCTGGATTGAGGTATGTTAGCGACGAGAAATATAAAAATGGGCACGAGAACGCACGACAGGTAGACGTCGTTCAGCATCCCGTCGGTCGTGGTATTCAAGGTGGGTACAGTGAGGGTACGAGTAATGGCGGAGGCCTCGTGGGTATTCAACGAAGGGGCCAGAATTGTGATCAGCGGCGACGCCAGGATTGCCATAGTCATGGCGATAATCAGAGGGGTTTGGATGATGAGATTCAACCGAGGGAGGATCATCAGCGATGGTTCGCCGACCAGCGCGTCGATGTCTGCCACTGTAAAAGGAAGCCCGTCGTCAAATGAGCGTCAAGGACTGAGATTTAGAGACACACGTGTAACCGGTTGACGGCGGAGTGAATACCACGACTGAAACAGCGTAAGCGGAGGACAATTTTATGACTGCGGGTGCGTACCAGTTGACATAGGCTGACCCCAGCAGAAAAACAAAAGAGGACCTTAACCGCACTGGCAAGGAAGATCTCGACCCTACTGCTCTTCGTCTGCGTCCAAAACCCCGACACAGGGTGCGCGTCCAGGTGCGCGTTGAGCGCGTGATGCCCGATGGCGAAGGCGGCGGCCACCAGAGTCCCGCCGATGACGGCAAGCGGAACCCAAATGTCGATCCCACTTTTTTTCCGACCAGAATCGAGGAAGGGGACAGTCAGGTTGCTTGCCGAAGATGCGGACGGCGTGTATCGGACCGGGGTGAGGGGGTAATTATCCATTTGGCCATCCACACTGGCCGCGGGGTAATGCAGGGTGGCCATCGAAAGGACGCCGGGAGTCGGACACACGGCTGGGAGGAAGAGGGTGGGAGGAGACAGAAATAAGCGACATTGCTCAAATATTACCCTGGGAGACCCTGGACCAAATTAAACCAATGACAACATGACGTCGGATCTAATATACGGATCTGATACCCGACCGGGGATCTGCGGCCCATCTTTGGAATCGAGCAGGTTTGCTGCAGGTGGACGACAAAGTGCATATCTACTTACTCCTCATAGTCGTCACGGTCTCCGGAGCCTTCGAGCTCGCCGTCATCCGGTTCTTCGTCGGAATGTTCAATCCCCAACAGCTCCATCAGTTCCTCGCGAGCGAAAGCACGACGCGGGCGCGCTTGGGCGGCCGCGGAACGATTATAGTACTGCTTATGAAATTCTGAGTGGTTTACATACACGAGGTTGAATTTTGCTCATTTGGCGCTGAAAGTCGGGTACAGGGAGTCTGGAAAGAACGCAATTTCTTCAGCTTTGGTTGGATAGAGAATACTTCGACCCCCTGGAGGGAAGGCCTGGTAGGTAGGTAGGTAGTAGAGAATGAGAATAAGTCCACCGTACACTTTGGGCGGGAAAGAGCGAGGTTGACGAAGCCGGAACGGCGAGGAATTGACGAGGGAGTGAGAGGAGTGAGAATATTATCGCGGTACTGGGATACAATAGATGGTAGTACCTACGTCCAAAAAGATTACTTTATCCGCCCGCATACGGACATGAGGTAGTTGAGGCTCACAGGGCCTTTTGCTTGCGCTCTGCGCGCTCCACCACCTTCCTCTCCTTCGCTTCAAAGTACGCCGCCATCGTCGCCGTCGGGCCCGCCAGAACCAGCCCGAGCGCCACCTCTTGAATGGTGAGCGTGTCTACCGCATCGCCCGCGATGTAATCGATCGCGTACATGCCCAGGAAGGTGAGGACCATGCCCGCGAAGTCGACCGCCATGAAGTAGTCCGGCGCGCTGAAGCCCTGGTTCAGGCGGTAGTAGCCGTTGAGGCCCTGCGCGACGGTGATCCACCAGAGCGGCGCGTACATGTACTTGTAGACCTTGAACACCGTGACACTGATTTTGGGCGGCGGGGCGGCGGTGGCTTTGGGATCGGGCTCGGGGAAGAAGCCGAGGGGGATAAAGAGGAGGGGGAAGAGTTGGAATGCGTAGTTGACGTAGGTCCATGCGGCAGTACTCGGTGGGATGGCGGTGAGGGCGCCAGAGAGCATGAACACGACGAAGTGCATCCCGAGGACGGTGACGGCGTAGGGGAAGGGAGTCGGTGACGGTAGGGGCGCGTGCGGGGACGCGAGAGATTTTGAGAGCGCGATGAGAGCAGGCAGCACAATGGGGCCGACGAACCCAGCGCCGTACCCTTGCCCCGCGAGCGTGTGCGCGATATTGACCAGCGGCGAGAAGAGGCGGGAGGCGCCGCCCTGTCCACCTGTAATATGGAAATGCGTAGACAAGACCTGTGCGACCTACTAGTTAGTTGTGATCCTCGCCCTAAGAGATGGTAACGCGCCATGCCAAAGGTACCGCAGGCAGTAAGAAGGCTCTTACCGACGTCGTTCGAGACAAGCTGTTTGAAGTAGGGCTCAAGGACGCAGAGGAAGCCACCGAAGATGTTGGCTTTCGAGTAACTGCATGAATTCAGGTAGCTCTCCACGAGAGGGCCCATTGGAGGGTCTACCCATGCCATGCGGTAGAGCTTGATACCTATTCCAACGGAGGCGAGGACGACTATTGGGGCGGCGGGCTGAGCGACGTTGCGTTGAAAGATAGCAGACGAACCTGGTACGAAACCTTGACGGAACATTTTCAACTCTTTCTGCAGAGGACGGGCGGGATGCAGTACCAGCGCTGTAGACCGTGTTCCTTTATGTGTTGGCGGAGGATGACAAGCAGCCGAAACGTAATCAAGCCATTTAGCCGCACGTGACCACTGACCCTTGTTCGGTACCGCTCTCGGTTTGATAACTGTCGGCTGGGGACCGGGGCCGGGCGGAGTTCAAAATGCCTCTTGTTCTCCCACCACCATCTCCCTTCCCTCCGCTCGTCCTGCTCTCTGCGGCTCCTCCCCTCCCTCCCTCCCTCCCTCCGTCCCTCAACGTTACTCTCCTTCTGACGGTTCCTCCTTTTTACTGACACATAGACGACGCAACAAGGACATATCGAGCCCCTTGCTTACATTGTACGCCCGCGGCTTTTTTCTCGCTCCATCACGAATTCACGCCGCGCATTCGACGACGATGCTATCGAAGCAATCACGCATGGTGCGTGAGTGCGCGGCCAAGACATGCAGCACGCTCAAAGGCGAAGACCGCAGGTGCGCCCGCCTCTCCTGTGTCGCGTTCCCTTGCGAACTTTCATCGCTTAGGTACCCCGCTAAACGTGCGCGCTGTCCAAGCCGGGACTGAGGAGCATAATCCTTCCATCGCACGACATGCGCGCTTGAGATGAGGACCGCGCACAGACGGTGCGCATGTTCGTTGTCATCTCATCCGCAGGCTGAGTTTGCGCTGCGCAGGTAGCAGGCCCATGTGCACTCCCACAAAGTCCACATCCCCGCACTCTCGACACGCCGCTCTAAGTCGCGCGCTGACTTGCAGCCACCCCTGGTGCACTCATTCATGTGTCTCGCCCTTTACCTTTCCTCTGCCCGCGTTAACATCTCTATATGTACCACGCGATGCCAGCGCGCATGCTCCCCCGTCTGGACGAACAAGCCCATCTGTGACCCTCCAACCCCGCGTCATTGTCGCGTACTACGAGGAGCATGGTAACACTCATCGATGCGCATGACGGAGACGCAGCGAGCGAGGACGACGGAGACACGGCGAGCGAGAACGCCGGAGACGCGCCGAACGAGGATGACGAAGACGGCGAGAGGTCGCATGCAGCCTTTATTGTACCATATTTTTGTATGCTGTAGCAATTTGGAATGCAATTTATAGCAGAATCTAGTAACGGGACAAGTGGAACATATCAGAGCATATGAGGGCATACCTGAGCAGATCCAGATTGAGATTTTGTCGAGATTCTACGCTTATATATGCTGACAGATGTTCAGATATGGGCTGTTTTATCAGCCCATATGCGCACATTAGAGCATACCTGCCCAGACGGTGTTCTCACTGGGAACGTTCAGGTGACGCGTGATGGCGGATTTTTCTGAGGTCTTTAAAAATCGCTACAATTCAAAAGGAAATTTATCGGCCATCTCGGTGAGTGAAATTTTCAAAATCAATGAACACTCGGTCGAAGTAGTACAGTAGTCGGCTGTTCGGCTGCTTATTGACCATTTCCAGTAGGACGAGTACTCGCTGGACAACGTTCCTTGATGTTTCCTGGAACTTGCCGCCAGGAAGTCTTGCTCCCAATCCTTTCTAAGCCTGCCTTTCCTTCGATTCTTACCGCACCGCAATAACGTCAATCACCCAGGATCACCCAGGTCACAGAAGTCTCACCAATCAACCGCCGAGACAGCGGGCATGGATTGCCGTTGATTTGTCTGTACTTCCCGGCGCTCCACGACATTTCAGTATGGCTGAAGCTGGCTTGGGATGTGAGCCTGTGCCAAACCAACTGCGCTTGTCTCTTTTCAAGGAATGCGGCTAGCAAACGCAAGCGTGATATGGGTTTCAACTTCTTGATGTCACTTTCCCACGGACTGATCTCGGCGTTTCCGGCTCGTGCTTCTCTGAATTCACGACACCTAGAGTAATAAACTCGTAACTAGGGCTGCATTTTGATTTTCTTTCTAGATAAATACAAGACGAGGCGCATATTTTAGAGAGAACAGGGGGACATAATCACCAGGTCAACATAGCTTTTTGACAAGACGGATGGATGATCCGGGAAGCCCTAATTGAATTCTCCAACACCCTGTGAAGTAGCCTGTCGTGAGCATTTCGCGAGACCGAGGAGCATAATACGCACGGGACCAAAGAAGCCCTGGTCCGGGAGCGGTAGCCTAGCGCACCCCGCTGCGTCGCACCCCTCAAACGGGCGCGTATTCCCTCTCCAATTTATCTCGACGCCGGGCCACTCGATGGCGAAGAAGATGAAGATGGCGCAGATGGCGATGGCCGCGGAAAATGCCGTCGTCGTCACGCTGCACGTCGCTTAATTATCGTCGATATGTTTCAGCGGGAGAGACGCACTAGTTGTACTTGCTCCACCACGCGATGTAGCGCCGCTTGATGAAGACGTTAAAGAGGTAACCCACGGGGACGGCGGGCCAGACGTTCGCCATGTTGTACGGCGCCCAGATGAGCCCGCCCGTGAGGAGCACCGGGAGGTGGAAGTACTCGAGCACCCTGATCTTCTTGCGCAGGAGGTACATCGGGATGGGAAGGACCGCGCCGATGAGGAAGCACCAGAGGAGGTTGTTGTAGATTCCGCCTGGCCCGAACATGCGCTTGGGGCCGAGGGTTCCCTAACAAAAGAAAATTAGATTAAACCTAGATTAACCAGTTTAAAGTAGACGATGCATACCCAGAGGACGCTCGCTGTGAAGAAGGTCTGTATTTTTTCCTACGATCAGTACAGGCTCAGGATGGTGAGAAGATGAGTATATGTACATTTACTCTAGGTTAACCGTCAGTAAGCACCCGATTGCCAAAAGAAGAATATATGTACCCGGGACACGTGAAATGGTTCGCCTGCTTCGGCGTGCAGACGTCCGGGATCTTGGTCATCTGGAAGTTGAGGATGGCGGTGCAGACGAAGGACGAGATGACCGTCCCGTAGATTTGCGCCCAGAAGGTCAGCATCGGGGGAATGTGCATGTAATGCGCGAGTTTGAGGTCGGACGCGAAGCCGATGGTGTTGGCCGTGGTCACGTACCCGTACGACTGGGAAGTGGGATTAGACATGGTTCGGACTACCGACAGACAGGAACGGTACTCACCTTGAAATAATTCATTGCGACAGCGTTCCCCGGGAACCAGAGACCGCCTGCAATGTGTGAGTTTTCGCCATTGAGCAGCGCTAACTAGTTACCAAACATCTCCGCCAAGACGTTGAGGGTGATCTCAACGTTCGTGATTGACTGCGCGAAGTCTGAGCCTCAAACCCCAACACAGACGAATGGACACGGACCGCGATTATCCCAATCGGTATGACGAAGATAGCCGCGAGGAAGACTGGAATGCACAATGAGGCCACCACTAAAGACCTAAATACTGCAGCCATTGCTCACCTCCATACAAGACGACAGCCGGCGAGGTGTGCGTGGGATAGACGCCAACGCCGACGGCACCGATGACAATAGCGAACACCAAGATCCTGAGGAGGGCATCAGTAATGAGGAGCACAACGGCGACGAAGGGACTTGCATAAAGTACTGCCACTCCGGCACCTCCTTGTACGACTCCATTAGGCGCACGTGGATGTCAGTGTGCTCTTCCGAGGTCTTGCGTCGGCTCAGGATGCTCCGGAATCCATGCACGATTTCGCGGCGATGGAACAGGAACGCGTGGCTCAGGGTCGCTGTGTATACCGCAACTAATGAATGAAGTCAGCACGGGCTACTACGATTCTGGACGGCGACTCACAGAAGACGCCGTACAGCAGGGCATTGGATGCCGACAAGCTGTATCTTGCTCAGTACAACTCTGCGACTACGCGGAGGCACTTACTATGCGGGCGAGTAATTTTCGTACAGGGTTTGGTTGAATAGCGTGTCGCTGCCGACGACGTTTGTGACAGTGTATAGTTCGCCGGTATTGTCGAAGACATACTGGATAAGTATGTGTTTTGCATAAGGAACGATTCAATAATGTAAGCGCGCAAACCGTACGTTGGCATTGATTGGCAAATAGCCGGTGTTCCAGGTGTTGGTGTACCACAGCGCAACGATTATCGGGAAGGTGAATAGTGTCTACGATGGAGGTGAGTGGAGGCACCGCCATGAAATATGATGCGTACGCCTAGGAATATCTGCGTGTACGGAGGTGTTATATCAGTGAAGCGCCCATTGAGGTTCTTGAAATGGATCATTCACGTTGAATGTAGTCTGCAAAAAAGCTCAGCACCTCGGTATACTTATTTATGCTCAACCTACGAAGAACGGCGAAATCAGGGGGTCCACGGCAACAAGTTGATTCCAATCGAACGTGGGGATCGGGTTGAAGCCGAGTCCGAATAGACTCCCAGTTATCGCAGCCAAACTGACATTGGTGGGACTTCGAGTGATGAGATGGTTGGAGGTGGTTTGAGCGCGAAAACAGCACACCTGAACCAAGTGATAAAGTTGAAGTAGGACAGCGATTGACAGATAAAGCTAGAAATGGCGGCGTTATCAGCTCACCGTTGCTGGTATGAAACGGGGGCATACTCGGGGAACCAAAAGTACACAAACATGGCGCCGAAGCAGTAGAGGAACCACCGGAGCTGTAGTGCCTGGGTTAGCCGAATGTCGACATTAGGGTTATGTAGAGTGATACCCTCGAAATCCGCCATCCATTGGCGAAAGTGTTCTTGTTAGAATGGAATGCCCTCTGGCCAACAGTTAGCCTTCTGAGCGGAGACTGTAACACTACTTCTCACGTTCAATGCGATGGTCTGTCCCGAGCCGTTAATAGGAGTTATTAAAGTCTGATTTCCGATTCTTACCGCCAAATTTCCTGGCCTTTGGGTTGACGGATCAGTTGAAAGTCGATACAATGATACAAGCACGAGCATACCATATCGCGTGCACTGGGTAAACGAGGAAGCGCCGAGTGAGCCCGGCCAGGCCGTATCCGATAAGGTTCGTCGACAGTGCAACCATAACTGTCCTTGCGTGTGAGCACGGGACCCGAGACACGGGACACACGGGACCCTTCCATGTGAAATGAACGCACTCTGGTATCCGAAACCGAGCGCCCACGGCTTGATTGATAAGTGGGTGAGATGCCTGGATCTCTTGGGGATGAATGCAACGTACCTGATCGAAGTAACGAGGGAGGTATTGGACCTGTACACATTAATGAGGCAACGTTCTGACAGTTCACGGGGATACCGTACCCAGATAATGTTGTCCCTAATCAACAGGCGTGAGCTGAGGCGGTCCGACGATAAAGTCGGATGGACCTACGTGTACGGGGTGCCGAAACCAACATTTGCCATGATCTGTCGAGTTGAACCAAAATTGGAGATTCCTGGGGGTAAAACTCACCGTAATGAGCATGTGTTCCTTAGGATTGAAGGGGCCGCTGGATTGGCGACGATTAGCATTATGCCGCAAGTCAACAATAGATACTACCCACGGGTTGAGAGTCCATGTATAACCGAAGGTGGTGTACTCTGTGGTCGGAAGCAGCTCCATCAATTTGGCGAAAGGCACAGCCAATATTTGAGCAACATTAGGGCCCACACCGATGCCCGGGTACCTAGTGCCAATGTTAATCTAGAGCTTGATACTACATAAGAAAAGTGAAGGGTACCGAATGCTGAAGAACTGGTTGAGGAAAGCACTGCCCAGAGTTAGCAACGAAACCTATCCTGCGAAACACCGTGCGTACCCTACGCCGACAAAGAGTGTCCCTATCACCCAAGTGCGAAAGGTACTTGCTGGGACAGAGGTATCATCGTGGTTGTCGACCACCGCGCGGACCTCGGCGTACGGCGAATTGATCACCATCATGGCTGCTTCGACCTTCAACTCATCGTAGAGGCGTTGGTACTCCGCAGCATTTTCTCTCAGATCCGGATCGTACAGATATCGGCTGACGGTCGGGACGGTGAGTATCTGAGGGTACAATAGAGGGTGGGATCACCAACTTGGCGGCATCGAGGACGGCAGGAGGGAAGTTCTGGCGATGGAGATGATCATGTTAGATCTAGGTCGTGTGCATTAAGTAATGACGTACGGGGTCATCGCCGTGCTGGAAGTGTGATCATTTCAAACGTGTAAATGGGGCAGAAGTCGAGAGCAGTACCTCGTTCACGATCCGGTAAATAACTGCATCTATTTCGGTGGCACTCATCGTCTGAGCATATTCTGCCGCCTCCAAGAGGTCTTCCGGAACTGCCTGTATCTCGACTCCGATGGCCTCCTTGAAGGAAAGGGGGTAATCAGCAAGATGCAAATCGGAAGAGGACCAAAAGAAATGCTCACGGCGTCGATAAGATCGGCTGTCTTCTCCTCGATGATCGAGGACGACGCCTTCTGAGATAGAGGATTATCGTTCATGATGGATAAGCGGATGCGTAGAGGACCGGGGAAGAGGGACCCAGGTAGGGCTGAGTCTGAGGACCGAAGTTGGGCCCATAATATAGGGCTCCTTGGTGCGAGTGGACTGATACGGGCAGAGAGAAACACCAAGTATACACCCAGATACGACGCCACCGGGGAGATCCAAGTTGACCGGCCACTGCCTTAGATGAGCCACCTTCGAAGCAAAGTTGTGGGGCGTCCCTGCTAATCGCTCGCTAGATGCTATTTGCTATTCATCTGATAGATTTCATCGGCGGAGGACACCTGCAGTGGAACTATATGGAAGGGCTCCAATGCCCCAAGCATTGCTACAGCATTGACAGGCAAAAGTGTGCAGGTAGCAGCAGAATAGTTCACGATTCCACAGAATAACACAGCGCGCCTCCCTTCGAGTGAATGCAATCAGGCGATAGTCGTATCTCTATTTCCGAGGTCGTCGCTGTTCAGTTTTAATGCCGAGACAAGCTAGGAGAAAATTAACTGCGGCAGGATATAGGTCAAAGATGCATCTATCATATGTCATGCATCTATCATATGTCTTAATTGAGATGTACTCTTTTGGGCCAATGCCGCGGCCCGCGAATGGCACGACCCACTCCAGAGGTCACTGGTCCCGCCGTAGACTCCACCGAAGCACGGTGAAGTTGTAGCTTCCATTGACGTGGGATAACCACCACGAATTATTTATAGCGAAGAGGGGGACTAAGGCAACTGAGAAAGTTGGTGGTGGTGGTAAAGCCGAAGCCACGGTGGCGTATTTGGCTCTGTCACTACGTTCCGCAGCCTCCTGAACTCAGGTCAGGCTAGGTCTGTCTAGCAACGTTGGCTTACCCAACAGCTCATTTTTAGTCGACTAGACGGATGAAACCGGATTCTGTGTTTAGCTGATGGCGGTCCAAGTTTGGCAACGATGGATCGGCTAGACAGGCTCTGTCTGTCTCTGTTTACCCGAGTTTAGCCGAGCTTAGCCGAGTTTAGCTGAGTAGGAGCCAGTTTCGACACCTAGCCAGACCTCCACTGACCTCTGCAGACCTCTTCGACACGTTTCTGGTGCAGATTAAACCCTCGGTGGGCATTCCGCTGAGTCTGAAGTCACCGGTCGCTGTCGGCTTTAAGCTTTCATCGCCAAGTTTTGTGCATGCAGGGCCATGTCTCCGTGAGAGATTTGCCATTCGACTCTCGAGTCGTCGCCCCCACTTGAACAATTGAATAGCCTCCATCACGAGTGAAGCCAATTATCCCCTTGGCAAAAGACAGATGGGAAATATCACCTCGAGAAACAGTTCCAGATTGACAGATTGAATTCACATACCCGTGTAGCAATTTGAGAATATCAGTGGCACCGCAGTATGGTGCCCATTATCCCCTTGACAAACGATAGATGGGAGATATCACATCGAGAACCAGTTCCAGACTGACAGATTGAATCTAGATTAAGACGTAGCGATTTCGGAATATCAGTGATTCCGGATTATGCCAGTGGTGGAGGTTGGCATGTTTATACGAGTACTAGTGCAACTTAAGTGAAATTTGCATTCTAAACCAATATTAATTATCCCGTAGACGGACACGAGAACACAAGGGGCGACCACTAAATATATCGGGCCATTCAACTAGTACATGGTCTATTATTTGGCTTTTGATCGCACGTGATCGGCACCGCTGTGGCGATCAATTTGATCAATTCCCGTCCCCGCTCGCGTTTTCAACATGTTTCAATGGATATTAGGCTAATATTACACTGTATTCCAGTGCAGGTCCATGAACATGATTTCTGTTGAACAGCCAGATAATTGATGCCTATTAAGCTGTTCATAAGAATGGTGGCTGTTAATATTAAATCAAGAAGCCGTGGCGTGAATGGTGAGCGGTGCCTATCAAGCTGTTCGTAAGAATGGTGGCTGTTGATATTAAATCAAGAAGCCGTGGTGTGAATGGTGAACGGTGCCTGTCAAGTTCATGACTGAACTCTTCATTAAAAAGTCTGAAGAGGATGCCTTGGGAATTTCTTCAGCTCAGACAGAAATCTGGAGACGGCAATACCAAGTTCCGGACAGTGATATGATTCATATGCAGCCAGGATCAGATGATGGGAATGAGAAGCGGAGAAGATCCCCGACTTCAACTGCATCTGAATTCTCAGACTCAGACTGGCACGTCGCCAAAAAGGTACAGGGATCTAGAAGATAATTAATTACCGTCGGTTCAACTTTAATTGGAGTAGATGTATGTGGTTTTCTTATATATATTCATGCAGTGTGTAGTTAGTCTCTATGAAGGAATTATAAGAGTGAAAATCAAGGGGTAGTCACGGCACCGCACAAGGAATGCGTTGAAACACGAGCGGGGACGGGAATTGATCAAATTGATCGCCACAGCGGCGCCGATCACGTGCGATCAAAAGCCAAACAATAGACCATGTACTAGTTGAATGGCCCGATATATTTAGGAGGAGGAGGAGGTAAATTATACTGACGCGGTCCCACAATCGGAACGGCCGCCCCTTGCGAGAACATATCAGAGTCATAGATGGACAGATCGAACCTTGTTGATGTCACATGATGCGTGATCGCTCATGAAATGACAGCTAGAGGTAGCCACGAGTGTGAATGGAATGCCTGGCTGAGCCCTTTCCCTCAAATTGTGGAAGTACTTACCTCTGTGTAGGTGATGAGGTACGACTAGACTGACCTAGACTGACCTAGACTGAACTAGACGAAGCTAACTGCAGCTAGACTGAGCTAGAAAGACCTAAACAGACCCTCACTACACAGCTAAACACAGACCTCTGTTAAGCTATGTCTAGACGGGCCTTACTCATGCTGAGTTTAGGAGGCTGTGGAACGTAGTGTGTGTTTGGAAGCGTCCCGGGTGATCCGCCGGCCCAGTCATTTATTCCAGCGAGAAATGCGAACTGTGAGTGTTTTTTCACTTCTCTCTTCATGCTCACAACTGAGCCTGATTGAAAATTCCGAACCGCCGCACTTTTGTATTTTATTTTAAAAAAATGGCTCTGTCACACGTGTGACTCACGTGGCCACTGGCTTATGCCTCCTCTGAGTCCTCACATCATGTCCACGTCGCAGGTGGGTGCAGTCCTCTCCTCGGCGTGTCCTTGTCAACTTAAATTCGCACAACAGGAAATCACTCAAGTTTCTGTTAATGAGAGGATTGTCCTCGGGCTGGGTTCCGAATTGAAGGTGCGCGGAACCACAAAGCGCGCGGCGCTCCGAGTCACATACGATTGCTGTCACCAGGGATTCCTCGCCGCCTGGCTCGAACGCGCGGACGAAAAATATGTCATCGACCGTGCCCACTGGAACACAATGCCCGAACCAGAGGACAAGCAGCTCTACGCGCACTATTCTGTCAACTGGAGCGAGTTCTACAACATTTATCTCTTCCTTCGCAAGAGGTGCGACATTGAGATCGGTGGCCTCGTCGTGCGCCACTACTTCGGCGTCGTGGGGTACATAATCCCCGCGGGCTTCATTCCCCAGGTCGCCGAGTGCATATTCGCCTTCACACTGGCTGGCCCGTGCGATCCCGACGGGAGAAAGGAGTTTTACGTCATATTTTACGAGACAGGGTTGGATACGACGTCTCTCCAGCACTATAGTCCCGGATTCTCCAGTGTCCAGGCGTTTCATCTCCACTACTCCACCAAGCACACGGCCGTCACCCCCGTCGGAGGAAAGAGGGAGATCATCGCTATGTTTCAGAAGTTCGGCGTTCGCGCCAAGCCCGTCAAGGAAGTAGAGTCGGCCGACTGGTTCCCGTGAGTCTGTAGCTTTTGAACATGCAAAATGAATGTTGTGTGTTCTTTGCAGACTGTTGTTGCGGAGACGCCTGCCCGCGTCAGCTTTCATCCGAAGTGGCCTCGATGAACTTGTTCTCGTAATCCTACGCTGCGGCCTTGAGGATCCTAGCGGTAAAGAGAACCCGGTAAGAACACGACCCAGGCGTAACATCGGGGCCGCACAGCCGTGCCTTGAATGCGCATAGATACCGCGAATTCAGAACACTGTCTATGTGACGTCTGAGCAAGATTTACACTACACACCTTTGCAGTTGGAACGAGCCGTTTCACCGAGAACAGGTTAGGTCAAGATACGATGCGATGACCATCATTATAATCTCAGTCACTGACTTGATGCGCGAATGCTAGCCAGGGAATCATCGACTATGGATTACGCACCAAACGCGATGGAGAATGCTAATAGTTATTGTTAGTTCGCAGCATGATGTATGTGGTAAATTATTTGGAGGTCGGTTCCGCTAAATTCAGTGAATGCGTGCGGCGTGAATCCTACTCCAGTAGCTGGCCAGAGGATGAGCAGCGGACCGAATTTCAGCTCGAAGTTCGGCTCTGCGGATCGTCCGCGAACGGGATTGCAGCTCAAAAAAAAAATAACTGGGGAGAGGATGGGCGGCGGACAGTCTACGGACCACAGTCGGTGCACTCCAGCAGTCGTCGCAGTTCCTCCGTGCACTCAAGTGGTGGGTTCATTCTCTCTTCCTTTGTTGAGCACACACTGCAAAAATTAGGCGCACTCGAGCAGCGTGCACAGCAGTTCCGTGTGGGCCTTCCGCTCGAGCACCTCTGCTTTTTCGAGCTTTCGTTTTGGCTCGTCTTTTTTCGCCATCCGACACATTGTGTTTCAAATATATTTCAGTGAAGCTGAATTTGGATCTTATTCAACTCTTTTCAGTACAACCGGTACGTGTACTGAAACCATACGACTCGACTTGGATTTGAGCACGCCGGAAGTGCTATTCGATATTGTGGGTTTCAAATAGCACTTCCGGCGTGCCTAAAATTGGTAATTGTAGGTGTGCCTGTGGCTCAGACAGCGGTCGGGATGTAAATGGCATCCCCGGCGTAGATTAGATTGTTCGGGTGTTCTAAAATAAGATAGATGTCAGACAGATATGGGCTAAATCCGACCGGCTAGTGTTCAAGCTCATTAATGAGGCCTCTGGGCGGCATTTGTGAGGCTGATCCGTGCGCTTCACTGAAGTCTTCCCCAGCCACCATTTCCTTATCTCCTCCGCCGAGTGAATCTAGTGGGTGGGTCTATCTTCGCCACTGTTGATCCCGGGAGTCTCCGCGGCGGAAAAGTGTTAAAGAGCTCAAATGCGCTGTCGGATGGTTGTCCCCAACGACCAAAGAGAGATATACGCCATCCGGGTAGATTCGAGCCTCGTTTCGCTCCGACATCGAATCAGATGCCGAAGGATCCTAGGAGCGATATCTCTTCTTTTCAGACCGGTACTGCTTCGATAGGGTGAGGAGTCATAAATAAATACCCTGCATCGAGGTTCTGGATTGCTTGCCATGGGTATTCTCGCAGTTTCGGCCTCCAGGGATGTTCGTATCTGTGCCTTCCAACGAGGAAGAATGATATTAAATACTTCTTGCTCCACTTCCGAGGGAGGATCTGAACGATGCTTTGGCCGTTAAAATCCGTGGAATATTGGAGCTCAGTGTGCATTCCGCAACCTCGCAAAATTTGCCACCGACGAGCAAGGTGAGAGACTATGAAAGACGAAGGATAGGGGTTTGTTTGGTTCGGGCTTGGCCTGTTGTACATGTGCAAACAAATCGCTTCATTCCAAGGGTCCCGTTCTAAGAGATTTTATATGTTTTATTCGATCCTCTGACCTTGACATAAGCTCTGCCATCGAGACTGAATATTTTCAGGAACAGAAACGTAAGTTTCGGTTTTGTGCTCTGTGTACCAAGAATGTCGCCAAAATGAACACGTGAATTCCTGTGGCATGTGACTTGCATTTCTCGTGACTGCTGTCATTTCTGCTTACGAGACTGCTTCCTCGTCTGTTGAATTCAGGTTTTGGGCGGTCGACTACGTATCAGGCTGACACCGGAGCCTTTTACATCGAAAAATATCACACCCAGATTTTTTTCAGACCTGACCTGACATCAATTGTGATTTACCGCCGATAACACTACCGAGGGCGCGACCGAAGATGTTCCCTTTTGGGATGTTTTCAAAGAATTGTCGATAACTCAGTCAGTTCTAAAGGTATTCAGTTTTGAATTAGCTAGAGCTTCCAGGCCACCTGGGCGCACAATTAATGATAGAAAGAAACCGGCGAGAATATATTATATAATTTAGGGCTGCACACCGTCACCGTCTTTACGGCGTGACGGGTGCCGTTTACGGGTCGCCGTCCCGTGCCGTCGCGAAGATCCAGATACCAGTTTGCGGGACGGGTGCGGCTGGCCCGTCTTCTGCACCCGTCTATCTAAATCTTTTGATGGCCGTCCACGGGTTTCGACATTTTTTGGCGTCAAAGGTTGTTTTTGGGCAGTATCTGGAATATTTTACTAATTATATATACAGGGATGTGCAATGAAGATACCCATACGCTCGGCTTAATTCCCGCGAGCCAGAATCGTATAAATTAAGTGAGGGGCAGTGTTGAGGCAGATGTTCAATTTCGGGGTGGTCATCGAAATTCAACACTTTTCTGTCCCAAAATGTCTCCAACCAGTTGAAAATGCTTCGGAAGCCACACCTCTCAAATGAGCTCAGGATCTCCCACTCACATGAAACACAGTCAAAATCCTGGATAACAAAATACCCAAGAGCCGTCCCGTAAATTTGCGGTCCGTCACCGTCTTTTTTTGCCGTCCCGTACCGTCCGTACACCGCCAGAGAGAAAGAAACGGCCGTCGTTGTGACGGGCCGTACCCGCCTCGTGCCGATGGATTTACGGCCGCCCCCGTCGACGGGACGGTGTGCAGCCCCAATTATATCAGGTCATCCACATTTTAGAGGTGATCTGGGCAAAGATCGGGTCTAGCATGCTCACATCATTCTCAAATGAGCTGTAATGTTTGCGGGACTGTCATGAATCCATTGGGAAGGATTTAAAGGAGGCAGAAGTACATAAAATCCGCTGGTTGGTTCAATTCTCGCAATATTCCCGGAGTCGAGGTCATCGTCGACCACCTGCAAGCCAATCACAAGGGGTCTGACTAGACTTTGGAGACTTTTGGCTCCATGAAATGTTTCTAAACATGTGTAAGTCTTCCATTTACTAAAAGCAGCTTGTTTAGACATGATACGGGGACGATATCCCCGATTCTTGCCCGACCTAGATCATCCAATATATTTTTCCAGGTTTGTTTCTATGAATAATTCCTCGTGGATTAGCCTGGAAGATCTGGATTGGTCCCGTCTGAATTCATTTATAACTGACCGAGCTATCGACAATTCTTTGAAAACATCCCAAAATGGAAAATCTTCGGTCGCGCCCTCGGTACCGTTATCGGCTGTAACTCTGAGCAGCTTCGCAGCTGGTTCAAAAATTGTAGTCGGCTGGAGTTGGACTCGATAAATCTTAATTCTCTCATTCAACAACTCCGTCACACGGCCTCGCTCATGCCAGCTCAGGCCTCGGCGCTTGCTGCGACAATGGCACAAGTTTACAAATTTTACTGACAACATGACAATGGGGGCCTTCGTGTAAATTTTGGAGCTGAAAGGCTCTCTAGATCTGTTTGTGCCCCGCCGCTTGCCGGCCATTTACTTTCATCTTGGATTTGACCGAAAATGACACGTGATAAATTACTATGTTCGGAGGGGCTCTACATTTGTCATCACCCAAATCGAGCAGTCATGTATTCCTCTCTAGCTCAATGAAAGTGAATGGCCGGCAAGCGGCGGGTCACAAACAGAATTTGGGATGAATTTTTTGCAGTACAGTAGGTGCTAATGAAGAGCGAGCAGTTTTATTTTATTTCAGACCGACTGTTCAACGATCCATCGGGTTCAATTGTCTCGCTGTTAAGTTTGAATACTCTCAATATATTTTCAAGGAAATTTGACAAATGAACAAAGTCCTGGGCTTAAATCACTCTGCAGAGTCTTGGCTTGAGATATAAGCGTTACATCTATTTATGACGCCCGTATCAAAGCTTTTTTCGAGCAACCGGCTGCCAATCGGTTGGCACTTTGCATCTTCCTTAACTTTGTCTGATCCTTTTCCCCGCACAAAGACGAAGAGGTTACACAGAAAGAAGATGAGCCTCCCCGGAAGATGAAACGACTACAGTATCATCGATGTAATTCGAGTAACACCATGCCTGACAATCTGCAGTACGCCCGGTTCCAACGATATGACGTGTGATCTCCGCATCTCATTCGAGCGCTTGATGAAGAAGTCCAGTCCAATCTCGGAAATGGACCAGTTCGTCGGTGTGAACCTGGCCATAAGCCTCCCGAGTGCGACGCACGGCGTCCACCCTGATGTAGTCTACGCGACTTGGGAGCGCCGGGCGATCTACACCTCATCTACCTCTCACAGACAACGCTCTGCAGGAGGACGGTGAGCGGGACGAGAAAATGGCTGACCCGCCGACGCAGGACCCTCGAACTACCTCCGCCAGCCCCGAGTCGGACGATGACGCCTCTGCCCCAAGCACTAGCAGACGTAAACGCAGCAACTCTAATTCTTATCTCTCTCTTTATAAAATTACGGGTGTCCATCTAAAGCCTTTTAAGCTCCGCTTTTGATCCATCACGCCCAGCACTTTGTCGCGCTGTTTCTCTTTCTGAAAGTATTTCTAACATGTAAAGTTAACGCCAACTTTTATTACATGTAAACAGTTTCTACTGTTGGTCTTCAAGAGAAAAAGAAAAGCCTGACACAGGCTGATCCGGTCTCTTTTCCGTGCTACGATTTAAAGTTCCCTGGTTCAAGATATTCAAGCGAAGTGGTGGGACGCGGAGCGCCCCACCGCGCTCTTGTATGGATATCAATCCCGTCCCTTCCTCCGTTCCCGGCCAAGCTCGTGTCCCGGATACCCTTACACAGGGCGACTTTTTCTTGGAATCAGAGGATTCTGAATCCGAATCCGGGGCCTCAGTTAACCAGGGACAATCCTCTACCAACGATCCTCGCACGCGCCCCGATGTCAATGCCGAGGACTCAGATTCTGAAGAGTTCGCATCCGATGCTGAGTCTGTCCCGGTCGTTCCGAGTTAAGCACTCGCTCCCATCCGCCCAAATGTCAAGGCCTCAGCCCGACGTCGATCTGGACTACTCGGAATCCGAAACTGAATCTGATGCGGAGGTCCACGCTTCACTCAAAATTTCGGGGCCACCAGCCTGGGTGGATGTGGAGGTGTCGCAATCCGACGAGTCGGACTCCGAATCGGAGACATCGGTGCCCCAGAGACAGCGCGATCCTCCACCTCCCAAATACCCAACCGCGAATTCCCATGGCTCTGAGTCAGAAGGCGCCCGATTTTCCGAGGAAAGTTCGTGCTCCGAGACTTCCGAGCACGCCAGCGCTACTAGCTCAGCATCGCAACAGCCCAACCATCCTTCCATCTTTATATAACCGTCGCTCTTTGGCGAATTCACCCAATCGCTCATCGCCCGGCCCAAGCTCGAAGATATACCGCATCGTGATGTGCATCGGGATAGATAGAAAAGCATTCTTTCGTATTGAAGGAGGAGAAGGAAAGTCGAAGTGATCAGTAATGATACGTCAGTCGAAATAAAAATAATTCGTCGAAGCCAACACCTCACAACACTCTCTGTAATTTGGCCCTCCCATCTCGCGGGCCTTCACTATCCGCCTTCCTCTTCAAGCTTGCACTATCTCTCGTCTCCTGTGCCAGGAACCGATCGCGCAGCCTGCCGTATAACTGGTGGTCGAACCCAACGCATTGAAGTCCGAAGCACTCCGTCTTGACATTGCCATCGGGAAAGTACTGGCGGATCTTTGTCTGCAGTTCTGCCCCTAATCCCATCGCATGGCGGATCGCCGCGTAGGACTGTGATTAGGGTATTAGACAAACAAGAGATTGGAGCGTAAGACGCACGATATCGGAGGGAACTGGCGAGCCCGGCGGGTGGATGGAGCGAAGGCTGTGGACCTTGTAGGTGCCGACGTAGTACACGAAGGTTCCTTGGTTCACAAAGAAGTCGAATGTAGAGCCACAGGCTGCGGCCATTTTGGAATGTCGAGTCCATTGTTCAGCGCTGGGCAAGTATTCGTGCGTGGGTGCGAAGACCAGGGCCTGTCGTTGATTTGGCCCACACCATATCGTCCGCTTGGGACAATGTAAAGACGGTCTTGGGTCGTTCGCAGTGAGGTCCCGTCGGATATGGAGATAGAAGAGACCGCACCTGCTGGCTGGCATATTCTATCAAAAATCGACTGAGCTCCCTCGAAGAGTATTTGTGATGGATGTCACATACGTGGGCGAATGGCTCGAACGACTGCTTGCTGATGACATGGATGGGTTTAAGATCTTTGAATTCTATCCGATCCCGCGGGAAGTCGAAGTTTCCCATGAACTGTGCATATAGCATGCGCTCCGTTGGGGCCTGTGAGGCACGAAATCTTAGCGCAGTAGATGATAGGCCTGAATAACGCACATCAGGTTTTCGATCCCCAGTTTCGGTCTGTGGAGGTCAGACAAGAAGAAACTGGTGAGATGCCACGAACCTGTTTCTCCTCTTGCTTAACACTAGAATTCTGGGTATCATATGAGCGTCCGCCAGTAAGTATCGCACGCAAGACATATGTACCGGTTCAGCCGTTTCGCGGCGCGCAGACTGGGCAAATCATGGTGGTCAGGAAAGACCAGAGAGGAGTGGGATGGGCGTACAGATGGATGAGAACCTTCGGCGCTATAGCTCTTGTCCTAATTAAGAGGGTCAAACAAGAAATGCGCGGAACGGACTGCAGCATACGGCCGAAGACTTGAAGAGTCTGTCCAATCGTTCCGCTAGGATCTTGCGGTCAGCGATTACTACCAGGAAATTTTGCTTTAGGGTTTCGAGATCCTATCAACGACCTCGTCAACATCGGCGGCGAAATGGAAAGACAATCAAGCCACTCCAACCCACCTGCTTCAACCGGGCGTTCTTGGTCTCCAACTCGTTCCGTTCCACGTCCGCTGCCTTCTGGAGCTCCTAACGGGGTTTTAGTCCTCGAGATATTCGGATGATAGGCCGGGAAACACACCTGCTTGACTTCCGCCCCCGCGCGGAGGATGCTGCCCTGCAGGTTCTTCGTCTTCTCCTCCAGCTTCCCGTTCACCTCTCTGAGTGTTGTGTTCATCTCTACGAGCGACTGATTTTTCTTTTGGAGTGCCTGGACTTCCCCGTTGATTTCTGGGTCACTCGCTATCAGGTCTGTAAGCACTGTCTGTGCTTCAAACTCCTGCTGCAGATGGGTATACGCCTTGGTACGATTTAGTATAAGATATATTATAAAAGGCGGAACGCAGCAAGGAACGCACGGAGTCCAGATCATGATACTGCTGCGTTAGCTCCACCTGTGTCGCCTCGATCTCACTCAGTTTGAGTGCCTAAAATAATACTGAGCCCCAAAAACGCTTGACACCGAACTGTACCTACCTCTGCTTTGGCCTTGGTGTTGTGCTGCTCAATCTTCTGTGACAGGGGTCAGAAGGCGGAAGTAGGAGCGTTGTTATCCCGAACTTTTTTCAACTCAGAGATCTGAAGCATGCGCTGCTTCAGATTATCTCTGAGCTTTGAAATAGAGTTGTCGGACGCCTTCGCGGCTGCACGAAGCTCCTGAGGGTATGTCAGATTTACGCAGCGCTGTTATGCCGAGAAAAAAAATTACCTCCTCCAGTTCGCTGACTTTAGAATCACTCTGCTTGCGCTGTGTACGGAGCGTCGCAACGCGGGCCTCCAACGCGCCCTTCGCTGCTTCGTACTCGGTGGTTCTGCGGTCGGCCTTGCTCGCGTTATCAGTAACGTTTCGTCTGAGATGTGGCCGTACTCACATCGCTCACCTCCGTCTGCAGACACACCGGTGATTGCCAAATTTCGGCACAGCCGAGGTGAAACTCGAAACGTAATACTAGGGTTAGGGTTAGCCTTATAAGGAAATAGATAAGATTAGATATACTATATAAGGTTAACCCTAACCCTAGCTTTACGTTTCGAGTTACACCTCGGCTGTGCCGAAATTTGGCAGTCGCCGGTGTGAGAGCCTCAAGCTCTGCCTGTAACATCACGATCTTTTCTTCGCTCTGTTTTTGGTCGGCGGCCGCGCGCATCCGTTCCGCATCCAGGGCTGCAAGGAGCTCCGACTCTCTGACACTCGTCGCAGTCAACTCCAACTCCTTCGCACGTAAGCGCTGTGGCTCGTCAGCCATGTTTGGATGACCAGGAGCTGGGAGCTCGCACCTGGTCCGTTTCCGCCTTCTCTGCGCGCAACCCCCGCATGTCGTCCTCGGCCCGGGCGTGCGCCGCGGATGTCACAGTTGCATCCGCCTCTGAAGTCTCGAGTTTCTGCGCGAGTGAATTCACACGACGAAGGCATAAGAGAGTAATGCACACCTTTTGCAGCGCCTCCAATTCAGCCTTATTCGCATCAAAGCGCTTCGAAAAGTCGCTAAGCTCCGCTCGGAGGGCCTGGCGTCACTATTAACAAAACATAGACGTACGATGTAGGGAGGCGTACGTTTTCTTTTGCGCGCCGCTGTTCAAGCTCTTGGGTGTGGCCCGGTTGCGCTTGCAATGCGCGGAGGTTCTAAGATGGATTTCAGCCCGGAAATGCGATGCCGAAACATTGAGCTCAACTAATGTACCTGTTCAAGCATTTGTTTGGCCTGGAAGAGGCTAGAGATGGCGTCTTTGTTTTCGGATATTTCGAGGTTCCTCTCTTCCAGAGTCTGCAAGACGTTAACACGGTAGAAGCGAGGCATCGAATCATCCGAACCCGGTGTAATGCAGCATTCTCCTCGATCGCTTCACCGAGTTGTGTCTGAAGGTCCTTCGCCTTCGCTTTGGCATCCACAAACAGCTTCTACATGCCGTCAGGGATGTGGTGATGAAAAGAATTGGACGATGGATGCGGACCTCTGGGTCCTGCTCGAACTTGTCCATCCATTCCTGGACACTCTGCCGATACTTTGCAAAAGCTTCTTCTCTCAGCCGCATTTGGATGTACTGCTCCTTGAGGATCTGGGAGCCGTCAGCGGATATATGAACAAATCACGCATGCATGCGCACCGCCGCCTTATTCTGGAAGTTCTCCATCGCGCCGTCGACACTCCGTTGGGCCTTTATCAACAAGCCTTCTTTCCTTTGGAGCTCGAGGTCTCTCTCGTCGAAGGCCTAGGAGCGGTCAGATCAGTCCCGAGAACGAATGGTATGCGCGCACTTCGGCCTTTTGGCGCAACGCTTCTGTCTGTTCGGCGAGCTCTCGCTTTCCATTCGCTGCGGCGCTTTCTTCCGCTCGGAGGGCTACGTACCGCCCCTCGAGGGTCTACTAGCGGTCAGATTAATATCAACGGAATATGTATAGGAGCACCTCAGTCTTCCGGCGGAGCCCCTCCGTCTGCTCCTCGAGATTCCGTCGCTCGGCGGCTTCTTTCGTTCGGAGCTCCACAGATTGCGATTCGAGGGCCTGGGAGCACTTAGAGATGAACCATTAAGGATTACACACAGCATGCGGACCTCGGTCTTCTGCCGCAACGCTTCCGCCTTCTCATCGAGATCTGTCTCTTCCGCTCGGAGGGCTAGGTATCGCTCCTCCAGTGTCTAGCAGCAGTCAGGTAAAGTATCAGCAGGATAGATATAAGCGTAGACGCACCTCGTTCTTCCGATGGAACACCTCCATCGTCTCTTTGAGGTCCTTTTGGTCATTGTCGATAATGCGTTCTTTCGCTCGAAGCTCCACGGACCGGTCTTCGAGGGCCTGCTAGCAGTCAGATGGTGCATTAACGAATTCAAGATGCGCACCTCGGTGTTCTGCCGCAACACCTCTGTCTCCTCGTCGATCTCGCTTCGTCTCTTCTCAGCGGCGGCTTCCGCCGCTCGAAGTGCTTTATATCGTGCCTCGAGAGTCTACCAGCGGTCGGATAGAATCTCAAGGGATAGATATAGGCGCACCTCAGTCCTCTTACTGAACGCCTCAATCTGCCCCTCGAGGGTCCGTCGATCATCCGCCACAGTGGCTTCTTTCGCTCGGACCTCGACGCAGTGCTCCTCGAGGGCCTAGCACCGGTTTAAAGGAGGCATTGACGGAGGAACTATGCGCACCTCGTTCTGCTGTTTATATTTCTCAATCTTGCCGGCAATATCCTGCCGGTCGGCGTCTAAAGCGCTTTCTGCCGTTCGGAGCTTGATCCACTGGCCCTCGAGAGTCTTGAAGGCATCAGATACCACATCTAGAAGAGAGAATGAGCTCACTTGAAGGATTTGTTTCCTACTCTCCCGCTCCCGTTCGTATAAGACCTGAATCTTCGCGACCTTCGCCTCCGCACTTCGTACAGCCTTGCCACCCATTAGCCCAACCAAAAAATTCATGCCAAAATTCCTACATCGTCGTCCCGAGCCACCTGTGCCGCCGCCTGCTGGTGCACGACTGTCAGCAAACCCCATACGATACAGGGGAAAATTTCCGCTCACCTCCTCCAGCCGTTTGATTTCCTCTTGGGCGACGCTGAGCTTATTAGAAACGAGCTTGAAAATGTCCGGCGCGAGCTCGGGGTGGTCCTTGAGGAAGTCGTTCATGTCGTAGGAGGTGGGGGCCGGCAAGATTGCGTGTTTCAAATTATTTGTTGTCGATCGTTTGGGGAGGTGTGGCGGTGCTTTGGGCCGTTCAATCCGCACCTTATCAATTCGAGATGGAGGTGCGGTTTAATTCGCTGGTACAGGGGATCTGTTGGAAAAGCAGGAAAATCGGGAGTCCTCAGAATCCCTCTATGGCCAAGGTCAAGACGCTGTCGTCGGGATTTCGTCTGTAATTTTGCATCGTCCACATGGACAGATGGTCCACACACAACATTCTTGACGAGAACATGACAGAAGGGAGAATGTTTTACCTGCCCGTTGAATCGCATGTGATGCTGGGAGGTGTTTGAATTCCCGCAGATTACGCTCTAGTAGCGGCGAAAATCAGACCACACAACAGGGTATTACAGACACGCACCAAAATTATAGGCAATAGCCTGGTACACCGGCCCATCCAAATTGAATCCTCCTAGAGTGCTAAATCGAACGATAAAAGGAACAAAACGGACTGGAACGAATTGAGGTCAGCTATGCATAAATGGACAAGTATACGACGCTGCCATAATCACCGTTGTCCATCCTGTCCGGTGGGAAAATGTAAATGACGTTCTCACCGAATTGGCTACTCGAGCTCACCTCAAGCACGCTAAAGCTGAACAGAACCGGACAGAGTCGCAAGTATCGCCGCGGCGAAATTCCAAACTTGAAGGTTAGTGTACGTCCGGCGCGCATCTGGGTGATTGATCTCAACGAGTACCGAAAGACTACGAGAGTTTCCAAACGCTGGGTGATGTTCTTGCTGTATACATAGCTCGGTTGTTCAATGGTGGTGGAAACAAACAGAAAGAAAGGACTTGCTTGGTGTTGCTTTGGTTTGTCGTCATTAGCTTGCCCCGGTTGTGATCGTCCAAACAATCCTCCTTCCGGCCTTCCGATCCGAAGTTCGCCTTCCCTCTTGTGGCGGCACATTGAAGACGCCGCCGCCGAAACTTGGATGCAGGGTGAGAATCCACCGAAAATGAAGCGCCGCGAGCATGGACATGGATTACTGTGGGGCAGTGTGTCTTCGGGACAACTTTTACCACGTTGCAAGTTCCTCGCCGCCGATCCTCGGGCGTTGGGCAACATTTCGGCTCTGAATCCTCTGGTTCGACACGCTTGGCTAGTCCGGAAATCTGCCTCCCCTCAGAACGAGCAGCTCAAATTCAGCCGAGCTGCATCCGAGCTCGGACAGACTGATCCCAGTCGTAGTTTTATTCCGCGTCCCTCCTTTGACCGCTCTCTGGTGCTCTTTCCACTGAGAGACACCCGAGTTTGCTCAACAATCGGTTTTAACTTTCTCGGGGGCTAGGGGTGTGTAAATGAATAACAATGACATACTGCTCGCACTATGATCAGCTTAGCCCCGCCCTTTTACCGTCAGTAACCTTTCTTCCGCCAGCCCTAGCGCGCTCTCACTCTGAACGCCGCGGGTACGCTCTCATCCCGACCTGCTTCCCATGACTTCTTACATCCTCCTCGAAACCATATCATCACCTCCATCCCCCGACTTTCGGCAAACCACAGAACTAATACCATTCCACCCTTCACTAACCTGGCAATTCACTAGCAGCGCTCCCCGCTCGCATCCTATTCGCACCGCCCTATATCCTCGGCCCCCCATCATCGCCGCATCCTTCTCGTACGTTTCAACCCGCCTTCCATTCCCAGGCCCGCCTACGTAAAATCGCGCCAGGAAACCAAGCTGCACGCTCCTCCCTTCTTCTCTCTGCCCACTGCGACCCTCTCGCATTTCTCCTCAGAACCGACCGCTACGACCCATCATGTTCTCCTCGATGAAGCTCTAGTAAGTTTTCCCAACTTTGAGGCGCTGCGAGGTCGTTGCTAATCTGCCCGACATCCAGCGCCACCGTTCTTGCGTTCTCTGCTGCCGCAAAAGCCATCTCCAGCCTCCAGGTCCCCACCTCACCTTCGTCTGGGGGCTCAATTACCCTGACCTGGTCCTCGGATGACTCTGACACGTGCGTCTCGGTCATTTACACCCGTATTCTGTTGCTCATCAGGTCTCTGTTCAGCGTTCCGGTGACAGTCGCGCTTTTCAGCACAAACCCATCCTACGTGGGTCTATCTCGCACTCCTGTTGCCCGTCCTGACATTTCTCTCGCGCTCTAGAACGGCCCCTTCGCGATCGCCAACAACGTCAACCCGAAAGACAACAAGGCAACGATCCCCCTCCCTGACGTCGTCCCGGGGTACGTTCCCCGTCCTCGATTACCCTCTCCAATCGGCCCACCTGCCTCATTTCTTTATTCGCTCATATACTTCTTGTCAATCCCGCCGCTGACATGAATTACTATAGGCCCGGCTACACGGTCGCGCTGATAAGCATGAGCGACACGAGCAAGGTCTTCGCCTCGAGCACGACGTTCTCGATCGCGCCTCCGGCGCCCGTGGTCAGCACGAAGCCCACCGCGTCGTCCACCGGCGCCTCATCCGTGAAGCACACCTCCGGCTCCGCAACGGGAAGCCACTCCGCCAGCGCCAACGCAACGCACAGTGGCTCCGTTAGCGCAACGCACAGTGGCTCCGTCAGCGTAACGCACAGTGGCTCCGTCAACGCAACGCACAGTGGCTCCGTCAGCGCAACGCACAGTGGCTCCGTCAGCGCAACGCACAGTGGCTCCGTCGTGTCAGTCCACGCGTTCCCCCTTCGTTCTACGCTCATTTTCCTCTTTCGTCTAGGGCCTCCACGTCCGCCGCGATCTCGTCATTGACCGCGCCGCTCCCCTCCGCGTCCTCCGCTGCGTCCTCCGCCATCTCGTCCTTTGCGTCCGCGCAGAACTCGACGGTGTCCAGTGTCGCCAGCTCCGTGCGCTCCGCCGCCGCCAGCGCCTCGGCCAGCGCGCCCACCGGTGCCGCCCTCGCCGTTCGCGTCCCCACCGCGGGGCTGGCGCTTGTTCTCGGCGGCCTCCTTATCGGCGCCTGGGCGGTCTAACCACCCAACGACTCACTCTTGATCGGATCGTGTTTGACTCTTTCTTCGTTGACATTGAACTTTGCTATTGCTTTTACGAACTCTCATGCTCTTCTTCTCCTCACATTACATCGATTGTCTTTCTTTCCTTCGTATACCCACTCGTACAGTGTTTAGCAAGAAAGTAGTATACTTGTTTTGTTGGTTGTAATTTTGGGTATCAATGCACATTTAGTAGAAATTTGAACCTGCTCATCTTCCGGTCCTCCGTTCCAACTGCGATCTTTCCAGAACTTCGGATGTAAGTAAATTGTGTCCAATTGTGTCCGAGCGTATATATGTGGACACTGATGACAGGTTACCGTACCCTTGGAAGCATTGCTCGAGGATCCCGCGACGCGTCCCGGTGTTCTGGGCTCGCTGATTTCGACGCCTGCCTTGACGCCGGTCACTCACTGCAGTGATGTATCGACGCGGATCTCATGTGCAGACTTCAATCTGCCAGCCGTTTCCGCCCGCAGGCCGACGTCGACCATTTCCATGAGCTTCAATTCATTATTGTGGCGCTTGGAGTCCTTCTAAATCACTCACACATCGCTGATACCAGAAGCACTGTCACTTACCTGATGCGGCATCAAATCCCTGCCATCTTTCATCGCGCCGCATAACGCCGCCCCTAGCATGCTGTCTTTTACCACCTTCACCTTCGACTCCGCCAAGATACTTAGGAGCACGCTTCGCTCGGCAGACGAGCGTCCTCTGACCTATACCACCTCCACCGTGACTGCCACGGCGCCGGACGAGTCTCCCCGCACCGCCCTCGCCGGCGCAGACGGGACACCTAACGCCGTTATCGACTGGAGGCACAACACATTCTCGATAGGCAACTCGACGCGCCATGTCTCCGAGCTGCGGCAAAAGCGCACCATGTTCTCCTCGTGCGACCCCGCGTCTTCTCCTTCGATGCATCAATAATAATAACGAAATGAAATTAGATCGCGTTATTGGAGCTGGTTCGACTGCGAAGAGTGCAAGGTGAAGCGCCAGGGTAATATGTGGACGGTGTGTCTAATATCTACTGTGCTGAATGTGGCCGGATATCTATACGGGGCTGACGCGCGCATTCGAGGTGTTCTCGTATTCGGGAGGCGTACTGGCGACGTTCACCCCGAATATCAATCGCGGAAGCCGCAAGTCGCTTCCGATCCTCACCCTGGCGGCGAGCGTTCGCGACGAGGAGGAGCGGCGGTTTATCATCCTCGTGCTATTATATTCGGAGACCAAGCGACTAGAGGGCCTCAAGCAGGTAATTCACCATAATCATCCGGACGTGATGATTCGCTGACGGAGGAGTAAAACAGAAAACTGGGATGTAGGATATGTTAGTAGAGACAGACTACACACGATTTTGTACTATTTTATTAGCCCCGCTGGCATGGATGTCTCCGAGTCTTGGAGATCACAAACGTCGTCTGCGCGCCAATATATAAGGTCCAGTCAAAGTCATTGACGGGTTATTATAACAGTGGCTTAGATATCAAATTGAAACCAAATATTCACCGTTTCACCAGCCAATTCCCCGATTTGCAGAACTATAGGGATACTTAAAGGGCTGAACGGGGTTATCGCTCACATGATGAGCCGGCAGTACCGGCTCCCGACTTGCCGGCGGTCACCCTCACTCACCAACCACCAGTGACCCCGAGTCTATAAGAGAAGTGACCACTGCTAGCGCAAGAAAAATGGCGGAAGTTCCGTTCAAAATCTCTGTATCTCCCGAGGAACTTGAAACGCTGAAGCAGAAGCTGGATGCGACGCGCTTCCCCGACGAGCTCGACGGCGCTGGCTGGGCGTATGGTGCCCCACTCGCGGACATAAAACGCCTGGTCTCGCGCTGGAGAGACGGCTATGACTGGTGCAAGCACGAAGCCCTCCTCAACGCCGAGCTGCCGCAATTTACGCGCGATATAGTCGTCGAGGGCTTCGGGACGCTGAATATCCACTATGTGCACAAGCGGAGCGCCTTGGAGAATGCCGTACCGCTGCTCTTCGTACATGGGTGTGAGTGCGCCCAACCCTGCTTGCTGGCTTATTTTACCTGTGTTTTAGGGCCTGGCAGCTTCATCGAGGCGCGCAAGATCACGCCGCTACTGACGGAGGTCCACCCTGATCAGCCGAGCTTCCACGTCGTCGCGCTGAGTTTGCCTGGCTACGGGTTCTCTGAAGGACCGCGCAAGACGGGGTTCCGGCTGGCGCAGTACGCCGAGGTAAGCCCTCCCATCCATCGTAATATCTACTTAACTGACTCGCGCAGGTTTGCAATAAATTGATGCTTGCACTGGGATACAACGAATATGGTGCGTGATCCCAGCTTCAGAACCCTCATTTTTCTAATCCTGCCCAGTAACCCAGGGAGGTGATTGGGGCGGAGTGGTATGTTTCTGCATGGGTCAGTTTCCCGGTCAATGATTGTGCCCAGATAACTCGCAAAATCGCCACCATATACGGCGGCAAGCACTCCAAGGCGTGGCACTCGAATTTCCCCGTGTAAGTACACCCACAACCGACCCACTCCCACTGATGCTCGGCACAGGGTGGCCCCACCCCAGTTCAGCCTGAACCCCATGCGCCTCCTCTCGGCGCTCTCCATGATACCCCCGCTCCTGTGGCTCTCAGCGGCAGAAAAGGCTGGGCTCGCCCGCTCGCAGGAGGTCGAGCGCACCGGCCTCGGCTACTTCCGCGAGCAGTCGTCCAAGCCGCAGACGCTCGGCTACGCTCTCGCGGACTCGCCCGCGGGCCTCCTTGCGTGGATCTACGAGAAGCTCATCGCGTGGACGGACAAGTACCCCTGGGACGACGACGAGGGTGCGTTCATCAGCCCTATTTCATGTTCTCGCATTGAGGTTAAAATGAGCAGTGCTGACCTGGATTTCGGTGTACTGGTTCTCGCGCGCAGGGCCCGCGGCGTCGCTGCGCATCTACTATGAGGTCGCGGCGGAGAACGGGCTGCTGCCGCCTATCTACGACATCCAGCCCACGATTCCGCTCGGCTTCTCGTACTTCCCCGGCGAGCTCTTCAGCCTCCCGCGCAGGTGCGTCTCACCCCACCTTTGGCAGTGTCATTTCAGGACGCGGTGCTGACACTGTTTCTTTGTGCAGCTGGGTGCGGAGGACGGGAAACGTCGTGTTCGAGGCGGAGCATGAGATGGGCGGGCACTTTGCGGCGCACGAGGTGCCCGCGATCCTCGTGGACGATCTGCGGAAGATGTTTCGGCGCGGGGGGCCGGCATATGGGGTCGTGCCCGGGCGGACGGGGTATTAGGGCACGCGCGCGCGAGTGAGGTGCTCTTTCAGGGACGGAGTCAAGATGATTTATCGCAAAAAGCACGGTTGGAGAACGGTAGGATGTGGACCTTGATTCAAGCTAGGGTGTATGGAGCTTTGATTGTGCGCTGAATAACAAAATCCGAATGCATGACAGTAGATCGGCGTTTGTTGTTTCTTTTTGTTGGCATTCCATCCGTAGCTGAGCGGATGTATTCGCAACCGGTTCCTTATCCTTCCCAACCTGGATCGAAATCGTTGGATACAGCCGGAAGTAGTTTGAATTGCTTGAGGCAGTGCGCCCCATACTTAAACTTGTCAAGCTGTCATGACGCTAGATCGATACCATCCATGGACACCTTCACCTTCGACTCCCCCAAGATTCTCAACACCACCTTGCGCCCCGATGCAGGTTCCCCCGCATACACGATCACAACCTTCAAGAAGGGATCCTCTCGGCAGCGCACCTCTGTTGAAGGCGCCCCTGGGATGCCCGACGCCGTCATCGAGTGGAAGGACGGCGCCTTCACGATAGGGGACGCGACACGCGATATCGCGGAGCTGCGGAAGAAGCGGGCGACGTTCTCGGCGTGCGGGATGCCGTCTCTCCACCGCGCGCCCACTAATAATAATCCATGAATTTCAGATCGCGCTATTGGACCTGGTTCGACTGCGAGGAGTACAGGGTGAAGTACGAGTCGAAGGGGGAGCATACCTGGACGGTGCGTCCCCACGAAAATCTGATTCGATTCCCCCCGGCTGACGTTGCGCACAAGGTGTTCTCGTATTCGGGGACGGTCCTGGCGACTTTCAGGTCGAACATACACCGCGTGTTCCACGAGAACGTGTTGCCGGTGCTCTGCATGTTGGCGAGCATCCGCGACGAGGAGGAGCGGCGGTTTATTATTCTCGTCCTGGTGTATTCAGAGACGAAGAGGCTGGAGAGCCTCAAGGAGGTAAAAACCAGAGCTTTCTGGCGAGACGTTGTCTGAGTGGAGGTCCTTCCCTACCAGCGTCCATTGGCCGCTGTTGCAGATATATTAGACAGCTTGCCGCTGCATACGTCTTGATCGCTGGACGCTTCGAGGTGCTCCCTTCGTACACCGTGTACATATTTATATTTGTGCGAGCGCAATCATATATTAGAGACTCTTAGCGGCATCGTCATTATAAGTGGAGGTTCATTTGATCACTGGATAAATTGCGCTACGCCGGCCCTACCTCCGCTCCGAACCTTCTCCGCACCTCCGTTTCCATAAACTCCTCGATAGAGCTGAACTTCACACCGAGAGTAACCAACTCGGGGTTTGGAATCGCAACGCCCTTGAAGAATTCGGAGGCGAAGTCGGACTGGCATGCAAACTGAGTAGCAGCGATGAACTTCAGTAGCTGAGAGTATAAACCAGAATGGAACACTCACCATGTCGTCGAGCTCCTTCATTGCAGACTTCTCGGGGCTCGTAAAGGTGACCCCAACCCCGAGCGCTGCAAACCGCATTAATTCAGGTGCACAGTACCGGGAGGAAGAGAGGTACACACCCTGTGCGGTTAATTCGGCGACAGCGGGATAAGTCAGGCACGCCGTAATAACGGGGTAGACCTTCCCCGAGATTGCCTTGGCCGGGTCGTCGTAGTTCTTGAGGAGCGCCAGCACAGCTGGGCCGACGTCGCGAGAGACCCAAGTCCAGTTGTGCAATGCCTCCCGGCTGAACTTCGGGATGGCAATGTTGAAACCGTACTCGGTTTTCTTCAGGAGGTGGAACCTAGGATGTTGTCGGTTCAGCCCTGAATCCGTGGTGAGAGATACTTATACGTACGTCCAGAAGTTCTCGAAGAATCCTCCGAGGTGTATACTGGCGTTTGCGAGGCCTGAAGAGCGCAGATACTGTTCGATTGCCTCCTTGTCTGTGTCTCCTTCAGTGAGTTTCTCAGCACGGAGTAGTAGACGCACTGTCGAAATGCCGTGCCTGCGTGTACTTCCCATCCGAGCGCTTGCTCATATTGGGTAGCGAGCTGTTCAAAGAATCTGAATGTGGAGCAGTAAGCAATGAACTAGGCCCTCACCTGAACACAAAGAACTTGACGCCCGCCTCCTTCGCCGCGTCGACCATATTCATCCCTTGCTCGATCTCGCCGGCAGGATTGCCAGGGAATATCGACGGCTCGAAGTAGTTGGTCAACTGTGAAAAGTTCTGGATGCAGGATAAATGTTGGACCATTATATTCTACTTACCCCAAAGACGGCTTCGCTTCCGCGCATAGCCTACACCATGGACTTTTTATCAGCGAGGTCTGCTTTGAATATTTCTGCGCCGCGCGCGCGTAAACTCAGGGAGGCCTCCGATGTCGGATTGCGGGTAATGGCGCGCGGGGTGAACGTGCCATCCTTCAGGATGGCCGTCATAATGGATGCCCCTGCAGGCAAAAGATACAGTTCGACACATAACATGGGCTGATCATTAATTACCTTGAAGGCCTGTTGCACCGAAGACAGCGACTATGCGAGGGGAAGGCATACGTGAGAGTTGAAGACGAACCCAAACGCTCGGCCTTTTAAACCTTTCGACCGTTGATCGAGACTAGCGTTTGATTCGCGAGCTCGCCGTTGTCTGAAAGACGGAGAAATAAAGCTATTTCTCCGTCCTCGTGAAACTTCCCATTCTCGTCATCTAGTTGAGGTTTACGGTTAAATTACATCCGAGCCGGGAGATGCCGAGTTCGGAAGGCTATGCCGTAGTTCACTTTGAGGCGCCAGGTCCGGCGTTCTGTCATACAAGCTCAATGGACCCCGAAAGTTACTTCATTTATATAATAGTAAAACTACACTTATTCAAGGAAGGGCAAAGCTCATCCTACACACCGACGGGAAAACGGAAAACATTCTTTGGGTCAACGACCGCCTTGATCGATTTCAGGCGTGGATAGTGCGACCCGTAGTAGAGATTCGCCGCTGGAGATATTTTACAATCAGCTCAACGGTTCCATGTGAGTATTTTGCAGGTACACACCATTTGTCAGCCTGTTGTCGATGTAGTTCAAATAAGCGCTAGTGGGATGTGGGTTTGGTTGATGGAACATGAAGCAGTTCGTGTATGCGCACCCGTAGTGCCATTTTGAAGGACTATTATTCACGATACTCGCGACCATCCCGTCCATGAACGTAAATCCCGCGGCAGGATACGGTGGGGCGCCGTTCGCAGACGAGGCGTAGAACTGTATCGTGAAAAGGGTGTCTCGCTTTGCAAAGGCCGTTGAATCGAGTGGGACGGTGTTTATTGCCGAATTCTTCCCGCCGTACAGCTCGACCTCGACAAACCAGTTCTGAGACACAAAATGACGCGGTGAAACTCAGCGACTGCCCTCTCTACCTCCCGCAGTGGACGGGGCGACTTACCGTATTGGACGAGAACCCCTGCGTCGCCATGTACGTGGCAAACGCCTTGATGGCCGCCGCAGACATGGGCGCGTTCTCGGGCGTCATAAGGGACTTGGTGTAGAATGTGTCCGAAACATCCGGCGCCGAAGAGGTATTCAATGGTTGCCCGGCTAGGACCGCCACACTGTTGATATAGCTCCCTGGCGTTGTTGTATTCCCCGTCGGTTTAGGGAGGCCTTTGAGGTATGGCGCGAGAATGGCGTTCAAGTCCTTCGAATCACCATAGTACGCGCCGGTCAACCCGAAGGCGACCTTCCCATTTGCAGGCCCGTTCGAAAACACGAGCTCCGCGCCAAACGCTGCGGGGAGGTTCGTGGTAGCGAAGGTCTGTAAGGATGAGATGGCGGCGGATGCGGTGGGGATGTCGATGCTGTCCCAGGTGTATTCGAAGACGACAGCGGAAGGCGGGACTTGGAAGGTTTTTACCTCGATTGATGTTACAATACCGACGGATGGGGAAGCACCGCGGATGGCCTGCGGAAGGTTGGACTAGGTTAGCAGCGAGGGGAAGAACTATTTGCGCACCCAGAAGAGATCTGAGTTTACGTTGGCTGAGGCAGCCACGATGGTTCCATTGGCGAGCACCACAGTTGCAGATTTCACGGTGTCGAGGGTGAGACCCCAGGCACGGCTGGTGAACCCGAATCCTCCGTAACCTGCGGAGATTTTGAGAATCCTGTGGCGCGGAGTCTGAGATCTGTACCACTGTGGCCGCCTATCCCCACCTGATGAGCCGGATTGATGATGAGGTCAAGCCATGTAATGGCCAATTGTTGGACTCACGTAGCTGCACGTCCCATGGGGAATGGCTCGACCGGCGGAATTCAGCGCTAGAGCCACATCTCCGAGTCGGTTGCCTGTCTCTATTATTGCCGTGTTATTGGCGGCCCGTACGGTTATGGCCTTGAGTTTGCTGAGATCTACAACCAAGGATCCATTGTTTCCGCCGAGCCCATTGGCAATGTAAGAATGCTGTGGTACGTATTTGATTAGAAAGGGGATGCCGTGAGACTGTCGACGCACCCCTCCGCTTCGCGCCACCACTTCAAGGTTTTGGGCGGCCCCAGCAGCGACGGCAGCTGAAACTTGCGCGACGCTAGTAGGAAAAGCGACGGCCAAAGGAGAGATCGTGAAACGTCTGTTAACTGCGACAATTCAATTCATCGAGTGATATCCATTGCGACTTAGGCCTACAAGCTCGACTAACGGTCGTGAAGTTTTTGTCTGTCGGATAGACTGCGGACACTCCATGCGCGGAGAGAGCTTGCTGCAAGACGGTGATACTTTGTGCCGCTGCAAACAAGGAGATGGAGGCGAGGGTGAGGAACGATGCTAGGACCATTGTGGGCTGCGGTGGGAGGATTATGTGTACAGCAAGCTCTTATATGTATTGAGTCCAGCCGGGGAAGATGGTTAACATTGAATCCTCGGGTTCGGCCAGGATCCGAGTACATAATGGGAAGTCTGTCGTCATGCGGCATTGAGCGGGAATGGCTGTGAATTCACCAAATAATGCCGAGGAAACCTCGAATCAGCGCAGAGACAGCTTGGACACTCAATTCTCGATACTATGAGGGTGAGATGAGCTGAGTTTGAGCCACCACCCAGGACTCATACACCCTCCCCGCGTCGCTTCCCGGGGAAAAGCGGGGATTGCAGATTGGTCACTGATAGGCCAAATGCAACTAGTCCAAATGAGTTTAAACCATGACATGCACAGACCAAGTACCGACGGGTGATAGTCAGAGGCCGACTCAGAGCGATCCGCCAAGTATGCAACTCCGGCAGCCTCTATCATGAAGGAAATGAACTACAAGCGTCTTTTTTCGAGGTCAGTTGGGTTTCCTTGTGCAGTCAGCGGATAACGTTTCGAGAGGAAGATGGCAGGTACGTAGCGGCACGCATCCGTCTAGTCATGCATACGTTTCTAAAATATTTACCAACTTCCCGGCACGACCGGAGGATGCTGCCTTCGATTCTAGATCCACGGAATAGTCTAACCTTCGAACAGGTGAGAGCCCATCGCTTAGGCTCGCAGTGTCAAGGATCGGCCTAAGGAGGACGTCGTCCAATGGCAACGGGTGAGCTGTCACCCATCACATCAATGTCGCAATGACTCGGCCCGCCGAGCCCGGGCTTAGTCAATTCTTATCGAAGCTGTTTTTACCGTCCACCGCCAGCGCTGAGGCTCCGACGAAAATATCCACACAGTTGGTGGCTTCCGTCCCCGCAAATTTCAACCCACAAAATGACATCACATCCGCAGAGTTCATTTCACGCCGATGAAAACATCCTATTTTCTTCAGATATTGTCTGCCGGTAGTCTCTCTTGACAGACGCTTCATCGGATCTAACTCGTACCTCGTTCAATGAAGTCTGTTGGTTACCGCGCTTGGTAGCCTGAATTATTATGTAACCATCACAGATGCATGCGCAAACAAGCACTTTAGCGAGACGCGTCGAGACGTGTTTCTCATCTTTCGTCAAGTGCAGAATTAGTTGAGTGGCTCAAAACACCTAAGTAAGTCTCCCATTTTGCACCAGTAACATATTTGTTTCCCAGAACATTGAATCTGATGTTTTGGGCGTGAGGCGGGTGAAAACCGGCCAAAGATATTCATTTAAGGCATCCGCTCAGGTTTCAGCTACAAGATATGAGCAAGAGATGTGTTATCGAGTGAAATTTAAGATGGGACCTCCATATTTGCCCCCAGGCTCCAGCAGCCTCCACGACGCGTCCAAGTCGCGTCGATGGACCGTGCACGTGAGTTCCCAAAACGGATGCTTATATAATAACGCAGGCTACCGGTTATCAGGCGCGGTAACCTACAGACTAGTTTGCCAGTCGCTTTTGGACCGCGACGGCGCGCTAATTATTATTCATAGACGCTACATACATATATCATACTCCGAAGCTGGCGCTGTCTGGGCTGGTGCTGTCTGGTGGTTCTGACACTCCCCTTGAACCAATCTCAGGAACCTGGAATAATATCGAGACTTTCTGGACAGTATTGGACATCCCCCGGCTCGCGTGTCCGGCGCGAGAGGTCTAGGGTATGGATGAAGGCAAAGCGGGACCCAGAAGATTTTTGGTCAACTGGGACCCCCTACGCCGCCAACACGGGGGATGGCCAAAAAAACAGAGCTTGCAGGAGGATGATCCCACGCAGGAATAGCATCTATGGAGTGTTGGTTAAATCATTAGAACAGAGGTAGCAACGCGGAGATACTCGCCTGTTTTTTGTGATGGACGAGGGAAACGACAGATACGTCCGAGATCTGGGTCTGTACCCTGTGCGTGGTGACTTCGCCACGAACAGCCGATCCAATCTGGAAACGATGGAGTCAGCGATGAGGTCTGTTCGGAGGTTTGGGACATCGCACAGTAAATTCTCGGGACGCATCATCCAAGCGTCTATTGAAATTGCGGAGAGCGCCTTCACTTTGATTAAGATGTCGCAGCCGCCAGATACGACCACGAGTTGCGAGATGGCTCATTTCCTCTTGGATTTCTTCCAATGTCCTGAGGGAAATCACAAGTCAAGTCGAAATTCGAAATGAAGGGAGAAGACTCACTGTTGAAAACGTCTGATGCTTGCCAACATAGGCTCGGGAATGGCAGTGGGGTCGGAAATTTCATCTGCCAATATATCGAGTATTCGGACCGCACGGTCGGCTAGTTCATGGGCGTCTTTTTTAGAATGCCTGACGCGCTGGACATTATCAGGATCAGCTCCGAAGACCAGCACTGGGCGCTTCATACCTGAGACACTTCCAAGACTGAGGTAACGGCGCCAACAACACCTTTTAGAGGGGGGAAGGCGTCTGAAGATGTTCTAAGCGCCGTCAGAGAAGTCCACAGTACATCATGGCAGGTGGCGCGGTCCTGTGCGGTGGGCTGAAGGTGGCGGAAGTTCGTCGAGAAGAGTCGGATTCGATTCCGTGCACCGACTAGGAGAGGGACTCTCCTGTTCATCGTGCAAGGTGAACCCAGCTTATCACTAGCTAGCCCCGTCCGTCGCCAATATAAGTAAGCACTATTTTTGCGCAATCCAGCAGCGAGTGGATTTCTAAGTCCCACGAGGTCCGGAGGCTGTGGCGAATTTTACAACTGCTGTTGTGTGGACGGTGTGGTTTCAACGTCGGCCAACATGACCGGGGAGTTTTTCTGATTGGGGTTCGTAAAATGTGCTCAGGAAGGGTATTCTCTCCCATGAAAGAATAGAAATGCATCGTAAAAAACAGCATTAGAGGCCTTGTGTGAACCATTGACGGATTGCTGTTACTGCGGCGCCGAGCACTGGGTAGACAAAGGGGCAGATCAGCATCATTTGTTGCGGATCGCTCTCCTCGGCACGTAAACTTAACAGCTAATTCCCGAGGGAAGAGTGCTTTATGATTATTCGGACTGATCCGAGTCAGCTTCCTCTTCTTGAAGATACGTAATCATACTTCTTTTAAGTAAATATGTGTGCTCGGGCCGCCGACCCGCCCCGCCGTCTAAGCCCTTTGCCAAATAAGCCCCGCTCGACGCCATCAGCTTGATGCGCTCTCGGCGTCAGTGATGGCACATCACCGGAACCATCTGATGGCCATTTTCGGCACACTCCGCCTTGCTCTCTCCTGTACTTCTTGGCCAGAGCCTGGCGAAAGATACATAGATCTAATTGCAGTATGATGATAGAATGATTTTAGGGGGCCCGATGTTTAGGACGCTATGCAGTGACATGTGCAGGCGAGCGAGAGAACTAAAACCAAGGCCAAAACCAAAGATTTGATGCTGGTACGGCCCTAGAGGCTAGTCTTGGGCCACTGATAAATAAACTATTTACCTTGACCCAGAACTTCATTCCTTTACACTGTCTGTAGTTGTTATAGTACTAAGGTGGCGACAAGTTGAATCAAAGTTTCTTATTTTGGTCGAGCCCCTGAGTCACGTGCTCAACCTGCGTGCCGAAGCGTGCGATCTTGCCGGCGCCGGTGGCTGCCACGCGCCGTCCGACGAGCGCGCCTGATGCGACGCTGTCAGCGGGCCCGCCGGTCCGGTTGTTTGCCATCGGGGCTTTTGCCAACTCTTCCACTTCTCTTACATACTGACAGTGTACTGACACCAATCTAACCAAATCGAATAATCATTCACAAACAGAACGTCAGTTCTGATTGTGCTTAGAGTACCAAAAATGTCGCGAATCGGCTTATATAATCTGCTCCTTTGTCATCCTCGTCATTCATCATTCTTCATCGACGCAGCGTCGTGCTGTTGCCTACTCTTCCGTAGTGAAAATACATCTACATGGCTGAAACACGATTATCTCAGAAGTGTTCGCTTCCCCAAGGTTCTCACTCCATCGACAAGCCTCAGAAACGAATGAAGAATAATCTTGGTTCACCCATAAATATCACTCCGAGTCAGTGTGTCTGAGGTCGCCTCTCTCATTTTTCTCATTATCTTCTGTCTTCAAAGAAAAACCTCCTGCACCTCAATTCACACATTTATCAGACGAGCAAAAATCACTCATCCTTCGCTACATGCTCGACAAATTCGAGACTCATCCTTCTACTGTGTTCAGTGCAGCCCTAAACACCGTTGCGTGTGAACACAGAATCAAACGGCAGAAAAGAGCCCTTCTGATGACCACGTTGCAGGTACACTGCTGCACATGGGCTTGTCTCGTCCGTTGCGCCGACGCCCAAGAAGCTGGACAGCTTACAAATGAAGAAAATTTCCCATCGCCGAATCGTTCAGCAGCACAGGTCCAAGGGAAGGAATTGTTGTCTCCTGTGCGTAAACGTCAGCGCGAGGAATCGTCGCGTCGCCTTCGCAATGTCCTCGAGGCCGATCACGATGAGTGTCATCTCACCTGGCCGCAACTGGAATCCGATTATTCTCTTAATCAGGTGTGTCATTTGCTTTGAGTGTACATTCTTAATACTTATGGGCCACCCAGATCATGAGAGAGAGTCGTGCACAGACGACGGCTATTTCGCTTTCGCGTAGCCCTTGTTCTTTCTGCAACCGTGATGAGCTAGTGACAGACCTCAAATGCTCGGCTATCTCTGACCTTGACATCACTCTCCTCGAAAAAACTGTTCTTAGTCTTCGTAACCATTACACTCAGCCCAATATTCAGTCCTATTCACTCCACAATGAACAATATCAAGTGTGTACTACTTGTGCGAGATGCGTGAAAGGTCACAGATTCTTTAAGATTCCGCTGTACAGCTGGGCGAACGGCTGCTGGATAGGAGCTCTACCGGCAGCTCTCTATGGGCTTACCTATGCCGAAGAACTCGTCATCGCTCGCGCTCACACTACCAAGTGTTGGGCTAAAATCAACTCTGGATCCGGGAACATTCGAGAATTTGTCGTCTTTGACATAGACGACTCCCGCATCGACCCGCTTGACATCGCAAGGAAACTAAAGGGCGCGTTAGTGGAGACCTCGTTCAAACTGATCCACTACTGCTTCGGCGGCGACGACTCTTTCGTCGGTACAGTCATCCATCCTTACACTTCATATGAACCCGAGCTAATGACTATTTACAGCCGAAATCGAGCAAGTGGTCATTTTGTGTTATGCCGCCGTACAACTTCCGAGCCCGTACAAGAAAGCCCTGAGCAAGCCATACCGTCCTGCCGCTATGTCACCGGAAGAAGTCCATGCCCAGCAACAGCTTGCTGTCAAACATTTCTCTTTGCCATACTCAGCAGCAGGACCATCAAACCTTCCGGCCCCGACTCAAAGTAAGGAGCAACTTCCTGCACTATGTTCTACACTCACTCGGAGTTAATAGAAGACGTGAACAAACGCAAGGCGAGCTCCGAGCCCGAAGGCAGCGATGCTAAGCGTGCTAAAGACGGAGAGAACCAAGAGAGAACGAAGACGAAGGGAACGGCGGTGCTCCCGTTGTTTGAAGTTAAGGTTATTGTCCAGTTATTGTACCACTAGTGTATCATGTCGCCACTGAATTTTCTGCCTCTCACCACACATCAAAGACTAAAGTTTAAGCCTTAAATTTCTGTTTGTGACCCGCCGCTTGCCGGCCATTCACACTCATATACTACTACGGACTCGCTAATTCCCGCTACCGTTAGGTAAGGGTTTCTATAAGGACTCGGCGCGAGGGAAGAGTGCTTTATGATTATTCGGACTGATCCGAGTTAGCTTCCTCTTCTTGAAGATACGTACTCATACTTCTTTTAAGTAAATATGTGTACTCGGGCCGCCGTCTAAGGCCTTTGTCAAACAAGCCCCGCTCGACGCCATCAGCTTGATGCGCTCCCGGCGTCAGTGATGGCACATCACCGGAACCATCTGATGAACATTCTCGGCACACTCCGTCCTGTACTTCTTCCGCACTTCCTTTGCCGCTTTTCACGCTCGGTGCACTCGAAGCGCTGCATCACCGGTCACCGTCCACGACGGCTAGCCGCTCGAGAAGCAAATTCTACCCTCGATGAAAGGGACGGCCCCGGCACGCGATCTGGCTCTGGAACGCGGACGTCGATGCCGCGTGCATATGAACAACCGCGAATGCGCAGGACGTTCGGCTCGCGATTAACTGGCCTGCACCCTAGAGGCTAGTCTTGGGCCACTGATAAATAAACTGTTTACCATGACCCAGAACTTCATTCCTTTACACTCTCTGTAGTTGTTATAGTACTAAGGTGGCGACAAGTTGAATCAAAGTTTCTTATTTTGGTCGAGCCCCATGAGTCACGTGCTCAACCTGCGTGCGATCTTGCCGGCGCCGGTGGCGCACGGCACTGCCACGCGCCCTCCGACGAGCGCGCCTGATGCGACGCTGTCGACCGGCCCGCCGGCCCGGTTATTTGCCATCGGGGCTTTTGCCAACTCTTCCACTTCTCTTACATACTGACAGTGTACTGACACCAATCTAACCAAATCGAATAATCATATACTACTACGGACTCTATAGGGCGCCGGGCGTCCTATCAGTGATAACTCCCAGTAACTCCATTTTTACTCAGCTTTTTTTGCGTAAGCAGCCCCACCTTCCCGAAAACTTCAAAAAGACAATGATTTTGTCAATTAGACCTTGTCATCACCCTTGGTAGAACATTCTCGATCTTTCGTTTGAACCATGTACGTACAACACTGCGTTTTTGGCCTGGGCAGCCCCTCTGCCGGGTTCTGCCGACGTCCGCCCAAATCTGTCCGACTTGGACTTATTTATGCTGAAATCTGCCACTGTCCGTCGGTGACTTGAAATTCTAAGAATAGTTTGGAAAATCTGAGAAAGGGAGAAAACCCATTTTCTGACCTGGGCAGAACCCGATTTTCAGTCGAGGTCCACGTCATCGACCTCTCGCGCACGGGCCACTTTGAGCGGGGGATCAGTCGGAATTTGAATCACTCCTTGCTTTCTACCACCACCATCGCCCGCCGCCGCCTCCCTCTCTCCCCTCCCCTCCCTCTCTTCCTGTCACTCCAGTTGTTCCATCTGCATTCGAGCTCTACTATCACCTGTCTCTCCTGGTCTACAGTCCCAACGCGACGCCGCTGCGACGAACCGACCGACAAAGGCAAGGCAAAAATTCTCTTTGCATCGACGTGACTTTCATGGCTGGTATGGATTTTCTCGGTTTCGTTCAGGTCTTACGTTGATTCCAATGCCCTCCTATACATCATGTAGAATGGGAGAGTTAGGAGGAGGTACTCGGTGAGTCATGCCTTCGACTTGCACGCTTTCCGATGCTCGCTCGGTTCCAGCACGCCGCCACCGCGTAAATCGACTACCACGCTGGGCGCCTGCGATCAATTCGCTGCCCATTGGGTGGAGAAAGCGCGCAAGCGTATTCAAGACGGGTGAGCCTATCCCGCTCATTCCCATTAACACGTTACACCCCATGTCCCCACTTGGACCCACGACCACGACCTCCAGTCCAGGCGCTGCATAGACATCTAGGTATATATTCGCTGCCGCCGTCCCAGCCTAAGTAAGTCATTTGCTCCTGATTAAGGACTGCGCTCAACGACGCTTCCTTCACGCATCGATGATTTCGTCAACGCTGAGCACGTATGGTGAGTTACTTCTTATGTTAGGCTCGCATATACCGACATTTGACGTGGCACGTGCAGCGAAGCTGCGTCCTCGTTTTATTTCCTCGCGCCTACATTCTCTAACCGAACGTGAAGAGCCCGCCCTTTTTCCGAAGACCGTCCTGGCCATGTGCGTCCCCTTTCCATGCATACGGTTTGCACCCATGCCAACAATGCCCTTGGCGATTCCAGCCGCGCCCACGCCGCACTCGCGAGCATTCAACGCGATCCGGACGCGATCCGACGTTGCACCCCACTCCACGCGCGATGTCCAAGGATACGCGCGGACGCGCGGCCTGGGAGATGTGGGAATGTCCCGGTGCGGCGTTGGTGTTGGTCCGTTGGCATAGCATACCATTTGTAGTAGTCGGATTGAATAATATGGATTTCTAAAGTAATCTGATCGCAATGTAATCAAGAGGAGCATTGCTGTGCAGATCGCGGCATATTGAATTCCCCGTATGTCTTTCTTCATCCGATTTCCCGTCTCACGAAGGACTAGAGGGTGGCCCATCTGGTGTCCGTGAGCGCCAAAAACATGCGAGATGCGTCGAACTAGCTAAATACATGTCGAAATCGTGATACTGGTATGTGACCTGACTTCATCCTCCTTGACAGCACTTAGATGAGTGTCCCACTTTCTACCCTCCCAGTCTATCCTACCCTATATAGATATAGGCTACTTCTTGGTATCCCCGCCGTCTAACAGGAAGCCTTTCCACTCCCAGTAACAAATTCACCAGTGACAGAGTCAGTGTGTGTGTCGGTATGCCATACCGTATTGTGCTGATTACCGTTGCCAAAATTTCCGAGGTCTCGTGTTTCACGCTCAAGACGATGATGCAAGCTGTGCTGAGGAGGGCGGTAACATCGGTGTATCGGTGTGTCACCGATATCTCGCCATCCGACTGCCACTGATACACGGACCTTTGCGCAAGCTGCGGGAAGTCTCGTTAGGCATAAATCGCTGCGCGCACGATTCACGAGGCGCATCTGTGCCCGCGCGGAGGCAGGTGCGTAGGCCATCCTTCCGCGCCATTTGCCGACAGCTTGTTACTCGGTCCAAACCACGGCATGCTTCCCTCCTGTTGGTGCGCCTGGATGGATTGATGGCACCGTGCTGGGCAAGTACCCTCAACCTACAGCTGCCGCTGCGCTGCGCACACCTGGAGTAGGAGGATATTATTCCCTTTGCTGTGCATCATCTGCTCTGTACATACCGTAGACTGTTGGCGGTACTATGCTCATGTACGCCCTCTATACACTGCCTGAAAATTGGCTTCATAACTCAAGAACTGGAGGAAGAATGAAAATAATTATCCTGCAGCGATTGGGTTCTGGGGGAAGTGGACGAGGCAGTGGCTGTCAAAATGGCCGGTAAGTTGGCTACAATGGGCGACAATACCCATATCGGCCACCTGACGGTGGGCCAAAAATTGGACTGAAGTGCAGTGCGCGCGATGTATATTGGATGTATATGCTCAAAGACAATTTGCCGAAATTTAGATGGCAACTGAATGAGATTGAGTGCTGAGAAATCAGGATCTCATTCAGTTCCCATCCAATTTGTGCCAAAATTTCTTCTTTTTCGACTCCCCGACATCCATGCCTTTCTTTCCCGCCGCTCCTGACGAATCAAAACTGGGGGAGGAAAGTCCGATTTTCAACATCTAGTCCTTTTTATTTTTCGAGCACCGAAATTAGTCGTACTACTTCTCTTCCGCAGATTAGATGTGTTGCACGGTACAGACTCGGAATGTCGGTGTAACTAAGTAAGCTTACCGCGGCCGCTGCGTCGACCAGCTCACATTGGGCCAGCCTTAGTTTCATTGAATCATGTGCTTCCCCACCTACTATCTTTTTAAAAAGACGGTCTACAAGGTAGCGGGCTGTGCCGCTCGCCGGCCCTACCCCTTTATTTTCCGGCAATCTCCGTGTACGTACCTCCCGGACAATGAATAACGCCGGACCACGAGGGTAAAAACGTCGGCGAGTTGAAGGAGGCAAGACCAGGCTTTGGCTGACAATGCGGTACGCATAAAAATCATTTGCATCCTTGCAATGAATTGATCTATGACCAAGGGTAATGGAGGATAAGGACTAAAAAAACGGCGAATCGAGGCTTCCAATATCAAGCAATCAAGGGGCTGAGGATCAATTCTCCATTACTTCCGAGCCCCCGTGAGGGATTGCAGGTTTCCTCACAGAGTCTGGTAAAAAGGAGGCTGCGCATTGGTGCAAGTCACCAACCGACCAGCAAGGAGAAAGGGTTAGAACTGGCCTTTGATATCTCCTCGCTTGCGCAGGATAAGTTTGAATAGCAAGTCCCTATAGATCACGCCTCGCTTATCATGGAGCGAAGATCCTCAGCGAGTCATTTTGCGCAGCTCTTCGGACGGCGTTCGGAAAAGTTCGGTCTCCGGAGACTCGGAGGCTCCTGAGCTCGAACTTCGAAGTTGGCTTTCCTGGTCGACTAGGGGGTGACGTGGATGCAAGAATGAATTGAGCAGTCGTCCGGTTGGCGAATTGCGGTGGATGAACACTGGACTGCGGAAGGCAGTAGCCAAATTGAAAGTTCGAAACCAGTTCCCACAGTTCGGCCGTATTTGTGTCCGCTTGGCCTGGAGGCAGGGACCAAACTTAGATCAAACAAGTGCTTTCTCGCGTCATTTCTTCTCATTCCTTCATCTTCTCTTTTATTCTAACAACCATGAAGCGAAGAATTCTTGTAGCCTTCGAGGAAGACTGTGGCGCGGACCCGCCCCAGAAGCGGCAGCGGAAACTCGCAGTACGTCCGACGACTCCGACCACGCGACATCCAGTTTCATCCTTCTAAATGCATGAATCCAGGTGTCTATCGATAAGGCTGCTACCAACGCCGAGCTCGCGAAAAAGATTGCACAGACCCTCCAGAAACCGATCGTAACTTTGGAAATTTCTGGTGGCTTCGAACTCCGTGAACAAGAGTAAGCTCAAGATCTACCGAATGGTAAATACATAACTCACTACCTATACAGTGGGGTCGATATGATTGGAGAGGACGACATCGTCACCGTACGACTCGTCTCTCCGGTAGACGCGCGTGATACCGACCCCGAACCCGACCCACTACTCGTTGCAGTCACGGGGGTCGCCTCGTCCAGCGACGTGCTCCCGGATGCAGTTGCGCGTTTCAAGATCAGATTTTTCACAGCTGAGCATGCCCTGGCTCATGCTAGAGAGACGCCGAAGGAAAGGACCGAGCCCGTGAACGGGATGTTTGCCTTTAACAGCAAGCCGGTCAATGGAAACATAACTTTGGTATGGGCTCCTTCGAAGATCCATCCTTTCTCACGAAGACGGTTAGAGGACCCTTGAACAAGAGGCCGCACGGGTCCTACAATGGACGTCTCCCGAGGCAATGGACGTCGCTTGCGACCACGTAGACGACGCCGCATGCAGCTGCCCCATTGCTCGCGAGATCGAAGAGAATGGACTCTCCAGCACGTTCCACTGCCGCTCCACGGTCGACGGCTCGAGTTGTGGAAACGCAGAATGCCCGTATTCGCACGTCGAACTAACGGGTAAGTTCTTCCCCGGGACGAATGTGATCTGTTTCTGACTCTCTTAGACTCTAATATGGCCGGTGCACCCCATTGTACTATATGTCTCGATGCGCTGGGTAGTTACCCCCACCGCTCTCCCGGTTCGCATCTCACCCAACATCAGCATTTCCATGTCCCGGATGTCTCGCCCGCGCGGAATACGCTGGAAAAGAGCCAGCTTCTGTCATCTTTTGTCCCCTCGTTCAGGTACATAGGCTTCGGTCCCACATTTCTTGACTGAGTTGTTTCCTAGAACGGCCACCTTCATCATGCACATTGCGTGGGCCCACGGATGACCATTCGCGCCGCGAACTGCCCTTCAGGTTGCTCGATCCAACGGTTTCCCCGCGAGGCCGCCGATCTAGAGACGCGCGCGCCACATCTAATTATAATCATCGTCTGGGACGGCGACAAGCTCTACAAGATTCCCATCCCTTCCTCTATGTTCGGCGGTGCTTCGCGCGTTTCCACTATCGCGCTCACCACAGATACTATCATCTCGATCGTGGAGGCCTTCCTCGCGAGCCACCACTTTGCGCGCCCCGGCCTCTCGGTACGGATCCATTTTCGAGACCCCGTCACTGAGTACGTTGCATTCACCGGTGTCATGTCTCGCCTTCTGAAATTCCTCGCGCGTAGAACGTTGCGCTTCTCGCAGTCTACGCTGGTCAGTGTTTGTCCCTCGTCGAGCCATGTAAATCCGGCCTATCGGCGCTTCCCCTTATTCTCGAGCTTGATTCCTTCACCAAACACACGACGCTTCAGCGCTTTTTCTATCGACTTTCATACGTCCTGCGGGCCTATCGTGGCATGTGGCTGCACACCCGTCAACCGACTGTTTCCGCCACCGGGGCCGGCTGGAGAGTCATCGATCGTGCTGTATGTGGTAAAACGACAAACAGGGAACGCGATACCGGACAAGAGGGTAACGGCATCCAAGCAGTCGATGTATTTAGAAGATCCCGCATGGCATCCGAGTGTCCCGCAGACACCGCGCGGCATCGCCGTCCTTCTTTCCTCTCTCTACTTGCTTGCGCATTCCGTAGCTCAAAAAGGCGTCGCCGCGGAACAGAAGGTTCTCGCGCTCGCCTACGCGATTTTCAGATTCCCGCCCGCCATCAGAACCCGTAGGTTTTTACAGCCCGTGACGTCTACGTCATTCTCATTCAATTTATGCAGTCGCTCAATTGCTCCTGAACAAAGTTCCGGCACCCGAAGACAAGACGGCGCTGTCAGAAATATTGTACCATGCGTTGAATGACTTCTCTGCGCGGGGACCCTATGCCATTACGAACCGCCAAACGCGCCGCTTCGAAACTGTACGCAGTCGGTAGTTCCTTTTTACGCGTTGACTCAAATTCCGGTCGTGGCAGGCCCGGATCCTCTTAGCTCATATCGCAGATGCGTCCGACGCTCAATCCGCAGCTGTTCCTCGGCGTCCCGTCGAAGATGTATCGCTTCTCTGCGCGTTGTCGCAGAAGCGGCTGCGTGACCCGGTCTCCTTAAATTCGGTCCTCGTCGAGCGAACGGTCGCGTATCTGCACCAACCCGGAGGTGCTCTATACCGCCCGAGCCATTCCACTGCCCCGTCGGCAATCGTGGAGTTGTCTCCCGAAGATATCATGCTGCAAATTTTACCTCGTCTACGCGGCCTCCTGTCAACTTCAGCGCTCCTGCTTCGAGTACGTGATATCGGTTCGGCACCGACATCCGCCATGTCCGCGGTGCACGCCGCTGCGCGGGACTTTACTGCAGCGATTCGTCGTGCAAATCAGACCGATCTCGTTAGCCAAGGGCCTCTCGACCTCAAGTCCGTGCAAGTAATAGCCCCGCGGATCGTCGTCGACCAGCAGGTAACTATCCGCTGTTCCTTTTCGCGCGTGAGTATTTATCTGATGACTTAGGGCTTGCTCGCCGTCTTCACTGGTCGGGGATGCGGCACTAGTCGCGATGTCAATTTTTTCCGGCCCACGTACGTCCCTATTCGCCCTTCTATTTATTGCTCATCTCAATCACAGAAACGGCGGAGATACTGCAGTCGATGTCAATGATGTTAGCCACGCGTTGCAGAAGGTCATCAAAGTACGCAAGACGGAAGACACCTGGCAGGTGGATACATTCGGCGAGGTTTCGTCTGTTGTTCGACCGCCCGACGAGGTACGTGACGTCTCTCATTGCGCTGACCCACATCAATAGAGCATTTACTTTACCCAACCTTTATCACCAGGCCATTGTTCTCTGTCTGGATCTGAGCCAGTCGATGACGAAACGATCTGGGGTAAAGCGATCTTCGCTTCCTGCTTTCCAAGAACCTGTTCTTGACTTGGACGCCGAGACGGAGAAGATCGTGGCGGAGTTGGTTGCGAATAGGGCGCATGCAAATATCGTGGAAACTGGTACGAGAACTGCTTGTAGCCGATCCTCGCTTGCATTGATTCATTCTCTTTCGACGACATCTTCAGCGGAAGCACACTTGCGGGTTCAACACGACAGTTGCCACCACGCTTGGCGGATTCTAAGCAATGCGAGTGACCAACGTGGAGTCGATCTTCTGTCTCGTCTCTCTGTTATAGCCTCAAGGGACCTTCTGCGTCTTTCAGTTAGCCATGAGGACGGGGATGAGGGCGCACGGGATCCTGCCATCCGCACGACCATTCTTCAGGTACACCCTCATCTTATCTTGGCACCGCCCTAATGCTAATCCGCAATGCTCATCATAGTTGGCGTGCTTCGTATTTGTTACTTCCGACGCGGTCATGAACGAGGAATTGCGGGCGTCTTTGATTCGATTGATAGATTCTCCGAACGTCGATATGATTGGGCCGGAACCATTCAACGTACCACGTGAGCGTTGATTTCAGGTGAGTAGTTCATGTTGCCTTCGTCGCCGAGGACTCAGCGAAAACTTGAAAAAGAACTGGCGATCTTCTGACGGAACCTGTCCATCCGAGCAATGCGCCGCACCGTGTCTCCGTCGATATCACTTCTCAACCGTAGTTTGAGCAAGGCGATTGGCCCGCAGGACACTGTGTACCTTCCAACGTGACACCACGTCAAGTGAAGAAATCCGTGGAAACTTGGGTGCGTTCAGAACAAAGCCACGTGACTGGGGTTGAACTGTGGTGTCGTCAGATTTCTGGCAGCGACCTCGTTCCCAAGTTTAAGAAAGCTTCAAAAGACGATTTTATCACCATTACTCTCCGGCATCGCGGCGAAGAGACCGCGTGGAAGCTTCTACGAACCACAACGACTCGTACTTTATACTCTCTGGTGAATCGTGCAATCCGAGCCAGCCACTCGACATTCAGTCTTAAACGAATCTCATCAAACGCGATCATCCCGGATTCTGCTTCGCTCACTCTCGACGCTACAGCTGTCTCAGATGGCGGTATAGTGGAAACGGTTGGATCTGTCCCTCACAAACGAAGGAACCGCGACTTCGAGATCATCACAGCAACGCGACAACCTCAAAGATTGTTACTACCAGAAGATACCTCTGTTCTTGCCGTGCTCAGCTACATTGATTGCGCTAACTCCGATACACATGGTTTGAGGATGACGGATAAGACTCTGTGGTTCGCCCGTGTCCGTCAGTATCATTCTGGGTGCTTGGTTGACTTGGCTCTTATTTAGGCACGGACTCAAAGATTACGGAGATGGCATGCAGCGAGGATCAGTACTAGAGACCGACACATCCCTTTGTTCCTTGTCCCAATCCTCAGGCTCAATATCTCTCGAATGCAGAACATGGACTCGAGTTGTGCAAGGAGCCCTACGCGCTCGGGAGGAGAGCAGGGACCTTACACGGTTACACCTTTTAAAGGAGCTGTTTAATGTGTTTTTGAATCGTGCTGTGAGTTGAAGATCCTTGAGTTTATCTACCGGTTCTCACCTATTCCAGGGTTCGTTTGATACTACGGCATCTCTGGTCCTTGGACTCATTACCTGTAAGCCTTTACTTGCGTGCGGCTCACGAGTTGCGAATGACTCTATCGCTCTCCAGTTTCCAGTCAGGTGTCAGTGGAGCAAGAGCTCACGCCTATCTTTGAGAACTTCAGACAGCGTTTAGATCGTGTCGAAGCTGACGGAGATACCGCCATCTACGATGCTCTCGATTCAGCGAGGCAAATGTTGTCATTGTACCGGGCGGACCTCCCAAATCTTCGGAAGCGGATCGTCATCGTTTCGGATGGTGAAGATACGAGCTCCAAGACTCCGGCCCAGGAGGTCTGCCTTGCTCTGCAACGTGCCCGGGTCACTGTAGACTCCGTTCAAGTCGGCCCAAGAAGCGACCCCGTTTTGCGTGCCATATCTGTTGCTACTGGTAATAATTCTGTTGCTGCGTCCTGGAGGACAGAGCTGATATGGTTCGCAAGGGGGTTGTCGCTTCTCACCGAGGACATCACTCGCGGATGTATTGAGCATATTCGTACGCCCCGAGACTCGCTCGCATCGTCTACTTAATGGCTCCCAGGACCTCGAAACTATGCTGTATTCGGGAGAAAGACCGCTCCGTTCAGCTAAACCATTCGTTACATCTGAAGCTCAGCTGTTTTCTTATCAGAACCTGTACTGGCACCCCATCGACGTGATAACTGTTGACAATTTCCCTCCAAGAGCAGAACATCCCCTTCTGCAGCAGCCAGTGAAATCGGCCGCCAATTCTGCTGGGATGTCGGGCGGCGGTGATGATCGGATGAAGCGGATTATGAGAAAGGTAACATCCTCCGGTCTTTACTAGGTGCGAGACTCATTTATCGTGTGCCGTTCTCCAGATAAAAGCGGTCGTCACTGACCCGCATCCGAACATAGACGTATACTTCAATAACGGCGACATGTCATTCCTCAAAATTATCCTCGAGGTCCGTTCAGGTCCGCGGTGAATGCCCGCATTTAAACTCGGTGCATAACAGGCTCCAAAGGACGTTGACAACTGCCCGTACAAGGGTGGAACATTTTTACTAACATGCGATTTGCCTGTCGGATACCCGCGTGATCCCCCAGAAGTTCGATTCGTGACCTTTATTATACATCCCAATGTGAGATTTTTTATCTACCTCTGTTCTGCGATCTACGTGCTGAGGAACCTTAGGTCTCGAAGCAAGGGAAAGTGAGTAATAACAACTATCATGGGTATCCTCAGGCAAGTAAAAACGGCATTCCAGGTTTGTATTGCTGAACTTGGACGCCTTGTGGTCGTCGGACATCAACTTGAAAGAGATCTTCAGCCTGGTTTACGGAACACTCCTAACGCCCGATCTTGAAAATCCACTGGAAATACAAGCCTCACTCAAATATTGTGCGTGTATGCTGATCTGTTTGACCTACCCGCGCTAACACTCATGAAAGACGAGGATGACGGCACATATGCACTTGCGGTCGCCGACGCCGTCACGAAACATGCATCCAAGACTCGGGCGCAATGGAGGGGGGAACTTGATGCGTGTTGATTTCTTTCTCCGTTCCACACCCCATTATATTTGCCGGCCAGTCCCGATTTCGTGCTTCGTACTTATCAGCATTCTGTAGATGAGCAGCATTCTTTATGTAATCTAGTAGTTGTATTGTCGAGCCTAGCACTACTGTTATAGTATGTCTCTTTTGCTCTAACGATCTCTTATTGTCTCCCAATTCAGCAAGTAGCCGTGCCGTGGGGAATGACACCCGCTTAATAGGTGCCGTTGAAGCGGCAAAGGCCGGCAGCACTGAATTCCCACCGTCAGGCAGCCATGGATATATACTGGGTGCTGTGATGTCTAAGCCGGAGATTCTCGCACTCGTGTGTTCGTGCTCTAATGCTAGTTTTGGGCTGCTCCAGTTTTTCTCCTGGTTTCATGACGCGTCTAGAACTTGGTTTCCCTTGGTGATTCCGAGCTATTCCGAGCATATATAGTCCGCCGTGTGCCACGTCTCCTATAGGTACATTTGGTGGTATTCCTCCAATCCAACCTCTTCTCGTGGGATTTAGGAACATGTCCAATCTCCGTGGTGTAGGCTGTGCTTATTAGAATAGAGAGGTTGCGCACCAGCCATTTGAGCCATCTGATGGCTTTTTTGCAGTGCAGTTGAGACTTGGTTGGTCATGATCACGAGTCATTTAACGGACACGCCGATGAGCCGGGCCCTCAGGAGGAAAATACGTGGATAAGGTATGCTGGGGATCCGGAGCTGCCAATAAATTGGCAGAGATTCTCCAGGAGTACTTGCCGTCGGCAGCCGCTGAAGTCTTAGATTAGATTAGATAAAGGTATTGGCTGGGAATGCGGAACGGCCCGGGATGCTGTCGCCAATCCGAGCCGAAAATCCGATCAGTGGCGCTGCATCCAGGCTAACTTGCGGCTTGCCACGTCGTGTATCGGCATTACCTGACGCTACGAACCGGCGGATGGACGGTCATTTTGTCCTATGGTTCGCCCAGAATCTCATGCAACAACAGATCAGCTGTTCAATGATGTCCGTGCCCATGTCCCATCGAAACGTCGATGCGAACTTTAGCCGCAATGGGCACACGACCGCACTTGTGTGTGTTTGCGAACCGGTTATAGGGTATAACTCAACTGCCTTCTGATATGCACTCGACTTCTCAACAAATTAGCTGCCTCGTACGGGAGGTTACCCGTCACGGGCCGTTCACCTGTACCAACGGGGTCTGTGCCAGGTCAGCCAGCCCATATCACAAGAACATGACCTCCTCCTTCAGAGTGGGATACGTTTCCGGGTATAAGGACCAGGAAGCGTCTCATACACCCTATTCCACAATGATTATCCCTCTCCTGTTTTTGGCTGCAATCGCAGCGGCGGCCGTGGTTGATCTCGAATCCCGGCAATCGGCCTCTCAGATTACGACGGTGGATCTCGCCGTGAATTGGGGTACCCCGGTCCGTCGTGCCTCCGGTATTTGATTCTTTTTGTCTTTTTTTTTTGTCTAATACATCTCGTAGGGGTTCTTTATGGAGTTCCGAATACCAAGAACCAAATTCCGTCGACATTCTACACCGGTACGCGTTGTGTAGCGGTGGATGAGACATATACTGAACTCCATAGGAATGGGAATGAACTACCTCAGCGCCGGCGGCGCGCAATTCACGGCGGCCACTGGCTGGATCTTCGGCGGATACACGGTAGCCCGTGCCACTGTCATTACTGCGACCCATGACTCACCAAGGGCATAAATAGAGTCGGTTCCAAGACGTTCTCTCCAACTTTCAGACAGCCCGACAATTCAATGCCCAGTTTATCCTGAAGATGAGCGATCTCTGGGGCACAGACGGCACCCAAGGCTCGAACGGCGTGTACCCTGGCGTCAACACCGATTTCACTGGTAACATACGTTGCACTTCCAATCCCTTCGAAGATACTCATGCATCCATTCCAAAGAATTCGATGCATATCTTACGCAACTGGTCAAAGACCTGAAGGCCAACGGGTTCGCTCATTTCTCCTCATGCCGCTCGGGAGGTTAACTGACCGAGCATAGCATGACCACGAACATCAAACTGCTCATTTGGAACGAGCCTGATCTCGCCGGCGCGTTCTGGGGCGGCAGTGCGTATCTCCTTTGTTTGTTGGTCAATTTTTTTATCTAGTCTTTACGCCTAGCGATGGCGCAATACCTCGCCATGTGGAGTCACGCAGTGAAATTCCTAAGGTGGATATATCTCCTCGACTTTTGCGTCTTTCTCAGGGGTTCTGGGCCAGGACGAATCTTGCGGGCGTCCCCATCGCGGGGCCCGCTTTCGCCGGGATGCCATCCAGCTCTAACACCTGGTGGACAAGCTTCTTGAGTCACGTCAAGGCAGACGGGACGGCACCGGATGTGTATACCTGGCACCACGAGGGCAGCGTGAGTTTATCCGCGCATGCAAATCCCCACCCCCCGCTAATTCCGCAACTCACAGAGCACCGACATTAACAACGATCTCCAGACGAGCCAGCCCGCTATGGTGAACTTGCTCAACTCGTTCGGCCTCGCCATCGGTGAATTCGGTGCGTAACTCCACCAGCGCGCCGACTCCAAGTGCTGATGGCATACTGTACACAGTCATCGACGAGTATGCGAACGTCGCGGAGCAGAACCCATCCTCGGCTGCGTGGTGGATTTCGCGCTTCGAGCGCTTCAACATGTCGGGTCTCCGCGGCAACTGGCTTAACGGTGCCAACCTGCAGGACTTCCTCTCCGGCCTCCTTTGGAAGAGCGGAAGCACCTATTTCGCTAACGGCGGTGCGTTCAGCAGCACTTCAGGGTTCAATTGAGCGCTCATTTCACGCCGGAATCCAGAGTGGCAAGTATACAACTACTATGCGACGTCGATGACCGGGCACCGCGTCGCCACCACCGGATCGACCGACCGGCTCATGGACAACTTCGCCGTCGTCGGGACGAACATCGTGCGTATCCTCGTCGGCGGGCGGCTCGTCACGGGTACGCAACCTCTCATGCAACACCCAATCCACAAGATCGCACACTGATCTCTCGGGCAGGCACGTACTCGCTCCAGATCAAAAACCTCTCCGCGCTAGGCCTGGCGACAGCAGGGACCATCAGCGTGCGGACGCGCCAGTTCTCGTTCGCAGGGACGCAGGGGCAAGTGGGTGCCCCGACGGACTTGGGGCTGGTGGCCCACACGTACACGGGGAACGTGCTGTCCTTCCCGATATTCCAGACCGACACGGTCACGACCTGGGCGTTTGAGTTTGCGTTCTAGGACTACTGTATCGTGTTGCTGTTCAAAACCTTACAATCTTCATGGACCAAAGAATATATTCTCAGCACAAACGCAGAACACAAACATCCATAATACTGGGAAAATTTGATCCAATAGCAAACCAACTAGTAGGGCACTCTCTGAGTGATCGTCACCTTGTGCTCCACGGGGTGGTACGTGGTAACGACATTGTGCAGGAACACATCCCCTCTGCACACAAACGAATGAGACTAACTGGAGAGGGAAAAGGTGGCAAACGACGCACAGCGTGAATACATTTCCCGGCACGTCAGGCCCGCCGCCCTGAGTCCCCGAGATGCAGAACGTATTCCCATTATCCTTGCGCTGTGCGACGATCTGGTCCCGCGGGTCGATATCAAACGCCATCCCGCCTATCACCACCCCGAACCGCGGCGCAGTCGCATTGCAGGCGACGATGTAGGTATCGGAGGCGGCATCGAACGTCGCCGGCGGGTTGAATTGCGCGTTGTATGCCGCTGCGACGTGACTAGGGACGATGTTGAGGGTTGAGCCGCTGTCGGTAAACGTTTTGTTGCTCTTGGTGACGAGCGTCTCGCTTCCGGGGAACGTGTAGGAATCGATGTCTAGCGAATACCAGAAGAACTGGGCCTCGGGGGCATCCGAAGGGAGGAGGAGCCCCGCTGAGTCGAAGGCATATTCCTGGACAGGTGCTGTTACCGATGTCTCCAGGACGGGAACGGGGACAATACCGCCGAACGAGAGGAATCCCAGATGTGGAGTGAACGACTCGTTTGCCTGCTGTTCGAGCGTCGGCCGGTCAAGGGAAATAGAGAAGACTGCGCCACGGATTTGTGAAATTAGGATTGGGACACAAGAAACGCAGGAAAGAACACTTACGCGGACTTTTGACTTTTTTATGTTCGATCGCGTTGATAAAGAAGGGGCTGTATGGCATCTGCTGGATGTGCGATGCATTTTGGGGATCCGGGAGAAACACGCTGGTCAAACGGGGGAACGCCAACCCAAGGACGCCTTCGGAGACGCCGTCCCCGAGGAAGGCAGTGCTGTTGGGGACCCCAATTTCTTGCTGAGAGACCGATAATCCAGCGACCGTGACCGTGTCGAAGCCGGCAGGGCCTCGGAGGAACTCCCCAGAGCCGTATCTGACGAAGAAGGTCGCGTTCGGGAAGGGCTGGAACGTCGGGGAGTCCGCCGGGTTGAAATGTGAGGGGCCGAAATCGCATGTTGCCGCGGGCACCGCAGTACCGTTGAGATCGAGGCAACTGAAGCCGTCGTGGACGACCCAGGTGTCAGAACTAATTGGTGGTTTCCCGGTCAGAGTCTAGAATATCACGGTCGAGATTGACTAGAACACACCTGCCGGTATCGAGGATCGCGTTGAAGACTTTCCCGCCGACTGTGATGTTAAGGACGTATTCCTGATCGAAAGCGGCCCCGTTGAGGACTTCAGTCTTGCGGCCGGATCTCCCGTGTTTGCCGCGCAACGCCGCCTTGGCCTTCTTTTTGGACTCGCGCCGTGGAATCTTTGACGAGAATGGGACCGTGAATTCCGCTGTCGGGAGCTGGGAGCGCGGGGCCAGTGAGACATCGCGCGCAGGTTGGGACGCTGCGTGCGCTGTACCAGAAAGGAGAACGAGGAGAGAGAAGACTGCTAAGATACCCATGTTGAGGACGATGCGAGATGTTGGATTTCTCTAGCGTATTTATATGTTTGTTGATTGATGGATTTGATTGATTGATTGGTTACCGACCTAACTACAAGGAGTTGAGTCCTCCGCCTGCACATTGAACGACAGGGCCTCTCCACGTTGGCGGTGAGCATACAGCAATTCTAATCTCGGCTCCAGATGTTAGGGTGTGCGTTCCGACATCAGTGATCCAAGGCAGAGATTTTGATGGAAAAGATGTGCGGAGAGACACAGTTATAAGTAGGGCCATCTTTTTTCATCAGAACGTCTGCCTCGGATCATCCGGTCCACTGATCCCCCCCGCTTGTACGCCGCGAGCGCAGCGAGCGATGCCCTATAGCGTCGGGAACGAGACTACAGCAATTCACAAACGAGGTAAATCTTGTCACACAGGATTTATATAGTGATGGGTAGGGCGTACCTGACCGGGCAGGAGAGATGCGATAGTCTGCCAAGTCGGGTCATGGTTACGTACAGCATGCGCTTCCCTGCGCTGCCGGTGCCATCCTTGCTGTATTCTCCCACCTTTGATCGACGACACCCCGCAGGCGGCTGTGGATTTTCTGTTGACATCCACAGGATTTATGCAGTGATCAGCGGACGTACCTGACCGGACGGGAGAAGACGGGCGAAGGCTCGGGAGTTGATTCCCAAGTTCAGCCTTGGTTACGTACAGCATACGCCGCGCCACACTTGCTGTATTCTTCCCCGGCTCCATGTAAAGTCTTTCCTGCACCTCGGAAACAAAAAGTCTGTTGACGTTGAGTACAGGAAATATATGCAGAAGCGCGATTTTGCATAATCGAATGATAGGAATATTGTTCCAGTTGGGGCGAGAGAACGCAACTGTTACGCAAGTGTATTACTCTGCTGAATGTCACGAAAATCTCAACCGGAAAATGGGAGGAAGATTAAAATTCCACATGATTGTATGAACTAGATTACAATTACACTAGGCCGCGGCGGCAACGGGGGCAGCCTGAACCTGCTGGCGCAACGCCGTAAACCTTGCACTATATTTCTCCTTGATAAATTCCTGCATAGGTTCGATCGTCAGTCCGCAGACATGAAACGAGGTACAAACGCACCCCATCGAACGTCTCCTTGAAGCTCTCCCGCGCTTTGATTGCCTCGTAATATTTCACAAACCGTGCGAAGCGTCCACCGGAGAAGAAATACTCAGCGGCCTTCTTGCCCTCGCCCTCCTTGAACGCGCCGATGTCGTTCTTGAGCCACACCTCCATGCGCGCGAGGAACGGCGTAATGGAGATGTCCGCCGCGGTGAACTCGTCGCCCACGGCGAAGGTCTTGTCCGCGGGGAGGAGGCGCTGGAGCGCGTCCAGCGCGTCCCAGAACGCGTCGAACGACTGCCCGCGTGCGAGGGGGCCCATGTACGCCGGGAGGAACTTGGTCGAGACGACATCGATAAAGAAGCGCGCCTTCGCGCGCTGCACGGGGTCCTTTGGCAGAATCGCCGAGTTGGGGTACAGGTCTGCGATGAACTCGACGAGAACGAGGGACTCGGCGATCTTGATGGATTCGGGAGAAGGGAGGTCCGGCGAGACCTGTGGGCCGCCGTACGCTAGAATGTAATCAGATACTAGGCACACGAATATCTGGCAATGGGGTTTACCTATCGCCGGGACCTATTAATATTATCGCTGAGCAATGGTTCCAGCGGGTAGACTGGCGCACCGACCTTGCTTGCAGGATTCACTTTCGGGGCATACCACTCCGGCTTGTTCCCCAGATCGATTTCGAAGCGGTTGAAGCCCGCCTTGGCCTCCGCGAGCGCGAGCTCGACCTATAACATAAGGACAAGTGGTGAGAATCACAGGCCTGGAGCTACGCGATTCAGCACTCACCCTGTGCGCAAAGGGGCAAATCTGGGGGGAGGGATTAAGGTCAGACAGGATGGGGGGGAACGAGGTGAGCTACCTTGGCCGTATAGAGGGTTATCTGCTCTGGCATGATGGTGGGTGTTACAGACGGGAGGCGGGATATATTTAAGCGATGGCGTTTGAATGACGGATTGGTCATCTCCCTGGCAGTGCCTTACTCATCCTGGCTGGTCAGCTGACCAGCTCAATTTGGTCAGCTGATGAGTGTTCAAATTTGTCTCTTCTCACTCTAGTCCTCGCCACCGCCTCGAAAATAGCGGCAGATTTGATTGACTGAGACACTTCTGTAACTCATCGCTCTCCGGGCATCTTTGGTCCAGAAGTACATCTATCGGATTCCGGTTGAATTCCATTCCTGCGCGTTAACTCAACTTCTCAGATGTCTCCTTCTCTACCCTTAGCCCATAGCAGTTACCTTAGTAAGTTCCAGGATCTGTAAGCGCTAAATACTCCTAAGCACGCATACTATAAAAGAGCTCGCCTGAGCGCTTTCCTCCCGCACCAAGAAAACCACCTTGATGACTTCCACCCAAAAAACTATCAAGTTCTTTGTCACGGGCGCGGCAGGCACGTTGATCACCATCCTCGCACGCAGCCACTCCTTAAATATTGCTCCTTTCCCCAAGATACATCGGCGCTGTCCTCGCACGCTTCCTGCAGCACCCCGATGCCGCGAAATTCGAGTTCATGGTGCTCGTACACGACCCCAAGGGAGCCGAGGGCCTCCGAAGCCTAGGATTAGACTCTGTCGTGGGCTTCCCCGCAGACGAGGCGCTGCTCGAGCGCCTGGCGAGCGAGGCGGATGTGGTGCTCGCTGCGGTAGGGAATCACCCAACCATCCACTAGGCGTGTTCTGATAAAGATTAAATTTAGGCGAACTGCGACGATCTCGTGGCGGCAAACGCGACGCTGCGTGGGTCTAAGAAGCGCTTCGAAGTCACCGGGTATATACATACCGTGAGCCAACCCTACATTTGTCCACGTCAACGAGAATACTGATCGAATGATTCGCAGTCTGGCACTGGTATGCAGCCACTTGCTTGCTGTGTGTATATAGTTGAATGTCTACCTGGCGTTTCTAGTTGTCCTCACGGACCGCGCAGAGGGGATGTTCCACTCCGACACAGTGTACGACGACACCGACCCCGCGCAGCTCGAGACGCTCGACCCCGGGCAACCGCACCGCAACGTCGACCTTGCCCTCCTCGCGGCCGACAAAGCTGGTTCGTACGCTATCATATCCTCTCCCATCCCACAAGTTTAACCTTCAGTCCGAGCGCTGCACGCCAGACTATATAAAATCCCACATCGTGCTCCCGGGAACGATCTACGGGCTCGCGACAGGCGCACTCGTCACCGCATGCCTGCAGTACCCGTCCACGATCCAGATACCGCAGCTCTTCAACGCAGGGCTCGACCGCGGGCAGGGCGGCGTCGTCGGCGCGGGCAAGAAAGTATGGCCCAGCGTCGATATCCATGAGTGTGCAGCCCTCTAACTCTCCGTCCCCATAACCAAAACGAAATTAATTAAAATCGAATGGCGGTGTAATAGTGGCAGACCTGTACATCCGGCTCTACGACGCGATCCAAATGGACCCGAGACGGGGCACGGGCGTGAGGGGTTTTAGCTCGGCGCGAGCGACGAGCATAGCGTCTCGCACGAGGTCACGTCCGCGCTCGTCGAGATCGGCCATAGCGCGAATGCCGAGCCGACACCCTTCTCCGCGGTGGAGGCTGCGAAGTATTTTCCGGTACGCGCCAATCGTACCGTAATAATAAGTAAAATTGACCACCGAATTAGCCGGCACTGTACCCCGCATACGGCGCGAACTCGCGCTGCGTCGCAAAGCGGTCTTTTGTGCTCGGGTGGGCGCCTGTGCGAGGCACGCCGGACCTGCTTGCGAGCGTGCGGGAGGAGCTCGCAGCACAAATGGCGCGACATGGGGGGGCGCCCGGTGCTCGCTGGGACTGCGTAGGCGCAAAGGCAGCTGGTTTACACATTACAAGTACGGTTGAGCGGTGGTATTTGTTGAACCCCCGATTATGTACATGTAAATCATCCGACACGATGGCTGAACTTGATTGGATTGTACAGTAAATAGTTGTGAAGTAGAAATGCCGTCATACGGCATGATAAATGTAGCTTCGCAATTGCCGGCAATGCGTCTATGGGAAGTCAATGAACACGGAGGGAATTCAACATTGGAGAAGAATCCCGGAATCCATGGAGCATGCCCTGCATACGAATGAAGGAGCGCCTAGGACGAGAGGCCAGGGAAGAGGATGGTGACAAGGTTGATAGTAGTTAAAACACCAACGAACGAGGACCATCTCTTTAGAACACGGTTAATAATAACTTACAAGTCGATGCGAAGATATATTTAACGATGGCGTTCGAATGAGCTGATTGAGCAGTTCTCATCAGTTCAGATGATCAGTTCAAATTGGTCCGCTTGATTCTTATCAAGTTCTCATGCTACCTCCCCGACCCCGTCATCACGCGGGGCGGCCGTGAGCTCACCACTTCCAGTTAAATTTGGGATGGTAAACCCGGCATCTTTGGCCCCCAGAAGGTTCTCCGTCGAAGTCCGTCCTTGCGCCGGTTTACTCAGCTTCTCAAATATCTTCATCTTCCCATGCTTAGTCCATAGCACTTAGCTTAGTAAAGGTCAAACTTAGCAAGCGGTCTATCCCCCTGCTGAGTGAGATAGAGGACCGCATATAAAAGGCCGGACAGTTGCTTCGTTCCCACACCAGCATACTTCCATCCTCTCAATGGCTTCCGTCCACCCAAAGACTAAGATCTTTATATCAGGCGCGACGGGCATGTCAACTACCATACACACATAAACCCCATTTAACCTTTGCTCAGGCTACATTGGCGGCGCCATCCTGGCGCGCTTCCTACAACGCCCTGATGCTGCCAAATTCGAGTTCACATTGCTTGTGCGGGACCCCAAGAAGGCGGAAGCGTTCCGCGGGATGGGCCTGAACACTGTCGTGGGCTCACTCGCAGACGAGGCGCTGCTTGAGCGCCAGGCAAGCGAGGCGGATGTCGTGATTGCTACGGTAGGTACAACGCAGCATTCTCACTGGGCTCCTGTTTTAAGAAAATTTCCTCTAGGCTGACTGCGACGATCTCGTCGCGGCAAATGCGACGCTACGCGGATCGAAGAAGCGCTTCGAGGCGACGGGTATCCCGCAACCGTATATAAATACCGTGAGGCTACAATAATTTTCTCGGGAACATGAATATTAATCTAAGTATTTTCAGTCTGGGACGGGTAGGGCGCTAACCTCGCTGTATGAATGAGAACATATGAGTTTAACAGGAGTCCTCACGGACTACGCTGGAGGAATGTTCCAGTATGATACTGTGTACGACGACACCAACCCCGAGCAGCTCGAGACACTCGACCCAGCGCAGCCTCACCGTAACGTCGACCTCGCGCTCATCGAGGCTGATAAAGAAGGTGCGTTTCCAGTTGATTTATCTTTCTGTCTGGTCTCAAGCTGCCCCATTGGCCAGGCTACATCAAGTCGTACATTATTCTTCCCTCGCTCATTTACGGGATCGCCACGGGCCCGTTCGTTGCGGCGGGCCTCCAGAACGCGCACTCGATTCAGGTGCCCACACTCATCAATGCGTCGCTTGACCGCGGGCAGGGCGGGATGGTCGGCGCGGGCAAGAATCTATGGCCTAACGTCGAGATCCACGAATGTGCGTCGGGTATCTTGCCTCAAAACAAGTCTCACCTCCTGACTCCTGTATTCTGCCAGTGGCGGACCTCTACGTGCAGCTTTATGATTCGATCCAAGAAAACCCAGGCACTGGCCATGGCCGCGAGGGGCTTTACTTTGGTGCCAGCGACGAGCACCGTGCATACGATCTGTCGCGCGAGATCGCGTCCGCACTCGTGGAGATAGGCCGTGGTGCCGGCGTCGAACCGACGTCATTCTCTGAGGCGGAGGCGAAGAAATACTATCCCGTGGGTGCACTGCTATCAAATCTTATACTGACTGACAACCGAATCTGCAGCCGGAACTATATCGCGCGCAAGGTGCCAACTCGCGCTGCGTCGCCAAGCGCTCGTTCGCCGTCGGGTGGGCGCCGGTGCGGCGGACACAAGACCTGCTTGCGAGCGTGCGTCCGGAGATAGAAGCCCTGGTGAAGAAGCACGGAGGGCGCCCCATATTCTCGGGCACCGCGTGAGCACTAAGGTTGAATTCTTTCGAGTTGAACCGCCTATTATGTAAATTAGGTCGCCCCAACATGATCTCTTGCGAGCCGCCGAGCTCAGATTGTCACACTCGTACGAAAGCACTGCTCGACTGTGTGAATGTTATACAAAGCAAGAAATATGACACCTAATATACAAGTACTAAGCACCGTCCAGTCGGCACTGTCGCGGCGACGCGCACTCAACTCGAGAAATAGTAGCACCCAAGAAATCAAGAAATCAAGAAATCAACAACGATAAACCTCACTGATCATCAAACTCCTTCTTCCATTGCGCCCGAGGCTTTGATGCATGTTTCGCGACGGCGTCAGCAACCGCGAGCGCATATGTGCCGTCGTCCTCGTCTGTCTCGGATGTCAGAGAGGATGAGTCGAATAGATCAGCACGCACAGTATTTAAGGGAAGCCTGGATCTCCAGCGGATTCTCAAGATCGGGGGTCAGGAGCGTTCCGTATACCAGACTGAAGATCTCCTTTAAGGCAATGTCCGACGACCACAGGCGTCCAAGTTCAGCAATGCAGACCTGTAATATTATTGGTCACCCGCCCGACGATACCTCCGAAATAACTACTTGCCTTCCCTTGCTTCGAGACCTACGGTATCTTCAGCATGGACATAAATCGCAGGCGAGCGGAAATTCTCACGTTGGGATGCATGATGAAAGTGACAAATCGCACCTCCGGGGGATCGCGTGGGTATCCGGCGGGTAAAACGCAGGTTAGTAGGAACGTTCCACCCTTGTAGGGGCAGTTGTCAACGTCCGTTGGAGCCTATGGTGCGCCCAGGTTAAATACCGGGATCGAAGCGCGGAACCGAACGTACCTCCAAGATAATCTTAAGAAACGATATGTCGCCGTCATTGAGATATACATCGATGTTTGGATGTGGGTCAGTGACGACCGCCTTTATCTGGAGAACGGACCACGATAAATAATCTGACGCCTGTGAAGGATTGAGACGCTTACCTCTCTCATAATCCGCTTCATCCGATCATCGCCGCCGCCCGACATCCCAGCAGAATTTGCGGCCGATTTTGCAGGCCGCTGCAGGAGGGGATGTTCTGCTCTTGGAGGGAACTTGTCGACAGTTATCGCGTCGATGGGGTGGGAATAAAATCTCTGATACGAGCGTAACTGAGTGTTAGACGTAACGAGCGGCTTGGCTGCGCGCAGCGGCCGTTCGCCCGAATACAGCATCGTCTCGAGATCCTGCAATTTGAAATCAAAATATCGATCAATTTAGATTGCATGTTTTCACGCACAAAAATGCTCAGTGCATCCGCAAGCGACGTCCTTGGCGAAAAACGATAACCACCTAACAATTATGTTAGTTGCGCGCCCATGTAATGAACGGTGGCGAGATCAGCACCGGTAGCGACAGATATGGCATGCAACACGGGGTCGCTGCTTGGGCCAACTTGAACGGAGTCTACGATGATCCGCGCGCGTTGCAGGGCAAAGCAAACTTCCTGAGCTGAGGTCTTAGAGCTTGTGTCTTCACCATCCGAGACGATGATGATCCGCTTCCGAAGATTCGGCAGGTCTGGCCGATACTGAGTCAGCATTTGCCTCGCGGAATCGAGAGCCTCGTAGATAGCAGTATCGCCGCCGGCGTCCGCACGGTCTAGGCGTTGCCGGAAGTTCTCAAAGATAGGCGTGAGTTCCTGCTCTATCGACGCTTGACTGGAAACTGGGGAAAAGGCGTCATTCACGGTTCGGGCGCCAATCCATGGAACTCACATGTAACCAGTCCGAGGACCAGAGATACAGTCGTATCGAACGAACTCTGGAAATTATCGGTAAATCAGTTAAATAAACGCAGGGGGTTCACTCACGGCACGATTTAAAAACACGTTGAACAATTCCTTCAAAAGGTGCAGCCTACTGAGGTGCCTGCTCTCGTCCCGAGCGCGTCGAGCACCGTGCGTAATTCGAAACCATTGTCGGCGTTGAAGGGAGATCGTAGCCGAAGAGTGGGAAAAATGGGAGAGGGATGTATCAGTCTGTAACACCAATCCTCGTTGCGAACCATCCCCGCAATCTTTCATTCCATACCTGATAAAATGACAGGAGTTAGAAAAGCACTTCGGGATATAAGTGTGGGTACCAAAGCGCAATATCCGTCATCCTCAAACCATAGATACCCAGATTACCGGAATCAACGTAGCTAAGTAAGGCGAGAACGGAGGTATCTTGCGGCAATAGGATTCTTTGAAAAAGGCTTCCCGAAATTGTGGAAATCTCGAAAACGCTGCTTCTTCGTTTATGAGGGACGCATCCGGTCAATTCTATCGTACCGCCGTTCGAGAGGGCTGTACGATCAAGTGTAAGTAGATTCGTTCGTATGATATCCCTAGAATTGCAGTGTTTGAGAGTGAATTTCGAGTAGGTTGCCCGGGTTGCCCGATTGGCCAGCGCATAAAGAGTGTCGGTCGGTGTATTTCGCAGGAGCTTCCACGTGGTCTCTTCGCCACGGTGTCGGAGAGTAACAGTGATAAATTCAGCTCTTGAACCTTTCTTGATCTTGGGAAGGAGCTCGGCACCAGAAATCTAAACGCAGTTCAACGAATGATCACCAGTCTGAACTATAAGCGTACCCAAGTCGCAACGTCTTGTTTCAGTTCAGGACCCGATCCGGTCGACTGGACGGAGTGTCCCGCCGGCCAAGGCGCTTCTTCAAACCATTCTTGAGATGTGCGATTGACGAAAGTCCCCGCCGGAGCATTGTTGGGATGGACAGGATCCGTTAGAACATCGCCCGTCCTTTTGCAATTTGTTGTTAGATTGTTGCCGACGAAGAACATTTCAGGACGACTCACTTGAAATCGACAAACTTCCGTGGGACGCCGAAAGGTTGGGTGCCGAGTATTTCCACGTCTGCGCTATCTACTCGCTGTCATCAAAAGTGACCGATACCTTGATCTCATGGGCCGAAATACATAGTATTTTTACATAAAATGTATATAGGTACATTCAGTACTTAGTATGGCCCCCATCTGCAGCAATGACCGCCTCGACAACACGAGGCATCCTGTCAATATAGACATCAATTTCATCAGTGCTGATTTGGGACCAAACGTCCAAGATCGCTGTGCAGAGCTGCCCATAGGTGGAGGGAGGGGGTTGGTAGGCTCTCAGGCCCTTCTTTAGAATGGGCCACACGGGCTCGATGGGCGAAACATCGGGGGAAGTGGCTGGATGGGGGAAAATGGAGATGCGATGTTTCTTCAGCCATGCGTGTGTCTTGGCTGATCGGTGTGAGGGAGCGTGGTCCTGTTGGAACTTGAATTTGCGCCTCTGCTTCTTCATTTTGCGGTAGAAAGGTAAGAGGGCACCCTCCAACACCTGTTCGATGTAGCGGTCCGCGTTCATACCCCCGCCACGCCCTCCGGGGTACTCAAGAACGATAAGCGGTCCTTTAATGCCTTTGGTGACGATTCCCCACACCATGGCGCGAATTGGACTCTGAGGAACTTTTGCGACGCAGCATTCGTCGAGAAGCTCCTCCCCTGGACGTCGAGTGACCCATATTTGCCCCTTTTTGTCGTCCAGGCAAACATAGGCTTCATCTGACCAGCCCACATTATTCCACTCTGATGGATGCATCTCCTGGCGCTCCTCTGCCCATGCCAGACGCTTTACTTTGGCACTCTGCGTGAGGTATGGAACCTTCTTCGCCACGCAGCGCCTGTATCCCTCCTCCCCCACGATTCTGCGCACCGTCGACTCGCTGATCTTTGGTGTGACCTCATTGCCGATCTCGGCAAACGGTTTACGGCGATTCTCGACAGCCATCTCGACGATCTGGGCTTTCTCTGGTGCGCAGAAGATAGGAGGGCGTCCGGGGCGGGGCTTGTTGGCAGTTGAACCGTTCTCCTTGAACTTCTGGATGATGTCGCGGCCGGTTGAGTATGGAATGTGTTGGTCACGGCATGCATGACTGATATTGTGATGGACCTCCCATGCGCCAACGAGGCGGTTTTTCGTGGGACTGTCCAGTTGTCGACGACGAATGTCCTTGGGCATCTGGTGGTGGTTGGTGGTTGAGATGTGCTCACGTGGTCGCGAAGTAATGACATCATTAACGGTTACTTATGATGACAGCGAGTATCAATTGAATCAGGAATGTTCGTAATTCTTGTTTCATGGCCGCGTCGGAGACAGCGAAAACGAAACACGCCAACTAAAAGACAACCGATCAAGGATCAAGTCGATGTGAAGTGACAGTAGAGTACCTGATTAGAGTCGGGATCCTGATTATCTTCATCAGGTTCCTCCCGTAGAAGGTCCCTTGAAGCTATTACCGAAAGCGAAGACAGAAGAGCCGCCCCGCATTGGCCGACGCCATTGCTCAGAATTTTCCAGGGACGGTAGCAGCTAACATGCTGGGACCGCAAGTGGGCTTTTGCTACGGGGTTCGTTCAAGTGAAATGAGTCGTCGAGGGAAGCTATTATACAAGCGCTTATCGCACCAGTCTCCAGGATGCTCGAGTGCGTCATATTTGCGACGACTCTTGCAACAATCAAGTTTGTTTCCGCGTCCCAATCGACAGGCGGCTCATCCGCAGCCGTTAGCGCGGATCGTTGTACCCCGGATCGTCCGTTCATGGATTCGCTCAAGTCCAGACAGAGGACGATGGCCTGGGGGTGAACGATGCCATCAGTACAGGCGGTCCCAAATGCAGATTTCGCGCACCTCATCCGGCGGGCGAGCAACAGCGGAAACCTCTCCGAAGGTGTCCACTTGCCAGGTGTCTTCCGCCTTGCGTGCTGTGATGACCTTCTGCAACGCATGGCTAACATCGTTGACATCGACTTCGGTGTCCCCACCGCTCCTGGGATAAATGTCAGAACCGAAAGAGTGGAGCGACGAATGCAACAAACGTTGGCCGAAAGAAATTCACATCGCGGCTCGTGCCGCAGCCTCGCCCAGTGAATACAGCGAGTAAACCCTGGCAATGGCCAGTAAGATAATGTTAGCAGGCGCAACGGTAGATCATTACCTCTTGATCAACAACGATCCGCGGAGCTATGACTTCGACGGACTTAAGGTCTAGAGGCCCTTGGCTGACGAGATCGGTCTGGTTTGCACGCCGAATTGCTGAACCAAAGTCCCGCGCAGCGGCGTCCAGCGTGGACATGACGGATGGTGGAGCCGATCCGATATCATGTACTCGAAGCAAGAGTGCCGAAGTGGATGGGAGATCGCGTAAAGAGGGTAAGAGTTGCAGGACGAGATCGCTATTAGAAAGCTCTACAATTGATGAAGGAGGGAGGGGTAGAGTGGTTAGGGCGATATAGGGCGCCGCCGGGTTGGTGTAGACCCGCGATCGTCCGCTCCACCACAACCGAATGCAAGGAGACCGGATCTCGCAGTCGTTTCTGCGATGACGCACAGAGAAGCGATATTTCTTCGACGGGACGCTGAGGGACAGCCGTCGATGCGGCGTCGGCGGCACCAGCAATGTACGCTAACAGAATACGGACCTTCGAAAATGACAGTTAAGATAAATGCGAGCGAGGCCGCGCACTGAGTACTTACAGTTTCAAAACGGCGCGATTCACGTCTTATAATCGCATATGGGCCCCGAGAAGAGAATTCGGCGAGCGCATGATAGAGCACCTCCGCAAGTGCCGTCTTGTCTTCAGGTCGTGGTACTTTGTTCAGGAGTAATTCTGCGACTGCGAAAGAAGATAAGAATCTGCCATGGGGACCGCGAGGCTTGCTTACGAGTTCTGATAGCAGGCGGGAACCTGAAAATCGCGTAGGCGAGGGCAAGAACCTTTTGTTCTCCGGCAACGCCCTTCTGAGCGACGGAGTGGGAAAACAGGTAGAGGGAGGAGAGAAGGGCGGATATGCCTCGTGGCGTCTGCGGAACACTCGGGTGCCAAGCGGGATCTTCTAAATACATAGACTCCTTGGAAACCGTCCCCCGCTTATCTGGGAGAGCCGCATCTGCGTTGGCCATTCTTCGCTTCACCGCATACAGCAAAACCGATGACTCAGGACTGGAACCCGACCGCGGAAACAGTAGTTTGATGGGCGTGCAGCCGCACGCCACGATCGGCGCGTGGGACGTATGGAGGTCAATCGACAACGTCCCAGAGGGCCGCGTCGTCGATGTAGGGGATAAAGTAGAGAAAAGTGGGAAGCGCCGATACGCTTGGTTAAGATGGCTCGACGAGGGACAAACGCTGAGCAGTGTTGACTGCGAGAACCGGGCCGTTCTATGAGGGCATTGAGAACGCGTAACAACGGGGAAGTTGGACGTACTCAGTAACGGGGTCCCTGAAGTGAATTCGCAACGAGAGGCCGGCGCGCGCGAACTGGTGGTCGACGAGGAAAGTCTCGACAATGGCAATAATCTGATCTGTGCTGAGAACGAGTAGTGGCTTGCCCTCAGTGGGGGAAGAGACGGGAATCTTGTCAATCTTGTCACCATCCCACGCGATGATCAGATGAGGTTCGAGCGTGGCAAAGTCAGCGGCCTCGCGAGGGAACCGCTGGATCGCGCAACCGGACGGACAGCCTGCGGCGCTGGTAACCTTACGCGGTCCGACACAATGCGCATGATGGAGATGGCCGCATCCAGTGTTCTGGCAAACAGACATTGTTAATTCGACAGATTGGAATTGTGGAATTCGTACCTGAACCAAGGGGCAGAAGAGGACCGAAGCTGGCTCTTCACCGGCGCTCTCCGCGCGGCCCAGGCATGTGGGACATGGGAATGCTGGTGGTCGGTGAGGAGTGAACGAAATAATAGGTGGGATATCTACCCAGCGCGTCTCCGCATATGGAACAATGGGGCGCACTGGCCATGTTAGAATCTGAGAGAGTCAGAAACGATTGAGATGCATCGCAGGGGAGAGCTCACCGGTCAGCTCGACATGCGAATACGGGCATCGCGCGCTCACGCAGCTCGAACCATCGACCGTGAACCGACAGTGGAAGGTGCTGGACAGCCCGTATTCCTCGAGCTCGCGAGCAATGGGGCAGCTGCAGGCGGCATTATCTGCGTGTTCGCAAATGCTGTCGTCCAACTCCATTGCATCGGGAGAGGACCATTGCAGGACTCGGGCGGCCTCTTGCGAGAGGGTCCTCTAGCACGCCTCGTGAGCAACGTCTGAAGAGCTGAATGAGTTGCGCACCAGAGTTATGTTTCCATTGACGGGCTCGCCATCAAAGGCGAATATCCCGTTCTTCGGCTCTGTCTGTTCCTTAGGGGTTTGCCTAGCATGAGCGAGGGCATGTTCAGCTGTGACGAATCTGATCTTGAAACGCTCGACGGCGTCTGGGAGTGCGGTGCTGGGGAGATCCGACTCTGCTGCACCCGGCGCTGCATCCGGTGTCGTCTCGCACACAAGATCTAGTTCACGTGCAGAGCCGGGTCGCGCGGTGACGATGTCGTTGTCGCCAATCATATCTATACCACTTCGTGGAAAGTGAGTTATTAGCATCGACACTATTCGGTAGATCCTACTCTTGTTCACGGAGTTCGAAGCCACCCGAAAGTTCCAAGGTCACATTCGGTTGCTTGAGGGTTTGGGCAACCTCCTTTGCCAGTTCGGCGTTGGTAGCGGTTTTGTCGATGAACACCTGAGTTCGGGATTCTAAGTACTCAAACTGGCCGTCTCGAGTCAGGACGTACTGCAATTTTTCGCTGCCGCTTTTGCATATCGCCGCCGGACAAGTCGTCTTCGAAGGCGACAAAAATCCTTCGCTTTGGAGGATCCATCGCGCAGTCCTCAAGGATGTCGTTGACCAGGAGACGAGGAACGAATGATGGAGGGAAAAACCCTTTGTTTGGTGCTACGCCAAACATGACCGTGATGCTCACGTGGGAACAGTATCACGGTCACACGAAAGTTGAAAGCCAATATTAATTGAAACCACTGTAAAATCAACGTCAATGCCATGCAGGCGTGCCTCCCGTCACTCAATAACTATGGTTTCGGGATCCCTGAAAATGAATCTCCCGCCTCGGCGGAGTTGGATCGAGAGATATTCGAAATCTACAGATGGATGGTTTAATTCAACAGACCACACACACCCGGAGCTCACAATAGAAGTGCCCAGCTTCAAGAATTTGCCAGCACCCATCCGACCTAAACGACAATCAGCTGTCATTTGCGGTTCGAGTTTATGCTGTCATCGAACGGTGGCACCTGAACTGTCATATTGTCGAATCCGGCCACTTTCCCCTTTAGTCCAGCTTTCAGATTTTTCCGCGGCCACGACGCAGCCTTGTGTTTTGGCGGCATTTCCTTTTAGAATCTCACCAACTTCTGAGATCGACATCTGACGGCCCAACAAGGTTATCATATAACTCGTAGGAGCCGCGGGATCGAATTCAGACCAAGGACCAAACGTGAAAAGTTTCGAACATACCCGTGCACCCGTTACGGCCGTGCCGTTGACCGTGCCACCCCGTCAAGATTTTTTTTAGCCACTTGACGCGCCGTTTTGAGACGGCCCGTGCCGTCGAAAAGCCGTGGATTCGATGGCCGTGCCCGTCACGGCGGCAGCCCTAGCCCGAGTCGCGTTGGCGATGGGCGCTGGGCCTGTTGTCAAAAGGTGGATGAGTTGGAGGCTGACCGTGCGGAAGTGTTCGGCACCCAGCCTGTGCAGAGAGTCCATTACATTTAAATCTCAGAGAAATTGAATACATATTCGAATCGCGCGCGATGCTGAACCATTCTACCAATACGACGTGTACAAACACGTGACTCGGAACTGCGATTTGCTGGGGGCTCCTACCAGCACTACATGGTGCTGCACGGGGGGTAAACCTTACTGTGGCACTACAGTCCTACACAGCACTGACATAGTGCTATGTAGGGCTGCCCAGCAACCCCAGGGTTTGCTGATGTATGCATCGAGAATTTGCCGGGACCTTTGACTCCACACTCACTTTCACTTCCACCTCTCTCGTTAACTCCCTCTTCCATTTGACTTTTCGATGTGCACTCCTCCACCTCCTTGTCTTGGATGATAGATAGGACTATATCTGTCGAGTTTGAATCGTGTACATATATACCTCCGCCTATTTATCCCGGGTAACTTATAAATACGCATATGCACTGTACATCCTATATACTTGGTTTGCGAGCCCTCGCGCATCCAATATTCACGGTCCGTCCTGCCATCTCGTTCCATCAGACAAAGTGCTATGGGTATACTTGGACCGAGGCCCTATTACCGGCCTCTAAATAAATCTGGGGCGCCTCGCTTCACACCACCTCAACTGCCTTTTTGTGAAGCGAGATGTTACTTCCCCCGACTTGATGCGTACTGCTGCCCGCTGCGCCATCAAGCTCCGCGCTCCCGGCATCGCTTTCCAATTGCAACGGTTGGACCTGGAGCTCCATCTCTTTACCGCGATCGACCTTGGCGAGAACGACGGGATCGACGCCGAAATCTTGCACGGCTACGATAGTAGAGATAACTCCTGTTCGAGACTCGCGGAACTCCACTGCGCTCACTTCAGTAGCACCGCCCTTGGTAGCCCCTTGGGTCGTTTCCCATTCGCGGAGATACAGAATGAAGCGGGCGGTTAGGATGCCGGATAGGCTAAGATTGAATTTAGGTGCTGGCCAACAGGAGAATAACTGGAAGCACACGGGAGAATGAATGCGTTCAAAAGTCGTTGGAGAAATCCTGCCTGGAGAAAACGAGGATGGGGATTTTATATGACTTGAATGCACGTTAGAGCTCACCGGAGCACGCTGAATACTTCATCAGGCGTCCATCCCATGCAGATTCGTTGTAGGGACTCACATAATTCAGGATGACTGCAGCTGTTGTGATGATCGTGATCGTACTATTCATACACGTATGTGTTAGCTTCGATTTTACGTGTATATTCGAACAGCCGCACGAGAAATAGAGGATTCCTGTCCATGGATTCCAGTCAGCGTGAGGACGAAACGCAGATCCAGGCTGTCAATTACCTTGCTCGAACAAAATGAACATGACCCCGTGTCGTTGGCGCTCCACCCCTCCTCCGGCGCGAAAGGCCATAACACATCTCCAAGTAATCAGGACGGCCGATGAGGCCTCAAATATAACCATGAAGATGGACAGCAACTCGGGTGCTAAGGATGATTCCATTATTTGCGAGCCATTGGCTGGGGAGACTCTGTGCACCTCTACGCTCAATGCAGGTTGTGTTAGCAATGTTTCAAAATTAAATGCGTGGATTAAAAACATACAGAGGGAGACTCGAAGATCCCACACAGCGCAACCCCGGAACGTGGGTCTGAATGTCACAATATTTAAAGAGGTCAGAACGCCGTGCAAGGCAAAAGACTGACGATGTCCAGCGCGATGCAAGTGAGGCCTATGATGCCCATATACCCGAGTACCCAGTTATTTCTGTCCCAAACAGCGTAGGTCCTCATGGTGAAAACACCTGTTGGAGAACCTCGTTAGTATCAATTCATTGCCAGTACAGTTAAGAGCGGCCACGTACCGATCACAGCGGCGCGGCCAAGTATACTCAAGGCGCCAATTATCTTGTACCATGAATCGCATCTGGCAGCAGATGATGTCAGCCAGAACAGTAGGTCTCCGGTATGCAAAAGCTGACTGCAGAGAGGGTCAGGAGCCACGTTATACGAAGGATGAGTTGAGCGTACCGTGGAACCCAGCTTGTTTGCGATGGCAAGGAGGTACAGCACATTCGCCACTAACGCATACCGACAGCAGATGTAGAAAGCCGTTGACAAACGAAATTTCCGCCTCCAGATGTACTGCACCTCCTTCGGAAAGGTCAAGAAAAAATCGTAGTAGAGGAGGGCTGTTGCATGTACATTTGCCATGACCATGAGCAGGCGCGATCTCTTCCACATTATTTGCGACATACCAAGACTAGAATATTGAATCCGGAACTGGAGAAAGCTTTGTCGTCGTCAGGGCGTGCGGGTTGAGGAACGTTGAAAAATGCACGCACTGAGTGCTAGCGGCTGTGATTGCTTTGGAAGTCATGAGGGATAAGCCGCAACAGAAGGGATCCGTCGAGCTGGTTCCAGTATAAAACGGACGGTAATCGTATGCGTGTACTATCTATGGATATCAAGGAGGCAAAAATGGAAGCGGAATGTGAAACGGGGTATGAATAAGATTCGGACCATTTGTTCCGCACCGTGATGATGCCTACGATGAGAGCATGGGATCCTGCATTTGGGACCGCACTGGTGGCGGGGCCCGTCATAGGCTGATGTCAAGTCAGCTTCCAACGTGTTCTCTCTCCGCTCAACACATGCGGTTCGCTTGGGGCGGAGGCGGCATCAAATTCGGGGTCGCCACTAATCGCGTCTTGACGCACTATAGTTAGAGGAATCCACTAGTGATCGATCTGCGGCGCCAATGTCAGTGTTCATCTTGAGCGAGGCGGTGTGCCGGACAGGAGAGCACGCAAGAGACGTCCCAGAACATTGAATCAGGTCCTATGTTTGGGGAGTTACGTTCGCTGTGCGGACCCTATATTGCCGGGAAGATCACAACTGTGACCGTCGATACGTTCAGCCCCGGAGACAAGTGCTCAAATTCTCAAAGACAGGAATACCCAGGCCTAAGAATGGAACAGGAGAGCCCTGAGACGAGTGAAGTCGGTCCTCGGGAAACTATTAAACAATTTACCATCGCTGCACTCGATGGGGAATGATAATCCCGTCGTTGCGAGCTCAGGTCAGCTCTGCCCCCGTGATGATCGCCGTACCGGTCCAGCTTCGCTTGGCATGGAGGACCGATGCTTCTGGAATGAATCCAAAGCGGGAGAAGAGGATTGGGCTCCTCGTGCCGTAGACTGAACCGATACTTGATCATTCGGCATCCGCAAAGAAGCTGGAGCAGCCAACACGCGTGGACCGATCGACCGGTCGTGAGAGAGATCTGCGTGATGATGACATTGGCTATCGGCTGTGGGCTGTGGGCCGTGATTCCCGTCGGAGAGCACAGCAGTAACACATTCCGACTCAAAAGTAAAAGCCCAATGTCAGATGTCAATGTGGATTCAAGAATCAAGAGGGGACGGACGGTGAAGGGCCTGATGTTATATATGTACTGATATACCACTGTGTTCCCCGGGGAATTCTGGCCAGGAATTTGGAGCGGATTCTGGAGCGTCTATGAGATTACATGGTACCACGATTGCGCTGACGATGCCCCGATTGTACCGGAGGTGAGCAAGATTATTGTGCGTACCATCGAAACATAGTTCTATAGGAAATAAACGGCAGGTGAGAGCACTATCTTAATATGACTTGAGCTCTGCAGCCTAGAGACGAAGTAAGTGGTGTTGGCGGGAATCTTGGCGCACCTGAGGAACCTACCATCGAGAGCCTACAATATCGATACGCATCATGAGAGAGGCGGTGTGGTGATGGTGGTGGTGAGAATTTTGGCGCACCAGAGGAATCTACCAGTACTATGAGCCTAGTCAAAAGTCGGTAGGTAGGTAGGTTGGTAGAGTACTAGTTACACGGCGCGGTCCGCTTAGTATCCAGGTCTGTGAATGAGACAACGCTCAGATGAGTCAACTATTTCTCGGAAGAACAATTTACCATTCGTTGCACTCACTGATAAGACGTCATGATGCCGTTGGTGCGCGCTGAGATTAGCTCTGGCCCCATGCTGAAGCCTGATCGTCATACTTGCCCACCCGTTTGGAACAGGATACCGTCATTTCTCGAAGCAATGCACAGCGGGAGAAGAGGTTACACTGCTCGCGCCGTAGATTGAAACGATACTTAGATCAACCGGCTTCCGCAAATCCAACGTGCTTGAACCAGTCGTGAGCGAGATCTCCGCGATGATGGTTGTGAGCGGACATCACTAATACATTCCGGATCATCAGCTAAAGCGCAGCTCCACTGTGAAATGTCAATGTGGATTCAAGAATGGACGGCCCGTTCGTAAGAAGGGCTTGGGGTTATGTATGGTGGGAGTTATCTGACTGGTCCTTCCAGAGCGGAATCAGCGGATCTGGATCGTTTGATTCAGCAGATTGTGCCGATGACGTCGTGATATGTGAGCAAGAGCACTTTGCGAGTGCTGGGTGTTATCTGCCAGTGGCTGTGCATGTTATCTGCCACAAGGGCCGCTGACGCCTGCTAAAATAATCCTTAATTCTCAGAAATATTTGTGAGAGATCCTGGTATGCATTCCAAGCTTTCGAGACCCGTAAATCTTATAGGAACAAACATATTCGACGAAAATTCGCAATATGTCAGCTATCATGGCAGATAGCATGATCACGTGTTTGAGTTGTAACTTTCTTCTTGTCTTCCATGCAGCATCCATCTCTAGTCTATCCGAAATTTTGAGCCCTAAACCATACTAATATAATTCCCGATTCACTAAATTATTTCGGAGGTTCTATCGCTCTTGATTCGACACAGGAGGTCGTGCCGGCATTTCCCGCAGTTTTGGAAATCGGCGAGAATTTGGAAGCGATAAAATTAGTAGAGCATCTGGAGCGTTGGAAGGAAATGTTTGAGGTCTCTTAGCCTTACAAAAAGTCGTCGCTAGACGTGCGCAGACACAATTTGGATGCAACACATATCTTGAAGGTTAAAAACCAACCTTGATATTTCGTAGACATCGTCAATTGTGCTCGTGTACTATCTGAAGCTTGTATTCCATGCCCCTTTTTGTGCTGACAAATTTTCTGTGCCATGTTTTAGCTCGTATGTCTGAGAAGGTGGTCCAAAATGCGCAATCCACTGTAAATGCTGTAGAAAAATGATGTGAGATTTTCTGAGCATCTGAGCACTTGGAATAACCCTCAGAGAGCTTCTATGTTCAGCCAGCAATGCGACCTGTGACCACCATTTTAAGTGCTCAAATATCAAAGTGTTCACCGCCCAGCCCGGTTACCTGCCCAACTGCTCTCGCCACCCTTCGCGAACGAACACGAACCCCGCGTTGCATTTTGAATTTACCGTGCAGGCCAGCCCTTCCCAGGAAATTGGAGAATGAACATCTCTTTCCAAAATATGAGGAGGATTTGACTTGCAATTACAAGCGATGTCCCCGTCGAGGTGGTTATGAACCACGTCATTTGACGCGGACTTGATAAACTGCCGGCTGGCTCCACGGTCGCTGACAATGGAAATTTAATGCAGAATGGAGAAGCAGGAGACCCCGAGCTAGATAGTCTCGTGGATCACCTTCCTCTTGTGCTTCGTCGCCCGAAACGCGCGGCCAAAAACACTACCGTGCGGGAGGAACACAAAAGTAGTGCTGGTTCCAAGGGTGTAAAGTTTTGTGAATCACGGAACATATGTCGGTTTTTTATTTTTCGACCCCTGCCTTGGACCAACCAACCACGTCATATTATGTAATGTCCGAATAAGGCAATTATCCGCGTGATCGCTCGCGAGGACCGAGCGGAGTCGTTCGCCGAAAGGTTTTGAAACCATTTAGACCGCTTTTGTTCTGGGTTAAATATCCACCAGAGCTCTAGTCATTTATCCGAGCCGTAGTGGAATTTACTGGTGTGCTATTTGACCAAATTACCAAAAGATGAAAAACCACCCGCTCTGTTTACTTCGCGCCGCGACGACGTTTTGAAGGGCCAGCTGAATGCTCCACCAAACCCTTACAGGGCTCGCAGACCCAGTTCTGCTCGACACTGCCCACCTTCAAGCACCGGAGATGATACTACACGGTGTTTTAGCGGGAAGACTACGAGAATTGGATGGTTGGACATACCCATTTTGTTTCGCAACCCTCCTTTTTGCAGCGGGCGACGTTGGGATAATCAGATTCATGCCCGGGTGCTGCAGCAAACCCGCAGATACATGCTCCAAGTGCTGCGGAGATATCACCTAGATCTTCCCGCTCTTTGCGTTTGCGACCGGATCTTCTCACTGACAGACCGGAATCAACCGTGACCGTGGAGGTGATTCCTGCTGCAGGAGCCGAATGAGTGGGGTAAGGGATCGAGGGCATACTCTCCTCCATGTCCATGCTGTCTTCGCCAGGATTCTGGACAAAATGAGAATTGAAAATGCAATGCTGCTGAATGCTCACCTCTCTATTGGCTCGGGTTTCCATCGCAGTGTCAGCGGCTTGGAGATCCAAATGGGAGTCGATCCGGGTCCTCGCCGGAGGCACTGCGCTTGCAGCAGTTAGAGTTGGAGGGAACTCGGAGTCTGAGTCATATTCGAGCGGCGTAGGGGATCTGCGTTCAGGCTGAGGAAGATGCTGAGTGGGGTTATCCACGAAGGGTGACACTGGTCGTTCAGATTCGTCGTCCCATGGCTTAGGAGATGGGATCGGCGAGTTGATGGAAGCACCATCGCCAGAGTCCGAGTGGTCGCTCAATTCATCCTGTTCAGATCTAGGCAGCCAGACAAATATGAGAAAGAGAACACGGTGCTTATGCGGGAACTTACACAAGTGCAAGCCTAGAACTGTGTGCAGTGGAAATTTTCAAAGTTGATTTAGCCTTTTTTTTGGCTGTCTTCTTGCGCGGCTCCTTCAATCGTTCCCATACAGCCCGCATTGTCGCCAATTCAGAAGGATTAATCTCCCATAAATCCTTGTGATTTGCGACGGAAGCGCGGGGATGGGAGTGCACGAGGTGGTACTTGGCTGGTTCAGATATAAAATTCGATTATATTTAATACATTTGTTAGTCCTTGGGTTTAACCCAGGAGAAAGGTGTCCGATACAGCCAGCCTCGGGAGCTCAGAACAGAGGGAAAAATCCAATTCTTACGTGCTCGAGGAGGAAAAACGGTCAAGTGTTCAAGGTTCAGGGGATCGCACCCATAGGTAAATCGCAATATAAAACGCTCCCTAACCCACGCTAAAGGGCTAAAGGCGTCGAAAACTCAGATTGTCGGCCCTCGGGGAAAATGTGTGCGCATCATGCCGAGGACTGGATGAAAACTTCTGAAATTTCGAGGTGGAGTACCCCTGAGGTAGGCATACAAGGTAGCATAGAGAAAAAATGCGGCACCAAACGATTAAGGGGTTGTTTTTTTTTGATGCCGGAGTAAAAAAATTCGGACGGTTAAACCCGCGCCTTTGTGAAAACGTGGGACACGGTCACCTGATCTGTGCGCGCTGAGCAAAGGTGCGTGCGGAGGGGTTTCTACACGTAGAAACAAGTATATTCGACCCGTGGCTTCGCCACGAAATTTGCCCACACACGGTGAATTCCGAGCTCGCCCGCACACGGCGGATTCCGAGAGAGGCGCCGCACTGCCGCTCGCTAACGCTCGCGGCGCGCGGCGCCTCCGTGGGAGCGGCGCCGGCAAGCGTGGGACTCGGAGGTAATATCTCGACAGCCGGCAGCAACATCTCGACAGCATCTCGTGATTTTATCAGGTGATTTCTCAGGTGATTTCTCAGGTGACTTCCTGTGGCAGTGTCCTTTGTCTTTTCATGTATAGATGTATAGATGTGGCAGTGCCCTTTGTCTCTTCATGTATAGATATCTTCCTGCTGGTTCAAAAACCAAAAAGAACGGATTAAAACTGATGCCAGGAGCAATTTTTGCACCCAGGTCAAACGAAATGGGATCGACACACCTAGCCCTAGTTCTAGTCCTTAGACTAAGTCCTAGCATTCCAAGATGCGAGAATTTTCGATAATAGGTCAATGCATTCGGTGCTTGGCATTCGATGGACAGTAGAACGGACACACTGTATTCGTACAGTATCTTTTGGTACATATTGCTAAATTAGAACGAGTCTCGCTTTTCCCAAGAGGGGTTGTTCGTAGCCACTGGTCCCGTCCCTCCTTCAAAGATGGAGTCGACTGTAAGTTCAAACGATGTGATCCTGGCTCCATTGTCAGAAGTCGCCCAGACCGCCAACACGACAGTGCTATAGAAAAGCATGTCAGAAAGGGTTGATGCAATGCTTGCCAGGTCTCACTTTGCGCCCTTGTAGTCCAATATTCCTGCAGGGACAGGGAAGCGGCTCTGCGGCCCAAGATTCGCAACATATCGTCCCATGTTCCACCTGCTTCCGATTAAGAGCGTGTAAATTCAAATAATGGAACGACTGGCCCATTCACATAGAGGAACACCCTATAAGTCCCCTCACCGTACGGAGGAAAGTTAAATGACATCTTCACGTCGTAGCCACCCGGAACGTCAAGGTCGAAAGTTGTTCTGAAGTATCGCACTCCGGCACGAGACAGGCCCGTGGAGAGTCTAGTGGTGTTCCAAGCAGAGTCGTCAAACCCTGGCAGATGCCAACCTGCTCTGTCGCCGAAGAAGCCTCCTTCGTTCATGATACCACGGGCGCGATCGGGGAAACTAAGTCTTTTCAGGGTGCTGATTGTTGTGGTAATGTGACTTAAAGGGACTTACTCTTGGAAGCCGCCCAGCTTTCCCTGTACCTTCCAGGTGGGTTGAGAATTCGAATTAAGCAGGAAATACCCTGGAGACGGTCAGAACATCTTCGTCAAAACAGAGCCCGAAGTGAGTCTAACCCTGGATGCCTCGGGGAGTCTTCAGCCACTCCGAGAACTCTGAAATAAGACTTATTATTGGTCTTCAAGGACGAGTAGAGACGCTCACGATTCGCACGAGCTTCCTCCATCCCCATATTGTCTATCCAATGAATAAGAAACCTGCTCCACAAAGGCATATGCTGATCAGCATACCATGAACAACGGTGATGACATTCGGCCCAGTAGCCAAAGCGTCCGCAGGGAAAGCATAAGTATCATTAGTAGTCTCGATGATGGCCTATACAAGACCTCAGATTCAGAATCTTACAACAAATCCTAGGAAGAAGCTCACAGCTGCATCGTTGTTGCTCGAGTTCCCGTATGCAGCTCCGAGGAATACATCGTTGAGCCACACGCTGCCAGCGAAGCCTATGCCGGATTATATAACTAGATTACCGGAGAAAGGGAAACCCATACCTCTGCCTCCAGTGATGCTCAAATTCACGGCAGTCTCCAGTCCCGTGCTGTTGAAATGTCCTCTCCATAGAACCGGGCCTTCGCAGCTACATCGCACGCACTCAGCTAGCGTATCTTTGCGGAAACAGACACTCACAATCCGTATTCACAAGCATACAGGTAATTCTGAAACATTCAAACTCAGATAAGCTTTTCAATTGGAGAAAGAACCACTCACATCGCCGTAATACTTGACAAACGGATTCGTACTAGTCAATCGATCCGCTTCAACCCACCTCGAATCGTTATAATCGTTCTGAATCTCCGGCAACCCATCTGCAACCTTCCACCTCGCTCTCGAGAGGTCCGGCACGTCAATCTTTGGCGAAGGTCCTCCGACACTGAAATTCAGTACACCGGGCGCAGTCCTATGCACGTTGGCAATTGTCTTCCCGTTCCATGATGCGGAAGTTACAGACTCCGGGGCGTACACAGTGACAGAGGTGGAGCCGCTCGTGTCTCCCCACAGATCAATAGTCGCCTGATTCCAAGCGATGCTTGCGTTCCGAAGGAGAGTAGGGCCCTGCACGAGCACGGTCTGATTCGTAGAGACGAGGAAGAACGTCGAGCCATCCGCACCGGGAATGATGGGTGCGAACATTTTGTCCATAGAACTTGTGTCTCCCAAGACGAGCACACTGGAGTCCGAAATCGACACAGCCATCTGGTTCTGTGCGGGAGAAAAGGTGAAGGAGGTGTAGTTCTCCCCCACGTGTAACGCCGTTCGAGTGTTGATATCCATTTTCCCACCCTCCAAGAACGAAAAGGGAGACGAACCCTTGAACCCCTTCAGGTTCAACACGACCTCGAAAGACTGGGAGGCCGGTCCGTGCAAGACGAGAACATCCCTGCTGCCTATGGCGCCGGAGTAGAAGAGACTAGCCGTGCTGTACAAAATATTGCTGCCAGAGTGCAGATTTCCAAAGTGGTGGTCTGATATTATGGTGCGGGACTGTCTTCCCTCGAGTTCGATCTCCATGTTCGCTGTTTGTGGGACGGTGAAGTTGCCTGCGGAGGTGGAGATTCTGACTTTCGATCCTACTGTGGCACTGGGAATTGTCCAGTCAGTGCCATGATAAAAAAACCAGAAGGACAAGAAGCACAAATACCCACTTCGAACTCGTCCTAGTCTGCCTCACCACATAAAACGCGGGCTTCACCCCCTCTGCCGAGTCCTCCAAGTTCCGCAGCTCCGTGACGAACACACCCGGGTTATCCGTGTACGTCGCTGAGCTGTTGTCTATTGTTTATAGTATTAGCTTAATGTCAAAGGAATAATACATCGAGAAAAAGGTTGTTACCTATAATGGTATTTCTCGCGAGGTCGTGCTCGACGCTCCGGATGAAGGTCCCGATATTCTTGAGCTCATTCCATTTGGGTGTGAGGGAGCGGTCTTCGGTGATGGAGGCGCCGTAATCGTCTTTAGAATGGGGATGTTAGCCGCCGAAATGGTCCAAAAAATAAAGTTAGAGAGGAAGCGAGGGAGGAGTGAAGGTGGGGAGAAAGAACAGGATGCCTTACACGAAGTATATACCCCTGGGAAGGCGAGCTATCAAACCAATTTATCAGGTAAAGAAAGCTAGAGTGGGAGGAAAGGGGACTTACGAAGCCCCAGTTCGTTCCTCCGTATGTCATCTGTGCACACAAATTGAAATGAGCAAAGGTTTTGTCTTTGACTCTGGAAGCGATGGACGCACATAGATATTATTGAACTTCACCCCCGTCGCCATCTGGTTCAAATAATAGACCTGCTCGAAGTCGGAACCGGTGAGGATGTTGCAGTCTGTGTATTGCTGTCGTGCGCATCCCATTCGCATCAGCGCTCCTTCTTTCTAGGGAGAGGAGCTTACGGGAGAGTTCGGGCCCCACCCAAGCTTCAGAAACATCAACCTCATCGTCCAAGAGAAACCAAAAGACTCACGAAGCTCCCTCCTTGAAACTCGGGGTTGATCCACGGCTGTCTGGGGTTCGTGGCGAGATGGTAGTTCCAGTTGTCAATAGGGAAGTCGCTCCACAGGCGAGGGGTCGCGCAAGAACCCTGTAAATCAATTGGTGAGCTTGCTTGTCGTATCCAAAACGGAAATCAATAAGATGGAGCTGAAATATTTTGTCATTGCGTTACGGCCCGGCGGCTACACACCTGAGGATAAGAGTCCAGGCCGTAAACCTCGACGTCGCCGATGGTGATGTTTCCGATGCCGGGGGCGAAGTTTTGGCCCTGGTAGGAGTCATTGCTGACTATAGCGGACGTTAGCTGCAGAACAAGAGAAATGGAAATATGGAGAGATGGAAAGCGAAGGCGGAACACTTACTGAGAGGCAAAACAATGCCCAGCTCGTTGAGGATATCCTCGAGTGCTTGCATGTACTGGTTCTTTGTTACTGGGTTGGGCGTGGCGAAGTTGGTGTTGTTCGTGTATTCGTTGTCGACCTGCCCAGTCCCACGTCAATACAGCAGCCCTTCTCTCGCGCTCATGCACAATGAAGCTTGTACTGGAAAGATGAGCTCGGGGGAAATAATCACAGACCTGAACGAGAATAATCGGTCCTCCCACGGTCACCTGGTACCTCCGTATGATATCGGTAGCACTGCGATAATAGTCCTGGTACGACTCATAGTAATCCGTGTCGTTCGAGCGCAGGAAGCCGGCGATGTTCGTCACTCGGCCCGGGATCCCGCCTGCGGATGTTTCGCCTTGACACGGTACGTGAGCATAACACTGACTGAGTATAACGATAAGGTTTAGGGAAGCTGCACCATTGATGTATGGCCCGTGCCGAGCAGTGACCCAAAGTCCCACCTCCTGCGCCATCTGGATGAACAATTCAAAGTTTCTGTAGCCCTCCCATTCGACTCGGCCTGGGCTCGGGTTGGTAGCTCCCCAGTGGACGTAGCACGATACCTGCCGAGTGGAATCAGTCATGGAACCGACGCAATCATTCGTAAACGAACTCCGTTGAAGCCCGCCGCTTTCAGTTTCTGGAGGACTCAGTTGAGTTGAGTCGAGTCTCTATTGATGTCGTACCTGGAGAATGTCACGCCATAAATCGGGTACCTGCGTGGAGCATTAGCCCTCCAGTAATCGAGGCCACAACCGGAGAAGACATAGACACTTACAGGCAACCTCCAAAAATGGAACTCCGCACTCCATCCATACACTCTCTGCCCCTTCACGATGAAGGACGTGCTATCCCACTGGACGTCCGTGGTCCCCAAGCTTTCCTGTCGGGCCCTTAACTGCCTCACCCCAGACATCGGCCTAATGGCCTGTGTCACTGCGCCAGCGAAGAAGATCTGCCACGCTACGATGCTGATCCCCAGTGTGAGATGGAGGAGGAGGCGCATCTCGTCGTCGACCTTGAAGGACAAAGGCGTTGATGTGACGGTAAACGGGATGCCTACGAATTTATAGCTATGGTGGCATGACGCACTATGAGATACACATGCGATCGCCGGGGCCAATGGTGGAGCACGAGACGATGGAAGAAGTCGAGACCAGATAGATTTTGCCGAATGACCTGGTGTCGAGTGGTGAGGTCACTACATAACACAGACATTGTCATCAAAAACGGTGCTTGATTGAATAGACGCCATTGTATTCTAGAATTATTTTCTTCAATCCAGTACTGTCGAATAGAGAGATGGCATACGGTAATGAACTGATTAAACAACTTCTTCGACTTCGCGTATGACCTGCGTACGGCCCGGACATGTCCGCTTGTACACGGGGTTGCCTGCTGACCAAGTGTTCACATCGTAGTGTTCTCTACTTGTAGTCTGAGGCAGAGACATAAGTCAGGGCCAATTTGATCTCTCTCGCGGAAAAAACCATACGAAGGATGAATACTTGCTTGAGTACAATTCAACATCGGATGGCTCCGCTGGCTACTCCAGCGTACCCTCAACAGGCAACGAATCAGAGGAGCTCTTTCGGTGCCCACTACGCACCGGAAAACCTCAAGAAAGGAAGAACCAAGCCGAGGGGATAATGCGAGTGGGTGAAGATGGCCGCAATGGGGTTGTTGAATTTATGTCGAAGGAAGCTGGTACATCGGTTGCAGGGCCGTAGGATCCTCCTCGGCGAGTCGCCTCGAAGGACGGTCAGTAGTCTGGGAGGAAAACCCAAGTGAAACGGATTTAAAACGCCTCTGTGCTACCTCGTTTGTCTGGGAACCCAAGTAGCAAACCGTGCATGATGGAAGGAGGCAAGCGCTGGTGGCGGTACATTGACGCCTATGCACGCATCAGCAAATACGCCGGCCCGGACGAGCCGACCAATCTCTCTTCCCGTTCCTCCGAGTGGGGACGGGCACCAAAGGCCATCAGAATTCTCCAAAGGTAAGCGAGGTTAACCATGGCGCCAGTGATGCGCCATCAGCCTCGCTCGGGAGCGCTCTAAAGAACGTACGGAGCTGGGAAAGGAATTTGAAGCTACGACAACTTTGAACCGGGTCGGGTCGGCTCGGCTCGGACGCTGCGAGTCAACAACGCCAAGCACGGCTTTTTTCTTACCATGTGCCACTTCTGTGGAAATTCCCGCCACGCTCCCGGGCAAATGGACCTCAGGCCTCTTTCGGAGCTGCACCTCACTGAGGCAGAATATGCCGACTATAAAAGTCACAGTTCGTCCGATACTCTGTACAAGACAATGGTCAAGTCGGAAGCGTCCCCAAAACTGCGCGTCGTTGGGTTCAGCGAAGAAACGAAGGCGTTTTTCCGGACATTTAACCCTGAAGGGTACGACTATATTGAGGTTCCGTGGTCTGCTATGGATAGTGTTGTACGTCCTTCGCATTTGGATCTCCCTTTGTCTTGTTTTTTGTTTGACCGTCTGCTCTAGAAATGGATCGCACAACGTCTCGAGGACAAGATACGAGTTTCCTTGCACCATTGGGTAAATCCCCTGTGCTTGATTCGGGAATCAACTCAATCGTGGATAGTATCTGGCCACTGCCGACGGCGTTGTCTTCCGCACCTTTGGGGAGCTCGTCATGTCCACCGCTGCTTTCAAGGTCAAAGGTCAAGTCGGTAAGCTCACAGATTCCTTTGATGTCCCGAAGGATCCTCATATTCGCAACCTCAGTATTGACCCTTCTGATGCCCACCGATCTCGCCGAATTTGGCGCCTCGCATTTGAAGCAGCATCAGTGGAGGCAGACCACCGCTGATGCTGTTACTTCTACGAACGATCTTGAAAGGTGCATTGCAGAATTCCACTTGATCGACCCCAAGCCCTCCCCGGCATGGGGAGCCTACTTCGCGCAACGACAAGCCGCCGATAAGCACCTCGAGGGTGATCTGGCGGGATGCGCAGGCGAAGACCTCCCGGCGATTTATGACAAGATCGAGACCGCTGTGGAAGACGTATTAGCTTGCACCGATCTTGACGACGCAGAACCCGCTTTGCACGACTGCATCGTCCCGCTCTCGGCGGACCTGGGAGATGACGGGTGGGGGAATGTAAGATGTATCTCACTTCATGAACGCCTAGTCTAACCGTACTGCAGGTTTCCAACGCGGATGTTCTTTCCCGTATCTACTCGCCCACCAATCCCGCAGCGGTCGACGTTTATCTTGAATACCACTATCGGACACGTTACTCCTCCGTCGAATTCCACTGCAACGTTTTCTACCGCGTGCACGCTTCCATTACCGATGCCAACCTCAACATCACTATGCCGAGTGGTCCGCGCAAGATGAACGGTTTCCGCCCGCTTCTTCAGATGGGCCTCGCAGACATGCCACCGGGGAAGCGTTGGCGGGCCATCGACGAGCGCACGTTCGACATCTCCGAGGCCCAAGCGCGCACAATGCACCGTGTGTTGTTTGGTGAGGCGTCCGATTCGGAGCCATCGGCGCTGGCGGGAAAGATCAGTGTGCGAGAGATGCTGCGGCTTTTGCTTGCGAGTGTGGGGATCGCGTTTTACGCGGCTTCTGATCTGGACGACGAGACGGACGAGGATGATTTTGAGATGGGTGAGTTGAGATGGGAAGGCATTGAGGGGGCCGAGCGCTGGTTAGGTCGCAACATTCGCCGCGTCGCTGGCTGTGAGCCGATGAAGGGTGATGGGGAGACTTTGGACGACGAGAAGCAGGCAGGCGATGATGACGATGACGAAGATGGCTCCTCGGACGAAGAGAGGATTGGTGGCGGAGGCTGCCGGCACCAGTGAGGCGTAAATCCTGGGTACGATTTTCAATGTATTATCTTGCTGAATTTGTAGACTCTGTTCTTTCTTGACGACTTCGAATATATTCAACTCATCTAGTTCATCAAGATTTTGGTACTCAGCTTCGAGAAAGTAGACCTCAAACGGAGATCCAGTGCAGTCATTAACTATTTAATTGATCTGAACCCACCCGATCCACTCATCACCTCCGCTCATTCGGAGCCTTGCTTCAATTGCAATTTTTCTCAAGGAAAGGAATCAGGCGTCAGGAACTGGGTCGATGGACGAAGAAGTCGAAGTTTCACTTCCAAAAATCAATGGTTGTTGGACTAGGCTTTATAGCTCGCCCCATGACAACAAGTTACTACTCCAAGAGAAACCTGGTATATGTGCGAACTGAGTAATATAATGCGTGGACAGTGCATCCTAGAGGATGTTGAGTTTAAGGCTGCCAAGGAAGGAGACGTTCAGGCCGAGGCTGCTGAGGGTCCCAGTGAGGGTCGATACAAGGGGCAGGACGGCGCTGACGAGGCCGGAGACGATCGGGGAGATGGTGCTCAGCAGAGTGGAGACCCCACCGCTGTAAGAGGAATTGAGCCTTTGAAAGTGGAAGGAGGAAATAATAAACGAACCCGCAGGTTGTAAGGAGGGGCGCGATGGTGACGGATGCGGAGGTGGAGTCGATGACGCCGTGGACATGGCCCAGCGCGTCGGTGACGAGCTAATTAGACGCGTCAGCCCATAAGCGAGGAGAAGAATATGGAGACATACAGAGAGAACGGGGGCGAGGAGCTTCGCGGTCTCGGGAACGGAGAGAACCCCCGACGACGCGCCGCTGCACCCGCATCCGGATGTGGAGAGGATGCCGCTGAGCGCGCCCCCAGCTAGACCAGAGACCTCGGAAATCGCGGCGGACAGGATGGACTGCACCTCGTTGGTGAGGGGCGTCACAATCTCTGCAGTCGCGTTCCCGATGTTGATCGACGCTGGAAATGCAAGTCACATTGAGCGGAACACAATCGATGGAAGGAGACGTACAGAGGGCGCAAGTGACCGGCTGGAGGTCAGTGAGCAGCTGCGAGAGGATCGCCGGAAGAGGCTTGTTGTGTCTGGACTCAGCGACCGGCGCTGCGACAGAGAGTGCGGCCAGCGCGACGGTGGTGAAGACAGAGACCTTGAAGAACATTTTGAAAGGAAGGTGGGGTCTGAAAGACGGGCAGGAGTGTGTAGGTGGAGTGGGAGTGGGACGAGGGCGGAATGAAGAAAATAATCAAGAATGTCGTGGTACTTATACGAATCCTTAGGTTGAGCTGCGGTAAGTTTAGAAGCACATTATTAGTCTCCAAGGTAACGCCATGACATATGCAAGATGCTCCAGCTGCGTGAAACTCAGAAATTCAACCTGAGGCCCGTTCTGGGCACTCTGCGCCATGCTGGGAAATGCAGAAATCAACGACCACATACATGCAGGGAGGCCAGAGTCATTGCTCCACAATGCGCATCGTGCAAGGCAGATACTGGAGATCAGGGAGCTAGCGGAAACTTCGTGTTGCATTTTGCCCCTATCTTCCCAAATTAAAACACGAACTTTGACGCCGACGTAGATCCCGAATTTGATTTTTTTCTCTTCCGCTTGCTACCAGTACTGATTGAATGCCCACGCTATGTAGCTCTGCGGTTCGTCATTGTCCGGGTTGAAGTCGCCCCAAATCTCTCCGCTCTCGAGAATGAGGGCTGGATCTTGCTCTCTCAACCCGGTGACTTCTTCCAACAAATTCAAACAAGTGAACCAAGGCGCCGACGAATGAAGGGATAGACAGAGGGAGCCTAATCATTGTCCAGTGACTTGCATTTGTCGCCGACATTTCGTCCTTGGCTTTGTCGTCAATCGATCGATGCAGTGATCGATAATTCGCATCGGCAGGGCCACTTAGTGCACGCTGTTGGCTAGTTGCGTATGTAGATCCAACCCGTGATTTTCGTGAAGTTGGACATCCAGAGCAGCCAGAATGAAATACACAGACAAGGGCCGGAGTTGCGAGAGATAAAATGGGCATTAATCAAAGCGCGGTCGGGTTCGGGGGCTGCCTCACGAGATGACCAACTGCTTTCAACCACGCTGCGTGCAGGCGTCCCAGCTGAAAAGAGACAGAGCGAACACGGGGATCCCTCAAGTAAATGTTGGAAAGCTGTGGGCGCGCGCGGAATCAAACGGAATCTACTCGGAAGTTTAAGATCGTCTGAGCTGAAGCCACGCTACAGTACGGTGGCTAGGGTTTGCGACTAGAGTCGGCCATCCAAAATTGGTGTTTTGAAGCGCAGATTTCCCTTTCGCAGCCGAGGGGGGATTAAACATTGCACACAGACAAGTTAAGGCTGCGGCGGTTCAATCGATTCCGGCGAGTCGGTTGAATCCAGAAGGAGCCACGACAAAGCACGCAAGAGGTTTCGAGTAGCGTGTACTCAGAACCCGACTTCCAAGAGGCAAGAACTCTAGCTAGCGCTCAAGTGTGAGGAGAAGGAAGTCCCTACTACTACTAAGCGCCCACTAAGCGCCCATGACGTCATAGACACAGTCATGCCGAACGGCCGATGTTTGGGGACACTCCTACGCTGTCAAGTTTCAACTCGTTTCGACTCTTTAGAGCAACTTTCGAGTCTCAAAAATGTTTCCCCGTGCAAGAGTCTGGACGACCCCAGAGTCCCATTCAAATAAATCTCTGGTCGCTGGGCTAGATCAGGTTCTCAGACAGAGGCTTTCAATTTCGCTAGGCATGGGAGGCCGAACACCTTAATGACTGTGCTGGATGGATCACGCGCACCTGTGTGGACCTTGGCAGTGTAATAATCATGACCTGCTCTCCGATTCTAAGAATCTTCCGCTGCTTCCGCAGCGCGCGCGTCAATGTCCTGATTCCGAAGCATGCGGCAGCGGTGTTTTTTTAAGTAACGTCGCTGAAATAGACGTTCGCAGTAGACCGGAACGGCGCTCCGAGGTACATCGACTTCCCGAGTGGGGCGGGTCGCCTTTTGTCCCAGACTTACGGCGTATTATCCCCTGCGGAATCCCGATCTCCCCTGCGCGCGGAACAGCGACATGGCATTAATCGTAAATTTTTTCGGACCCGCTGAACCAAGTCATACTTTGCCCAACGGTTGACCTACGGCCTGCACGGAGCGAACAAGAAGCGCGGCGTGTGCCGACCTTGTGATGGGCAGCATTTTCAGTTCAGACATTCCGTGTGAGTTATCCAGATTCCAGATTCCAGATTCCAGAACACTGAACAGGCTCATTGGGTCGACGGCAGCACGCCATCCATCAGCGGATGCTAGGTGGTTCAACGCCGCTTCTGTCTTCCTTCCCCCTCAGCAAGATGGATCCTCCCATCGGAGACGATATCACGACCGCACCAGTTGCTCTGAACGACTCAGTGAACACTGCCGTGGTAACGGACTTTCATGACAACATCGAGACTGTGGCTGGTGCTACCAGCGCTCAGAATGAAACCAAGCCGGCGATGGATTTTCTCTGCTCGATGAATGACAACAACGACAGGTGAGCTGAGACTTTTGTAATTCGTCATGATATTCCGGACTTTGAGCTGCGACACTATACAGCTCAAGTAGCCATCCTCAGAATACGCCCGAGGCTCATACGGCGGTAAAGGCCGAGATGGGCTCGATAGATGCGGTAACGAGAGGTACGCGTAGGCACTTGCAATTTAACATGATATCTCTAACCAGGAATCAGATTTATTATCACACTAAAAGCGTGCTTTGTCGACCTCGCCAAGAAGAACGCAGAGCAAATGGACAAGTGAGTGGTGTGATGATCAGCGGACTTTTTTTAATAACGAAACCTCCACAGATTGCAGACAGCGGTCGAGGGGATTAGGCCAAAAATACCTGCTACTGATAACAAGACAAATTTTTGGAACCTTTACAAGACGCTCGCCGACGAGCATGACAAGGAATTCTTGGAGAAATACAGTACCGATCTGGATACGTCCCTCATTTTTGAGTCCTTCCTTCGTTCCTTATGATGCCCCATCTAATTTTGTGGAGGCTGGTCTGTTCTCTGCCGTCAGCTCGGCCTTTATAATAAAAATACAGCCCGAGCTTCAACCCGACCCAAATGAGATGAACCAGGCGCTCATGCGTCTCCTCATTCACTCGATCAATGACTCGATTTTCTCCGGCCCAGATATCATGGTTCCAATCTCCCCCCCTCCACCACATCCAGTCGTTGTGGCACAAGGTCTGCTTTATATCAGCCTTTCGTGCACTCTGCTTGCCGCGCTGTTAGCTGTCCTGGGGAAACAATGGCTGATGTACTATGCAGCGGCAGGCGAGAGAGGAACAATCGAGGCGCGAGAGCTCGAGCGGTCCCATTAAGGAACATAGCGGGGCCCGTAACTACATACGCGACGTCAATTGTATGCTACGGACACCCTCCACTTTACCGCTGTGACCGGTTCCCTCTTGTCAAACTCTTGCTTGTCCTGGGGCCGTGCTGAACGCAGTGATATCGGCAAAATCTCCGCCCCGAGCCCTCAAAAACTGAATATCCGGACAGGGCCCGGGTTCGACGGATTTTGGCCTCAAAAACTCAACTTTCGGACAAGGAAATGGCTAAATTTTGACCTCAAACTAACACAAGTTTCGGACAACCCTTTGGTGGAGCTTCCCGGGGCCTGAATGGTCCCTGTATGTGGCCCACGAGGGATCTGTGCGAGTTGTGGGGAGTGATAAACTTGGATGCAAAGCGGTTGGCGACAGAGGGTCAATTCACGGCAATTGGGCGGAGCGAGATTTATTCCAAGGATTTTGAAACGTCGGAGGATCTGTCCCCCGGTCAGTAGTCAATGACGGTCCCCCAATCATGATTTTCTCTTATACAGATGGCAACGCTCTTTTGCTGTGAATAACTTGAAGATCGTGAAGATCGTGAAGATCGTGTAGCCTCAAAGATTGGACCGCCATAATGAACATGTAATGCCACGATTTGTTCGGTGATGTACATATTCCGGAACGGACCACGCCGAGCTCTAATTTATCCTTATCCTGGAACTGATTTCAATGTACCATATAAGCGGCGTTCTCTGCCTCAGTTCCCCACCCCTGGAACTGGTTTCCCCTTCCTTTCTGTACCCGCCCTTCACAGCCAAGGTAAACCTCCAATTATTTCCAATTCATTGTTCACCTAATTTCGGTGAAGAGATGGAATCTCGGACTCCGACCTTGGTCTTCAACTTTTTGGCGGCTAGCGGGTTCATCATGTTGCTTGCAACGGTGGTATCTGCCGCGCTGTCGCCGAGGATTCATCGAAGCAAAACCTGGTTCAGCATGATCATCTCTTGGATAGTCTACGCTACATCGTATATGCTTATCCTCGGCCACCAAATGGGTCCCCAGCCGCCCAGAGGGATTTGCGGTCTTCAGATGCTACTCATTTACGCGTCTCGTAGGTCTCCCACCGATGAAGTTTCATTCGCTAAATTGGTGGCTGCTTTACATAGCACCGCTGTAAGGCTTTTTACCCCTTTCTCCCACTGGGTTAAACGTCGCAATTGCAGAACGGCTATAAGCGGTCTAGCTTTTATCATTGATGTGCGCAGCGGATTTGTGACTCCAACTGACTGACAACTCATATCGGCCAGATGCATCTTAGAATCAAGAGGGCATTATTTACCAAAGATGATCATGAGTATACTCGACCGGTGAGTCTCATTGTTTTTTTTTTTTCAGCTACGCGTGTATGACTGAAGAACCAGTTATTGATCGTTCCATGGGCATTATTTGTGGCCGTTGCTGCGGAAGCTTTGTTAGTGCGTCAACAGTATAAAAACAATATTCGAGCTATCGTCTTCTCACCATTTATGCTCGCAGGTCGTTCACAACTTCGCAGAAATTCAACGGGATCCCAACCACATGTATTGCCACAGCATGGGCGACATCCAGTGAAGTGCAATCCCTTGGAATGACTTGCAGCTACTGAGCACCATAAATTCTGTAGAGCGCAGGTATCCGCTACCATTTGCGTCATTGGTCTGAGTTCAGCTCTCTGCATGGAAAGTAAGATATCGCCTGCCTACACATCTACTCTCAAGCGGGCACTGACGTTGGATCAAGTCTGGACATCGGTGATTTTGTATCGGAATTGGGCTCTATTCCACCGTCTCAGTACCAGCGTGAGCGACTTGCGCCTCTCATCTCTCATCCGGGTTCTGGTTTTCACCCTCATGGTTTCAACCGGGCTGGGGTATGGCTCCTATCTCAAGTTCAAAAGCGTCGCTGATATCCGACCCTCTCCTAGTCTCGGTGTAACGCATCCAAACCTGACGGATGGACTCTCTGTCTGGAGTGCATTGTTACCAATATGCAGGGCGATTTATGTCCCGCTCATCAGTTTTAAATTGACGCGTCTGTTTCCTAGTGCCAGTCTTATGTGGAATGGCTTTTGGCACGCAGAAAGTGAGTCTAATTATTTTTGGCCGCTGGAACCATCTGAACGGGATTCAGGATATAATACACTGTTGGATGTTTTGGAGGCCCCAGGATGTGACTTCTTTAAATTCCTCACACAAAGATGCAGAAGTTTGAAGCTCGCTTGGGAGGCATTGCCAGGATGTGGACATACTAGTAACCGCGAGCGCACTTGGACTATGATAGTGCTATGTTACTATGCATGATCGTCCAATCCAATTCCCTCGTGATTGGACCAAAAGCACCGAACTAGAGAAAAAAACACCGAATTAACGGTGGGGGTATCGTCCGCGTCGGCAGTGCCTGCCAAAGAAGCAGAGCAACGGCAAGATGAGCGCTCGCCTGCCTTCGCCTGCCAAGTTGAATCACAAGTATTCGCCGATCCCTTACTTAACGGAACACTCGATTTTGGCAACGCCGCAACGGTACATCGCAGCATCACAATCATGATAGTTACTCTCTCTATAAAATTACGCGTGTCCGTCCGAAGCCATTTTAAACTCCGCTTTTGCAAAATCAGCCCCGAATCTATGGAAAATCAGGTTTAAGCTTCGGGACAGGCGCTCATTCAGACGCAAGTTTGACGGTCTGCGCCGATGGAAATTTGACACAGTGTTGCAGATGTTCCCACTTCTGCTGCAGCTGTCGCCTCTCCTGTTTGGAGCGGCTCTCTCGATATACCTCTGGATGGTTCAACGTTCGCTTGCAATCATTGTTCTCAGCTTGTCATCTTCCGGCTTTGTCGCCTATGTCTTCTTCCTCCTGTCTGCAGTGGTTTACCCAGATTCTCCGTTCCAAACACCACTTGCCCCCATCGTGACGAGCTTCAATCCAAGACCTCTCTGGATAGAGGGGACCTCGGACGACTGATTACACCAGGCCTGACTCAGGTCGCCGTAAAATCTTGCCGCGTCCTCCGACGCAGCCGCTTACCCTACATTCATTGGCCCCACATCTTTCCCTTCCACTCCCCAAAAAACTCCCTATTCAGGACGGGCAAGACACCAGCCCGTACGGAACTGACTGAAATCTTCGCCACCGAGTTCCCATCCCCATCACTAGCAGTTCCAGCAATCTTCTGGGTACTGGAGACCTCGACTGATCCAGATGTGGTCACTGCAGCCGCTGAAATGGCGGTAGAGATGCAATGGCCGAGTTCGATGGACCTTCGGCCGCAGCTGATCAAGTTGCGTGAAACCCTGTTGAGGTGTTTTCATCTATCCCACACTGACACGGAGGTGATTCTGGGAGGCATACGGGATGTAATGTCTCGTCGGGCCATCCACCTTGGACGTGCTTATTGTACGTTGCGACGTGTTGACCCCTCCACGGAATCAAGCTTGATTCCCAGGATCCGAATTGCACCGGTCGCGGGGGACAAATCCATTGTCAAGATGTACGAGCCCGAGTTGGCAAACGTCCTCATGATCCTCAAAGGCATCCCTCGTTTACTGCACCCAAATACGCCACTAGCCACGACGTGGGCGTTACATGTTACTCCAGCGGGCCCCATCGGCGGCCCTCTCCATCCCGAGACTAACTCTTACGTGGCCGCCGGCCACTAGTCTGATTTCATTCACCAAATCCGTTTCAAAAATTCAGACCTGCAGCTTTCTGTCCCCAATTTCGTTGATTGGCTGTTTTACCTCAATGCCGTGATCTGGGCAATTACCAGTTCCGTTGACGATCGCAGGGAAATTGATCTTCGGGGGGTCGTCCGAATGGACAAGACGTGAGCATACCTCCGGCAATACTTAGATCAACTTGAAAGCCTAATCATCTCCCAGCCAGTTCCATGGCCTCTTGATCGTCAAACTTTTCAAAGCCCTCACCAAACTGGTGGGCGATGTCAATCGCAAGCACACCACACGTGTAGTTGGGTGCTACACGGCGGAAACTACGGCAATATTAGCGGCCCGTTTACCCTCTCACCCCATGAAATATCCAGACGAGCTCGTACCGACGATATACAACTTCTGCGCCAGCGCGCACGGAGTCCTCTCCGACATTCATCGGGGCTTTATATTCCCTGTACTTGCTCTTCTTCGGGACACTGAGAACCACCAGAGAAGGGTGAAGGTTCAAAATGTGGAGTGGCTTTATGATGCATTGGAAGATTTCGATGCATCCTTACATCTCAAAAGCTGTAATACAGAAGATTCGGGCCTTCAAAGAACCTATGTGGAGCTGTTCAAAGCACTTGTTTACTATGAACAGGGAAACAACTTGAATGGAAATCCTCCGCCCATCGGTGCCCTGGGGGTTGTCCACAGCTGGAGACCGCTTCATTCGCTCTACAACAGCGACTGCTGCCTGCTCCGTTTCTGGAAGGCGAGTGTTCGTTTTTCCCCACCGAATCTGCAGTTCGTACTGAAACCTTGGGTGGTAGCCAAGCCCTCGAACAAAGTACGGGAGATGTTGGATGCGATCAGCGAGTTGTCAGGTTTCGGGGACGACGATCGCCCGTGGAACAATGAACTTCGTTACGTCAATTAGGACGAGCTTCAGGTTCAGCCCCCGACTACACGCACACCAGACGGATCGAATACAACCAAAATGCGAAATTCCCCGTGTACTTCGCATCTCCTCACTATCAGCCAATTGCAACAGCCGCTTCGAAATTATAGACGGCATTCGCTTGACATCTTGATTCTGCTGGCTCCGTGTGCTGGCAGTCCGGCATGCGACCGGCAGTCGCGACGTTGATACATCGGTCAGTGGGTGATTCGATATCCTCCACCACATCTAAACTTGGGCGCTTCACCCACGTCCTCCTCGAACTGAAGGAGCCGTCAACGGTGTCGATCCCCACAATCTTCAATTCATCGGTTGCGATAGGTTTGACGGCGTGCCGATTCCATCTTGTTGAATTGTGTTCACTTTCAAAGGTCTCAGTCTCTAACGTGCCGACTCTTCTGCAAACCCAATTTACCGGTTCCATGTCGAATTATCCTTCATCTCCAACGTTCGTCGGCCGAGTAATTTGCCGAGAAAGGCGCCCCGGCGCTCAGTGCAAGATTAGACTGCCACCTCCACTTTAATTCCGGTTGACACGGCTTGACTGACAGCAATTCAACCCAATCAGAGAAGGTACGGCGCTCAGCGCTAATCTCGGGTATTAAAAGTGCGCTATCTTCCCTGCCCTGACATTGACTGATACCACCCCCTCACCCGCCAGCAGCATGGACTGCCAATTCTCCTTCGGCCCAAACCGCTCATATTTCTGCAGCGCAGGCTCAGTATTCGCATGGTACGGACCTATTTCATGGAGCACGCAGTTCGTTCCACGCTCAAGTTAAATTTATACAGGAACGACAATAACTTGCCGCCGACGCTGGCGAAACTGCTTGATGATAGAAACCACCCGCAGGCGATGGACACGCCGTACGACGTCGCCTTTCCTCTGGAGCCTGGTACCTACGCGATGTGCTGGAAAACAATTGGCGGCGAGGACTGGTACGAGAGTACGCGCTGGGGGCTCTTTTAATAATCCCATCTAACTCTCTTCCCTCGGAGCAGATGGTTGCATGACGCCGCAGTACACGCGCGTCTCGCGATTCATCCAGAACGTCGCGACCTCAGGCCGGCACACTACACGCACCGTCTTCGGCCCCGGCGCCTCCTATTTCTCCATCTCACCCTCGGGGTACTCGTGGCAAAACCTCGCGCCTGCGCTGGAGGAGGATATCCATAATTGCATGAAGACACGAAGACCGACGACCGTTGCGCTTGGCGTGCAAGGGTCGTACGTCGTGCTGTACAGTCGCGCGGGTCATAATGCATAGGGTCCGTTCCCTGCCAGAATTTCCCAAATCCAATGCATTACGAGCATTATGCATTATGACCACCATTTTACAGTGGGCAGGAGGCATTCGGGAGATTCAAAATCCAATGCATTATGGGATTTTTTGCCAGGTATGGGTTATGAGCTTATGCATTATGACCCGCGCGACTGTATAATGATGGCACCGTTGCGTTTGATCTGGGCGGGCAGTATCCGCTTGTGGAGGGGCTAATCCGCAACACGCAGGAGACCTCTCGCCGACGCGGGGTTATGGTGCGTGCGAATTTCTACCTCCACTCTCAGCGTGCTTATGAATTTCTGACCATCTGTGCAGTACGTCGCGTTGAATCCCTTCATAGCCGGGGAGTAATACGCAGTCTACGGTGATGGCTCAGCTTCATGGAACTTCCCGACCGCGTGGAGTGCGGACGTCACCGCTATAAGCCATGAGATAAAGCCCATCCCACTCCCAGCTCCCGTGGCTGTGGCAGCTTCTCCCGGCGGTACCTTGCGCGCGGAAACTGTGCAGGTCGCGTCGCCAGTTCAAATTTCACCTGGAGGGACTGCACCGGTGGCCGTGACTAGTGCTGGCGGTACGACCCCGACTTCAGTGGGCCAAGTGATCCAGACCGTGGCTCACGAAGTTACGCCCACCTCCATCGGGCACGTTACTCAGGTCGTGGCGCAAGACGTAGCTCCTGCGCCTCCGGCGTACGCTCAAGTCACCGCCGCCCCCGTACGCACGACACAAATCTCCGCGCCCGCCGCGCCGGCTCCAGCTGCCGCCCCCGCTCCCGCGGCGCACAAAATGACCTGGCAGGAGGGGCTGACATTGGGCCTCAAAGCCGTGGAGGGCGTAAACAAGATTTTCCACGTCCTTGAGGGTGACCAGCGGCAGAGCGCTGCCCCTGCAGCACAACCGGCGCAGGACCTAACGTTTAACTTCGCGACAATGGTCCAGCAGGTCGAACAGGCTGCGGTGCAGCAGGCGGCGTTCGACAATGCCCTGATCCAGAACGTAGCTAACTGGCAGACGAATCAATGATTCATACATGGCGGAGCTGGATGGGTGGAAATGTACACTAAAATCTCAATAATGGATAATATATACCACGGCGCGGAGGCTGTTTTGATACTCACTTGTTCAGTTGAAGCGCGTGAGGTCTATGTCATCCGCGATTTTTGCTGCACTTGGTGTCGACAGAATCGTGGTGCGTCGAAGTTGCGCTGCCCGTCGCGTCCTGAAGGGCACAGCCAACAGATTCAGCATGCCGCCCGGAATTGCGAATCGATGGCATTGACTTAGAGTGGAGAAGGAACTAGAGCACGATGCAGATTTCGTGTTATTCGAACAAGTTGGCGTCTGGGCGCCGACACAAGCCGCGAACTTCAAGTTAAAGCTCGTCCGCGGAGGCATAGCGAAGCCTCCGCTCCTCTTCATCCCACGGGCGATCATCGACTGGGAAACCTGACAACGCGGTGATGGCATTCAACATATCTCTGATATCTTTCGAGGGGCTAGCTGCACAAATTTTCAGTGCTGGCTCGAGTGATTTAGGGAGAGAAACAAACGATCGCCTCGCGAAGAGGCAGCAGGCAGCAGTCGCTTTCGGACAGCGAATGAAGCGGTCTCCACCTGTGTGAGTTTAAGTAGAGAGCTTCGATGGAAAGGAGAGAAAGTACCTCCACGATCGAGCTAGGTATCTCATCCACAATTGAGCCATCGTGCAGGATGTGCTCTGGCTGATCTTCGCTGATTCCGTGGCCGGTGAGGAAGAAGTGGTACATATATGGAGCCCTTGTCATCGGCAGGTCCAAGGCTGTAGAATGCTCCGGAAGGACAAGAACCCTTGGAACGAATTAAATAATGATACTAGTGTTAGCAGACTATACGCACATACTCAGACCGACTCCAGGTGTCGGACTTTCGGCCGCTGTCGGCGACGGTACTCTTTGCATCGGAGACAAGTTGTTGAAGGGCTATCCAGTCTTCATTTCCGACATTGGCTATTCTGCCTGTGTTGTCGATGAGGAGCCCGGTGTCTCGCTCAGCTTCATCAAGGCGATTAAAGACAAATGCATGGCTGAGCCCGTTGCCGCCCATGGAATTGAATGACACCGTAAGGAGCACGTCTCGTGAAGTTGGGATGAACGTTTTCGACGCGGTCGTCACGACAGAGACTAAAAGTAAAGCTAGCGGCCAGCGTTCATGCATGCGATGTGGCGGAAGCAGAGAAGCGGAATGTGGCGGTGCACACTGCAATGTTTCAGGACGTGTTCCCATAAATGTTGGGTACTGCAGGTAGGTAGGTAGAATTGCAGAAATTTAAGGTCAGATTCAAGTCAGATTTCTGATGCTTGACCGACTGCGACAACTTCAAGCCAACTTAGTGACTGCGAAATTGCTGCGGAAGAGCCTCTCCTGATGGACGCCGCATATGACCGACACCTCTCGGGTTGGCAGCCGAAAGCCAATTGATGTCTGCCACGTGGACACAAGAAACTTCGTCTCAACGCTCATGTCCTTTTTTTCATTTCCTGGACACGAAGCTCGTTGGCTGGCCAAGTCCACGCGGCTCCAGACCAAATTCATCTCACCTGAAGGCTGGTGGTAATAGGTTATTGGCCATGCGATTCGATTCATCATCGCTAGTCGAGACCGCAATAGAGTAGCCTTACGATATGCACAACAGCATCCGCGGGAACAGGGGCGACAGTTCGGGTGAACTGGGCGCAGTAGCTGTCCAACCTTCTCCCACGACGCGATCTTTATCACGACGAAGCTTTCTTCTTATCGACCATGAGCACCTCCCTCCGAATCTCGATTGCGACTACAGTCACCTGCTACGTGCTCTACCGATTAGCCAAGGTTCTCTACCAAGAGCTTACCTCCCCTCTGCGCAATCTTCCAGGCCCCTCAGGCGCGCATCCCATTCTAGGCCATTTCAAGCAACTGAACGTGTGTGTCACTCATCCTTCGACGCAGTGGGGATCTAATACTGCGCAGAATGACTCGACCTTGACGCAGCAGTGGCGCGACAAATTTGGACCCAACTTCCAGTATCGGGCCATTCTCTATGTTTGCGATGAGTTCTAGCTTTGATAAAGTCGGTTTACTGACGGCACCTTAGCAACGGGCGCTCTACACTTCCGACACGACAGCGCTGAATCACATTCTCATGAAAGACCACCTGTACCAGAAAGGGCCCATCGAACGAAATAGCTTGAAGAACCTCCTCGGAAATGGTATGCTCCCGCGCTCACTAAATTTGGCGATGCTGATCATGATGAATAGGACTTCTTGTGGTCGAGACGGACGAGCACAGACGTCAGGTAAATTGAAGTCCTCCACTTCTGTTTCAGGTTATCTGACGGGCGGTGACAGCGAAAGATCCTGGTAGGCATCGACCTGTATGCAGTAACCAGTTGTTGATTATCAGGGCCGCAGAATCCGGCTTTCGGCGTTGTACAAATCCGCGAACTCACGGATATCTTCAGCCAGAAGTCCGCGCAGGTTCGGCCTTTCCTTTCTATCTTTTAGAACGAACCGGACTCTCAGATCCGGTTGGAATAGCTTCGCGACATCTGGGCGCAGCAAATCATGGAAGACGGCTCGCCCGAGATTGAAGTCCTCGGCTGGTTGAGAAGGACGACTTTGGACGTCATTGGCCAAGCGGGTACGTCAGGTCGAAATAACGACGTTTTGGCTCATCAGCGGGCGCTACAGGGTTTAACTACGAATGCCGAGCTCTGGAGCCAGGAACGCAAGCGAACGAACTCGTTCATGTACTGCGAAACCTCCTTCACTCTAGTCAATCCCAGATAGAGACCGCCATCCGCCTTATACAAGCATTAATCCCCGCGCTAAACATCATTGTACGTGGTACTTCAAATTTAGAAGCTCACCCTGATCCCCCGCGTTGTAAACGGTAGCCGACGCGGGTAGGAAAGATCACGAATGCGGCGCGGAACAAGATGTTCGAGATCGGGAGCCAACTACTTACGGATAGCAAGGCCATCACAAAAGTCGACGGGGGCACTGGCCGCGATTTGCTTTCGATCATGGTCAAGGCCAACATGGCGGAGGATTTGCCAGATAACCAGCGCCTTAGTGACGCGGATGTCATTGCGCGTGCGTGGACTTGTTCCCGTCCCCTTCCAAATCAAATATTCACTGGAGAATAAATTAGAGGTCCCGACCTTCCTGCTTGCAGGGCATGAGACGACGAGGTAGACTATCCCGTTAAACAGCCAGCACACTAATGATATTTGTTTTACCAGCGCCGCGACGGCATGGGCTCTACACGCCCTCTCCATGCACCCCTCCGTACAGACCCAGCTCCGCAATGAACTCATGAGTGTCCCGACCGCCAGCCCCACAGTGGATCTCCTCTCCGCCGAATCGCTCCCCTACCTCGAGCGCGTGGTCCGCGAGGTGATGCGCGTGCACTCGCCCGTGGCGTTTACGTTCCGCACGGCGATGGAGGACGACGTGCTCCCGCTTGCCAAGCCGTTTGTCAATACGAGGGGAAAGCTGTGTGATAGTATCCCGTAGGTGGATTTCTTTTTGGGTCTGAGTCGTTGTGACGTTGAATATGTATTAGAGTTCGGAAAGGGACGATTCTACGTATCCCGATCGCGGGCGTTCATTTGGAGAAGGACATCTGGGGGGAGGACGCGGCTGAATTTCGGTGCGTGTTTGCGCCGCTTTCTTGCCCGGAAGTTCACTTATTGGATTGCTCTGCAGGCCCGATCGTTGGGCGGAAATCCCCGACGCGGTGAAAGAAATCCCTGGTGTCTGGGGTAATCTCTTGACCTTCCTCGCCGGCACGTTCTAGCAATATTCTAATAAACCACTGATCTCAACGAATTAAAATTCCCCTAGGCCCGCACAACTGCATTGGGTTCCGCTTCGCCCTCGTGGAGTGCGTTCTGTCCACAGGCTTACCATGTCTAAATCAATGAGCTGATTTCCTGCTCCCAGAATGAAAGTCCTGCTATTCACCCTCGTCCGTGCGTTTGAATTCGAGCCCGCCGTACAGGAGGGCGAGATAATGGCGAGTGCGACAGCCGTACAACGTCCCAAACTCCGGAGCGAGCGGAAACAGGGTGGGAAGCTGCCGATGATTGTGCGTCCGGTTGGGGTGCCTTCTTGAATTCAAGTACATGTCCGAGTCGTTTCCCGATGCGCATGGACTCGTCCTTGAATACTTGCGGATTGTCTCTGATAGATATACCCTCACCTCGTTCTGGCTACATTTGTGATTATCTCCGACGACGAAACACGCCGCCTCTTATAAATCTGCGTCTCATGGTTTCTCGTATCAAGGCCTTATTCCGGCGCCAAGCCACCTGTCGCTCCGTTTTGAGCGCAGTAGGCATCCTGTTCCCGGGCCTCTCTATCATTATCCCCTTTCCGGAAAACCCTTGACACAGCCCGTTTAGCGATTTTTCGCGCCGACTCGCAGTCGTGGTTCATCTCTTCATTCCGAACGGCAACGGAATGAACGGCCTGTGACTTACGGATTTTGCGTCACCAACAAGAAGAGTTTGATCTTCGGCGAGGAGGGGACATGCCTCCTACCTCTGATGTGTCTGAGGCTGGGAGATTGCGAAGGTGTCGCCGAAGATGGGAGACTTTCGGGGGACTGGGCGGCCAAGACATCGCGGTAGACGCGGAACTTGGCCGGCAGGACTACAGTTCCGTCGTCAAGCCAAATATCAGGCGATAGAAGTGTGTGCGGGATTAATGGCACTTCGAGGAGAAAGGAATTGTCTGCTCGTATTTGGAGGCTGTCCAAAGGCGGCATCTCGGCGCCACGTGGCAGTGTTAGGGAAACAACTTGAAAGGAAATCCTCCGCCCATCGGTGCCCTGGGGGTTGTCTTGCGAGCGTTATCGAGCCCTATGGTTATGAAACTCAATATCCCTGCATTGGCCTTCCAGCTATTGGCTCGCCACACAGTCTGGTTAGAAAACAAAGAGTTGTTGTCATCATTTGAAGAACACTCCGTGTGGCCCTCACTGGGACACATCGCTGTCCACGATAAGGATCAAAAATTCGGCTCCAAATATTTGAACATCGGCCGCGCTCTTGCAAAAATACCCGAGTTTCGACAACACATGGAAGGAGAACTCGCCACCTGGATGCGTGTATTCTTTTCCACGGACTATACTGAATCGATGGTCATCAAGTACAACGGGGTCCTTCGCGAAGTCTGGAGATTAAACACTGGGATATACACATTCGAAGAGCACATGGCAGAAGGCTTCGGTCTATCTTTGGCAGCCTTATCCCAAGTTTGGAAGGACTTCGATTTTACAGCCTCTGGGTGGCTCGACAAATCCGCGTTGTGGTTGAGATCAACCATCCTTGTCATGATCCGCAGAGATCTCTTGGAACATCGGGTCCAATTCCACGTTATAAAAGCATTCTTCTTGCCACTTGCCAATGTGCTAATGCAAACGGCGGCAGCAGTTAGGGAAATGGACCTCGGGCGCGGATCAGAGGATATCCACTCGGGGGGAAGCAGGGAAGCCTTGGAAATTGTCAGCAGGATACTGGAGGATCTAGGGAGCCAAATGAAAACCCTACCGGACGAGCAGAAGGATCACAGAATCTTGCGAAGGCAGTTCAACAAGGATATCGCCGCGCTTCGAAATTTGGTTGTCGTCCAGTCACTTCCACTTCACTCGAACCACAGTAGCGTAACTCTGGCTGTTTGATTGAAATATACATCTCGTCGAGCGCTGAGGTCAAAACCGACGAATCGAGGTGGATTCGGCGGGTGAGAGGGATGGGACAGAACGGCAAAGGTAAGCCAAAACGGGAGGGATGCTGGTGATGAGGATGCCATTCTATTCAGGCTCACGCCGCGATTATGAACCAGTGTCTTCCTCATAATGCGGCCAGTCATGTCAGTAGCCTACATAATTGGTGCCGCTCCTTAAATTGATTCAGAAGGATAAAATGGATTTACGATGCAGGAGATAGCGAGAAAAATCAAATCAATACTAATCTGAGTGACCGAAGTTAAAAATCCGGACATTGCGCAAATATGGACGGAAATCTCACACTTTTTACATTCCGGCAATTTCTTCGCCGAAGAGCCGCTACGACTGGTTCAATTGCAACGCGTCTGCGACGGCTCTCCACCGATCGTGCAATTCCATAACCTCATCCGCAACCCGGTCTTCCGGATTCAGGTCCTCCTCCCCAGGAAGCCACTCGTCGTAGGAAGTCTCGATCGAGCGCAATTCGGGAAAGATCGCGCCGAGAAATACAGCGACGCGGGAGATGTTGACGACGGGGGATAGAGAGACGTGGAGCGCACGGAGGCGTTCTTGCGCCACTCTCTGCATATTCCGGGGATCTCTGAGGGCCGGAACCACAGTCGCATCGACCGTCATTGCGAGCGTGTGCAGACTGGGACAGTGCTCTGCGAGCGCATAGAAGCCCTCGAGCGTCACGCGGGAGCGGATATGGGGGTGGGGCTTCGCTTTGAGCGACAGGTGTTTGAGGCGAGGCCATGAGCGGGCTAATTGCGCGACCGCAGCGTCGTCTAAGTCGAATCCCACCGGGTGCTCGAGCGAAACGACGAAGAGATTGATGAAGGCAGAGAACGGCTGGAGGACGTCATATCCTACGGCGTATGTGTCGCTTTCAGGTGAGTCTAATCTGTCGAATACCCCTCCGATGATGATCCTGGTGAGAGATAAATGGGAGCAATGTGACGCCAACGACGCATAGAATGCGCGAGCGGCGATTTTAGTCGGAATGTCGTCGAGCCCGGTGATAACAAGGTTCGTCAAGGTGAGGGTGGCCGACCAAGGGAGCAGCGCGATGGCACATTTCATTGTCGGCAGGGAGAGGCTGGTCAGGCCAGGAAACCGAGCGGATCCGGTGGAAGGTGGAGGGAGATCGGAGATCGGCAGAGTGAGCCGGAAGTCTTTCAGATTGGGGAGCTGGGCCAGGTGCACGAGGGCTGTCTGATCCACTTGTGGCACGTCGAGTGATTCAATACACTCCAAACGGCGCGCAAAAATGGATACAGCCGAGATCGACACGACTTCGGCGTCAAAACCATCAAGCACGACCTCTTTCAATGACGGGCATTTGGCCGGGAGGTTTGAAAGGACGGAGAGATCCGTGAAGGAAGTCAAATAATCGAAAACGAGATGGGTTATCTTTGGTGCAAGGAACAGCCGGACATGATGGAACAGTTTTGGGCGTGGGTGCCAATGGAGCCCTTGAAGATTGGGGAATATGGACTCGCCCGGAAGGGACAAAGCGAGCTCCTCGAAGGGATCTGCGGCTTCAGGGAAGGCCGCGGCGAAAATTTTGACGCGATTCGAGTAGAATAGGGCACGCTCCCAGTCTTCAGAAGTTATTGTTCGTCGAAGTCGCTGTAAAATGAAGGCATTTATAATAACGGCGCCGCAAGAAATGGGAACTGTTCCTTACCACTCGGACTTCTCCTGGTTCCTCGTCTTCCTCGTCATCTTCGATTTCGGTGATGTCCCACAAATCGGCGGGCATGCACCTGAGCAGATTCAAAATTGTGTCCTGACGCCTCCATGGGAGGTTCAGTGCAGAATTTTGGAAGAGCGTGGATGTCCTGGCGAGTGCGCATAGATCGGACTGGCCAGTGTCGTTGGGGACAGTGGTAAGATCATCAAGAGAATGCTTCCGGCAGAGATTTTTGCATACAATGTCGAGGATATCGGGGATTCTCAGCGTGTCGTGCATGGTGCCAGATGGTGCCACTGGTGAGATAAAAGAGTGGTTTGGGTCACGTGGCCGTCAATCTCTTTCTCTGAATCTTTCCGCCTTTGAAATTGAGTTTCTCTGCTCTTTTTAGTACACGACACTGGCCTACGCCTGCTATGCTGCAAATTTAAACACACTGAAGCATGAGTCTTCAGTGCTCTTTGTCACCACAATCCCTTGCAAGACGCCCTTGAAACTCATCGTAGCGATCTACAAGCTTTCAAATTCCATGGCATAGCTGTAGGTATTCTGCGTTTCCTATTATCAATTTATATCTTGGTTAATACTTTTCTAGCACCATGGTCGGATCGCGCATGCGCGTCCGAAAATATTATGGAGGATCCCATAGTAAAGGAGCAACGTGTGACTGCGTCTGCGAATTCAGCCTTTCAGTTCTTCTTGGCGGTGGTTAGGTGGCCCCGCTAGATAGCCTCCCATGGGTCGCAAAGGCATCTTCGACTTTCCCGACGGAGTAGAACGGAAACGGGAGCGGAAGTGGGAGGCGGGAGTACGACATCGAGTGTCGTCGAGGCGGGCGGGAACATACCCGTGCGTGCGCTATGTCCTTTGACCTCCACCTGCGCCTCCCTCATCACACCGGTATTCAAGGACAAGGCACCGCTACGTCTCGTCTTCATTCTTTGCATCCCACTTGCCCGCGCACGCCGTCGTCAGCAACACCCTCAGCGGCGAATCGAGCACATACCTGCCGTACCTATCGCCCCCTGGCTTCGTTCTTCTCCTCGGCTTTGCGTAAGCACGCTCACCTTGCCTCGATTCTGCTTTTCTGATGCTATTCATTACAGTTTCCTCTTGGAGCCCCCGCCATCCAGCCCGCGGACCTGCCGCCTGGTACGATGGAGGAGCCGCCATCCCACTCGTCGCGCCCCATCTGCGGTTTCGGTATCGCTATCGCCTAGTTCCAAGGAGGAGCTGGGCGATTTTCGAAGCAAAAATGGAGCACCTGCCCGTGGCGTACACAGGCCGGCGTGCTCCACTTGTTGCTTCCTCTTCACCCCGCTCTGGCCCCTCATCTTCAACGCGAAGGCGACTCCCTAACACCAATTCCCACCCACCGTTCCCCGCACGTCCACCGCTCGCCTGACTTTCGCGCCCACCCGGGCCGGAGCAGCAGCGAAGGGTCCTAGCGCGCACACCTCAAGGCGCCGCGGCGGCTGAGCATCCCTCGCGCGACGCCGACTGGCGCCGGCCTTCCAGACGCAGATTTTAGTGGGAATGGAAGTGGGAGCGGCAGCGAATTGGGAGTTGGAGCAGATCGAGCACCCCACGACGCCATCGCTGCCCGTGGACGACAAGTCGTCGACGGTTACGACGTGCCCTATCCTATCTGGGTCTCGAGAGCAAGTGGACGACGGACTAGTCGTCTACACGACCGTCTGCAAGGCCACGGCTCCCCCGTCACCGCCCTCCTTGCATGGTCATTCACGGACCCCCGCGGCACCGAGGCACCCCTTACCGATCGAGAGGAGCAGCATGCCATCCCGGAATACGACGCGCATCTTGCGCCCCGCGTGCTCTCGCTTGAGCGGAGCGCGTCGGAGGTGATGGAAGAAAGCCAAAGAAAGCCAGCCCGTTTTTCGAAGCGCAGCAAATGAGCCACCGCGCTGCTTCTCTCCTCTATGCATCGAATCCCCTCTCCCATTCGCCGCCCATCCTCTGTCGTCGCCGTCCATTGGGGCACTGGCTGTACCGTGCACCGGCGCGTGCGCCTACCCCATCCTGCTACTTCCTCAGCACTTGCACCCTCTTGCCCCTCCGCCTCCGCCCCAAATCATCAGCACGAAGGCGAGCACTCCCTCCGTACCCACTGATTTCCGCCCACCCTCTCCTCCGTGCGTCCACCCCGCGCCAGGCCGGCCCAGGACCTTCGTGTTTCCGACGGCATCAGCCTCGAACTTCCGTCCCTGCGATCGCGATACGGCCGTACGCAGCGCACCGTCACCATCCTTCTCCACGGCCGCCTGATCGTCGCCCCCCACGCTGCATTCCCCGCCAGCAGCGGGGAGCAGCGGCAGCAGCGGAGGGCGCCGCAGCAGCATGAGGGCGTCCAGCTCTCTGGCCCTCCCGCGTCAAGGCCAAGAGGCGGCTAGGTGCATCCCTCGCGTGCCGCCGACCCTGCAAGCCACCTGGCCCCGGAGTCTAGAGTGGGCGGGAAAGGAGAGCCCGCCGAGATTTGAGTCCGACGACGGATGAGCACCTCCCGCCCCGCTGCCCCGCCCGTACTCTCGTTACGGCGTCCTCCCCCCTCCGCACTGCGCCCGCGCTGGTCCTCCCTTCTCTAATCCCGCGCGGTGCCGTACGTAAAGACGACGCCCGCTACTTCCGCTCCGATGGACGGGAGACGCAGAGGGTGCTTGACCCGGTGGGGACGTTATCCTTGCCAATGGGCTACGCGACGTACGCCGCCGCGGAGGAGCAGTCTTGGAATAAGTACTACGTATCTCCCGCCTGCGCCACCCCCGCGCGCTTCCCGGCCTACCATCGGCCTCCTGTACATGAGCTCTCGGTCCCCTTTCTGGCCCCAGCAGCCGGACCCAACACACCCCTCCGCGCTTGTCCTTCCTACCTCTCCGTCCTGTATCGCGGAGAGGCTCGCCCTTGCGAGGATGGCGCTGGGATCGACGCTGGCGGGCTCCTCATTAGGCTTCGCCCCTCACTCGCGCTCGCGCCTATCCGGGACGAATAGGGCGGCGCTCCTCCCGCCCGTGACGCGCTCCGTGTAACAGCTCGTACCCTCCCCCAAGCCCCGCGTGCGCATTCATCACACTGAGGGGTTCTGCCGCCTGGGGCGATGCCCTTCGTTTCCGTGGTCCTCTGCGCTGCCTGTCTCGTCCGCCAGCGGCGTCGAATGGGAGCTCGGATACGTGGAGTGAATGCTACCAGCAGCGGCGATATCGGAGGATAAGACTAAAGCCTCGTCGGCTCAATTTTTCCGGTATTCTGCGTATTCAAATGATACCTATTTCCCTTTGGGTGCTCGATGATTTTGCCCTCGCGCGCGCAGGCGGCACCAATCATATCCTTCGCTACTCAACAGCTATCCGCACCACCCGAATTTTCTGCAATTTGCTGAATTTGCGCTGCACAAGGCTGATATCATGTCATGAGCGCTGGTGCTTTTACTTCCCAACTCGGACTCCTGCTTCTATCCGGCTCTGACCCCCTTCAGATGTCTCACTCATTACGCACTGCTTCAGTGATTTCTCAAGTTTTTCGTTGGTCAAATCCTTTTGGCCGGATCGGTCCGTCATACTAGTCACTTCCACTTCACTCGGACCACAGTTATAACTGTATTTTTGATTATGCATTTTGTTATGTACAGATTTTATAGGTTGTTTCGAAGGAATGGAACTTTGTCATTGGAAGAGCTACCTGTTTGCGAATGATGGCTGCCACGTTGCTCGCGCCTCGATCGGGCAGCTCCCTCTCTCGCTTTCATTACGCTCCTAGGCACATTAAACCTCCTAGGCACATTAAACTGCAAATCCTTCGAACTCCGCAGTTACGCCGGTCAGAAGGCGGTCGATTGTCGGCCGTCTCAAATTTGTGCTGTAGAAGATAAGATGAGAGCTGACGGGAGCTCTGGTTGCACCGCCTTGCTCACACCGCCTTGCACACCAACTGCGCACACCGCAAAAGCTAAAGTTGGGACTCGCAAGGGAGTCCAAATTTCTGCCTCGCCTTCTTCTCCGAGATCCATGAGGGTTTGAGCGAGGAGTATTCGAAGAATTTGAACCTCAAGCTGTTCGCTGCCGTGGATCTTCCGCTCTTTGGTTCCCTGCTTCAGTTCGGTGACCATTGATCTATGTTTCAAGGCTGTAGGATGAAGCTGTATTTGGAAAGAAGCTGGACGTGAGAGTCTACATGTATCTATTTTTCGTCTACCACGCTGTCATCTCACAGCTTCCCTAGCACTACTTAAGGCAGTTCATCTCTCCTCGCCCTCGATCGTGTCTTCGATAAAACTTCGGCCATGCAATCTGAGGCAGATAGCGACAGGTCAGTGCAGCGTTTACTTGCGACGCGCGCTGACAAACTCATAGACTAATCACCACGCTGGAGACATGCTTCACTCAACTGCTAAAGAAACAGGAGGAGCAAGCCGACAGGTTAGGAGTTTTAATTGTGCCACATGTCACCTCATACTAATGGCTCTCCAGACTCCAGAAGGCCGTTGAAGCACTCAAATCAAAGCTGCCCGCCACCGACAAGAAGACCACCTTCTGGAATGCATATAAAACACTCGCAGACGAGCACGATAAAGAGTTCCAGCAAAGATATAGCACAGACCTCGACACATCTTTGATTTTCGTGCGTCCGATCTGAGTCCTCTTGCGCCTTCCCTGTTATTCATTGCATTCAAGGCTGGACTTTTTTCAGCCGTGGACTCAGCGTTCATTATTCAGATCCAACCCGAAATTACACCTCACGACACACATCTCATCATCCTCATCGCTCAGGGCCTGCTTTATATCAGCCTCTTCTCGACGCTGCTCGCCGCCCTCCTAGCAGTCCTAGGGAAGCAATGGCTAACATATTACTTGGCCGCCGGGGAGAGAGGCACGATCGAAGCACGCGGCCTCGAGCGTCAGCGAAAATTCGATGGCCTACGAAAATGGAAGTTTGACACGGTCATGCAGATGTTTCCCCTCCTCTTGCAGCTCGGGCTCTTCCTATTTTCAGCTGCACTGTCCATATATCTGTGGAGGATTCATCTTTTCCTTGCTATCATCGTGCTTTCATTGGCATCCGTTGGATTCCTTTCCTACGCCCTCTTGCTCATCTCTGCAGGAGTTTTCCTGGATTCTCCGTTCCAAACTCCATTGGCGCCTATTGTGGGTCGGTTGATTCCGACAAATATTTGGATGGCCGTGTGGGGATTTTTTAGCCGGGTCACCAAGCGACTCCGTTTGCTGATCTATTCTGCACGTTCTCTGGGAATTCACCGCCATCTTCTGCCCCTTTCCCACGGACATAGATCCCAGAGGCATAACACTTCGAGGAAGCAGCCCGAACATGTTCCGCTCTTTGACGCCTGTGCAGAACCATCACCAGAGGCCCCAGCAGTCGCGTGGATGTTGGAGACCTCAACGAATCCCGATATGGTTGTGGCAGCGGCCGAAATGGTTTCTGATTTGCAATGGCCGAGTGGAATGCATGTCAGGTCGCAGATGGTGCGGCTAATTGAAAGCTTCTTTGCCTGCTTTGAAAAGAAGAGCGGCACCGGGCCGAACACTTTCTTAACATCTGTCCGAGACGGGATGTTCCTCAATGCACTTCATCTTGGACGGGCTTACTGTGTCTTGCGTTGTGTCCCCCATTTTCCTTCAGATGATCCCCCAGTATATTGGCTTGACTGGTCCCCGACGTTTCCACCTGAACTGGACCAGATACTTCACATTTTAATGGGAAATCCCGCTCTGAATGCTATTATGCCACTTGCAACGAAATGGGCTTTACAAGTCATTCCGTCATTCCGCCATAGTTTTTCGGGCTACAGGCTACGAGTCTTGGAATGTTTCCTTCGCGAATTCAACCATACGATACCGGACCTGGACCCCCCGGGTTTTGCTAATTATCTGTTCTGTGTTAATGCATTTCTCTCCGGTATCACGACCGGTTCTGACATGGTGCGGATGGACAAGAGGTGAAAGCATTCTACTTGAAATTGTGATTACAAGCCTGATTTTAATACTTCCAGCCCCTTCACAAACCAATTATTTCAACAACTTTTCACCACACTTGCCTCAAAGCTTGCGATCGAATGTCACCCATTCAGTGCAATTTCCATGGATACAGCAACCACCATTATATCTACCACTGCCCATTTGTTGACCAAATCTGAGTCTGGACGACATTCGCAGCGGATAGTCATCTGCGACATTAAACACGTCCTATTTCATTTTTGCAGCAGCATTCCACAGAGCGATGGGTGGATTGATGTTGTAATCGCAATGGGTCTGTTTACAGAGACCACTTCTTGGATCAGGAAAGACCCGGGATGTGCAGGTGCCAGGGCTGAATGGGTGTACAGGGCACTGGTCATTATCCATACTGGGCAACATGATCAGATCCATTGGGACGAAACAACGATGAATGGAATTTCCGGCCTTTTAGCAGCCTTCCTACACTACGAAACCCCTCCAACCAAAAACCACATACCTGTCCTCGTACACGCACTCTCAATCCCCAATCTCTTCGAGAACGCTGCCCGGCTCCTATTAAAGGGCAATGTTGCAGGCTGGTTTAAAGACGTCAAGTTGAGGGAAACCCTTCAGAAGGCTCACGTGTGGGCTTCCCTCACCCGTTTTGTCCTCGAGTTCGGACTCAAATCCGAAGACACCATTTCGAATTCGATCGTTACACCACACTGGCAGTTCATTCGCATGGGTCACAATCTCACAGCCATCCGTGATTGGCATCCATATCTACACTCAGAACTGTGCTCTTGGATAACTATATTCTTTGAGGCGGGACATTGGAATCTAGTTGCCCGATACAATTCCGTCCTCAAAGATATTTGGAATCCAGGTACAGGTAGATATGTTTTCCGTGATGACACGGAGCAGGCATTGGGATTGTCCTTTGCGGTCTTGTCCAAAGCTTGGGAGGAGTACGACTTCGGGACATCAGACAACCTCAGTAAATTGAGGCCATGGTTACGCTGTACACGCAGTGCGGTGCTGAACACGGCGGTACACGGAGGACGCGCCATCCGTCCGAGTCCTGGTTTCACCACAACTTTCTCTGTGCCTCTCCGCAGTGCGCTCACGAATGCCGCTACGGCGGTGAGAGACAACGTCGCAGGTAGCGGTTCAAGTTGCGACCCGGAGCCGATATCACCGAGCCGCCTGGAAGTCATCGAATCTATCACACAGATCCTGAAGGCCATGGAAAGCGAAATTACCAATTCACATAGTGAGGAGGAGGACGACGGGACCTTAAGAGGTGACACCGACAGACATCTTGACGCATTGACAACAACATCAGCGAACACTTCCGGTTCGTCCGAGACCATCATGATAACATAACTCTGTCTGTTCTTTTGTTAATTTGGTTGAATTGTACGCAGTGCCTAATAGTGAGCACGAGTTCGGGGTAAACATGCTGAGAAAGCGAGAGAAGACTTAGAAATCCGAAGGAGGATCAAAGTAGCATTGGCTTCAAAGCTACAAGTGGCCCGTGATCCATGAAGCACAAGCAGCAAGAGCAGAAACCTCAGGGAGAAAGCATGGATGGCAAGCGCCCATCAAGCGCCCATGACATCAGCCCTTGCACAGCCACGTCGGCTTCACTCAAAAATATGTACAGGTAATGCAGGCTGCAACTTGGGGAATAGTCGGTTTGTTAATGAGACCACCAAAAAGGAAGTGGCTATCGCCTGAATTTGCAGAAGAAAGTGTGGCAACCGCAAAATTGCCGCAAAATCAAGCCACAGCCCTTCACGTTCCTGCTTCCCGCAGCCATCCCCTGCATCCGAGCCCATTGGACGAGTCGGAGGAAGTATCCCACAATGAGACGCGGTCGGGCGGCACCTGGAGAGGAGAGGGTGTGTATGGTCCGGCGACGCAGGGAGCGCGGAGAATGGAGGGAAAACGAAAGGCGGCGATGTCTCAAAAACGCCACGCAGGATCCGCACGGCCTGGAATTGGGCACGGCGCAATGTATGCGGGCGCTGCGGAGGCGGGGACAGAGAGGCTCCGAGGCGTGTTGCGCGGAGGGTGTCGCGGGCGGGAGTGTAAGCAAGGGAGGCGACACTCATTGACGAGCACGTCCCCGCCAACGTCGTCCCCAGCCCCATCCTCGTGAACGTGGGTGTGCATTGACGCCCGCTGCTGCACGGAGAAAGGGGAATGGGGAGGTGATAGACAGAAGGCGCCGATGGGGAGAGTACGCGCGCAGACAGGCGGGGAATGGCAGCACTCCGAAACTTGGGCTCCTCAGCTGCACACTCGCGCGGGAGAAGAAACCCTCGTGAGTGCAGCACGGAGAGGACCAGCGCACAGGCGTCCGTTGGCTCCCGCTGCTGCGCCCAGGAAGAGGGCCGGGGACTGATGGAGAATAGGAGGTGCCGATGCGGAGTGCGCGCGCGGACAGGGGAGTAGCGAAATGCGGATGGTATTCCGCGACTGGTGCTCCTCCACCACCCTCTCGTGCCTCGGACTCTCAGCCATGTCGCCCCACGCCCAGCTGCAAAGCGCGCGGGTGGTGGCTGCGAGCATGCTTAAGGACGAGTCCGACGACGCTGTGGATACGATCAGTATGGAAGAAGGGAGAGAGGAAAGGAGAACTGACGCGAAGGCGCTCATGAGGAGGGTCAAGATAAGGAAAGCCTAAAGGCGCGTACACCCCGCGGTCACCGCTGAGTGGAGGAGGGCCGCTCGAGTGCATACATCGCGAAGGCGGGCGTCGGCGATTGCGCAGGACGAGTCGTGCACAGCGATGGCTGCGGCGTCGGGGGTGGTCGTGCAGAAGACCAGGTACGTCGTCATCCTCCCCTCCCCGCCGCTCCGCTCCCACACCCGTTAGACACCGCGTCCCGGGCGGCGGGGCGAGGGCCCGCAGTTGCAGAGACGCGCGAGGAACCTAGCCGCCGCGGCGCCTTGTTACGGACACACAGCGCTAGGTCCTTCTCGCCCTCCCGCTGCTCCCATTGCGCGATGTGGAGCGCAAGCACTCCGTCGAGGCGGAGGTGGGAGACGATAACGCGGACGCGGAGGACGAGGATGAGGGGGGTGCGATGGCAGGGTTTGGGGGGGTGGGTCGGAGTATCCCACGTAACGCGAAGGTCGTTGGCGGGGCTGTCGCGCGGTGGACGCATGGAGCACGGAGGAAACGCAGAGGAGCTTTCCCTCGGCTCGGCTAGCGATTCGGGGCGGCGGTGAAAGGGCAAGAGGTGAGGAGGAAGGAGCGGCAGAAGGGGAGGACGCGCGCCAGTCTGTGTACGGCGCGGTGGGCGGGAGCATCTTGCACCATAAGTGGGTGCCGACGCCAACGCAGCAGATCGGGTGCGACGACTGGGAGGTGGTCTTCTAAAATCGCATGTGCGCATTCGATTTGGGAGGCGGAGGGGCCAGGGCGGCGGGGTGCAGGTATCTCGGGGGCGGGCAGGCCGGCGAGTGCGTCACGCGCGCGTAGGGGACTGGACGTGCTGCGGTGGCGTCGCGGGTGATCATGCAGAAGACCAGGTCCGTCCTCCACCCCACCAGCGCTGGACCAGGGGAAGTATCGTAGGCGTCGACGGTCTGACCGCGATGGCGTCTACGCTCCTCAAATCGCCGCTTGCACGCCCGAGAGAGGGTCCACGCCACTCGCGGCGACGCACGGGGGATGCGCAGGGCTCGGCGACGCGTGAGGGATGCTCACGGGCGCCGTGTCGCGGCGACGTGTACCCGGGGGCCGTGCGGGTGCTGCTGTTGCGGAATACAAGCACGAAGGGCGCTGGGGCGACGCTGGGGGGAGGCGATGGCGGGCGAGGATGCGGTTGTTCCGATGGGCGCTGGGGAGTATCACGATGGCAGGGAAGCGTTGGGCATACCCTCGCAAGGCGTAAAACTTCGGTGGGTCAGGCGTGTAGTGGACATGCGCGGAGCACGGAGGAGGCGGCGGTGGGATCAGCGTAGCGTGAAGGTGCTCGATCTACGCCAGCATTGGCGGTCCGGGACGGGGAAGGGGGCGAGGCGGGAAAGAGGGCGAAGAGGAAGGAGGGGGGCTTGCACCGCATCAAATTCCAAAAATCCACGAGCGGTCCTCGTCACTGGACCAAGTAGGCGTCGGCGACGCACAGCGGGTGAGGCGCGACGAGTGGTAGAGCATTTCGACCGCATCATGATCCGAATCCGGGGGGCGGAGAGCGCGATCTCATACGCGACCATCAAACCCGCATTCCGGCTACATAATTGGGGCTTAAAGCCATACGCGTTCGGGAGGTGCGCAGCGCAGGCCAGCGCTCGAAGAAGACTCCGACGAAGCTAGGATGAATGGCATCAGCAACGCAGAAGGGAGGGAAGGGGGAGGGGACCCACGCGAAGCGGAGGGAAGAACCGAGCGAAGGAGGCGAGAGGAAAGCGTGGGGGTGCTAGATGAGCTGCCGAGGATGGTGCTGCGGACGCCGTGCGCACGGGCGAGAGAATTGAGGGATGAAGGGCGAGGGTCTTTGTGGTTAGCCGAGGCGCCGTGGGGTAGGGATAGATTAGCAGCGGGTGGGATCACCGGCGTCGGCGTGACTGGAATCCGCATAATCCGACAGCGTAACAGCGTCCACCATCCCCGAAATATCAAGAGTCTCGCGGCCTGCATTCGTCGTAGTCTTGCCCATCCAGCTGCGCTTCATATTCGGATGAGAAAGGGAGACGAGGCTAGAGTCGGGCCGCTAGACGACACAACGCACGTACAGGTACGACTCCGTCATCACTGTCGGCCTGCGCGACATTCGACGGGACTCTCCGTGTTGGCCCCTCGCTTGTTCCCGCTCTACTCTGGAAGTCTAGTGCAAGGTGTTGTCTAGCGGGGCCACCCCCAGCACCGCCAGGAATACTTGAACCCCTGAGTGCGTAGAGCGGACGCGCCCAGCCGCTTTTTGCCTGACGTAGTTACACTTTCGGGTCCCCTGGGTCCTCCGCAACCAGAACACTGCGTGTTTTCAGGTGCGCGCGTGGGATCGGCGCAGTACTTGTGAGGCTTTCTGTGCATTCGATTAGCCAGCGGTACATACATAGAAATGAATGTGAAGCGCAGAATACCCACAGCTCAGGCTCATGTCGTGTAAAGTTGTAGATCCATACGTGAGAGACTCTCGAAATGATTGTGGTGAAGAGAAAAGGCAGTCTTCACGGGTTCCCACTTGGTACAGCTGGAGGCCTGCAAGTGGCTAATTGGTGTACTTGAATAGCGCAAAGAAAAAGTGGAAGCAGGTTTGACTGCCACGTAACCCAACCGTTAGGTTCATCAAATTTTGTCCGAGAAGGCCGATAAATTTTGTTTTGAATTAAGGCGATTTTGCACACACCAAATTGAAAATCTCGTGTGACCTGTGACTGAAGGACAATTCTATTGAGGAACCCCGGTTGCGGACAGAAAACCCGGCTGCGGATAGAAACTTGGAAACCCATAGATTACGGTTCCAGAAACAAAATCCTATGCAGAAACGATCACACAGAAACCCCAAAGTTCAATAATCTGTGGGTTCCCCAAGTTTCTGTCCGCAGCCGGGGTTTCTGTCCGCAACCGGGGTTTCCCAATAGAATTATCCGCTACAAATACCCATGCTGCTTATTCGCTTCTCATCCTACCCCCACCATGTCTCTCCTCGACATCCACCCTGACAGTCTCAACGATATCCATACCCGCACGGATGCATTCGAATTTTCCGATGTCGTATGTCCTTCGGGTTACCCGCAGTTCAGTCGCTGAAACGAGCGCACATAGCTGGGATACTTGGATCTGCTCAAACATTCTAGTTCGATTAATGACCGCAAGTTTCTGGCAAGTCTGGCTGAAGGATTTGGTGTATTTGTACTGACAATGCTTTCAGCTCGAGACGAAGATCGTCTTGGTGAGTCGTAGAGGGGATGCGGGAATGGGGTGCTGATTCCGGTTTAGCACAAGAACATCGAATCTGTGCTTCAGCGTGGCGAACGGCTAGACACGCTCGTAGACCGGTCGAATCACCTGTCCGCCCAGAGCACGACGTTCCTGTCCCAATACAAGACGGCAAAGAAGACTAACAGCTGCTGCGTCGTCATGTAGCCATTTATTTCGCGGAAGAGCAGCCAGGGATGTCGAGATGGTCCATCCTGTTTTGCTTCTAGTTTCACTCGCGGTGTTAGACGCCTCATCTATAAATTAATATCTCTGTTCGTATACCTTTGTATTTGTTGACTTGTAGGTACCGGGCTTCATGGTTATCTCTGCATTCACTGACCTTCACGAGGGAATCTGCAAGTCCTTTGTCTCCGGCGCCAATTTTGCGGAATTCACAGCCTCTACATAAATTAAATTTGGTCCTTCTTGCCGCCCACGCTGATTAACACCCCTGGGGCCTGATTTGTTGGATTGATAAATTCTACGTTTGTTCGTTTGTTCGGTTTTCAGATCCCTTGGTTTCGGACAATTCTATTGAGGAACCCCGGTTGCGGACAGAAAACCCGGCTGCAGATAGAAACTTGGAAACCCATAGATTACGGTTCCAGAAAACAAAATTCTATGCAGAAACGATCACACAGAAACCCCAAAGTTCAATAATCTGTGGGTTTCTCAAGTTTCTGTCCGCAGCCGGGGTTTCTGTCCGCAACCGGGGTTTCCCAATAGAATTATCCGTGACTGAACCTACGGTCGAAATAGTAAAACCAGTGTGTGGATACTCTTTTTCGGGACGGAGTATTCCATGTTACATTGGAACGGAATACCCTGATCGGACCCCCGCGGTAACCAACAGAATTCAACGAGCGAGGCACGAGTTGCGTATGTTGAAGTGTCTGCAGAGACTTAGTCCTGTTGTTAGCGCGGGGCTCCGATCGGGTTAGAAAGTTATTATGTAATTTTTCATAATCTTGAGCTCGACGCGAGCCGTTTACCACCGAAACCGTGTCATTCCACGCATTGACAGTGCGGAATGATACTTATACCTCTTCCACGGAGTTCCGCTCACTCAGAATTTCCAAATGAGGTGGGAAGTATATGTTTGCTTGCAGTAGGAAAATGTAATTATGTAATCACAGCCCCACTTGAACTATTCCATACGGACTCAAATAGTGCCCAAAAAATCAGACAAGCACATGACACCCCATTTGTATGTCAGGCATCGATATTTAGATATCTCCCCAATGCCACTCTTGTGTTTGATTTTGGACGAGTGTTTTGGTATGTATCGAGAGAAGATTACATAAAATTACATAAGATCACGTAATAAGATTCTAACCCGATCGGACCACCAACAGACTTCAACAAAGCGAGGTACGAGCTCACATTGTTGAAGTGTCTGTCTGGGAGAGACTAGCAGAGACTACGAATAAGGTTATTCACGGGTCCATTTTTTGTTCCTTTGCCAAATAAATGTATCCGCATCAAGCAGGGTGGGGGGCAGGCTCTTGTTATGCCACGCATGCATGTGTGAGGCTCCCTGAGTTGTCCCGTAGGGATCTGAGCCAGTGTTGCAGCTTAAGGGGTTAATAAGGGTCAAAATTTTGGTTAAGAGTTAAGAACATAATTAAGGGTTATTAAGGGTTATATTCAAAATTCCCATGATCCTTAGAGCCCCAGAAGGTCCTCCGACAGCCCGAGAAAATGCATCAACCACATCCCCAGTCACTAACTTCAAGGAATATATTGCTGGTAACTCGACAGCTCAACCGCGCCCTCTTCAAGAATTTAACACTCAGTTGCTCTGTGAGTAAGCGTACTTACGTCGATTTTAAGGCCTTAATTATCTCCCCAGCTGATCTTAAGGCTTAAAATTAAGGGGTTATTAAGCCCAAGGCTTAATTAAGGCTTAAACCTTAACTGCAACACTGATCTGAGCCACACAGTAATGTAAACCTAAGTAAAACAAAAAAAGGAGTGAAAAAGGGGGGAGAAAAGGGAGCTTTCGTCGGGGGGTTTCACAGGTCACTTTTTCCGGCCATTTTTACATCACTAAATTGAAAAAGGAAAAAATCCCGAGCAAAAACCAAGTAAAACCAATGATCCAGTAAAAAATGGTGGAAAAAATGGGAGAAAAAAGTGAGCTGTGAACGACCCTAATGTGGCAATCTCGTTCCAACTTCGTTCCAACCTAGTCTCTTGACCAAAGCGACCAGGCCTATACTGATTCCGACCCAAGCGGCCCAGGCCCAGTCTTCGCTCTTGTTGCGCACCTCCTATTAAAGCTCGCACCGACTTAGCTCCATCTTCGAAGCTCGTCGTGGATTCTGACCGTGCAAGCGTCGGAACGAAACTCTCGGTCTCCGACTGAGATGTCCAGCCTGTCAGGACTAGGCGCCTTTCACACGCGATACTCAGATTTTTGCAACAGCCTGAGCCTATAAGCGCCCACATGCTCATGTGACGGCATCGCCATCCGTCCAAAGCTCTGACCATCTTCCCTCCTCCCACCTCCGCAAGATGGATCTCCCCGCTGGAGAACCAAGTGACAACGTCGAAGCACCCAATGGTCCAGCAAACACAGTTCATTCTGAGCCCAGGGATACGAGATTCGACAGTTCAGAGTCCGTCGGCACTGGAGATGTTCGGAAAGGCCGCAGGGCTGGAAGATCAGCACGAGATAATGTGGGGTCTTTGGACAGAGGCAGCGAAGACAGGTGTGTGGGGGCGCCTTTCCAAAGTTCTGTATCACTCCCCTCATTTAAGCTCTGTACTACAGTTTTTATTACGCTTCCCGCGAACTCGGCAAGATCATAGATGCTCGAGCAGCGGAGTGGGCGCAAGGAGATGTGAGCAATGTCAGTGACAATGGGACAACTGATGCTCGGTCTTCCGAGCCTGAGTCGTCGGCTGAGGGTGATTCTGGCTTGGAGTCGATGGTTGGAAGCATTGAGAGGTCAGAGCTAGGTTCCTAGAATATTTCAAATTCTAACCGAATTAGACTGGTCAACGTGATAGAATTATCATTTGCCAACCTCGCCAAGCAGAACCACGAGCAAATGGAAAGGCGGGTTTTGAGTTGGTGAATTGATTTCAAAGGAATGAAAATGATACAGGTTGCAAAAGCAGTTGAGGGGATTAGGCCAAAACTGCCTGTCACCGACAAGAAGACTAATTTTTGGAACTTATACAAGACACTTTCCGACGAGCATGAGAAAGAATTCTTGGAGAAATACAGTACTGATCTTGATACCAGCCTCATTTTTGTGTGTAATTTGTTCTGACTTCCTGCTTTTTGTTAATTTACAGTATCTCACAGGCTGGTCTGTTCTCTGCTGTTAGTTCAACCTTCATCATCCAAATACAGCCGGGGCTTCAACCAGACCCAAATGATATGAACCAGGCACTCATGTGTCTTCTCACACACTCTGTCAATAGCTCTATTTTCTCCGGCCCAGATGTCATGGTTCCAGTCTCACCTCCTCCACCACATCTGGTCGTTGTGGCACAGAGCCTGCTTTATGTCAGCCTTTTGTGCATTCTGCTTGCCGCATTTTTGGCTGTCCTGGGGAAACAATGGCTGATGTACTATGCAATGGCAGGTGAGAGAGGAACAATTGAGGCACGAGAACTCGAGCGCCAGCGCAAATTTGATGGCCTGCGACGATGGAAATTTGACGCGGTGCTGCAGATGTTCCCAGTTCTGCTGCAGCTCTCACTTCTCCTGTTTGGGGCTGCTCTCTCGATCTACCTGTGGACGGTCCATCACTCTCTCACGATCATTGTGCTTAGCTTGACATCAGTGGGCTATCTCAGCTACATCTCCCTCCTCCTTTCTGCTGCGGTTTACCCAGATTCCCCATTTCAAACTCCCCTTGCACCTTTCGTTCAACAGCTCATTCCAAAAACTCTCTGGATCAAGGGAAGGAGATTTTTCAGTTGGGTAGCACCACTGCCTCTTCACTTCATCCAGCAGCTACTCTGCTTGTTCTCCCTACATCCAAGGGCCACATCAGCTTCTGCCCCATTCCCACCAGCAAATATCAACACATCAGGAACCACCTCTGCTTTTTGATCTCTTTTTGCTAAAACCAACACCTGCGGTCCCCGCTGTCGCTTGGGTCCTAGAGACCTCCACTGATCCCAGTATGATTGTTGTTACAGCAGAAATGTCTGTTGACCTGCAATGGCCGAGTAACATGCATCTCAAACCACAGATGAACAAGTTGCTTGACAGCTTCCTTGCCTGCTTTAATATTGAACTCCCTGAGGCTGTGTCAACAAAATTACTACTCACTAATGATGACAAGTTTCATGCAGTTTCATCTGGACCTGTTATCTTTGGGGAAAAAAGCAAGCCGCGCCTAGAAACTATTCAAGATCGAATGGCTGCCCATGCAGCTTCCATTGGACAGGCTTATTGTGTCTTGTGTTGTGTCCCTCAACCCCGAGAATCTGGTGAATATGTGGAACCTCCCTTCAGTTGGGTCCAGCGGTCCTGGTCGGATGAGAACAAGTTTCCACCTGAGGTGGAAAATGTACTTCACATTTGATATGGTACGGTCTCTTCACACTGGGACATGTGGCAATCCAGAAATTGGCTTCTACGTGTCATTCCAACAGTTCAATTCAAAAGAAGGACGAAAGGCTCTTGGTTTTGGGGAATTTGCTTAACAGCCTCCTCTCACCCTGGTTTGGGGCTGCCAATCCCCATGATAGTTCTTGGTTTGCCAATTACCTGTTCTGTGTCAATACCCTTCTGCCTGGTACAAATAGTCACAACATGGTATGGGTAGACAAGAGGTAGGAAGTCATTTAAAATCATGCATTACCACCCTGATTGGATCCCTTTCCAGCCCGTTCGAGGAAAAACTCTTTGAATACCTTTTCAAGATATCTGCCTCGATGCTCGCAACAGGTCAGATTAAGATGGATACAACAACTAGGATTATATGGACTACTGGTCAGCTAGCGGTAAACTCTGACAAGATCCACCATGAGCAGGTTTATCGATCTATAGTCTATCGTTTCCCGAGGGGGTTGCCTCCATCAGAATTATCACTGAATGTTATCTTAACAAGTGGTGTCCTGACCGGAACCTGCACTCCCACAGATGTAGTGGAACTTGATTCTGGTTGGCTATCTGCAACGCTGCAAACACCCGGAATTCATCATCCTGTCGAATATCAGGGCCATTCGAATAGTATAACAGCAGCCTCAATTACTGGCCTTCTAGAAGACCTTATTGGGATCAATTTCCCCTCCGTTGAGCTTCACCCAGCCTACCACCCCATAAAATACCGACCTCCTTCAGAGGAACACATAGATGTGTTAGTCCGTGCTCTCTCACTTCCCGGTGTCATTTCCGAAAAGGCTACTCACCTTCTGCTCCCCAACAATGTTGCAGCCTGGTTTAAACACGGTCCAATCAACAAAACAACCTCCATGTGGTCTTCGCTCATTCGAATAACTGTCAACTGTGAGAACGGTAGATCCTTTGGCCACCCAGGATCCTTAGGTCAAAGTTTTATCATATTAGGTGACACTCTTGCCATCACCCCTGAGTGGCATCCGTACATCCAATCGGAACTCTGCACCTGGGTCAACATTTTTTTTCGGCCGGAGGTTTGGAATCTTGCTGCAAAATACAATTCGGTCTTCACATCCATCTGGAATCCAAATACAGGTGGATACAAATTCAAGGATCCCTCCGAGACCACATTGGGTCTTTCTTTCGTGGCCTTGTCCAAAGCTTGGCAAGACTTTGATTTCACAGTTTCAGGGTGCCTAAGTAGCTCCCTCGCATGGTTGCGCTGTACCATCTGGACGGTACTACGAGCACAGTACACTGTTGTGCACAACAACAGATCCGTTGAAGAGATGATGACTCCCCGTTTTGTGACAGCTTTTTCAACCCCCCTACGTGATTCAATTCTCCGTGTTGCGAAGGCAGCCAGACGAGAGAATCCAGGGGACGGTTCGAGTCACTTGCCAGAATTGGCACCTGAGAATAATGCAAGTATTGCCAACATGCTGGAACGGGTGGCAAGCAAAATACCAGGGCCCACAGATGAAGAGAGTAATGATTGGGTTTATTGGATGGCTTTGCGCTTTCAGTCTCCCCGAATTCTTTCAGATTTTTTTCTCAACTTTGTGTGATGCGCTAGAGTATGTGGGCGAAATTACGTCAAATTACTGCGGGAGGCTTTTCCTGATGTGTCAGCTCTTCGCCAGCCGATCCAGACCACCGACAGCCATGAAGCGGTCCTGGCCAGGCCGTTAGAACCGAAAAAAAAAACCAAAAGTTTGAAAGCAAAACTCACGATGACAGCCTGCGGCAGCCAACCCGCAACAAAGCGAACAAGCCCAGCGTTCGACCCCCTCCAGACCGTCCCGCTCTTACCGGAGGCTAAAAGGTCGGGAACTAGCTCCTCGGCGAGGCGCTCGGGCGGCATCATGCCCGCAAGTCCGCCCTTTTCACGGGCCCAGAGGAGAATAGTATCGCCGATAGAAGCGTACCGCGAGCCCGACGGCAACGGCCTCGGTGCTTCATTGGCGATGAAGACGGTTGCTACGCCGCCGAGCATGACGGTCAGGACCGAGACTCCAAAGGGCGCGAGCTCGAGGCGGAGCGTCTCGGAGATGCGGTTCAGTCCGGCCTTGGACGCGCTATAAGCCCCTGTTTTCAATCCTGTCAGCAGCAAGCTTCTCTCGCCGAGGGAATCAGAGAAAGGGAAGACTGACCATTCCAAGCCATATTCACAACCGACCCAACACTGCTCACATTGACAACCTTTCCCCGCGCCGCGATGATGAGGTCTGCAAACGCCTGCACCGTCCGCAGCGCGCCCCACAGGTTGACGTCGTGCAGCCGCGCCGCCTCGTCGACGTCCGTGTCGAGCAACGGCATCGTCAAGCCTGCGCCGGCGTTGTTGACGAGCACGTCGAGCCCAGCGGCGCCTGGCAGCTCGGCGTCTAGTATGCGGGCGACTTCCTGCGCGCAGGCGCGGACCGAGGCGCTGGAGGCGACGTCGAGCGGGAGCACCGTGACATTGGGCAGGGCCGCCAGGGCGGCGGGGATCTTGGCCGTGGTTCGGGCCGTGGCGAAGACGTGGTGGCTGGGGTCGCGGCAGGCGAGGGCCGTCGCGAGGGCGGCGCCGACGCCGCCGGCGGAGCAGCCTGTAATGAGCATCGTCTTACGCTTGGGGCTGGGGTTGTCTGCTGGTGCCATTGTCTGAGGTGTGGGGTATGTGGTGTTTCTTTTTGGATGCGGTGTGCGTCTGGGGAGTCAGCTAACTACGGCCCTCTTTCTGTTGAGGCCTTCCTAGTTGCTTAACCTTTAGGTTAGGCCACTTAGATGAACGTGGAGTTGTGTCAACGGGCCCGTCGAGGTGGTCGTTGGTCATACTTATGTTTTTTGTTTTACGGGGATTCTGATCACGTGTTTGATCGCCGTCGGCATCCAACACGTGCTCAGAGAATCCGCCGGGTTGAAATTTATGGTTGAAGGTTGGAGTCGACGTTTCCTGCGGAGATGCGCAGATACTTAAAATGCCTAAATAATTTATGGGCAGTAAAAGTACAGGACATAGCATCGAGAGAGTCCAAATCGGGGTAAAATCGGCTCGAGTTGAGTCTGATTCAAGTGACAAGTTCGTTCAATTCCTTTGGGGGGGCACCTGTATTGCACCACTGATACCAGAAATCAATTGAATTAGATTCAATACGTTTAGGAAAGGCTCTGACTACTACCTTCATGAATTCTAAGCAATCGGAGAATGCACCAAGATGTTTGTGCGGATGTACATACGCGGAATGATGTGTCATACATGGCGCCTGGAGAAGTCCAGCTCTCGACATGTGTTTATCATCATAGGAGAGCTTCAATACACAGACTAAAGAAAATTAAACTCCAAAAGACACGACCTCGCATTAGCTGTCTGATCGACGCGACGGCGCGACGTACCAAGCACAAGCCGCCCGAGGATAAAGTCTCGGACACATCGCGGATTACCTTAGGCAAGGTACAGGACAATCCCGCGGGCAAGTCCTGGTTGACCCCGGGAAAATAAGCAGGTGGGGAGGTTAAAAACCACCAAATAAGCTGAACTAAGTACATTAAGTACTTATTTCGGATCATTTTACCGTAAAATGATGGTGTTTTACGGTAAATCGGACCCCACGTGACAGCCGCGCCCCAGGGGAAACGCGCCAAAGCGCGCGTTATGCCGCGCCGGCGGAGCTGCGCCGTCCATCCACTGATGTTAAACTGCCATCCAGTGGTTCCAATCTACTAAGAGTATTTTTTATTGCATTGGAACACATCAATATGCTTAATAAGTCATTAGCACTCCACGTTGCACTTACTGGTTCCGAAAAACACCACATCTATTTATGGCAGGGCCAAATGTCGCTCGGTAGTAGATACACAACGTACGATCTGTGGTAACGCCATGGTGGATCCATAATTGCACCGTTCTCTGGCACATGCACAATGTTTTAGCGACCCACCTGTAGATGTTCTTTCCCAGTTCACACCCAGCGTCTCGCCGTCGCACAGAAAACACCGGGAAATTCAAGGTAAATTCCCTCGTCCGAGACTGAAGACTCGGTGGCAATGTCGCTAGAGTAGTACGAAGCGAATGCTCCGCACTCTGCGGAGCGATGAGCGGCCGCTGCAGAGGTATGTGTGCGCATATAAGACGATTGGAAATAAGATTATCAGGTGGGAGGAAATTTGCCTGGTATGCTCGCGGAAGGGGTGTGTGTACGTGTCCATGAATCAGACAAAGTGCGCATCTTCGTGCGCTCAGAGAATGGACGCCTGCGTTGCATGGCGCTCGGGGGATGAAGGCGGTGTCCCTGTACACGAAGGGGGGACTTCAAGCCTGCGGCGGCACGCACATGTATACGAAGGCAAACACGACGTTAGATACCAAACGCGGGGGTGCATGCCCGACTAGAGCGGACGGTCTGCATGGATTCCGAGCAGCAGAAAGAGCTGCTGTACCCCCCCCCGCATGCGCAGTGTCAACGTCGGCGATGGGCCTGCGTTTGGGTCAACCCACAAGTCAGCGGATGCCGCACGCACCCTCACAGATCGTCCTACGCCGCATTCGAGCTGGCGACTGCGGAGGAGGTAACGTGCTGGCGTCGCATTCGCTCGCGCTGGCGGCATGTGTGAGAGTCGGTGGACCATGGAGGAGCGGCACCGTTACGCCGCCTCTCGTAACGCCTGCGTCAGCAACAGCGGGCTCAGACGACGCAGCTCCGTACACACCTTCTGTACGTGCCGGAGAAAGCCCGCTGCGCCCTCGAATCGCAGTCTCGAGTGCACGGATCCCCGGACTTGAGGAGTGATAGCAGGGAGCGCCAAAGACCGTATGGGGAGCGTCGGGGGAGCCTCGAAGACGGCCACCTGCTGGAAAATGGGCGGCAGCGCAGTGAAGAGGCAGGTGGAACCCCCCCCCCCCCCCCCCGCGTCGGTCGCGGGGCGCACGGGAATGTGTGCAGGTCACCGCGACCGTGCAGGCGCGGGTGAGATGGGGCATGCGATGTGTAAACAGCAACGGAAAAATGGCACGCAGCCACAGACGCAATGCGAGTCGCACATTCGCGACTGCTATGCCCCTGCGACCTCCTGCCTCTCTGCCGGTCGCCCGAACCGCAATCCTGTTTGTGGCGGGTCCATCTCCGCTCGGGCGCAAGGAGCCTACGCTCTGCATCCGACGACGTGATTTGCCTGTGTATGGCATGTTGTTCTACGGTGTGAGTTCGTGCCCTCGCGCGGGCTTCGTTCTACCAAGGTTAGCGCGATAGTTGAAGAGGCGGACATGGAAGACACACAATGACGAACACCCGATGTAAAAGAACGCGCTGCAGACAAGGACGAGGTCGCAATGGGTCCGGCGTGAGACGTGAAAAGCACGGGCGGTGCAGCTGGAATTGCGCACCGCGCTGCACCCACACAGACACTCGGTGACCTGAGATGGTACGCAGCCGCAGACACAATGTGAAACGCGGATTCGCGGTCACTATGCCCCTGCGGCTTCGTACCTCTCCACCAGTCACACTTCCGTGGTTTTGCAGCGGCAAATGAGCACGCTCCGGAACTAGATAGCGCACCTGCGAAGGGGCGTGCGGCAACCATGACGCCGTTTCACACCAAAACACTGGAGGAGCGACAGCACGCCAGCCTGCGATGGGACTCTCCCCCGCCCTTGAGAAGCGTTTCCACGCTCGGCACCCGAAGACGCCACACGATTGGCACGCATAGCACGTTCTCGCAGGGGACGGTCCATTGCTGTGGCGGAGATTGGGGGTTTATGTCGACGTACCCATGGTATATAACCCGAGTTATCGGCCGTTTCTTCTGCTTCCGGGTCGGGAGCACGAGGACGTCGATATCTGTGCTTGCTACGCGTTACGAGCTGCCAGCTCAGCGTAGCCGCAGTAGGCCGTGCACAAGCTGCAAAGGCGGACATTGGATATAGGAAGGTTTGGGAGGAGGAGTAAGTGACCGGATTGTGTTCGAAGAAGGGAGAAGCGGTGGGCGCATTAGGGTTGGGACGCGTTCAGGATGTCGTCGAAGTAGGAGTGCGCAGATAAGGGAGACGTCGATTACAAGCGCTCTGATGTGATGAGATGGAACCAAGTAATAATATAATATTTATGTGCCCGAATGAAAGCCGCGGTCTTCGACCGCGAGGTGAGGGAGGGAGGAGGAGGAGGTGTGAGGTATTTGCGGGAGGGGTTGGGCCGCTTCGCGGCCGGCTCGCAAGGCCACCGACGTTCCAGTAAGTGGACGGGGCTGCGGGCCGGAGAAAAGGAGCGCGCGAAGCGTCCCAACCCCGTACGCGATGGAGGAATTCGGCCCCGTACGAGGCGACCGAAGAACCCCCACACGGAGCAGGGCTCTAAGAGCGGAGCTCGCGTGAGGGCGCCACTTACGAGGGCCCGAAGACCCGAAATGAGCATGCGAAGTGGAATAAACATTAGAAATAAACGATGGAGGTTACAATTAGGCGTCTGCGCCGTCAAAATTAAGTGAGGAGGAGTCTGCCTGATGTCCATGAGATGACGCGAAGGTGCGAATGCGAGAGGACCAGGCGGAAGTGATCCGGTCTGGGAGGATCTGTTCAAGGCGTCGCCAGTATATAAGAAAGCATAATGAAGTCCAACCGCCGAGCTTCATGATGATCTCGGGCTCAACGCCGGCGAGGAGTAGCTCGACGGAGCCCCCGATGCGGTAGCTGTGACCAAAAACGGCCGCGAGGTGAGCGGCGGTGTAGGCGGCGGACGTGGTGCGGAGGAAATCATCCTTGGTGAGCGGGCACCACGCGTTACGGGCGCGGAAGGCGAAAAGGGGCGCGAAGCGAGGCGGGGAATGGTTGATGGAGAGATGGTTCTTGAAAGCCCACACGGGGCAAAGGTCTGCGTCGTCTCCGACAACCTGTGTGAGAATGCACTCTGCGCCAAGTATTGTTGTTGTCTTCGTCCAAACGAGGTGAAAATCGATGACTTCGTGCCCGTTGACAACGCCGGAGGAAGTGCGCGTCTCGCGGCAGGTGTCGTGCTCGAGGGAGAGCTTGTTGGCGCTCTCGACGACGAGCTCGCCCATCCGGCGACAACCCCAAAACCCAGCCGTCGCCGAGGACCAGACGGCCGCGCCGTGGCCGGTGTCGAGGTCGAGATGGCAGCGGAGCGCGCGCAGGTGCGCCTTGGTGATGGGGCCCCGCGGCGCGCGTTTGAAGGGGACGCCCGCGCGGTCGCCGGCCTTCCTGAGGGATGGCAACCAACCCTCGTCGCCGTGCCACTCGGCGTCGTTGAAGAGGTGCCAAAGGCGCAGGCCGTTGAGCCAGTTCCTCAGACACTTCCCGGAGTGAAGGCCGACGCTGTCGGCAATGAAGGCGGCGAGGAGGAGGCGGTCCGCGGGCATCCGCGCGCGTTCACCGATGTGGAGGCGGTTGCAGAACTGGTGGAACCGGAGGAGGCCGGCGCCATACGCTTCACGGGTCTTCTCGCTGGTGGCGCGCAGGAGGGCCTGGTAGATGCGCGCTTGAAGCTCGGGGCTGACGCCGGCGCCCAACATGCGCAGATGGAGGTCGAGGCAGAAGGGCGACGTCCAAAGTAGGACGCGGCGATCCGCCGTGACGTGCGGGCGGTATATGCTTGGCTCGATCTCGTTGCCGTCTCGGGGTCTGCGCGCGCGTTTGGCGGGTAGCGAGAGCGCGGCAACGCTGCGTGGGTCTGGATGGGCATCGTCGTGGGCCAGGCTGCGCGGCGCCGCCGGCTGCTCAACGATAGGGGTGACTGCTAGGCCGAAGGGTGAGGCAGAGGTGGATGCGGAGGAAGCCGAAGTCTCGATAAAAGTCAATGAGGAGAGGCTGAAAAGCCTGTCATGGGTCAGGTGGGGCCGTGCGCACGGTGGTGCGGTAACTTACCTAGGCGCAGGCGTGGTTTCGACAGGCGTGAAGGTCAGAAGATGCGGAGGCGGGCAGGCCGATGATGAACTGGACGTGGGAGCGGGCATCGATCGAGTTAATGCGGAAGCGAGAGGCAGAGGCGATGGATGGGAGCTGAGGCGGCCACTCGTTAGGCGTGGAAACCGCCGCGCGGAGGCGACTGCTTACCTGCAAGGAAATTGATCTTGTGAGCTTGACATGGAGAAATAAGGCGCTGAATTAAAAGTCGCCGGCGACGAAGAGATCGGCGAGGTCGGGCGGGAGCTCGAAACTGCGCTTGAGTCGGTCATGGAGGGAGAAGGAGAGGATGCCACGAGAGGGGCTGTCGGCTAGGTTTAACCGAGACTCCACATATCGCAATTTGGGCACGATCATGTGATGCGCCGCGATGGTGTACGCCCGACGTGCGCAAAGGTTCATGTGAACGTTGGGGCTCCTTCCCTTGGAGAGGGCGCCGATGGCGGCCTTGTTGTCAGAATGAATGAGGAGGTGGATGTCGCGGTAGCCGAGCTGCGCGAGGAAATGGTATAGCAACTCGATGGCGATGGCCTCGAGCCAGCAGATGTCCCGCCCCTCCTGCTTCCACCCGGTGATCAATCTGAAGGCGTACCACTTGCGGCCGATGACGATGCCGATGCCCCAAGATGTTGACGCGTCTACGTAGATCTGATGGTCGCGTAGCGGTCCGATGCGGCGCAGCTGTCGGAATGCGTCTGCATCTTCGAGACGGCGGCGCCACCACTTGAGCGTGTTGAGGGCGGAGGAGGAGAGGAAGCGGTATGCCGTCGAGCTGCCGTGGTAGTACGCCATGGCGTTCGAAAATACTGGCAGTCGCGAGGGGCCGTCCCTGTGGATGAAGGCGATGTGGCAGAGCGTGCCGTGGAGCTCCTGCAAGTCGTCGAGCGAGAACTTTTGCGAGCTCGTGGCGCCGTCGATGAAATCGCAAACGCGCGCGAGGTATTTCAAGCGCTTCGGCTCGGACAGCGCGACGCGCCGGTTCGCGATGTCCCAGACGAAACCGAGGAATACGATGGAATCTTCGTACCGCTTGCCCGACTTGACAGGGTGCCACGGCGTGCCGAGCGGGGCGACGAGCTGAAGAGAGGTGTCGCGGTCGAGTCGGTAGCGGAATCCCCCGTCGGAGAAAGGGCCGACGTGGTTGGGAATGCGGAAATTGGCTAGGTCATCCTCGTAGCCGCAAATCTTGGCGTCATGCCCTGCTTCCGCTCTCCAGATGTCGACCAATGCTCTGCAAATCTGACCCGCGTTGCTGCTGGCGGACGCTGCACCGAAAGGGTGGCAGTGATCGAGGTAAAAACCATCGTCAAAAGAGGCGATGAGGAAAGGCTTGTGATCCGGCAGGACGGGGCAAGTCCGGTGGAATGCCTTGATGTCGAAAGCGCAAGCTTGCGTACCGCGCGGCGCTTCGGCGATCTGCGGGGCGTGTGAGTATATGGAGGCGATGCGGCGACATCCGCCAGAGACGGATGCGAGGATGGAGGCAGGATGCGGTGGCCTGCGCAATGCGGGGCATATGCGCGTGCGGAGGCGTTGGCATCTGCCAGAGACAGATGCGATGGTGCAGGCAAGATGCGGTGGCATGCGCAATGCGGGGCATATGCGCGTGCGGAGGCAATGGGTATCTGCCCGCAACGGATGCGGCGGATGGATGGAGGATGCGGTGGCATGCAAGTAATTGCATGCGGAGGAGGGCGCGAGGAGACGCGAAAGGAGAGAAAACTCACCAAGGTAGCGATATCAATAGCGAAGTCGAATTTTGTAGGAAAATCCGCTTTGTCGATGTAAGAGTTCACGGATCGCTGGCCCGAGGCGGCGTCGTCCTTGGAGAGATGTCGGCAGACGCGCTTCTTCGGTTCTAAACCGGGGCCTTGCTCTTGGACAACGACGAGCATGGGCGAGCAGAAAAAAGGGCCGCGGCAGATCACCTCCATCTCGGCTTGAGAAAAGGGGCCCGACATGCGACCTTTTGCCAGCTCCTCCTTCAAATACTTCTCGATTGCTTCGCGGTGCTCGTAGATGGAGGGGTTGTTGGGGATGATGATGGTATGTTCCAGCGCTGGCAGTTTTCCGAGAGGGAACCCGTTTCTAAGGTTATTGATTAATTGCGGGTAACGATGCGTGAGCTGATGCTTTGATAATTGTTCCGAAAAGATTTCGACGTTGTATGGATGGACGATCCGAGAGAAAAGTTCTTGATGGAATGAGGAGGATGGAAAATCGGGCGCCACGCGCCGTGAAACAAAAGAGCGCAAGTCTGGGTAAGAGGGTTCAGCGGAAACATTGGCAAGAAATTCGGGCTCAAGAAAATCTCGGACGCGATCGGGATCAAGCTGAGAAGGCGCCGTTGCGGAATCGCGGGCAGCGATCATCGCCGGGGAGCGCGGGGTGGCCACCGCCGCAGAGACTGCAAATGTGTAAGCGTTCGCCGGGATGTGCCGTGCCGCCCTCGCAAGGTTTGTTTGGCTGGTTACAATTCCAGCCGATGCAGATGGCTTGGTTATTGCGCACGGATTTGAGCTTGCCGTCTTCATAGAAGGAGAAATAAGCTTGTCGGTCGCTGAAGTCCTTCTGTGAGCCTTTGAAGTCTTTGTGTCTCTGGACGGTGTGGTTCTCCGTGCAGATGAGGCAAACGAGGGGGCGGCGTTCGCGGGGCTCGTTGTAGCGCGGTTTCTCAGGGTCGCGGTCACGAAAGGAATCACCGCCTCGAAAGGAATCGCGTGACGGCCAACCATTGTCGCGAACGCGCGGGCCTGTAGGCGGATCACGAGCGGGGCCGTCCTCGCGCCGCTGGGGCTTGGCGTACGCAATGGGTTGCGAGGCGGAAGTAGATGGTCCCAAATCGGACATCTTGATCGTATGCGACACCGAAAGGCCCTTTGCGAAGTTGCTCTGTGCCTTGAAAGCGTTGAGTACCCCGCCGACTTCAGATGACCAGTATGGAATGTCGAAGGATAAGTTGTTGTCGAGCACTTTGTTGCGGAGCATTTTTTCGACGGGGTACCAGACATTGTAGAGCGCTTCAAAATCGTCGAGAGCCTGGAAGAAAGCGAAATGATTGGTCAACTCTATGAAGAATGAGAAGGGGTTGGCCGCGTCGACGACCGGGCAAAGCTCATTCACGGCCGCGAGGAAATTTTGTGACGCATTTATCCACTCGAGGATGGAATGACCGTCCGTCGAGTCGTCTAGACCCCAACCCGTCTTCATCTTGTTGATATCCAATACAGCTTTCTCGGCCGCGGCGGAGACGTTCGTGTTCTTGCGCATGGGAAGCTCGGAGCCATGTTCGGTTGCCCAGCGAAGGCGCTTGTCCGTGAACCAGAAAATCGAGGGGTGAAGGCCGTACTTGATCGCGGCAAGAAAGGAGTCGGGCGTCGAGACGGGCGGACGCGTCAGCGCGTTAATCTTCGTCGTCGTACTCATCACCATGGTTCCTTTCAAGCTCGACACCTTTTCCTTGTCCGCCTTCTCGTCCTCCTTCTGCTTCTCAAGCTCCTTTGCGCGCTTCTCGCGTTCGACTAATAGAAACGCGATTAGCCTGGGCGGAAGGGGGGCGACTACCTGGTCGCAGTATTGTTGCGAATCGCGCATCCTTTCTACTTCGGCGTCGTGGTACGCGTAGAACGCGGTCAGTTTCGCGCCGACGTCGCGTGTCGTCGGGGGCGCGTTTCCTGCCTGTACGTCCTCTTCGTACTTTCTAGTCGTCCTGATGCTGGTTCTGTTCGCCATTTCCGCGTCGTAGTTGTGTTGGTTCCGTTCTTGGAGGTCCATGTCGGCGGGAATCGCCAAATCGGTCGGCTGCTTTCTCCAAGCCGCGTAGTCGAAAGAAATGTCGAGGGGAAGCGGTAAGCCACAGCGGGAGGTGACGTCGGGCATAGTGGAGATGCAGAACACGAAATTTTGGGTGTAATGGGTACTGGAGCGAGGAGAGGAGCCGAGGGCCAGGAGCGCGATGAGCGCGACGAGGAAGAGGTAATAATGATTTATTGATATACTGATCCGAATAGGATGTGGCTCGGTAATCTAATCTCCCTTATCTCCCACTCAAGCCGACTCGCTAGCTCGTCGGCTTGAGCTCACAGCTTGGCATATCACGTGTCCGGTGAAATCCGGGCATTGCCGTGTTTTACGGTGTTTTACAACGATCCTGGTAAATTAGTAGTGCTGTGTAAGATTGCCTGTGTTAGATAACATGTTATTTCTCACCTGTTATTAACATGTTAATAACATTTCTCACATCGGAGGGTCCCAGAGGCCTGTTATTAATGTGTTAGAAACACAAAATTGGTAGGAACTGTGTCAGGCCCCTCTCAGAAGAAACCCAGTAGTGCCAAAACACTGTTTCCGATGAGTAGTGTGCCAAAAATCGCCTTTCGGCGCCGAATCCAAAAGCGGTCAAAGTAATGTGATGAGCGTACTGCATCACGTCTCGGATGGTTTAATGCGGCACGGCGCAGCTCAATTCTCCCTGAGAATCTCATTGACTGTGCGCGTATCTACGACTTTTACACCAACGGTATCTCCGAAGGAAATTATTCCCATCAAGCTCATGTCGCGCTGGTGGACGTTCCCGAAGGAGCCCGGCCCACAGGCGGACACTCCCATGCCAGCCCCGGGAGGCCCCGGGAGGCCCCAAGCCTGGTTGCGTGGAGGAATGGTCCATCGACGACTTCCTTAAGTAGATTCTAACGATTATAACGCGTTATTTTCAATTATAACACGTAAATGACATGTTATAAACCCCCCAAAAAAATTGCGCTCCGCGCAGTGACGTCATGTTAGAAACATGTAATTTACATGCCCTTGTTAGATAACAAGGGCCAGTTTCAATCTCACCATTATAACTAACGTTAGATCCAATCTTACACAGCACTATAAATTAGCGTAAATAAGGCTACTTATTATGCGGAGGCGGTGACCGATGTAAGGGGCATGGCGAATCAATATTAGGGCATCAAACCGTACTACGTATTACGCCCACGCGGGAAGAAATACGCCGTATTTTTCTTACGATACGGGCCAAGCCGTACGTCTGGGTCCCAATTACTGAGCCGAACGGGACGGGTCCCGTGCGTGCCGTAATTTACGGGTTAGGCAAGTGGAAACTGAATCGGATCAAATGCACATTTTGACTTTGAAAAATCAAAGAGGCAAGTTGCATGGTCGTCAAATATTGGTCAAATAACAAAATCTTCTCGAGAAACGCGAAACACATTCATAATTGTGTCAGATCAGTTGTAAGCACTTGGCTTGCCGGCCGGCTCGACTTCGACGTCACCGATGAAACGACGTCGGCAACGTGTTTGTCCATTACAGATGTTCGGCACAGTGATTTTGGGAGGTAAGAGCCCATTGGCATCCTCTTGGCATCGTCGGCAAGTCGACTTTGTTACTGATCTTGGCTATCCATCTTTTACGCGTAAACGGCCGGTTACGGGACCCCGTTTACGGCTCAACCCGTACCGTTAAAGGTTGAAGCAACCTCGCCAACGGTACGGGGACGTAACCGTTTTTACGGGACGTATTTCCGTAAAAATGCGGGACGGTTTGAGGCCCTAATCAATATGTACATGCCCCTTACATCGTACCTGTTTTACTATTGTTTTACGACACTTAAGATATTAATTATTACCTTACGCACAGCCTTGTTCCTGTACTTATATCTCTTGGTTCATCGTAGTACGCTTCGTCGAATCAGCGCCAGTTTCGGGGCTCCCTGCCCTTGAGATTCTCGCTCTCTCTGCCCTTCGGGGATCTCGGGGCCCTGCCCCGTCACGTAGTGATGTTCAGGGCTCGGCTTCAAGCCCTAGGCCCGCCAAGCCGGGCCCTGCGATTCAACAACCCACCATTACGGAGTGCTGCTTTGCATAAGTAATTGATGATTAAATCCAAGGTATTCAAATCATAGATGAGGTCTAGTGATGGAGCGGTTGGTTGCAACAGGGCGTGTGTGATTTGAAATGCACTGAGGATAAGGGCCTAAATGCTGCGGGGAAAGCCATGACGAACTGCCTCCTCTCTCTACGAGACTCCACCCCAGTGGTTGTACATTCTATCACCCACCAGAATGCGCTAAGATCTTTTCCCCCCCCGACTCGGAGGTGTCATCTGAGCATCTCGACATCTTTGCTGGAGCCTGGCAAGTTGTCATACCCGCTGTCGCAGCGGGACGCGCCGCGCCGCCGCCCACGTCAGCGCCTCGTCAGATTTTATAGGGGGCTGATTAATAGCATTCCGTGATGGCGGGTTGTTGAATAGCAGGAACCCCCGTACAGTATGGAGGGTTGCTGATTAAAATTATCCGGAGTCAGGTCAATCAGGGTATTCTACCTCGCTTCAATGAACAAATTCCGGTGTGCGTAAAATCAATTGTAGGACGCCGAAAAGTTCAACTTACGAGTCCGCAAAAAGAAATTTCTGTGCGGCATGGTTCATAAATGTCAACACGGAATCCCTCAGTCATCCAATGTATGTTCTGGAGATTCAAATGCCAATTATTGTGATAGAAACATTCCTATCCTTGGTTTATAAAATCCTCCCCTCAGGCCGGGCCCAAGCCCAAGCCCCGGGCTTGAGGCCCTGCATGCGGGCTCGGGCTCGGGCCTGGGAAATCTGCGGCCCAGGCCGCCTTAGGCCAGACCCAAGCCCGGGTTTCCAGGCCGAGCTGGGCCCTGAACATCACTAGCCCCGTGGCAACCGAAATTGTAAACGTCGAGGTGGTCGTTGATCATACTTAGCGTACTTGCTATGCGGAGGCGGTAACCAAAATTGTAAATATCAATGATGACCTCGACACAACAAACAGAATCCGGTACCACGCAATCGAGCGGTTTTAGTTTTACGGTTTCAAATATAAACTTTAAGCTGATAAGGCCGACAAGCGGCACGACCCGAGCCAAGACGGACAACTTACGGCTGGCGCTCAGCCGTCATCCCGATTTTCTTCAATACAGTTGGGCATCGCGCTTGCTCCATCAATACTTCTCAATACCAAAATCGATTGAACCATGGGGAAAGAAATTCTAAACATAATTCCGACGGGACACAATCAGCGGGAGCCCGAACTCGGATAATTCTATTTGGCACCCCTCCAACCCTTACAGACTCGGCTATCTCGAGCAATCCCGCGTGATGTGGGCAGGGCGAAAGTGACATTTCGACATTACAAGTGCCGCTGACTGCCGTTGCAAAAATAGAAATTGCCGCTGCGTGCGGCAATACTGCCGCAACATGTCACGCTGCCGCTGTGTCACGCCTGAACCGCCGCACGCATTGCCGCATATAGCGGCAGTCCCTCGGGCACCAGTGCTGTGCTTGCCGCAGAAACGTCGCTATGAATGCTTACTGTTTGGCAGATCCCCCCGCGCTCGCATTCAGCCCCAGCCCGCCCGTTCAGTGACTACAACTCGGTGCATCGCTACAGCAGCGTGAGATCATACTATGCGTTCAAATCCTCCCAGACGTTCGTCCCACCCGCCATCATAAAACTCCGAATCCTACCGTGGAAACCTCGAAACCGTGGCTTGGTAGGAACCTGCCTCACCATTACTGTATCTCGACAGGTAGCGCGTTTAAATTCGGCGCCTGCCGAGCGGAGTTCCAATCATGTCTCCTTTCCGTTCCGAACTGTGGTCCGAGTTGTTCCGACGCGCTTTTCCCCGCATCCACCACACTTCGCCTGAGGGATACTGCCGCTTCCGATTCCGGTGAGTACTAGCACAGATTTGCGGACCCGGCCGACCCTGGCCTGACATCGGGCGAACTGTGCCGAACCAGTCTGCCGAATCGGAACCAAACCTATGGCGTCGGCAGAGGTCGACCAATATCAGGCCAGATCGGCGGGGTTTAATGACGCCCAGGAAAGCACCAGGACTAAATTGCGTGTCTTGACTGGGATGATTGACGACTTTCTCACTGGGCGGGCGACAGTGCTGTTCATTTTCTTTCGTGCTAGTGTACCCCAGCCGCTTGTTAATACAAAATTAGACCACCAAATCCAGGTCCGAACCCCGGTTGCCTCGGTGCAGAAGGAGCGGATATCTATCCAGAACTGCGCTATCTGTTGAGATATTTATCAGTCGTACAGGTGAATCCCTGCTGGTCAGAAAAGATGGCACCTATGGGCTTTTGTCCCGCGTCAATCTCCTCCTCATCGTCCTCCAGAACCCCACGCTTCTTCAACGAGAGCCGCATGCGTGCCAAGGAAAGTTGGATCTCTGCAATTGCAATACTCATCTGAATGCTTTTCTGGTCGACGGTAAGACTGAGACGCTCAAGCATTGTTTGTGACTTGTGCTCTTCAGAAGGGAACGGACTGGCTTCGATACTATCCCGCTCTGTGGCCGATTAAAATCCTGTATGCTCGCGGATTGATCAATCACGCACCTCCTCCAACCACTTTTTTATTCTCTGAGTCCCTCCCTATCTGCGAGGGTGATTGTAGCGCAGCCCCACCCGTTTGATAGTCCGCTTTTCCTTCACCAAGTGTGAGCAATGCATGGAACATAGCTAATGCAACACTTACCCGCAAACTCGGCGAAGGCACCGGCAACGATGCTGAATATCGTCCACAGCACGGAGAGCATGGCAAATGTCGAGACAAAGACACTGGTCATTGCCGAGCCCAAGGGTTTCAGTCGGGGAACAGGCCGGACATAGGGCATAATGGGGACCTGATCGCTGTCTTTGAAAATCTTCACAAACTCCTTCCACTGTGCCATCAAGGTCGCGTTAGAGGTAGAGAGGCGAGAGCGATTGGCGGATGAATAAGAATTTAGGAGGATTGCCCAGGGCGGAATTGGAGCATACACATTCGAAATGCTGTGATTGTACATCTCCGGAGATCCATAGATCTGATTTTCAAGCACGATTCCAAGCTCCAGGCGAACACGATGGTAAAGGGCTTGGAAGGTGTTCTGGAAGAAGGTGTTCAAGGAGGTCATGGCTTCCATGGGTGTATCGTCGGGCAAACCGAATACGAATGGATCCATTGGGGCAAAGACCGCCGTTGTGTTGGGGTCCAGCTGGTAAGTGGTGGGGCCCACAGGGCTGTAGGAATCCTCGTGGCTCACTTGAATTACACTGAAACGGGCCGGAAGAAAACTGCATGGTGGTTTGGTTGGAAACAAACTCTCTGCAGCCTGTGTTGCAATGCAATTGCAACATGGCTCAACAGTGGCACTGAAGGTGACGGGGGAACTCGTGTTCTTGAACTGTAGACCGGACTGTGCCCTTGGAGTATGTGTCAGTGACGGAGATCAAGCTGAAAAGTACGAAATTCACGGTACCAAAATTGGAACACCGGCGCCTGATTCATGTCAATCCACCTCGTGCACACATGAATGAGTGTTCAGAGCCTTACCGTGTCAGATGCAAGCCTAGAAAAATCATCTCGTGCCGAATCGGTGGCAGCTGGTACTGCTGCCACCCCATTCCAAGTCAATCTGAACAACGTTGGGATATGACAAGTCACGGTTACCTGTTGGTCCTTTGAACACAAATACTTTGTAGGGTGTTATATATCTCACCGCCAGCGTCACAAGACTTTCAGTGGGTTTTACTGCAATGGAAGCTGTCATGTTCGTCTACAGATGCATCAGCAGTTTGAAAAGCACCGCTACAACTTGGTGCTTACAACATCACAACCATCAGAAAATTTGTTGTTGTAATATGAGAACGACGAAACCGGGTGTGTACTGTCAACCTTGTCGAATGCCTCGGCAATAATAAATTTGAAAGCAAAATTGTTTAGTTGGATCCCATCCCCAACAGTCAGAATTTGGGGGGTAAAACCGTCCGTTGAATGTTGCAATATTCCGGGGATCATATTGCTGAGAGGGAGCGGCGGAAGTGTGTCATTCGGCCGGAACGTGGATTCCTGAACGATCTCGTACGCAGACAGCGGCACTGTAGATTTCTATGTAATATTGTCGGTGCAAGATTGGAATGCCTACCGTTAATAGCAGCGAGAACGACGGACAGCAAGAGGAAGGCGCACAAAACAACAGGGGTCGTCCACCGCCACGGGTAAGCTGACCAGAGCTCAACTGAAGGATCCTAAAGCCAAGACAAGAAGCTCACGACGCTGGGGGCTGTATCCTAGTCTATACGATACCACTGCTTTCGAAATCGGCTGGAGGAGAGGCATGGGGAGGATGTGAAAATGTGGTCCCCAAAGTCTGTGGTACCCGCGCTCTCACGGTGTGGGTTGATCATCACGCACCGAGGGGCAAGCAGTCTCAGGATCAAGTCAAAGTTAGCATCTGCCTTGGTTTGAAACCAATGAATCACACCGCGGCGCGGGATTCACCATCTGTCACCTGGGATTTTCGTCGTTCGTTGTTCCTATCAAGCGGCTCAGCACTGAAAACTGGCAATTAATCAAATAGAGCGAGGGCTTTGCTGCCACAAAATCCCGGGAGGTGGGCGCCGCTTGATTATATTGAGAATAAACGAGAATCTGTGATGCAGGTCGCCTGGACCTACACCAGTTAGCAACCAACGTCATCGAAAGCGTACTATTCTTCGTAGTCCAAATTGGATCAAGGTAAAAGGCCCAGATTCGAGAAATAAACTCGAATTCAGAGCCATCTGACCAGTCAGGGTTTCGCGTATCGCGAGGTACGAGCGAAAATCGTTGTACCGTCTGTTTATAAGTGACTAGGTTTCGCGGGCCTTGAGAAAGCTTGAATTTTGAACGCTGCGGCTGCATCCAGTCAGGCACGGACAAACGAGGCGTGAAAAGTCCTAACTACAATACTGGTGACCCCAGCACGAGCCTGTGGGAAAAGCGATTCAAAGGAGCGAAAGGAAAGCGCTGAGAAAGCGCTCCCATCACCGTGATGGCATCAACGCAGCCACGCGCCCTCCCGCCTCCTCCCGCTCTTTTCCTCACCCAGCGATCAAGCCTCCCAAATGGCGAATATCAGCCCGACAAATTCTTCACAGTACTAGTGTGGTCGTGAAGGTAACCTGTCAAATTATCTCATGCAACTTCCACGAACGTGAGCTTGAAGCTTACCAGTCTGTTGATTATCGTGTCTGTGCTCTGAGATGTAACTCAATTCAGTGTCTCGGAGAGTTTGGTAAAAATATAACTCAAGCGTTATGGGGGATGCCGCGATTATAGGTGGTCAAGAGGCGCTCGAAGACAAATGGATTTGGCAGGAACAAGAAGAGCCTGGCGCTGGCAAAATCGGGACGTGATCTTCGTATTCAGCATTATGGGCAACAGCGGGACGAATCCCACAAGTCCGCACGAGTATCGGGATCCAAGATGCGTTAATAATCAAATTATCTATAACTCGCAAACCACAATGGACGCCGCTGAGCAACACGCACAGTCACATTCCCATTCACTTCCGTTTCTTCCCCTTCCCCTTGACATTCCCCTTGCTCTCCGTCGCGATGGGCACGTCGGCAGCGCTCCCCTGCGTTGCCCCGCCGCCACCTCCGCCGGCACCCTTCCGGCGCTTCTGCCCGAAGTTCGAGCGCTCGCTCTTTTTGAGCCAGCGCTCGGGGTCCGGCGGGGGCGTGACGCCAAGCACCACGCCTGGCGGGAGGCGCACTTTCTTCTCCTTCGGCGGCGCAGGGGCCGCCGGGGCGGCCGCTACGGAGGCGTGCGCGCCGGAGGCGGATGCGGCGGGCGGCGGCGCGTCCTCGAGCTGCGTCTGCGTGGCTGTCGGGAGCGCGTCGAGCGAGTGGAGGAAGCTGGTGTTGATGAAATCGAGGTGCGCTGAGGCCGCTTGGATGTTGGTGAGAATGTCCGCCTGTTCTTCGGCCGTCTGGATCGTCGGCACAGATTAATGGAGAGTTATCAATGCGCGAGGAAGAACTCACCGGCGCCGAATCAAGCAGCTCGTTGTAGATGTCGAACGCTGCTTGGTACGACCCTTCGCGATAGTTCTTTAATGTGCGTCAGAGGAGAAACGGAGGATAAGGAGGTGACGCACCAGCTGCGCCTCGAGATGCCGCACGCCCCGCTCGTCGACTCCTTCCACGTCCTGCGACAGCGCCGAGCGCGCGTCGTCCTTCTTCTGCAGGCAGTAGAGCGCATACGCACGCTCGAAGGCGTATTGCAGCTCCTTCGTCCCCTCCGTATTCAGAGACTCGATAAGGGCGATCGCAGCCGCCGCCTGATCAGTCGTCAGCAGCAAAAATAGCTTCGTCTGCAGGGCGTCGGGGTCCGAGGGCGCGAGCCGCAGTACTAGATTCCGGGTTAATGCCAGCACGTCGAATGAAAGCAGGGAGGAGACCCACTCTTGTCGCAGGTCCTGATGGCATTCGAGTGGTGCCCGCCGTCGATTTGCGCGCAGAGGGTGGTGAAGAGATGTTTCAGCTGCTCGGGGGCAGGAAGAGGCGCTCTCGTTTTGGGCCTCGATACATGTGTGGATTTTGCGGCGGCGGGAGCCTTGGATTTCGGTGCTGGCATCGTAGGAGGAAGGTGACCGTGACCTTCCACAGCCACAGTGACCGAGGCCGTCACACCCCTGACACTCCTACACGTCAACCACGACCATCGCGTCTCGAATCGCGAACCAAGTCTAAACTCCTGGACTCCAGGAGAATTGGAACCTCAGGGTTGCATGGATGAAATTATAATATACCAGGCATGCGATAAACACCGCGATTTGACCGCCTTCAACTAAGATGCTACCTTCCAGAACGTCCTCAAGTTCCTCCAAAACGCCGGTGGTGGAGGTCTGACGTCATCCGTCCCTGAAGAGAAATCATCATCCGATGATTTTCCTTCATCCACGGCAGACAGCCTACCCTCGCTTTCTCAAGAGGCTCAAGGGTTGTTAATTCAGTCTCTGCGCGCATGTTCCGAAACAATGCGTATGGATCCAGTGGCCGCTCTTGTACATAGTCAAGAGAGCCGCTCCACGCTGTTGCAGGTCATTTGATGCACATTCTCAAACACTACGGTTGAACGGTCTTTGCTCCCACAGATTGCAGCTGAATTTGGGCTGGAAACCCACGAGTCACTCGCGTTTGCGCTCCGTCATGACAAAGAGCATATAGCGACACATATAGAGAATATCATGAACTACCCAGAAGCAAAGTTTTCTGTTGTGCGCCTGAAAGACGAAGATGCCCAGCGTTTTTCAGACGTCTTAGACGAGGTGCGTGAATATTCACTGTCAGCCCTCTTGTTGTGCTAAGGATTTACAGTACGCAGATACAAGACCTGGTTCCCAAGCCGATACAGATAGATGGCGGATGCAGCGCCTCATGCTGAAACTCTCGCAATCATCCGACAGACTCCCAACCTCACTTTTTATTAAAGGCATCTCCCAGTGCGACAGGTTTTACCGGGAACGTGGCGGATTCGGCGAGATATACCGGGCATCATTCAATGGGCTCGTGGTGGCCCTCAAGCGGCCATCGGTTTCCCTCAACGCAGAGGCCGCAGAAGAGCGGAGAGCCTATTTGGTCAGTCATATGCAGTCGTTTCACCCCTGATATTAATCTGCCCATTTTTCGCAGCGATTTTGCCAAGAAGTCCTCACTTGGAGGCAGCTCCAGCACGAGTTTATTGTGCCTTTATTAGGAATTGACCGGGTAACATTTGCGCCGCATTTGGCTATGGTATCCCCATGGATGGAAGCGGGAACAGCCCTCAACTATCTCAAAAAAAACGGAATTGGCTCCGTAAATCGACTGGTCAGTGATCCTCGCATATGTTCAATGGACTACTAATAGCTCTTATTAACCAGCTCCTCGAAGTAGCGCAGGGGCTTGCCTATCTACATTCGATGAACATAGTTCATGGGGACTTGCGCGGAGTACGTTCCTCTCTCCATTCATATGTTCACCCTACAGTTTTTCCCACCAGGCGAACATCTTGATTACCAACGACCTCCACGTGTGCCTCACCGACTTCGGACTCGCAGCATTTTCCGACAGCATCGAAACGGCTCAATCCACTTCCAACCGCGGTGGAAGTATCCGGTGGATGGCGCCCGAGCTCATTGATCCCAAGCGCTTCGGGCACGAGCGTTTCGTTCGTACATCCGCAAGCGACGCGTACGCCTATGCATGCGTGTGTGTTGAGGTAAACTGTGCATTAACACCTGCCTTGAACCGTTTTGAGATCATCCTAGTTATACACCGGTCTCCCGCCATTCGCGGGTTATTCCGAAGGTTCTGCGCTGCTGCAGATTATCGCCGGACAACGCCCCACTCGCCCAGATAAGCTCACCTCCGATTTTTTATGGGCCTGCATGACAAAACTCTTCTGGGCTGAAGATGCGCGAGCCCGTTTTTCTGTTGCAAAAGTCGTGCCATTCATGAAGTACCTTTGCATCGCATTGGTGGAAGATCTTGAAGTATCCACGAGTCGGCAGGTCCAAAGCAAAGGGCTTGTCCAGCCTACGTATAAGCGCCTGGGATACTCGGCAGAAACCAGCTCAAGGTCGTCCGGCTCAAGCTCGTCATACGCCTCCACGAGCTCTAGTTTCTGGAGCCGGAACTTCCCGCGCAGGTTCTTCATTTTGAAATCCTTAACCGAGGTTCAATTTCACGCCTGCATCCATCCACACACGCGAAGCTGACCAAACCCATTCCTCCTATGTAGGAAGCTCTAGATCTTAGTGTGCAGGCGGGAACGTGGACGACAGACAAACAGAATAGGGGCATCCTCGCACGGGCGTATCGAACTTCCAAAGACGTCTTCGTTATATTTTCGGTCAAAAAGAGTGGGGGATTTTACGGCTATGCTCGGTGTGCTATTTCTCGTATTTGTCGCAACATTATTTACGAGTGCTCAGGATGGAGGGACCGATTGCCTTGGAGACACCCGATGTTCACTGGGGTGAGCGCCAAGCGGTGACTGAGCCAAGTGAGGATAGTATGTCTGACGCCGATCTCACTGGCGAAGACCCATTGGTCGTAGTGCCTCGCAGCGGTACGTACAGTGCGCCTATCCATTTTGTCGAGCTACTGACGCTATGTGGCGCAGGTGACCAACCTTCGCTGGTAACCATCGGTGAGGGCGAGGAGAAGGGCAAGTTCTCCGACCAGCACAACGAAGATGGCTTCGCAGTGGCCCCCAGCACCAATAACACGAGCCTCGACACCGGCGCGGCGACCCTCGACCCCGGGATTCGATCCGACCACCGTCCGTCTATTCTTCTCCGCGACTAGAAACCGCTGAGCATCGCACAGAAACTGATGCGCTCCACCCGTCCGGATGGCGCATGACTGCGCCGCACCTCACGGCTGCATCCCCGCTTGTTATGGACGAGGATTCTATGTTTTTACTAGAGGAACATGTCCAGTCCATTCCACTGACGGAGCCGGGAGCATTGTTCCCAGTTGCATGGCACTCCACCGCGCGCCTCCCGTTTGATCGAACGCGGGACATTCGCAACGGTTGGAACCACAACCGAGCAGTCAGGCAGTCGCGGGATGGAACTGAGTTAGAGCCAAGCGCGGGAGAGATGCTCTTGAAACTGTGGCAGGATTCACAGCCGGTTACTCCTCTTGGATGATACACAGGCACCGCTGTACACCATCGTTCGTCGTTGGGCGCTGAATATATACGCAGATTCGAGCACCCAACCATCTTGATCATCACCCTCCATGCGCGCCTCCGACTTCACGCTGGATGAGGTCACCGCTGCTTATCGCAAAAGCTCTCTGGAACTCGTCCACGCTGACCGGCATATTTTCGATGCAACTTTGGACACAGCAAAAAGTCCCGCCTCGGCCGAGGTCAACCGCGCCAATTTCCCATTCGCCATCCCCTCCTCTCGTAACCTAATTTCCGATTCCGGAACGGAACTGCAATTAGTCATTCTCACTCCCAGGCCAATGTGCTGCATCTCGGTTCATATCATTTTCTCAACTCGAAAATCGGGTTACGGAAGACTTCTCGTACATGAGGGCAACTCGTACCGGCAGCTCTGCTGATCATGCCTCTACGACGTCACCGGCCTCGTTATGGTCCATTTCTCGTCCGATTAAATTCCACATCACGGTCAAAGATCTTCTCCGTGCGTTGTTGGTGGCTGAACGTCAACTGTCTCATTTAAGGGGCTTATTCCCGCTTCTTCTCCACACAATTACCGAGGAGACTCTCTGAGACTCCGGGCCACAACTATTTCAGTCACTCGAAGTGAAGCCTCATGTCTTGGAAACTCTTCATTTTGGGGGTCTCGACGCGCAGTCTGGGCTCACATCACGATCTAAATGGAATTCGGGTGGGACACTGCGTTCACTGGATTTTTTAATGGCCGATCTCGGTCTGGAAAATGATGCACCGCCAGCCGCGGCCCCAGTGCGTAGGTTCTCTTCAGCCTCTTGGGGTATAGGGGGCATACAGCCAACACATGACGTCTTTGTTCAACGGGGCAAACAATTTACATAATTTAGACTTCGGAATTCAAGAGGTCCAGAACGGCCAGGGCCATATGTCTGTGGCAGCCCATGAATGAAATTATAGAAATCGGTCAGTCTGTAGGGCTCTATTATCCTCTACTCGACTAACCACACATAGTCCAGGTAGGGTTGAGTCACAACTTTCGCGAGCTCCGGTGTACAATGGCAATTGTTTTGGCATCCTCAATATTCTCTCTCTCTCTTTATAACGCCCAGCCTTGCCGTTTCGCAATTACGTTTTTTAATCACCGCTTTTCCAGCCCTGTATTATTACCATCCCCTCGGACATAACGTAAATTTAGACTCGTCACCAATCTGCCTGCGAGGTCGCAACAATGTGGCGAGCACGTTGCTTTGCCTACATACGGCAAAGAGGTTGCCTCACCCAGTCGTAGGCTGGTAACGAGTCTAACGACTGACGTGGGACGCAACATGCGCATTCACATCGGCGTCTCTTTATCCGCTCAGGCTTATCTGGGATATTCGCACTCGCTTCAGCGAGGATGCGATTGGCTCCACCGCTCCACTCGTTGAAACAGATTCACGTCGCGGTTGCAGGACGTAAGAGTCTGGACCGCGACGAAGAACCGCCAAGTTTTCCCTCCTCCCTCATCCGTCATCTGGTCTCTCCGACGACCAGAGATCCTGCCATACGGCTCCACCGCTCCACACCTCTCGTACCTCTCGATGCTCTCAATGCATTGTGCAATGGCTTCCACATTCAGAGATCTCGGTGCCAAAAATCGCTTAAAAGGAACGCTGCCGGTCCTCTCCATCCTCACTCGAATACACTCTTGTGCATCTCAAGCCCTCTAACAAACCTTCAAATATGTTATCCAAGCTCTCTGTCGTCGTCACTTCGATGCTCATCGTAAGTTGCGACATGCGCGACCAGACTAACAACTAACTAATCCACCCCCAGTTCCTTGCGGCCGCCACCCCCACCACCACCACTCCCCCGGTGACGCCCCCGACGTCGCCCCAATGCTGCAACAGCGTCGTCTCGTCCACTAGTGACGCCGCCTCCGTGGTCGCCGCCTTCCTCGGCCTTGACCTCACCGGCCTCAACGTCCCCATCGGCCTGACCTGCAGCCCCGTCACCGTCGCCGGGAACAACTGGTGAGCGGTTTCGTGTTTACCGTTCGAACAACCTCATCTGACAAACCAAATCAGCGGAAGCACCTCCGTTACTTGCGACGCCCCCGACAAGGAGTGGGGTAAGTTCAACAGAGCTCCCGCCCGACCCGGATACTCAATTTAACGGTTCTTATCAGGTGGCCTCATCGCGATCAACTGTATTCCCATTACCGCCTGAGGTGGCTCGATAGGGGGAATACCGGCAACATAGGGATCGAGTCAGCGAATGAAAGATTGTGTAGTTTAATTGATAATGTATTCTACTCTCCATGGACGAATTGTAGACTTTTCGATCGGTGAGAACGAGCGGTTGTCGGCCGTTGCCCCCGACGCAGGTCAACCTGGGTTTGAATCTAGTCTGTACATCAGAGCAAGCCTCGTATACAGCCCACTAGTAAAGTGTCAACCCATTCTTTGGATAGGATTATGATGCTGCATAGCAATGTTGAACTCGACGGCCCATCGTATGTACATATGTGCTGCTTGTATTCGAATTTCTATCGGGATACGGGCGTACAGTCACAGCTTTCGTACGGCTTTAATTACATCCCGGCCGGCCCCGTACCGTCCAATCCAAGTGTCGAACGGTGTAAGTTACGGCATGGTCAAGGTACCGTACCGCATTACGGCCATATAACTGGATACGGTCGTCGGGCAGACAAGCGCCGTATTAACTGCTCCAAAGAGCTGTCTAAAAGTTGAAAAAGGGTGTGAATCGAAGCAGGAAAGACTGGACGTGGAAGGATTGACACAGTCTTTGGATTCGGGGTTCGAGACGGAAGAAATACAATCGTCCAGGCTCGGCAAAACTCGGCAATCAACCAGAGACTTCCATGTCGCCGACCAGATCAGCGTACTCCGAGTCAACGGGGACTACGCGGGGAACATCACATGGACCCTCGCGAATACCACGCGCACCGTCAGCGCCGACTGGTTCAACAACGTCGCATCCTCCACGTCGCAGCAAGCCGCCATGAAAGCCACGAGACAGGGCGGCAAGGGCGACCTCAACGTGTACTCCGTCGGGTATGTGTAAAGACTGGCATTGATCATGAGTGAAACGAACTTTAATTTTCCGTAGATTCACCTCGGGCTCGAGCGTGGTTCTCCTCGGCTACTCGAGTTCCCCTCTTCGTACAACGGCGCTCCGAAGAATAACGGAATTGTAAGCGTCTCAGTTGCTGTCATTTGTTGAATTCTGAATTTATTGTATTCTTCAGGTCCTTCTGTTCTCCAGCGTCCCCGGCGGCTCCACAAGTGGCTATAATCTGGGACGCGCGAGTGTCTCTTCTTTTCGCGCTTCATGCGCACATATTGAAAAAAATCTGCAGACTCTGAATCTCACTCACGAATCTGGCCACTGGCTCGGACTCCACCACACATTCAAGGTGGTTGTGCTGGGTCCGGCTCCTCTACCGCAGGCGACCACGTCGCCGGTACCCCCGCCGAATCCTGCGCCGCATCGGGTTGCCCCTCCAAGCGGGACACATGCAGGGGCATCGACTTCCCCGGTGCCGACCCCGTTAGTGAGTCCCCCCCCTTCTACTGCGTTGGAACGCGCATTAATTTCGACGTACAGCCAATTTCATGGACTACTCCTCCGACGCCTGCATAGCACAGCTCACTCGGGGCTAGATATTCCGCGCCACGACGCAGTTCGCGACATATCGGATGTGAACCGGGGCTGGTCGGTGGCGGGCGTCGAAAATATCATAACCTAAAAACATTAGATAATTCATCATAGCTTCTGCGGCGTTACAGTAGCGCTGGAATATAATCAAATTTGCACCTACTATCGGAGTGAGTGCGCGAGCAGGATTTGTGTCGTAATTTCTCCCAGAGAGAAGGTGATATGCATTCACATTATGATCTAAATGGAGTTCGTGTGAAACACGGCGTTCACTGGATTTTTTTAATGGCCGATCTCGGTCTGGTAGGTAGTTAGGTAGGTAGTATTACACGGCCTATGCTGTTCACTTTGCGGATTTAATCAGCCATCTATTGAAAGTGCCCGAAACCCGAAACATATCTAAATTCCGCCCTATATCTAGAATGTCAGGTCCGGATATCTAAAATATGGAATCATCTGTGAGAGAGGACTCCTATCTTGAAACTCAGGAGAGTCACTATTACGAACCTTGCATGTCTATATCGCGAGTTTTCGAGATTTCAACCTCCCAATATCTCGAATGGAAAAGACCAGCATCTAAATTCAAATTAGCACCTGTGGTCGCTGTGGGGAGCGACTTCGGGTCATGTTTTCTCGCCGTTTGGGACCGCGAGCGGGTATATGGCGGCGACGGCGGTGTCGCGTCGGTCGCCAATGCCGCTGAGCGCATCATTCGGATCATCCGGATCACTGTGCCGGTGCTTGGCCATATGTGGTTGGCGTCCACTTTCGGCCGGGTGGTACACCCGTAACGGCCCGTCCCTAGCTCGTCCATCAAGCCCGCACATCGCGGGTTGAGCCTGTGGGCGTCGGAGGCGACACATGGGGACAATTTTGATTAGGAAATCACCACAGAAGCTGAAGGACAAAAAAGTTGGAGAAAATGAGCCAGCCATCGCGTCACAGCATTGCAGCAACGGGGATCCAGGAGATACAGCCAAAGACGCTGAAATAATACCCATAGTTTAGTTTAACCATATGTTGGAGTGAAATACAGGATTCTCAGCGCTGAGGGATAGAGGGATAGCAGAGACTTGAGAAAATCCAAAGGGGAACATAAGCCCAGCTGGCATCCGGAAGATTAGAAACCTAGTTGACATACAGAAGATCAGAATCAACTGCGGGCGCCTGAACAAATTGGAAACGAAACTGGGTCAGGGCCCTTTGCACCGGGGCTTTTCAGACTTTTGACTTCATAAAGTATAACCGTGCAAAAATCCGAATAAATGCCGATGACCTCATTCACAGAACAGATAATATAGTCCACCGCGGAGCCTGGACCGAGCGCCGGTGAATGTTAAACCCTGTTAAAGCTCCAGTGACCGTTCAACTACACTGCCGAAAGCGGATGCAAACCACATATGGCCAAGCACCGGCGCGATGATCCGAATGATGCGCCTCAACCGATCTACCGACTTATGACCGACACGACACCGCCGTGGCCGCCATATATTTGCTCGCGGTCCCATAAAGTGGGCGAGCACGTCCCGTCGCTGTTCCCCACAGCGACCACGGGCGGTAATTTGAATTTAGATGTCGACGTCTTCCATTCGAGATATTGATGTCCCATACTTTAGACCTCCCGACGTGAGATTTTAGATATGGGGCGGAATTTAGATATATTTCGGGTTTCGGGCACTTTCGATAGATGGCTGATTAAATCCACAAAGTGAACAGCATACACGGCCGGTCCGAAGAATGAACGCCGGTTCCAGGGACTTTCCCAGTGTACAAAGCAAGCGTAATTACACTGTCGCCCCTGGACTCCTCTCCAACACCTAAGCCAAGCTGGCAGACCGTACAGGTTGCCCCGTGCCCCACGGTAGAGCCTAGACATTGAAAAAAAGCATGTGAAAACTAACTTGAGCTTACGCACACCTGTCAAAGATTAGTTCTACTCAGGTGGTGAAATGACGTACCGCGGCCCCAGTGTGTAGGTTCTCTTCAGCCTCTTAGGGTAGGCGGCATGCAGCCACACATGGCAACTGGGGCCAACAATTAATTTAGGAGGTCCAGAACGGCCAGGACCATCCGTCTGATCGCAACCCATGAATGAAATCATAGAAATCGGTCGGTCTGTAGGGCTCTATTATCCCCTACTCGACTAACCACACATATTCCAGGCAGGGCTGAGTCACAACTTTCGCGAGCTCTGGGCGAGCTCTGGTGCACAACTGCAATTGTTTTGGCATCCTCAATATTCTCTCTCTCTCTCTCTATGACGCCCAAGCTTGCCGTTTCGCAATGACGTTTTTAAACACTGCTTTTCCAGCCTTGTATCACTATGACCTGTTTCGGTCGGCAAAATTGACCAGATCGGCAAAATGCACCATTGCTCTATGAGTTCTCACCCGAGTCTCCTCGGGTCTTATCCAAGCGAAAGCTATACATGTAACCGTCCCAAATATAATTCTTTTTAAGGAAAACGGACGAACAAGAAATGAGCGGGGACTCCGAGTCCATCAAGGTCCATCAAACCCAGTGATTTTACCTTAAATCTTGTCAGAACGAGCTCTTCTGTGCGCAAAATCTTCTGAGTTTTCGGTGGGGGTCCCTATACATAAAAGGAAGGCACACAAAAAAACGGTGTGAAAAGAGACGGAGGACGGCTGCGGGAGAGGTCAGCGTGACAATTCAAACTCCGATAATTGCTGAGTTTACCCAAGAATTGTGGATAACCTGCCGTCCTCCATCCTTTTTCGTCCCGTTTTTTCATGTCGCAGGTCTTTATGCTACAGATAGGCCTCCCACAAAAATCTCAGAAAATTCAGAGGCCAGGCGAGCGCGTTCTGAAGAGATTCAAAGATCACTGGCTCGAGGGACTCGGGAATCCTCGCTCAATTTTTTTTTCGTCCGTTGTCCTCAAAATTTCTTTATATTCGGGATGGCTACATGTATATCTTTCGTTTACAAGATCCGAGGAGATTCGGATGAGAACTCATAGAGCAATGGTGCATTTTGCCGATCTGGTCAATTTTGCCGATCGAAACGGGTCATAGTATTACCATCCCCTCGGGCATAACGTAGTTAGGCTCTGCCTACGAGGTCACAACAATGTGGCGAGGCAGAATGGTAACGAGTTCTACGTAACATCGATTAACGTGGGACGTAACGTGCGCATCCACCCACCATTGACGTCTCTTTACCGCTTATGCTCATCTGGAATATTCCTCCTTCACACTCCTATCAACGAGGATGATTGGTTCCACCGCTCCACTCGTTGAAACAGATTCGCGTCGCGGCTGCAGTCCACGACGGAGAACCGCCAAGCATTCCCTCCTCCCTCCTCCCTCCCCGGTCACTTGGTCTCTCCGACGACCAGAGATCCTGCCATACGGCTCCACCGCTCCACACCTCTCGTACCTCTCGATGCTCTCAATGCATTGTGCAATGGCTTCCACATTCAGACATCTCCGTGTCAAAAATCGCTTAAAAGGAACGCTGCCAGTCCTCTCCATCCTCACTCGAATACACTCTTGTGCATCTCAAGCCCTCTAACAAACCTTCAAATATGTTATCCAAGCTCTCTGTCGTCGTCACTTCGGTGCTCATTGTAAGTTGCGACGTGCGCGACCAGACTAACAACTAACTAATCCACCCCAGTCCCTTGCGGCCGCCACCCCCACCACCACCCCCCCAGTGACGCCCCCGACGTCGCCCCAGTGCTGCAACAGCGTCGTCTCGTCCACCGATGATGCCGCCTCCGCGGTCGCCGCCGCCCTCGGCCTTGACCTCACCGGCCTCAACGTGCCCATCGGTCTGACTTGCAGCCCCATCACCGTCGCCGGGAACAACTGGTAAGCGGTTTCGTGTTTACCGTTCGAACAACCTCATCTGACAAACCAAATAAGCGGAAGCACTTCCGTTACTTGCGACGCCCCCGACAAGGAGTGGGGTGAGTTCAGCAGAACTCCCGTCCGACACGAATACTGAATTTAACGGTTCTTATCAGGTGGCCTCATCGCGATCAACTGCATTCCCATTACCGCCTGAGATGGCTCGATAGGAAGAATACCGGCAACGTTGGTCTGGGGATCGAGTTAGCGAATGAATGGCTGTGCAGTAGATGATGTATCCTGCTTTCCATGGACGAATTGTAGACTTTTTGGATCGGTGAGAGCGTGCGGTTGTCGGCCGTTGCCCCCGACGCAGGTCAACCTGGGATTGAATCTAGTCTGTATATGAGAGCAAGCGTCGTATACAGACCACTAGTATAGCGTCAACCCATTCTTTAAATAAAATCATGATGCCACATAGCCCCCTTCGCTCACCTTCCTGCTGACTGCTTCTCTCGTCCTCGGCGGCCTTACTATTGACAGACATAGGTGAGTTTCTACTTCATCTCACTGCTCTCACAACTCTAACCGACTTTTAGAGAATGTGCAACGCACCTCAACGACGAGGACATCACCGTCGCCGAGAGGTATTTTGACGCCAACAAGACAGAGGGCGCGAAGATTGCGAACACGGCAGTCAAGGTATTTATTCATTCCATAGTTTCAACACATTTTCTAACGCTGGCTTAGGTCTATTGGCACGTCATCAACAAGGATTCAACTTTGAAAGGAGGAAACATTCTGTCCGCGCCCCTCCTCCCTCGACTAGATTCAAAATGACATTTAACCTATGCAGAGACTCCCAAATCGCCAACCAGATCAGCTTATTCAACAAGGACTAGGCGGGGAACATCACATGGACCCTCGCGAATATCACACGCACCATCAGCGCCGACTGGTTCAACAACGCCGCACCCTCCACCTCGCAGCAAATTGCCATGAAACCCACGAGACAGGGCAGTAAGAGCGACCTCAACGTGTACTCTGTCGGGTATGTGTAAAGTCTGGCATTGATTGAAACGAACTAATTTAATTTTTAGATTCACCTCGGGCTCGGGCTCGGGTGCGGGTCTCCTCGGCTATTCGAGTTCCCCTCTTCGTACAGCGGCGCTCCGAAGGATGTCGGAATTGTAAGCATCTCAGCTGCTGTCATTTGTCGAATTCTGGACCTTGTTGTATTCTTCAGGTCCTCCTGTTCTCCAGCGTCCCCGGCGGCTCCACAAGTGGCTATAATCTGGGACGCGTGAGTGTCTCTTCTTTTCGTGCTTCATGCGCACATATTGAATAAAATCTGCAGACTCTCACTCACGAACCTGGCCGCCGGCTCGGACTCTACCCCACATTTCAAGGTGGTTGCGCTGGCTCCGGTTCCTCCACCGCAGGCGGCTACGTCGCAGACACCCCCGCTGAATCCTCCGCTCTATCGAGCTGCCCCTCCAAGCGCGACACATGCACGGGCACCAACTTTACCGGTGCTGACCCCGTTAGTGAGCCCCCTCCCTTCGACTGCGTTGGAACCCGCATTAATTTCGACGTACAGCCAATTTCATGGACTACTCCTCCGACGCCTGCATGACACAGTTCACCCCAGGCCAGATGTCCCGCGCGACGCAGTTCGCGACATATCGGATATGAACCGGGGCTGGCCGCTGGTCGGTGGCGGGCGTCGAAAATATCATAACCTAAAAACATTAGATAATCCATCATAGCTTCCGCGGCGTTACACTGGCAGTAGCGCTGGGATATAATCACATTTGCACCTACTATCGGAGTGAGCGCGCGAGCAGGATTTGTGTCGTAATTCTCCCAGAGAGAAGGTGATATGCATTCATGGAAGTCGGCGTTATCGCCGACCGAGGACATGATGGCAGACTTTCAATATATCAGAGCTCGTGCCAGAACCAGGCGTCCGCACTGACAATAGCTGAAAATAGCAATTCGGACGATCCATTTGGGTTGCGAAACCGCGCATAGGCGATCCGCGGCGGGAGGAAGGCGCAGCTCGTTCATGCCCGCCCTCGCGAATGGAATTAAGAGGCCAAATCTCAGCTAAGTGAGGCATCGTCGAGGACGGGGGGCTGGCCAACGGTGACGTAGGGATGGAGATAAAGGTCGGCATGGGCAGAAGCCAGGGAAGTTTCCCAGTAGGTTCTTCGCTTTGAGATTCAATTCACGTGTGCATACACACTGGTATCAAGGTCCAGATCTGCGTGGGACGTGAGCGACAGATAGAGCGTTCTCAATCAGCGAATAGGTCTTCCGGCGTTCCTTTCTGGACGAGAATCGCCTGAAACGAGGTTCAAAGACTGCCCAGTGGCATGGCAGACGGGCTGGATGCTGGGGCAACTGCGCCCTGCTTCCGCGACGGCGAAAAGCCCACCCCCACCCCACAGCAGCATTCCACCACAGGCGTGACAATCGCAATGCCTAGAGCCACACCCGAGAATTTAGGCAGCCGTCGGGACTCGGGGGTGAGCCAGGGCGGGGCGGGTGAGGTGCTCTCGAACTGGCATGATTCATAGACGGTTACACTTCTTGGATGAGATACAGGCGTCGCCATGCGGTACATCGTCTTTCGTCCTTTTGCGACTTCACGAGAGAGACACGCATCTGGCGCTTCTGAATGCAGATGTAAGCATGTGGAACCCCACAAAGAAGTCTATCGATTAGCAGTGTGTAAGAGTGTAGATAGCGCGCCGGCGTATAGATATTTCAGAGATCTGAGAGATCCGCCTCTCGTCTTAGCTTGGCAGGGTATGTAATCCGGGCGACATCAGCAACTCTGCGGTCACTCGCGGCCGGTAAGATGCCTTCAATTTTGAAGCTCCCTGTAGACGAATATGAGCGCGCGAAAGATGGGCGGTGTGGAAGGGATGCGTTACACTTGTAGTGGCCCTGCACCCTAGCGTGGTATTCAAACCACACCCAGCCTTTTGCGATGCCTTTGCACAGTGAGGCGGGCTTTCCAGGAAACTGCGTAAGACGTTAGCAGCGAACGAGTTGGGCGATAGTGACACTCACCTGCCCGTCGTTCGTCACGATCTTATAAGGTTCCGTCCCGTAGTTCTCCTCCACTGCTGCTTGAAGAGCTCCCCAGCCGGGCACTGGTGGCCGCTAGATTGATGAATGGGCGCTAAACTGGACTAAGCCCCTTACCACTTTGCAGCTGGTCGGAACTCAGATACGAGCATGAACCAGGCGCGGCAGACACGAGCGCATATGGCAGGATGAGTAAGAGAACCCAATATAGTACCCAGAGCATCGACGAAGTGAAAGCAAAGCTTCCGGTGTACGCATCTGATCGAAGTCCTTTTTCGGTGTTTGCTGCAGCTTGGCAGCCCTCGCTTACGGCATCTCGGCAACTTTCATCACCACTATCTCAGCCTTTCAGACTTCTCTTCTACTAGTACAATTGCTCCGCTCGACGTACGGCAGGCCCCATGAAGCTCCTTTAAAAGCTTTTTCGCGAAGATTGTCCAATTTGGCCTCAAAAATCCTAAACGGATTGATTTGAACGGACAACCTGGCCCCCAGCATTTTCGTTTGATTTTCGTAATTTTCGTTCCCGAGCGCATTCGCTGCATTCAGCGCCGTAATAATTACGGTCCGTAACAGCCAAGGCCACGGGTAGATTCGGCAAGGTGCCGGTACCTACCGGCTATCCCCGGCTAGGCGGCTGGCCACGATCTCGCCGCAGCCCGGCGAGGTTCGGCAAGCTGCCGCTACTTTTTTGTTGCTAGGTAACGGTAGCCGGCTCACTAGATCCGTGGTGCCGTGGGAGGCGGCTGGGCTCAGTAGTACACGCGGCGCTAACAACTCGGGTGATCGGCATCGGTCGGCACTGGTACTTGGTGCCGGCCAGTGGAATTCCACTGGATTCCACTGGCGTACAATGACCAGACCTTACCTCACCGATTTCCGCTGGAAACCATTGGATTTTGGTGGCTCCACTCTCGCAAAATTACCATTGTTTCCCAGTGTTTTCCACCAGTTTTCGTTGGATATCGGTGGGGCTCTGACCCAGCGAGCCGCTGATCCTTTTCGTATTCCACCATATTTCGATGGAATTGGATGGATCTCATCGGGATATTATCTCAATTGCCCCCGGTTTCTTCTTAGATGTATGGCATTGACTTCAGTTGCATATTTATTGTTCATTTCTCTCGCACTCATAGTAGGTTGATGCCAACGTAGAGGTTGGTTCATTTCTTCAATTGCATTGGCCCTCATGGTATTCCAAGTTGTATCTTGATTGTTCATACCTACCCAACACCATGTTTGCCGGATCCATTGCTCCACGACTGATACGAGGGTAGTGAAAGTCTACTCTTTCGCTTTAACCACTCACAACTGATCGTAAACAGTGCCTCTAGCTTTGATAATTGTCAATTTCTGTACCTGTACATCACTACACATGCTGGTTTAATACATGCTCCGTGCTGAATCTTTGGACAGGCACCAATGATTGCTACGTGCTTGTTTTCTACCTACGAGGAGTAATATTTGTCAGCGCATCGAGCAAATTTCCTCAGAACACCTCTGAACTGCCGCGTTCAACGTGAAATCCAACTCAACATTGAATTGAACTGTTCCGCAATTTCGGAATCACCGGAAAGTTACAGTGTTTAATCTTGCAACATTATTCAACGATGTCCAGCAGGCTGCGGTGAAATCCATTGGCATCCACTGGCGAGCCGAGGGATGGCGGTCCGGTGGTCCCGCTCTTGCGATGGGTAATGGGGTTCATTCTTCTTTTTTTATGGCCTTTTGGACTCACCATCGTTCGCAGTGTTGAATCCAACCATCAAGCTTCAATGGCTACGCGAGAACTGGTCCGCTGAAAACGTTCTTACGGCCAAGACCGCGATTCGTGCTGCGGTAATGTTTTTATCATGAGTTCACTTCATTTGCTCATGATTTCTAAGATGCTCGAGTACCGCAAGGAGGACCGCTCTCACAATAGTCCTCCCAGCGTACAGCTCCCGCCTACCGCCACTCGCCGCGCTGTTAACCCCCCGTCGGCCTCGCGTGCTGCCCGGGCGCAGTCAACCGGATTTGCCCGCCTTAATGCGCTTGCCAAGTCATTATCTGGCTCCGATCTCGACTCGGCGAGTGATTCCTCACCCCCGAAAGAGTTAACGGAGCAAGAGAAGGGCGAGGCCGAGTGCCGCGCAGTTGCTGAGGACGAGCGCATCGTCGATGAGGAGCTTGGGCAGTATGAGGCAGAGCAAATCATCGATGAATCGAGCCCGGAGTTTGAGGATCTCGACCTCCTTCGTTATTGGGAGGTAAGCTCAATCTTACGTCGGAAATGAGCGCAGCATTGACTAATCTTCAGTTGCGGCAACATCGGTTACCGTACCTGTTCCGCGTCGCCCTGGATGTTCTCCCCGTTCAAGCGTCAGCTGTTCCATGCGAGCGGGTTTTTTCTTCGAGAAAGGAGACAGACTCTCTTCGTCGCGGGAGCCTGTCTCCCGAGATGATGGAGATGCTTCAAATTCTCAAATTCATTTATCGGCAAGGCCGCATTCACTTTTGTGATGGCTTAATTGCGACGGAGGAAGAGCTCTCCATAATTGATATTGATCCCAAGATTGTAGATGATCTCTTGGGTGCCGGTCGTACCCAAGAACTCGAGGAACTGGTCAATTCTTCCTGGGGGTCCGCGTCGCCATCAGCGTCGGTATAATGTTCAATTTAATTCGAATTACAGCTCGATAACGGCTCGTAAATGTAATTATAGTATCTGGGACATTTGTATTATCATCAATGAAGTGTTCACTATCCTCTGTGCTTCTGCAGTCGTCAGCCGTATGCAGAGAACGAATGGACGAAGAGCTGTGGGAGCGTGAGAGTCGATCTTTCCTTTTACGGAAATGGACCTCGAGCTGACTCAAGGTGAGCTTGTGGAGCATCAAGGTGAACCGAGCTTGACGGGCCCATCACCTCAAGGTACCTCGACCTCAGCTCGCGGCAGCACTACCGGTGGATGCCGCTAGTGATTGGCGGACGCCGATTAGGCCATCGGCACACAACTGCCATACACCGTCCATCGATGGCCGCCGATAACCACTGATGGCCATCGGCGGCTGCCAGCGAACTTTCCAGTTCCGGGTATATAACTGCAGATTGCCACGACTCGCCCTCGCCTGATGCTGGCTATGGTGCTCTGTGGTTATGAGTGATTATGGGTGTACTGCGGCGGACGACCGCCTATACTACCTGCGCGGTCTGACTTTGGTGAGTTGGGTGGGTCAGATCCTCGCCCACAAATGTTACGTGCGGACAAGTCCTGGCAGAAGCTTCACGGGGCCTCGTCTGACCTTGATATACGGCGAAATTCCTTGGCCGCAGCGACCAGCTCTTCGGCTTGTTGTCTCGCATGTGGATCCAAATCCGCCAGAACCGAGTGTTCGCCAAGACTAGTATTTCATTACTCGCATACTCCAGCGGCCAGCGCGACATGGGCGATCTCCGCCACTTCAGTACCGGCGCTCTGTTGGCGTTTGGCCTTCTTTGCGTCACTCGCGTCCCAATAGAATTCAAAGTCCAGCGGCATTTTCTCTTTTCAACTTCGTCTGATTACACGGAATATCTGTACTTGGCTTCGACTACTTCACTGCCGGTGCATCGCTGAACCCTGCGGATGAAAAGTGTATAAAATCCGACTTCAAAATCCAACTGTCTCCAGGCTTTGGTCGACCCCTCTGACATCCCTCCAAGATGAAATTCAGTGCACCCGGCTTGCTTTCTTTCGTTGTTGCCGCCATGGCCGCCACTATACCTCAGGATACCTTCCCTCCGGGCCACGTCAACATCGTCATTGACGCTGCCTCCTACATGGCCGGTGGAAATGGAACCGTCGTGGTATGATATTTCTGCGCCATTTTGCATGGTCTCATCTATATTTCACTCAGAGCCGCGATACCGTTGTAAAGCGCAATCCCGGAGACGTGTATGTCCATCCTTTCACTCCCTTCTCACCTCATATTTCCCGATTCAGCTACCTCTGCACCGCGGCCTTCTGGTCCGGCTACTGCGTCCTCATCACCGGCGCCTTCTCCGGCGGCTGCGTCAACCTCGCTAGCGACCTCGACAACCTCGTCTCCAGCTTCGGACCGGACGCAGGTCAGGACTGCTACATGTACGAGTAAGTGCCTTCTCTTTCGTCGATCTTGTCGTTGTTTCATACTGAGGTCCCTCGTAGCGCGCACGACTGCAACATTCTGCTCGGCTCGTCAATTGGGCCCATCCGGTCCCCGGGCGGAGCAGACATGAGTCAGACGATCAACACTGGCTCCGAGGGCGGGGCCCGCCCGTTCAACGACGTTTTGTCGTCGTACAGGTATTTTACATAACGCACTTCGCCTCCGCGTTTGGTTGGTAATTATTTGCCCTATAGATGCAACTTCACCTGAGAGGAAGGACACAGTTCAATAACAAGGATTTGGCGAGATACATATGGGTTAATAACCGTACATACATATAAAACAATGCTAAACATCCCCATTCAACACTGGCAACGCACGAATACCAAGACTTTATAAGGGACACCATGACTCGACGCGCATCAACAGTATCCGACGACTTCACTCGCATTCTACTCCTTGTATAAACCCAGTTCAATCGCCTTGATTTCCAGCGCCTGCACTCGACAATCAAAACGAGAAAGTAGAGAGAGAATGAGAAACACGGACCAATTGCTTGGAGTAGAAACGCGACACGGCGAAATTACCCGCCGCGAACCAGAGCTAACGCCGTGTCAATTAGATCTTTCGTCAAGGCCCGACTTCTCAGCACTCACCCCCGAATGGCCTGACGCGCGATAGCACCCCCGCAGCTCGCCTTCGTCATCTACGCCCCAAAGCGGGCTGGTTTGGTCTATAACTTTGTCCGAAAACAAGGCGCGCATATTGTCACGGATGTTTTGGTACGACGTCCTGCGCGGGAGTTAGAAGGGTAAGGGCGTAGACGAATAATACACACGCGTAAATGACCACGTCGGCCGGGAGCGACGAGCCGTCGGTGAAGACCAGCGAGTCTTCTGTGAAGCTGGCAGCTTCGACGCCCTGCTTGATCTTGATCTTTCCGTCTCTGATGAGCGCCGCGCAACCGACATCGATCCCTGTCGAGTTCAAGTCAATGCCGTGATGCAATCGAGAAGAGAAGTTCTGTACAAAATCCTGTGCGGGTGGTCAGCGGCAAATATATATACGATGAACGAGGCCAGCGCACCTCCGAATCTCTCAAACTGGAGCGGATACCCCCCGGATCCATCCGAGCCCATATTCAACTTCAACCCAGCCTCCCTCAATCCCCTGTGCGTCTCCTTCTCCGCCTCCCAGTTCTCGGCCTCCCGAGCGCTCAAGATGCGCTTCAAGAGCGGGAGCGGCGTCGCGTTCAACTTGAAGTCCGCCACATCCGTCGGCCCGTTCGCCGGCCACAGGCGCTCGAGCGCCGCGCGCGCAGTGTCAGCGCTGACGACGCACGTCGAGGAGCGCTGCACCATCGTCACGGAGCGCGCGCCGTGGAAGGACACGTCCTGGCAGATATCCGCTGCGCTGTTGCCCGCGCCGACGACAATGACGCGCTTCCCCGCGAAGGGCGCGCCGCCGTGGTAGTACCCGGCGTGGATCGTGATGCCCTTGAAGCGCTCGGACTCTCGGACGACCGGGATCAGGGGCGCACCGAGCACCCCTGCCGCGATAACGATGTGCACGGGATGGATCGTGACCTGCTGTCCTGCCTTGTCGATTACGACAGTCCAGCGCCGGGTAGCCGCATCGTACGTCGGGGTCGGGAGGGGCCGCGAATTGGTCCACACAACGAGGTCATCGGAGTCGGCGTATTGCTCAAGCCACTGGGCTAACTTGTCGCGCGGGGTAAAAATGGGCCAGTTGCGGTTGTACTGTTGATACAGTACTGGATTTGTGTTCGCTGGGTCAGTGTGGGAAGAGAAGTGGTAGATATTGAAACGTACGTTCAGCCTGCCTGTTAATAGTGTGGAGCGTGAGCGTTGGGTAACGCTCCCGCCAATTATCTCCAACTCGAGCATTTTTCTCGACAATAAGAGCGGGGATATTCATTTGCTTGAAGCGAGCGCCCACATTGAGGCCCGTCTGTCCTCCACCGACTGGAACATCTTGTCAACAGGGAGGATGCGGTTGTGAAGATGACACATACTGATGAGGACATGTGGATCCTGCTCTATCTTCAAACGCCTCTCCCGGGCGATGTCTGACCAGGCGAGGGTGTGTCCGCCGTAAACGCCATCCTCGGGGCCAGTTTCTTCGTGTCCTCTGATATCCCGCAGTCTAGTGAATACAGACGTCGCGCGCCATTCTCCCGAAGCCGTAGGATTGAGAGAGAGGTATCCCTCGCCTGGTCCAATGGCGGTCTCGAATGTGAAGCCTGAGGCGATGGTCGAGGTCGCAGCGGTGAATTCGGGCTTGAGAAACGGCCGGTCGTCCAACTTGAGACCGTGAATGGAAGCTGTGGCCGAGTTTTCGTGGAGAAATGCTGCAATCTTGGCGCGCCCACTGAGAGTGCGATTGGACCACGTAAATACGAGGACATCTCGGAGGAAGCCCTCCTCCTGGAAGCAACCGGCGGCGCTCGCAGAGTCGGATGAGGAGAGGAGGGCATTGAATCGGCGCAGCCAGGAGGCTGCGACCTCGGTGTAGTCGACGAACATTGTCGATGAGGGATGGGAAGGCATGCGGAGATGGGAGGTTCGGCGGTGCAATCATAATGTGATGGACATCTTGCTATTTACTGCAAGTCCAACCCACGGGCCACGGACATCGTTCGGGGCCTTCGGGTTTCATACGTACCACCGCAGGTGCATTCCGATCGATTATGGAGTCAAGCGGATTGCTCCGGTGGACTGCCGTTGCTCTCCGTTGAAGAATGAATGCCTTCCATATGGTGGGCGATGTGGGAAATAAGAAGAGGAAGCGGAGAGTACTAGTGATGATCAAGAGAGCCTTTGACTCAACTCTTTATAAAGGCTTCTCTTCTGCCGTCGACTATCCGAGGCCCCCCGAGGCGGGATTCGGATCAGGCTGCCGCGGAGATCCGAATGATGCGGCGGATGCCGAGAATGCCGACGTTGTTCTCAACATTACTTGCGAGTTCTCTGCCACTTGTCTGCCATTGCCAATGTCAGTATATCACGCTTCAGACATGTGTTACATCTTCGGGCGTTTCCTGGTTTGATCAGTCCGACCGGCGGCCTGCCGTGAAAGCCAGACTCCTAGAACGCACGTTGAATAAGGTCGGGGCAGTCATTTTGCATGCAACGTACAGCGGGCTCAACACACCCCAGATCTGGTTAATGCAAGCGATGGTGCTTCTGGCCTACCAAAATTATCGGCCGACTTCTGGGGCACCTTATAGTCAGGAAATGCAAACGAACACAGACGATGTATTCTCTAGGCCTATCTCTGCGACCGCGGTGAATTTTTCATGTATACCCTGGCCAAAGCTCCCTGAATTTCCTTGGCTCCCCTGCCATCCAAAATGCGCTCCAAGTTCCCACTTTACTCATGATTATTTTCTGTCGGTCGGGATTTTGTCAACGCCACCAAACTATAACGGGAGATTAGCTGGCAAGCAGAGAATACAACGGGAGGCATACGGCAAGGCCGAAGAGGGCAGTTTGAACCTCTGTCGTGGAACATCCGATTCCGAAGTTTTCGGTGCTGTTGTCTATCGGAAGCGTTAGACACCTAGAGGGAAACGAATGCTGAGGATTCCAAGTAAAAGCGGGTAGGTGGTATTCTCACGTTGTGGGCGCCGCGCAGTTCTGCGTAACGACAAATTCGCCGTCGATACAGGTCACGATGTCCTGGTTGAAGCACCCTTCCGGCACCGTACACGATATCCCGGTCCTATGTTGATTATGAGGAGGAGCCGCGAGCAAAGTGTGGAACAACAAACTTGGTTCCAACAGGGCTGGGAGGGGGAGCCCCGCGGGCAGTCGGACGTGCGGCGGCGACCAGACAAAGGGCGAGGGTGATGAAAATGGAGTACATTGTTGTGTGATTGGGTAAGAGAGTGAGGGTAGTTGGTCAAATGAAAGACACCAGGTCAAAAACCACGGAGAGAAAGGGATTAAGAAGAATACGATCTCGGATCGAAGGGGGCGAAAGAAGTAGACCGAGGAAATATGGAAGACTGAGAGCTGCCTTTAAGGATGCGGAGGCGCGCGCGCCCAAGATCCGCGTTTTTGCGGTGTGCTTCGAAATCGCATCCGCCATCAAGCGAGTCCCGACATCATGATCAGTCAAGATCTGCGTTGTTAGCTGACTCATCAACAAGTAGACTTACATGCTATGTACCGCATGATGGGTGGAAAATTCCTCTTGGCTCGTGCGTCGGTCTGCGTCGGCCGTTCGGAAAGCTTGCAGTGGGATCGCCACCCAAGCTTCGAAAATATAAAAAGAGTCAATTGTTTGGAGGAGAACGCAAGTTCCGCCAAAGTTCCCCCTCCGTTTTCGCTAATTGCATTGTTACGCATCAGGGCTGTCCAAGTGGATGCCATGCGTTACCGCCAAGACATCCCGTCAGGCTTTGCATCCGCACTGCCGGTTGAACTGGACCGGGATCGCACCGAAGCGACTAATCGACCCTGCTCTAACTTCCGCAGCAGTCGACGTGCCCTCTGCCCATGCATGAAATCATCACGACGATGAAAGCAGTACTGACAGGTTACGAGTCCAAGACTGAATCCATCAAAAACGGGGTCATAGCGCGCGGTTAGAGAAATCTACCGCATACGGAATCGGTGAAACTTTAAGATGTAAGTATCGATATGTGAGGGGCCGGACGAAAGGAGAATAACCTCACCAGGTGCAGCATCTGGATGATCGCGTCAAGCGTCCACTTGCACAGCTCGTCCAATTTTCCCTCCCAGGACTGCGGCGAGCAGTGCAAAAGAGGGTTACGGAGACCAGGCTTTGGGCAGACAACTAACGGGACTACAGCTGCTCCAGGAATCCAATTTCTGGGTGGGGTTTGAATTTGGTTTGAATGATGAACCCAGGATTAGCAACCCGTCTTCAAATAATTCGTAGGAGGAATCAAGCGGTAATCTGGAACGTGTCGAGCCCAGCGGTATTCATACCTGTGTTCAAGTTCATGAATCGTGTTCTTCTAGGCAGTTGAGAGCGGTCAGTGGCGGGCGCTTTCGGTGTTTGGTGAGCTCAATGGAACGTTGAGCGGCAAAGTCACTGGTATGCCTAGTCCTCCTGGCGTCGGTGAAAGGCCCGAAGCTCATATGGAGCGCGAGCAACAAAACTGGGGGACCACGCCCGACATCACATGGTGGTGAACAGGAGCCGGATCATCGGACCGTCTATTGTGTCATGTTGGTCCACCATCAGTTCTGACGGCAACCAACCAACCTCCTCACTACCATGGACCGCCCGCTGGAAACGATTGATCAAGCTTTCGATCCGGTAAGATGAAGACTAGTGTTGCATCTCTGGGTTACCGAGATAGACAGGGACGTTCCCTCACAAATCGTAACTCCTCAGTATCCCCTTATCGTTTGATTCGTTTCCCCCAGCGAACTATCTTTCCGCGGAAGTACCACTGCGACAATGAGCCGTAAGTCGGCTAGATGTGCAGCGCTTTCACGAATTTGACGGACAGCTATTAACACAGGCGTCTCGAATTTGCACAACCCCCACATCAACACCGTTGAAGCTTCTTACGACTACCGTATCACCCACCGCAGTGCAACCTTTGACTTTCAACGCCCGCCTTCCCTTGATGAGTCTGGAGAGTTGAGTGGGAATAGCTCCGAGACAGGGAGCCCCTTTACCGAAGCGAGGAGTCTGCCTGCGAACCGATTTTAAAACGTAAAATGTAAGCGCATCAAACCGACCAACATCGATATCACCGTCCCGTCCGTCGCGCCTCCCCTTCCTTTCGTTTCATCTTCTGCACTGGGAGCCCCGAGTCGATGCACAGGATTCTAAATCATGGGACGACGGCGAGTATTACGCGGCGCAAGCACGCGCCTTCATTAGCTTGTCCACGGCCCCCTTGCCGCTCTCTGCATCCACCCACGGCCCATAAAGCCCCCGTCCGTGGACACTCGGGTGGAAGCATTATCAGCGGTACCGCCGATCTCCAGCCCTCAGCTCGACCGCCAGTCCTGTGATTTTTCGCGCACGATCTCAATCCCCTCCCGCGCGGTTTCCCCTCCAAACTCCCATTCCTCCATTCACAATCCCGGGCAACCACCAATTCTCAGCATCCCCGGCGTCTCCACATTGCGTCCGCCGATCTCTACGGACGCCGTGAGCTAGATTATGGATTATGTGGCGTATGTGCCCCTCCTTCTGCCCCCTCCGCCCTCTCCTTCGCGTAAGCCTGTTTCTTTATCCCTGACATTTTTTTGGTCTTACATGCGGCTACAGTGTCGGCGAGCTCAGTAGCCCGGCTTGGGTTCAGTTTCCTTGCAGCTGCGTAGGATGTGCTGCATTGTGTAGGCACAACGATGTGCCGCTGTAGCATTCAACCCTCGTGTATCTCAACTAGATGTCAAAGCTCAAACTGTGCACCTCGTCCGGCGTATAAGTGCAAAAATGACGAAAATATAAATGCGCTCGAAGCATTTTGAGTGTTCCCATTGTCTCAAATTTCCGGCCCTGTTCACATCAAATCTTCCGCGCAGGGAGGCCATTAAACCTTCGCAAGCAACCTATTTATTGTGCGTCTAATTCTATTGTCTCCAATGACTGTTCAAGCCTGTCAATATGTCTCCACATATCCTCTGTAGTCTGCTTCCAATACCCACTGCCTGCCCTTTCCCGGACTCCATTGGTTTGTCTGTCCTCGATTCGATGCATGATTTGGGTCAACGCCGTGGCAGCTCCTTCCAAAATATTGCTTCGTTCTCGGAGCACATCAGGCGAGGTCTGTTCTGTAATGAGACTCCTTGCATGATTGGATGCCTCTCCAATCGCTTTGGCAAGGCGGACATACAGGTCGTCCAAGACATGTTGGAATGCCTGGGTTGCGCCATTGTGCCTGACGCTATTCCCCGGTGTGCAGTAATCGCTCCGGATGACCGTCGACGCGGTGGACTTGACGAGGAGCCACAAGCTCGTGCCGCTTCCCAGTTCCCGGAAATCGAACCCAGTCCAAACATGGGTAAGACTCGTTAGAACGAACACCATGCTCTGGACTATCGCGTCCTCCGAATGCAGCCCAGTCGAATCCGCGGCCCACACGCGGCACAGAACCATGTCGAATCGCTCCCTGCCGTCCTGGGGCTGAAGCTCCGATCGCATTTTGTAGAATGTGTCTATCCAGCTAGCCAGGTTCTGGGATATGACAGGTTTCCAGTCGGATATGCCGGAGAGCATATATCCCATCTCAAGATAAGCTGAGCCCAGACGATCCGGATTATTCCGCGCCAACTGCCCAGCAAGCGGCCAAAATTCCTCTTCTTGCATGATCCTCCACGAGGTCTGGTCATGGAGAAAGCTCTCTGTCTCGGTGATAATGCGGTGCAGGATATGGAACGCAAGGAGTGAAACAGCGTTGGTCGACAGTGACTGTATAATAACGCAAAGAGCCACCTCGGTCGGGGTTTCAAGTGGTTGTATGCATAGGAGGGCCTGTAAGAGGTCTCCGATGGTGGAACAGGTTTTCGCATCCCATTCATGCTGGTCTTTCGGGGGCTGGAGGTGCTCCAACATGTCGTAAATCCAGGGTAGGTCATCTGGCGTCGTATTGATGCTCGAATATTTGGATTGAAGGCCGAATATCAAGTAATCACGGGGTATCCTGGCAAGGGAGAGGGCAGAGAGCGCCAGGCTAACACATCCTTCGAGGGCAGATGCATTTCTGCAGAAGCTGTAAATTTCGCGGACCCGGCAGAAGGCGCCTGGTCCGAGTGTTCGATCGGTTTCTACGCCGTCGGCGAGCCGCACGGTGATGTTCACAATCCTTTCGACAAGGGCCAGTTCGATGCCGTCGGCTATCATTCGCGAGTTCAGCAGCTCGAATAGCTTGACTGTAAGAAAATCGCAGTGATCCCTACTGTGAGATTACATATCCTTTGAGACACGTTGGAAAACAGAACAGCTGGGAATGCATTTACCTCTTATTGGCAAGGCCCACGACACGCGGGGAGGGTTGAAATCCTAGGAAGGAGGCTATGCAGAGCAAATAGTCCACGTAGTTGGATGAAGTCAGGAGTGATATTTTCGCCGAGTCAAGGTCTTCGATGAAGCGAGAAAGGTTGAAGTCGGAACGAACGGCGGACTGGTTGAGGGTGTACGGGATGATACGAAGGACCCAAGCGATGACAGAAGGCGTTTGGACCCCACGGACACAATCTAAGGAGCCGCGAAGAGCGTTAAAGACCGCGCGAAGCTCATTGACCTGGGCATGATTTTCGACGCGATCCGGTATTGCGAATGTGAAGGGACGGAGAAAAAAACCGGGGTTTGGATCAGACACGTATAGATTCACGGTTCCCCATGCCAATCCACAGCGTATGGCGCGGTCCAGTAATCCCGGTCTAAGCAGCATCGAGCGGTCCTCTAAATGGATGCTAAAGCACTCCATGAAAGTCTGCTGCAACCGCGCCAGTGGCCCTTGTAGATCCAGGCCAAGTGGCCATTGTAGGTCCACGGCCATGTCGGCGGCCGATGCGACGACCTCGGGGTCAGTGGAGGTCTCTAACACCCATAAAAGGGCGGGTACGACCGGTGATGAGCTGGGAAACTGCCAGATGAAGACATCTGCCGCTTCCGGTGTTTTCGGAACATGCATGCGCTGCTTCGTCCAGAACATCGGCAGATTATTGCTCCTGAATTGGAGGAATCGGTGACATTTTGACCATCTATGGCGTAGTAGACGCGAGAGTCGAGAATAGTGGTCAAGCACTGAGAACGCAATAGTCGCAAGAGGTCGTTTTATGGCGGAAAGGACGGCAATCCACATATCGGTTCGCGGAGTCCGGAAAGGGGAGTCGGGAGAGATGAGGGGGGAAACTAGGAGGGCTGTGTATAGAATCAATCCTACAGCTGCGAGGGCAAGCACAAAGGCGGCGATCGAATGTCGAGTCTGCCACAGGTGGATAGAGAGCGCCGCGGTGAACAGCAGTAGCGACAGCTGGAGTAGGAGGGGATACATGTTCAAAACGGCCTCCAATTTCCACTTGCGCACGCCGTCCATTTTGCGCTGCCGTTCCAAGCACCTTTGTGCGATGGTGCCTCGCGCGCGCTCCCCGGCAGCACCGTAGTACAACAGCCACTGCTTTCCTAGTACGACGAGGAGGGAGGCCAACAATGTGGAAAATAAGCTGACGTATAGGAAGCTTTCGACGGTCACGGTGATTATCGAGGGGCCTGTTGGTTCTGGGATTAAAATTTCTGGTCCAGAAAAAATCGAGCTGTCGATGGTGTGGATCAAGAGGCGGAGGAGAGCTTGATTCGTCGCAGTGCTGTTCGGCTGTAGCTCCGGCTGAATCTGGATAATGAACGCGGAGCTGACAGCAGAGAAAAGGCCTGCCTGATACATAGAAGAATTTCAGATGAGGCCAGCGGTATTTAAGCGAAGAAATTTGCGCACGAAAATGAGATACGTGTCGAGGTCGGTACTGTATTTTTCTTTGAACTCGTTGTCATATTCGTCCGCCACCGGTTTGTAGGCGTTCCAGAATACTGTCTCCTTGTCAGAGGCCGGGGCCGGTTCCTTCAAGAGCGCCTCGAACGTGCTGTCCCCTTCCATCAGAGGCGGCATGATAGGAAGGATGAGCGTTACTGACCTCACCCCGATCTCATTGAGGGTACGAACGCAAGATTCAAGAGCTCTGACGAGTCTAAGGGTGTATGATACGCCGGTTAACCGTTGTGTTGCAGAAGATTAGTACTCGTCGGAGGCACACCTTTCATTGTCAGCAAAAGCTTTAGATGGTTGGTTCACCTCACCACTGACGGTTTCGAGTTGGGGAGAGAAGACGGTTTTCGACATTGGTATAGATGTTGGGGCAAGGTCAGCGCGGGATACATGTATCGTATTAAAAATAGCTTTAACAGCTTTGTCTTAGTAATTCCCAGATTTATATTGGATTGATATCAGAGCGGTATGACTAACAGATTCAGCTACGGCCCGGGGAAGCTGGTCAGATAGTGCGCCTGCTCATTGTTGCATTCGGAAACCTGGAATCAACTGGTTGGACGCAAAATGAACTGGGATCAAATTACTTGTTCGGATATTCTTCCGCCAGATAAATGTTCTGCCAACGAAAGGAAGCGGGTTGGCTAGGATGGAGTATTCCCGCTACCTTTAGGTAAGGGTTCTTATGTAGCGCCTCTTTGCTGCGGATTTTGGCAGTAGATCACATTTTGGTCATACCTGTTTGCGTAAGCACCAAATTCCTCTGAACGGCCAAGCTATGTGCCTTCGTAAACACGCTGAGTCATGTTTCCAGGCAGAGCAACCACAACGACTGTCAAGTTTTCAACCCAAACCCAAACCAGACGACGGAATCTTATCCATCCATCTAAACTGGAGCATCTTGAACGGTTCAGATTGAGGCTGAGCTTAAAAATTAATTTAGTGACTATGTGGAGAGTTCGAAGGCCAAGCCCAGCCTAATCAGCCCAATGTGAGCTAGTCGATATCGCGGCACGCCCCTGCGACGGCGAACGAGCGAATTCTGGGCCGCCACCAGCTGTATTCATGGTCATCGATTCTGTGTACAATGATTTTTGCGCTTAACCACACCTGTCCGAAACTCAAACGAGCTTGAACGGACCCCAACACTTATTCCCTTTAGGTACGGTTGTTAGGGCGCCTGGTTTGACAGGTCTAGAGCATCGCATGTTGGTCTCTTTTTGAGTAAGCACCTCTTCTCTCGCGCAAAAATCCTCCGGCTTGTCAACGGCCGAGTTCTGTGCCGATGATTGCCAAAGCTGGCTCGTAAACACGCTGAGTCGTGTTGTTTCTTTGGAAACTGTTGGGGGGAAAAAATGGGACATTCAATGCAGCTGCCTCAGCAACTCAGTATCAAGTCAAGCCTGCAGAGACTCGGGGGATATCTCATCAATGCATCTACATTGAGGTACATTTTAAACAGCTCAGATTGAACTTTCGAAATTAATTGAAGATTATTTAATACCGGCGGAGGAGTTGAAAGGGCAACTCTATCCAGCGGATAAGTCCCGTGGCCCAATGTGAGCTGGTCATCCCGTGACGGCGACCGAGCAAACTTTGGGCCGCTGTTATTTAAATACTAGGGCCGTGGATCCAGTACAATTAATTTTGGTGAAATTCCCAAGGTCTGACGTTTGATCTGCGTGAAAGTCAGACCGAATCCGGACAACTAATTGGTAGCGGGCTGTCTTGTCGGCCTTACCCGCTTTATTGTCTCCTCATTCGGCAGGACTTTCCATCGCCACTGGAACTCGGACTCACGTACCGTAGTTTGTCTGTCCGACGACCGGTTGGCGCTGATCCATTCGTGTAGGCAGGATTCATGGCAGCTCCCTCCCCAAGTCATTGTGCTGCTTCCCGCATCTTGGACTCGTACACCACTACTTAGGGGCGAGACTCTTATTATGTCTGCAGAACTTAGATTGAAATATCGTCCCTTCTGTTTTCTTTTAATGTCCTCAGAATCTTCTTCCACCCCGTTTCAAGTCGTGTGATACAAGTGTGATATCATAATTAGGCCCAGCTCCGTGCCGGAGCGAAGCGAAGGCATATCTTATGGAGTATTGTCTCATTCGGCAGGTCGGACAGAAACGCATGGGTATGTGTCAGCAGCTATGACGTCGGCGGTTAAATGGTGAAGGCTCATACAAAGAAACAAAGTGCCATCCGACTTTCCGCTTCTGCTTTCTCCTCCGACTTGAAAGTTGTAATCCAGCTTCACATCCAACGGTATGGGCTAGTTTGCCTCACTTGCAAATGTATACTCACCTGGATTGAGCTAGCCTGCACCATGTCCACACCCCAAAATTATATCAAGAAAGTCGCGATAGTCGGGGTAAGGTCAAACGAAAGGTCCTAGTCGAAAACTAGGCACTCACTGTGCGCCAGGCAGGTGGCCACATAGGCTCATTCATTGTCGAGGCGTTGCTCAAGGCTGGAAAACATCGTGTCACTGCCTTAACCCGCGCCGACAGCACCTCTAAGCTTCCCGCCGGCGTCGAGGTCAAGAACATCGATTACGAAGATCCCGCCTCACTCGTGGAAGCTCTTCGAGGCCAGGACGCTCTGATCATCACCATGAGCGCTCGGTCCCCACCAGGCCAATGCGCCCAGCTTATCGAAGCTGCCGCCACGGCCGAGGTCCCGTGGATCCTGCCCAACGAATACAGTGCCGATCCCACGGAGCAAGCGATGCAGGACGATATCCTGATCGGCGCCGCCAAAGAAGCCGACCGCAACCTCATCGAAAAGCTTGGGAAGAGCGCCTGGCTCGGCATCACCTCCAACTGCTGGTACGAAAACAGCCTGGGCGCCGGCCCCGCCACGTACGGTTTCGACTTTAAGAACCGTTCTGTCACGTTCTTCGACGCCGGTACCCAGAAAGTCAATCATAGCACTATGCCCCAGATCGGTCTCGCGGTGGCGCGCCTTCTGAGCCTCAAGGTACGCCCTGAAGGTGCCAACGACACAAGCGCTACGCTGTCCCAGTTCCGCAACAGACCGGTCTACATCTCGTCCTTTTTGCTTAGCCAGAGGGATATTTTCGAATCCGTTTTGCGAGTCACGGGAACGAAGAAGGGAGATTGGAGGATTGAACACGAGGCGCACGAGGCGCGATACGCTGCTGGGTTGGCGCAGATGAAGGGGGGAGATCCGCGTGGATTGACGAAGCTGCTTCATGCGAGAGTGTTTTACCCGGACGGATGCGGGAATTACGAGGCGCGACACGGGTTGCAAAATGGCATCCTTGGGTTGCCGAAGGAAAATTTGGACGAGTGTACGATTATCGGCGTGAAGAGGGCGGAGGATGGACTATAGTAATAGGGGTGTAAAATAACACGTTCAATAATCAATGAACGTATGTCTTGGTGAGTCGAGCGAGATCTCGCGAACGTCGGCAAGAACTGCGCGCCGTATGCGAGTGGCGTCGAACATAATTGGCTCCGAACAATATGAATCCAAGTGGAGACCCTGTCAGCGGAAAGCGAGGAGAAGCAGGAGGCTGGCAGAACAAGACCGGAGTCTAATCAAGACTTTAGCCGAGTCGAAAAATGAAATCGACACGGTCAGGGCCTACAGAGTTTGTCACTACAGAACTTGAGACTCGAGAAGCCCCATCAAGCGGATGGGCGGGGACAGGGCGCGCGCAGGATTGGGATGTTTTGGGACGGCGCGCCTGAGGGTGAAGATCCGTGCGCAGAGGCTAGCGTCCCAGTCATCCGGTGCAGCTGTAGGCGGAGGGAGGAAAGACATCGTTTACGCGTCGTGCCGCCGACAAGCGCCCATCAAGCGCCCATGATCCCATCAACACAACTACGCGCCTCTTTCCAAGATCCACCAAATTAAATTCCTTGGTGCGTACATATACGGTATTTGTACGGTATAGCTACAATGAGTGTGCGTATGAGTACGAGGGTTCATTATACAGGAGTGTGCGTGTGCGTAAGTATGATACAAAGCTCGAAAACAAAAGGAAAGTGTGAAAACTAAGAAGTAAGCAGAAAGCTACAGTAGTGAATGAGTAGAAAGAAAGTAGGGCGCACGAGCTAGCGCAAAAACAGCCCCACGGGGATGGGCTTCCGCCGCAGGCCCTCGCCGCCCTCGCTGTCCAGGCTCCCCTCGCTTCGCGCCTCCGAGTTCGCAGAGGAGTAGGACCACGCGGAGCTCGAGCGCCGGCTCGGCGTCGGGGAGGGCGAGCGGAACGGGCTCGCGCCCGGCGTCAGCGGCGCGTAATGCGACGGCGCGGGGGAGAGGGACGCGGACGCGGGGTACGCCGCCCACTGCGCGTGCGGCGAGCCCGCTGACTGCGGGGAGAGACAACGTGCCGACGCCGGCGAACGGAAGGAACTCGAGCCGAAGACGTCCGGTGACGCACACGCGGCGCCCAGCACGCTCTGCCCAGCCGGGGGGCGCCCGACGACGACGACGTCCGCGACCGTCAGGCGCTTCCCCTTCTTCTTCTTGGGAGGAGTGACGACGCCGCGCACGGCGGTGGTGCTGCCCATGGGGCGCGCGGGCGGGCGCGTGCGCGGGGCGGGGGAGGGCGAGGGGGAATATGAATTGTAATCCGAGCCAGGATTGTAATTGGGGCCGGAATTGTAGGCGGAGCCGGAATAAGAAGAGGGAGCAGAAGGGGAAGCAGACGCAGCCCCCCGCGCGCGGGAGACCTTGGGGAAGTAGCGTCGCGCGAAGGCGAAGGTCTTGGGCGTGTGCGCGGAGGGGGCGGAGACGGAGGAGAGGGTGGAGAGGGTGGAGGCGGACCAGCGCGAGCGGAGCACGGGGGCGGGGGTGTACGGCGGGGTGAATGAGGAAGTAGAGGCGCAGGGTGGGGGCGAGGGCGGGGGAGAGGGAGAGGAGAAGGACGGGGCGGCGCAAGAGCCGGAGGGGGAGGGCGAGGGCGGGAAGTGCCCGTCCTCGTCCGCCTCCTCCTCCTCCTCGTAGGGCTGCTCTACCAGTGACGAGCCGAGCGCCTCATCGTACGCGTATGCGAACCCCTCGCCCTCCTCGAGTGCGACCTCCTCCCACGCGTCCCCGTCCCCGTCCTCGACGTCGGACGGCACGCCCTGCGGCTCCGCGGGGAAGCGGCGGTGCGGCGGCGGCGAGAGCAGCGCCGCGAGGCGCGCGTTCGGGCTCGCGGGACTTGCAGCGGGGAGCTCCAACGCGCGTGTAGACGGAGAGGGGGACGCTATTGCAGGGATCAGCTCGCCGCTACCGGGCGGGGAGAAGAGAAGAGACGTACGCAAATTGGAATTGGAAATGGAGGGCGAGGAGGGCGTGAGGAGGAGCGGGAGGTACGCCGCATAATCGGCCGCGTAGTCCCCGCTCCCGCCGAGCGCCTCCGTGGGAAGCGGCGTGTGCGGCGGTGGGCGCATGGGGCGCGAGAAGTTCGTGATGGAGGTCGCGGAGGCGGAGCGCGAGTGCGCGTGCGCTGGGTGGGGGAGCGAATGAGCGGCCGGGGTCGCGGACGCCGAGCGCGCGTGCTGCGAGGGCGAGGTGGGCAAGAGCCGGGCGGAGAAGGCGCTCGCGCGGTGGAGGCGCTGGAGCGCGGGGATGATGATCGTGGACTCGCGGTTGAGGGCGCGCTGCGACGCGGCGGTGGGGAAGGACGCGGGGAGCGGCGGGGCGAGCGTGATGTACGCGCGGGCGTGCTCGGCGTAGAAGGCGTCGCCGTCGTCGTCGTCGTCCTCCCAGGCGTCCTCCTCCGCTACGGCCGCCTCGTCCTCGGGTGTAGCAACCGCCGCCGCGGGTACAGCGGGCGACGCAGACGCGGACGGCGGGGGCTTAGGGAGGGGAATGAGAGGCGGGGCGGGCAGTGGCGAGACAGAGCGCTTGTTTATTGTCAACGGCTTGATGCTCTTGCAGCGCACGATGCGCGGGGGCGGGTGCACCTCCGCCGTGGGACTCGGCGAGGGTGTCGGGGGCAGGCTGCTCGCGGGGCTCGAGCAGCTTTCCGAATCGCTCCCGCTACTGCTCCCCGCGTCGCTCCCACTCCCACTCCCGCTCCCACTCGACTCGCCCTCGCCGTCGTAGGCGGGCGGGAGCGGAAAGTCAAAGGTCTCCGCATCCGCGAAGGGGGAGTCGCACTGGAGGGCGACGCGCCACTCGGCGGGGTCGCCCTGCACGGCGGTGAAGAGCAGCGAGTTGCGCGGGATGCGCAGGTTCGAGACGCCGTGCCGCCGTTTCGCCTTGACACTGTTATGCTTCGTTGTCGATGTGTTAAGTTCTTCGGTACATGATGATGTAGGCTCCTCGCTGATGCTGGTAAGAGGGAGCGTGCTCTTTCGGGTGCGTGTGCGCGACTGGCGCTTGATATATGTGGATGCTGCATAGACGTTAGTACACCACAGACGGAAGGAGGAGAACGGCGACGCACCAGTCATTAGCATTCGTGAATCCGTCGTGCGGAGGGTGTATAGGTCGTGATGAGGGTGTCGGGCAAGGAGGTTATACTTAAGGATGAGAGACAAAAAGCACAAAAGCACGCCGCGTAATATTGATGGGCCCCCATTGTTCTCGAGGACAAAAGAAACGCGACAGAACCGACCGGCTCCGGCTCTCGGAAGAAGGCGAGGTCTCACAATAGGGCTGGGCCTCTTCGGAGGCTTGCGTGCGCTCTCGACTCGGAGCCCTGCCTCCTACTCATCGCGGCGAAGGAAGTTCTGCCTTTTTCCCCGGCCGAGGCGACGGAATCGATGAAACGACAGAGAAGGTTGACGCAGGGAAGAGCATGACTGCATGCTGTATTGTGAAGCGTAGACCACCCAGTCCGGGATCTGTCGTTGACTTGGCTCGGTGGGAGGCGCAAAAAAAACAGGCGTCGGGTGGGCGGGAACCGTTTCGGGAGAACAATGGGGCACGTGACTATGTGCACTGCCATTGCACTGCCACCGGCTAACTTCTTTTCCGCTTCACTTTTTGTGTTCTTCGGGTGTCTTCCCTTGTCGTGGCTATTTAGGCGCACTGCTGCACTGGACGGTCTGGACCCGGTCGATAGCCGACGGTGATTGACAACCTAACGGGTAGCGGTGCTTCAGACTGATTTTTTTGGGCGAATCGGCTGGACTGTCGACCGCTTGCTATCCCTCGATTTCCGCTGACGGGATGTCCGTATGGCTGCAAGTTGTTTTTGGAAAATTCGAAGTGCTCGTATTCAACTTACTCGATATCACAGGCTGGCAGCCGTTAAAAGTCCATGTCTTATTACGAACCTCCTTATTACTCACGTCAACCTGGTCTCGCTCCATTCAAAGCAACTCCAGATTCAACGCGTTATTTTCCAAAACTAGTACCCACTCCCTCCTCTGCCCGCTTCACAGCGCTCTTCGTGAACTCGTCCAAATCCTCCTTCGGCAACCCAAGAATCTCGTTGTGCACCCCATGCCTCGCCTCATAGTTCCCGCACCCGTCCGGGTAGAACATCCTCGTATAATTCTTCTTCGCGAACCCAAGCCGATGCCCCCCTTTCATCTCCGCTATTCCAGCAACGTATCGCGCCTCGTGCGCCTCATGCGCAATCTTCCAATCGCCCTCCTTCGTTCCCGTGACCCGCAACACGGACGTGAACATATCCTTCTGGCTGAGCAAGAAGGACGAGACGTAGAGGTGCTTGTTGCGAAATTGCGACAGCGTGGCGCTCGTGTCGCTGGGACCGTCCGGGCGCACCTTGAGGCTCAGCAGTCGTGCCACCGCAAGCCCCGTCTGTGGCAAAGTGCTCGTGTTGACCTTCTGCGTCCCGTCGTCGATGAACGTCACCGCGCGGTTCTTCATGTCGAACCCAAAGAATTCGGGGCCCGCGGCGAGGCTGTACTCGTACCAGAAGCTGCAGGTGATGCCGACCCAGGCGCTCTTCCCGAGCTTCTCGATGAGCTCGCGGTCGGCTTGTTTGGGTGCGCCGATCAGCATATCGGCCTGCATCGCGTGCTCGGTGGGGTCGGCGCTGTATTCGTTGGGCAGGACCCACGGGACGCCGGCGGCGGCGGCGGCTTCGATGAACTTGGCGGATTGGCCGGGCGGGGCCATGACGCTCATGGTGTCAATCAGTGCGTCCTGACCGCGGAGGGCTTCCACCAGCGAGGCGGAATCTTCGTAGTCGACTTTCTTGACCTCGACGCCGGCAGGGAGCTGCGACGTGCTGTCGGCGCGGGTTATGGCGGTGATGTGGTGCTTTCCGGTCTTGAGCAGCGCGTCGACGATGTGTGTGCCCATGCGGCCGCCTGCCTGGGGGAATGTGAGCGACTCGTTGTTGAATAGAAAGAGGATTTGAACTTACGCCGACTATAGCGACTTTCTCGATGTAATTCTGGGACGTGGACATGTCGCGGGCTAGCTCAACCGGTGAGTATTCATTTTCAGGCAAACGAAACGCGGGCGCACCGTTGGATGTGAAGGTTGGGTGCAACTTTCAAGTCGAAATCAGAAGCTTATATACAATCATTTATCCATTGACGTCGTAGTTGCTGATCGATATATGCTGGGGTGATGACTCCCGATGCCGATGTAAAAATCCTGACGAATGATCCTAGCAAAACAGCTTTCTCTGGTCAGCGGAAGAATATCCGGCGGAAACATATCCGAACAGTCAGAAGCAACTTCAAATTTGCCCCAATGTTCAACCTCAGGCTCAATGCGTTCGGTTGGTTTTAGCTCTCGAGCACAATCAGAGCAAGTACACTTCCCTAGCGCCCATTGCTGAGCATCTGCCTCTCCGCTGCTTCTTTCTCCTGCCTGCTCTACCCTGGCCTCCTCCCGGACGCCATTTTCGCTTTTTTACATATTTTACACGCCACTAATGCGCCCAAGCAATGTTTCGAAGTTCAGGAACGCGAAAAATGAAGAAGAAATGTCATCGCTTGGACATGGCTAAAGTATGAGGGTGAAGAGGGGAAAAAGAGATGCAGACGACGGAACTTTAGAAATCAGACACGGGGAGTCGACCCCGGTATCTCGCAGTACGGCACAATAGGAGAAGAATGAGCTCCGTGCACCACGTCCGAGCTCTCTAATCATATCTGCACCTGGTTAAATCATACACTTTCGAAAGTAAAGAATTGGGATCGGCCCAAACCTTGCTCAGGCGCAATTCAGACGCCGGGAGTTGAACCCCGGCTCTCGCTGCAATCATCCGCGCTGTGTTCAATGCAGAGCGAAGGTGTTCCGTACACCACGTCCGAGTCCTGCACTAAATATCGCCACCTTACTAAACCAGACACGTTCGAGGTTGAAGAATAGATAGATGAAAAAAAACATCGACGCAACCTGGACTATTCAGACGCGGGGAGTCGAACCCCGGGTGTTCCGTACACCACGTCCGAGCTCTCTATCTTCCTGCGCACCAATGGAGGTGCGCGGTGATGTGTTAGAAAATGGTAATGGTTGATGCTAGACAATGCAATCGCTCAGCCGTTGCACTCGAGAATGGTAAGACAACGTTAAATTCACCTAGACAATACAATAGCTAGGTAGGGAAATAAATAACAAGAATATAACCCCAGAGAAATGAAACTCACGTCAGCCGTTGCACTCGAGAGTGGTAAGACAACGTCTGAGGTGCTGGAGTAATTTACTGCGATCTTTATACTACGAGGGAAAGGAAAGAGAACTTTAAGATTGCACCGGCGGCGTCGAACTGGCTTTCCGGCGCTGCGCATCTCCGAGGCCCGAGGCCATCGAGCCCGACGCCACATCACATGGAATAGGCTACCGACGCCGAGTCTGCGTAGCGCCTTGATATTCCAACGGGATGGTGGGCCAGGAGGGCAAAAACAGAAAAGGCACGAGAAGCGTAGAGCGTCAGGGGAGGAAGCTTAGAGAGAAAAGGCGGGTCCGCAGGCGCGGCGCAACAAATTTTAACCAAGGCAAAGCGAGGCCGCGAGAACAGCAGGAGCGCGTGCATGGAAGACGAGAAGGCGGGATTGGGCGGGCACGACGCAGTGCGGATCCAGGAGTGCGTCTTTGCCCAGGATACATAGAAGCCGGTATTGCAAGGAGCGTGGATCAGAAACAGCCTGGGCCCGCGCGGAGAGCGGGAAAGAGCCACAGTTAGCCGTTAGTGTCCTGAAAAAAATTCCCACAAGTCAATATATCGTGAAGCACGGTAATGAATTATAAACCTCCTGGGGACCGGGCGTGCCCAGCCGCCTTGTAAATTCGTTCATATTTTCGAAACATTCAGTGCATCAAGTGGAAGAAATGTGCAGGAACTGCTAGACTGAGATTTAATCAGATTGATGCCTTGCTTGGATAATATTTCGCGCACTTCGCGGGTCGAAATGAATGAGATAAGGGTCGTTTCCTGTTTAGGTCCCGGCAACACTCGGCGCATCCGCCGGCCTTGACCCGACCACGATAGACCAGGATGGTTGTGTACCGAGCAACTTAGAATAAATCGTTGACGGGATGTCCGCGGAGCTTCAAATTGTTTTTGGAAAAAGAATTGGAAGTGCTCATATTCAACTTGCTCAATATCCCAGGCTAGCTAGTCTCCCGTAGTCAGACTCCACAGTATTTATGACAGTCTATAAATCTACAGGCTGGCAGCCGTTACAAGTCCATGTATTATTACGAACCTCCTTATCACTCACGTCAACCTGGTCTCGCTCCATTCAAAGCAACTCCAGATTCAACGCGTTATTTTCCAAAACTAGTACCCCATTCCCTCCTCTGCCCGCTTCACAGCGCTCTTCGTGAACTCGTCCAAATCCTCCGTCGGCAACCCAAGAATCTCGTTGTGCACCCCATGCCTCGCCTCATAGTTCCCGCATCCGTCCGGGTAAAACACCCGCGTGTAAAGCATTTTCGCGAACCCAAGCCTGTCTCCCCCTTTCATCTGCGCCACCCCCGCAGTGTACCGGGCCTCGTGCGCCTCGTGTTCAATCTTCCAATCGCTCTCCTTCGTCTCCGTCACCCGCAAGACGGACGCAAACATATCCTTCTGGCTGAGCAAGAAGGACGAGACATAGAGCGGTTTGTTGCGGAACTGCGACAGCGTGGCGCTCGTGTCGCTGGGACCGTCCGGGCGCACCTTGAGACTCAGCAGCCGCGCCACTGCAAGCCCGGTCTGCGGCAAAGTGCACGTATTGATCTTCTGCGTCCCGTCGTCGATGAACGTCACCGCGCGGTTCTTCATGTCGAACCCGAAGAACTCGGGGCCCGCGGCGAGGCTGTACTCGTACCAGAAGCTGCAGGTGATGCCGACCCAGGCGCTCTTCCCGAGCTTCTCGATGAGCTCGCGGTCAGCTTGTTTGGGCGCACCTATCATGATCTCGGCCTGCATCGCGTGCTCGGTGGGGTCGGCGCTGTATTCGTTGGGCAGGACCCACGGGACGCCGGCGGCGGCGGCGGCTTCGATGAGCTTGGCGGATTGGCCGGACGGGGACATGACGCTCATAGTGATAATCAGCGCGTCCTGCCCGCGGAGGGCCTCCACCAGCGAGGCGGAATCCTCGTAGTCGACTTTCTTGACCTCGACGCCGGCGGGGAGCTGCGACGTGCTGTCGGCGCGGGTTATGGCGGTTACGTGATGTTTCCCGGTCTTTAGCAGCGCGTCGACGATGTATGTGCCCATTCGGCCACCTGCCTGGGGGAATGTGAGCCCCTAGCTGAAGAGAGGATTTGAACTTACGCCGACTATAGCGACTTTCTCGACGTAATTCTGGGATGTAGACATGGTGTGGGCTAACTCAACCGGTGAGTATCTATTTCCAGGCAAACGAAACGCGGGTGTACCGTTGGATGTGAAGGTTGGGTGCAACTGTGGAGGTTAGGTAGTCGAAATCAGAAGCTTATGTATGATGGACAATCATTTATCCGCTGACGTCATAGTTGCTGACCGATATGTGCCAGGGTGACGACTCTCGATGCCGAGGCAAAAATCCTGGGGAATGATCTTGGCAAAGCAGCTTTCTCTGGTCAGCGGAAGAATATCCGGCGGAAGCATATCCGAACAGTCAGAAGCAATTTCAAATTTGTTCCAATGTTCAACCTCAATGCGTTCGGTTGGTTTCAGCTTTCGAACACAATGAGAGCAAGTGCACTTCCCTCTTCGCCACCTCCCCCTGCGGAGCATCGGCTTCCCCGCCGCTTCGTTCCAGCTCAGCCCCTCCTCTCAAACGCGGAGACCCGCCATTTCTCGCATCTATATTTTACTCCGCCAAAAGAATGTTTCGAAGTTTAGGAGCGCGAAAAATGAAGAAGAAATGCCATCCGCTGGCACTGCGGGGGCCCAAGGATTTTTGACGCATCAAACATTCTCCAATAGATGTTAGCTGTTTTGGGACCGATGTTTCTAAGTTGGGAAGATAAGATAAAGAAGAAGTTGTGTTTCCTCTTCTCCTTTGTGAGCAAAGAGCAGTTAATTTCACATGCCAACCAGATGTTGAAAGATGATTTGTGTTTCCCAATCCCCTTCGACCGGAAACATCAGTCATGCTTGCCATTGAAACATAAATGCTTTTTTGTACTTATATTTCAGCCAGAAACATTACTGATGCTCTTGTTGGAACCAGATGAGGAAGAACAAGTCATGTTTCAAAATCCAGTTTGAGTTGGAGCATCAATAATAGTTCTGCTACCAACATCAATCCCAAAACATAGGTCATGTTTTCGTTCAAAAGATCGAAATATTGAGTGTGAATTGCCCGATATTTCGACTGGAAACATTACCTATGTTTTTGGACTGATGTTAGTACCGGCAACCTTATGGATGTTGGGACCAGAAGTGGATGCCAAAATATCACTTGTTCTTCTTCATATGGTTCCAAGAGAAGCATTGGTCATGTTTTTAGTAGTTGAAATACACGTGCGAAAAATTGTTTATATTTCAATCACAAGCATGAGTGATCCTTCTGGGATAAAGGGATTGGGAAAGATGAATTGTCTTTCAACATCTGATTGGCATGGGAAAATAACTCATCTTTGTCGACAAAGGAGAAGAGGAAACACAACTTCTTCTTTATCTTATCTTCCCAAATTAGAAACATCGGTCCCGAAATAGCTAACATCTATTGGAGAATGTTTGATGCATCAAAAATCCTCTGGCCCCTGCAGTGTGGACGTGAAGCATGAGGGTGAAGAACTGAGAGAGGGGGGGGAAATATACAGATGAAGAACTCACGAAGTCAGAGGGGGGGAGTCGAACCGCGGTACCTCGCAGTGAAGCACAATGGGAGAACAATGAGAGTGAGGGTGTTCCTTACACCACGTCCGAGCTCCCTACTTAAATCAGCACCTTGTTAGACCATACACTTTCGAAGGTAAAGAATTGAGAGCGCCAAAAAATTGCCCACGCGCAATCAGACGCGGCCCGGAGTCGAATCCCGGTGACTCACCGGATACACCTGGAAATGGATCAAACAGAGCGAAGGTGTTCCGTAAACCACGTCCAAGGCCTGTACTAAATCTGTACCTCGTCAGTAGACACTTTCGAAGCTGAGGAATTGAGGGGGAAAAGAAAATCTCAGTAACGACCTATTCAGACGAGGGGAGCCGAACCCCAGGCACTGGCATTCGACTCAATGCTCATCGAGGTACGCGCACAGGGAGTGAAGGTGTTCCATACGCCACCTCCGAGTCCTCGACTTAAATCTGCACCTTTCTAAGCCATTCATTTTCGATGTTGAAGACTTGAGAGAGGTCTCAATTCTTCAACCTCGAAAAATGTTAGGGCTCTAACCCGTCCGTCCCGTTCGATGGAACAGGTAAAAACGGCCGTTTTTTCTGCCACCCGCTCCATACCCGTCCCGTCGAGGCGATTGTCTCAGGCGCATACGGACGGGTCCCGTCCGTGCGACGGGTGACGGCCGTTTTCGACGGGTGTTAGGATCAGTATTCCTCCTACCTATTTCTTGAGTCTAATTCCTTTTGTTTTGAGGTTGTAAATCACCTCTGATGAATAAATACGAACACCAGTGCTGCGTTCCACATAAAATTGTGATCTTGCTCGCTCATGGTGTCAAATTTGTCGCAGAGATTGGCCCGAGATCAGAATCTCGGAGAATGCCGGTCACCCCCGACTTAGGTTAAATCGGCAAGTAAATTGGTAAGCAAAAGTGTTTTCTACCGATTCCAGTCCCAAACTAGCTCCGCTTCTGGTAGCGATTAAAGTCGAGGTCGATTTCCCCCACTTTCTGGCTGATGGCCCATCAATCCGTCGACCCGTTTACGGACGGGTACGGGTCACCCGTCTACGGGTCCACCCATCCCGTAACCCGTCCCGTCGCTGCGACAACAGACTTTCGTTACGGACGGGGCTGTACCTATAGAAACGGGTCAGAGCCCTAAAAAATGTACGGTTTAGCAATGTACAGATATGAGTAAAGGACTCGGGCGTGTTATACGGAACACCCTCGCTCTCCCTCATAGATCTTTGTGAATATGCCAGGAGTACCGGGGTTCGAATCCCCGCGTCTGAATGAGCCGGTGCTCATTCAAGTTTTTTTAGAGGAAAGAAATGTAGATTGAATGTAGAGTCTTGAGTCACCACTCAGATGAGGGGAGTCGAACCCCGGGCTCTCGATGCTGCATTGTGAAGCGTAGACCGCCCAATCCGGGATCTGTCCTTGACTTGGCTCGGTACGAGGGAGGTGCGTCGGGTGGGCGGGACACAAGAATGGAGGCACGTGACTATGTGCAGTGCCATTCACTGCGTTCAGCCCGAACCTAGACATCAATTGTCTAGCCAGACGGAGGCCGGGCTAAGCGACTAGACACGCTGATGGGACGTGTCTAGCCCGTGGTCTAGTCGCTTAGCCAGGCCTCCGTCCGGCTAGACAATCGATGTCTAGGTCCGGGCTGAACGCAGTGTATTGCACTGCCACCGGCGCTAACCTTCTTTTCCGCTTCACTTTTTGTGTTCTTCGGGTGTCTTCCCATGTCGTGGCTATTTAGGCTAATGATCCATTGCACTGGAAACGGAGGATAGCCGACGGTGGTTGACAACCTAACGGGTAGTGGTGGAATGGGACGCACTTACACAGGTTCAAGCAAGGTTCAAGTCGTGTCGAGCCGGAGGCCTGAGGACTCGCATGCACTTCAAATTCAGTTTTCTTGCGAATCGGCTGGACTCTCGACCGCTGTCTTGTTCTGTCTATCCCCCGATTTCCGCTGACGGGATGTCCGCATGGCTTCGAATTTTTGGACAATTGGAAGTTTTCATGTTCAGCTTGCTCGATATCACAGGCTGGCAGGCGTTACAAGTCCTTGTCTTATTCCGAGCCTGCTTATCACCCATATTCGCAGCGTCTGGTTCGATTCAAGGAATTCCGGATTCAATTTATTCTCCAAATCTAATACATTAACCCCTCCTCTGCCCGCTTCACAGCGCTCTTCGTGAACTCGTCCAAATCCTCCGTCGGCAACCCAAGAATCTCGTTGTGCACCCCATGCCTCGCCTCATAGTTCCCGCACCCGTCCGGGTAGAACACCCTCGTATAAAGCGATTTCGCGAACCCACGCCGATCCCCCCCTTTCATCGTCGCTATTCCAGCAGCGTACCGCGCCTCGTGCGCCTCATGCGCAATCTTCCAATCGTCCTCTTTCGTCCCCGTCACCCGCAATACGGACGCGAATATATCCTTCTGGCTGAGCAAGAAGGATGAGACGTAGAGTGGCTTGTTGCGGAATTGCGACAGTGTGGCGCTCGTGTCGCTGGGACCGTCTGGGCGCACCTTGAGGCTCAGCAGCCGCGCCACCGCGAGCCCCGTCTGCGGAAAAGTACTCGTATTGATCTTCTGCGTCCCGTCGTCGATGAACGTCACCGTTCGGTTCTTCATGTCGAACCCGAAGAACTCGGGGCCCGCGGCGAGGCTGAACTCGTACCAGAAGCTGCAGGTGATGCCGATCCAGGCGCTCTTCCCGAGCTTCTCGATGAGCTCGCGGTCCGCCTGTTTGGGCGCGCCGATCATGATCTCGGTCTGCATCGCGTGCTCGGTGGGGTCGGCGCTGTATTCGTTGGGTAGAACCCACGGGACGCCGGCGGCGGCGGCGGCTTCGATGAGCTTGGCGGTTTGGTCGGGCGGTGCCATGACGTTCATAGTCATAATCAGCGCGTCCTGACCGCGGAGGGCTTCCACCAGCGAGGCGGAATCCTCGTAATCGACTTTCTTGACCTCGACGCCGGCAGGGAGCTGCGACGTGCTGTCGGCGCGGGTTATGGCGGTGATGTGGTGCTTTCCGGTCTTGAGCAGCGCGTCGACGATGTATGTGCCCATGCGACCGCCGGCCTGGGGGAATGTGAGCGACTCATTGTTGAATAGAAGAATATTTGAGCTTACGCCGACTATGGCGACTTTCTCGATGTAATTCTGGGATGTGGACATGGTGCGATGGCGCGGGCTAGCTGAACTCAGGTGAGTATCCACTCCCAGGCAAAAAAAACGCGGGCGTACCGTTGGATGTGAAGGTTGGGTGCAACTTTCAAAGTCGAAATCAGAAACTTATGTATGATAGACGATCATTTATCGGCTGACGTCATAGTTGCTGACCGACATGTGCCGGGAGACGACTCTCGATGCCGATGTAAAAATCCTGACGAATGATCCTGATAAAGCAGCTTTCTTCATGACAAAGCAGCTTTCTTCCTGACAAAGCAGCTTTCTTACTGACAAAGCTGGACAAAGCAGCTTTCTCTGGCCAGCAGAAGAATATCCGGCGAAATTATATCCGAACAGTCAGAAGCAACTTCAAATTTGCTCCGATGTTCAACTTGCGTCAAATTTGCGTCGACTTGCATTCAACCTCGCGTTCAACCGCGGGCGTTTGCGAAAACAGTGAGCAAGTGCGCTCCCCCCTTTGTCACCGCCCCCTGCGGAACACCTGACTCCCGCCGCTTCGTTCTCCTCTTACTCAGCCCCTTCTCCCGGACCCGGACGCGGAGATCCGCTGTTTCTCGCATTTTCAAGTTTATATTTTACTTCGCACAAAGAATGTTTCGAAGTTCAGGGGCACGAAAATAAAGAATAAATTCCATCGGCTGGACGCGTCTAAAGTATGAGGGTGAAGAATTGAGAGAGATGGGGAAACAGATACGGATGAAGAACTCACGAAGTCAGACGCGGGGTAAAATGGGAGCACAATGAGAGTGAGGGTGTTCCTTACGCCACGTCTGAGCTCCCCACTTAAATCAGTACCTTGTTAGACCATACACTTCGAAGGTAAAGAGTTGAGAACGGTCAACAAATTAGACATGCGCAAGTCAGACGCGGGGAGTCGAATCCCGGTGACTCACAGCATACACCTGGAAATGGATCAAGCAGAGCGAAGGTGTTCCGTACACTACGTCCGAGGCCTGCACTAAATCTGAAACTCGCCAAAATAGACGCTTTCGAAGCTGAAGAATTGAGGGAGAAAAGAAAATCTCAGCAACGACCTATTTAGACGAGGGGAGTCGAATCCCAGGGAGTCGAATCCCAGGCACTCGCATTCGACTCATCGAGGTACGCGCACAGGGAGTGAAGTATTCCATACGCCACGTCCGAGTCCTCTACTCAAATCTGCACCGTTCTAAACCATACACTTTCGATGTTGAAGACTTGCCATAGGTAAAAAAACTTGAATGAGCACCGGCTCATTTAGACACGGGGAGTTGAACCCCGGGTCCTCCCGGCATATTCACAAAGATCCATGAGGGAGAGCGAGAGTTTTCCGTACACCACGCCCGAGTCCTTTATTCATATCTGTACATTGCTAACCCGTGCATTTTTCGAAGTTGAAGAATTGAAATTTGAGAGAGGAAAAAAATGTAGAGTCTTGAGTCACCACTCAGACGCGGGGAGTCGAACCCTCGGGTTCTCGATGCTGCATTGTAAAGCGTAGACCACCCAGTCCAGGGGTCTGTCGTTTACTTGGCTCGGTACGAGCGAGGCACAAAAACAGGCGTCGGGTGGGCGGGAACCGTTTTGGGACAACAATGGACGCGGCATGTGATTATATGCACTGCCACCGGCCCTAACCTTCTTTTCCGTTTCACTTTTTGTGTTCTTCGGGTGTCTTCCCTTGTCGTGGCTATTTAGGGGGACTGGACCCGATAGATAGCCGACGGTGATTGACAACTTAACGGGTAGCGGTGGAATGGGATTAACGCACTTACATACACACGTTCCAAGGACTCAGGAGGTTCAAGCCGTGGCGAGCCCGAGGACTCGGATGCATTTTGCGAATCGGCTGGGCTCTCGACCGCCATATTTTTCCTGCTATCCCTCCATTTCCGCTGACGGGATGTCCGCATGACTTCAAACTTTTGGAAAATTGGAAGTGCTCATGTTCAACTTGCTCGATATCACGGGCTGGCAGCCGTTACAAGTCCTTGTCTTATTATGAGCCTCCTTATCACTCACGTCCCCTTGGTCTCGCTCGATTCAAAGCAACTCCGGATTCAACGCGTTGTTTTTCAAAACTAGTACCCTATGCCCTCCTCTGCCCGCTTCACAGCGCTCTTCGTGAACTCTTCCAAATCCTCCGTCGGCAACCCAAGAATCTCGTTGTGCACCCCGTGCCGCCCTTCATAGTTCCCGCACCCATCCGGGTAAAACACCCGCGTGTAAAGCAGCTTCGCGAACCCACCCCTGTCTCCCCCTTTCAGCTCCGCTATGCCAGCAGCATACCGCGCCTCGTGCGCCTCATGCGCAATCTTCCAATCGCCCTCCTTCGTCCCCGTGACCCGCAAGACGGACGCGAATATATCCTTCTGGCTGAGCAAGAAGGACGAGACGTAGAGGTGCTTGTTGCAGAATTGCGACAGCGTGGCGCTCGTGTCGCTGGGACCGTCCGGGCGCACCTTGAGGCTCAGCAGCCGCGCCACCGCGAGCCCGGTCTGTGGCAAAGTGCTCGTGTTGACCTTCTGCGTCCCGTCGTCGATGAACGTCACCGCGCGGTTCTTCATGTCGAACCCGAAGAACTCGGGGCCCGCGGCGAGGCTGAACTCGTACCAGAAGCTGCAGGTGATGCCGATCCAGGCGCTCTTCCCGAGCTTCTCGATGAGCTCGCGGTCGGCTTTCTGGGGCGGGCCGACCATCATATCGGCGTGCATCGCGTGCTCGGTGGGGTCGGCGCTGTACTCGTTGGGCAGGACCCACGAAACGCCGGCGGCGGCGGCGGCTTCGATGAGCTTGGCGGATTGGCCGGGTGGGGACATGACGCTCATAGTGATAATCAGCGCGTCCTGACCGCGGAGGGCGTCCACCAGTGACGCGGGATCCTCGTAGTCAACTTTCCTGACCTCGACGCCGGCGGGGAGCTGCGACGTGCTGTCGGCGCGGGTTATGGCGGTGATGTGGTGCTTTCCGGTCTTGAGCAGCGCGTCGACGATGTATGTGCCTATGCGGCCGCCTGCCTGGGGAAATGTGAGTCCCTAGTTGTTGAAGAGAGGATTTGAACTTACGCCGACTATAGCGACTTTCTCGACGTAATTCTGGGATGTAGACATGGTGTGGGCTAGCTCAACCCGATGAATATCTATTTCCAGGCAAACGAAACGCGGATGTGAAGGTTGGGTGCAACTTACAAGTCGAAATCAGAAGCTCATATATGATGGATAATCATTTAGGTGCTGACGTCATAGTTGCTGACCCATACTTATGTGCCAGGGTGACGACTCTCGATGCCGAGGCAAATCCTGGCGAATGATCCTGGCAAAGCGGCTTTCTCTGGACAGCGGAAGAATATTCGCCGGAAGCATATCCGAACAGTCAGAAGCAATTTCAAATATTAATCTGCTCCGATATTCAACTTGCGTCAAATTTGACTTGTGTTCAACCTGGTGTTCAACCGTTTCCCCCTTCACCACCACACCTTGCGGAAAATTCTCTCCTTGCTCAGTCCCTCCTCCCGGGCGCGGGGACCCGCCATTTCTCGCATTTTAGTTTATATTTTACTTCGCACAAAGAATGTTTCGAAGTTCAAGAGCGCGAAAAATGAAATAGAAATGCCATCGGCTGGATGTGTCTAAATTATGAAGGTGGAGAATTGAGAGAGGGGGGGGGGAAAGATACAGATGAAGAATTCACGAAGTCAGGCGCGGGGAGTCGAACTCCGGTAGCACATAAAGAATTGAGAGCGGCCAAAAAAGTGCACACGCGCAATTCAGACGCGGGGAATCGAATCCCGGTGACTCACTGCATACACCTGGAAATGAATCAAGCAGACACTGCGTTCAGCGCCCTGATAGCCGTGGCCACGTGGAGCCTCCACCACGTCTGGCTACGTCCGCCGATCCCTAGCGAAGCTTCCGCTACCAGCAAGGTGATGGCTAAGTGTTCGGCTAGGTTACGGCGAGCCTTCGGCTGGCCTCCGGCTAGGTGGCGGCAGTGCCTGCGGAGCTCTGCCGTGGACGTCAGCCGCGGCTAGCCGCATGGCTCCACAGATGGATGGTGATGCTCCGCTGTGGCTAATGGGGGCTTGAACGCAGTGAGAGCGAAGGTGTTCCGTACACCACGTCCGAGGCCTATGCTAAATCTGTACCTCGTCAAAGTAGCCACTTTCGAAGCTGAGGATGTGAGGGGGACAAGAAAATCTCAGCAACGACCTATTCAGACGAGGGGAGTCGAACCCCCAGGCACTCGCATTAATATTCGACTCATCGAGGTACGCGCACAGGGAGTGAAGGTGTTCCATACGCCACGTCCGAGTCCTCTACTCAAATCTGCACCGTTCTAAACCATACACTTTCGATGTTGAAGACTTGAGAGAGGTAAAAAAAACTTGAATGAGTGGCATCGGCTCTTTCGGACGCGGGGAGTCGAACCTCGGTTCCTCCGGGCATATTCACAAAGATCTATGAGGGAGAGCGAGGATATTCCGTACACCACGCCCGAGTCCTGTACTCATATCTGTACATTGCTAGACCGTACAATTTTCGAGGTTGAAGAATTGAGAGAGGAAAAAAATGTAGAGTCTTGAGTCAGCACTCAGACGCGGGGAGTCGAACCCCGGAAACTCGCAGCTTCCTGGGAATCAGACCAATGAGAGCGAGGGTGTTCCGTACATTACGTCCAACTCCTATTCCAGTATGAGTCCCAGCACAAGATATCATTTTCCGAAGCCGGAACAGTTGCATAAAAAAAATCGAAACCCAGTACGACATTCAGACTCGTTAAACCCCGGTTCTTCGCTGCAAACGAATTGAACTGTCATATGCAGAGCAAGGGTGCTCCGTACACCACATCCGAGTTCTCCACCTAAATCTGTACCCGCAGACGAGAGACACTTGCCAAACCTAACAGTTGATAAAAAAGTCTAGAATCTAGCCCGACATTAGGGTCGTTCACAATTTTTGCTTCCTTTTTCTTTCCCTTTTCCTGTACTTTTTGAGACTGGTCCGCTTTCGGCTGGTTTTTTTTTCCTTTTCAATTTAGGCATGTAAAAGGGGTTGAAAAGGGAAAAAATTGGGGTCCCAAACGCAACGGGGGCGAGAACACAACAAAAAGAGAGCTAAAAGGGAAGAAAAAAGGGCTACTGTCACTACGTTCCGCAGCCTCCTAGACTCAGCATGAGTAAGGCCTGTCTAGACATAGCTCAACAGAGGTCTGTGTTTAGCTGTGTAGTGAGGGTCTGTTTAGCTCTTTCTAGCTCAGTCTAGCTGCGGTTAGCTCCGTCCAGGTCAGTCTAGCCATACCTCAAAACCTACACAGAGGTAAGTATCCACAATTTGAGGGAAAGGGCTCAGCCAGGCATTCCATTCACACTTGTGTCGAAGAGGTCTGCGGAGGTCAGTGGAGGTTTGGCTAGGTGTCGACACTGGGTCCTACTCAGCTAAGCTTGGCTAACCTCGACTAAACAGAGACAGACAGAGTCTGTCTAGCCGATCCATCGTTGCCAAACTTGGACCGCCATCAGCTAAACACAGAATCCGGTTTCATCCGTCTTGTCGACTAAAAATGATCTGTTGGGTAAGCCAACGTTGCTAGACAGACCTAGCCTGACCTGAGTTTAGGAGGCTGCGGAACGTAGTGTGTGAAACCCCGTTCGGAATCTCTCTTTTTCTGCCCTTTTTGGCTCTCTTTTTCGTTCCTTTTTTCGATGCTGCGTGTTTCATGCAGAGCTGGAAGACCCGGTGGCTATTAGGGCATCCGAGAACACTTTGGGGACTCAGTTCAAGGTCTGATCCAACCCTAATATTATTGCCACTGTTTGCATTGAAAGCTTTGGTCTGGAAAAAAGGGAGTGAAAAAGGGAGTGAAAAGGGGGTACTGTGAACGACCATATTCATACGCGGGGAGTCGAACCCCGGGCTCTGGATGCTGCATTGTGAAGCATAGACCACCCAGTCCGGGTCTGTCGTTAACTTGGCTCGGTACGAGGGAGGCGCAAAAAACAGGTGTCGGTTGGGCGCAGTAAATCCTTGAATCAGATTGTTCACCCACTCCCCGTAAACTCTGTAAACTCCGTGAACTCCGTGAACTGCTTGGTAAGCAGCGAGTTCACCGTTACCGGCCAAACAGGGATAAAGCTTTGCCGTTGGCGACGCCTGCGTCCCGCTTTCGAGGAGTTAGGGCAGGCGCAGCGCGCCCTAACCCCGGGTATCAGCTGTGGAGTCCCGCCCTGCCGGTTAGGGTTAGCGGTTAGGGTTAGGTGGGGGGGAAGGGGGGCCGGGATAGTGTAAAAAGCGTGAACGAGGCTTTAGTGTGCCGACCTGAGAGGCCCCGGCTTGGGGGACCCCCCGAGCGCAGTGAGAGAGGGGAGGGGCCTCGAATGGTCGGTCCCCTTCGCGCACACGAAGAAAAGGCCTGCGCAATGAGCTGTAAAATAAATATCTTGTGTCATCACTTACCCAATTTGGATAGGGGTGGCTTATCTAACGAGTTCACGGAGTTCACCCTTCACCGAGTTCACGGTGAACTCCGTGAACTTTCTGATTCACGTATGTTCTCGGTGGGCGGGAACCGTTTTGGGACGACAATAGGGCACGTGACTATGTGCTCTGACATTGCACCTGCCACCGGCGCTAACCTTCTTTTCCGCTTCACTTGTTGTGTTCTTCGGGTGTCTTCCCCTGTCCTGATTCTTTAGGCGCATAATCCACTGCACCGGACGATGGCCGACAGTGATTGACAACTTAATGGGTAGCGGTGGACTGGGATTGACACGTTCAAGGAGGTTCAAGCCGTGTCGAGCCTGAGGACGCGCATGCACTTCAGATTCAATTTTTTGGGTGAATCGGCTGGACTCTCGACCGCCGTATTGTTCTTGCTATCTCTCGATTTCCGCTGACGGGATGTCCGCATGGCTTCAAATTGTTTTTGGAAAATTCGAAGTGCTCATGTTCGACTTGCTCGATATCACGGGCTGGCAGCGGCTGCTACAAGTCCTTGTCTTATTACGAACCTCCTTATCACTCACGTCAACCTGGTCTCGCTCGATTCAATGCAACTCCGGATTCAACGCGTTGTTTTCTATTAATAAAACTAGTACCCCACTCCCTCCTCTGCCCGCTTCACCGCGCTCTTTGTGAACTCGTCCAAATCCTCCTTCGGCAATCCAAGAATCTCGTTGTGCACCCCATGCCGCGCCTCATAGTTCCCGCATCCATCCGGGTAAAACCCCCGCGCGTAAAGCATCTTCGCGAAGCCAAGCCTGTCCCCCCCTTTCATCTGCGCCGCCCCCGCAGCGTACCGCGCTTCGTGCGCCTCGTGTTCAATCTTCCAATCGCTCTCCTTCGTCCCCGTCACCCGCAAGACGGACGCGAACATATCCTTCTGGTCGAGCAAAAAGGACGAGACGTAGAGCGGTTTGTTGCGGAACTGCGACAGCGTGGCGCTGGTGTCGCTGGGACCGTCTGGACGCACCTTGAGGCTCAGCAGTCGCGCCACCGCGAGTCCGGTCTGCGGAAAAGTGCTCGTGTTGATCTTCTGCGTCCCGTCGTCGATGAACGTCACTGTTCGGTTCTTCATGTCGAACCCGTAGAACTCGGGCCCGGCGGCGAGGCTGTATTCGTACCAGAAGCTGCAGGTGATGCAGATCCAGGCGCTCTTCCCGAGCTTCTCAATGCGCTCGCGGTCGGCTTGTTTGGGTGCGCCGATCATGATCTCGGCCTGCATCGCGTGCTCGGTGAGGTCGCCGCCGTATTCGTTGGGCAGGACCCATGGGACGCCGGCGGCGGCGGCAGCTTCGATGAGCTTGGCGGATTGGCCGGGCGGGGACATGACGCTCATAGTGATAATCAGCGCGTCCTGACCGCGGAGGGCGTCCACCAGCGACGCGGAATCCTCGTAGTCAACTTTCTTGACCTCGACGCCGGCGGGGAGCTGCGACGTGCTGTCGGCGCGGGTTATGGCGGTGATGTGGTGCTTTCCGGTCTTGAGCAGCGCGTCGACCATGTATGTGCCCATGCGACCGCCGGCCTGGGGGAATGTGAGCGACTCATTGTTGAATAGAAGAATATTTGAGCTTACGCCGACTATAGCGACTTTCTCGATGTAATTCTGGGATGTGGACATGTCGCGGGCTAGCACAACCCGGTAAGTATCCACTCGCAGGCAAACAAAGCACGGGCGTACCGTTGGACGTGAAGGTTGGGTGCAACTTTCAAGTCGAAAACAGAAGCTTATGTATGATAGACGATCATTTATGCGCTGACGTCATAGTTGCTGACCGATACTTATGTGCCAGGGTGACGACTCTCGATGCCGAGGTAAAATCCTGGCGAATGATCCTGGCAAAGCGGCTTTCTCTGGTCAGCGGAAGAATATCCGGCGGAAGCATATCCGAACAGTCAGGAGCAACTTCAAATTTCCTCCGACGTTCAACTTGCATCAAATTTGCGTCGACTTGCGTTCAACCTGGTGTTCAACCGCCGGGCGTTTGCGAACACCGTGAGCAAGTACCATTCCCCCTTCGCCACCGCCCCCTGCGGAGCAGATGCCTCCCCGCCGCTTCGCTCTCCTCCTGATCAGCCCTTCCCGGACGCGGAGACCCGCCATTTCTCGCATTTTCAAGTTTATATATTACTTCGGACAAGGAATGTTTCGAAGTTGAGGAGCACTAAAAATGAAGAAGAAATGCCATCGGCTGGACGTGTCTAATGTCTGAGGGTGAAGAATTGAGAGAAAGGGGAAAAAGATACAGATGATAGAAGGTAAGAGGTCAGACGCGGGGAGTCGAACCCCGGTACCTCGCAGTACAGCACATGGGAGCACAATGAGAGGGAGGGTGTTCCTTACACCACGTCCGAGCTCTCTACTTAAATCAGCACCTTGTTGCACCATACAATTTCGAGGTTGAAGAATTGATAGATGAAAAAAGGACACGACAGGACCACCTATTCAGACGGGGGGAGTCGAACCCCGAAAACTCGCAGTCCCACTGGGACTCAAAGCAATGAGAGCGAGGATGTTCCATACACCACATCTGAGCCCTCCACTTAAATCTGCACCGTTCTAAACCATATATTTTCGAGGATGAGAAAGTGAGAGGAAAAAAGGGCGGCAAGGCTCATCATTCGGACGCGGGAGTCGAACCCCGAACACTCGCATTAGAGTCATTTGGGCCTGCATAAATGGAGCGAGGGTGTTCCGTAGACCAACTCCGAGTCCTCTACTTAAATCTGTACAAAATTGAGAGAGGAAATAAAAAACTTGAATGAGCATCGGCTTATGATTTAGACGCGGGGAGTCTGGAGGCGAACCCCGATCCCTCGGCGCCGTATTCGATCTGAACTCACGGAAATGATTAGCAAGGGTGGTCCGTACACCACGCCTGAGCCCTCTACTTAAACTTGTTCATGCTAAACCATACAGTTCTCGAGGTTGAAGAATTGATAGATGAAAAAAGCGTCGACGCAACCTGGACTATTCAGACGCGGGGAGTTGAACCGCGGTTCCTCGCGGTATATGACTTCGAGCTACCCAATGAGGGAGAACGAGGGTGTTCTGTACACCACGTCCGAGTCCTGTACTCATATCTGTACATTGCTAAACCGTACAGTTCTCGAGGTTGAAGAATTGATAGATGAAAAAACCGTCGACACAACCTCGAATATTCAGACGCGGGGAATTGAACCCCGGTTCCTCGCGGTATTGTGATTTTGAGCAACAGAATGAGGGAGAGCGAGAGTGTTCCGTACACCACGTCCGAGTGCTCTACTCATATTTGCACCATTCTAAACCATACAATTTCCGAGGGGGAAGGATGAAGAGAGGCAAAAAATCCAACAACGACCGAGTCATTCAAACGCGGGGAATCGAACTCCGGCGACTCGCTGCGAACACCTGAAAATAGGTCTTGCAGAGCGAAGGTGTTCTACACACCACGTCCGAGTCCTGAACCGTTATAAATCAGACATTTCCGACGCTGAGGAAGTGAGAGGGAAGAGAAAAACTCAGCAACGACATATTCAGACGCGGGGACTCGAACCCCGGGCACTCGCATTCGACTCATTGAGAGGTACGCGCACGGGGAGCGACGGTGTTCCGTACACCACGTTCGAGTCCTCTACTTAAATCTACACCTTGCTAAACCATTCAATTTTCGAGGTTGACGAATCGAAAGAGGAAAAACAATTGACAACCTTCATCATTCAGACGCGGAGAGTTGAACCCTGCTGTGTAGTACGCAGAGCAAGGGTGTTTTTTCCGTACACCACGTCCGAGGCCTATTTTTGTATCTGTCCCAGCACAAGATATCAATTTTCGAGGCTGAGGGAGGATAAAAAGAAAAAGGTTCAATCTGCCTTCAGCATTCGGACGCGGGGAGTCGAACCCCGGAAACTCGCAGTCTACTGGGACTCAGAGCAATGAGAGCGAGGGTGTTCCATACACCACGTCCGAGGCCTATTCCTGTATGTCCCAGCACAAGATATCAATTCTCGAGGCTGAAGAATTGAGAGAGAAAAAAGATCAGGACCGAGGAAGGGAGTCGAACCCCAGTTCCTCGCTGACCTCAAGATAGCCTGGCATGGAGAGCGAAAGTGTTCCGTACACCTCGTCGAGTCCTCTAGGAAACCTGCACCGTGTTAAACCATCCATTTTTGGAATTGAAGACTTGGGCGAAGAAAAAAAAAACGACAATGAGGACATGAGGATGGAGGAAATCAGACGCGGGGAGTCGAATCCCGGTTTCTCGTTGACCGAAAGGCGCCTTGACATTAAAACCGAGGGTACTCCGTACACCACGTCCGAGTCCTCTGCTCAAGTCTTCACCGTTCTAAACCATACGCTTTCCAGGGTGAAGAATTGAGAGGCAAAAAAAATCCAACAACCAAGTCATTCAGACGCGGGGAGTCGAGCCCCGGATCCTCGCGGTATATGAGATTGAGCTACACAATGAGGGAGAGCGAGGGTGTTCTGCGCACCCGTCCGAGTTCTCTACTAAGCCTGTACCTTGTTAAACCATCTATTTTTTGGACTTGAAGAATTGAGCGAGGAAAAAAAGATGTCAATGAGGACGGAAGAAATCAGACGCGGGGAGTCAAACCCCAGTGACTCGCATTCAACTCATCGAGGTGCACAAAGGGAGCGAGGGTGTTCCGTACACCACGTCCGAGTCCTCTACTTAAACATGTACCTGGCTAAACCATACACATTCGAGGGTGAAGAATTGCGTGAGGCAAAGAAAGTTGAGCAACGAGCCATAATTCAGACGCGGCGAGTCGAACCCCGATTCCTTGCCGTATTCGATCTGAACTCAAGGAAATGATTAGCAGGGGTGTTCCGTACACCACGTCTGAGTCCTCCACATAAATCTGCACCTTGCTAAACCATTCATTTTGGAGTTAAGAAGTGAGCGAGAGGAAAAAAGTCGGGCAACTCGGGTATTCAGACGCGGGGGGTCGAACCCCGGGCTCTCGCTGCAAGCATCGAAAGAAAGTCTGGGCATGATGAGCGAGGGTGTCCCGTACGCCACATCCGAGCTCTCTATCTTCCCGCGTATCAATGGAACTAGACCGCTTCGTGCGGGGAAAAGGGCGCGTGATACCCAAGAACATGACGGGGAAGGCGAGGAGGCACGAGATGCAAAAGGAAAGCATGGAACCGGCAGCAAAGGGTAATGAGGATAAAGCGAGGCCGCGAGAACAGCCAGTGGAGCGCGCGCACGGAAGACGAGAAGGCGGGGATTGGGGGGGGCACGATGCGGTGCGGGGCCGGGCGTGCCTGCTTGGGAACATGCAGAAGCCAAAATTTAAGGGAGCATGTATCGGGAACAGCCTGGGCCTTGAAAGCACTGTCGTAGCTCCCCAGAGTCCGACTAGGTCCGACTCGGAGTCGCCAGCGCGAACTTGTTGCAATATAACACGTTACTTCCCCGTCGTATAGCACGCAGATCATTACCATCTCTTAGCATTGTGCTTGCAGATCCGCAACGGCACACCCACGATGACGGAGAACAAGAGCGCGGAATACAAGAAAATACGCGAAGGCACAATGGAATTCAAACTCCGCAGATCACGTGCGTCCCATTGTTTCCTAATTTGGACGAGGGCGTGGCGGCCCTCTTCTGGAGAAGGACAATGCCTTCTGGCTTTGGCGCAACTGCTATAAAGCCGGCTGACATGCGGACGCTGCTTTACCGTCTTCCTCGCAGGACTTTACGACTGCCTCCATAACGAAGAGCGAGAGATCCTGCACTTGAAAACGCAGCTGGTCTTGATCCCTACGAAAACCTTTAACGACCCTTGACTAGCGTGATGAGCTGTGCGTTGTCTTCACCTTGCATTCAGAGTACAACTCACAGCCGGACAGTGTCCTCCTACATCAAGCGTCAATCGCGCACCCGCACACGAAAAAGCAGCATCTCGCTGGCCGCAATCGCGGAGGAGGTCGTAGAAGAGACGACCCCCACGCACAAGAAGAGCAAAAGCGTAAAAGCGAAACGGCGGCTAGGTGTCTCGGATCTGCGCATCCCTCGCGCCTCCCCGCTCTTCACCGCCGTGCAGGGGCCCGCCGTCTGGCGCCTTACCCTCGACGACTCGCCGGATACCTTCGATTTTCCGCGCCCGCCGTGCGACGAGTCCAGCGGCAGCGGGAGCGGTAGTGGGAGTGACTCGGGGAGCCTCTCGAGCCCCGCGACGACGCCTTCACCGAGCCCAACGATTGCAGCACATTCAGTGCCGTGCCTCGCGCGGTGCAAGAGCATTAAGCCGCTTGCTATTACCAAGCGCAACGTTTCGCCTCCTCCACCGCCTGCTGAGTCCCCAGTGCCGATTGAATCTACCCCAGAGCAGCAAGTGGAGGAACTCTGGGAGGACGACGACGACTTCTACGCCGCGCACGCAGGCACATTCATCACCCTCGCAGCGCCCCTCCCGCCATCCTTCCCTGCTTCCTCTTCCTTGACTCATGCGTCTACCTCCCGATCGCGCCGCGAGTCCGTCGTCCTCCCCGGCCCAGCACCAACACCCGCACTGCACCGCGCCTCCGTGCGCCTCAGCCGCGCGATCTCCATCCCCACGCGTCCGCCCCCGCCGCCTCCCATCGTCACTTCGCTTCCCCTTCCTTCTCTCTTCTCTATCGCCTCCCTCGCGGTACCGCCCTCGCGCCCGCCCCCGCGGACGCCCATCCCCACCGACGCGCAGAGCGGCGACTACACCCACCTCGCGCCTTCCCTTTCGCCGCTCCTCTCGCCTGGGCCTTTCTCCGCGCGTTCCGCGTCGCCTTCGCGTACGTCCCGCTCTCCTCCTGCCTTCTGTTCCCCGCTGATTGTTTGTGTTCTCTAGCGTCGCCCTCGTCTTCGCCAGCGTCCTCATCGTCGAGTTCGAGCTCGCGCCTCGCGGCCCTGCTCTCCCCACCGCCCTTCCGCGCGCATGTGCCCGCTGACGTCTCCGGCGACGAGTGGGAAGAATACGACGATGTCCCGCTCTCGCCACTCGTCGCGCCCGCCCCTGCTTCCTCCTCCTCTCCTTCGCCGATCAAGGACGGGGAATGCTCCCCGATTGAATACGCCGCCGCCGACGCTGATGAGAACGAGGATGAGCAGCCGGCATACTTCCCCCCTACGCCGCGGACCCCCTATCACCAGAGTGATCACGGGGAGCGCGCGCTCCGGTCGCGCTGGTCTTCCTCCACCCTCTCGTCCGTGCACTCCGCGCACGCGCACGTGCCGCGCTCGCCCAGGACATTCGCCTTTGCGCGGCGGTACTTCCCCTCCGCTTCGCCCACGAAGGCTGCGGTGAAGCCCATGTACCCTGCGCGCGTGGGGAAGAAGGCGGTGGGGAAGGGGAAGGGGAAACGCCTGACGGCGGCGGACGTGCGCGTCCTAGGCCTCGGCTCCGCGACTCCCTCCAGCTCCAGCTCCAGCTCGCCTGTATCTGCAGCCACCTCTACAGCTCCTACCTCCCCCTCCTCTTTCCTCGCCCTCCAAACGCCCGCGACTGCGCAGTTCGCCTCCTACCCCTACTCCCCCTCCCCCATGTCCCCACCCTCGGCCGCACTCTACGCAGCCTACACGACACAGCGCTCGCCACGCCGGCGTGCGTCCACGGCCTCCGCTTCCTCGCGCTCCTCGTCGCGCTCTTCATCGTCTGCGTGGCATTCCGGGCAGTCGGAGAGCGGGCACTCCGAGTTTAGCGTCGCAAGCGCAGGAGGGGAGGGCGGCCTGAGACGGAAGCCGATTCCGGTGGGGCTGTTTTTGCGATGATCTCTCTCGTCTTGCATTCGGCGGTGGTTTTTATTCGGTTCACACACAATCTTTTTCGATGCATATTTGTTTTTCGTCGCTCATTTTTGTATCATACACACACGCACATAACACTACTAGATAATGTAATATAGATGGAGAGCCCAGGTGCGCGCTCGTTGTAGCTATAATTTTGATTATTATTTTATTTGGACGTCGTGTGAAGTTATAAAGGATGAGGCGTTGGGCGGCACGAAGAGGCGGGGCGCTTGATGGGTTGATGGGCGCTTAAAGTTTGCTTTGCTCCATCATGACTCAATACTTATACAAACCAAGTGCAAAGCTCCACGCATCCTTCCACCAACGCACCGTGGCGCTTCCACGCTGTTTCCTGGGCTTTAAGTTGTGATTCGTCCTAGCATTCGGATTCTCTCTGATTCTCTGCATCTTATCCGCGACTTCGACGAATTCGCTACGCCCATTCTACGCCTCTTTGAACGTGAAGGAACTTCCTGTGCGGCTTGATCCTCGCCAAATTTGCGTTCAGATCGTGGTGTCTTCTTTGCGACTAGCCATCTCTCTAGTCCGACGTCGAGTCGGAATCTCGAGCTGAATCATGCCGGTACACGGCGCCACGGCTCTGTGGTGCTTTCCTCGCGGTTGTGGATTCTGGATCATATCAATCTCAGACTGGGAATGGTCGCCTGAAATGCCAGCCATTGCCCGCCGAGCGCGGAGGAATGTAGGGTCACAGCCTTTCTCCTTTCTTAAAGTTGTGGTCCTTGCGAATCAATACACTCCGGAGGCTCATATTTCCTCTGTGGTCCTACAATTCAAACAGAAAAAAAAACATGACACGAAATACGGAGTGATGCTACACACTGTGGTTCGAGGTGTTCTCGACTTGGACGTTGATATTCTGGTTAACCTCAACTCGCCGCGCCCTGTAATCCTTATTCTCGTTTGACACGTTATTTGATTTTCGACTACTGTACAAGCGAGGTTTCAGAAAATCTCCCCTCCAAAGCGTCGATCGGCGCGTTAATCTGGTCTTTGATAGCTGCTAACTCCAAGTCCGTTAAATCCGCACCACTGTCATTGCAAGGGATATGTGTCGCAATCCGTTCCAGGATCTTGGCAGCCTCGGTCAACCCCTCGTCCCTTTCATCTAATGGTCGGCTCGAATGAATCTCCGCTCTGGTTTTCTCGGCGGCTTGAATAAGAGAATCTCTGAGGCGGACGGAGAGGGAGGATTTGAAATCTGGCGGAATTGGAATAACTTGTCCAGACATGTCGTAGTTATTGCGTAGGGCTGCCAATGCGGTGGACTTGGCCAGGCGACAGAACTGCGACAAGTCCCGTGATTGGATGATGTCGAATTCCTCCCAAGACTTCGTCAACGCTTCGAAAATCAAAGCAAATGGGTCTCCTAAACCCCAAGCCTGATCTACTTTGTTCCCTAGTTTCAACCAGACCCGGACCAGAACGGTATTGAAAATATCCGTTGAGTTCCATTCGTCCTGCATGAATGCGGTGATCCAACCGGCGAGGTCATCGTGAACGATCGGCTCCCAGTGGGCTGTGTTTGAAAGGATTTCGCCCAGTTGAAAGTACAGTTCGCGTAACCACCGTTTCTGTGATTCTCTAGTGGCGAAACGTCCCATAAGCTGCCACACAGACGGTTGTTGCATCATGATCTGCAGCTCGGCATCCTGGAACCAGGCCGGGGCGCTGCATAAAAGGAGGAAAGCAATTTCTGCAATATTTCCAGGAGTGCTCAATGCCCACAGGATGACTCGTAGGGTTGCTTTCGGCGGGGCGACAGTGAGAGCTCCAGAATCGAGCCTCAAGGCATGTAAAAAACCATTGAGTGTGGAAGTCCTGTAATCCCAGTCATCTGGATTGACCCAGAATTGCTCGACGTGATTCAAGGCCGCGTGCACCCACTCCGTAGCTTCGGGTTGGAAACTGTCATCGATAAGTGCCCATGTCCCGTAATCCCCTCTGACTAGCAGAAATGCCGATGAAACTACGTCAAGCCATCCATCTGAGCGGGGGATAGTATTGCAAAGGCTGATCACTTGTTTCATGCGTTCGTGTGTCGAGGAGGGGTTGTGGTATGGTTCGTTGTTTTCGATCCGGTCAGCCAATTGAGCGGTAAGCCACAGGATTTCCCCAGCGAAGATATTGCCAATGGTATTTTTCATCAGTCCTGAGGTGAGATTTCGTAAGAGATCGGCGATGAACAGCGGTTGAAATTTCCTGGCAGGTTTGAGATTAAGGAAAATTTTGAACTGAAAATTTCTTACGTTTTATCCATCCACACCGCATTTTCCGTATTGCCCGTGAGGAAGCAATTGACACAGAATATATAATCAGTGAAAGTCGCTGGAGTTAACCGGGGGATTCTCCCGGCTCGGAATTGCTGAATGAAGTGTGCAAACTCCCGGTGGCCAAGACTGAGGGATGGAATAACATGGAGCGCCCATTTGACTGCCACAGCGGTGTCCCGGTTTGGGTCCAGCATTAGATCAGGGCGGCCTTGCAGGATTTGAAGCACATTGACTAGTTCGTCCACATACGCATCCATAGCGCCTCCCCACCAACCGAAATCCACCGCTGCCGGGAATTCCTCAGCATAAGCCACCCGGATCGTGCAATATGCGCGCCCGTATTGTACCGCCCGAGCACTCATCCCTTCGCGGAGTTTGTTCAAGTATATCGTAGCACGAACATCCTTGTACTCAAAGCAGCTCAGGAAACTCTCGCGCAACCGAGTAAGCAGCCCCGACAGCTCGGTGTCTCGCAGCCACTGGATTTCAGTAGCCTGTTCTGCCATCCTCGCGATTATTCCTGGATCCGTCGAGGTTTGTAGTACCCATGCAACTGCTGATGCTTCGGAAGACGGTTGAGGAAAGGGCTCATCAGAGAATGTGGTGTAATTGGTGTGGGATGTGAAATAAGGTAGGATTTGAGCCCTACTTTGGGCGTAGCCAGTTGAGCATGCCGACCAAAACTTGGTTGAAACTTGGACCATCGACAAAAGAAATGGAGCCAGCGGGGTTTGAAAGGGAGAGTCGCGGTCCAAAGTGGCTGATATGAGCATAAAGGTATACAGTGCGACACCGCAAGAGGCCAAGGAAATGACGATAATTGCGAGGAAATGATGGATCGTCCAGAGGTAAAGAGAAAGAGCTGCGGCAAAAAGAAGCAACGAGAGCTGTAAGAGGAGTGGGAAGGTCTGCAATACGGTGTCGAATTTCCATCGGCAGATTCCGTCAATTTTGCGCTGGCGTTCAACTCCGCGTGCTTCAATTGTTCCTCTCTCTCCTGCCGCTGAGTAGTACATCAGCCATTACTTCCCCAGTACAGCTAAAATTGCCGCAAGCAGAGTGCACGAAAGGCTGGCATAAAGCAGGCTCTGTGTCACGACGATTAGAGTAGATGACGGAGCGGGAGCCTAGACTGGAATGATGATATCCGGGCCAGAGAAAATCGAGTTATTGACGGTGTGTATGAGGAGGCGCATGAGTGCCTGGTTCATCTCATTTGGGTCTGGTTGAAGCTCGGGCTGTATCTGGATGATGAAGGCTGAACTAACGGCCGAGAAAATATTAGAATACAATCAGTATACGCTCAGCCGTGGAGTAAAGGACTCGGATTAGAGCTACCTATTAGAATACAATCAGTATACGCTAGTAGGAGCCCGTAAGTAATTGTAAGGACAGTATACGACGGGAGCACATACCTCAGCCGTGGAGTAAACGACTGAGGGATGTGACTCCGTGAGTTACGCTAATGTAATGAGCGTGACGCCGACGACCGGCATGAGAATCGGCACGAGGATCGCGAGTTGGAAGTAAGTCCGAATGTATATGTACAGACCAAATTCAACAGAAAAGACCAGCCTTGGAGGAGAAGTCAGAAGGAATCTCCTGTTAAAAACTAAAATACGAACGAAAATGAGGGAGGTATCGAGATCAGTACTGTATTTCTCCAGGAATTCTTTATCGTGCTCGTCGGCGAGTGGCTTGTACACATTCCAAAATTCTGTCTTCTTATCCATTACGGGTTGCTTAGGTCTAAGCCCTTCCACTGCGCTCTGCAAACTTCATAGTTTTGCGTCAAAAATGAATACACTAACTCAAAAATGGACTCACTTGTCAATTTGGCCTTTGTTCTTCTTGGCGAGGTCGGCAAAGCACCCCTGTAACGCACTGATCAATCTAATTTCCGGTCAGAATGGTAGTCAAAATTGTAGAAAAACCCTGCGCGCACTTTTCATTCCTTGCATCCATCGATCTCGAACCACTCTCAGCCAGCGTCTCAGCCGGGGGGGCATTCCGATCATCAACAGGTTCGTTCGCACTGTCAGTAGGCCCATCGATTGGCCCCGCCTCCGGTTCGGTCGTGGGGGTGGTCTTTATATCCGGCATGGCTGCGAAAATGTGCGCTCCAGTTGGGGGGTCCATCCTGCGGAGGGAAGAGAGTGTACAAAGTCAATACAAAGTCCTTACCGTCATCACCAAATCCGTCAAAATCAGGTAAGGCCAGGTGAGGATCACGATTCATCGGCAATCCTGATGCTCACTCACAACCGCTTGCGAGCGCTCGCGACCACTGCACAATTGTGGCGACCTGTAGAAGACCTCCTTGTCATCCACCAAATAATTCTTGCGCTCGCTCACGAGCGCCGGCGCACCGGATACGGTGTAGGCGAGGCAGATTCTCGCAGTGGTTAATACTGAAATGTCCCGTCTTCGAGCGGTCCTCGACACATGGACTCGAATTTGACGTCGGCATTGTCTATACATGGTGTAGGATGAACTGTGTACATAGTTGCTTCAGCGGTGGTGAAATCAAGGCGAAATGATGCGCTCAGTGATTTCAAACTCCGATGGTCCGTGCGCACAGTTGATCGCGTGTTCATCTGATGGATGGTTCGTCGCTTGTGCGCCTCTTTCTTCCCTCCCCCCATCTGCCGCTGCGCTCAACCCTGCTCAGCCTCCAGTCCCCCATCGAGCAAGCAGCCTACTGATGCAGCCCAAATGCAAGTATCACAAGCATTCAAGCGCAAGAGTCAAAACGTTGTCAAGATTCCCGATGCTTCAACGCGTTAAGACTCAAGCACACGGATATGTATCTCAAGTCCGCAAACAACTCCGCAAGCTGTTCCTTTCTGACCTCCCGGACTTGTTCCCTGGATCTGCAAGATGATCCCCCTCATCAACATCGCCTCCAAGACCCTGTCGTGCGGCAAACGAAGACGCCAGTTCTACGTCGGCGGACCTAACCCTCCCCCGGCCCCCTTTCTGTTCAATCACATTTATTCCGGCCTCGAAGATCATCCGAGGCCTCAAACCGTCTGTTGTTGTCTTTTACAGGTTTTGTCTGCGACTGTTGTGCATCTACATTGTGTATGCTGTAACACAATACTATCATGTTCACCTGTCCCTCGTGTGAATTTGATTTTTCTGCAATGTTATTCTACCTACAACGAGCGGATTCTATGAGACGGGGACCGCAACGCTTCGTAAAGGCATATAAGCCCTTCTATTCGCTCGTGGTGTCCATAATGATTGTGGGTATCGCGAACATGACACACCCAATGAAGGGCTTATCTGCGGGATCGAGAAAAAGATGGAGATTATGAGGATTGTGGGGATCACAATCCCTTATATTCGCTGACAACTTTTTCCGGATTTGGTGATGGTGCCACTGTGGTAGTTGGTCACGTCGGCTCCCAACCGCTTAGCGCTTAACTCTTGCCTTCTCCCTCGCCGCCCAAAATGAGCCACCGCCCTTGTCTGGCCTCTCCAAATCCTCATCCGCGCATCCCACGCGCATCGCCGCTCTTCACCGCCGTGCAGGACTGGCGGCTTACCCTCGACGAGTCGCCAGATACCCTTGACTTTGCGCGCCCACCGTGCGAGGAGGAGTCCAGCTGCAGCGGCAGTGGGAGTGGAAGCGACTCGGGGAGCCTCTCGAGCCCCGCGACGACACCCTCTCCGAGTCTGACGATTGCAGCGCACTCAGTGCCGAGTCTCGTACGGCGCAAGAGCATCAAGCCGCTTACTATTACGAAGCGCAGCGTTTCGCCTGCTCCACCGCCTTTTGAGTCTCCACCGCCGACGGAGTTTTCCCCAGAGCAGCAAGCAGATGAAATCTGGGAGGACGACGACGAGTTCTACGCCGCCCATGCGAGCACATTCATCACCCTCGCAGTTCTCCCGCCAACCTTCCCTGCCTCCTTCTTCTCGACCCATGTATCATCACCTCCCTCCCCCTTCCGTCCTGTTTCTCCACCCCCCCCCCCCCCCCCCCCCCCCCGCTCACGGTGCCGCCCTTGTGCCCCCTCGCGGCTTCCGTTTCGCCGCTCCTCTCCCCTGGGCCCTTTTCCGCGCGTTCCGCGTCGCCTTCGCGTGTTTCTCTTCCTTCCCCATCCCACCTGTACCCCGTTGATTCGGTCTTCCCTCTATCATCCCCCTCCCCATCTTCGAGCTCAAGCGCCCATCGCCTCGCGGCCCTCCTCTCCCCGGCCCCCGCACGCCAGTTCGCCGCAGAGCCGCACGGCGTCCCCTCCGACGTAGGCGACGAGTGGGAGGAGGGCGAGTACAAGCACGCGTACGACGACGTTTCGCTCTCGCCGCTCGTCGCGCTCGCCCCTGTCTCCTCCTCCCCCTCCTCCTCCCCTTCATCCCTTCCTTCGCCCATCGACGTTTCGGGGAAGTGCTCTCCGATCGAGTGCGCCGACGCCGATGCCGACGAAAAAGAGTAGGAGGACGGGTATGCGTACTTCCCCCTGACGCCGCGGACGCCTTATCACCAGGGCCAGAGCGAGCACTGGGAGCGCACGTTCCGCTCGCGCCGGTCCTCCTCCACGCACTCCTCCGTGCACGCACATGCGCCGCGCTCGCCGCGGACGTTCGCGCTCGCGCGCCGCTACTTCCCTTCGCCCGCGAAGCCGCCGCAAAGCCCGCCGCGTGTCCCTCGCGCGTGGGGAAGAAGGCGACGGGGAAGCGCAAGGGGAAGCGCCTGACGGCGGCGGACGTGCGCGTCCTTGGGCTCGGCTCCACGGCTCCCTCCACCTCCAGCTCCAGCTCCACCTCGCCTGCATTCACCTCGTCTCCGTCGGCGCCGTCCACCGCATCTGCATCCTTCCTCGCCCTCTCTGCGGAGAGCAAGACAAGCCCGAGCCGCGCATCCACCTTCAAATCCTTCCTCGCCCTCCAAACGCCAGTTACCGTGCAGTACGCCTCTTACGCCTCCCCCTCCTCCTCCCCCTCCGCCGCGTTCCCGCCCTCAGCCGTACTCTACGCAGCCTACACGACGCAGCGCTCCCCGTGCCGGCGCGCATCCACGGCCTCCGCTTCCTCGCGTTCTGAGTTGCGCACAGAGTCGTCGGCGTGGAATTCCGGGCATCGGAGAGCGGACACTCAAAGTGCAGTATGAGCGCAGGAGGGGAGGGAGCGTTGAGGAGGAAGCCGGTTCCGGTGGGGTTGTTCTTAAGATGAGGCACTCTGCCGGTGGTTTTTTTTCGGTCTACACTCTTTTCTACGCATATCATTTTTCGTCGCGCGGTCGCTTATCTTGTATCATACACACACATAACACTACTAGATAACCTAATATAGATTGAGCGCGTAGGCACGCGCTCGTTGTGGCTATAATTGATGACTATTTTATTTGGTGTTGGCGGCTGGAGTGAGAGCGGCGGAAGTGATGGAAGGCTGTGCTGATGGGATCACGAGCGCCTGATGTTTGATGGGCGTTTAGAGCTCGTCCGCCAAGCCGCGGGATAGCTATATATAGCACCACCTTACCGATGCTTTGGCTGTTCGGCCCTTGAATGCAGCGATTGCGCTAAGAACGGAGACAAGTTGAATTTTGAATTCCAAATAGCCGCCGAAGGAGACTCACAGTGGTACATCTAGAAAGACCCACAGCAGTGATCGATGGTGCAAATTGACCCCGTCAATATGCTATGGCGCGTATGTATGTCGAATAATCGTGCACCCAAAATCAATTTCATTTGGCTGGCCGAAAGTGAGTTTTGATCCATCTTCAGCGGAACAGGAATGAATTGCCCTGGGCGCTTAACGAAGCGTGTTGAAGTTGAATTCTGTATGACAGTGTCATTTCCAGGTACACGACCAAAAGAGAATCCGGCGCCGGTGGGGTCGAAATTTGGTGTACTAGGTCCAGCAAATTAATTACTGGGCCCTGCGAATTAGACTTCGACGAAGAGATAAGGAAAACTCGAGGTTTGTCGTTTCAAACATCTAATTTCCCCAACTTGGGCTGCAACTCCGACGCCAACTCGACCTGAAGTTGGGGCAGGAAATAGGTGTTCCGGACCTACATCAAGACAACCGTATATGCTGCTGTAATGATGCTGTACGAAGGGCTGCATTCCCTCCTTCAAGTTAGCGATCGATTACGGCTCGCCCAGTTCGACTAGGACCCCTGACAATCCCACCGAGGCTAGGTCCGGAACTCTTGGATCCTTCAATTTTTGTCTGAACAAATTTTCGTTGCTTCTACTAAAGCTTTTGTCCGGACAACGCCTAGCCTTTGCTGATATAATCATCCCAAAATGGTAATTATGTGCTCATATGGGCCGAAAAAACGTTCAAATTTTCTCTGCAGCTGCATTTTCACGCTGTTCCCACCCGATCTCATTATTTAAGCTCAATTTCTTCCTGAAAAATTGACTCACGCACAATTTGACCCCAAAAAATCTTCGCTAAGTCCCCGATTTTTGTCCGGCAGAGACCTACCGTTGGGCGCTCACCCCCCCATTTTTGTCCGTTCTGGACCTGGGTTTGAGGGTAAAAAACCCATTTTTTTGGTCCGGCCCTGGACCTAGCCTTTGAGCGTATTGTCAAGGGTCCTTTTGACTGCGCTCGCATTGCCCTTCTTTCACGGCAAGTGAACATGCCGTGTGCGGCCACGGCGCTTGACTGTCGGGTGGTTCGAATTTCCGTGGCATTTCAAATTGTTGGTGGTTCCAGAATTGACGTTCTTCCAGCGCGTTAGCCCCTCTTCTTCTCTTCTCTTTGCGTTTTTCTGAATGGCCTGTCAGATCCAAACCTGCTCGGCGCCTATTGAATCGTATGTAAACTCGCACAGAAAGAGGACTCGTCGACATACTCCTTGCAGTTTCTCAGAACGATGAAGTCTTTCTTGGCCTTTGTCTACGTCCTTCCGGTGCTGGTGTTGGCCTCAGCGTCCCCATCTCCGGCTGCAGATCTACCCCGCAATATGGATGTCAAGCGCGTCACGGTTCGTCTCGAGATAGAATTCATTCCACTCGCATTCTGATAAACATTATAGCTTCCCACTCCTGCCACCTGTGGTAACACCAGCGATGCAGTCCCATTGTTCACGGCGAACAGCGCCCAATTCTCCGACAACTTCTATTCCACCTCGATCAGTCAAATTACCGCCGTAGTTGGTGCCCAGGGTTATTCGTTCCAAGGCATTGCGGCCCGTGTGTTTAATAGCCAGGAGCTCTCCACCGTCCCGCTCTTCCACCTCTTTCAAAACGTCGTTATCGACAGTTTCTACACGACGTCCACGACGGAACGTGACCTCGCGTTGGAGAACGGCTATATCGTCGGGGGCACTGATGCCTTCATCTACCCGTCGCAGATCTGCGCGAGCATCCCCTTCTATCGCTTGTACAACAGCGCCGCGACGGAACACTTTTACACCACTGACGCGTCGGTGCGTGCTAGCAGGCTGGCCAGCCCCGCATGGGCGGATGAGGGGATTGCAGGATATGTTTTGGATGCCAATGTATGCGTGTGAGGAAGGGCCGCGGGAAATTGTGTGTCGATTTTAGTTCACCTTGTTTGGTTGTCTTGTTGGAAGCTTTATTGTCGAAATAATCCATCCGTCACCTGTGTTATTTAATTTGCGGCGTGGATACCCATCACCTCAACGCACATTGAACCCCATCCCACCAAGGAATTCGGAGCCATAGGAGTACTGGCTCGATCTCCGCGATCTCCACCGACATCCGCATCATCCGCACCGTCTTCAGCAACCCCACCAGAATCGGAGTCCGTTCAGGTTCTGGCGGCGCGGGGGCGAAGCGCGAGGCGATAAGGCGGAAGAAGAGCGCCTGAGCTGATCGAAGTGCCAGCGACGCCAGGAGGGGGTGATGTCGGGCGAATGCGCGTGAGCTCTGGGAGCAGGACGTTGGCGGCCAGACCCAGTGAAAGAAAGATGGCATTGATTTGAGAGCCTCGGCGATGTTGAGGTCCAAGCTGCTAGAGATGTCCAGCGGGGGTGAGTTTAGCGCGCAGAGATGAGCGAGGGGAGGTGAAGGCAGACACGACTCCGAGGGCGGTGACGAACCAACCGACCGTCCGAGCGCGAAGGCAAGGCAGAAGGATTGAGTGTGTGTGCGAGTTGGATCAAGGAAAGCTCAAGAACTTGGGCCGTGCGAGCGAGAGCGGAAGCGAGTTTAAGAGTGCACGGCAACGACGAGGGCCGGCACTGGCAGCGAGAACGACAAGGGACGAAAGCGAAGCGAGAGCGTAAATTTGGGGCAATAGAATCGTATAAGTAGGAAAGGGTGAGTACAACAGAATATATAGTAAGTACGATAGGAGACGAAATGGAAGATACCGTGTCTGAGACAATGAAGAAGTGCAGGGGCCGAGGGGCGGGCTAATGGTAAAGGCAAAGGTGTTACACATCAGCGACGGCGAGGGAAATGTGTAGGGCGCAAGTACGAGGTGCAGCGAGGAAGTGCGCGAGGTCGCGGTAGATCTGATCGTACTCGTCGATGGCGTGCGCGGCGGCGACATAGGCCCACCACATGTCGAAGCCGCGCGGCCGGGAGGCGGGCGTAGCGGCGGGTGTACTCAGCGGCGGCGAGCTTCGCGGCGTATGCGGCCTCGGCGTGCTCGACGAGCTCGAAGATGGGTGCGCGCCGAGGACCTCCGGGAATGTCGATCAGATGGTCACACGGTCCCGGTGATCGGACATCACTGACCCCGAGGCGCATCAAAGTTGATGGCATCGAGCGGGGCTTGTTTGGCAAAGGGCTCGGGCGGTGGGGTGGTCGGCGGCCCGAGGACCGTATTTACTTAAAAGAAGTATAAGTACGTGTGTCCAAGAAGAGGAAGCTTACTCGGATCATACCGAATAATCATCATAAAGCACTCTTCCCTCCTGGAGGGAGACATGTTCATTGTTTATGTGATAAATTGTAATAGCGAATACCTTGTACTACTAGTACCTAATAGCACACTGAAGCGCTCAAGCCGCGGAAGCCTGGTTCTACTCTTTTGCTAGGACCGTCCTAGCCAGGGACGAGGACCGGAAAGGCACCTGGCAGCGCATCGAGCCTCTCCGTTAGTGAGTAAACGGTTCCTGAAACCATTAGTTTTGGAGGCTATTTCAAGAATAGGCTTCAGACTGCCCGAAAGCGAAAGAAGCACCGATCTTACAGTACGAAACGGTGGTGCTCGATTTGTGCTTAGATTGTTTATCACTGTGGAGCCCAGCTCCAACACTCCACACCTCGTCCCAACTTCCTTTAAATCATATTTGTCTCTCTACGACGACCCACAGGGGTGCTCAATTATTCGCTCATCTCGCTCATCTAATTTATTTAAATGTATTGGAACCAATCAAGAGGCAAGAAACCAATCAAAAGATGAGAAATACATTTAAATAAATTAGATGAGCGAGATGAGCGAATAATTGAGCACCCCTCATGGGTCCCAATAAGTGTATTTATGATATTGCAGAATGTGTATATTCAAGGCAATTGCAAAGTGTTTGGAGGTAATACGAAGGAGAATATAAGGAAAGCTACGTCGATGACATCTTCAAGTGGAGCCAGGTGGGGCCAAATTAGTAAACAGCGGTAAGCACAAATCGAACAGTACCGTTTCGTAAAACTCGTACAAACTTTTGAAAACGGCTGTAGAGGGTGTTACAATTGAGAAAGTGTCAAAGGCGTAGGGGAGAAGGTTGGCAAGGGTGGTTTACCCTGTGTGCGAACCAAAAATCGGATTTTTTCCAGAGATTTTGGTCCAGGAATCAATATTTGCAATGACTTTATATGGGAGAGGCTTGAAAGTTACTAGGTGGGGATCCATCTCACCACTCGTATGCGCGCCGAGAGACTAGAAGAAGGCTAGGGATCGTTTCTGGGTATAATTTTGCGGCTGCCTCGAACAATTCTCGCTCCAATTCGGGAAGAAAGAAGGTCAGCATTCCCTTCTTCTGCTCGCTTCCTCCGGTTAAGGTGAAACCGAGTTTCCTGCACTTGGCAGCACCACATGACCCGCATCTCCCACATTCAAGGCCCATGAATGACCCGCTTCTCCGGCTACAACGGGTACTTGACGCGTCTGTGGATACGCACCTTCCATCAGAACCCCTCCCGCGCAAGAAGCTCGTCGGAACGCTCTTTGAATCGCAGGGAAGCGCTGGTTGAATCGCACGGAACCCTGTTCGAAGCGCACGGAAGCGCCGCAGTGACAGGTTTTCTGGTGCGTGGTTCCCGTGTTGCTGATAATAATCACTGATGTGGTGGCACACGGGGTCCCAGCAAGGATATAAAGGCGGTACAAGCTCTCAAGCTCGGTGCAGACCTCAGGATGTTTCACCTTCTTGTGACTCTAGCAACTCTTTCTCACTGCGCCTTATCGCGCGATGTTTCGTCTCCAAGTGTTCTGGATCCTCCGTCCACATTCGCTTCCGGGGCGTGGTCTTTGGTGCAGCAAGGGTGCGTCGCGTCGGACTTCACGATTCAAGAAACCACTGCTAACCACAATACTTATCTCCAGGACTTCTGGCGTCAGCGGCATGCAACTGGCGATCGTAACGGAAACTACTGCTGTGATCTTCGACAAAGTGTATGCTGAATATTTTTATCTTTGAATGCGATTCTCATTCGAAGCAGCGAGCACAACCCCCTCATGACGGAAGACGGGAATCCGGCATGGACAGCCGAGCTTAATCTAAATACCCACGTCGTCCGCCCGCTGCACGCTCTGAGCAATACGTGGTGCGCGACGGGCAGCTTCCTGGGCAATGGAACATTTCTCAGCTCGGGGGGAAACCCCATCGTGATTACAGGTACAAGAGTTTGACTGTCTGCGGTTTAAATGGGGCTGAGGGTCTTTCTGAATCTAGGCCAAGACGGTTTACAATCACTGCGTTTCTTCACACCGTGCCAAGACGGGACGTGTGATATCTGGGAGAACTCGTCTGTCGTTCGGACGACGTCGCCTAGGTGGTATCCGGCCTCGGTAAGTTAATTCCTTTTTATCTAAATCCTCTCTGACGATTTCTTCAGGTGCGAATTGAGGATGGATCAGTCATTATCTTCGGGTATGTGTCTTATTGGTCTCTGACGTTATGTATCCAGCTAAACGGAGATTTTTAGCGGGGCGACTGCTAATGGGTAAGTGGAGGTTTGAAGAAGGACAACTGGGTGTTTATATCGACAATTATGACAGATGGATGAACAACGCCACTGCAAACAATCCGTCCTACGAGTTTTATCCTCCCAAAAATATCAACGGCGAGTCCATTGTCCTGAAATTTTAAATTCTATTCGTCAGTGCTGACTAGGATGATAAGGTTTCAACGGCCGCAAGATCCCCAGCCCCTTCCTGGCCTCGACGCTGAACGCCAACCTGTTCCCGATTGTTATAGAACTCCCCGACGGCAATCTCTTCGTCGCAGCAAACCAAAAGGTTGGGTAGTCTCTTCAGACCGCCATTCGTAACCTCGTTTATACGACCGAAAGGCTATGATCTTCAACTGGAAAACGAACACCGAGACGCCGTTGCCGGGTATTCCGAATGGTGTCCGGGTCTCGTGAGTACCATACATTTACTCCTGAATATTGAAGACTCATATTTTACTATAAGCTATCCACTCTCAGGCTCGGCAATTCTGCTACCGCTTACACCGGAGAACAAATACACGTCCGAGGTGATGATATGCGGTGGAACTACAATCTTAGACACCGCCGATCCATCGACTTTGAGTTCTCAATTTCCCGCTTCGGCTCAATGCTCGCGGCTGCTCTTAACCGCGGAGGGCATCGCAGCTGGGTGGAAGGTTGAACACATGCCGCAAGCCCGAGTCATGCCCGACATGGTTCTCCTCCCCGATGGCCGGGTTGTCATCGTCAACGGCGCACAGACTGGCTTCGCGGCTTACGCAAATGTTGGTGTTGCGAATTGCGAAGGAAACTGATATTCAAATAGTTTCTAGGCACCAGACGCCCTGGGGCCCATCAGCAATGCAGACCACCCGGCATTCACGCCTGTCGTCTATGACCCGACAGGTGCTGCTGGGCGCCGTTTCAGCTCACAAGGCATTCCGGCTTCGACTATCCCAAGACTGTATCATTCCACGGCGACTCTTACGCCGAATGGATCGATCTTGTTGGGTATGCTTGTATCAATCTAGTCTGCTAATATCGAGTCTTATTAAACATTTTTTTTTAGCCGGCTCGAATCCAAATGTCGACATAACCACTGGGACCAAATACCAGACTGAATATAGGCCGGTTATGAATGCTCGATGGAATGCCGCGTCCAGCTGATCCAAAGCACAGATTGGAGTTTTATTCTCCTGCATATTTGAGCAAGCCCCGGCCGTCTTACAAGGGTCTTCCGGCTACGGTCAACTACAACTCCAAGTTCACTCTTAGCGTTCAATTACCACCGGATACAACCGGAATCACTGGTACGCCTCTGGTTCTCCATGCTGAAAACAACTGGTACTAAACGAAAACAGTCGCGTTGATGGATCTAGGATTCGCGACGCACGGCGTCCACATGGACCAGCGTTTTGTGAAGCTCGTGTCCAAGCTGTCGCCGGACAAAAAGACACTCACGGTGACAGGGCCACCGACTTCCCGAATCTATCCCCCCGGCCCTGCCTTTCTCTATGTTGTCACCGCTGGCGGCGTTCCCAGCTTCGGGCACAAGACTATTGTCGGGACGGGGGCATCCCCACCGGTTGATCAGGGCGCTATCGATAAGTCGGTGGCCATAGTGCCTTTTTTTGCTTTCGCTGATGCATTAGTTCTAGTATGCTTCGGATGGCGGAGTGGTAAAGATAGCGATCTCTCCCTTTCACTACTTTGCAAGGGCAAATGCTTGAATAAAATGACATTTCATACGGATGAGGCTGTGGAATACAGGAAACGAGTTCACATTCATAGGCCCGTCGAGGTAGTTTTTAGTTACCGTTATCAATAATGTAAACGATATTGATAAGCTTCATAAAATTCAAGTCCTCGCCCTCAAGTTCTCGCCTAAATTTGCCGACGCAGTCCGAGACCCTTAGATCAAAAAAATTGTTAATAAGCCGAGCTCCGATTGTCGCGAATGGCGAATCGGCGTTTGCATTTGGAGTAAACAGCAGAACCTCGAATATATCGGGGGCTGAGCGCTGAGCGCTGAGCTAGGGCAGCCCCCCCCCCCCCCCCCCACCCCCCTGCCCCCATATAAGGAAGGAGATTCCCACCCCTAGCAGCTTCCTAATCCACTCAGCGCCATAAAATTTGACCTCTTCGAAGCTCTGGTGGCGCGAAAACATCGTCGAGCGCCAGCCACTTGCTTTAATACATACCAGCTTCAATTGCTGAATGATGTGCGCTGTTTTCAGAGTCAAATATAGAATTTCAACATTGGCTGACTGTTTGTTGGTGCCAATACTGCCATCTTGCCCCAATCTCCCAAGGTTTTAAGTCTATGCACATCAGTGTCAATTTTCTGCCCAAATTATTTTGAGTAACCGTTCTTTCTGCCCTCGACGGACACTCGGAGACGTTCACAACAATTGATAGACTTTCCAAATCTGGACAACCATGTCCTACGTGCCCATAGGATCCCAAATACACTCTTCCTACCTCCTGGAGTGTTTCAGGGTGTATTTATGACAGTTTTGAACCTCCTTCATAATACATGATAAACATTTTTTCAGCCCTCCCCGGGACCTCCCCCTATATCCGAAATTTTAAATAATCCCGATACCCCCTTGACAGCCCGCGCCGTCGCAGTGTGTTTGATCCGATCCACTCCGGCTACAATTCCTTCCTCCCAACATGCACGACAACACGGTCGAGGCGGGTCCCACTGGCCAGCATTGTCTATTCCGGTCTATTCCTGGACTCAAATCTTCTGATCAACAGTTCACGACACCATCTCTCCGTCAATCGCGACGTGTTACCGGGAATAATGAATGTACGGGCCCGGCTTCAAGCCCTAGGTCCGCCCAGGCTCGACACAGGGCTTGAGCGGGCTCAGGGCTTGGGCCTGGGCTTGATCGTCCAAATTTCCGCATCACAGCCGTCAAAAATACGATGACAAAACCGTATACATGGGATAATTCTAATGAGAAACCCGGTTTCCCAATCCTTATTGGGAAGCCGGTGATAAGCAGTGATTGAACACCCACATGAAAACACACTATTTTTTTTCTCGCATTTCATGTGTACTACATTCGATGTATATCATCTATATGAGGCAGTACTGAGTTCCCGAAGTAGCTGGCCTGTGGCCAGTAGCACTAGAGTAACGGGATGGTGTTCTTGGGGTTAATGTAGCCCACCTAACCAAAAGGGATAACACACCAGTTCCGACTGTTCCAAACTCTGGAACATCCGACTCAGGGTGTTAGGTGATTCTGTTATGGACTGGTTGACTCGGAGACGTGTTCGCGTTGTCTCAGATGCAACTCAGGTGGCAGCGTAGGCTCGTCACTATTCGGTAATCTGTAAACAACACCAAACCCATCACGCCAAGGCGCTCGGGAAGGTGGTACAGATTACCCAAGATAATCTGGATATGGGGCTAGCTCGCCGTCGTGCTTGATGCCGCGCTGACAGTTTGATATTTAATCCGGCGCGCGCAGGATAATCTAAATGTGAGTGTTCCTGCCCGCCGTGCTTGATGCTGACAGTTTGAGATTTAATCCGAGCTTGGGCAAGATAATCTGAATTCGAGGCTCAAGTTTAATCCGAGCGTACGCAGGATAATCTAAATGTGAGTGTTCCTGCCTGCTGTACTTGATGGTGACAGTTTGAGATTTAATCCGAGCTCGGGCAAGATAATCTGAATGCAAAGTTCAAGTAGGTTTAATCCGAGTGCGCGCAGGATAATCTGAATGTGAGTCTTCCTGCTCGTGTGCTTGATGCTGACAGTTTCAGATTTAATCCGAGCTCGAGCAATATAATCGGAGACGCAGATTTTAATCCGAGGACACGGGTAGAGCGAGGATTATGTTCAGATTAAATATGGTGGCACTACACCGCCATTCGATAGAAATGTTTTGTAGATGTTTGTCACCTGGAGCATCACAAAATCTTGTGACAAGGTTCCCAAAATAAAAAATGTCGAATCCCTCAAGGCTTCCACAACATTTATATTTTGAAGACGTTTCGGACAGTATTTCTGAGAGGTCCCTTCGGTATTTGACCAAGGTTACTAATAGTATATAATTCCCCTTACAAAAATCATCGGGCAGGGTATTTAAAGCAGAAGATAAATATAATTCCAAGTCCTACTGACACCGTACAAGGCAGACATCCTAGCTACAGCTCAAGGAATCGAAATAATTTGGCTCACAAGAGACTGACCTGTGGAGTGAACTCCATAACGGGTGGATACAATGATTTGAGTGCGTGCTGGTGCAATGATTCCGGCCGGGTGCGCGGTCGGGACTCGAGATGGCAGTGATGGTATCATAGGTTGAGTGGGGCCGGCGTTGGTGTGGCTGCGTGAGCTTGCGGCGCTGAGTGTTAACGGGCCCGAAGTTGAGGGCGCGCACCCAGCATCACTCCGAGTGTGGGACTTGAGCACCCTTTCGACATTTGCAGAAAACCGCTGCCGGATCGAGCGTGGAATGCTGACGACGTGCATGTGCAAGCTTGAGTCTTGTAGCTTCGAAGGAGAGTTGAGCTTGAGACATGAGCAGAAAGGCAGTGAGCTGCACGAGAGGCTGGCGCAAGTGGGTGCACGCCTCGAGTCCATTTCTGCGGCCTTTCGAAGCGTGACTGGAGGTGGCACATTGTTTGCGGGGCCGAGGAAGCCTGAAGCATCGAAGGGAGAGTATGGGAATGTGGGCGAGCGGTGACTGCATGTTGCGTGAGGCAATTGGAGCGCAGAGCGCAGGGTAGGCTTGCTGAGCGGCGAGCCTGACGCCTTTGGCTTCGCAAGTTCCCGTAGCTGCAGTCCAAGATCACCCATAACCTTCCTCTTAACTGTGGCCGCTGCATTGAAGTTCCTTGGGCTTGGAGTTAAAGGCCGTGAGGGAGAAGATGAGGGAAGAAAGCAAAGACGAAAGATCAACCATTGCTGCCATGCACGTGAGGTCCATACATGACCAAACAATCTCGCACGGACCACGAATCCGAGAAACTTGATTATGCACTACTGTATCCTTTATCCAACTTCGGTTCATAGGAATTATACTTCAACTGAATCCTGAAAAGGTGTGTGATAAAGAATGCTGAGTCGGGTGTTGGTCAGGCGCAATTTGGGCGTGATACTTCTAAAGTTGAACTACTGAGTACCCGGGTTGAAATTTGATTGAAACGACCGAAGGTGGGAGATTCCTCTCAGCTCAATAGACCAAAGCAGGCTATTGTGTATATTAACTGACATGTTGATAAGAAATTGGATTATTCAGAACATTGCAGCCGATGTATTAGGTATGTTCAACAGATATTGTCAGAGTGTTGAAAGGATGTTTTCAAAATGTTCCGCCTCAGATGTCATCATGATGCGAATCAAACACAGCTAGGACATTCCATCAGATGTTTATGAACGTTCACCGTCGAACAGCTGACAAATAGAAAACTCGATTGGCGGTGTAGAATAGCGGGCATCCTTAACTCTGAAAAATACATGTACAGATTAATCTGAAGTTCAAGAAAATATAACAGCAGATTAATATAACCTCCCGAGAGAACGTTGGCCAAATTCGACGACCCGGGGATCCTTGTGCCGTACGCAAAAGACCCGCCGCTCGCCTCTGCACCCCCCTCCGCCGGTTGCACCGCTTTCAACTCGTAGGCATCGGAGCCGGCGCGCACAGTCGGGGGCGCGGCAGAGGTGGGGCGGAAGTTCTGGATGGCCGTCTCAATCGCGCGGTTAACAAAGGGGGTGTGATTAGTCAGGTTCCCGTACGAAACCCCACGGTTGTTGTTAGTGTTGGCGGCGACAATGGCGAGGCTGAGGAGAGCGGGGAGGGTCGCGGCCGTATGGATGAAGTTAGTCTTCGGTGGGGTTAGCATTTGCGAACATATGCATATGTTAATGAGAACATACAACAACGGCATCAATGTCAGATTGCTCGACCTCGACCTCATAGCGTACTAAATAGTGTCTTCGCGCAGCAAGGCCCGGCCTGATATCAACTCGTTTGAACTGTCCAGCGTTGATGCTCATCTCGAGTGCTATGAGCTTCTCCATTTGGGAGATGATGTGGGCGTTGTGAGTTCCGAAACTTCACCGGCCTTCGTAGGCTGCCCCGCAGAAGAGCTCCACGAGAGATGCGGTGAGATTTGGAAGAACAGTTCTGAAAAATGTGTCAGCTAGACTGTCGCCATTGGGGTTCTGCAGCGTTAATTTCTTCAACCCGGCAAACAAGCCCAGATACGCCAGGAAGTCGGGTGTGACCAGCCTTGTGCTAATCTTCGTCCAAAGTATGCTCCAGACTTCCGCCCATTCGTCCGGACATTCGACATGTAGTGAGGCGAGGTGGTTCTGGGCAGTTATGTGGAATATTTTCTGAGCGGTGCACTGTTCATATGCCTCCAGTAGCCATCATCCTTGATCGTCAATTTGCTGAGCCCGGAAAGCCGCGGCAGGGGGAGGTCGAAGCCACCTCGATGATCGCCCTGAATCTCCAACTGAAGCTCATTGAGGCATTGAGCTCCCAGGAGGGCCCGTCCGCGAGAATTCTCCATCTATCAGAGAGTTAATTCAGAGGCTATGAATGATGGTTTCAGGAACTTGCATCTTCACTGCATCGCCGTCTGCAGTGCCATTGATTCTCCAGGCCTACCCAGGTGTGAGATGAAAGCGTGTTGGCGTGTCGAGACCATCCAGTCCGCCCCGCGGCAAGGGCTTGAAAAGGTCAAGACCATCGTCGCTGCGTAACTTGGAAGTCTGCAAGACCAAGTCGAAGAAGACAAAGCGCTGCATGGGAACATCGAGATCTTTGCATATTCTGCGCAGGCTCCCCTGGTCGGTCTGAGGAAGCTGTGAAAGTGTTAGCACGAGTCGGCGGTTTGATCGAGTGGAATTTGCCACGTTCCCAATCACCTGCAAGAGATCTGTCGATAAATCCAGAAGCATGAGGACGATGTGCTCCGAGTCCTTTGCGCTGAGGCCCGAGGAGTGAGGACGAAGATGAAGGTGGGAGGTACGATGCAGTGATTCGATGAATCAGAGTCACACTGCGCGGCTCCCGAGTCCCGTGTACGTAAGGACGCGTCCTGAACACGTAGTCACCTAGCTCCCCTCCTTCCCTGCCTCCTCTTCCTCGACTCACGCCTCTACCTCCAGATTCCGCCGGCTCCCCGGCCAGCACCAACCCTGCACCGCGTCTGCATCCGCCTCAGCCGCGCGCTCTCCCTTTCCTTCGCGTGCGTCCCCTCCTTCCTCTTCCATTTCCCCCCTCCAGCGTCCTCCTCCCCGTCCTCGAGCTCGAGCGCGCATCGCCTCGCTTCCCTGCTCTCCCCGCCCCCCGCAGCGGAGCCGCACGGCGTGCCCTCCGACGTCGACGGCGACTGGGATGAGTGCGACTACGAGCACGCATCCAACGACGTCCCGCTTTCGCCGCTCGTCGCGCCCACCCCTGCCTCCTCCTCCTCTCCTTCGCCCATCGAGGAGGAGTGCTCTCCGATCGAATACGCCGCCGCCGCCGCTGATGAAAACGAGCAGGAGGACGAAGACGGGGCGCAGGCGGGGTACGCGTACTTCCCCCCGACGCCCCCCGAGCACGAGCAGGAACCGCGCGCGCTCCGCCCACCTTGGTCCTCCTCCACCCTCTCGTCCGTGCACTTCGCGCACGCGCATACGCCCCGCTCGCCGCGGACGTTTGTGTTCGCGCGGGTGTACTTCCCCTCCGCTTCGCCCGCGAAGGCTGCCGTGAAGCCCATGTACCCTGCGCGCGTGGGGAAGAAAGCGACGGGGAAGCGCCTGACGGCGGCGGACGTGCGCGTTCTCGGACTCAGCTCCACGACTCCCTCCACCTCCACCGTGCCCGCATCTGCGAAGAGCAAGGCAAGCTCGAGTAGCACACCTACCTCCGCATCCTTCCTCGTCCTCCAAACACCCGCGACAGCGCAGTTTGATTTTTGACGCCTGTGCTGATGGGATCATCTCTCCATCTCCGACTTCACCTCCGACCTGCTCCGGCCTCGACTTGACCGTAGCGCATCTACAGTATGCTGTTTCTGGGCTTTAAGCTGTGAGTCGTCCTGGTATTTGGATTCTCTTGGGATTCTCTGCATCATGACTTCGATGAATCTGCTATGCCTCCGCATTGCAGTCCTCGTTGGATCTAAACTTCCTCCGCGCCTTGTCTGCGGCTTCCAGTTCAGATCCTCTTCCTTGCGACTCGCAATCTCTTGAGTCTCAAGTCCGATGCCGAGTCAGAATTAACGTCAACCTAACTTGCCCGACTCATCGCACGCAAAAGCTCTTGTTTGCACGTCGATTGCCTGTTTATTTCGACGGCTGGTAATCTTTATTCTCATAATGCGCATCAACTTGATTGTCAATATTCTACAAGCGAGGTTTCCGAAAATACCTCCATAGCGTCGATCAACGTTACTGTAGTTCGAGGTATTCTACTTGGGCGTTGATATTCTGATTTACAGCGCCCTGTAATCCTTCTTCTTGTTGGACACGTTATTGGATTTTCGACTACTGTACAAGCGGGGCTTCAGAACTTCTCCCCTCCAGAGCGTCGATCGACGCGTTAATCTCGTCCCGGATAACTGCCAACTCCTCGTCCGTTAAATCAGCACCACTGTCATTGCAAGGAATGCGTGTCCCAATTTGTTCCAGGATCTTGGCAGTCTCGGCTAATCCCTCGTCCCTTTCATCTAATGGTTGGCTCGAATTAATCTCCGCTCTGACTTTCTCGGCAGCTTGAATAAGAGAATTTCTGAGCCGAGCGGAGAGAGAGGATTGGAAATCTGGCGGAAATGTAACATCTTGTTTAGCACTGCCGTAGTTATTGCAGAGGGCTGCCAATGCGGTGCACTTCGCCAGTCGACAGAAATCCGATGAGTCCCGTGGGTGGATGAAGTCGAATTCATCCCAAGCCTTTGTCAACGCTTGGAACATCAAAGTGATTGGTTTTTCTAAGCTCCGAGTCCGATCTACTTCGTTGTCGCCAGATTTCAACCAGACCCGGACCAGAACGGGATTGAAAATACCCCTTGGGGTGCTTCTGTCCTGCAAGAATGCTGTGATCCAACCGGCGAGGTCATCGCGGATGATCGGCTCCCAATGGGCTGTGTTTGAAAGGGTTTCGCCTAGTTGAAAGTACGCTAAGCGTGACCATTTCACCGATTTTCCAAGGGCGACGCGTCCCAGAAGCTGCCACACAGAGCAATCCCGCATCATGGCCTGCAGCTCGGCATCCTGGAACCAGGCCGGGGCGTTGCATAAAATGCGGAAAACGCTTTCTGCAATATTTCCAGGAGTGGACAATGCCCATAGAATGACTCGAAGGGTTGTCTTCGGCGGGGGGACAGTGAGAGCCCCATGATCGGCCCTCAAGGCCTGTAAAAGACCAAGGAGCACGGACGTCCTGTAATCCCCGTCATCTGGATTGACTGGTAACTGCTCGAAGTGATTCAAGGCCGCGTGCACCCATTTCCCGCGGTTAGCGTCGGGGTGGAAGGTGCCGAGAAATCCCATCATGTGGGGATTCCCTCTGGCCAGCAAAACAGCCGATGACACTACGTCAAGCCATCCAGCTGAGCGGGGAATAGCACTGCAAAATATGTATACTTGTTTCATGCGTTTGCGTGTCGAGAGGAAGTTGTCGTATAGTTCGCTGTTTTCGAGCCGGTCAGCCAATTGAGCGGTGAGCCACAGGATTTCCCCAGCGAAGATATTGCCAATGGTATTTTTCATAAGTCCTGAGGTGAGATTCCGGAGGACGTTGGAGATGAGCCGTGTTTGAAAATTCCTGGCAGATTTGAGAAAGGCTATCAGGATTTTCAACTGAGATTCCTCACGTCTTGTCCATCCAGCCCATATTTTCCCTATTGCCCGTGAGGAAGCAATTGACGCAGAATAAATAATCCGCAAAGCTTGCTGGAGTCAAGCGGGGAATTCTCCCGGGCTGGAATTGGTGAATGAAACTCGCTAGCTGCTCTCCCCCAAGATGCAACGATGGAATAACGTGGAGGGCCCATTTTACCGCCGCAGTGGTGTCCATGTTCTCGCCCAGCATCAAATGGGGGTTGCCTTCGAGGACTTGAATCAGATTGTCTAGTTCATCCGTAGTCCCATCCATATCCGGTGCGCCACAACGGATATCCAACTCTTCCGAGAATTTGGAAATATGAGCCACCCGGATGGTGGAATATGCGCGCCCGTATTGCACCGCCCGAGCACCCATTCCTTCGCGGAGTTTCTTCAAGTTTATCTTGTGATCCAAATCCTCGTACTCAAAACAGCTCAGGAAATTCCCGCGCAACCGAGTGAGTGGCCCCGAGAGATCGGCGTCTCGTGGCCACTGTATTTTGTCAGCCTGTTCTGCCGTACTCGCGATTATCCCTGGATCCGTCGAAGTTTCTAGTACCCATGCAACTGCTGATGCCTCGGGGGATGGCCGAGGAAAGGGTTCACCAGAGAATGTGATGTAATTGGTGTGTGATGTGAAGTAAGTTAGGATATGAGCCTTACTTTGGGCGTAGCCAGTTGAGCACGCCGACCAAAGCTTGGCTGAAACTTGGACCATCGGCGTAAGAAATGGAGCCAGCGGGGTTTGAAAGGGAGAGTCGCGGTCCAAAGCGGCCGATATGAGCATAAAGGTATACAGTGCGACACCGCAAGAGCCCAAGGAAATGACGATAATCGCAAGGAAAGGGTGGATTGTCCAGAGGTAAAGAGACAGAGCTGCGACAAAAAGAAGCAGCGAGAGCTGTAAGAGGAGTGGGAAGGTCTGCAACACGGTGTCGAATTTCCATCGGCGGATTCCGTCAATTTTGCGCTGGCGCTCAAGTCCGCGCGCGACAATTGTTCCTCTCTCGCCTGCTGCTGAGTAGTACATCAGCCATTGCTTCCCCAGTACGGCTAGAAGTGCCGCAAGCAGAGTGCATGAAAGGCTGGCATAAAGCAGGCTCTGCGTCACCAGAACTACTGTGGACGGAGCGGGAGAGACTGGAATGATGATATCAGGGCCAGAGAAAATCGAGTTATTGACGGTGTGTATGAGGAGGCGCATGAGTGCCTGGTTCATCTCATTTGGGTCTGGTTGAAGCTCGGGCTGTATCTGGATGATGAAGGCCGAACTAATAGCCGAGAAAAGACCGGCCTTTCAGATTAACTTAGCGCAAACGAGGGAGCGAGAATGAATTACGCACGAAAATGAGGCAGGTATCGAGATCAGTACTGTATCTTTCCAAGAATTCTTTATCGTGCTCGTCGGCGAGTGGCTTGTGCACATTCCAAAATTCTGTCTTCTTATCCATCATGGGCGGCTTAGGTTTAAGCCCTTCCACTGTGCTCTGCAAACTTCACAGTTTTGTGTCAACAATGGATACACTAACTCAAAAATGGCCACACCTGTCCATCTTCTCTTCGTTCTTCTTGGCGAGGTCGGCGAAGCACCCCTGTAACACACTGATGAATCTAATTTCGGGTCAGAATAGCAATCAAAATTGTAGAAAAACCCTGCACGCACCTCTCGTTCATTGCATCCCTCGATCCCGAACCACTCTCAGCCGGCGTCTCAGCCTGGGGGGCATTTTGATCATCAACAGGTTTGTTCGCACTATCAGTAGGCCTGTCCATCCGCCCCGCCTCAGGTTCTGTCGTGGGGGTGGTCTTTACATCCGGCATGGCTGCGATAATGGGTGCTCCAGCGGGGGAGTCCATCCTGCGGACGTGGAGGAGGGAAGAGAGTGGGCTGCAAATTCGTCAAGTCCGCCTAGGGTCCGCAACAATGTGGCGAGCAGGTTGCACGCTGCCGTAGGCAGACTAGCTGACGAGTCACACCGGAAATTGAATTCGTCCAGTCGCCGGAACTCGTAGATTCACCACGCATCAGGAGGCATCAGGCTGAATCTGTTAATTTCAGCGTTATTCTGTTGAATCTTTACGCTTCAGCGATGTTATCCCGCCGGCTGAAATTACATGGATTCTAATGTGGGTCCATGTGGGTGCTGTAGACCGGATTAGGCGTTCCTTGTTCCATAAATAACCAACTCCCACGTAATATCGACTGCCGCTGTTCGCCGATGCCGCAGTGGATGAAGCTTCAATGCCCCAGCAGCTAGTACACGGAGATTGCGGGCTCATGCGTCAGAATTTAACTGGGGACTGGGAAAAGGTGACTCCCTGCGCTGTGCATACAATAATCCATCTTGGGTGGAAAATATGGCCGCGGACGCATAACGGCATTCCACCTGTCACTCACGTCAGGGCGGTACGACAGGGAATGCTGCGCCTCCATGCACTGCGTATCTCCGCGAGCTGCCACGCGATGTTGGTGTCCAAGGGTCGCGCCGTCGTGCCGTTGTGCCGTGGATCGTCGGCAGGTCGAGTGCGTCGGCTGCAGGCACGAAGATGGCGTTGTCTTGGTTGAAGATCATCGTGCGTGAGAGGCCGCCTTGGTTGACATAATTGCGCGTGTTGGGCGCGGAGGGGTCGAAAGCGGCGCGGCTGCATACGTTGGGCCTGATGAGGCAGAGGATCTTGGTGATTATGACTAGGTTTTCGCGGGATCTGGTTCTGTGATTAGATCCAGTGAATAAACGCGGTATGACGGCGAGCCGGTCCTGCATACACCTGGAGCATGAACTGAGTATGCCCGCTCGTATTCGCCGTTAGGATACATGTCGCGGTGTTAAACCTATTTAGTCAAATGTCCTAGGGGGCTTTCGGGAGTTCCAGGCTCTGGAAAGAAGTGGTGAGGTACGAAAGGAAAATGCGGCATGAGAAGGCTAGTTACCTTCTCCTCGGGTAAAACCCGGCCTGAGACACATAGAAAATTAAAGTCATAGATATTGCTCACGTTGCTCTCAAAGACATGCAGCCAAACAACCGTGGGTTTCGTCGAGGCAAGCACGCTGAGAATAGAGAGCTTCCGCACAAGCCGCACAAGCCGCATGCGGCTTCTTGGCATTGCGCGAAGCCGCATGCGGAAATCAGACCTGAGGTTACTGAGAAACCAAGTCAGTGGAGAGGTAGTTGGGTTGATAGGCAAGTCCTGGTGAGTGGAAAAATTGCATTACTGCCGCAACTGCTCTGTGCAGGACGCGAAAAGTGTGCGAAATCTGAGTGGAGCCGGAGTGATGACTGGACAAACTGCTTTCCCAGCTCGCGCATCGACCAGATAGTAATTTGGATGAAAGTAATACAGTGTCACAGAGACCTGAGAGTGTAAGGAACTCACAAAATCATGCAGCGAACCCAGGAAAAACCCGATAATTTTGCGCAATGCCGAACAGCCGCATGCGGCTGGTGCGGCTTTTGCGCAAGCTCTCTAATCATGATCATTGCAGAATGACCAGAGTTACCTGTATGTCGTACACTAGATCTCTTACGCTCTATACCTTGTGGAAAGGTGGGATGGACCGCTCGTCGCCATTCCCCCTTTCCGCATCTCCGTACGTACTTTACGGTACATCGGTCTTCGGACCGCTTATTTGTTTTGTACGTACATACATCCAAATATCTCCCTCTTGATCGCGAGCCACCACCATCAACGTGACCAGTGACCTGAGCAGCCCACCGAGGCTACGTCGCCAGTGAACCCCATCCACCCGAGCCCCATTTTATCACCTCTACCGAGTCCTACTGAGCCAGACCCGTACCCCACGCCTACACGGCATATCCCCGCTTTGACATCCGATTTTTCATTCCACGCGTCTACGACATTCCCGGGACCTTTCACCGACTTTCTGCTTCATCCTTACACCCATTTCCCGGACTTCCGACCCATCAATTCTGTCTACCAGCCCCGAACTCCGCTCTTCGACAACCTTCAGTCTGATCAATTATTTTCCCGGAATCTGAGAACTTTATGCCGGTGATACCGGTTGTTGAATAATTGAGCATCCTCGTAGAGTCTCCGCTCTATTAAATTAAGGATATGCTCTAGAGTCCATCAGGGGGTCAATGGGATGCTTCCAGGCCACCTTGAGTTTAATAGAGCCTGGAATGTTAATTCAACTTCAACATCCCGCCAATCCCGCCTCAAAATACGATCAAAGCTAATTTGGTTGTGTTTGGACAGTCATAACTTGGCGTCGAACTTGAGCTGAACCTGGACCTCTCAGTGCATTCAGGGGCTCATTTTGCTGAGAGACGTTGAAAATATGACTGATATGCGCCTTCCCATGCCACAATTACAATTTTCAGATAGGAATTAGGTAGTCTATGATTAAATTTGAGATTCAACCCTGGGAAGTTCTGCTCCTTTTGCCGTCAGTAAGACAGCGTCTGGCATGTCAAGCCACTTTAATGTGATCCGAAAATCGCTGGTCTAGAATAGCGGGTCCTTCGTTTTGAATCAGCTTCCACAAAACACCTTTCCATCGCAGGAGAACGTCTAGCTAGCAGAAGGGAATATTTATACATTCCAGCTTCTCAGCGGTGACTGCAATTTTTTGTGCACTGAGTGAGCATGACATAAATTGGGAGGCATGGGTATGAGAGAGTTATTTACCCGCGACACACACTCGCTCAAGTTAACACTCAATGTAAGCGGGCAAGTACAAGTTAAATTGCCTACGCGTGGGAAAAGGTTAGCCTAAGTTAGCCGACCCAAAGTTATAGGCACAAAAGCTACCAAAAACAAGTCTTGACCGGAACCATCATCATCTCAAAAATAAGATGCTGGATTCTGGCTCAGTACCCTCCCCAGTGGATCTACGATAGACGGGGCTTGCATGCATGAACAGCTAGCCCTGTCGACTCGAGACCCTGAGTGATTGGGCTGGGTCGGTCGACGTCGCCGTCCGATGGTCTCTGCAGCGACAGGTACCGCCGACCGCGGGGTCATACGGCATACAGCATGTAAAGCACGTAGAGACTCTTAGAATGTACTCTGGTCACTGGCCATGGACCAGGAGTATGACGGGCCGATCCGGACAAAATTATTTGAGCCCAATTTGAGCCACGAAAAACTCGAGAAATCACCGATGATCACCAATGATCACCAATGATTTAAGATGATCACCAGTGACCACTAGTGATGGCTGGTGATCACTAGTGATCCTCATTGGTGAGCGATTTATCACCAGTGACACTCACTAGTGAGCGATCGATTCATTTGTCGGCCATTATCGGTGATGCGCTGATGCGCCTGCACTGCTTTTACTGCCATCACAATATTTGGTCCGAATTGTACGCTCAATAAGGCAAGCTCGTTTCGGCACACTTCGGCACGGTGTTTGGCCGCTCTCCGTCTGTGTGGCTTTAGTGGACGACTCTGGGAAATTAATTGTGTGTCCAATAGATCCAGCATAGTTGAAATATGTCACTCTGTACCGTAAATTCCAAGTGATATTTGTCGCTTTGACCGGTGCGTGTTGGGCACGTGAGAGACTTTGGGACCGAAAAATGTATTGGAAATATCCCGGTCATCGGTGATAACCAGCCATCATCGGTGACCATCAAGTTGCGAAGTTTGAATTAAGTTAGAATATTGGCCGGATCGGTCATACATACAGGAGACATTTACAAGGCTTGCAAAATGTGGGCATTTTTTGTGGCGCGGCAGGGACAAAGCTCCAGACCCTGTGTCCTACATACGCGGTCCCGGCCCGGTGATGGCGTGCTTTGACGTCCGGATCTTTTCGGCATGGCACATCAGATAAGATAAGATTTCGGTCAGAGCGGCAGATTGCAGGCTTTGGGCTGGCCCTTTCTGCTCGCCAGTTTCTCGTCCCCTATTATTTTATGTAGTTTTTTAGATAGTTTGCATGCGTGCCTGGAGGGACTGTTGAGGCGACGTACCGGTTCATCTTCTGGTCGGCGGGGATTCATGGTTGATGGCAAGGAATTGCTGTCGGCTACCCACGAGGTTTTAACCGCACGGCCCACCTGTTGTGGCCACAACAGGTCGGGAAGATTACTAGATGCTTAGCTTTTCCGCCCCCCTTCAGTAGTGCGTGTGTTCTTCGTAAAGACAGGTGACCATTTAGCCTACAATCAGTTACCAAATGTCTTCGTAGTAAACTGGCTGTTCCAATTGTGGGACCGTGTCAGTATAATTTACTTCCTTCCTTCCTTCCTTCCAAGTTGGGCCCGAAAGTTACTTTATTCACACTCGGCGGTAGTGGGTCACGTGGGTTCCCAACTCTTGCCTCCCTCGAGGCGGATACCTTCGGAGGAGGAGTCCAGCGGCAGTGGGAGTGGGAGCGAGTCGGGGATTTTCTCGAGCCTCGCGACGACACCCTCGTCGAGTCCGACGATTGCAGCACACTCAGTGCCGAGCTAATGATTACGAAGCGCAGTGTCTCGCCTATTCCGCCACCTGCTGCGTCCGGCGCACCAGCGAAGTCTCCAGCAGAGCAAATCGAGGAACTCTGGGAAGACGACGACTTCTACGCCGCGTACGCAGGCACATTCATCACTTTTGCAGCGCCCCTCCCGCCGTAATTCCCTGCTTCCTCTTCCTCGACCACGCGTCGACCTCTCGCTCGCACCGCGAGTCCGTCGTTCTCTCCGGCCTCACACCAACCCCACACCGCCCCTCCGTCCTGAGCTGCGCCATCTCCATACCCGCGCGTCCAGCCCGCCGCCACCCATCATCAGCTCGCTCCCCCTTTCCTCCTGTTCCTCCACCCCCTCGCTCACGATGCCACTCTCGCGCCCCCCGCCGCGGACACCCATCCCCACGGACGCGCAGAGCGGCGACTACACCCACCTCGTGCCTTCCCTTTCGCCACTTCTCTCGCCTGGGCCGTTTTCAGCGCGTTCCGGGTCGCCTTCGCGTACGTCCCGCCCTCCTCCTTCTGTTCCGTGCTGATTGTTTGTGTTCTCTAGCGTCGCCCTCGTCTTCGTCGTCGAGCTCGAACTCGCGCCTCGCGGCCCTGCTCTCCCCACCGCCCTTCCTGGTGTAAGCGCGAGGCCGAAATCCCGAAGACGGCCTCGCGCGCTTACACCCTTCCCCAATATACGCTGCGTGATTCCGCAAGGACCAGCAGCTGCAGCCGACCCCCGCCCACCCTTCTCCTCTCATCGAGACTGCACCGTTGCGTATGCTGCGTGCTGCTTGTCGCACCCTTCTTCCTCTCCCCGCGGGAAACCTTGACCCAGAGCGCACCATATAAGCTGGAGTGATGCCGCCTCGCTTGCGCGCTTTCCCAGCTTCGTGCACCGCGCTCAAAAGGAAGCCTCTGGCCCATCGGCCCCCTCTTCCTGCGTGTTTCCTCGCCCATGGTCGTACGGGAATAGCGGCGGGAGGCGAGCGCCGAGGCGTTCCAAAAACCACTTTCAAGCCCACACTGGCTGGAAATTGGAATAACACGCACAAACTCGGCTTCTCTTTTCACCTCCATTCTATTTTCCTTCCGCTTTCGACTACATGCAACACGAGAATGAAATCGGTATGGGGAGAGACGAAAAGACATCTGAACGTATCAAGATCTACGGCGGCGTCTGCAGACCTTGGTCGGTGTAGCCACGCGTTCCACGCCCAACAAGATAGAATGTTCTCCGGTCGTACGGCGCCAGCGGCGCGCCCTGCTCCAGCCGTGTGGCGAGGTCAGGCTTCGCAGCAGGTAAGCAACAATAAAAATGCTGCGGTCCTAGTATCACGCTCACATTCGAGATGAAGAGCCGCCCAAACGCGACCAGATTGCCATCCTCGGCCGCGGCGAGTGCACTGGCGCGGTCGAATCCGCCCGCGCGGATGAGCGCGCGCGGCGCCCAGAGCACGCGCAGAGCATAGTTCGACTCGTGAGCGCCCACAGTGCCCTCTGCGCGCGACTCATCCCCGCTTATTTGCGGCTCGATAAGGTGCAGGTACGCGAGCGTCGGGTGGCGTGCAGCGAGCTCAGATACGAGATAGCTGAATGTCGGGAGGGGGTCCTGCATGCCCATGTCTGCAAGGGATCGGCTTCGTTTCCGAGATAGGCATTGGGAAAGTAGAGGTCGTACCGTGAGCAGTGCTCCACGGGCTGAAGCGTATAGCGGTGCGCTCGGGCCCGACGGCTGCAACGACGGCGTCGACGACCTCAAGGACAAAGCGTGCACGGTTGGCAATGCTCCCGCCGTACGCGTCTGTGCGGGTGTTCGAGACGTCCTGCAAGAATTGGTCGGGAAGGTACCCGTTCGCGGCTTCAGCTGGGTGAGCAACGCGCTGTGGCAACGGCAACGACTCACCGTGCACCTCGACGCCGTCACATCCCGCTGCGATGGCGTTCCGCGCCGCCTGGGCATATATTACAACATACCCCTCGATTTCGGCCACGCTGAGCGCTCGCGGACGCAGACTTCTGCCCGCCAGGGGCACATCCGACGCGGAGACATACGGGAAGGTCCGGCCTCGCGCCACAGCAGCCAGCTGCGTGGGCTCTGCGACGCGCCCCAGTGCCCACAGCTGCATGAAAATGAAGGAGCCCTTCGCGTGTACCGCCGCCGCCACCTGCATTCATTCGATCAGCCAGCGCCCGCAGCATGCGGCGTCCACACCTCTCTCCAGGCGGCGATCTGCGACGGGCCCCAAATGCCCGGCACGTTTGCGAACCCGCCCGCACGCGCGGCGATGAGTGTGGACTCGGTGATTAGGAGCGTGCCGGGGCGAGTTGCGCGCTGGGCGTAGTACTCCGCTACGATGGGGAGGTAGGGCACGTGCTCCGCGCTGGCCTTGAAGCGCGTTAGCGGGGCGAGCACGACCCGGTGCTGCAGTGCAACGGTCCCGATTTCGAGGGGCTCGAATAGTCGGGGAGCCATTGGTGAGATAGAGATAGGTACTGGGTGTGGCGCAGGCTGAGACTGTGGGAATTAAATTACATACAGGCGGAACTTGGGCGGAACGATCCTCTCGGAGCTCAGGTAAGCCTGGAGGTAGAGGTTGTACTCACATAGACTGAAATCAGGTTCATCGTACTCACTTAAACTCACTGCGTCCATCTCTTCTCCGCTTCCGATAAGTAAGACCCTCCTTTTCTGCGCTCCGACTCTCATGGAGAGATTTTTACCGCTACGGCAACTTCCTAAAAAGACACACGATCACCAGATTAGTGTAAATTGCAACCCGGGTTCGTTTTAATTGCATGCAACACATGACCAACACATGAGGGATGAAAGCCCTCTTCGCCCGTCGCTCCGACCGTCTCGCTCAAATTTGTGGCAAGATACATAAACGGCTTTGTGCAAGGGACAACGATACCGCTCCCGCCGAACACCATGACAATGGAACTTGAAGGGATTGCAATAGTAGGTCGTCGCTGTGAACTCCTTTGACTTCACTGATCCAGCACAGGTTGGACTCGCCGCGCAACTGCCATCCGGGACCCTGTCTTCGACGGACTTTGACTACGCCTCCTTCTGGGACTTCCTTGTAACGAGCGGAAAGGCATATGAGCCATTGGAGAATGTTTTGCCGGATTTCGTTCGGTAGGCGAATAAAACTATCGTGATCTGGAGGGAATCATATTCATAGACCATGTTTTCCAGGGCCAGCGCGCAAGTCAAACTCCCGGCCCAAGGCAGCTTCCTAAAGAACGTCGCAAGCTTCGACAACATTTCTCTCGGCATAAGCACAAAAGACGCTCGAGTGATCCCGTATTGCGCGAGACGTTTGTTGGATTTGTCCTTCCAGGCCCTCTTGGATTCCGGCATCGACTCGCGGCGCCGTAATATAGGATGTTTCATGAGCGGGAATAGACCAGGGCACATGAATGCACCGGTGGGTCGCTTGAAAGGACGTAGTCGGGTCGTTCATTTACAAGTCGTGCTAGGGCGCAATCGAGAAAGGGACCGACGCCGAGGGGAGTTTCTCTGGAACACCATATTCGATGGCGAATCGCGTTTCCTATGCCCTCGATCTCACTGGACCGTCTCTCCAGCTAGACACAGCTTGCAGCAGTTCCCTCACGGCTCTCCACCTGGCCGCCACTGCGATCAGGCAGGGAGACTGTGAGGCTGCGCTCGTCGGGGCGGCGCAGATAAATCGAGAGTAAGTTGCCCATCACTCATAGAAAGATTTAGATGTTGATAGATATTAAAGACTATCCGAATGGACGACCTGCGTGCAAGGCGGTATCTTGGCGGCGGATGGAATGAGTAGACCGTTGGATGCCGAGGCTGTCGGGTTTGTCAAGATTGTTTCGCATCACTGATCCGAACTTGACTCTTTCCTCTGCAAAGATTCGGCCGAGGCGAAGCCGCGGTCGTCGTCGTTCTCAAGTCTCTGAAAGATGCGATTCGAGATCATGACCACATCTACTCTGTGGTTTTGGGCTAGGCCATCAAGGCCACTGGGTCGCAGATGCCTCTCTACGTTCCCAACGGCGTCGTGCTACAAGCATGCATTCATCGGGCGTATGAAAGATCTGGTCTCAGTCCTAGCGATGCGGACTACGTCGAGCTACATGCCACAGGTATTTGACTTCTAAGTTTTACTACAAGTATGTAACCTGCACCCAGGAACCTCTGTCGGAGATCCTATTGAGGCCAACGTGGCTGGCCGGCTCTTTGCAAAGGACAAGCCTGAAGACAGCCCCGTTGTTCTCGGAGCTGTGAAAGGCAACATTGGGTAAGCATGTCAAAAGCGATACTTAGTAACTCGCGCTGATTGACGAATTCCTCAGACATCTAGAAGTTGCCGCCTTTCTTGCAGCACTCGTCAAGGCCTGCTTGATTTTCGAGCATGGCATGATTCCGCCTACGGTCAATTTTTCTGAGCCAGCGACGACAATTAGCTGGGAAACCTTCGACGTCACTGTGCCGGTCAAACCTATTCCACTTGGCTGCAGTTCTTCCTCGGGCAGATCGATTATCTCTATATCGAGTTTTGGAATCGGCGGCTCTATGGGCCACGTTGTGGTCCAGGCGCCTCCCACCTCTATTCCAACTACGGCTGAGGTCGCGGCAACGGCCCCGATTTTATTCTTGGTCGGAGGCTTGTCTTCAAGCGCGGTTGATGAAATTTCGCGCGGCGTCCTCGAACTGGCTGCAGATGAGCCCAAAACTCTCCGCGACTGCGCTGTCACGCTCTCCCGCCGCGCACGCCAGCTTCCGTGGCGCAAGTTCTTCACAATTCCACCATTACTAAACCCCACTGCCGATGCCGCGACCATCATACCCCGCGAACCCTTCCGCCTGGCGTATGTTTGCAGTGGGCAGGGCCCGCAGTATCTCGAGATGGGGCGCCAATTATTCGCAGAATATCCTGTTTTCCGAAATACCATCATCGAGTTGGATGATGTCTACAGCGTCACAGGAGCGTCCCTGATTGAATCAACTGGGCTGTTCGCTCCCTCCGCTGCCCCTACGATCACACTCCCAAACTTCGGGTGGCCCACTATCCTCGCTGCCAGTGCCGTTGCCATGGTCCAGATCGCAATGTGCGACCTGTTAAAATCGGTCGGTATTGTTCCTGATATGGTGCTGGGGCATTCGGCTGGAGAAACAGCTGCTGTGTATGCGTCTGGCGCTGGTCCCAGGGCCATGGCTATCGAGATCGCAATCGCATGGGGAGAAGCGATGACATGTACGGAAAGCACGGAGGTCGGAATGGTGAGCCTCGGATGCAGCGCCCCACGGGCCTCGGAACTCATCGCGTGTGTCACTGCCGACGACACCGGAGTTCTGGAGGTGTCATGCTTCAACGCCCCAGATTCTGTCTCCGTCTCCGGCACCGCAACTCTTCTCGACAAGCTCGTTGAGTTGGCGAAGCAGAACGGTATCTTTGCGCAACGGATTCGCACCATGCTGCCTGCTCATTCCTCGTTCATGGACGGCATTAAATCCAACTATCTCGCCAAGATGAACGACATCTTTGCACGCTACCCTGGATCTCATGTTCCCCAAATTCCTGTATATTCGACCTGCCGTGCGGAACAGTTCGTGGAGGCCTTCACGCCGAGCTATTTCTGGGACAATTGCAGGAAGACTGTCCTATTCAGCAAGGCCATTTGTGATTCGCTATCCGCATCTCCCGTTTTTCTGGAGGTCTCTTGCCATCCGGTATTGTCATCGTTCATCCTGGCGTGGGGAGTCGCAGATAGCCGGGTGCTGTGTCCCATGCGCAGGCCTTCCGGAAAGACCAGACCTTCCGTGTCCTCGAACGAGTCGGCATTGTTCTTGAGTACTCTCGGCCGCCTGTCGCTCCTTGGGTCAAATTCCCTTGACCTCAGTGGGCTCTATGGAGCGTCTGCATTTAAATCGAAGCTCGTCGAGCACCCACTCGCTCTCCGTATCATCCCACCTCCCAAATTGTTGTCTTCCCAAGGGAATATTCGCATGATGGAGGGCCGTGGCCCTCTTTCGTCGGCCAATCTACGCATGAACAAGGTCACTCATCCGACCCTCGCGGAGCATGTTATCAATGGTTCGTGATACAACTCACTCGTCGTTCTCATATAAATCACCTTGTTCCACAGGGGAACCGATCTTTCCAACAACCGGGTTCATCGAAATGGTGCGTGAATATCGTCACAGCGGGAGAGGACTGACTCAATGGGCTTAGCTTCTGGAATCCGGGGCAACCTCCTTGCGAGAGGTGGAGTTGGTGTCGATTTTATCCCTGGCCGCGACTACGCCGCTCGAAATTAGTCTCCAGAAACTCAAGACGGCTTGGTCCATTGCCACGGGTATGGTGCGTCTAATTCCAACAGATGCAGGTCTTTTATTGAACGCATTCACACGGCAGGGGTCCCGCGAGCGCGAGCACGCCCGTGGATTTATGGAAACTTCAACCCCAATGGAACCTCCGATAGCAATGGATCTTGAAACCATTTTCAAGCGCCTACCGATGTTGGACTCTGACGGTGCGCTTGATTACAGTAGGCGACTGGTTCTAATGCATCGCAACCCATAGAGTTCTATTCATCACTGCAGCCGCTCGCAGCGTATGGCCCACACTTTCAACGAATTGTGAGATGCCGCTGAGGGGCTTCAGAGGTGATCGCAGAGATTGAGGGCCTTCGCCCGGACGAATTGTGCGTCACCGAATGCAATTATGCCGGTTTACTCACGTTCCTATCCTACTCCAGAGCGGATGCGTACTTGTTGCATCCTGCAATTATGGATGCCTGTATCCATATCACGTTCCACCCAGATGTTTCTAAGCAATATTCCAAGGACATTATCTATCTCCCATCGACCATCGAGCACTTCATCTTCTATCGTCCCAACAATGGTACCGGAAACTGCTTCTCTCACGTCACTCTCCGTCAATGGACACCGGGTAATATTTATCTGGTATTGCTTTGGTGTAAATGGCTCACTAGTTCGCAGATTCTCGATCATACGATATCTTGATCACAGATTCATCTGGTTTGGCACTTTGCGAATTTCGGAACCTGCGAGTTCGGAAGTTCATGTCCGGCGCGCCGATTACGGTGGAGCGTAGATTTGAGTTAATCTTCAGCCGCTCTCAGCCACTGATCCTCCCGTCTCCTCCCTGAATCCCGATTTTTTTTTTTATCGCGCAGAAATCACTCTCTTCTACCGCTCCGGCTTCTGACAACCTCCGCCACATCTATTCGTACGCATTCGGCAAGGAAATGGAATTGCAACGGCAGCTCGGGGACCTCGACACATCCGTCTCGACCACCATTTATCTCCTGGCGATGCAAGGACGAGATGCAGATGCCGCGCTCGGTCTGTGTGTCGTACTGAAGCGGGAAATCCCGTCGTGGGATATCCGGCTGGCCATCTTCGAGTCTTCCCTGGACTTCTCCAACCCGATCCCGTTGCTGACTCGGCATATGGGTACATTCAGTGACGGAGAGAATGTTTTATCGTTCGACGAGGACGGTGCCGCGCATGTGCTGCGTGCCGTGCTCTCTCCTCCCCCGTCCTCCGCCAAACGGCAGGGCTTATTGGGTGGCAATGACGATCCAGGCTGCACCGATGTTTGCATCATCCACTGCGCTGCTCCCCCGTTTCGGAGTGATCGCACCTACATCCTCCTTGGCGGCATTGGTGGCCTTGGTATCGACCTCGCTGTGTGGTTGTATGAGGTAAATTCATTCGCCCGTCGATTGGACACGCGGTCTAATGAACATTCTAGCACGGGGCACGGAATCTTGTCCTCACATCGCGCAGGGGCATTAATTCGCTGGATACAGTCAAAGATGCCATAACGCTGGCGAAATTCGCATATTTGGAAGGCCGGGACGAGCTTACTCTTCGCGTCGAGAAGTGTGACGCCACGGATGTTGATCAGATGAGCGCTCTCCTGAGCAGCTTACCAGCTCCTCTTGCCGGCTGTTTCCACATGACCATGGTCCTCTCTGACACCTTGTTTCTCAACCAAACTCCCGACGCCTTCCGTGCCGTATATGATTCCAAGTTCAGGGTATTTGAGGTTTTTACGGAGCTGGTCGAAATCCAGAGACTGGATTTTGTGGTCGTGATTTCATCGTTCAGCGGACTCGTTGGAATACCCGGGCAGTCCAATTATGCGAGGTGTGTGTCATCGCTAGCTTGTGTGAGTGAAAGCCACTTAATGGAGTATTCGCAGCGTCTGTACCGCTTTGGACGGCGCTCTGTCTCGCTATCCAAATGCTTTTTCGCTGATAGCCCCAGGAATTTTGAATGCGGGGTATCTGGTTAGTTTGCGCAATATGCACCCTTAACTCCGCTGATAAGTGATTTCAGGAGCGGACCGGTTCTGTGGCTGTCGACTGTCTTCCGACCTGCTCAGTGGAAGGTATGTGGAAATTTAACATGGTCAAAATATATAACTCAGGCGACGATGTTAGCTCTGTGGGTGTTCCTGGAGGACGCACTTCGAAAACTGGATGATTCTCCATTCACTCGCTACATTCCGGACGTCCCCCGGACGCCGGGTGACCAGGCAGTCTTACCCAGTTCCACACGTACCGCGGTCAGTTCCAAGTCGCCACAGGAACAGCGAGAAGAGATACTCCTTCGGGTATTGGAGCTCCTCGAGGTGGAGGCGGTTGACTTTGACGCCGAACAACCTTTAACCACATATGGGCTGGACTCCATCAGCGCGGCAAGATTGGTATCCATTCTGCGTCCGTCCGCCACTTTCTCGCAATTGCAGCTGCTCGGTGGCATCACCTGGTCGGAGATCGAGAGCGAGCTGGTGTACTCCACTCAGAGCGACAACGGGCAGGGCGAACCCGTCCTGCTCGCCGACAGTAGCCCAGCCACGAGTGTTCTCCTCGACATCCTCGGCGTCTTGCCAGAGACTTTCTCGCCCGATCTGCCTCTCAGCACGTATGGCATGGACTTACCAGAGGCTACGCGGGTCTCGGCCGCCCTGGAGCCATTTATGACCGTGACTGCAATGCAGCTCATGAGCGAGATGAGCTGGGCTGACCTGCTAGCGGTCGTGGAAGCCGAACGGCTCGCACAACCCCTTGTTCAGATCTGCCACGGATCGGGCACCCCCCTCATCATTCTGCCTGCCGGAAATGGTTCCATAGGTGTATTCTATGGCCTCCAAGAACACTACCAAGGCGAACTTTGGGGCGTGCAGGTCACGGATTCGACCCCGATGGACTCATTGACGGGGTTGGCTGCATTTTGGAAGCAGCAAATCTGCGAGAAGTGGCCGCACGGTCCCTATCGAATAGCCGCTTTCTGTGGTTCCGCAGTTCATGCAGTCGCCATGGTCAAGATGCTGGAGGACGTCGGGGAGGAGGTCCTTCAGCTGACATTTATCGACCACAGCCCCACTTTGATTATCCAACTCGAAGAGATGTTCAGGGACCCGAGCGCGGTGGACTACGAGACCTTCAGGACCAAGTTGGTGTTGGATTTTCTGCACAGCGATCCGACCATTGCGGCTCCGATCTTGGCCAACTACGAGGCCGCTACGCAGGACCCAGACGCACAAGTTAGCCCCCGCCTCGGGTTTCACATCGAGAAGGCGTGGGTTCCGACTTTATTCGCGTTTCTGCACGAATTCTATCCAGCGGGTGTCGACAAGTCGTGCGACAGCTTCATAGGGCCGTTCGATGCGTGGGTGTCATCAGTTAAGGCCCCCATGGCCGTGCTCGTTGCGGAATGGGGGGCTGCGACCTCGCCGCTATTGGGCCGGTGGCCTGACCTGGGAGCGAGCTTGATCTCCAAACCAGTGCGCGTCTACTACATCAGCGGGGTCGGCCATTTCGGGATCTTTGGAGATGAGCGCACCGCGCGACTGCTCGCTCCGAGTCTTTGAACGAATACACCTGTCTACTAATTAAGTACCACGTAGCGAAACAACGTCATGTTCTCGTCGGGATTGAGAGTAAATAATCAGATTCACCTCCTATCTCCGGGTGAAAGGTTCAAATTTTGAAATGTTGGAGAGCTATGGAAGTATGGGTATGATGGCGGAGTGTCCGGCGAACTCCGGCGGACAACCGGACAGCTTCAGGGTTTCCCTGATTGGTTGCAGCGATCCGTTTAGCGGTAGCCTGGACGCTTTAGCTGCAGCTAAACCTTCCACTAATTTGTGGGCGCTTAAAGTTGCTCTCCATCTCCAACTTGACCTCCGACCTGCTCCGACCTCGACTTGATCGTAGCGCATCTTCAGTATGCTTTTTCTGGGCTTCAAGTTGTGATTCGTCCGGGGGCATTTGGATTATCTTGGGATTCTCTGCATCGTGACTTCGACGAATTCGCTATGGCACTGCCTACGCCGTCTCCATTGCAGTGCTCTTTGGATCTGAGGAAACTTTCTGTGTGCCTTATCTGGATCTCACTATGTTCAGTTCAACTCCTACCCTCTTCCTTGCGACTGACAAGCCTCAAGCCCGACGTCGAGTCGGAGTTTAGACCTGGCTCGCCCGCCGAGTTCCCGTACAGGCTCCACCTAGTTCTCGCAATACAATATCATTCAAACACGAAAAATGATGTAACACATGCAAAGGCTCTTACCGGGGCGTTGGTTCACTGTTTATGGGCAAATGTAGACATTATACTCATTGTACGCGTTATTGATTCGAATACTCTACAAGCGGGGCTTCGGAGCTCATCCCCTCCAGAGCGTCGATCGACGCGTTAATCTCGTTATGGATAGCTGCCAGCTCCAGGTCCGTTAAATCCTCACCACTATCATTGCAAGAAATATGTGTCCCAATCTGTTCCAGAATCGTGGCAGCCGCGGCCAACGCTCCGTCACGGTCCCATTCCTCCAACCGCTGGCTCGAATTAATCTCCGCTCTGGCCTTCTCGGCGGTTTGAATAAGAGAATCTCTGAGCCGCGCAGAGAAAGTGACCCTGAAATCTGACGGAATTGAAATAGTTTCGTCGAATACATAGTAGGGATTGCGGAGGGCTGCCAATGCGGTGCATTTCGCCAGTCGACAGAACTGCGACAAGTCCCGTGGGTGGATGAGGTCGAATTCCTCCCAAGCCTTCGTCAACGCTTGGAACACCAACGTGATTGCTTTTTCTGGGCCTGGAGTCTGATCTACTTCGTTGTCGCCAGATTTCAACCAAACCCGGATCAGGACGGATGTAAATTTATCCATTGCGCTTCTCAACAATGGCAAGAAGCTGGACTTTCCGTACGGCAGGAATACTGTGATCCAACCGGCGAGGTCATCACGAACGATCGGCTCCCATTGGGTTGTGCTTGAAAGGGTTTCGCCAAGCCAAAAGTACTGTTCGCGTAACCACCATTTCACCGATTCTCTAGAGGCGACGCGTCCCAGAAGCTGCCACACAGAGGATTGTTGCATCATGATCTGCAGCTCGGCATCCTGGAACCAGGCCGGGGCGTTGCATAAAAGCCCGAAAGCAATTTCTGCATTACTTCCCGGAGTGGTCAATGCCCACAGGATGGCTCGAAGGGTTGCTTTCGGAAGAGTGGCGGCGCCGGCGAGCCCACGATCGAATGCCAGGGCCTGTAAAAGACCCTCGAGCGCACACGTCCTGTAATTCCCGTCATCCGGATTGACCGGGAGCTGCCCAACGTGATTCAAGGCCGCGTGCACCCATTCCGTATGGTTAGCTTCGGGGTAGAATCCGACGCCGTCCATCTTTAACTCGTCAGGTAGCCCGTCATCCACTCTTGCCAGCGTGATCGCTGATAATACTACGTCAAGCCATCCTGCTGAGCGGGGAATAGCACCGCACAGTCTGTAAACTTGTTTTATGCGCTCGCGTGTCGAGCTGGGGCGGCGGTATGGTTCGTCATTATCGAGCTTGTCCGCCAATTGAGCGGTGAGCCGCAGGATTTCCTCAGCGAAGATATTGCTGATGGTATCTTCTATCAGTCCTGAGGTGAGATTCCGGAGGAGGTTAGAGATGAGCAGCGATTGAAAATCTCTGGCAGATTTCAGAGCAAGAAGGATTTTCAACTGAGATTCCTCACGTCTTGTCCATCCAGGCCATATTTTCCCGATTGCGCGTGAGGAAGCAATTGACGCAGAATAAATAATCAGCGAAAGCAGCTGGTGTTAAGCTGGGGATTCTCCCGTGTCGGAATTGGTGAATAAACCTCTTTAGCTGCTCTCCCCCGAGAGACCCCATTGGGATCACATGGAGGGCCCACTTAACCGCCACAGTGGTGTCCAGGTTCTCCTCCAGCGTCAACTGGGGGTAATCTTGCAGGATCCGAACGACATTGACTAGTTCAACCGGTTTCGTAGCGCGTTCCCACTGATGAAATTTGAACGCTCCGACGGATTTGAGAGGATGAGTAACCCGAATTGTGCGATATGCGCGCCCGTATTGGGTTGCCCTGTCGGCCATCCCTTCCCGGACCTTGCCTATATTTGCAGTCCCATTGCGATCTACTGTGCAATCGAAGCAACTGAGAAAACCCTCGCGCAACCGAGTGAGGGGCACCGAGAGGTCGGCGTTCCGTGGCCACTGTATTTCGGTAGCCTGTTCTGCCGTCTTTGCGATTATTCCCGGATCTGTCGAGGTTTCTAGCACCCATGCAATTGCCGATGCCTCGGGGGACGGCCGAGGGAAAGGTTGAGCAGAGAATGCTGTGTCATCGGTGTGGGTTGTGAAATAAGGTAGGATATTTGCCCTAGTTCCGGCGTAGCCAGCTGACCACACCGACCAAAGCTTGGTTGAAACTTGGACCATCGGCGTGAGAAATGGAGCCAGCGGGGTTTGAAAGGGACAGTCGCGGTCCAAAGCGGCGGATATGAGCATAAAGGTATACAGTGCGACACCGCAAGAGCCTAAGGAAATGACGATAATCGCGAGGGAAGGATGTATTGTCCAGAGGTACAGAGAAAGTGCTGCCGCAAAAAGAAGCAGCGAGAGCTGCAAGAGGAGTGGGAAGGTCTGCAATACAGCATCAAATTTCCATCGGCGTAATCCGTCAATTTTGCGCTGGCGCTCAAGTCCGCGCGCTTCAATTGTTCCTCTCTCTCCTGCCGCTGAGTAGTACATCAGCCATTGCTTCCCCAGTACAGCTAGAAGTGCGGCAAGCAAAGTGCACGAAAGGCTGGCATAAAGCAGGCTCTGGACCACAATGACTAGCACGGACGGAGCGGGGGAGACTGGAATGATGATATCCGGGCCAGAGAACACTGAGCTATTGACCATGTGTATGAGAAGGCGCATGAGTGCCTGGTTCATCTCATTTTGGTCTCGTTGAAGCTCTGGTTGTATCTGGATGATGAAGGCCGAACTAACAGCCGAGAAAAGACCAGCCTTTCGGGAAAAATAAGGATGAATGAAATAAGGACGAAACCACAAAAGAAACGCACGAAAATGAGGGAGGTATCGAGATCTGTACTGTATTCCTCCAAGAACTCTTTATCGTGCTCGTCAACCAGCATCTTATGCAGGTTCCAAAAATTCGTCTTCTTATCAGTGGCAGGTGGTTTTGGGCTAACCCCCTCTACCGCTGCCTGCAATCTATATTTCTTTTATCAGTACATAAGCCCGTTGAGTTGTCGCACGCCCCACTTGTCGATTTGCTCTTCGTTCTTCTTGGCGAGGTCGGCAAAGCACCCCTGTAGCACACTGACCAATCTAATTTCCGGTTAGAATAGCAGTTAAACTTGCAGAGAGACCCTGTGCACCTCTCATTCCTTGCATCCATCGATCCCGAACCACTCTCAGCCGGCGTCTCAGCCTGGGGGGCATTCTGAGCAGCACCAGATCCGTTTGCACTGTCATTGGCACCATCCATTGGCCCCGTCGCGATCGCAGGGCCATTCTGTACATCCGGCATGGCTGCGACGCTGCGTTCTCCAGCGAGTGGCGTCATTTTGCGGAGATGGGAAAGGGAAGAGAGTAGGCTACTGAAGGCGCTCGCTGTTCCAAAAATGATTAAATTCTCACACGGGATGTCGCGCGCTGTTGTTTGCCGAGTATATGCCGTGGATGAAGCCTCACTGTTCTCGTTTCTGGTGCACGGAATAAAGGCACGGGGATTACGGGCTTAGCGCGTTAGAATTGAACTTGGGGCTGGGAATACCTTCTTCTACCTTGCGAATCCATCTTGGGTAGAAAATAATTTAAAGGCATATGTAAGGGCTGAAGTTCCACTAGCAGCCACAGCCCGCGGTCGCAGTTTTTGGAATAACGGCATTTCAACTGGTAACAGATCTGCGGGACGTTGGCGCTGAGCTGTCGCGGTGCCCAATCCCTGCCGATGAGTGCTGATTTCTGCCGTTCTAGAACCGAAGAAAATATGCGCGGCATGTGTGATGTCGGGCTATAGATTGGATCTCGTTGCGCGACGGTGAGCAATGAATTATATTCGCACCAGCGGAAGTTAGCATAAGTTGATATTTATAATTGATTGAATGAAGTCGACGTTGACGAAAACGCAGATGTGTGGGCGGCATCTTACGATTCCTCCAAATATGCCATGTCTTCATCGGGGAGGACCTTGTTCCCAGCGCAGGCATCTCATAGTCTTTCAGGCTATTAAAACGCATGACATTGGCACCCTAGAATTATAAAGCGACGAATCGCACCGTGTTGGCGCCCATATTCGGGTTTGTTGCTTCTGAGGCCGACCGCACGAGTGCCTGGCTCATCTTGAGCAAAGCCTTACCCACGAGCTCCTCCATGCGCTGGATGATCTGCCTGTCAATGTCCGCGCCGCGAGCGTCTTGGTGAATGCGCCCACTTTTTGGTGTTCGGGGTTTGAGGTGTTCAGGTGCGGGAGGGAGGAGTGCGGGATGACACCGATTCCTTTGTATTTTCATTCCCGAAGAGAGTTCTTTCTCTTAGCGATGAACCATTAGGAAGATTCGAAAAGGACGTACGAGTACGAGGTCATACTCTGGGGCGGTACGACAACGAATACACGGGAACTGCATCCAGCCCTTTATCTCCTCGCCGTGGTACATGTCGGCGACCTGCCACGCGGGTAAGTTAGCTGCGCATAGTACCAAGCCATCCCCACCGCGACGAAGTTGTACAGCGCGCCATGGTCTCGTCGTGGGATCCGCGGCGGCGTGGATGATCAGTACGTCGAGGTACGTCGGCTGCAGGCGCGCGAGGCTACCGTCGATTCGGTTGAAGATCACCGCGTGGGAGAGGCCGCCTTGGGGTTGGCATCGGTGCGCGTGTTGGGCGTGGAGAGGTCGAAGGCGGCGCGCCTGCCTATGTCAGGCTGACGAGACAGGGGATTTTGGGTCATTATTACCACGTTTTCTGACGGGATCTAATTCTGCTAGCTCGCGGTATCGGATGAGGGGTAGAGTAAGAGTACACACCTGATCCGCTCGGATTCGCCATTCAAATAGTATATGTTCGCGGTGTCGAACATATTCATTCTTACGTCCTAGGCGGCTTTCAGGAGTTCCAGGCCCTGGAAAGAGAGGTACGAAAACAATGCGACATGAGAAGGCTACTTACTCGCATAAAATCCAAGACTGAGACACACAAATCGATTGATTGGTCAGATCCCATAGATATTACTCAAATTCCACTTGGGGCCCAAAAGACATGCAGCCGCCAAGCCACAAGGGTTTCACCGCAGCTGAGGAAAGTTTTCTTACAATTGGGATTAAAACTGGCAGTTCGGATTTACTGAGTTGGCAGTACGAGACTGGGATTTCAGCAAGCTAGCCGGCGCTTTTTTCTAGTCGTTGACTTGTTCTGAGACGGGCAGGATTGAAAAGTTGCAGAACAAGCGAGAGAGAACTCGAGAGAGGTTTTAGTTTCCGCATGACCCACTGCTCCGTCGTATTTCGCAGTCGATCCGGTCCAAGGGTCCAGCTGTCTGACTGAAATGGTAGGTGTCTCGCGAGTTGCACGTTGTGCATCACTGCCGTGGTTGTGGCGCGAACACTGTTGGTGGTGGGTCACGTGTCCTCACAAGCGCCCGCCGATTGGCGCTTAACTCTTTTCTCCGATGCCAATGGTCCGTCTCGCTGCGGTGCTGCCTTCGAGCTTTCTTTTCCCTTGAAAAGGAGCCACCGTGCTTGTACGGCCCTCAAAACCCTTCTGGTCTATGGACTGGCCCGTCTTGTTGAGAACTCATCAAGAACAGCTACTTACATTTGAGCTTGAGTTGTACGTTGCACGCTTGAGTTCCACTCTTACTTTGCCTAACGAGTGTACACAGACGTCTCGTACATCAACAACCAATCGTGCACCCACGGAAAGTGTTCGGGTCACTGCAGGCAGCGCGAGGCGAAATACCGCTTGTCGTGCGCAACCCACGCACACGAACATAACGCGATGCGCCGCCTCGGCGTATCGGATCTGCGCATCCCGCGCGCCTCGCCGCTTTTCACCGCCGTCCAGGGCCCCGCGGTCTGGCGCCTTACCCTCGATGATTCGCCCGATACTTTCGACTTTCCGCGCCCGCCGTGCGAGGAGTGCAGCGGTAGTGGGAGTAACTCAGGGAGCCTCTCGAGCCCTGCTACGACGCTCTCGCCGAGTCAGCGCACTCAGTGCCGAACCTCGCACGCTGCAAGAGTATCAAGTTGTCGACGATTACGAAGCGGACTGTCTCGCCTGCTCCACTGACCGCTGAGTCTGCCGCGCGAACGGAGTCTCAAGTCGATGACATCTGGGAGGACGCCAACTTTTACACCGCGCATGTGGGGACCTTCATCACCCTCGCGGCGCCCCTCCCGTCGTCCTTCCCTGCCTCCTGCTCCTCGGGCCACACGTCGACCTCTCGCTCGCGCCGCGAGTCCGTCGTCCCCACACCGCGCTTCCGTCCGCCTCAGCCGCGCGATCTCCATCCCCGCGCCCCCGCCGCCGCCGCCGCCCATCACCTCGCTCCCCCCCCTTCTCTCTTTTTTACCGCCTCCCTCGCCCCCGCCACGGCTCGCGGCTTCCCTGCCGCCGCTCTTCTCGCCTGGGCCTTTCTCCGCGCGTTCTTCCCCTCCTTCGCGTGCGTCCCTTCCTTCTCCCCCTTCAGATCCCTGGCTGATTATTCTTTCCCTTAGCGTCCCCCTCGCCCTCATTCTCCTCCCCATCCTCGAGCTCGAGCGCCCATCGCCTCGCGGCCCTCCTCTCCCCGCCCCCCGTACGCCAGCTTACAGCGGAGCCCCGCGGCCCGCCCTCCGACGTCGACGACGAATGGGAGGAGTGCGAGTACGAGTACCCGTACGACAACGTCCCGCTCTCCCCGTTTGTCGCGCCCACTCCTGCCTCCTCCCCCTCCCCCTCATCCCCTTCATCCCTTCCTTTGCCCATCGACGATTCGGCGAAATGCTCTCAGGTCGAATACGCCGCCGCCGATGCCGACACTGGTGAAAGAAAGCAGGAGGACGGGGAACAGCTAGCGTACTTCCCCCCGATGCCACGGACCCAGCATCACCAGAGCGAGCACGGGAAGCGCGCGCTCCGCTCGCGCTGGTCCTCTTCACGCTCTCCTCCGAGCACTTCGCGCACGCGCACGCACAGGCGCCGCGCTCGCCTAGGGCGTTTGCGTTCGCGCGGCGGTATTTCCCCTCCGCGTCGCCCGCGTCGCCCGCCGTGAAGCCCGCTGCGTACCCCTTACGCGCTGTGAGGGTGGGAGGTACGAAGAAGGGGAAGGGCATGCGCCTGACGGCGGCGGCCGTGCGTGTCCCTAGGCCTCGGCACCGCGACTCCTTCCACCTCCAGTTCCAGTTCCAGTTCCAGCTCCAGCTCGCCTCCATCTGCTTCTACCCCCAGCTCGTCTGCGTCCGTCCTCCTCCTCCTCCTTCCTCGCCCTCCAAACGCCCGCGACCGCACAGTTCGCGTCCTACCCCTGCCCCCCCTCCGCCGCGTCCCCACCTTCGGCCGCGCTCTACGCAGCCTACACGACGCAGCGCTCCCCGCGCCGGCGCGCCTCGACCGCCTCCTCTTCCACGCGCTCCTCTTCGCACTCTTCCTCGTCGGCGTGGCATTCCGGCTAGTCGGTGAGCGGGCACTCGGAGTGCAGTGCGAGCGCAGGAGGGAAAGGGGAGGGGGGCTGAGGCGGAAGCCGATTCCGCTGGGGCTGTTCTTAAGATGAAGCTCTCCTCGTTTTGCATTCGGCGGTGGTTTTTGTTCAGTTTTCGCTCTTTTCGATGCGTATCGTTTTTTCGTCGCTCATTTTGTATCATACACATATAAGTTAACTGCTGGATGATGTAAGATAGATGGAGCGCATAGGCACGCGCTCCTTGTGGCTATAATCCATGAATATTTTCTTTGGATTTCGACGTCTGGCGTCAAGTGAGTTGAGTGAGGGAGAGGCAGGAAAGGAGAGGTGGGAGGCTGTGCTGATGGGATCAAGGACGCTTGATGGGCGCTTAAAGTGCGTTTGTTTCAACTTTGCTCCAGCATGACTCGATGTGCGTAGCCTAGTGCAAGCTCTACGCATCCTTCCGCCAACGTAGCATGACGCTTCTATGTTTCTTCTGGGCTTTACGCTGCGATTCATCCTGGGATTTGGATTCTCTGGGATTTTCTGCATCTTGTTTTGCGACTTCGAATAACTTATTTGCCACGCCTCCTTTTTAGGTCTCTTTGGATCTGAAGGAACCTCCTATGTGGCCTGGGACTTCACTACTTCCAGTTCAGATCCTACCCTCTTCCTTGCGACTAGCGATCTTCCAAGTCTGACGTCAAGTCGGAATCTCGATCTGACGTCCACTTACCGACCGGTACGAGTACTAGCAGAATGGCCGAGGCATGAGAGAGAAAGAGAGAGATAGAGAGAAACCAAGATCACTAAATATAATTATTGATCAGGGATTTGACAACAACGGCAGTTTTCGTTGTGACTGTTCAGATATTTTTGGGATGTTCGCCCTGTACAGAGCGCTTGACAACTTCTTTCTGAATCTTGCCTGAACCACGCCGGTACACGGCGTCGTGGCGCCGCAAGGTTCTGTGGTGTTTTTCTCGTGCTTGTGAAATGGACTCTAGATCAATCTCAGACTAGGCATGGTCACCTGCAATGCCAGCCATTGACCGGGGGAATGTAGGGTCACAGCCTTTCTCCTTTCTTAAAGTTGAGGTTCCTTGTGAATCAAGACACTCCGATGTCTCCTCTGGTCTTAATAAATTCAAACACATGCCCATAGGGCATTAAACACGGAGCGATGCTACATACTGTGGTTCAATGTATTCTCGACGGACCCTACTTGGGCGTTGATATTCTGGCTAACCTTCATTCGCTGCACCCTGTAATCCTTATCCTCGTTGGACACATTATTTGATTATTGACTACTGTACAAGCGAGGTTTCAGAAAATCTCTCTTCCAAAACGTCGATCGATACGTTAATCTCGTCCCGAATAACTGCCAACTCCTTGTCCGTTGAATCCACACCACTATCATTGCAAGGAATATGGATGGCGATCCGCTCCAGGATGGTGGCAGCCGCGGTCAGCGCTCCGTCACGGTCCCATTCCTCCAGCCGTGGGCTCGCATTAATTTCCGCTCTGGCTTTCTCGGCAACTTGAATCAGAGAATCTCTGAGTTTGGCTGAGAAAGAGACCCTGAAATCTGGCGGAGTTGAAATAAAATTTCCAGGTACGTAGTAGTGGTTGCGGAGGGTCGCCAATGCGGTGCACTTGGCCAGTCGACAAAAATTTGACAAGTCCAGTGATTGGATGAGGTCGAATTCATCCCAAGCCTTTGTCAACGCTCGGAACATCAAAGTGGTTGCTTCTAGATCTTTTGGGCCATCTACTTCGTTGTCGCCAGGTTTCAACCAAACCCGGATCAGGACAGATGTAAATTTATCCGTTGCGCTTCTCAACATTGAGTTCGACAAGAAGCTGGACCTTTCGTACGGTGAGAATGCTGTGATCCAACCGGCGAGGTCATCACGAACGATCGGCTCCCACTGGGCTGTGTTTGAAAGGATTTCGCCTAGTTGAAAGTACGCTGAGCATGACCATTTCACCGATTCTGTGGTGGCAACGCGTCCGAGAAGCTGCCACACAGAGCATTGTTGCATCATGACCTGCAGCTCGGCATCCTGGAACCAGGCCTTGGAGTTGCATAACAGGTCGAAAGCAATTTTAGCAATAGAGAGCTTGTGCCAAGCGGCAAGCCGCTTTTGTGCATTGTGCAAAAGCAGCATGCAGCTTTTTACAAATTCTGCCTGGCAGTCAAATTCTGACACCACAATGCTAGTAGACAGTCGTAATGGCCTTCAGAGAAAAAATATAAAAAAGCTGCATGCCGCTTTTTGCACAATCAAAAAGCGGTATGCCGCTTGGGCACAAGCTCTCTAATATGTCCAGGAGTGGCTAATGCCCACAGGATGGCTCGAAGGGTTCCTTTCGGAGGAATGACAGTGCGAGCCCTAGGATCAACCCACAAGGCCTGTAAAAGCCCATCGAGCGCGGAAGTCCTGTAATCCCCGTCGTGTGGATTGACCCGGAGTTGCTCGACGCGATGCAAGGCCGCGTGCACCCATTCCGCATTGTTAGCTTCGGGGTAGAACTCGACGCCGTCTCTCTGTAACTCGTTAAATAGCCCACCATCCACTCTTGCGAGCGCAATCGCTGATAATACTACGTCGAGCCATCCTGTTGAGCGGGGGATGGCACCACAAAGCCTGTGAACTTGTTTTATGCGCTCGCGTGTCGAGCTGTGGTGGCGGTATAGTGCCGCGTTATCGAGCTTGTCCGCCAATTGAGCAGTGAGCCGGAGGATCTCCCCGGCGAGATTGGTGCTGAGAGTATTTTTTACAAGCTCTGAGGTGAGGTTCTGCAAGAGGTCGGCCATGAGCAGCGATTGAAAATTCCTGGCAGATTTGAGATTAAAAAGGATTTGAACTAAGCTTTCTCACGTTTTGTCCACCCAGCCCATATTTTCTCGACGCTCCGTCAGGAAGCAATTGACGCAGAATAAATAATCCGCAAAACTTGCTGCAGTCAAGCGGGGAATTCTCTCGGGCCGGAATTGGTGAATGAAACTCGCTAGCTGCTCTCCCCCAAGATACAACGAGGGGATAACATGGAGGGCCCATTTAACTGCCGCATTGGTGTCCATGTTCTCGCCCAGCATCAAATGGGGGTCGCCTAGGAGGACTTGAATCACATTATCTAGTTCATCCGTAGTCGTATCCGTAGCGCCTCCCCACGAATGGAAATCCAACTCTTCCGGAAATTTGGAAGCATGAGCCACCCGTATCGTGCAATATGCACGCCCGTATTGTACCGCCCGAGCACCCATCCCTTCGCGGAGTTTCTTCAAGTATATCATGCGATGAAAAACCCCGTGCTCAAAACAGCTCAGGAAATTCTCGCGCAACCGAGTAAGTGGAACCGACAGGTCGGTGTCTCGCGGCCATTGTATCTCGGTAGCCTGTTCTGCCGTCTTCGCGATTATTCCTGGATCCGTCGAGGTTTCTAGTATCCATGCAACTGCCGATGCCTCGGGGGATGGGTGAGGGAAAGGTTTAGCAGAGAATGCTCTGTCATTGGTGTGTGTTGTGAAATAAGGTAGGATGTGAGCCCTAGTTCGGACGTAGCCAGCTGACCACACCAACCACAGCTTGGTTGAAACTTGGACCATCGGCGTAAGAAATGGAGCCAGCGGGGTTTGAAAGGGAGAGTCGCGATCCAAAGCGGCCGATACGAACATAAAGGTATACAGTGCGACACCGCAAGAGGCCAAGGAAATGACGATAATTGCAAGGAAATGATGGATCGTCCAGAGGTAAAGAGATAGAGCTGCGGCAAAAAGAAGCAACGAGAGCTGTAAGAGGAATGGGAAGGTCTGCAACACGGTGTCGAATTTCCATCGGCGTATTCCGTCAATTTTGCGCTGGCGTTCAACTCCGCGTGCTTCAATTGTTCCTCTCTCTCCTGCCGCTGAGTAGTACATGAGCCATTGCTTCCCCAGGACAGCCAGCAGAGCCGCAAGCAGAGTGCACGCAAGGCTGGCATAAAGCAGGCTCTGCGCAACAATGACCGGAGCGGACGGAGCAGGAGAGACTGGAACTATGATATCCGAGCCAGAGAAAATCGAATTGTTGACGGTGTGTATGTGTATGAGGAGGTGCATGAGTGCCTGATTCGTAGCATTTGGGTCTGGTTGAAGCTCGGGCTGTATTTGGATGATGAAGGCCGAACTAATGGCCGAGAAAAGACCGGCCTTTCAGGCGATAAGAAAAATGGGTGACGCGGAGAACCAAAAGACCCACGAAAATGAGGCAGGTATCAAGGTCAGTACTGTATTTTTCCAATAATTCTTTATCGTGCTCGTCGGCGAGTGGCTTGTACAGATTCCAAAATTCTGTCTTCTTATCCATTACGGGTTGCTTAGGCCTAAGCCCTTCCACGGCTCTCTGTAATCTTCATAGTTTGTGTCAACGATGGATACACTGCCTCAAAAACGGACACACTTATCCATTTGCTCTTCGTTCCTCTTGGCGAGGTCGGCGAAGCATCCCTGTAACACACTAATGAATCTAAGTCCGATCTCGGGTCAGAATAGCACTCAAATTTGCGGAAAAACCCTGCGCACACCTCTCATTTCTTGCATCCGTCGACTCCGAACTACTCTCAGCCGGCGTCCCAGCCTGGGGGGCATTCTCGTTCGCACTGTCAGTAGGCCTATCGATTGGCCCCGCCTCAGGTTCGTTCGCAGGGGCGTTCTTTGCATCCGGCATGGCTGCGACAATGTTCGCTCCAGTGGGGGGGTCCATCCTGCGCACGTTGAAGAGGGAAGAGAGTGGGCGGATAAGGCGCTCGTTGTCACTGTTCCACAAGTAGCCAACCAACTGAGGCTCCAACTCACACGGAATGTCGATCGCTGTTCATCAAATGTAAGGCCGTATACAAAACTTCCCTCCCCCAGTTGCTGGTGCGCGAGATTGTTGGCTCACCTGTCAAAGTCTGACTCGGACCTGGGGGGAAGGGGGAAGAGCCACAGGCCGCGAGCACATTTTGTTGGAACAACGATGTTTTACCTATCTCCAGGACGTTGGCGCTGAGTTGTCACGGGGCCCAATTCCTGCCGCTACATATGCACTGACTTCTGTGATTCTAGAACCGACGAAAATATGGGCTCTGGTGTCATGTGTGAAACCAAACCCAGGCCCAATTAGGAAACCCAGGCCGCATTGGGCCTGGCCAGGCCGGATTCGGTCTGGCTCGCTATCAGCTGCTGATCAAGCCTCCAGATGTTTTCCCAGGCCCCTACTTTTTGGTCTCCACTCAGTTTTACTATGTTTCGGCTGTTTTGAGTGCCTTGGAACTGCAAGAAGAAAAGGACAGAGGTCGTCAGACAATTCACGGCGCTGCAGGCATGAAAAAACAGTAACCATGTCCCCAGAATCAACAAAATGCACCCGAAATATAGATTCCCTTGCATTAACTTTTCTCCACAACGGTCGCATACAAGTGGTCCATAGATTTTTGATACAGTCACTAATCCACTAACGAAACGCTCAAGGAAGGCGGCGGTTACGTGAGCGTCACAACGTTAATTGGGTCGAAAATCTATCTGGGATTGTAGAGCCGCGTCTTGACTACCTTTGTAAACAAAGAATTGTGGGATTTCATGGTGGTGTCGTCGAGAACGAGCGCATTCTTTCTGAAAGGCCAAATTTGGCCAAATAACGTGAGAGCGAAACACTACAAAATAATCGATTGAGCCTCATCCAGGGATCTTGGACATCCCGGGTGTTGATATTCATATTCACAGACCTCAAACACCCGCTTATACTTTCTTCGCGCACAGATGATGTTGACATGTTTGAGTCCGCGCCATTTTCATGACTTCGTAACTTCGCTTAATTTCGCGAAAGTTTGTGATTTTGATGGAAATCCGGGAAAGTTCGTGATTTTGATGAGCTTCTGTGAAAGTTCGTGAGTTACTTGTCAAGCGGCGCTCCTCGGCATATCACGGAGTGATGCGTGTCATCAACTTGCCGAGAGTGGCCGGTTAGGTTCCGGTTAGCTGGTTAGGGTTAGAGGTTAGCGGTTCGGGTTCGGGTTAGGGTTAGCAGTTAGCAGTTAGTGGTTAGGGTTAGAGGTTAGCGGTTAGGGTTAGCAAGGTATCTATATATATATAAATACGGAGAGACTTGAGTTGAAGAAAAATGATGGCCGCGTTCGTGGTTTGATTTGTGTGGTTTGCATATCTCACAAACTTTCCCGGAAACTCGTCAATGTGACGAAGTTTCACGCCTTTCCATCAAAGTCACGAAACTTCGCAACTTTAAGCGAAGTTACGAAGTCACGAAGGTGGCTACGACTCGACATCTTTGCACGGCGTCATGCAGATTGCGTCCGACAACTGCGGCAAATAACAGCGCAACAAAAATTGAATCGTGGGAGCGCTATACGAGCTTTTTCTGTAATTCCTCCGGTGGATGGGAGTTTTATATAGTGCACACCCCCTTCCTGAAATTTCAGCGTCAACGGAGGCCATTAAGTAATTAAACAAGCTAGTGTTTTGCTCTCACATATTGTTTCGTTAGTGGGTTAGCAACTATACTATCTGTGTGGTCAGCAAGCGCTGCAGGCCAAAAAAAAATTGGCTAAATGCATTCACAGCAACAGAGAAGGATGTGCTGAAACAATTGATGTTTCAAAGAGCACATTCATATGCTATGAGGATCCAATCTGTCCACTTTTCTCTCCCTATTTTGTTGAGGATTGTGTCCCTAGTGGCCTTGTGTTCCTCTGCAACCACCCTCTCTATGTTGGACTCCATCCTAAGACCTCGAGAACCCAACAGTCAATATTGAATTATTAATTCTGTCGAGGGCACCGGTTGACTGAACATCTCCAGAAATATAAGGTGAGGGTAAAAAAAAACTGTCAGGTACATCCAAGGGGTTGAAAGAACAGACGGAGGCGCACAAGAGACAATAAAAGTAGCATTAAGAAAGTGCAGAGCATAGTGTTCCCTCCGCAAAAAAGAAAAGCATCATTAAAGACACATTGATACCTCTCTTCAATCTGACCATTTGCAGCTGCGGCCGAACGTGGACATGTTCGGGCGGACATGTCACATTTCCTCCAAATGTCTTCGTCGGAGATCTAGAGGACCTTGTCCCAGCGAGGACATCCCGACTTTCAAGCTATTAAACCCCGTGAGATTGACAAACCAGAATTACGAAGCGGCGGCTCGCACAGGTACCGAACCTTCCCCGCCGGCGCAAGGTCGTGCGGCGTACGTATGGTCTCATTGTGGCGTGGAGCATCGGGACATCAAGGCGCTTCGCTTGCAGGCACAAAGATGGTGTCGTCTTGGTTGAAGATCATCGTGCGGGAGAGGCCGCCTTGGGGTTGACATCGGTGCGCGTGTTAGGCGTTCAAGTTGAGTCGAAGGCGGCACGCCTTTGGGTAATTATGACCACCTTTTCTCGCGAGATCTAATTCTGCTAGCTCGCGGTGTTGGATGAGGGGTAGGGTAAGAGTACACACCTGATCCGCTCGGATTCGCCATTCAAGATGGTGAGATATGAAAAATGCGACATGAGAAGGCTACCTTCTCCGGTAAAACCCAGGCTGAGATACATAGAATCGGGATTAGAGTCATAGATATTACTCAAGTTCCACTCGGGACTCCCCAAAGACCTGCAGCTAAGCTAAAGAATGTTTCCCCGAGGCAAGCACGCGGTCCTGGCGCTGCCCAGATCACCTAGTTGGCGATACGAGGCGGATTTGTTGGATTGCAGAAAGTTATCCGGCGGGGGGTTTTTTTTATAGTTTTTTGAGTTGATCTGAGTTGGTTTGAGACGGGCAGATAACGGGCAGAGATGAAAAGTCGTGGCAAGAGGCGCGAACCAAGTCGGTGGCGGGTCACGTGTCCTCCCACCCGCTCAGCTCCCGCCAAGCCTTCGCGAAGTTCGAGTCGTTGTCCGTCCTGCTGCCCTCTGCCCCTTTTCTCTTCAAAATGTCCTCCCGCCGTTCTATGGCTCAAAACCCTTATGGTCCATTGACTGGGCCGCCGCGTCATGAACTCATCAAGAACTCATTGCATTTCACGACATGGAGCCGTACGTTGTGCGTGCCGGAGTTCCACTAGTACTTTGCCTAATGAGTCCACACAGAAGCCTCGTACACCAGGAACCGATTGTGCACCCACACCGGAATCTGTTCTTGTCACTGCGGTGGCGAAGGAAACAGCAACAGAACCCAAGCAACGACGTCGAGGCAAAAAAACCCGCTCGGCCTTTCGGATCTCCGCACCCATCGCTTTTCACTACTGCTCACCACCCATAGTAGTCGACCCAAGGACAACTGGCCGCTCGCTGGTCACGCTCAGCGGCGACTATAGACGTACGCCCTCTTCTGCCCGCCTCGCGTGAGTCCCTTTCCTTGCCTCGCTCGTCCTACTGACGCTATTCGATACAGCTTCGGGCTCGCAAGCCTCTTTCCTACAATCCAATGAGGAGAAAGATTCATGCTCGCCAAATGAGTGTAGACGCGGCGGAGCGTCCTCCCGACTCAGGACAAATAAGTGATGTTATCCGGGGACACCCTGCGCCTCGGTTGTACCATAAGCGTCTGCCCACGCGCCCCGTCGCTCCGCCTTCCGCATGCATTCACCCCCGCGCCCGTCCACACCGACACGTTCAGCACCTTTTCTCTTCCCTCCCTTATCCGCACTTTCTCCTGGCTTCGTGAGTCCTTCATTACCTCGGGTCCTGCTTGTTGACACTAGTCGAGAAAGCTTCGTCAGTTCTCCCTCAAGTCGGCTCGCATTCCCCCTCTTACGAGCCCCGAGGAGCAAGACGCGTGCTCGCGAGTGAGAACCCCGCACACGCGCATCGCGATCTGCGGGGCAATCGCGCCACCGCGAAGGAGCGTTGGAAATGAGGTGGAGCGAGAGGGAACCGGCTAGAGGATAAAGCGACACACTGCGCTCGACCACACTAGAGGGATCCCCGCACGCGCGGACATCCCACTCTCGCCGTTCGGCCTCCTCCTCCTCCCCCGCATCCCTCCCTTCGCCGATTGACGACAGCGAGGAGCAGCGATCGAGTTCGCCGGTGTGTAGAGGGCGGGTGCCGGAGAAGAAGATGGGGAGGGAGCACGTAGGGTGGGCGCACTTCCGCCCGACGCCCGCGAGCACGAGCGCGCGCGGCCCGCTCAGGCTTCTCCGTGCTGCACGCGAGGACGTTCGCGCTGGCTCAGCGGCGGCACTGCCCTCCTCGCATTCGTCGCGGCGGTGCGGCCGTCGGAAGGCCTGCCCTGCGGAAGTGGGACTGGGCAAGCACAGCGGCAAGGCGCGAGCTCGGGGACCCGGGTGAAGGGGAGGGGACGCTTGAGGGAGAAGCAGCGCGGGGCACAGGAAGGAAGTAAGAAGAACGGACGGATGGACGCGGAAAACGGCGCAGGGGAGAGGAGCGGCAAGAGCGACAACGCGAAAAGGGTGTACAGTCGCGCGGGTCATAATGCATAAGGTCCGTTCCCTGCTAGAATTTCCTAAATCCAATGCATTACAAGCATTATACATTATGGCCACCATTTTACAGTGGGCAGGAGGCATTCGGGGGATTCAAAATCCAATGCATTATGGCAGGTATGCGTTATGAGCTTATGCATCATGACACGCGCGACTGTAGTCGCTGCTCTCTGCCTTCCCGGCTACCTGCCTCACGCGCGCAGGGTACGCGGCAACCTGCGCGGGTGAAGGAGCACGAGCACGAGCACGAGCATGACGACGTCCCGCTTTTGTCGCTCGTCACGCTCCTCCCTTCGCCAGTCGCCGAGCAAGAATGATTCCCCCCCACCCCCGCCCGTGCACTCCGCGCCCGCGCACCCCCCGCTCGCCGCAGACGTTCGTGTTCGCGCGACGACATCAAGACTACCGCGACTACGTGCGTCGCCGTCGAGCGAACAATGGGACTCCGGGAGGGAACAAGGGCAAGCGCCTATGTGTCCGCCTCGGCTTCCCCCTCCTGCTTGCTTACCGCGCGCCGTAGTTCGGGTCCTACCCGCGCTCTGCGTAGCACACACGACGCAGCGCTCGCAGCGCCGGCGCGCGTCGGCGTAAGAAACGCTCATCGCGTTCAGAGTCCTTGCGTGGCTGAGGTACGTGGTGGGTCGGAGACGGGCACTCGGCGGCGACACGCTGAGAAGGCGGGCGCTCGGATTGCTGCGTGTCCAGCGTAGGAAAGCTGAGGCGTTGTTCTTGCGCTAATTTCTGCAGATCTTTTTTCTATCTGGCCTCATCGCCCTTCGAGTTACGTTTTTGTTCTTGTCGCTCACTCTGTAGCATACACACTAGATTGCAACCACGCACACGCACTCATAGCTGGAGGTTGAAGCTAGCGCTGACTGAGCAAGGAAAGGGTCCAGGCGGGAGGAGGCTGTGCTGATGCCATCCCGGGCACTTGATGGGCGCTTTTCTTCTGGATCTCTGCGAGCGTCCTCAAGTGCTCCTAAGGAAAGCCTATACATAGCGGCCAACATCCCCGCGGTCTGAAACCTAGCTGCGTCTAGATGTTTTTTGATCCTCTGGGATTTCATAGGGCATGTTTTTTTTTGCAGGGAAAGGACGGCTTCCCTCAAACTCCTCGTCTAGGCGAATTCTGGCTATACATCTGCGTTTGGACTGGTCAACCCTTTCCTCTTCTCCAAACCTGGTTCCAGTTCCGACGGCCGAGCTCTTGATTCCGATTGACGACGTGCAGTCCGTACTTCCATTCTCCGACAGTGCTCGCCAACGCGACACCAACAGATTAAAACAAACAGCTTGACGGTCAGAGACTTCCGGTGTCGTGAATAATCATCTATTCATCTTAGCCCCGGCCAAACGAGGACCTCGCTTATTTTCTTCGGTTCCGCTGAGCTGACTGGTTTCACACAGGACTCATCGGCAGGGATTGGGCCGGCGAAAGATCAGCGCTCAAACATACAGAGCATATATTGATGTGTTCGCATTCTTTTCAGGAATTCTGATGGGAACTGTGGCTGCCCGCGTAAGTTGAAAGCCCTACCCCTCCCCGACAATGCAGAGAGTCCGGACTTAGCTGTACACCCTCCCGAATCGTGCCCCGAGACATTTTGGCTCGATTTCCGTGTACCAACGCCTTCGCATCGCCCTAGAACCTCATCCACAGCATAGTGTCCGGCGAACAGCTGCGCTGGACACTCCGTGTGAGTTGGTTATTTGTGGAACAAGGAGCGGATTCACCGGTCTACAGCACTGGCCCTCTCTCTCTCTTCCACGTCCGCAAGATGGATCCCCCCGCTAGAGAACACAGTGTCACAACCATGCCTGATATACAGCAGACCCCCGAGAGGGCAATGAATGGTCTTATTGACAGTGCTAACGACACTGGTGATGCTCAGAATGCACACGAGGCTGAAGGTAGTTCGGGCTCGACGGATGCAGGAACTGAGAGGTGCGCGCAGATCTCTGCAACTTCACTCAATATATTCTGACCCGACATTAGGCTCATTAGTGTGCTACAGGATCTCGCAAAGAAGAGTGAAGAGCAAATGGATAGGTGAGTCCATTATCGAGTTAGTGTATTATTGTCGACACAAATTCCGAAGGTTGCAGAGAGCAGTGGAAGGGCTTAAATCGAAGCCACCCGTCGTTGATAAGAAGACAGAATTTTGGAATCTGTACAAGCCACTCGCCGACGAGCACGATAAAGAATTCTTGGAGAAATACAGTACTGATCTCGATACCTGCCTGATTTTCGTGCGTAATTCACTTTCGCTCCGTGTTTGTGCTAAATGGTCTGAAAGGCCGGTCTGTTCTCAGCCGTTAGTTCGGCCTTTATAATCCAGATACAACCAGCGCTTCAGCCAGACCCAGATGTTATGAATCAGGCGCTCATCCGTCTGCTAATACACACGGTCAACAGCTCAGTGTTCTCTTCCCCGGATACCACAATTCCAGCCTCGCCCGCTCCGTCCGCTCTAGTCGTGGTGGCGCAGAGCTTATTGTATGTCAGCCTTTCATGCACCCTGCTCGCCGCCCTATTAGCTGTCCGGGGGAAGCAATGGCTGATGCACTACTCAGCGGCAGGCGAGAGAGGAACAATTGAAGCACGCGGACTCGAGCGCCAGCGCAAATTTGACGGGATGCGCCGATGGAAATTCGACGTGATATTGCAGCTGTTCCCGCTCCTTCTGCAGCTCTCCTTGCTCCTCTTTGCGGTGGCTCTGTCCGTGTACCTCTGGACAATTCATCCTTCCATTGCGATTATCGTCATTTCCTTGACCTCTTGCGGGGTCGGAACCTATACTTTTCTGCTCATATCAACCGCTTTGGACCGAGACTCTCCATTTCAAACACCGCTTGCTCCATTTCTCATTTCTCGCATTCGATGGCGAGCAGTGATGTCCAAACCAGTGGCCCGGGTTTCGACACAGCTTTGGTCGGCGGTCTCAGCTGGCTACCTCAACACTAAAGGGCATATCCTCCCCTATTTTACACCTCCGTCGACCAATACCACCACAATAACTACGTTCTTTGACGAGCCTTTCCCCCGGCCGTCCCCCGAGGCATCGGCGGTTGCATGGGTACTCGAAACCTCCACGGATCCGGGAATCATAGCGTGGATGGCAGAGCAGGCTACCGAAATACAGTGGCCGCTAGACGCCGACCTCTCGGGGCCGCTCACTCGGTTGCGCGAAAATTTCTTCAGCTGTTTCGAGTGCAAGGATCTTGGTGGGGAGATGTACCTCGAAAAACTCCGCGATGGGATGGACGCTCGGGCGGTCCAATACGGGCGCGCATATTGCACAATTCGAATGGCTCATACTTCAAACTCTGTTCCAGAGTTGAATATCCTTTGGGGCCCCCCTCGCATTTCGGGTGAACTTGAGAATGTAATCCGGATCCTGCAAGGCTATCCCCGTTCGATGCTGGACCCAAACCTGAAAGTCCCCGTAGCAGTCGAATGGGCACTCCATGTTATTCCATTCATTCGTCTGGGTCAATGGGAGTTTGCAGACTTCATTCACCAATTCCGGCCCGGGCGAATTCCGAGCTTAACTCCAGCGGCTTTTGCTGATTATTTATTCTGCGTCAATTGCTTCCTCACGTGCAATAGGGAAAATATGGGCTGGATGGACAAGACGTGAGGAATTTCCGTTGAAAATCTTCATAGCTTTTCTTAAATCTGCCAGGAATTTTCAAACGCTCCTCATCTCCGACCTCTTCCGGAATCTTACCTCAAGACTGATGGAAAAGACCATCAGCAATGTCTTCGCAGGGCAAATCCTGCGACTCACTGGTCAATTGGCGGATAAGCTTGAAAACGATGAACAATACCACGACATGAGCTCGACACGAGAGCGCATAAAACAAGTATACAGATTTTGTAGTGCCGTTCCCCGTTCACCTGGATGGCTTGACGCTATATCATCGGCGGTTACGTTGGCGAGAGTGTATAATGGTTCAGGAACTCTACAGGAAATTATCGGCGAACACTTCCGACCCACCACACCTGTCCACGACTGGGTGCACGCGGCGTTGAATCATGTCGAGCAATTCCGGGATAATCCAGACGACTGGGATTACAGGGACTCCGCGCTTGATGGGCTTTTACAAGCCCTGATGTTCGATCGTGGTGCTCTTGCTGCTACCCCTCCGAAAGCAACCCTTCGAGTCATCCTGTGGGCATTGTCCGCTCCTGGAAATAGTGCAGAAATCGCTTTCGAGCTTTTATGCAATGCCCCGGCCTGGTTCCAGGATGCCGAGCTGCAGGTCACGATGCAACAATGCTCTGTGTGGCAGCTTCTGGGACGCGTCGCCTCTAGAGGATCGGAGAAATCGTGGTTACGCGCAGGGTACTTTCGACTCGGGGAAACCCTTTCAAACATAACCCAGTGGGAGCCGATTGTTCGCGATGACCTTGCCGGTTGGATCACAGTATTCTTGCAGTACGAAAGGTTCAGCTTCTTGCCGACCTCATTATCGAGAAGCGCAACGGATAAATTTACATCCATCCTGATCCGGGTTTGGTTGAAACCTGGCGACAACGAAGTAGATCAGATTCGGTGCCCAGACGAAGCACTTACTTTGATGTTCCAAGCATTAACAAAGGCTTGGGATGAATTCGACCTTATCCGACTCCTGGACCTGTCGGGCTTTTGTCGACTGGCCAAGTGCACTGCGTTGGCAGCCCTTCGCAATAAATATGGAAAGGCTGGAAGGACTGGTTCAATTCAACCCGATTTCAAAGCCTCTTTCTCCGCCCAGCTCAGAGATTGTATTTTTCAAGCCGCCCGGAAAGTCAGAGGGGAGATTAATTCGAGCCAACCATTAGAGGAAAGGGACGCGGCGTCGACTGTGGCAGCTAAGATCCTGGAACAGATTGGGACACATATTCCTTGCAATGACAGTGGTGGGCATCTAACGGACTTGGAATTGTTAGGTATCCAGACAGAGATTAGCTTGTTAATCGACGCATTGGAGGCCGAACCCTCGCTTGTACAGTAGTAGAACTGCAATGAGAATCAAAATCACAGTTGCGAATAAACAGCCAACCAACGCGCAGGTGCGTCCTGATTTTCGTCTTCGAACTGTAGGACGCTCGTAGAACATCAGGCGCTTGTGATGGCATCCGCACAGCCTCCTCCCGTTTCCTTTTGCTTTCCTTGCTCAGTCAGTGCTAGCTTCAACCTCCAGCTACGAATGCAGATATTTATCCGGCGGGGTTTTTTTATAGGCTTTCAGTTGATCTGAGTTGGCTTGAGACGGGCAGATAACGGGCAGAGTTGAAAAGTTGTGGCGAGAGGCGCGAGCCAAGTCGGTGGCGAGTCACGTGGCCTCCCACCTCCTGCCGCCTTCGCGAAGTTCCAGTCGTTGTCCGTCCCGCTGCCCTCAACGCCTTTTTCTCTCTAAAATCCCGCGGTTCTATGACTCAAAACCCTTATGGTCCATTGACTGGGCCGCCTCGTCGTGAACTCATCAAGAACTCATTGCATTTCACGACATGGAGATGTACGTTGCGCGCCGGAGTTCTACTAGTACTTTGCTTAATGAGTCCACACAGAAGCCTTGTACCCCAGGAGCCAATCGTGCATCCACACCGGAATCTGTTCTAGTCACTGCGGTGGCGAAGGAGGCAGCAACAAAACCCAAGCAACGGCGTCAAGGCAAAAAAAACCCGCTCGGCCTTTCGGATCTTCGCATCCATCACTTCTCACTGCTGCTCGCTACCCACAGGAGCCAACCCAGGGACACCTTTGGCTTTTCCATCCACCGCCATTTGAAGAACGAGGTAGTGGCAGCGGGAGCAGTGCAGGGAGCATGAGTGACTCGACGGCGCCGTGCCCGACGTTCGCGCTCGTACGTGCGTTGCCTTGATTTCTCCACCTACGCCTCACGCATCCGAATCGGAAGCGCAAGTGGAGGAGTGCGGACAGGGGATTTGAAGCGGGGATGGGTGGAGGAAGGTGTTTACCCAAGTGGATCAACACGCGGCCTATGGGCGCACCTTCATACCAGGGCACGTCTGCGGCTATCTCGCGTCAGGAGCCCGCTGCTCGCATGCCTATCAGCATCCTTACGCGCCCCCGCGCGCCCCACCCCGCCGCTCGTAATCTCGTGTCCACTGGCCCGCCCGCCGGTCACGCTCAGCGGCGACTATGAGCGTACGCGGTCGTGTTGCCCGCCTCCCGTGAGTCACCTTCCTTGCCTCGCTTGTCCTCACTGACGCTATTCGATACAGCTTCAATCCGGGCTCGCAAGCCTCCTCCCACTATCCATTGAAGAGCAAGAGTCGTGCTCGCCAAATGAGTATGTGGACGGCAGAACGTCCTCGCCGAGCCAGAGAAAGCAAGAGCAGGACCGCGCTCGAGGATAAAGGACGATGAACCGCTGTTATCCAGGGACATACCGCACCTCGGCTGCACCATAAGCATCCGCTCCCGCCCCCGCCCTCGCTTCGTCTCCCCCCTTCCACATGCGCACGGCGTGCACCCCCGCACCTGTCCACACCGCGCCCGTCCACACCGACACGACCAGCGCTTTTTTCTTCCCTCCCTCATCGGCACTGGTGAGTCCTTCGTTATCTCCCGGTCCGCCTCACTGACGCTAGTCGAGACAGCTTCGTCAAGCCTTCTTCGAGTCGGCTGACCCCTCTTAGGAGTCTTCCGAGGAGAAAGATGCGTGCTCGGCGAGCGAGTACCCCGCACACGCGCGTCCCGATCTGCGGGGCAATCGCGCCACCGCCAAGGAGCGCTGGAAGTGAGGCGGAGCGAGAGAAAGCAAGGCCGGGACCGGCGAGAGGATAGCGCACGATCCAGCGAGACACCGCCTCCACCACACTGGAGGGATCCCCGCATGCGCGGACATCCCACTCTCGCCGCTCGGCCTCCTCCCTCCTCCCCCGCATCACTCCCTTCGCCGGTCGACGACAGCGAGGAGCAGCGATCGAGTTCGCCGACGATATGTAGAGGGCGGGTGCTGGAGAAGATGGGTAGGGGGAGTACGTAGGGTGGCCGTCCTTCCGCCCGACGCCCGCGAGCACGAGCACGAGGCGCCGAGTGATCTCCTTCCCACTCTCCTCCTGCGCCCACACGCTCGCCTTCGCGTTCGCTCGGCGGCACTTCCCCACTCGCATTTTGCGGAGGTGCTACCCTTGGTAGGGCCTTCCTCCGCGCGCAGAAGAGGACTGGCCGAGCACGGCGGCAAGGGGCGAGCACGGGACCCGGGTACAGGGGAGGGGGACGCTAGAGGGAAGAAGCAGTACATAGGAAGGAAGGAGAAAGGAGGAACGTACGCGAAGCCCACGCGGAAAATGGCGCAGGGGAGAGGAGCGGCGAGAGCGAAGACGAAGCGTGTAGTCGTCGCTCTCTGTCTTCCCGGCTACCTGCCCCACGCGCGCAGGGTACGCGGTGATCTCCGTGGGTGAGGAGGAAGGCGCACGAGCACGAGCACGAGCAAGAGCATGATGACGTCCCGCTTTGCCGCTCGTCGCGCCTCCTCCTTCGCCGTTCGCCGAGCCGTCAGAGAGCCCCGCAGCCACGAGTGGGCTCCGCCCGCGCTGGCCCTCCTTCACGCTCTCCTCCCTACACTCCGCGCCCGCACACCCCCGTTCGCCGCCGACGCTCGTGTTCGCGTGACGACCTCTCCCTCGACCTCAAGTCTACTATGAAGGCCTCCGCGACTACGTCGGGAGGGTATTGGGAGAAGAAGGGCAAGCGCCTGTGTGTCCGCTTCCGCTTCCCCTCGCCAGGCGTCGCAGTTCTCGTACTGCCCGCGCTCTGTAGCATACACGACGCAGCGCCTGTGCGCGTCGACGTCCCACGCTCATCCTGATGGGGTTGGTCTTGCGCTGGTTTCTGCTGTTTTTTGTTTGTATTTAGCGTTATCCCCCTTCGAGCTACGTTCATTGTTTTTGTCACTCAATCCGTATACACTAGATTGAAATCCCACACGCGCACTCGTAGCTGGAGGCTGAAGTTAGTGCTGAAGCACGGAGGCGGGAGGGCGTTGTGCTGATACCGTCACGGGCGCTTGATGGGCGCTTCTTCCTCCGGATTCCCGCGAACGTCCTCGAGGTCTGAAGCCTGTACATGGCTAACATCCCCGCAGTCTTTGAAACATAGCAGCATCTGGATGTTTTCTGATCCTATATCCTCCTCCTAGGATTTCCTAGGACATCGGATCCTGTTGTGTTTGCAGGGAAAGGACTGCTCCTCTTCTGCACGAATTTTGGCTGTACACTTGCGTCTGGACTGATAAGCCCTTTCCTCCTCTTCTCTAACCCTGGCTCCAGCTCCGACGGCCGAGCTCCTGATTTTGATTGACGACGTGGAATCTGTACTTCGATTCTTCGACATCGCTCGCCAATGCAACGCCGACTGACGACTCAAGCATCTCTGTAAGGCCGTCCCTTTCATGTATGTCCCTACAGTGCCTACACCCATCTAAATTTTGCGCGCAAAAACGCGGAATGTTTCTCAGACGACCGGAGTCCAGGCGTCCTTGACCGATCACACGATACTCATCGGCGGGGATTGGGCCCGCAGCTGGATTCCGTGCCTGCGACTCGATTAATTGGTAGCGCCTCCGTTGAAGTGCTGCTCGGATCTGAAGGACCTTCTTGGGGGGCTTGTGATCCCGTTAGGTCCAGTCTAGGTCCCGAACTCTTCCTCGCGACTAGTATCAACTCCGACGTCTAGTCGGAATCTCGATCTGACTCACCCAACCCGTACATAACCCCCTCCAGCTCTCTCAGATTTATCCGTGCTCATACAGTTCGAAGACGAAACTCATGACAAACCTGCGCGTTGATTGGCTGTTTTTCGCAACTGTAATTCTGATTCTCATTGCAGTTCTACTATTGTAAGTACAAGCGAGGCTTCGGCCTCCAATGCGTCGATTAACAAGCTAATCTCATTCTGGATAGCTAACAATTCCAAGTCCGTTAGATGCCCACCACTGTCATTGCAAGGAATATGTGTCCCAATCTGTTCCAGGATCTTGGCTGCCAGAGTCGACGCCGCGTCTCTTTCCCCTAACGGTTGGCTCGAATTAATCTCCTCTCTGACTTTCTGGGCGGCTTGAAAAATACAATCTCTGAGCTGGGCGGAGAAAGATGCTTTGAAATCGGGTTGAATTGAACCAGTCCTTCCAGCTTTTCCATATTTATTGCGAAGGGCTGCCAACGCAGTGCACTTGGCTAGTCGACAAAAGCCCGACAGGTCCCGGAGTCGGATAAGGTCGAATTCATCCCAAGCCTTTGTTAATGCTTGGAACATCAAAGTAAGTGCTTCGTCTGGGCCCCGAGTCTGATCTACTTCATTGTCGCCTGGTTTCAACCAGACCCGGACCAAAACGGCATTGAAACTATATGTTGCGGTCCTTTCGTCCTGCAAGAATACTGTGATCCAACCGGCGAGGTCATCACGAACGACCGGCTCCCATTGGGCTATATTTGAAAGGGCATGGCCCAGTTGGAAGTACCCTGAGCGTAACCACCATTTCGCCGATTCTCTAGTGGCGACGCGTCTCAGAAGCTGCCACACAGAGCGTTGTTGCATTATGACCTGCAGCTCGGCATCCTGGAACCAGGCCGGGGCCTTGCACAAAAGGTCGAAAGCAATTTCCGCAATAGTTCCTGGAGTGGACAATGCCCACAGGATGACTCGAAGGGTTGCTTTCGGAGGGGTGGCAGCAACAGCACCACGGTCGAACATCAGGGCTCGTAAAAGCCCATCAAGCGCGGAGTCCCTATAATCCAAGTCGTCTGGATTATCCGGGAATTGCTCGACATGACTCAACGCCGCGTGCACCCAGTCGTGGACAGGTGTGGTGGGTCGGAATTGTTCGCCAATAATTTCCTGTAGATTTCCTAAACCATCATCCACTCTCGCCAGCGTAACCGCCGATGATATGGCATCAAGCCATCCAGGCGAGCGGGGAATGGCACTACAAAATATGTATACTTGTTTTATGCGCTCTCGTGTCGAGCTTATGTCGTGGTATTGTTGGTCGTTTTCAAGCTTATCCGCCAATTGACCGGTGAGTCGCAGGATTTGCCCTGCGAAGACATTGCTGATAGTCATTCCCATCAGCCTCGAGGTAAGGTTCCGGAAGAGGTCGGAGATGAGGAGCGTTTGAAAATTTCTGGCAGATTTAAGAAAAGCTATGAAGATTTTCAACGGAAATTCCTCACGTCTTGTCCATCCAGCCCATATTTTCCCTATTGCACGTGAGGAAGCAATTGACGCAGAATAAATAATCAGCAAAAGCCGCTGGAGTTAAGCTCGGAATTCGCCCGGGCCGGAATTGGTGAATGAAGTCTGCAAACTCCCATTGACCCAGATGAATGAATGGAATAACATGGAGTGCCCATTTGACTACTGCGGGAACTTTCAGGTTTGAGTCCAGCGTCAAACGGGGATAGCCCTGCAGGATCCGGATTACATTGTCAAGTTCACCCCAAATGCGAGGGGGTCCCCAAAGGATATTCAACTCTGGGACAGATTTTGAAGCATGAGCAACTCGAATTGTGCAATATGCGCGCCCGTATTGGACCGCCCGAGCGTCCATCCCATCGCGGAGTTTTTCGAGGTACATCTGCCCGCCAAGATCCTTGCACTCGAAACAGCTGAGGAAATTCTCGCGCAATCGAGTGAGCGGCCCCGAGAGGTCGGCGTCTCGCGGCCACTGTATTTCGGTAGCCTGCTCTGCCATCCACGCTATGATTCCTGGATCCGTGGTGGTTTCGAGTACCCATGCAACCGCCGATGCCTCGGGGGACGACCGGGGGAAAGGCTCGTCAAAGAACGTAGTCATTGTGGTGGTGTTGGGAGACGGAGGTGTAAAATAGGGCAGGATATGTGCTTTAGTGTTGAGGTAGCCAGTTGAGACCGACGACCAAAGCTGTGTCGAAACTTGGGCCACCGGTCTGGAGACCACTGCTCGCCATCGAATGTGAGAAATGAGAAATGGAGCAAGCGGTGTTTGAAATGGAGAGTCTCGGTCCAAAGCGGTTGATATGAGCAGAAAAGTATAGGTTCCGACCCCGCAAGAGGTCAAGGAAATGACGATAATCGCAATGGAAGGATGAATTGTCCAGAGGTACACGGACAGAGCCGCCGCAAAGAGGAGCAAGGAGAGCTGGAGAAGGAGCGGGAACAGCTGCAATATCGCGTCGAATTTCCATCGGCGCATCCCGTCAAATTTGCGTTGGCGCTCGAGTCCGCGTGCTTCAATTGTCCCTCTCTCGCCTGCCGCTGAGTAGTACATTAGCCATTGCTTCCCCCGGACAGCTAGCAGGGCGGCGAGCAGAGTGCACGAAAGGCTGACATACAATAGGCTCTGCGCCACCACAACTAGAGCGGACGGAGCGGGAGAGGCTGGAATGATGGTATCCAAATCAGAAAACACTGAGCTGTTGACTGTGTGTATGAGGAGACGCATGAGCGCCTGATTCATAACATTTGGGTCTGGCTGAAGCGCTGGTTGTATTTGGATTATAAAGGCCGAACTAACGGCTGAGAACAGACCGGCCTTTTAAACCAACTTAGCACAAACACGGAGCGAGAGTGAATTACGCACGAAAATCAGGCAGGTATCGAGATCAGTACTGTATTTCTCCAAGAATTCTTTATCGTGCTCGTCGGCGAGGGGCTTGTACAGATTCCAAAATTCTGTCTTCTTATCAACGACGGGCGGCTTCGATCTAAGCCCTTCCACTGCTCCCTGCAACCTTCGGAATTTGAGTCGACAATAATACACTAGCTCGATAATGGACTCACTTATCCATTTGCTCTTCGTTCTTCTTTGCGAGGTCTTGTAGCACACTAATGAATCTAATTTCGGGTCAGAAGATATTGAGTGAACTTGCAGGGATCTGCGCGCACCTCTCAGTCCTTGCATCTGTCGAGGCTGAACTACCTTCAGCCTCGGGTGCAGTCTGAGCATCACTAGTGTCAATAGCAGTGCTATAACTAATAGCACTGTCAATAAGACCATTCATTGCCCCCGCTAAGGTCTCAGGAGCGTGCTGTATCTCGGGCATGGCTGTGACTGTGACACTGTGTTCTTCAGCGGGGGGATCCATCTTGCGGATGTGGAAGAGAGGGAGTGGCCAGTGCTGTACACCGAACAAGGCGCTCCTTGTTCCACAAATAACCAACTGACACGGAATGTCCAGTGCAGCTGTTCGCCGGACGCTATGCTGTGGACGAATATGAATATGCTGTGGATGAGGTTCCAGGGCGATGCGAAGGCGTTGGTAATGTCTCGGGGCACAATTCGGGAGGGGCAGCTAAGTCCGGACTCTCTGCGTTGTCGGGGAGGGGATGAAGGAGGGGAAAGGCTCTCAATTTACGCCAACAGCCACAGTTCGCATCAGATTTCCTGGACAGAATGAACGCATCAATGCATGCACTGTATGTTTCAGCGCTGATCTGTCGCGGGCCCAATCCCCGCCGAGTGAAACCAGTCAGCTCAGCGGAACCGAAGAAAATAAGCGAAGTCCTCGTTTGGCCGGGGCAAATTGGGAGCAAAGATGAATAGATGATTTATTCACGACACCGGAAGTCTTTGACCGTCGAGCCGTTTGTTCTAATCAGTTGGTGTCGCGTTGGCGAGCACTGTCGGAAGGTCGGAGTACGGACTGCACGTCGTCAATCAGAATCAGAAGTTCGGCCGTCGGGACTGGAACCAGGTTCGGAGAAGAGGAAAGAGCTGACCAGTCCAGACGCAGATGTATAGCCAGAATTCGCCCAGACGAGGAGCTTGAGGGGAGCCGGACGCTTGCAGAAATCCGAAGGGAGAAGCGCCCATCAAGCGCCCGTGATGGCATCAGCACAGCTCCTCCCGCCAAGGGCATTTTCCTTGCTCAGTCAGCGCTAGCTTCAGCCTCCATCTACAACGAGTGCGTGCGTGGTTGCAATTTCATGCGTATGCTACAGAGTGGGCGACAAGAACAAAGAACGTAGCTCGAGGGGCGATGAAGCTAGATCGAAAAAGATCTGCAAATTAGCGCAAGACAACGCCTCAGCTCTCCTGCGCTGGACACGCAGTAATCCGAGTGCCCGCCCTGTCTGTGCCCCCGCCATCGAGTGCCCGTCTCCGATCCACCACGTAGCTTAGTCACGTAAGGACTCCGAACGCGATGAGACGTCGGCGCGCGCCGGCGCTGCGAGCGCTGCGTCGTGTGCGCTACGCAGAGCGCGGGTAGGACCCAAACTGCGGCGCCCGGCGAGCAGGAAGGAGGGGAAGCCGAGGCGGACACATAAGCGATTGCCCTTCTTCCCTTCCGACGGCGACGCGCGTAGTCGCAGAGGCCTTCGTGGTAGACTTGAGGCCGAGGGAGAGATCGTCGCGCGAACACGGACGTCCGCGGCGAGCGGGAGGTGTGCGGGCGCGGGAGTGCACAGAGGAGAGCGTGAAGGAGGATTGGCGTAGGTGGAGGGGAAGCGCTCAGGCTCGGCGAACGACGAACGAGGGGGCGCGACGAACGACAAAAGGGGGACGCCGTCCTGCGCGTGGTCCTGCTCGTACTCCTTCTGCATCGCCCGCGAAGGTCACCGCGTGGGGTGAGTGGGCGGCGGTATAAAGAGCTGCGACTACCCCCTTCTCGCGTCGTCGCTCTTGCCGCTCCTCTCGCCGGGGTCTTTCTCCGCACGTTCCGCGTCGCCTTCGCACGTATGTCCCGCCCTCCTCCTCCCTGCACTTCCCAGCTGATTGTTTATCTTCTCTAGCGTCCCCTTCGCCCTCATCGTCGCCCGGGTCCCCGAGCTCAAGCTCAAGCTCGCGCCTCGCGGCCCTGCTCTCCCCGCCGCCCTTCCGCTCACATGTGCCCGCCGACGTCTCCGGCGACGAGTGGGAGGAATACGACGATGTCCCGCTCTCGCCGTTCGTCGCGCCCGCCCCTGCCTCCTCCTCTCCCTCTACCTCATTCTCCCCTTCGCCGATCGAGAAGAGGGAGTGTTCCCTGATTGAATGCCCTGCCGCCGATGCGGATGAAAACGAGCAAGAGGACGACGACGGGGCGCAGGCGGGGTACGCTTACTTCCCCCCGACGCCCCGGACGCCTTATCACCGGGGCCAGGACCAGAGCGAGCACGGGGATCCGCTCGCGCTAGTCTTCCTCCACGCTCTCGTCCGTGCACTCCACGCACGCACGCGCCGCGCTCGCCCAGGACGTTCACGTTCGCGCGGCGGTACTTTCCCTCCGCTTCGCCCGCGATGGCTGCGGTGGAGCCCATGCACCCCGTGCGTGGGGGGAAGAAGGTGGCGGGGAAGGGGAAGGGGAAGCGCTTGCCGGCGGCGGACGTGTGCGTCCTGGGCCTCGGCTCCGCGACTCCCTCCACCTTCAGCTCCAGCTCCAGCTCGCCTGCATCTGCGTTCACCTCCAGCTCGGCTGCGTCCGTGTAGTCCACCACCCCTCCTCCTTCCTCGCCCTCCAAACACACGCGACCGCGCAGTTCGCCTCCTACCCCTACCCCTCTTGTGGATCATCGGTAGTTCAGGTCTCGATCTCTTCTTTGCAACTGGCAACCTCTCAACTGCGACGTCGTAATCTCGATCTGACTCACCCGAGTCGTACACGGCCCCCTCTAGCTCTCTCAATAAAATTCAACACACAAAAGCATGAAGCACATCCGAGGGCTCTTTCTGGCGCGTTGGTCGGCTGTTTATTTGCAACTGTAATTACTGTCTTGATTTTCGACTACTGTACAAGCGAAGTTTTAGAAAATATCCCCTCCAGAGCGTCGATCGACCCGTTAATCTCTTCCTGAATAACTGCCAGCTCCTCATCCGTTAAATCCGCACCACTGTCATTGCAAGGAATGTGTGTCCCGATTTGTTCCAGGATCGTGGCAGCCGCGGCCAACGCTCCGTCACGGTCCCATTCCTCCAACCGCTGGCTCGAATTAATCTCCGCTCTGGCTTTCTCGGCGGCTTGATTAAGGGAATCTTTGAGCCGAGCGGAGAAAGTGACCTTGAAATCTGGCGGAATTGAAATAGCCTCTCCGGATGCGTAGTAGTGAGTGCGGAGGGCTGCCAATGCGGTGCACTTGGCCAGTCTGCAAAATTCTGCCAGGTCCCGTAGACGAATAAGGTCGAATTCATCCCAAGCTTTTGTCAACGCTCGGAACATGGAAGTGATTACTTCTTCTGGGCCCCGAGTCTGATCTACTTCGTTATCGCCAGGTTTCAACCAAACCCGGACCAGAACGGCATTGAAAATATCATTTGCGTACCCTTCCTGCATCAAGAATACTGTGATCCAAGTGGCGAGGTCATCGCGAACGATCGGCTTCCACTGGGCTGTGTTTGAAAGGATATCACCCATTGGAGGTACGCTCCGGGAAAGGACCATTTCACCGAGTCTCTAGAGGCAATGCGTCCCAGAAGCTGCCACACAGAGCATTGTTGCATCATGACCTGCAGCTCGGCATCCTGGAACCAGGCCGGGGCGTTGCATAAAAGCTCGAAAGCGTTGTCTACAATACTTTCAGGAGTGGTCAATGCCCATAGGATGACTCGAAGGGTTGTCTTCGGCGGAGGAACAGTGAAAGCCCCAGGATCGGCTCTCAAGGCCCGTAAACGACCATCGAGCGCGGGAGTCCTGTAATCCCAGTCGTATGGATCGACCTGGAATTGCTCGACGTGATTCAAGGCGGCGTGCACCCATTCCGCGTGGTTAGCTTCAACTTGGATTCCGCCGCCGAGAGCTTCCAACATCCCGGAATCCTCTCTGGTTAGCAGAACAGCGGATGACACTACGTCAAGCCATCCAGCTGATCGGGGAATGGCACTGCAAAATCTGTATACTTGGCTGTTGCGCACGACTGTCGAGGGTGAGTCAATGGATAGTTTGTCGTTTTCGAGGTTATCCGCCAATCGAGCGGTGAGCCGCAAGATTTCCCCAGCGAGGATATTGCCGATGGTATTTTCCATCAGTGCTGAGGTGAGGTTTTGTAAGAGGTCGGCGATGAGCAGCGGTTGAAAATTCCTGGCAGGTTTGAGATTAGGAAGGATTTTGAGCTAAATTTCCTCACGTTTTGTCGACCCAGGCCATATTTTCTCTGCTGCCCGTGAGGAAGTAATTGACGCAGAATAAATAATCAGCAAAAGCGGCTGGAGTTAAGCTGGGAATTCTCCCGGGCCGGAATTGGTGAATAAAATTTGCTAGCTGCTCTGCCCCGAGATACGCCAGTGGTATAACATGGAGGGCCCATTTAATCGCTACAGTGGTGTCCATGTTCTCGCCCAGCATCAAATGGGGGTCGCCTTGGAGGACTTGAATCAGATTGTCTAGTTCATCCGTAGTCCCATCCAGATCCGATGCCCCACAACGGAAACCCAACTCTTCCGGGAAATTCAAAGCATGAGCCACCCGGATGGTGCAATATGCGCGCCCGTATTGTACTGCCCGAGCACCCATCCCTTCGCGGAGTTTGTACAAGTATATCACGTGATTAAAAACCCCGTGCTCAAAACAGCTCAGGAAATTCTCGCGCAACCGAGTAAGTGGCCCCGAGAGGTCGGTGTCTTGCGGCCACTGGATTTCGGTAGCTTGTTCTGCCACCCTCGCGATTATTTCCGGATCCGTCGAGGTTTCTAGTACCCATGCAATTGCCGATGCCTCGGGGGACGGCGGAGGGAAGGGTTGATCAGAGAATGTGGTGTAATTGGTGTGTGATATGAAATAAGGTAGGATGTGAGCCCTACTTTTGATGTAGCTAGTTGAGTACACCAACCAAAGGTTGGTTGAAACTTGGACCATCGGCGTAAGAACTGGAGCCAGCGGGGTTTGAAAGGGAGAGTCGCGGTCCAAAACGGTTGATATGAGCATAAAGGTATACAATGTGACACCGCAAGAGGCCAAGGAAATGACAATGATCGCAAGGGAAGGGTGGATTGTCCAGAGGTAAAGAGAAAGAGCTGCCGCAAAAAGAAGCAGCGAGAGCTGTAAGAGGAGTGGGAAGGTCTGCAATACAGTGTCGAATTTCCATCGGCGTATCCCGTCAATTTTGCGCTGGCGCTCAAGTCCGCGTGCTTCAATTGTTCCTCTCTCGCCTGCCGCTGAGTAGTACATCAGCCATTGCCTCCCCAGGACAGCCAGGAGTGCAGCAAGCAGAGTGCACGAAAGGCTGGCATAAAGCAGGCTCTGTGCCACAACGACCGGAGCGGACGGAGCAGGAGAGACCGGAATTATGATATCCGGGCCAGAGAAAATCGAGTTGTTCACAGTGTGTATGAGGAGGCGCATGAGTGCCTGATTCGTATCATTGGGGTCTGGTTGAAACTCGGGCTGTATCTGGATGATGAAGGCCGAACTGACGGCCGAGAAAAGACCGGCCTTTCAGATTAACTTAGCACAAACGAGGGAGCGAGAATGAATTACGAACGAAAATGAGGCAGGTATCAAGATCAGTACTGTATTTTTCCATGAATCCTTTATCGTGCTCATCGGCGAGTGGCTTGTACACATTCCAAAATTCCGTTTTCTTATCCATGATGGGCGGCTTAGCTTTAAGCCCTTCCACTGTGTTCTGCAACCTTCACAGTTTGTGTCAACGATGAATACACTAACCCCAAAACGGACACACTTATCCATTTGCTCTTCGGTCTTCTTTGCGAGGTCTTGTAGCACGCTCATGAATCTAATTTCAGGTCAGAATAGCGATTAAAATTGTAGAAAAATCCTGCGCACACCTCTCATTCCTCGCATCGGTCGAGCCCGAACCGCTCTCAGCCGGCGTCTCAGCCTCCGGGGCATTCTGGTCATCCCCGGGTTCGTTCGCACTATCAGCGGGCCCATCGAGTGGCCCCGCCTCAGATTCGGTCGTGGCGGCGTTCTTTACATCCGGCGTGACCGCAATAATGGGCTCTCCAGGGGGGGGATCCATCCTGCGGACGTGGAGGAGGGAAGAGAGTGGGCGGATGACGCGCTCGTCGTTCCACAAATAGCCAACCAACTCACACGGAACGTCGATCGCTGTTCGCCGAATGCAAGGCCGTATAAAAAGCTCCCCTCCTCCGGTTGCTGGTGCGTGAGTAGTGATGTTCAGGGCCCGGCCCGGCCTGGAAGCCCGGGCTTGGGCCCGGCTTGACGCGGCTCGGGCTTCACATTTCCCAAGCCCAGGCCCAGGCCCTGAGGTAGGGCCTCAAGCCCGGGGCCCGGGCTCAGGCCCGGGCTTGAGAGGGAGGGGCAACGAAAGTTACAAAACAACTATGTAGACGGTTTTAGAGTGTAGAATTATCTTCTGGATGGACACACTATGCAGAGTAACTCTCACTAAGTTTATATTCACACTTTCAAACCACAACTATGAGTAATTTCCACTTTGGGACTCGGAGTTGAACTGTTCTATCTACTGAATTCAAGGATCTAGCTCAGAGATTATACTTCACAAAGACTGAATTTAATACCTGCACAATGCACTCGGAGTCTTTCATTCATAAATTGAACTCCCTAGCCAATCTTATAGGTGTTACTTAAGCCCGGGCTTCAGGCCCGGGCTTGGGCTTCAGAATTTTCAAGCCCGAGCCCTAGGCCCGCTCAAGCCCTGCGTCGGGCCCGGCCCGGCTTGGGCTTACCAGGGCCCGGCCTGGCGGGCTTAGGGCTTGAAGCCGGGCCCTGAACATCACTATGCAGCGTGAGATTGTTGGTGCAGCTCTCAAAGTCTAACTCGGACCTGGGGAGGGGGAGCAGCGACAGGCAGCGAGCACATTTTGTTGGAAGAACAATGTTCTACCTATCTTGAACTTCAAGACGTCGGCGCTGAGCTGTCACGGTGTAGTGGTGAGATCCGGTCGTGCACCAGCCTAGTTGTATGCACGTGTTGTGTAGCTTAGTCAGCATCCACACCTTGTCCTGCACCTTCCGCATTCGATCCTTTGCGTCGCGATATCGCAGGATCTCTGGTTGCTCGGACTCATTCAAGCCATTCTGCCCGTCTCCAACGGGACCCAGTCCGCCGATGCCGCGATGCACATGGTGCTTCCAGCGACTTCTGCAATTCTAGAACCGACAAAAATATGCGGGGCAAAGTTTGATGGCGGGCTATCAATGGGATTTCACTTCACAACGGTGAGCAGGGAATTTTATTATTATAATTCATGAACGTGCAGATGTGTGGGCGGACATCTCACATTTCCTCCAAATGTCTTCGTTGGAGAGGACCTTGTCCCAAGGAGGACATCCCGACTTTCAAGCTATTAAAGCGCGTGAGATTTACAAACCAAAATTACGCAGCGGCGACTCCGAGTCGCACAGGTACTGAACCTTCCCCACCGGCACAGGGTCGTGCGGCGTACGCGCGGCCTCGTCCACCGGCACCGTATTGTTCGTGGCGTGGAGCATCAGGACATCGAGGGACATCGTCAGGTGCGCAAGGCTGGGGTCAACTTTGTTGAAGATCGCCGTGCAGGAGAGGCCGCCTTCGGTGACCGAGGTGCACGTGTTGGGCGTGGAGGGGTCAAAGGCAGCGCGGCTGCCTAGGTCGGGACACTGATGCAGAGAATCTTGGTGATTATGACTAGGTTTTTCGCGGGATCTGGTTCTGTGATTACCAGTGGATAAACACGGTATGACGGCGAGCCGCTCCTGTACACACCTGAAGCATCAAGTGGTTATGATCCGTCCGGATACATATTGGCGGTGTCGAACATATTTATTCCTACGTCCCAAGCGGCTTTCAGGAGTTCCAGGCCCTGGAAAGAAGTGGTGAGGTACGAAAAAAATGCGACATGAGAAGGTTACCTTCGCCTCAAATAAAATTTAAGGTTGATACACATTACAGCTCTTTGCATATCTAATGACACTCATCAAAATCTGCGTAAATAAGAGCAAATTTGATCCCTCACCTTATCTTGCTCGTCCTGGGCGCATTTCTTGACCAAACTCTTCGTGTCTAGGTGCGTTCGACGCCGTTTTGAGGTGGCTATCCAACTGATCTGTCCTCGGGCCCCAATCTTCAGTTTCAATTTTGGACCCAATCCGGCCTCTGCTCGCGACAGCCCAATCTTGGCAGCTTTCTTGCGGGTGTATTTCTTGGTCGTGTCGGCTGAAATTAGGCGCGTTCGAACCCGATTTGTCTGAACTTTCGACCGGTACTAACCAGTGGTGCCAGTTCCCTTACTTCCTGGCCCCCCATCGCTTGCTCTCGTTCCTCGCTTCCCGTCTTGTGTCGCCTCGCTCTCGCTCAATTCTGCACCATTTCCTTCTGTTCTATGTGCGTTACAAAGCCCTTGAATGCCCGCATCTGACTGACCTTGCTGAGATCTCGCAGATCGTTGCTATCGATGCCCACTCGCACTTCCGCACGCACTTCCGCGCGCAAAATCTCGGCTGCCATTACCGTGCTTCAGCTCGATTCCGACGATGACACGGAGATCAACCTGCTGAGTTCCGACAAAGAAGAGGACGAAGAGGAGGACGAGGAGGACGAGGAAGATGAGGAAGAGGAGGAAGACTCAGATGCGGGAAGGGTCTTGATCCCGCAGAAACGGAAGCGTGGGCCCGGGAAAAAGGGAAAGCGAGGTGTGTTTCATGTGCATGGCGCGCACAAACATCCTCATTTTATTATACACACTACAGAAGACACCGCACCTGTCAAGAAGATTCGGTACACCATTTGCATCTTCACTGCGGAGCAAATGCGAAAATCAAAGAGCTCCCGTGGTCGGCCTGAGTCCAACATTTTTAACCTCAACAGCAATGAACCTTGGGACACTGTAAAAGCCCAGATACTCGTCAAAATCTCCGATGTACTCAAGCCCGCAAATATCTGTTTCACTAATTACGACATAATATTCACTGTCCCACGTCAACTCACTGTCCCTTTGGTACTCAACGAGGAAAACTATGAACACCTGGTCAGCCATGCGCTTGAAATTCAGAAAACCCCCAATGCTAAGATAATCGTCGAGCCAAAATCAGTCAGTGCTCCGCGCCGTGATGTCCATATCGGAGATGCTCACCCTCCCGCACTGAAGGGACATCCCGCACATGAAAAGGAGAATTCTGCTAGCCACGACGATCTGGATGGTGATGAACAGCGCGGCCAGAAGGGAAAAAAAACGAAGGCAAGTAAAGTTTTGCCTCAATACAATTTCAGTCCTTACAATGCTTAGATTCGAAAGGAACGCGACATTCTCCCTGCAAACGTCGCTCTCAATGCCAAGATGGGGGCTATACGCGACAAATGGATCTGTCCCACTCCGGGTGGACGTTGCGGCAGTGAACATTGTTTTGTCGATCCGAATGATCCAGAGCATTTCCCGCTAAGTCATGCCCATGTGGAAAGCTGGGCAGCCGCAATGGTAAGATCTACACTTTTGAACCCGAGTAACGCTGAGTTTGGAATAGCTCAAGGGAAAAGAGTTCGCGGAGATTGATAAGCCGCCAAATAATGATCTCTTCAATAAAGTATCTCCCGCATCCCTCGCAGCCCGTTCTCCCCTCCTCCAACGTCGTCTCGAGCTAGAAGAAAAGGCCGCCGCGAACGCCGCACCTGCAGCACCGCAAGTCAACTTCAACTTTCCCCCGGAAATGATACAGTTCTTTCGACCTCCCGCTCCCCCTGCTGTCGCCGCTCCTAACGCTGTTATCCCTCCTCCGATCACGTCTAATATGCTGATTGCACCGCCTCTTATCCCTGGTCCCGAACTTTCGATCGACGACTTCTGCACGGTCTACAAATTGGACGACGATATCTCGAAGCGTTTCAAAGAGGAAAAGTTCAAAACTACAAAGGCCTTCAAGTACGTGGAGCTCGTTGATTTGAAGGAGATGGGGTTCCGAAAAGGTGAAGTTGCTGAGCTAAAGGTTGCGATTGAGAAATGGGCGCAGATTCCGATGGTAGAATGATCATCATATACAAGTAGTCGGAACGCGAATCGGTACATCATTGTGTAAACTAAAAGTATCCGGCGTGGATGAAATAGCCAATGGTGTCCGACTCGGTAATCAGATTCATTACCTCCAACATGTCATAGATGAGCGCGTGGGGTTCATCATCGGGTCCGTAGAAAAATAAATCATTGTTGCGGCGTATCCAGGCCTTGATTTTGGAGAAGGCCTCCTCAATTGGATTGAGATCAGGCGAATAGGGTGGAAGATGTACGAGTCGAACACCTACCTGTCTTCAATATTCCAGACGAACAAAATGAGGGGAGCACTCACCGAAACGATCACAAAGCTCCAATATCTCTCCGCCATGGTGTATTCTCGCATTATCCAACACGAGAACACTGAGTGGCCCCGGGAAAGGAGAGCATAAAGGCAGCTGATAAAAATCATTGAGATAGTCCAGAAAAGTCGAGACAAAAGCGGAAGCTTACCACTTGGTGCTCAAGAAATCCGAGAAACTGGTCTCGATGCATAGACCCTTCTACAACAGTAGACGCGAGCATGCCACGGCACGTGAGAAAGCCTGTAGCGGAGACACGGCGTCCGCGAACAAACTTCTGCCGTTTGATTGCCCGTTTCCCTTTCCTCGCACGTCCACGGCGACGAGCGGGAGTCTTGTCATTCTTGGAGGTTTCATCAAGAAATCCGATGTAGTGTGCAGGATACGGTGCAACTTCACGGATATAGTCTAAGCGAGAAGGCTCGCTGCGTTCTGTTGCGATCACCTTCAAGTCTTTAGTCGACATGCCAGCACGCTCGAGTTCCCGGTGGATTGTCGTATAGTGAACGGAAATAAATCTGTTGTGGCGTAAAAGCCGGAGTAATTCAGTCAGGAACCAGTCTGGCTGATGCTGAACGAGGCGGACAAGATAGGTGACATCATCATAGTGTAAAAGACGTGGCCGCCCGGAAGAATGCTGCCGCGGTCGTATAACGTCGCCAGTGGTTTGCCAGAGCTTCAGAACACGGAAAAAGGTGCTGCGCGAGAAGCCTACACAGGCAATAATTTCGTTCACCGACATATGGCCGCGCTCGTACAGGTTCAGCGCAGCTATTTTCACATCACGACTGATGCGTCGATTGACCATTTGTGATGAATAGCAACGATCTGCGAGATCTCAGCAAGGTCAGTCAGATGCGGGCATTCAAGGGCTTTGTAACGCACATAGAACAGAAGGAAATGGTGCAGAATTGAGCGAGAGCGAGGCGACACAAGACGGGAAGCGAGGAACGAGAGCAAGCGATGGGGGGCCAGGAAGTAAGGGAACTGGCACCACTGGTTAGTACCGGTCGAAAGTTCAGACAAATCGGGTTCGAACGCGCCTAATTTCAGCCGACACGACCAAGAAATACACCCGCAAGAAAGCTGCCAAGATTGGGCTGTCGCGAGCAGAGGCCGGATTGGGTCCAAAATTGAAACTGAAGATTGGGGCCCGAGGACAGATCAGTTGGATAGCCACCTCAAAACGGCGTCGAACGCACCTAGACACGAAGAGTTTGGTCAAGAAATGCGCCCAGGACGAGCAAGATAAGGTGAGGGATCAAATTTGCTCTTATTTACGCAGATTTTGATGAGTGTCATTAGATATGCAAAGAGCTGTAAACCAGGATAGTTTGAGGCATTACTCAAGTTCCACCTCGAGCTCTCAACAACACGCAACCAAGCTAGAGGGGGTTCCACCAGGCAAGCGCACGGAGCCTTCTTACAATAACTCGCAGTCCGGATTTACCGAATTGGTGGTATGAGGTTGGTTTGACAAATCTTGGGATTGCAGAAAGCTCTTCCGGCGAGTTATTTCTAGTCTTTGAGTTGAAAGTCGTAGGAGAAGAAGCGAGAGAGGTCTGTATTTTGCATTTATAGCCCACTCAGTTTCCGCATGGTCGAATGAATGCGATTCACATTTTACATTGGATCCGGTGAAAGGGTATATACCTGGCGGCTAACACGGTAGGCGCCGGTGGTCGCGGTTGCTGGCCAAAACGAAGTTGGTGATCAGTCACGTGGACTCGCAAAACTCGTCTCTTGCCTTCCGGTTGACCTCGCTGCCCTCGACGGCTTGTTTCTCCTTAACAATGAGCCAACACACTTTTATGGCCCTCATCGTTTCTGACTTGCGCGTCTCGTCGAGAACTCGCCAAGAACTCGTTGTAACGATCTACATGGAGGCTGAGCTGTACGTCGCGCGATTACAGTAAATTCTACTAGTACTTCCTCAACGAGTCCACACAGAAATTCTCGTACACCAGGCGTCAATCGTGCTCGCGCACCGGAAAAGTCTTTTGGTCAGGGTCGAGGCCAAAAATCGCTCGTCCTGTCAATCTGCTCTCAGGGCCACTCTGTCTAGCGACGCCAGAAGCCTCTCGAGCCCCACGACAAGGCCCCCGCCGAACCTTACGAATCCGTCGCACCCATGCCTCGTGCGGTGCAAGAGCATCAAACCGCTGGCTATCACGAAGCTCAGTGTCTCGCCTGTTCCCCGCCTGCTGAGTCTGCAGCGCCGCCGAGTCTGCCCGAGCGCAAGGGGACGACCTCTGGGACGACGGCGACGACTTTTACGCCGCGCATGCGGTCACATCCATCACCTTCGCGGCGCCCCTCCCGCCCTCCTTTCCCGCCTCCCTTCCCTCTCCTTCCTCATTCGCGGTCCCCCCCTCGCGGCCCCCGCCGCGGACCCCCGTCCCCACGGACGCGCAGAGCGGCGACTACACCCTCCTCGCGACTTCACTTTCGCCGCTCCTCTCGCCTGGGCCTTTCTCCGCGCGTTCCGCGTCGCCTTCGCGTGCGTCCTCCCATCTCCCTTTTCGTTCCCTCGCTGATTTTTTCTGTTTTCTAGCGTCCCCTTCGCCCTCATCGTCGCCCGGGTTCTCGAGCTCGAGCGCCCATCGGCTCGCGGCCCTCCTCTCCCGTCCCCCGAGCGCCAGTTCGCTGCGGAGCCGCACGGCATGCCCTCCGACCCGACGTCGACGACGAGTGGGAGGAGTGCGAGTCCGAGCACGCGTACGATGACATCCCGCTTTCGCCGCTCGTCGCGCCCGCCCCTGCCTCCCCCTCCTCCCCCTCCTCATCCCGTTCATCCCTTCCTTCGCCCATCGACGATTCGGGGGAGTGCTCCCCGATTGAGTACGCCGACGCCGATACCGATGAAAAAGAGCAGGAGGACGAGTACGCATACTTCCCCCGACGCCGCGCACACCGCATCACCAAGGACATAACGAGCACGTGGAGCAACGCGCGCTCCGCTCGCGCTGGTCCTCCTCCATCCTTTAGTCCATGCACTCTGCGCCGTGCTCGCCACAGACGTTCGCGTTCGCGCGGCGGTACTTCCCCTCGCCCGCAAAAGCCGCTGCGAAGCCTGCTGCGTGCCTTCCGCGTGCCAACGTCAGGAGAGCACTGGGAGGGAAGAAGGGGAAGGGCAAGCGCCTGACGGCGGCGGACGTGCGCGTCCTTGGCCTTGGCTCCGCGACTCCCTCCACCTCCAGCTCCAGCTCGCCTGCATCCGCGTCCACCTCTAGCTCGTCTTCGTCTGCGCCGTCTGCATCCACCACCTCCTCCTTCCTCGCCCTCCAAACGCCCGCGACCGCACAGTTCGCCTCCTACCCCTCCCCCTCCCCCTCCGCCGCGTCCCCACCCTCGGCCGCGCTCTACGCAGCCTACACGACCCAGCGCTCCCCGCGCCGGCGCGCTTCCACCGCCTCCTCTTCCTCGCGCTCCTCGTCGCGCTCCGACTCGTCTGCTTGGCATTCCGAGCAGTCGGAGAGCGGGGACTCCGAGTTTAGCGGCAGCGCAGGAGGGGGGGGACGGGCTGAGGAGGAAGCCGATTCCGGTGGGGTTGTTCTTGCGATGAGGCTCTCCCTCGTTTTGTTTTCAGCGGTGGTTTTTATTCAGTTTACACACTCTCTTTGTTCTTCGTCACTCTTTTTGTATCATACACACATGACTGCTAGATAATGTAATAGAGATCGAGCGCGTTCTGGCTGTACTGAATGAATATTTTATTTGGATTTTGACGACTGCAGGAAGTAAGAACGGGAAAATTTAAAACAGGGGAGGCGGGAGGCTCCCGGTTATTGGCCGATGAAGGATTTACCCAGAACAATTGAGGTGTCCGCGAGGATATATGTCGGCCGAATGGCTGGTGTTTGGTTACGGCGGCACCAATGCTTAGCCAGTCGGCAGTGCCGCGAAGTGCTCGGCGGTAGGCGTTAGCATGTGCACCGATGCATGCTGTAGCATCCTTTCCTTTACATCAAGGGTTACCATTCTGAACAAGCAGCCTATACAATACAATGAGACCGGCAGCATTTGACTAACACAAGTGAGGGGCCCGCGTGTCGTTACACAAACGTAAAACAATTGGGACCGCGGAGCGTGCCGTGGTCCGCCAACGTGCCGATGCGTGAAAACCTTTTATTGACGGAGGTAAACTCGCATTTGTTTGTTTGGCATATGATGGCCGGACATCCGGATCACGGAGAAACCCCCCAAAGTTCAATAATCGGAGGGTTTCCGAATAAGAGGGTCTCTGCCTGCAACCGGGGTTTCTGAATAGAATTATCCGCTTCAGGCCAGCTGAAATCGCGTCCGAAACGGGAAGTTTCGGAAGCGCTGAAAACGAACCCGAAACGGGTGGTTTAGGTATCAACTCAAGTCGCGCGGAAAGTTCACATTTGAGGTACAGTTTCAGGCCCACTTAAATTGTGGCATAAACTAATGGTTTCGGAAACGTTTTAAGACGCCCTGAAACATCCCATTTTCCAGTGTGAGTGCGCCGGTGACGTTCTTGTGCACAATGAACCCGAATGGGTCAAGATTGACGGAGAACGGCATCTCGGTACACTAATTGCCGTTAAGCTGAGACGCCTTGCTGCACACACCGACGGCCAACCCAATCAATCGTCATCCAGCAGGGTCAAGGAAATACGCGAATCGAGGGCGTCTGTACTTCTCTGTACTTATCAGAATATTTTCGCCTGAGACGCAATCTGCTAGGGCCGGGCATCGGATGCCGTACTGTGTCGGAAAATGCCGGCAATGCCGCAGCCTGCGGCAGCGTGATGATGTGATCACTGTGACACGCGGCACGCCTCCTTCTTCTTACATCCATCTCCTCGGAAACTTGTAGGGTCCGGTGACAGTTAGCGTTAGGAGAAAATAATTAATTGTCAGGCTGACTGTCAGTTCTGACAGTTGACAGTTCTGACAATTGCGAGCTCGGCGTACTCTATGGTGCAGGTCACCTAGCTGCCGCTACTTGGTGTGTGAGATTGCACATCATTTCCCGGCCCGAGTTTTACCTCTTTTTCTTATCTGTCTTACAAAAGTGTTCCCTTTCATGTTCTCTACAAATCTGTAAGACAGATTTCCATTTGGAGCAAAACTGAATGAGCAAAAAATAAAGGTCGTCCTTCAATTGGCCACTTGCGGGGAAAATAATGAAAAAAGTCGCTGATTGTGGCTGTGTCTAGGGCCAAAATTTTTCTCCAGCCGATTTGGCCACTAAATTTTGGTAGCGGCAGCTAGGTGACCTGCACCATACTACGCAGCCAGAGGTCTTGGTTGTCCGAACTGGACGCACCAACGCCAATCACCACTGCAGCGCGGGTTTTCGGTGCAGACGGCTCATCACTGAGAAGCTCCTTGAGTCCAGCTGAGCGCAGGTTGATGTCTGGGTCAACGACGAATGTTGTGTGAGACGGAATACTTGCTCTTTCCCTTTCGTCTTTGCCGCCCGCTTTTTACGATGATACCTGTGACGGATTCTGTCAGCCTCCTCGTCCTCACTGTGCGGTCCAACGAAATCTTCGCGGACTCCCAGTGAATTGACTCGAGGTATTTCACAACACAGTCCATGCCAAGGTTCCCACGTCGCACGTATGTTAGGCGGCCGTCAGAGTCGCGAACATGCTCTCCGAACAAGATATCGACTCGGCGATTGAAGGTGCTGGCGACCGTGCCGTATTCACCTTCCAGCTCGAAGATGCGACGCGGAATATCATCTTCCTCTGTGGCAAGTGGTACAGTCTCTGGGAGAAATAACGTGAGCTTCGCAATTTTCTTGACCAAATCAATGATAGGTTTTGCTGTCGGCAGTTAGATAATAAGAATCATCGGTGTGCCGTGAGCAGCACACACCGGACAGAAGATTTTGAGCAGCTGCACTGAGGCCTACAGAGTTGTCGTCACTGGCAATACGGGAGGAGACCTGGCGATTCCGCGCCGGGCGAGTGGGAGCTGTGGAGGTCATTCTCTGCAAGTCGGAGCGAAGAAAATTTGGTTTTGAACTGTCAACTGTCAGATTCGAACACGCAAAAATAATTAACTGTCAGTCAGATTCTGACAGTCATCCTGACAGTCACTGACAGCTGACACTAACTGTCACCGGACCCTATCGGAAAGGGTCTGTCCTTACGTCGTTGCCGAACTTCTGCGGGATCATCCGCTTGGGTGGGTGAGCGGTTATATCTGAACCATCTTGAGTGCTGTCCTTCAATTTCTACCGTAAACTCCCTTAGTCTAGCGTCTACCGTCCATCAGCTACTCGCCGTCCTGATACTCCATCCATGGAACCCGACAAAATCCCCAATTCAGTTGCTTTGCAAAATGATAAGTAGGTAACTCCTGTAAGCTCTGGCGATCTCCCAATTGAATTCTCCGGCCTCGGAGTTTACTTTCTCAGGCGCTTCCCTCCTACGTCAAGGACTTGTCTGCGCCCGAATAATTTTCAAGCGCGAGACCTTCATCAAGGCTTTCGTTCTCTTGGACTGGCGTGAATCTCTGCAGTTACAGTGACCCAATCTTCGTTGACACCTGCCTACCCCCGCGGTTCTCGGTGTACGGCATCGGCTTTAATAACATGAAAACCGTTAAGATTCGGGTCCTTAAGCGCTCGCCGTCTTATGAAGCCACCACATGTATCGGAGGGGTTATAGGCTCAAGTTTGTCAAACAACACTTTCCTGCGCGCTTCCAATAACTATGGTTAGACACCATTGAATCTATTTTCTCTTTCCTTCCTCGCTTATGAAAGCTCCCGATCCGTCGACGGCAGAGAGGCTCCTCCGAGTGGGCGACAGACTCAGGGCTCGGCTCAAGGACGGCAGTCGCAGGTGACGGCACATATGCTGTCTTCTCGATGTCTAGGCGCCAAGGAACGCTAATCTCCGGGTGCGCTGAAAACACGAGGAATCCATTCAAAAGGAAGAGAACCTGAAAGTCGGTCGTTTCTATGCTTCTGTACCGCAATTGTCGTCACTCTTGGGGCAGGTCGAACATCTGCGGCACCATACTGGCACCGAACCACTGTTGATAGTTATGCCTCTCCTTCTTTTGTCAACCGGGATTGATGAAATAGCGGTGGCTGTGGAGCGTTATTCTTCTCAAGCTAAGTACGGCGAATTGGTCCGACGACGCCCGATGACTGTCCCTTGGACCCCCACTCATTCAATTCGCACCTGTTTGTTAGCGGGTTTTAGACATCTTCGTCTAAAATAGGTGCACCTTGGACCAAGATTACAGCGGGATAAGACGAGAACCGCCGCGAGCACATTAATGCATCTATAGCAGTTAGCTCTTGATTCTTCTTTATTGTGCTAAAAACGAACGCTGACAGTGATACTGACAGCGAACATAAGTAATTCTATGTCAGTGTGCGGTGGCGTCGGTAAACACGGCATCTGTCAAAGTACGCTGTTAACTTTGAGCACATCGCCAACGCTTGTTTTTCTGTTATAAAACGGGGTCTAATACGACCACGAATAGCGCCCCACGACCATGGCCATCATGACTCAGCTGCCTAAATCCCTGAAAAAAATCTTCCAAAGTCGGAGAACCGGCGTCTATCTCTCGAGTCAAGCAATATGCGTATCCATTGCGCTGTTGGCATGGATCGTGGCATTTGCCCTGCTGTTGAAACCTCCCGATGATATTGGCGACGAGGAGTTTATTATCACAGACAATCTGGTACCACTGACTATCCATAGTCGAAGCAATAAAGCTGATGGCCGCAGATCCAGTTCAATATCGACATCGTGTCAGTCGACGTGGACACCTTATCCCTCTCGGTTCTGTTTTTTCCTACCGCATACACAAAGTGTCTGCGACAGAATCTCACCGACGCAAGCGTCGTTGAAATTTTTCTGGATCCGTAAGTCTATCCACACTTGGTTTCAAACAAGTGCGTTTACTCTTGTCAAGGACTTTGGCGTCCGGCAGTGCGCCCTCGTTATCAAGCACCGATCCCGGCGATCCAGTCTATCGCTTGGCCGTCACCCCGTTTTGCTACTTCAACGCCAGCCTCCAATATCTTCCCGATCTACCGCTGTTCCAAACGAACTTGCGGCTCCTGCCCTGGGTACTCAATCCCAACGTGTATCCAACAAGTCTCAAGGCCACTTTAGATTCAACGCTCGGGAACTACCCATTTGACAAGTATTATTATTATTATTATTGTCTCATTCCCACGATTCATGCCCTCCCTCCGCTAGTTACCACGCCCTGATAAACATGACAGCAAGAGACGGACCGACAACTCTTTCCATCAAGACATCGATCACTCCGCTCGCACCGTCCGTTTCCAGCCAATATATCTTTGACTTTATTACTGAACATTCCACAGAGGCTTTTCTATCGGAAGCGCCAGCCTCTCAAGCGACGGGGATTCAAATTATGTCCGAAGCATTAATGTGTACAGAAGCAAGCCCGTGAAGATATACGCTATCCTTGTCTCCATGTCAATAGGTTTGCGCTTGGATGCCGTGGTGTACAACAGACTAAATGCATCCTTAGCCATCGTTAGCGTAATTCTGTTCGGTGTCACCGTCGACGCTTGTTTGTGGGGCTACAAGCGGAGAATTGAAGTCCTTCTGCTGCCTGTCGCCACCCTATTTGCATTCACACAGCTGCGGCAAACACTTCCCGGAGTGCCATCTGGAACCGGTGAGAGGGACTCGTATTGCGATGATTGTCGCTAAAAGATAGGTACTCCTTCAGGGACAATCCTGGGTGCGCAATATCTTCTGGTCCGGTAACGCATGTTGAGCAGTGTGTCCAGATTATTATGTCAACCTCCCTTGCTTCTTCCTCTTGGCTGCATCGGTGCGTGAAGTTGATTATGAGGGATTGGACACGGCTGACGGGCTTGATAGAGCATTTTGGCGATTTTGACGATCGCTTGGACAGGCGAGGAAGGCGAGCCTCGGGAAACATGGCTCAGGCGGTGTAAGTTCCCCATTCTGGTAGCAATTGTTACATTCAGCATTTATCCAACCATCCTCCAGACTGCCAGCCACCGACGTCAGAATTTCATCAGCGTGACCTCAATGAACGCAGCGGGACCCCTGGATGATGCCGGAAATGCTGATTGGAATATATGTCCTCGGTACTAGACATCATGTACTAGTATGTTTGCGTCCGGACCACTAACATAAGTGTTTGTCTGTCTCGAAGCATTTGAGGAGCTTGCGATGAGAGATCTCTGGACATCATAAGATGGGAGCAGAGAGAGGAAGAGGGGTTGAGGAAGTGGTACCCCGTCAATTGCCTATTTTGACTTACCGAGAAAAAGAAATTCACCCGAGCATCAACACCGAACCAAAATTCTTCTAAGTGGCCTCGACTGGTTCGTAGGATGTGTGCCTTCATATAGAGGCACTCGGGCCCATCAAGACACATTATTCTGCTCTGTGAAGGACTGAAAATGCTTAGGTAGCCGACTAACCAGTCGCCGATAGTAGAGGCACGACAACTTTAGTATCATAGGCATTATTTTGATGCCTATTATGCCCATTGATGCCTATTTATTAAAATAAATGCCTATCCACTCCCGCCGCACGCCCCCGCCACCCTCTGCGCCATTTGTTCTCACCCGGTTGGAGCCGAGGTTTTGATAGCATCCCATTACGTGCCGGTGGTGCCGCAGATTGCCGCAAAACGGCGGAGTCGAAGTTAGGTCGGCGGTTTCGGGTTAGAGGTTAGAGGTTCAAGTTAGAGGTTAGAGGTTAGAGGTTAGGGTTAACAGTTAGTGTTAGGGTTCAGGGTATATTGTATGCTGTTGAAGGAGGGACTTGTGTTAAATCGTTGAGAAACGGCATGATGGCACTGGAGAGACGGGCGTGCCATCAATAGGTGTTCGGGGCTCAGGCCGAACATTTATGCTACTAAAGCTTACTCCTTATCACCCGGCCGCGCGGAACCGCACAGAAGCGGCGCATCGGGCGCATCAAAATAGGCATCAAGACCATCAAAGTAGGCATCAACCATCGTTTTAGGCATCAAAATAATGCCTATGATACTAATATTGTATGTACTCCCGATAGTATCAGGATCAGATTTCTTTTTTTTGTCACTATGCGAACCTGATTTTTTCTCGGAACATCGACAGAGGGATCCGTCTGCGAACGAGCGATTGGCTTCGTACCAGCATCCGGGATGGTGGGGCCGGCGAATGACAACGAGTGGGGAGGAGCTTGGTCAATATAGAGCCATCGCCGCAGACGCGAAACCCCCCAAAAAGCTGAGTACGATGGGGTGATACTTCCGAGCGAAAAGATTGCGAGGAAGTCACAAAAAAAAAGCAACCGTGAACAGCGACCTATAGATCTGGACGAGTTGGAGAACACCCGAGCGTGTAATAAAACGCGAAGCACTGGTGTCAATGGGAAAATCGGCAGCACAGCAAGGAAAGTCGGAATCACTCGGGCAAATTCACTGCGATGGCCCAGAAGCCGGTAATGCCATTGGGAAACGTGGGGGAAAGACTAAGGTGAGACAACTCCGAGCAACCGGCCCGAAGAATGCGAACCAGATTTTTTTTGGCATGCCGAGAGAGGGAGAGATGCGTGGACAAACGAAGGAGCAGCAGTGTTACACGAGCGGGAGGGAGGGAGCAATGAATCGGTGGATCGGATAACCACCCGAGACCATTGATCGCCCCAGACGCAGAACAACAGAAATAAGGGCCTGCTCGCAATCGGGTGCACTGCTTGCCGGCGAAGGCATTCTGCCTCTGCCCATTTTGTCAATCGGTCACTCCGGTCCGAAATGATCCAGAGGATCAGCTGATCTGTATTAATGATCCCCAGGCAACACCAACACGCTTCTGCTCATTCACTGCCGGGGCCCTAGGGCGCTGTTTTTAATTCCTAGGGGATTAAAAACAGGTTTATAAACATTGTTTGTAAACATGACTGTTTTATAAACGTGTTTATAAACCAGCACCCAAAATCTTCTGAAAATGTCAATCCCATGCCTTGAGCACCCATTTCTTAGGCCTGTGCCTGTTTTCAAGATCCTGAATCAACCAAATGACTCCAATTCTGATCCTGACGTTGACACCGTCGAAAATAGGCTGATTAGGTCGGGAATATAGATGGGGAAAATGCGCAAGAATGGCCAAGAGGTATGATGTAACGGCGAGGTTCTTGAGCCCTTCAAATCCTGGAGGTAAGTAATACGGATCGGTGCAAAAATCCTTGAAAGATACCATGTGACCGAATTAAAAACCGGCAATCTGGTGAGAAGAATTAAAAACCGGGTTTATAAACACCTATTTATAAACATGTTTGCAAACCAGAGTTAAAAACAGCACCATACGCTGCCCTCGACCGCAACAACACACCTATATAGCCCATGAAACACCGCTAGCTAGCGAGGGTTTGAAAACTATAGGGTGGGCAGCTAATATACACCGTAATTTCCCGCCGTATAACGCGATACAGCTACCATGGAGGGCAGGACAGCCACCCTCCCATCACTCCATCGTCGCTGCAATCAAAGATGGGTGGCGACGCCGGATCCCGCGCTGCTGAGCGCGCCATCAATGCCCCATCAAACCGCCCGCCGCCTGCGCCCACGTCGTCCGTTCGGCCCCTAAAATCACGGTAAAATCACGAAAACAATACAGTATATTCCGGCGCATGTCTCCAGTATATATAGCTCCATAATGCGGCAATAAAGTCCTAAAAGTGCCCATACATACATCTAAGTGCCCGCGGAGTCTCCGGTGTTGTCCCCCACGATGCGCACAACGTTGAGGAAGGCCTCCGAGGCCTCGCCATCGTCGTCATCACTATCACCGTTCTCCTTGTCGTCCTCCAGCGGTGCTTCATCCTCCGGCAGCGGCGGTGGTGCACACATCTCCTGGTCCCTGTTGCGCACCACAGGCATGTGGCGCTCCTGGCAGACGCTCATGCCAGGCTGGAGGTTGGCAGTGAACCTGGGCTCCTTGCTCAGCTTCACCAGCTGCTCCATGTGCAGGGCGGGGAGGCACCCTCGCTCCGTATGGTGGAGCGCCGCTTGATGCGCCAGAGCAGTGCTCCCCTCTTCGCGCAGACACTCCTCCTCATGGCTGAGGAACATCTCCTCGTCCCTCATGTAGGTGACAAGCTGGTGGATCTCAATGTTGAGCCGCACGATTTCCTCCTCCGCATGGAGCAGCTTATAGTGCTGGTCCATTGCAGCTCGCCCAGCAGGCTGCGCTGTAATAAGGACCGCGGTGCTACGGGTGTGAATGGGATGGTATTCAGTTGGTAGCTTGGTCGTCCTCTAGGGGGTGATACAAATGAAATCCGGTTAGAGGAAGTGGTGGATCAGCGCTCTGGTGGTTCCAGTTGGTTGGCACTTGGGTGAACGTGGGATGGTCAATGCAAAATGGGGTAAAAGGTGAAATGTACTCGTCAGGCTAGCTGTTCCCTAGCTTCCTGAACTCCTGAAGCCTTCTATTTCGTCTCTAGTTCAACACCTTTCCCCAAATGCGCGAGGCGTGAGCTGAGATGCAGGAATCTGCTTAGTCGAGGAGGGCGGTGAATGTGAGCTTCAATGAAGAGCTGCAGTGGGGAGGAAGGTAGAATGTCTAAAGACAAGCGTGAACTGAGGTGGGGTAAACTCTGTATTGGGTGGGCAAGGTACACAGGAGGGGAAGAGTGGGGAAAAAACCACTACCCAAGAATTGACTGACTACTGTGTCTAAAATGTGTCCTCTTTTGTACCATTTCTCGCTACACAGCCTCAAGGCGCCCGCTACATGTGCTACTTGCCTCGAGGCAGGTGCGTCCATGTGGTCGGTATTGGCATCTGAGCGAACATGAGAGCAAAACCGAACATTTGCACAAACGTGAGCTGCCAATTTGAATTTGAAGGTCAATTTGGTCAAACGTGAGGGTCCAGACCGTAAGGAGTGGACACCCTGTTTCATGGTCCAGCCGTATATGGGGTGTGAGCTCCCGCGATGTGTTGGTGCCCTTGTTTCGGGGGTACAAAGTGGTGGGGATGCGGTGTTTGACCAGAGTTCTCTTGCGACTGGCAGTTCCACACTTGCGAGTGTCCTGGTGCCTGGCGATTGTGGAATTTGAGGATGTGACAACTCTCTTCGGGGAATCACCTTCAAACCAGTGGTCGGAGTCATGTGGTGTAAGTGCCATGGCGTTGTAGAGTGTCTCTTGTTGGTCTGCGTCCCTGTTGAAGGAGTATCAGGACCTCGAAAGGTCTTGTCATATGGTGTGTGTGAAGTGGGTATGGTGCGTTTTGTGAATCACGGTGTTTTGCCGAATCAGGTTTCCTGGTGCTTCCAGATTGGGATATTGGGCAATCACCGGGGTGCCGTTGCTCCTGCGCGAGAGCATACACAGAGTGTATCCAGCCCTCACAGCGCCCAGCGCTCCCCACAGATATCCTCGCGCTGTCAGAACATAATTTTGTTCCCTAATGACAAAGGAAAGGCCCAATGTAATTTTTCAGCGCACAATTTTACTAATATCATCTAACACGATGGACGCGACTGCATCACATGCTCAAACCACGTGACCACGTGACCGGGCCAATGGCACCGATGCAAACCCTGGCATTTTTCAAGCCTGCAAAGCATTAACGATGAATAATGTCAAGCTGAACAATGCTGAATAAAGCTGAGTAAGGCTGAATAAGGCTGAATAATGCTGACATAGGATGAATAATCCGAAATATTACACCTCTACAGCCAAAGCAAGGGATATAAGTCATCAATCAGTCAGCATCAGTCAGCAGAAGAAGGTTCATAGAGTTCTCACAGCCACAGTATACAAGAAGGACGAGATGTACATACTTTAGGTACCTAACCCTCATCCCCTCTCACTCCCCTGTATCTAGTAGAAGATTAATTTTAGATTATATTTTCTACAAAGCCTCCTGTGCTTGAGCATTATCAAATCCGTACAGCTGCTGACTCGCATTCAAGACTACGACCATATCTGAATCCGCAAGAAACCCGTCCAACAAGATCATCGTTAGACAAGCCCCGCCCGAGCGCGCTGCGGTTGTTAGAAATCCCGCAAATATTATCTGCCGTTACCAAATTTTTTAAGTGTTAGACAAGCCCCGCCAAGGAGAGCGCTGCAGTTGTCAACAAATACTGACTGAACCGACTGAACTGATCAACTTTAAGACAAGTTTCATCCATACAAATTTCCACTACTTTCCTATTAAAATTTACTTCACCATACCAACTGAACAAGTGTTGGTTTACTCAAATAAAGTCACTTCCAGTAACCTACGTAGGAAACAAATTTTCCACTCGACAGCGCCCTTCCCGGAGGAGGTCGAAGTCTGCGAGGAACATGTACTCGATGACCTCCTCCCAGCTGAGTGTCGGGTTCAGCAGCATCATTGTTTCGGCCACCTCGTTGTATGTTGTGATGGTGTTCTTGACGGCTTTGGAGCACGCTTGCAAGGCTTTTGCAATATGCTTGTGGAGCTTGTACCCTGCAGAGATAGGTGAGTACTTCCCGATAGTGAACACCAGAGACTTACCAGTTCCTGACATATTACCCTTTGCCAGCTCAAACATCCGCGCAATGATGAGCCCTTGCAGATTATCCAGTGCACGCTGGTAACGACGCCTGCGGACCATCGTCACAATGGCAGCCCAGTTCTTGCTCCCACATACCCAGCACGTCTCGATGTTGAGCCGCAACTCGAGGTCCTGCACCGCTGCCAGTGCCTTTGCCTGGACCTCGAGGGTGTGCCGGTGCTGCATCTCAATGCGCCTCGTCGCCCTCGCTCCCTCAGCGTATCCCGCAGCAGCATCTGCAGAGATGAAGGCGACGTCCACCCCGAGGATCGCTGCCACGTGTTCCCTGCTGCTGCCTGTCAGAACACAAGTCGAGCGAGAGAAGAAGAATGTGGACGTACTCAGCGTCCCCCAGATTCACGAGCTTTTGGAAGTACTCCATCTCGAGAGTCTCTTCCTCCAGCTCTTTTGACAGTGTTCACAAGTGCCCTCGTTCCTTCGCCCGCCATTCCTTGAACTTGTCACGAGATTACACCCCGAGCTCTTGCATGGACTCGTGCAGCACATCATGTGTCGCCCTGATCTCGAGGGCGTGCCAATATTTGTTGCAGAGTATGAGAGCTGTGGGCAGTTAGATTTCGCCAGTACCTGTACAACAAGACCACTGACTTGAACCTTGATAGGTGTTGAAGGTGTTGGTGTGCTTCAGGTAAATTGTTATTGCCTGTTGTCGGCGGAGCCGAGTCGTGTAGCACGTGGTGGGTGCGAGGGCATTCAACTTCGAAAACAAGATCTCGCAGCCCTCCAGGGCCTTGAGACCAACCCCCGGACGTAGATGGTGAGGTTGTCGATCCCACAGCGGCGGTTGTGGCTGTGCCTGTGGAATGCGCTGACCAGGGCCCGAAAGCCCTTGTTGCGTGCAATGTCCTTGAGCACCGGGTGCATCTTGATTTTCTTCTCCAGCTCGCAGCCAATATTGTAGCCAATGGCGACCTGCCCAAGAATGTTGATGAGATGGGCGACGATGGCCAGCTGATATTTCGCCCTAGAAACCAAACATATGTTGTTAGCAATCTTAATGAGCAAAAAGGACAGGTGCACATACAGCTCACCACTCTTGACCATGTCACACACTTTCAGGATGAAGCTGTGTTGACGAGCGTGGGGAAGAAGCCTGTCTCGTCGTACATCCCATACACTTGGGTGGTCACTTACTCCTTCATATTTTTCCAGCGCTCGGCGCACCCCCCACCGTTCTCTGTCGCAGCCGTGAAACTCTTCAAGAGATCATCCTCCCCCTCTTTCCCCCACCGATTCACCTCCTCCCCTGTCCGGTAATAATCCCCAGGCGTGATGTGATTGTCGAGACACTCCCTCGACACGCCGGGGCTGTCGTCCCCTCCTCGTACACCACAACTTTCTCGCATCAATCGAAGCGCGACAGCAAGTTGTTGCCGTCAAATGTCATGAGGAGGGGAATCTCCAGGGGCTCCTCACCCTCGACCTTGTGCAGGCAGCATGGGCAGACATTCCTCAGGCACCAATGAGGAGTATCACATCCCAGCGTGACTTGCATGTGCCAGTCCACAATCACGTGGATTGCCAGGTACACGTCAAACACGACGGTGAACTGCGCTCCCAGCCACTGGCGTGGTGCGACACCGTGAATGTTGCACGAAGGCTTGGATGCCGAGCCGTGGGCAGTGAAAATGCACGACACTGATAAGCTGGCTAAGTGAACACACGTGAAATCTTTCAATTTTACATCACTTAGTCGCTGTTACTGGCTATAAACTAAGCTATTACACCGTCTCAGAGGGCTGGTGTTGAGATCCTAGCAACCAGTTAAGGATATAAGCACATGCTAAAGCTAGTAGCTTGTTCCAGATAACGACCACCACAATGGACTCGAGTCTAGGGAAGCAACGAACCTATAGCTAAAGGGTCACTTTACCATTCTCAAACGGAATTGGAGTACTCTGTGCGCTGTTCAAAGTCAGGGTATATAAAGCCAATGAAAAAGATGAAAAAAAATGTTTATACAATCACGACAAAGATTGTTGCCCATACCAAAAAAGGAAATTTTGTGATGGCTCACAATGAATGCGTGGTGGACAAAATCCTAGCTAATGCTTGGATAGAGGGGTATTCAGATGTTGTATATGAGCCAAAATACCACTCATTTTGTCATGTGCTTGGGCTTGGATGCACTGTTATATGGATCACAAGTATATTCGACCCGTGCCTTCGGCACGGTAGTTCGCCCACACACGGCGGATTCCGAGCTCGCCCGCACACGGCGGATTCCGAGAGAGGCGCCGCACTGCGTGGGACTCGGAGGCAACATCTCGACAGCCAGCAGCAACACCTCGACACATCACAAAATTTCCTTTTTTGGTATGGGCAACAATCTTTGTCGTGATTGTATAAACATTTGTTTTCATCAGTCTATTTATAAAATTGTTTTTGTCTGTCTATCTGTCTGAAGTCTTTTCAACCTCTGTTGTCAGTTTTGAATTTCTGCCAAATGCTATCATCTTCCTGTTTTGGTGATTTCACTTCATTTCATCATTCCATTACATCTTATGTCAGATACTTAACCTCGGATTATGGGAAAAGTTCAGGAAACTCAGGCAAATTCAAAGCTAGCGAAATGGAAATTAAGCCTGTTTGCTCTCAAGAGAAGTTGATGCTGAAGCAGCTGAGCAGCCCCTTTTGTGTCAACAAAAAGAATCTGCAGTTTGAACATCTTGACTCTGAGTTCAAACCATGATACATTGAAATCATGGTTTAAACCGCGGTTTGAACCATCATGGCTTAAACCACGGTTCGAACCATCAGTTTAAACCATGGTTCGAACCATCACGGTTTAAACCGTGGTTCGAACCACATCTGTTTAAACCATGGTTCAAACCACATCGGTTTAAACCACGGTTCGAACCATCATGGTTTAAACCACGGTTCAAACCGCAAACCACAGCCAGAGGCAAGTTCTGTAGGAGAAACACTCATGGTTTGAACCAGGTTGGCTCGAACCGGTTCGAACCCAAGGGCATCGTTGGACACGATGCGGTTTAAACCAGAACCCTGCTAGGGTACATATACCAATGTATTTGAAACTAACCTTTTACAGCCTGCTTTCGTGACCATAAATCATGTAAAGCTCCACAGCCCTGGGCATAGGGCATGACTCATTTTATTGTTTGTTTGTTTGTAAGTGTCCGTATATAGATTCTTGGGTTTGTATAAATAGCAGTAGAATAGCAGTAGCTCGCCAGTGGATTCACCCCTCTCCTACCGCAAGTGTAGCTATTACAGCCTGCACGATATTAGGAAAAACTTGAATTTGTTCAGAGTACCACTGAGAAATAATAATTGTTTTTCCGCTTGATATTTCGTTGTTTACTTGAGAATCATTGAATCGGACATAGTCCAAAGACCGTACGCAGCGAGAATTGATAAGGGTTATTGCAGCGAACAGCAGAATATTAAGGATCAGCAATTACCGGGCATTGTAGACATAAAAGTCAACTCTAGCTATAGTTTGTAAACATCGGAAATACACCAGACAGCGTTATAAAAGTGAATTACCATCTCCCAGGAAGTCATTCCACCAACCTTGTGATAAAACCAAGCTTTCCGAAGCCGTTAGACCGCCCATAAAGCGCCTAGATCGGTATAAAGCTGTTCACCATCCCACCGTAGCACAAAGTCTTACTACTTTGACCGTATCGTACCAAATTGCAGCAACCTAATACTTGGTTGGAACCCCGAACTTGCACATTGTATTGAGTAGATTGTGTTGTGTTATTGGTGCTATTAGTGGTCTCTTGAGGTCATTATATTGCATTAGATTTCATACGTGGTTACATACACAGCGTTTCAACGCAATAGACTTCCAGCATGCAGATGGTGATGACCATGTTTGGGGTCTATGGCGAGACTGGCATCCAGCCTCGCCGTATGCAGGCTGACACCAGGTAGACATTGCTGTCCACAAAGGCACAAATCCTGGTGGGAAGTTGCTAGCAAATCTCAGCAAACCATTTTCGCTGCATAAGAATGTAAGAGCACTTACAAAAGACATCGATGGCAATGATGTTGATTCGTTGCCACGCCTCCACATCTTCTGCAGGTGGGTACAATCCAGCGAGCCTAGAAATCCCTGCAATATCGACACCCAGCTCTAGATAGGCATCCACAGGACCAGTGATTATCGGTTTCGAGGTCCGTTCCCGATTTTGGCCCTTCAAAAAGTTTTGTCCGGACTTTTGTCTCGTGGGAGGTCCAAAATTTTGTCCGGATTCTAGCACTGACCTGGGTCCAATTTTCTTTTTGTTCGGACTACGACTCAGACATCAAATTTTCTCTAAAAGCGCTGCAGGATGTCGAAAAAAGCCGTAAAATTTTCAGTAACCTCAATCCTCTATGTACTCGTCCTCTGGCAGCTCCATAATATGAATATTGGCTTTTCCCTTCCTTTGCACCGTGTTCAGGCTTGTAACTGCCTTTGCAAGCACCTCTTTCTCTGCGACAAGCTCCCCAAAGATTTTTTACGCCTGAGCCCCGATCTCGACATGGTTGTGGAAAGTCTTGACAAGCTCGTCCTGCGGCAAGAGAGCCAAGAATGAGTTGGCTGGTAAATGTCCAAAGCACGCAGTACCCAAAGCCGAAGCACGTTTGGGAATGATCTTGAACCGTCGGCGGAATTCAAGCTCGTATACCCGCGCCACCACGAACGACAGAGCCCCTGCTCAATGAGGCAGATTTGATGGGGGTAGGAAGACTAAATTCCAAGAGCGGCAACGTTCTGTGCAAGTGGCAAAAAAAATAACATTCAGGGAGTACATGTCACTGTAGCCACCAACTAGCTAACATTGTTCTGTCTGTTTGAGGTAATGAGCACTTGCAAGGCCACCCTCGGCTAAAATATTACCATGTCCGGATGTGGGATTAGACCTTGGCGCTATTGGCGCTCATTGTCCGGACTTTGACTCAAACCTCTCACGCTTAGAGGCGCGTTTGTCCGGACTCTGGCGGTGACATTCAGAGGCAAAATTTCAAATTTTGTCTGGACTCTGGAACGGACCTCGAAACCGATAATCACCGGTCCTGCGTCCACCATGCGTTCGAACTGCCTGGCAAACACATCTACTTGGAGCTGCGTGCGATTTCACCACGTGTGCGTGTCCTTGTAATGGTGGCGGAGGCCCCACACCCCTCTGTCACCCAGATTTAGCAAAAGGAACGAAAGAAAAGGTGAGACAGAACTCACGGCTGATTTTGGCGGAGGCCTTGGAATAAGTCTGAGTCTGCATGTTCAGGATTGTCTGGCAGGGCTTCTCCTGCATGGCTGATCTGGGCCGGTGCTTTGCCATGGGTGACATTGTCCTCGCAGTCATTGTCCTCAGGATAAGGGTCCGGCAAGTTGCAGATTGCATCGAGATTGCGGTGTTCTTGCTGGCTCAGATCTGGGTGTACAGAAAGAAAAGTGAGTGAAGGTAATAGTAATGAAGGGTAAAGATCTTACTCTCAAGTCGCTCTCTCTCCTTGCGCTCCTCCTTGCACTTGGCCTTCTCAATCTTGGTGGCGCTCAGCAATGTCCGGACTGGGCAGACGGACCCAGATATTCTGTGTACCCCTGGGTGGTTTGTACATGGTTGGACAAGGCCGTGGTGGTATTTCGGACCACCTTGTGGGTTTAGCAGGCACACGGGGCATGATCAATGCTGAATGGAAAGTTGGCGCGAACAAGCAGGTGAGCCTGAAAAAATGCCTTAGCCTCCCCACTATGACATCACGTGAGGTCTTGTGTTCCATCCCGTAGTTCATGTTATATCCTCAATTTAATTCATTCAGCTGAACACGTCATTTGTAAACAGCTTATGTGTCCTTCAACAACATACAATATACCTGAACCACTAACCTAACCAACACAAAACGCTAACCCGCCCCCTTGCCCCCCAGAATGAAAATAAAATAAAATAAACAAATGTGCCTCACCAATTTCGAACCCAAAACTGAACTGGTTTGGGCAGCAAACCTATGCCAGATAAAGCCCGCTGCACAATAGACCTCTCCAGCATCTTTCTGATAAGGGCTGGCCTCCACTCTGTATTAGCTGCCCATACGCACGACTTTCACAGGCGTGGGTCAGCTAGCATGAAGGGCAGGTGATGTGTGATGTGACATGACCTCACGTGTTCTTCTCACCACCACATACACACAAGACACGTTGGGTAAGTCCTCCGCTTTCAAGTCGTCTTTTTGCGCAGGCTAGCTTGCTCGTGTGTTGGAATCAATACCTGGTACCAATATGCTCACAGAGCAAGCAAAACCTGCGTGATGGATGACTTGCCACTCGCACTACACCATACTGACTCTGTTCCCAAATCCTCGTAGGTTCTGCAATGCTGTGGCTTCCTTTATGCTGCCATTTAAGTAATCCACCTCGTTCCATGCATTGCAACCCTCATATCTCCTGCACAGATGTGCAGCAGGAAGGAATTCTCCGCCTTCTCCCTCCCTTCGACGGTCACACCTCTTCAAAACACCATGTTTGACTTTGCGCCGCTTGTCGCGCACGCGGTGGCTGCAGAAGGCATCAACCAAGATGATTGCGAAGACGATGATTGCTCTGACAAAGACGAGCACAACACGTTGGATGACATGGACACCTGAAACCTCTTGACAGCGTAGATGAGCAGTGGCCCCGTGCTCTGTCAGTTGATCCATGGGACGAAATCAACGACATCAACCCCTTGCCCTCCTCACAAATGCCAACACACAACCTTCGTGATGTGGTCGCAAGCACTGAAACCCCGCATACCGGTCCTCACCGCCAGCGCCCCACCAAGCCGCAGTGCCAGCTCAAGAAAGACGCCGCCGTTGCCGATACGACTGGTATTAGCCTAGCCGTGAAATCTCGCATTTTTTGTGATTTCTTGCTAAATACAAGAAGTCCCCTGCCTGGTGACATACCAATTAGAGTCAGAGCGAGCTCCGCACTGCTGACTGCGTAGCTAGGATGCAAGAGAGCCGTATAGGCATTAAGGTTATACTATGACTTGGTCCTTCTACTATTGAGGATCAGTATAGTAAGCTTAAGGATGCCTCGAAGTTCGTCAGATTCAGTCCATAACTCATATCTGAGGGTGGATTGCACTGCAAAAGCTAGTTACCATACCCAGGAGATTAAACACAAAAGCCTAAGACTACTAGTCGGAACACAGTATACCAGATGCAGAGACGGAACCAGTCCGAGGACTGCTATTGAGTCATCCTGGATTGTCAAGGGGCTGGATATGTCCACAAGTAGACACTATGTATTTTCTTACTAAGCAGGGGCATCACACTTGGGTCACGGTAACTTAACTCTGACCCAATGCTCACGCACCTGAGTATCAATACAATAACTTTGATCTGTTCAATCGGGCGCGAGTGCCTAAGTTAAAACTCACTACTCCCAACACTTTTTTGAACATCTCTGGTTCTTTGACTCACCTCAAAGAATACTGCTACAATACTTGAAGAAAACTACAAAAATCTACAACACCATGTTGAGGAGCGGACCATCTGACCTTCCTCCTCGCCTTAGTCCTGCAGGGCCTTCAACTGGCCTTACTATACCTCCTGCAAGTGGGCTTACGGGCCAATCAGAGTACTTCTCGACCGGGGAGCATGAGTCCGCGTCACGACGCGACTCACCCCTCCCCAGAAACTCAGGAGTTCAGGTTCGCTATGTGCGCAACGAAGAAGGTAACATAATGCTAATCAACGAGCGGACAGGACTTCCAGTAGAGATACTGCAGGAATCGTCCGCTCCCAGCGTGACATCATCCACTGGAGATGGGCCTCGGTCTCATCTGATTAGTCCCTCACCCCACACTGAGCGTACCCTAGGGACACCTACCTCTCCTTCTCACCCTTCGTTCCCAACGACTGACTCTGGGCTAAATGCCCCCTGGACAGAGCCCCACAATGCCCCCGCGAATGTTATCCCTCCACTCACGGAACTACTAGCCCGTATACCGGAAGGGACCCTACCTGCTGAAGACATGGCTCAGCTGAATAGGTTCAGGGGTGCGCTAGCGACAAGTCACAAGCATCTTCTCGCATTGACAGTCCTGATGGCTCAGCAGCATGAGACGTTAAGCCACACGCACGACAAGGTCATTGATCTCAGGAATTTGGCAGCCTCGCGACTGGCTTCACTACATAACGAGGTCACTAGCGGCCAATCCAAGATTAATCAATGCCTCACCGACAATATCAAGATATTGCGTGAGATGGGCGCCTCAGACGCAGCCTTGCGGGAGGTAATCTCCCTGCTCGACCGATCTGACCGCACATGGACAGAAATTAGGGATCTGCTTACACTGAATCCCATTTGCCCGCAAGCAATGGCAGCGCCTGAAGACATTCAGTCGGATATGAATGGGGTGATATCACCTCAAGGGGCTACCAAAAGCGATGCCGACTTCGAGCAGCGCATTCTCTCGGTGATACGATGGTACTCGGGGTGCGGTGGAACGATAACTATGAAGCCGAGATAAAGGTCTAAACCAATATAACCAACTAAACAATCAATCAAACAACAACTCCTCCTCCTTATGAGTAATGATAATCACGGGTGTTCGGGGGTAAAGACCAAGTATTAGGTCAATAGATCGCTTACTGTTCAGAGAACAGGGGAGTGGGATAGACAAGGGTTGTGAAACCAAAGTCGAGCAATACGCGCTATGTTCGAGACTTCGTACAAGTGGTGGGTTCGTGGGTTTTTAAGGCAATAACAGCCAGTAGCCAGCGAGTTTATGTCAATTAAGACGGGTTTGTTGGATTTCTCCAGGTTTGGGACACGATACACTCCTGCAGGACCGCAGTATATAACACAACACAGAACACAAGTCACTGAACACAAAACACACACAAAACACACACACAATACGACCCGCAGTGCTGGACAGAGTCCACACAATTCACAATTCAGTCACACAGTTGATCACAGATACAATCCAATCCAATCCAATCGTTGCCAAAGGTACAGTACTCGAGTCGAGATAACGGTCACTTGGGTCTTAGAGCTAAACGACAACTCCGAGCCACAACGCCGTTGCGTATGTGAACAAGGTAGACCGAGTGATGTCACTGCACCGTTGTGCGCGAAACCCCAAGGCAGTGTGCTCCAGAACCTCTCTAAACTACGTGCTTTTATACTACTGGGATCTCGACTTTACAACACATCTATTACTACACCTCGGAAAGCACTCCGTCCCGGCGTGGAGCCGCGGGACAATCTTAGGGAATCCCCTGACTCCTATTGGCCACGCGCCGGCTCTATGAGTCAGAGCTCTCCTTGGTACTCGATCGGTTTGAGAGTTATTGGTTAATCAAACGGAAGCTTCCGAGCTGGCGTCTTCTTCGTCTAGTGCTCGTCCCGAGTGTCAGTCTTCATCGTCTATGATATGGCTACCTGTGGACACCTTCCCCGTGTCCGTAGCTAGTCTGGTTGTTGTGATAGACCAAAGTTCCACTTGTCTCGGTAAGTGCCGGTGCCATCGCGATTTGATGTTTAACCGGCACAGCTATTCTGATGCGTAGGCATGCTCGGCCGTCGGCAACTCACTTTGTCCGTGTCTATTTACAGAAGTCTCGCCCCATCCAAGGGTCTGGACCCATCATGTGACTTGTCGCGCTGTTCTCGATAAGAGACACAATGGTAAACAATCTCGAAGTCGGCCGCTTTGGAAGGCCCCAGTCGCCTGCATGCGATGTCATGTATTCCTTCCCATCTCCTTGATACTAGTCTAGCACTCAGCTCATCCGCACGCACACGGGTACTGATATAAGGTAGTTAGTCCTGTTCTCGGTAAGTCGTACTTTGGCCCCAAGTCGAGGTACCGCCATAGGATCATGCCAATAGAGAACCTAAGCTATGTGACTGTTAAGCTACTCGTTTGGAGCTCCCGATAGCCTCTTATAGAATAGAGAGAGCGTGCTTTATAAGTATAAAGACGCGAAATGCGAAAATACACCTGTGGTTTGTACACGGCTTATCATCGGTACTCCGACGCAAAGCTCAGGCAGCAGCGGCCTTTACCGTTCCTGAAGTGTATGGTGACACTCCCCGCCCACTCCCCGATGGAGATGCTCGCCGTCCTCTTGCGGCTGACATCCATATATCCCCTGCTCGGGATATAGGCGGCATATCCACCACTATTCCATTGCGGCATGTGCATTTCGGCGCACTGCCCTCGACGCGGATGCCCTCCGTATCATTTGCAGGGCTATCTCGGAACATATCGGGATATCAGCCATCGGTGGTGAATCCCGATGGCGGGCCTACTACTGTATTCGATGAACTCACCTTCGAAATGTCTGCCGTCATTCGTAGGATCATTAACCGGCACCTAGGCAAAGTAATCACACTACCTGGGAATATTCGCCCCCCAAAAGTCGACCCTCCTGGTAAATACTCGGGTGCTGACGACCACGGAGTGTACATCCGGTTCCTGGAATGGATATGCACCTGGTTTAAGTCCAATCTGATCACCGGCCCTCCTTCCGATTCGTACCAAGTAACATTATTATCGACCCAATTGGAGGGTTATGCATTAGAATGGCTTACTGAGCTATTGGAGAATCAGCCTGAGGATTAAGGGCTGGACACATCATTTGCTGGAATAATGTGCACGATGCACAAGCGCTTCGTGACTTCAGCCAATGCCCAGAAAGCTACTCTCGACTTCGAGAACGTGAAATATGATCACACTACCGGACCGGACGGCTTGATGAATGAGCTTATCAAGTATGGACAATGCATGAGGGAGAAGCCCTCTCCATTCACCATCCGCTCTGTGTTCTTCGAAGCCATCCCCGACGATATGTGCAGCAAACTTGTCCTCGACCGCGGTTTCACTCGGGAGCACTCTAATGCAGAGGACCTACTCGATCATGCCCGCCAACTTTGGGTCGGCACCAAGCTCATACGGGGGCGCCGATCTCGATCAGCGCCTGTGCCCGCAGGGACTCGTCTTAATACAACTATCAGAACCACCACAAGTGGTGTCAACACTAGTATTGGGAGCGGTACAATGTGTAAGCCCATCCCTGACACTTGAGTCTCCTCCACGACTGCGACAACTACCCTTAACCCCCGTCCGGGATATACTCTTATCACGGGGGGCAGCTTTACGAAGCAATGCTTTGCCTGTGGCCTATTCGGTCACATTGCGTCCGATCTCATGTGCGCTAAGAATCGCGATCAGCCGGGATTCCGTGAGCACCCCCGAGTTGCTGCCCAGCGCGTAGTCGAGAGCTACACAGACGAGGATGACACCGAGATCCATGCTGACCACGAAATGGTAGATGATGCTGAAGAACAATGGGGCGGCTCCCAATATGAGACCGACCCTAACCAAGAGGGAGACGATCCAAACATCGCTCCTGATCTAGATGAGCTAGTAGAGGCCCTCGACCCCGAGGACCACCCAGAGCTTCCCCGGTGACGCGCGGCACGCGGAACTGCACGTGATATTGTGATGCTTAGGAAGCTGACTCTTGCGAGACCAAACCAACCAAACTAAACTCCCAAAATCACACAACAAATCCACACTTCCAACGTGGCAAGTTCGGGGTTCCAACCAAGTATTAGGTTGCTGCAATTTGGTTCAATACAATTTATGTAGCGGACTTTGTGCTAATTCGGCAATACGGACTTTGTCCTGACCGTTCTAGGTGCTTTGACACGATCCAAAGGCGTCGGAAAGGTTGGGTTTACAACTAGGGTTGGTGGAGTTAACTCCAGAGTGGTTTGTTTATGTCCTTAGGACTGCTGACGCTGAGATTCCGATGTTTACTATGTTATAGCTAAAGGTGACTGTGAGGTCCCTAGAGCCCGCTGACGCTGTCGATGTACGCTGTAATAATCCGCTGTTCGCTGCAATAACCCTTTATCCAATTCCCTTATCTCCAATGCATGCCACAAGTGGTTTATTCCCAACTCAACACTTTTCTCCGTAAACAAAGAGATACACAAGCAGAAAGACAATAATATACTTCTCTGAGGTACTCCGAGCGTATTCAAGGCATTCCCACTGGCATAGTTGTCTCCTAGACAGTCTTAGCAGTGAGAAAGAGGTGAATAGACTCTCCAACAAGCCAAATATCCGATAAATCCCAATATAATCAATTCAACTCCTTCCCGAGTTCTACTACACTGACAAGGAAGCTGCTTGGTCCCAAAGGCAACCAGTATAAACCGATTATCAGTGGGGCAGGATCCAGTACTCTAAAACGAAGATATCTACTCTATTTATACAAACCCGCGAGTCTCAATTAGGAAATTACAGGAACAACAATAACATGGACAATTCATGCCCTAGGACCAGGGTTGTGGAGCTTTCCACAGTATTTAGCCCAGAAAGCCACCTATAAACAGTCAGTTTCAAATAGATTAGTATATTTCCGGCACAATTGCGTGCCCAGACTGCCTTACTCATCCTGCCAAGCGGAGTAATAATATCCCCGTGCCCTAGCCCTGGTCTAGACCTGATCCAACACTGCCTCATCTCTGTTCCTGGGCCAACATGCAGTACCCTCTGCCTGTTCCCATCACTCTTTAGTCAAATAACGATCGAGCTCGATCATAGAAGCCCTCTGCCCGCTGTCAAGCGTGGGATCCCACCGATCACCCGGCCCAATGAGTCATCGGCCTTTGCCGTTTCATTTGTGATCTGCCTGCCGCTGGCTCTATTGACTTCTAGTGACCATTGATAGTGGTAAATCCTTATGTAAGAACCTGCTGCTCCTTTGTACTTGTGCCCGCATGTGACAGAGTATGCCACAATTGAACCCTATGCGCCCGCAACTGCCTCAACACTGTTATTGACTCAATTTAACCTGCACCCAACGGTCCCTGGCCTCGCTCATAGTCTAGATGGATGGTATATGTTACCCTTGTTCAGAATACATGCAGATAAACCCCAATTCGGTCATAGAATGGTTGAGTAGATCTTTAGCTAAAGCTTCCGTGCTCTCTTCGAATCCAACCCATAGTGGTATCATCATCAAATCAGAGCTCTTCTACTTCTGCACATGCGTAGCTTCCTAGCTAGCTGCTCGGGAATCGCACTAGCTCTCATATGGACATATAACGGCCTATAACACAGTACAAGAACACACAATTAGTGTGTTTTCATGCCTGGTCATTTAGCCAGCTTATCACCGGGTGGCTGCGATGCGCTGCCAGTACTACGCCATGCGCGTCGTCGTGGACGACGAATTCAACACAGACACTTCCCCCACTCGTCTGACTACGTCGGAGCATTTGGTGGTACCCCCGATCCTAGAGGTCCCAGCCCCCCCTTCCCGCCGTCCTTCTACGAGGGCTACCGCGGTGGCATCATCTCCCACGGCCATACAATCTTTATCCGGTCGCACCCTTGCTGCTGATCTCCTAGCTCTCCACGAAGAACGACTGGCCGCGGGGCTCCCAGCATGGACAGACTCTGAAGAGACTTTCGAACGTCGGCACCTCAAGCTCCTCTATAATTACCCTCTGAAGAGTGACGCTACGGCTGTGGAACTCATGGAGGACTATGAAGTCGCATGCATCAAGACGGGTGTCTCACCTCCCACTGGAGACGACTATCACTCGGTCCTCCTCGTCGACGCTGAGGAGCAAGCACGGCGCAACTGGACGCAGTCGCTTAATCACCCGGTCCAAGAGATGATCCTCCGTCACACGTACATCTCCACGCTCCCCACTCACCCGGCGGAGACCCCAGAGAATCACTACGGCGAATATATTTGGCAGACCTCGGAATACCAGACTGAGATTGTGTGGCAACTTACCCTTCATACATTCGCCCGTGCAGCTCTCGAGGCTACACTGGCTCTTCCCCGCAGCTCTTATGCCATGGCTAATCAGAACCTCTCCATCGCCATACATCGTAACAAGGCCACTACGGTCGATCTCACTCAGCACATCGCCAACCTCGAGCGTCAGATCACCGACATGATTGCCGCCCGTAACGCAGCTAACGTCACCCGATCTGAAGCAGCCATTGCGGGTGGGTTATTCGCGGACGAGGTCTTCCCACGACTCACCCCTCTGTACCACATTGACTCCGACTGAGACGGAGGCCTCCCAGCCACCCAGTTACCCTGGATCACCACATTCGTCTGATGAGTTCTGGGAAGGTGACGACTCTGCGGGATTACAGCTCCGCCGGTTGCCCCCTAGCAACGAACCCCATGAAGAGGATACGTCCCCTGATCGGTTCTCCTCTCCTGCGCCCACTGGCTCTGATGACTCTGCAGGGTTAGCGCTTTGCGTGGCCTACACCTACCGCCAGGAATACTTCGACCACGTGGTCACCATGCCCTATGACGATGATGAGTGCGTATTGCACACTCTGGTATCGCCCTGACCTGGTGTATTCGAGCTCTATGGTACTTATCTAGACCGCAATGGCGTAACTTACGTCAGGTATGAGCAGACTCCCGAGTTTCAGTACCCTAACCCTTCGTTCGGGCACTTGCACCAGACCCTACTCACGGATGCGGTGACCAAACACAATATGGAGATTGGGTGATCTACCACCTGACTCACCCACATTATGACGTGGGAGAACCCTACTCCACCTGACCCCCTCGAAGAACTAGTCAACAAATTGGATGACCTGTCCCTCGACCTGAGCCCCGAGGTCCAAATCCTCGTGCAATCCATCGAGCACACCGCCCGGGTACGCCCACCTGCCGAGAGCGACGCACTGGAGCCTACTTCGGTGGGCCTTTATGACCAGCCCACCCAATTGCGCAAGGAGCTGGCCTGCCTTACCGCTGTGCAGAAGGTCAATGGGCAATTCACGTACGTACGTACATACATACTGTATGATTCCGGCAGCACCACAAACTCCATAACCCCGGAATTCGCCCACGCTACTCGTGCACCTCGCATCAAGCTCACCAAGCAAGTGACCCTGCAACTAGGGTGTGTCGGTAGCCACTCCTGCATCAACTGCGGCACCCGCATTCCCGTGGAATTCGGAGGGCTCAAGGGCTATGTTTACTTCGACCAAGTTAACACTGATTGATACGACAGTATACCCGGCACCCCGATACTCAACCGTCACGGCATTATCCTAATGGCCGGGTGATCAAGGCCCTTTCGGTACTCGAGGAAGCCGCGCTTATTGCGGAACGAGGGGCAGAGCACCGCCCTCGCCCCTTTGGCAGCTCGGGAGCTTCTGCGGCAGCTCCTGCCCACCTTTGACTTGCTACTGGCGAGACCGCAGAGGCTCATCGCACGATACGAATAGAGGAATTAGATGAGGATGATGACCCGCATGTACTATTACCTGAGGTGCTGTTCCAGAATGATACGTGGCCAGAGAGCCCGTCTGAATCTAGCGTCGATGAGGCAGGCGCCGGGGACAATGGTCCCGTCACTGAGCCCAATTCGGCCGAAGAATGTCGTGGTCCGATCATGACCGATCCGATTGTCATTCCCATTCTGGTATCTCTTCACGGCGCTATGATCATCGACTATGCAGGAAACACTCGGTAGCTGACTCCTGGGCTATGTACCCTCAACTACATATCTCCCCACTCGTCACTGAGCTGTATCTCCTGGATGGGTGACTTGGATCCACTGGGGATCAATCACATCACATTCGACGCGGCTTCTGAGCTACTCCGAATTCAGCTACACGACTGCGCGCAGGAGATTAACCAGGACTGTGATGACAGCGAACAGATACTTCACTCCCTGGCCCAGAAATGGGTCGACACTTGCGAGGGCATGCTAAATCCACTATCCCGACAGTTCCTCAAGTCGGCAAGCCACGAGGTAGCTATCAGAAGCTCTCGTATACTGGCTAACTACATAGACAATCTGTCTGACGACCCGGCCCTCGATCCACTCCGAGCTCACTGGATTGAGGAATACTCTGACCTCATGGGGCCGATACCATCTGTGCTCCCTCCGCTCCAGCCCTCGAGGGCTTGCGGAAACCGAACGAGAGGGACGGTGTTTGTTGTGGAGCATGATTGGTGATGGGGATTTGCGATGGGGATCGGCAATCACAGCATACGTGGCCGGTGTAGGTGGGGAGGTGTCGTCGTGGGTGTCGTGGGCAGCAGGAGTACTGTCCCCAGCAGTGGGGGGGGGGGTGGAGGTGGGGGTGGAGGTCTGGTTCTGGGTGGTAATGATGTAGTTGAGGGCCTGAGTAACCCGGACAACGTGCAGGGCCCACGGCGGGGAAGCTGGACCCCAAGTCCCATTTATCAGTGTCAGAGTGGCTAGCGCAGAGTCGAGTAGAGAGCAAAGGTGTTGGTAGTGGGTTGTGAGCTCGTCCGGGGTCGAAATAAAGGCGAAAGCCGGAGGAAAAGCTGTCGGAGGCGCCGGACAGCTGCCCGGTGCGTTTTGATGGGGGATAATTCTAATGAGAAACCCCGGACATCAGAGAAATCTTCAAAAATTCTAATGTGAAACCCCTCCGAAACTTCGGCCTCGGGCCGGTCTACTTGGGGATCATCCTGACGCGAATCAACACAGCCGCCTCTCATAAGCGAATCTTGAAGCTGGTACCTCATGCAATATATCCGACCCTGACCGCCTTACATCGGAATATGCCACCCGCCCACTTCCTACCAACTTCATGGTTCTAACTGGGAGCCATTATTCTCCAGACCCTTGGCAATCTTGCGAGAACACGCTGGACCATATTCCCTTCAGGTCAGCTACAAGCAAATGCAACTCAGTCTATTTTATGAGACGGAAGTTGTGCAGCTTCCAAATGAGGTCCGAAATTGGGTACGCCAAAACATTTATCTTGGATTTATTCCAACCACTGAGGCTTGTTGTTCAGAATGATTACACGCTTAGATCGGTCGAAGAACATGGCAGTGAGTGGATATCAGGGGAGGAAAATGTAATGTGTCGAGCTCTCTTCTTAAACTCATCTCACTAACTTCGGCTACCAGCAACTGATCAATAATTTTGACAACGACAAGGCTTATGTTTCACTACAATGGCTTGTCGAACAGGTCACCAGGAGAGGCCTTGGAATTCGTCATCTCCTTCATATTCGGCACAATTCAATGGGTTCTGTTCATTACCTTGCCATACTTCCTGATGGACGCTATATTTGCAACTGCTGTATACCTCTCAATCTGGGCATTCCCTGCTGACACTACTTCCGCGCTTGGATCAATGTTCAAGGTTTACCATTCCACATGCTCCGATTCGGCCACGGTGAGTCTTTTAGTTTCATATCTGAGTGCGCAGATTGGGTGATATTATTTGTTCTAGGTGGTACCAAGACCCCGCCTTCACAATTGAATTGATCCCAGCGGTGTGCCCGACACACGAGCTTAAGCCCCAGGAGTTTAAACTTGAGACTTCAACAATCTGGTCCGTCTTTGCATCGAATCCAATTGATACAACATCCCATGCCGCAACGCCACCCCCTCGGACTCAGACCTTACCCACTCGGGCAGTGTTTCACGATGTTCAAGCCACAATTCATCCTCTTTGGGCTGGTGTACAAACCAGTGAACAGGTAGATGACCTTGTTCAAAGTCTTCAGGATCTCCAGTAAGCCCTCACACACTCATTTCTTCGCATAAATCTAACACTTTCGCGTACCAGCCAGCGAAACATCGAGGAAAGTTGCCGCGAGCAGATTCTTGATCCATCCGTGATTTCACATAAAGGTCGTCCTCGCACTGCACGGCTCATCAATGCACAGGAGGGACGTAGCCAGGGAGGTGGAGTTACTGCCGGTATCAATACTCACTGTCGCGAAGTCATCAACTCGCTCGCTGACTCCCGAGTGAATGAGGACAACTTGGATTCTGGTCCTAATCCGAAGAAATCCCGTTCCGGGCGCACATACAAATGTGTGCTGTCCCGGGAAGAGGGACACAATTGTTCCCATTGTTCAAACATAGAGTAGAAAAACTTGTGGTGGAATCAATAGTACTTAGTACTCAACCTATCGGATTCTGTTACGAAATAATTGAATTCTGTTACTTGCATCGGTGCATGGCGAGTGGACCGGAACTCGGAGTCTTACGGGGATACCGGCCGGTAGGGTTCCTACGGGAAGCCCGGGTTGCTCAATAACACAGCAAATATTGTAGGGGTTTCTCTGAGAAACCCGGGTTTCTCATTAGAATTATCCTTTTGATGGTGGTGGTAAGAGGGTGAGATCATCTTCTCGCACCCGTTAAAACATGTGAGATTGATGAAGTGGAATGACGCAACGGCGACCCGCACCGTATTGGCACCCACAATAGGGCTAGCTACCTTCGCGCGAGCGCCATCTGGCTCACCTTGAGCGCATGCTTGACCGTGAGCTCCTCGCTGTGCTTGCATGGGCACAATTTTTAGTGTACAAGGTTTGGGTGTCGAGAGAACGCCGTGCGAGAGAGAGTGTACGAAACGCGGCCGATGCCGTTGTCGTTGCATTCCGCGAAGAGTTATCTCTTTAGCGATATCCGCTGCATTAGGAAGAAATCGAAATGGACATACGAGTACGAGGACATAATCTGGGGCGGTCCGACACCGAATGCAAGCGAACTGCATCCTGCCTTTCATCTTCTCGAGCTCGCCGTGGTACATCTCGGCGACATGCCACACAGGTAAGCTAGCTGCGCATAGGTACCAAGCCGTCCCCGCCACGACGAAGTCATACAGCGCGCCATGGTCTCGTTGTAGGGTCCGCGGCGTAGATGATCAATACGTCGAACTACGTGTCTGCAAGCGCGCGAGTGCGCCGTATGGGCGCAACGAGGATGCCGTCAACTTGGTGTTGAAAATCGCGGTGCGAGCGAGGCCGCATCGGTTGACGTAGGTGCGTGAGTTGCGCATGGAGGGTCGAAGGCGGCGGGGCTGCCTACCTTGGGGCTCACAAGTGAGAGGATCGTGGTGAGTATGACTACCTTTTCTCGCAGGATCAGATTCCGCAATCTTCCTAAGCTCGCGGCATTGTATGAAGGGTGGGTATGGTGAGAGACACACCTGGAGCATGAACTAATTATGATCCGTTCGGATTCACCATTCAGGTACTTGTTCGTGGTGTTTAACCTCTCAGTCAGACGTCCCAGACGGCTTTCAGAAGATCTAGGCCCTGGAAAGAAGTGGTGAGATACGAAAGGAAAATGAGGCTAATATGTTCTCCTCGGGTAGAACCCAGGGTTGAGACACATAGAATCAGGAGCATTAAAATCATCGATATTGCTCGCGTTCCACTTGGGCCCCAAAAGACATGCAGCCAAGCAACCGAGGGTTTCGTCGAGGCAAGCACGTGGAGCCTTCGTACAATAACTCGCAGTCCGGATTTAACGAGTTAGCGGTATGAGGCTGATTGGGCAGACATGGGAATTGTAGAAAGTTTTCCGGCGAGTTATTTCTAGTCTTTGAGTTGATCGAGACGGGCAGAGCTGAAAAGTTGCAGGAGAAAAACCGAGAGCTCTGTTTTTTGAATTTATACTCTGCCCACCCAGTTTCCGCAGAGTCGAATGAATGTGATTCAAATTTCACATTGGATCCGGTGAAAGGGTACACCTGCCTGCTAAACGGTGGGCGTCGGTGGTCGCGAGTTGCTGCATGTCAAGGTGGTAGTGGGTCACGTGGGCTCCCAACCGCTTAACTGGTCAACTTGCCTTCTCCCTCGACGCCCAAAATGAGCCACCGCGCTTGTATGGCTCCTCCAAATCCTCATGGTCCCTTGACGGCGGCTAGGCGTGTCAGATCTGCACATCCCGCGCGCATCGCTGCTCTTCGCCGCCGTGCAGGGCTGGTGACTTACCCTCGATGAGCCGCCAGATACCTTTACAGCTGATCTCGAATCTAATGAGACAGCCAGAATTTATTTTTTCGCGTTCCCAAAAAGGAAGGTTTGGTCAACCATTCTTAATCCATTCGATAATCATATGAGAGTGAGTGCCTTGCCTTAAAATAGGCTGCCATGTGCTCAAAAGGACATAGGGAAGTGAGAGTATGTGCCAATGGCAGAAACAATCCCTGCGATCAATGCAGCACGTGACTATCGGGTGTCTCCGGAAATCATCGTTTCCGCTTGGTTTCGGCCAATTTCGCAGAGTGGACTGGCTCAGGGAAATCACAAATGATTTCAGCAAACTTTGTCCCAGGTATTTGTGGAGGGAGGTACACTAGGGTTTCGCTGGAATTTCCTTTTTGGGAACGAGCCAAAAAAAAACTGATCGATCTCATTAGTTTCGAGATCAGCTGTAACTTTCCGCGCCCTCCGTGTGACGAGAATCCAGCGGCAGTGGAATTGGGAATGGGAGCGACTCCAGCAGCCTCTCGAACCCCGCGACGACGCCCTCACCGGGCCCGACGATTGCAGCGCACTCAGTGACGAGCCTCGCACGCTGCAAGAGCATCAAGCCGCTTACTATTACGAAGCGCGGTGTCTCGCCTGCCCCACTGCCTGCTGAGTCTGCAGCGCCGCCGGAGTGTTTCCCAAAACAAGTGGAGGAAATTGGGAGGACGACGAATTCTACGCCTCGCGCGCAGGCACATTCATCACCCTCGCGGCGCCGCTCCCGCCATCCTTCCTCGTCTCCTCGACGTCTACGTCAGGGGACGACCTTTGGGAAGACGATGATGACTTTTACGCCACGCATGCGGGGACCGTCATCACCCTCGCAGCTCTCCCGCCGTCCTTCGCGTCCACTTCTCGCTCGCGCCGCGAGTCCGTCGTCCTCCCCGGGCCCGCACCAACTTCGGCTACGCACTGCGCCTCCGTGCGCCTCAGCCGCGCGATCTCCATCCCCGCGCGCCCACCCATCATCACTTCGCTCCCCCTTCTCTCCGGTTTCTCCACCCCCTCGCTCACGGTGCCGCTCTCGCGCCCTCGCCGCGGACACCCGTCCCCACGGACGCACAGAGCGGTGACTACACCTTCCTCACGGCTTCCCTTTCGCCGCTGCTCTCCCCTGGGCCCTTTTCCGCGCGATCCGCATCGCCTCCGCGTGCGTCTCTTCCTTCCCCATCCCACCTCTTCCCCGCTGATTGTTTGTGTTCTAGCCTCCCCCTCCCCGTCTTCGAGTTCGAGCACGCGCATCGCGGCCCTCCTCTCCCGCCCCCCGCATAGGAGCCCCCAGCGTGCCCTCCGACGTCGACGACGAGTGGGAGGAGTGCGAGTGCGAGCACGCGTACGACATCCCGCTTTCCCCCTTCGTCGCGCCCGCATCTGCGGAGAGCAAGGCAAGCCCGAGCAGCGCATCCACCTCCAAATCCTTCCTCGCCCTCCGAACGCCCCGACCGCGCAGTTTGCCTCCTACCCCTACCCCCCTCCCCCTCCGCCGCGTCCCCACCCTCGGCCGCGCTCTACGCAGCCTACACAACGCAGCGCCACCCGCGCCGGCGCGCCTCCACCGCCTCAGCTTCCTCGCGCTCTTCCTCGTGTTCTTCATCGTCTGCGTGGCATTCCGGGCAGTCGGAGAGCGGGCACTCGAGTCTCGGAGTGCAGTGCGTGCAGTGCGAGCGCAGGATGGCAAGGGGGGAAGGGCTCCAATTCCGGTGGGGTTGTTCTTAAGATGAGGATCTGCCTCGTTTTGTATTCGGCGGTAGTTTTCGTATTCAGTTTCGCTCTTTTGTCGATGCATACTCATTGTTTTTTCGTCGCGCGGTCGCTCATTTTGTATCATACACACATGCATAACACTACTAGATAATCTAATATAGATGGAGAGCATGCACGCATGCGCGGATTGTAGCTATAATCAATGACTATTATGTTTGGAGTTTGACGGCTGGACAACGGCTGGAGGAAGTCGGTAGAGAGGGAGAGGAGGCTGTGCTGATGGGATCACGCTTGGTGTGTTTTGATGGGCGCTTAACCTTGCCTCTCGCCGACGTCGACCCTGCAAACTTGAGGCGCTCCATGTTAGTTTCCTGACCAGCCGCGCGTCTCCGCTAACGTATGTACCGGCCCTTCTACGCTGGTTCCTCGGCTTTGAGTTGCGATTCCTCTGGTATTTGGACCCTCTTGGGATTCTCTGCATCTTATCTGCGACTTTGACGAATTCTGCTAGTATAGTGCGCCCATTGGACGCCTCTTTGGATGATCGAATCTGATGGATCTCTTGTGGATCATCGCTAGTTCAGTCCTGATCTCTTCCTTGCGATTGGCGAGCTCTCAAGTGCGACGTCGTAATCTCGATCCGTATGGCAACAAGGACTGGACAGCTTGCAAAACGTAACTTGATAATGCAAAATGTCACTTGATATGTGATAGGCGGGTCGGCTAACATACTAGGACCCCTGAGACTTCATGGCTGATGTATGAGCCAGGGTTGACGGAATTTCGGCGGCTTGGATTTGAGTTCCGAAATCTGGCTATAAATAGATTAGCCTTTTATGGCAACTGATTATCTTATCACTTACCATAAAGACCTAATCCCTTATCAGCAGACGTTTCGTAGTTCAACTCCAAGGCGCCGGAATTCCATCAGCCCCGGTACAGGAAAGAGAAAATTAAGTGCAAATATTATGAGGGATTTTCAGTTGGTTTCAAGTACCAGGCAATTAAACTAAGCAGTAAATAAGTTGAGGAAGGGGAACCCGACACATCCAGGTCCGCGGGGAGGCGAGCAAGTGCTGCCGCAAGCGCGGGGCGCACAACTGGAACGAGACGTCCGAGCACGATGTCGCCACCGTCCCTGTCTTGCTGCGCAGTGTCGAGCGTGGAGGGCCCGCTGAACGAGGCGGCGGCCTGCGCTGAACGTGGCGAACCGCGGAGCCCCGTCCTCACGTGATCGCCGAGTGGGACGAACGCGCAGATGCGGCAGCGCAGCGACCGGACCGCGCGCAGGCAGTGGAGGCACGGGGGATGCGGTGACACAGGCGTTGTGCGGTGAGCGCGGGTCACCCTCGCCGTAGTGAACTGGGGGCGCGTGGTTCCTCACGAAGTGCGAGGGTGATGGGCACACGAGTGCAGCAGAGCACGGCGGGAAGCCCGGGTGCATCGCGAGTGCTGGCGGCTGCGTCGAGTCTCGAGGATGGCGTGCTCCGAGCATTCGTGGTGCGGGGATGCAGAGGTGCTAGCTGGCGAGCTGGGGGAGAGATCCTGTTGCACGCTGTGCGCGGCACGAGTCCTCCGTGCGAGGACCACTTGTTGTAGTCAATCCGTAGTCTCTGAATAAATTGTGTTGCGGTTGGCCTGTGAGAAGGCATTTAGCACACATCGATGAATGCTCTGCAGGAGAACTCACCGGCGTGGATTGATGTGCAGCATTTCCGGGCTCAAGCTGTACCCGGCGGACCGCGGGGAGTCGCGACGAGACTCTTACATGAACCAAGGCTTGGTGAGTCGAGAAAACCGGAATTCAAATCTACACATTGACCATAGGACAAGGGATTTGGAGAATGGCGCTGTGTTGAAGCCCAGCAGATCGGAAGCGCCGCGACATTGAAATCAGGTTAGTTGGTTTGTGGAAATGGAATGAGAGTGGAGACGTTGCACTTGCACAATTTACATGTATACCATTGGCCAAAAGACATTTTGAGCAGGGAGATCGGAGCTGAAGAACCACTTATCCTGTAAAATAAAGAGATAAGTCAGCTAGCAGAAATAGTCAGGATGGAACGGAAAGAAGTGGAGATATGTAGAGTAAATGGGTTCGGTGCTCACGGTGCTCTCTTTTGATTTTACGACTGGAAACAAATTGAAAGTAAATAGAAAATAGAACTTGCCACGGGTTAAATTTTAAGTCGCGTTCAAACCCCTCGGAAATCCTCTATATACAGACTCAGGAAATATTGTAGCTGCATACATACCTAATCTCGTTCAGGAAACCTTCGGGGTTGAGACCGAGTTCAGGACCGAGATTATTTTGAGATAATCTCAGTGCTCGCCTCAAGTTGGAATCTGGCTCGAGTCAGAACACATACAACCTGAAATACAAAAAAAGCATCCTGACCTCAAATGAAATGCGGACAACTTGAAGCATAAGGATCGTTCAGGTACGAAGATATAGTTTGGAAAGTACTGTGAATGAACTGAAGGTTAATACAGATTACAATGCTGGGCATATAAATCCTAAAATTAGACACCTTCGCGATGACACCACGCAGTGCGGACTTGCCGCAGAGGACGGTACAACCCGCGGTGAAGATGGAATCACGCTAGATGCCAAAATGATTAGCATGGGGGAAATCTGGACAAAGAGTTGAAATACTGACTGTCTAAATGTATACCTCAGTCAATTCAAGTGCCTGAGGATTCTATTGGAGGTAAGTAAAAGAATCGGAGCGATATCAGTTCAGCGTCCTCCGCGACGGTCACACTAGACTCCAATGCAGTCTCTGCATTGAGTTAGGAGAAATGTGAGATGATAACCAACCACATACCTCCAATGAAACGGCCCCGAACGCTTCTCGGCCCGAAGCCGTCTCGAATTGAAGTTGATGAAAAATCAAAGTTACCCCTCGGTCATAACAAGGCAAAATAAACTCTCGACATGCCGGAAATAAATCCCAGCCCATGTCTGGGAGTTCTATGGGTAAAATACAGGTCATGAGCTAGTATTTAAGAGTAAAATCACGGAATACTAACTCACGGTGGACGGTCGGGACTTTGAAGACATCTCCGAGATGCCCGAGATCCAACTGAATCTGAACAAATATTCAACGGGATGGGCCAAGAACCATTCAAGGAAGAGAGTACTGCCAGTAGTATTTAAATCAATTCTCCTGGACTGTGACCCGTGACCCAAAGATTCGAACTTTGGTCTTCTTAAACAGGGTGGTTTACCCGTGACAGAAAGAAAAAATCGAAAATCCGCCGGAGATTAGCAGAGCGGCTCTGAAGACCTCAGGAAATGCCGAAGAAAGTAGCTGCACTGTAATCAAATCGGAAGATCGCACCACTACCAGTAGGGTTCAAATACACCTTTACCTTTGTTTTGCACTGCTTTTGTCAACTTCCCACTGAGACAAACCATGGGGTATGGATTTGAGTGAATTTTTGTGAGAGCCCAAGGTGTTGAACACCAAAACCCCCCTATACGCGCCGTGCGCCCGAAAAATGGCTTTTTTGGAGCATTTTTCGCCGAATTCGTGACTGGTTTGGCACATTCGAAGATGCCCTCGATGACCTGTGACAGGTTGGAAAAATTTCTGAAATTTTGGGCCCTGTGACGCGTGACATCCGAATTGATTGAAATACTACAATAATTACCATGAAGCCATGGTATATGTTGGCACAGGTAGATTGAGTACGTAGTTTGGACTTGGCGAACGTCCGACTTCGCGCAGATAGTAGTTGTAAGCAAAATAAGTTAGATTCATAGTACGAAGTACAGCTGCTTAAATACTAGTCTTTAACGGGGAAGCGAAATATTCGCTGTTCAACGCCTTCGGGGCGTTGTATGTACAAGGATTTTTGGTACATGATACACACGGATAGGAAGTTCCTGTATACAAAAGTATTTGTCCACAGAACCTTCTTGGACCCCGAGAGGTCCAATTCTCTGTTTTTCACAATTATTTGCCAGATTTGCTATAAGTTCGGCATCGGGCTTGGTCCTGGAGCATTAAATATTCAGGATGCTGGACACTCGGGGGTTTTCGAGGTCGGGGATGACGAATATAGGCATCCCGAAAGTCATAGCTCATTTGCGGTGCGACAATGGGGCGCATTTCGCTTCCACGTGATGTGACCAATCTGGAGGTTTCAAAAGATCGCTCTCGTTCTCCACCAATACGGCAGCAATTCGCACAGAACTTTGTGCCAGGGGGTAGCCAGGATATCATACCATAGATATATACAAAAATTTACAAAGGCCTCCACCATTGCGCGTTAATTGGCGAAATCGCTTGAGCGTTTCGCTTCCCCGTTAAAGACTGTATGTGTGTACAGCCTTGTGAGTCATATTCCAAGTCATAAATATATTCTACACTATTCTACAACAGTCGGAGCAAATCTACCAAGTTCCACACAGCACAGGTTTGTACTGGCGGATTACCCGAGATGCCCGAAGGCACTGTTTCCAACAGTACATCAACCACTGAGTTGAATGCAAGATACCTTGACCCGAGTCCAAGTCATACATAATTGCCATAATTGGCTCAATGCATATGCAGACTAGTCCTTTAGTTACCGCACCATCGTCTTGCGTTATTATCTAAGCATCCGTTTTGGGAAAGCACGTGCACCATCCAAGGACGCGACTTGACGCGTTGCCCGCGATATAATGCAGTCCAGCCATTGAATCAAGCTCTGAATCGATCTGTGGATCTCAGTATGTCATCCGTGATTTTTCCCCCCGCACTTCCAGAAGAAAATGGGTGAAATGAAGAAAGTTGCGTTCTGCTGCGAAATCAGCGCAACAATTCATGTAAAATGTAGTTTTGATCCCCAAAAAAATGTCGGGAGTGCATTATAAGCTCCTGAGTTCAAATTTAGTCAATACTCACGTCGAACTACACAAAATGGCTCACAGACGCGTGAAATAAATGAGTTGTTTGGTCTTGCATCCTCCATCATTAGTACATAATAACATAGGACGCCGCTTATCACTAACAGACTATAACTAGCGAGGAACGAGCGCATGGATCGGTATAGCGTCTGCCAAGAGAGACTACGTCCCATCCATCCGGTGTCATTTCCCGCGCCTCCGCCTACTTGCCTCAGCCTGCCTTCCCATCATTCCGTCCCGCCTTCATACATCCAACATGAAGTCTCTGGGGTCCTAGTATGTTAGCCGACCCGCCTATCACATATCAAATGATGTTTTGCATTATCAAGTTACGTTTTACAAGCTGTCCAGTCCTTGTTGCCATAGATCCGAGCCACGACCCCTTCAAGCTCTCTTAATAAAATCCAACACATAAAATCATGACGCACATCTGAGGGCTCTTTCTGGCACGTTGGTTAGCTGTTTATTCGTAACTGTAATTATACTCATTGTACGCGTTGTTTGATTCGACTACTGTACAAGCGGGGCTTGAGAACTCCTCTCCTCCAAGATGTCGATCGACGCGTTAATCTCGTCCCGTATAACTGCCAACTCCTCGTCCGTCAAATCCACACCACTATCATTGCAAGGAATGTGTGTCCCAATCTGCTCCAGGATCTTGGCTGCCACAGTCAACACCTCATCCCTTTCATCTAATGGTTGGCTCGAATTAATCTCCGCTCTGGCTTTCTCGGCGGCGTGAATAAGAGAATCTCTGAGCCGGACGGAGAAAGTGACCCTGAAATCTGGCGGAATTAAAATAGCTTCTTTGAATACGTAGTTGTAGTAGTGATTGCGGAGGGCTGCCAACGCGGTGCACTTGGCCAGTCGACAAAAATTGGAAAATTCCCGTGGTTGGGTGAGGCTGAATTCATCCCAAGCCTTTGTCAACGCTTGAAACATCAAAGTGATTGCTTTTTGTAGGCCCCGAGTCTGGTTTACTTCGTTGTCATCTGTTTTCAACCAGACCCGGACCACAACGGTATTGAAAATATATGTTGCGGTGCCTTCGTGCTGTAAGAATACCGTGATCCAACCGGCGAGGTCATCGCGAACAATCGGCTCCCACTGAGTCGTGTTTGAAAGGATTTCGCCCAGTTCAAAGTACCCTGAGCATAACCACCATCCCACCGATTCTCTAGAGGCGACGCGTCCGAGAAGCTGCCACACAGAGCGTTGTTGCATCATGACCTGCAGCTCAGCATCCTGGAACCAGGCCGGGGCGTTACATAAAAGGTCCAAGGCATTTACTGCAAGATTTCCAGGAGTGTTCAATGCCCACAGGATGACTCGAAGGGTTGTCTTCGGCGGGGGAACAATGACAGCCCTAGGATCGGCCCACAAGGCCTGTAAAAGCCCATCGAGCGCGGAAGTCCTGTAATCCCAGTCGTCTGGATTGACCCGGAGTTGCTCGACGTGATTCAAAGCCGCGTGCACCCATTCCGCGTGATTAGCTTCGGGTTGGAATTCATCCAAGCCGAAAGCGTGCGCGGAAAGCCATCGTCCCCGTATCCCAGAATCCCCTCTGGCTAACATAACTGCCGATGACACTGCTTCAAGCCATCCATCTGAGCGGGGAATGGCACTGCAAAATTTGTATACTTGTTTCATGCGCTCCGTTGTTGAGTTTATGTACTGTTCATTGATTTCAACTGTGTCCGCTAATTGAGCGGTGAGCCGCAGGATTTCCCCAGCGAAGATATTGTCGATGGTATTTTCCATCAGTCCCGAGGTGAGATTCCGGAGGAGGTTGGAGATGAACAATATTTGGAAATTCCTGGCAGATTTGAGAAAAGCTATCAGGATTTTCAACTGAGACTCCTCACGTCTTGTCCCTCCAGCCCATATTTTCCCTATTTCCCGTAAGGAAGGAATTGACGCAGAATAAATAATCGGCAAACCTCGCTGGAGTTAAGCGGAGAATTTGTCCGGGTCGGAAGTTGTCAATGAACACTTCCAGTTGCAATCGATTGAGATGAAGGGATGGAATAACATGGAGTGCCCATTCCACGGCCGCTGCGGTGTCCCGGTTCGGGTCCAGCATCAAATCGGGGCGGCCTTCCAGGATCTGAATCACATTTTTTAGTTCATCCGTATCCGTATCGCGTCCCCCTCGAGAGAAATCGAACTCTCCGGCGGATTTGTCAGGATGAGTAACCCTAATTGTGCAATATGCACGCCCGTATTGTGTTGCCCTGTCGGCCATCCCTTCCCGGACCTTGCCTATGCTTACCATCCCACTGCGACCCACTGTGGAATCGAAGCAACTCAGAAAACTCTCGCGCAACCGGGTAAGCGGCCCCGACAGCTCGGTGTCTCGCGGCCACTGTATTTCGGTAGTCTTTTCTGCCATCTGCGCGATTATTCCTGGATCCGTCGAGGTTTCTAGTACCCATGTAATTGCCGATGCCTCGGGGGACGGCCGAGGGAAAGATTCAGCAGAGAATGCTGTGTCATTGGTGTGCGTTGTGAAATAAGGTAGGATGAGAGCCCTAGTTTGGACGTAGCCAGCTGATCACACTGACCAGAGCTTAGTTAAAACTGGAGCCAGCGGGGTTTGAAAAGGAGAGCCGCGGTCCAAAGCAGCTGATATGAGCATAAAGGTATACAGTGCGACACCGCAAGAGCCCAAGGAAATGACGATAATTGCGAGGGAAGAATGGATCGTCCAGAGGTACAGAGAGAGAGCTGCCGCAAAGAGGAGTAAGGAGATCTGCAAGAGGAGTGGGAACATCTGCAACACAGCATCGAATTTCCATCGACGGATTCCGTCAATTTTGCGCTGGCGCTCACGTCCGCGTGCTTCAATTGTCCCTCTCTCGCCTGCTGCTGAGTAGTACATCAGCCATTGCTTCCCCAGTACAGCTAGGAGTGCGGCAAGCAGAGTGCACGAAAGGCTGGCATAAAGTAGGCTCTGCGCAACAACGACCGGAGCGGACGGAGCAGGAGAGACTGGAACTATGATATCCGGACCAGAGAAAATCGAGCTGTTGACAGTGTGTATGAGGAGGCGCATGAGTGCCTGGTTTGTAACATTTGGGTCTGGTTGAAGTTCGGGCTGTATCTGGATGATGAAGGCTGAACTAACAGCCGAGAAAAGACCCGCCTTCGAGGAGAAGTTAGAAGAATTCCCCAGTTAAAAACTAAAATACGTACGAAAATGAGGGAGGTATCGAGGTCAGTACTATATTTTTCCAAGAATTCTTTATCGTGCTCGTCGGCGAGTGGCTTGTATAGATTCCAAAATTCTGTCGTCTTGTCCATAACGGGTGGCTTAGGTCTAAGCCCTTCCACCGCTCTCTGCAACCTTCATAGTTTGTGTCGACAATAAATACATGTCGGTAACTTAACAATGGAACTCACCTGTCAATTTGCTCTTCGTTCTTCCTGGCAAGGTCGGCGAAGCACCCTTGAAGCACACTAATGAGGCTTTGTCGGATCAGAGAAAGATTGAGTGAATGTAGAAATCTCCGCGCACCGCTCGTTCATTGCATCCGTCGAGCCCGAACCACCCTCTGCAGGCGTCTCGGCTTCGGAGACAATCTGAGCAGCACCAAATTCGTTTGCACTGCCATTGGCACCATTCATTGGCCCCGTCTCAGTTGCGATCGCAGGGCCATTCTTTATATCCGGCATGGCTGCGACGCTGTGTTCTCCAGCGAAGGGCTTCATCTTCCGGACATGGAAGAGGGAAGAGAGTGGGCTGCTGTAAACCGGACAAGGTGTTCTCTGTCCCACAAATATCCGACTCACACGGGATGTCGCGCGCTGTTGTTTGCCGAGTATACTATCATTGTCCCCCTTTTGACGGCGGCAGCCTTGATGGCGGTCGATATAATCTTTTTCCCCACGTAAAATTTCTCCGGCACGTAGATATAAGGTCTTTAGCATGCTTCCTACACCCTCAAATACTTTTGTGCTTTTAGATTGCCTCGGTGGAAAGATATTGACGTCCCGAGGGTGGGACACCATGTGGTAGCGAGTTTCGGTTGTATTTGGCAGGGTCACAAAGTGTCACAAAATCAGCCTTTCGATTTATTACGCCGGCTGTAGACCAAGTATGGGTACAAGATTTTGCCAGGGAATGGGCAGGATATGAGCACACCTCATCTATATAAGAAATGAAGACCCCATGTGTGGGCCAGACAAGACAACCAGACAAATAGTGTTGCCGCGAGCTGAGGTCGAGCGAGCTGGAGGTCGCTTAATTTCAAACTCCGCGAGGCTCGAGGCGCCACAAGCTCGCTCGAGTTGGCTCGGAGCTGATGATGTAAGATTTCCATAAACAGAACCTTGCTATCCCACGCCTCTACGAAGTCCTCGCGGACGTCGTCCTCCCTTCTCCGGTGCAAGAAAGAGGGTATGGAATGATGTGATGCATATATGTAAGTTTTCCGGTGGCGATAGACTGAAAGAAAGTGGAAAAATGAGCGAGGGAAGCGAGAAGTAACTCAACATAAAATGATAAAAGTAAAATGTACAAGTTTCATGTCTCGACGCTGCTGTCGCCCCAGCCCTCCCACGAGGACTTGAGAAGATCTACCATTTTCTGTATCTGCCCAGTTGCAAGCAGCTCCTCAAGAACCTCGGGAGCAACGTCTATAACCGACAGTTCCTCCTCTGTCGCAACCCACTCATCCGCGAAGCTGACGCGCCCCTTGCGATAAATAAACTTGAGGATTTGGAGCATCTCCATAACAGTTGGGGATAGATTTCCACGTCGCAGAGCATCTGTCTCCTTGCTAGAAGAAAAAACCATTTAATGAGCCTTTCATAGAAACCAGGCAGCGAAAATTGTTCGCGTTCACCGTAAGGGGAAGCTTTGTTCGAGGTACCCATCTTTTCCCAGCCCTTCAACTGCTGCAAGAGAACCATGTCGCGCCAAATTTTGCCGTGGGTGGTGAGGAGGTGGTGGCGGATTGAAGCTGTCTGCCCGTCTACATTTTTCCATGTCGTCCAGTCATCCCCGCTAATTCATATATCAATGATTGCAACGCTTGAGCCAAAGGAACGAACGTACGTGCAAAGCCGACAAGATAAGAACTTGAAATGCTTCTTCTCGGGCCGTTTCGTGGAAAGGGTCTCTCGCTCGGGGAGAGAGTCCGGTTTTACCTCCGTATTGACACCACGCATGAAATACCACACATCCGAAGCGGCAGCGGTGCTTCTGGCTTTTTTGTCGAGGATGGACCCGAGATTCAAGCCAGGAATATTGGTGAAAGCCGGATGGAAAGCCGTCTCCGATGCGGCGGTGTTAGAATTGCCTGCGTTGGAGGGGCCGACACCAAATACGGCTGGAGCGTCGGGCGCCGGAGCACCGTTGTTAGGTCGCTTTCTGGGGGCAGTGTTGGTCGCCTGCTTGCGTTTTCGTTTTGGGGGAGGGGGTGGCGGAGTCGGTACATTTGTAGTATCGCCGAGAGCCGTACGGAAGGCAGAGGGGGAAGGAGTAGCAGGAGGGCTGGGATTGTAAGAAGCCTGGAAGTTATTCTGGAATGTGAACGGCTGAAGCGGCGGCCACTGCCCGAGCATAGGTGGCGGGCCTAGTGGTGGTTGCCAGGAGCCGTAAGGTGGTGTATGATGCGGGTAATAGCGGGGTGGAAGCGGGGTGTTGGCGAAACAAGTGCAGGCGAGAGGATTCCCGCACTGGCATGACTGCGACGCCATGGTTCAGACGCGGAGGGGTTGGGGGAAATGAGACTGAATTCATGGACTATTTAACATAATGCCCAGATCCACAATGTCGTATGTGCGCTCCATCCCCCTCAATGCACGGCAGGCGCGAAACGCGCCTATGCGCGGAAAAGTGGCGCCAGGCACGGAAAAGTGGGGCGGTGCTCCACCTACGTCAGAAGGAAATGCGGGGATGACGACACCATCCAACAAGCAGCCAGGGAAGGGTGAGGGAGCATCCAGACAGAGGGCGGGAGGCGGGACAGGGGCTTGCAGCGCCAAATGCGCGACGAGCTGCGTTGGGAAGTGAGCCACGTCAAAGCTCGAGGCAGCTTGATCCGAGCTCAGCTCGTGTCACCTCGAGCTCCCGATATGGGCATGCCTTGAGCCGAGCTGATAATCAGCTCGAGCCAGCTCCACCTCGCGGCAACACTACAGACAAACATACATTTGTATTGGCTGTCGGCAATGCAAATGCCGTGATCTGCTCCACTGACGCAATGAAAACTGTCGAGATCCCGATATTTCTGCAGGAGCTCCACTGAACTGCTGTATTGCTATTTATAACTGTTCAGTTCGTGTCCAAACACCTTAGCCGGCAGGCCGAGTAAATCATAGAGGATTTTGGCTGCCGTTAATATAAGCCCGTTTCCCTAATGTTGAAACTTGACTTGCGAACACCAAGTGGAATTTCTATTTATAGCGGTCTTGATCAATGTTAGCAGGCTGCCGCGGGAGGGAAACATGAGGCGACAGTCGCCGTTCGTCGGCATTGACGTCAAATTGATGCGAGCGATCTCGAGACTCGCCGGTATTGGTCAGCAGCTGCATTTTTAGCGTTTATCGCCCGCAGCAAGCCGAGAGGGTACGGTCACCTCCGTCTTAACCCGTACACCTGGTAACTTTTAACCCATAGAGTTTGCTGGAAACGGGGTCGTTTACACAAGAATCCACCAAACTGTCCAATAACTCTCCCATTCCAGAGTGCATATCCCTCGAAAACCACCCTCCATCCCAGCCGATCGCCGGAGGTAGCCTGCCGCAACCTTGGGAGCCGAGGATAAGTCTCACATTGAGCAAGCCAATGCCTGTTCACCAATATTTCGACCAAAATCCCACGAAAGAAGAAGGCTCTATCCTTCCTTCCAAGCGCTGAACCAGTTTGAAGAGAGGACTCGCAAGATTGATTGGGTCCCACCAATGTACATGTGTGTTCAAAGTTCGGCCAGCTCCCAGCAGCGATCAGCATTTGCCGACCACTTTCCTCTGCTCTGTGGAAACCCGCGCTCTGCCATACTTTCGTGGTACCATAGGCTAGGCAGGATCCCAATGCGGTGAGGGATTTTTTGAAGTGAAGATATATGTCTTCCGAACCTTCGGCATTCAAAGAAACTTGCAGCTGAACTCTATCCAGCTAACTTGCCCTGATGTTTGAGTGTCAGTGCGGCATTCAATGTGTTTGCCTCTTGATTTGCCGTTCAACAGCCAGATGCATGCATGGGATCGGATTATCTGCCCATTTTTAAATAATTTTGCACCAATGCTCACTGCCTTCACTCGATGTCGATTGATGTCGGGAGGCAACAGGGAGCCATTGAAACAGCCCTCCAACTATCGGTTGGAGGCTGATGGAAAGAGAATGTTTTCAAATCGTCGATTTCAGTTTCAAATAAGTTCCTAAAGATGCCGGAGATGTTGGTGAGTAATCATTTATGTGCTGATTTGTGGCCGTCGTAGGCTACCACAAAGAGTAACTGGGCCTTGAGGAGCACCTCAACTGTCGTATATGGGTTATTACCATCGAGACAACCATAGACGAAATCAATGCTTTGTACAACTCAACCAATGAATTTAAAACTACATTATCCATTCTGCCGTTGGCTGGAAGTTTCAAGCTATCGGGAACGTATGATGAGGGCTGTGGTCCTGTGGAGTACCTCCGATTGGCAGTTATTGCAAAGGAGAATGCCTAGATCACGAGGAAAGCACTTACCGAGTAAGTTAGTAGTTTCAATTGCAAATGAAATTCAGCATCAAAACTGCAAACTGGGGGTTGACCGACTGCACTCTGTGAAAATTCAACAATGACATGATTTAACCTGATAACTACCCGTAGCGTAGCACGGGTAAACTGCTAGTATCTTTTTACTGGACCAAAATGCGAAGAACTGAGCTTGCCATCACTAGAACTACCACATCGGGGTGCACTCTCAAAGGGCCAATGATAGTACGCCGTGCATGCAGCTTCACTGCTCCCGTTTCTGGTGCACGGGGATTGCGGGCTTAACGCCTCAGAATTTAACTCGGGGTTGGGAATACCTGACTCCGTGTTGCAAATCCATCTTGGGTGGAAAGGAAGGCATATATGTAAGTGCTGAAGTTCCACGAGCAGCCACAGCCCATCAGCCTTTTGACAAATAACTTGTGGCTTGTTTGGCCTTGTGAGCTTGCCGAAGATTGCCGACAAGCTCGCAAGGTCAAAGCGGGAGAAAACACCTCTCGGAAGGGTCAAAACAAGACAGATGAACGTGCCGAAAAATTGAAAGACACCTTCAAAAGTTTCTCACACACCGTGCCATACCCAGAGAGGCTGACTGGCTGAGATACAGTAATTTGCGCCCACTTTATGCCACTAGACAGAATCGAACCAGCCAGCTTGTGAGATTGTCAACATGGTTTGTGACCTTGTCAGCTTGCGCGCCGTTTGGTGGGGCTTGTGGCCTTGTTTGGCCTTGTACAAGCTCACAAGTTATTGTCAAAAGTCTGATGCCCATGGTCGCAGTTGTTGGAATAACGGCATTCCAGATCTGGAGGATATTGATTGGCGCTGAGCTGTCGCGGGACCAAGGTACCCGCCGGAAGCAGCCGAGACACAGTCTCATGGGTCTAGACGCTCTTACTCCACTTTTCGGAATTTGGTCGGAGGACTCTAAAAATGTGTATACCAGGACCGTGGTGACCCTCAGGTTGCCTCCCGGTTACCTGTCACGTGATGATCATGCCCGCCAAAAGGAGCGCTGTATATGGCGTGGTTACCTCGCTGAAGCGTTACTTGTTAAGGACAATTTCCGGATTTGTCCTTCGCAATCGAACACATTGAACACATTGTGAGCCTTGATTGAAGGAGTCCTCGATCGAACATGCACAATTTTTGGTTGAACACTCACCTAAAATGTGTTTAATAGAGCTTCCCAATTGTGGTGTTCAATCAGTGTGTTCATTTGACACTCTAGTCAGTACAGTAAGTGGAGGTGTTCAATTGAAGGATTGAGGAATGCTCAAATGAACATATCACTGTTCAATTGAGATGTTCAAACACACAATTGTGCATGTTCGATGGTGCACTATCAATACAAATGTTGTATTGTGCTCTAAAATATTGCAGGCCAAGTTTAAACACCTCACAATATATGTAGGGACTGATAATCCTGTGAGGAGTCTGATGGGGCCCGCAGAACCCTGTCTAGAAGCACCTACCTTCCGATACACCCCTCATTGGGCTCATTTTAGATTATGATGGCGATGATGATGATGATGATTTCAATATTGTTACTGTAAGTGGCCAGAAAGGCTAAGACAGCTATACAGTAATGGGTATGTAAGGAGGCATAATTTGGGTGCTTTTGGGTAAGTGTTTTGTAAAGTAAGAGGAGAAAGCGATAACGTGCAGGGTAAAATGAGAGACTGCGATGCAGGATGGGAGCAGAACGGTGCATCGGGGGAGTCAGAGTACATGTGGATTGGAGTTTTTGAGGAATTATGAGATTGTAAAGTAAGAGGAAAGAATGAAAGAGGAAAAGATTAAGGAATGAGACCAGAGAATAAAACCGTAACTGTGCAGAAGGGAAGGCTAGAGCGGGGGGCTAGGCCGCTCAAACCTCCCAGTTGCTTCTACAAACTTCCCAACCGGGACGAGGAGCGCCGGGTGGGAAAGGAGGGGGGTGAGGTGCAGAGATCCAAATATTCTGATCGGCTTGCACGCGTCGTGAAGCGGCTGGCGGAACGGCTCCCAGGCGGTGAAACGGTGCAGTGAAGCGCAGCTGTGAAATCTAATGCTAACTGAGTGAGACCTTAGTCTTAACTCAAACCAACACCAAACTCCAAAACTATCAACTCCAACTAAGCTTTATTGTATTTTGTTTGGGAGGTAGGTCAGGCGTATCAACCGTCAATCTCAATAGGTTGGGACAATGTGAATTCTTTGGGTTTTCTGGCTAAGAGAGTTCCGGAGAAAAAACTGGTGTATGACTTTAACTAGCGTAAACACCGGTAGGTATATCTTTGGCGTAGACTGTTTAGGTCTACTGAGCGAACTGGTGAACTCGACCCCAAGTGGTGAAGTGGTGTATGAACGGCGCGACTAGGAATAGTTCTACGTCCGAGCAAAGTGGTGTGTGGCAAAGTGGCATATGGACAGCGCGACTAGGAATAGTTCTGCGACTGAGCAAAGGGGCATATGACCAGGTGGCGTATGAGCAGCGCGACTAGGAATAGTTCTACGACTGGACGAAGTGGCGGAGGCCAAAGACGGAGGGACAACTCAGGCTTATGCCAAGGGAGTGTGTGCGTCGAACGGGATAAGGAACAGAGTCCTTATAAGCTGCTAAGAGCTATGTGCCAAGGAATGGGGGAGTTATTCACTGTCTAACTACTAAAATACATGCGGCTTTTATACTACTAGAGGGATTGATCCCAACTAACTAAGAGAATGATAGGCGACTTTACAAGCGAAGAACTGATGCAAAGCGAGATATATCCTGGCTGTTGGGCAGACCTAGAGGCATCTGCCCGGGTATTATTTTGATGCTGGTGCTGCCAATCACCAGTACTTCCTGTTTAAGCCACCTCTGCTTACATTCTCCTCACGTAGGCTCGGTTAGGAGCGTCCACAGTCCTCCATAGTCTGATCCAGCTGATGGGCTGACTGAGCCCTTTTACTTAGCCGTTGAGCACCAAACACTTGGGCTGTGGGGCCATTGCTGTGCATGGCAGGTACGAGGACTGTTACCTGGTGCCTTGATCCACCCAGAAGCCGGAATTAATTTTGACGTTGTTAATGTAGGGGAAATAAGATGTCAAAAAAAATACAAAGAATGGAGGTAAGCGCTCGAGGCTCGAGGCTCGTGCCTTACCTTGCGGATTCAACCTCTAAATTAATCAGTATCCTAATTGAAGAAGATCAGAGATATTATAGCTACCTGATTCATTGCACAATATACCCTCAGCAAACACAAGTGCCACTGGGATCTGTCCTCTGCACGACTCAAGGAAATTACCGGGGGGGGCTCTCCAAATAATTTTCATCAATACACGCTCAACCAGTTCAAATTCCATCACGAAATCACATCAGTTCATCTGAGCCAATAAGCCTTGAAGTAATGTGGAATTTCCCAAAGTACATGATTCCCCTGAGCAGGAGGACCTCTGTCATTCTGTAGCACTGCATCTCAACAGCTGCATTCTGATGGCGACATTGCGAACGTTTGACCGGATAAATCAGTAAAGATTCTATCCTTCACTGTCATCCCCTCAGCATTTTCGAGATATTTGAGACAGTGGAACTTATTGAAGCAATTGACTACCTCCGACCCAGAGTACCTGCAATGGGAACAGTTCTTGTTCATTAAGAGGAATGGCGGTTACATCATACATGAGTGGCTGTGCCATACCCGTCAAAGCAAAGTATGACTAAGCCTCCTCTCCTTTTGCCAAAACCGCCCACTGGGGACATCTCCAGGCTTCCGCCCACCGCGGGCGATAGTGTCCATGGCAGGGCCACTACCCAGCCTCCGCAAAAGTAACACACCATATGGTCTTTTCGCCGCCAGCGGTCCCTGAATGGTTTTGAAACGAATCAAAACACATCTTAGATGCACTTTCAGGAATGTGTTGTATTCTGCCTGGAAGGCAATGACTTGTCATGCAGATATCAACCTCGCGAAAAAATGCTGTACAACATTTCTCAGTGTGGCGAAGTAATTCAGCGGTCCAGCACTCCAGCGAGAATAAAGCCGATATAGGGGTTCTAATACTGCTGGCTTGGGGAATGAATATAAAAACGAGTGTAAAACCAAGTTTTAGTCCTCGTAATCTATTTGAATCTGTTGGGGGGGTAGGGCCCCCCCCTCAACAGATTATATATAAAGGATTTCTCATCGAATAAACATGTTCGTCCGACCTCCTCGGTTGTGTGTCACAAAGGGTCATGACACTGCCACCAGCTCATTCTGTTCGTCGCCTTTCCTCTTCTATCTGAGCATTCAGCATCTGCCGCACGCTACACAGGCAAGCTTGCCTTGTTTCTAGGCGATGATTTCTATCGTTCGATCCGATCCTTTCCAGTCAGCGGCATAACAACATTGGCCGCACCAAAACTGCGCCGGTCCACGTGAGCTTACCCTTTTGGCGGAGTAGTGTTCTAGAGCGGTGTATCTATTCAGGGCTGCGCGGAACTGGCCCTGTCGTTTCCAACTTACTCTGACAGCTCCCTCGCAACACCACAAGCCTATTGTTTGCCAAAGACAATCAGGTACAAACATGTGTAATTCTGCTGAGTATATTGCAAAGTATATATTATCTTTGCTTGTGGGAACCAGCAACGGATAGAATTTCTGAGTGAACAAGCATGCCGACATCGTTGGCATCCTTCAAATAATCCCCCAGAATATTTTATGCTTATGGAAAGTCACCCACTTTCTGGGTGAGCCAAGGAATATAAAAATGAGTATAAACAAGTTTAATCCTCGTAACTCATAGTTCTCAGAGGAATTGACTCATAATGATCAGGCCCGATTCGGCTCCGTGCCGGTGATGCTGCAAGCTTCCAGCACGGATGTTTCTGGAGGCAGTTGACAGAACGACTTGACTCATGCCGCAGACTTATGCAAACGTCCGGCAAGGAGACCGAAGCCCCAGGGCCTTGATGTGACACTGATGTGACGCTGGTGTGATGGCCATGATCGCCAGGCCGTGCCGCCTTCAAAAGTCATCAGTAACCTTGACTACCTTACATTTTGCCCAACGGCGGTCAGTAAAAAGGTAATGGTCTTCGGAGAAACCTCGGTAAAAGTACAATTTAATTGTTGGCCAATCAGTCACACTTTCTGGGTTGGAGAAGGAATATAAAAACGAGTATAAACAAAGTTTAGTCCTCGTAATTGTACATGTTTGGTTCAAGTTGAGCGCGCCACATTCCCACGTGATTGGTTTAGGGCCGGCTGCTACGCCACTACACCACGACGCCTGAGCGATGAGGCTACGGCAAATGGCGCTGACGCCACAACACCTTTATGAGTTCTTCCGCCAATGAGTCCACCAATAACAATAGCTTTTATCTCGAGTTTTCCTTCCAATGCCCCTTGATTAACCTTACGCCCACGTTGACATCGAGCTTGTTGCATATTAATACAACTTGCTGGACGAGTCCCATGGCTAGCTAGTGTGGATGAGTCCGAGCCGTAATCTTAGGCTCATTTTGAACCCGCCGATACACCCTCAGTCTCCTTGGCTTAGATGCTAGTTTGCAGCGTTAATAATGGTTCTAATGTTCAGCCCCGGGAATAGACTAACACCCTCTAAGTCTCATGTATTCCTTGGTTCTGGGCCTCCGGCGCCAGAACCATTCAAAAGCGATAATTTCAGGCGTGCACGGATGTACGCCCTATCAGCGGGGCAGTCAAGGAGATAGTGGGCTCATGCTTCAAACGACGCACCGCACGATGGACACAACAGAGAGTCCACCAAGTGAGATTTGAAGCGGTGGGCGTTGAGGAACGAGAACCCCGTACGCAGCTGGGATATGGAGGAGGAGGTTTTGCGAGAGAGGGTGGAGGAAGAGTAAAGCGCAATGGGGATAAGTGAAGGGGGCTTGTCGTCAATATAGCGGAGTGCGCGCCCCACTTTCGTTGCCTTCCAGCGTGCGTTCCAATCGCTGAGGATGTAGCGGTGGATATGGCGGTGTATGGAGGTAAGGGAGAGAAAGCCGTCGGGGTCGGGATCCTGTTCCGTCGCGTACTTGGCTGCAACATCTGCAAGTTCGTTCCCTGTCGTGCCGACGTGCGTGGGAGTCCACAAATTCAGGATGGTGAGGTGGGGGCGCAGGACAAGGGCCTCGCGAACTAGCTTGTTGTAGCAAATGGCGCGGTGTTGTCCTGAACGCGGCTTGGTCGATAGAATCCCGCGGAGGGCGGCCTGGGAGTCCGCAACGCAGAGGATTCAATGGCAGTCGTCCTTCAGCGCCTTCGTGGTCGCGCAAACCAAGCCCTCCATCTCGCTGTCGCACACCTGACCGTCGCCCAACGGCACACATACTCTCTCCATCTCCTCCCCGTCCTCCACCCGTACCGCCGCTCCGCCCGCCCTTCCCTCCAACAAGGACCCGTCCGTAAATCATGTCGAGCAACGGCGACACTCGTCGGCAAGTGCAGCCTCCAGCGCGGCCAAGGTGTTCTCCTTGGGGAGGATAATCGTGGTGATCGGAAGTGGGGTCGCCCACGGCGGCGCATAGACTGGGAATATCGGCTCAAGACTCAGGGACGAGTCAAAGTCGACGGAGCCCATGGCGCCCGGCGTTCGCAGGACTCCACGCCGCCTTATCTGTTGGCCACGCGCCGGTACTGAGTCGGGCCAGTTGGTGCCGGGAATTCGTTCGATGAGGTGTAGAATGGAGGCATTCTTTGCTGACTTGGGGGCAGAGGCGATGGCGTCATGGAGGAGTGGGCAAATGCAGTGGGAAGGGGGAAGAGTGAGGTAGTACGCCACCATGTCCATGGTGTTGCGCTCGATGCATAGTTGTGTCGGTAGGAGAGCTGCTTCCTTCTCGAGAGCCGCCAGCGCCACCATGCGGAACGCACCGGTAATACAGCGTGCAACGGACTTTTTGGCGCGATCCAGAGGTTTGAAAGCATCTGTAGGCAGCGGGAGGAAGGAGGCGACGCCGTAGTCATGGTAGAACGGTAGTGCGGATAAGGTCACGAATGAGGAGCGGTCGCATGCCCCAGGTGTTGTGCATAACGGCCATCGATGCGTTCAGAAGTCGCATTGTGGACGTCGAGCGCGCAGCAATGTGCTTCGTGCCCCCGAGACTCTTGTCCAGCCAGAGCCCAATCCACTTAACAGCGTTGGAGGGCTTGATGATCTTGCCTCCGAAGCGCACCAACACCTCCGAGAGGTCAGCGCACCCCGCCGTAACATGGAGGAGCTCCGTCTTCTCGCTCTCAAAACATGCCTTGTCCTCCCCTTCCCACTCCTTCGCCACCCTCCCCGCCTCCTCTAATCTGCGCACGTTCTCCAGCGGGCAACTGCATTCAGCAATGAAATTAAACACACTGAATGGTCTTTAACATTCTGTGGGAAGTATTTATTTGATTGAGAGAAGAATCCGCCCAGAAAACGACCGGCCGGCAATCACCCCATCAGTTTTCCCTCGCAGGATGGGTTTGCCACCGGCCTCGTGGATTTGCCTACGATGCAGTAGCCCTTCTAATCAATCTAATTTGCTTGTAAACCTTGTTGGTGGCGCTTTAATGACACTGTCTGAATTCTGACTTTCGTTAACTGCACTGGATGATTAACCCCATGTTAGGGTTAGGGTCAGCTCACCGATGAATATCACGGAAGTTCAGAACAAAGAAATATATTTTCGACAGAGCTGAATATGTTTTCAGGTCCCTCACATTTCTAAAAGTTTGTGTTTCAGATCCGAGAATATCATGGTCCTGGTGAATGTTTTCTTCAAAAGTTCAAGAGTAATGTACAGCAGTGAGAAGGCTATGTGAATATATATATTTTGGTCAAAAGTGAGGAAAATAACACGGAAACACGTGTATATGTCACGGATTATTAAAAGTGCTAAACGACCGCCATAGGACAGCTCTACAGTTGCGGCGGCATCATTTGCATTTCCTTTTAAGGCAAATACCATCAATATTCACTTTGGTGCCATCCATGCGAGGTCTATGGTCAGGGAAAATTGATATATGGATGCTACATGGGAATAAATTGAATGTCTGACAGTTTCTTCCAGCTGAAAAAAAGTTGTTTCCCTTCATTGAGCAAAGTTGGCAAGGGAATGTTTGGCAGAATATTGGAACAGAATCCTAGAAAATAATGATTGTGAGGGATTATTAAGCACTCTACAGCACTAATGACTCTTTTTGTTTGCTTACCTTGGCTGTAGAGCTCGCAGGCAGTGGAAAAGAGCGAGAATTGATGGTATTTTCCTAAAAAGGAAATGCAAATGATGCCGCCGCAACTGTAGCTATGATTTTCCTACAGAAAATGTGCAATATCTAGGGAATAAGCTGGACAAAATATGAGGCCCCAGTCCACAGTGACTAACAATGCATTGAGAAGTATTTGTAAACTCTCTAATACAAAAGAACCCACCTGAGAGGCCCATTAGTCATGGCGTCGGTGCTCGCTTAGGTGCTCCATCATAACGCGATGTGCAAGCTCGAGGAGCTGTCTACTTATGCTGCAAACGTAAACCGTGGCGTCTGCTGTTTCCTGAGCTTTACGTTGTGATTCGTACCGGCAGCTGTTGGAATTCCGAGTTCTTCGCTCGCTATCTCCGAGACTCCGACGCCGCAGCCTAGCACGACAAGGCAACAAATTATCTGCTATGTTGAGTTCCTGCGTTTATCATGTTCAACTTTGATTTTGTCCCTTGTGCCTTACTTACACTCCAGTTGTTCTAATTCTTTCTCTTATTAGTTATATTGGTTCCTGACGAGTTTTGTATATTACCTAGCAGTTCTCGAATGAATCCCCTGCACGTTTGCGAGGGTCTTCTGCTATTTCCGATTAAAGGCCATGGCTACCTGTATTTAACAGCAGCTGGACTCTCCGCACCATGTACATCTTGTCTGGGACTTCGACGCATTCTGCTAGTACAGTACGCCCATTGGACACCTTTATGGATGATTGGATCTGAAGGACCTCTTGTGGATCATCGGTAGTTCAGGTCCCGATCTCTTCTTTGCAACTGGCAAGCTCTCAACTGCGACGTCGTAATCTCGATCTGACTCACCCGAGTCACTCTGTACATGGCCCCCTTGGCAAGCTCTCAATAAAATTCGACACATAAATCATGAAGAGGGCTCTTTCTGGAGCGTTGGCTAGCTGTTCATTCGCAACTGTAATTATGATCCTCATTGTACACATTATTTGATTCGACTACTGTACAAGCGGGGCTTCGGAGCTCATCCCCTCCAGAGCGTCGATCGACGCATTAATCTCGTTATGGATAGCTGCCAGTTCCAGGTCCATCAAATCCGCACGACTTTCATTACAAGGAATATGCATGGCGATCCGTTCCACGATGGTGGCAGCCGCAGTCAGCGCTTCTTCACAGTCCCTTTCCTCTAACAGCTGGCTCGGATTAATCTCCCCTCTGGTTTTCTGGGCGGCCTGAATGAGACCATCTCTGAGTCGGGCTGAGAGATCTGACGGACGTGAAACAACCATTCCAGACCAGTAGTAGTTATCGCGCAGGGCTGCCAATGCGGTACACTTGGCCAGTCGACAGAAATCTGACGAGTCCCGTGGGTGGATGAGGTCGAATTCATCCCAAGCCTTTATCAACGCTCGGAACATCGAAGTAATCGCGTGTTCTGAGCCACAAGGCTGATCTACTTTGTCGTCGCCAGGTTGTAACCAGACCCGGACTAGAACGGTATTGAAAATATCTGTTGAGGTCCATTCGTCCTGCAAGAATACTGTGATCCAACCGGCGAGGTCATCGCGAACAATTGGCTCCCACTGGGGTGTGTTTGCAAGGGTTTCACCCAGTTCAAAGTACGCTACACGTGACCAAGTCGCCAACTCTCGAGTGGCGATGCGTCCCAGAAGCTGCCACACAGAGCATTGTTGCATCATGATCTGCAGCTCGGCATCCTGAAACCAGGCCGGGGCATTGCATAACAGGTCGAAAGCAGTTTCTGCAATATTCCCAGGTTGGCTCAATGCCCACAGGATGACTCGAAGGGTTGCTTTCGGCGGGGCGACAGTTAGAGCCCTAGGATCGACCATCGAGCGCGGAAGTCCCGTAATCCCAGTCGTTTGGATTGACCCGGATTTGCTCGACGTGATTCAAGGCCGCTTGCACCAATTCCGCGTGGTTAGCTTCGGGTTGGAATCTGTCACTGAGAACTGCCCATATCCCGAAAGCCCTTCTGGCTAGCATAACCGCCGATGACACTACGTCAAGCCATGCATCGGAGCGGGGAATGACACTGCAAAATCTGTACACTTGTTTCATGCGCTCGGCTGTCGAGCTTATGTACCTTTCGTTGTTTTCAACTCTGTCCACCAATTGAGCGGTGAGCCGCAGGATTTTCCCTGCGAGATTGGTACTGAGGGAATTCTTTACAAGCTCTGAGGTCAGATTCCGGAAGAGGTCGGCGATGAGCAGCGGTTGAAAATTCCTGGCAGATTTGAGATTAAGAAGAATTTAGAACTAAGCTTCCTCACGTTTTGTCCACCCAGGTCATATTTTCCCTACTGCCCGTGAGGAAGCAATTGACGCAGAATAAATAATCGGCAAAACTCGCTGCAGTCAAGCGGGGAATTCTGCCGCGCTGGAACTGGTGAATGAAACTCGCTAGCTGCTCTCCCCCAAGATACACCGATGGAATAACATGGAGGGCCCATTCAACCGCCACAGTGGAGTCCATGTTGTCGCCCAGCATCAAATGGGGTTCGCCTTGGAGGACTTTAATCACATTATCTAGTTCATACGTATCCGCATCGCGTGCCCACCAGCGGAAATCGAACTCTCCGGCGGATTTGTCAGGATGAGTAATCCGAATTGCGCAATATGCGCGCCCGTATTGCGTTGCCCTGTCGGGCATCCGGACCCTGCCTACGGTTGCCACATTGCGATCCACGGTGCAATCGAAGCAGCTGAGAAAACTCTCGCGCAACCGAGTAAGTGGCCCTGAGAGGTCGGCGTCTCGCGGCCATTGTATCTCGGTAGCCTGTTCTGCCATCCTCGCGATTATTCCTGGATCCGTCGAAGTTTCTAGTACCCATGCAACTGCCAATGCCTGGGGGGACGGCGGAGGGAAAGGTTCAGCAGAGAATGCTGTGTCATTGGTGTGCGATGTGAAATAAGGTAGAATGTGAGCCCTAGTTCGGACGTAGCCAGCTGACCACACCGACCAAAGCCTGGTTGAAGCTTGGACTATCGGCGTAAGAAATGGAGCCAGCGGGGTTTGAAAGGGAGAGTCGCGGTCCAAAGCAGCTGATACGAGCATAAAGGTATACAGTGCAACACCGCAAGAGCCCAAGGAAATGACGATAATCGCGAGGGAAGGGTGGATTTTCCAGAGGTACAGAGAGAGAGCTGCCGCAAAGAGAAGCAACGAGAGCTGTAAGAGGAGTGGGAACGTCTGGAGTACGGTGTCGAATTTCCATCGGCGGATTCCGTCGAATTTGCGCTGGCGCTCAAGTCCGCGCGCTTCAATTGTTCCTCTCTTGCCCGCTGCTGAGTAGTGCATCAGCCATTGCTTCCCCAGGACGGCTAGCAGTGCGGTGAGTAGAGTACACGAAAGGCTGGCATAAAGGAGGCCCTGCGCCACAATGACTACAGTGGTCGGAGCGGGAGAGATTGGAATGATGATATCCGAGCCAGAGAAAATCGAGCTGTTGATGGTGTGTATGAGGAGACGCATCAGAGCCTGGTTCATATTGTTTGGGTCTGGTTGAAGCTCGGGCTGTATCTCGATGATGAAGGCCGAACTAACGGCCGAGAAAAGACCAGCCTTGGAGGAGAAATCAGAAGGAATCTCCAGTTAAAAACCAAAATACGCACAAAAATGAGGGAGGTATCAAGATCAGTACTGTATTTCTCCAAGAATTCTTTATCGTGCTCGTCGGCGAGGGGCTTGTACAGATTCCAAAATTCTGCCTGCTTATCCATGACAGGTGGTTTAGGTCTAAGCCCTTCCACCGCTCTCTGTAACCTTCATAATTTGTGTCGACAATAAATACAATAACTTGCCAATGGAACTCACTTGTCAATTTGCTCTTCGTTCTTCCTGGCAAGGTCGGCGAAGCACCCCTGCAGCACACTAACTAATCTAATTTCGATTTTGGGTCAGAATAGCACTAAACTTGCAGAATCTGCGCGCACCTCTCGTTCATTGCATTCGTCGAGCCCGAACCACCCTCAGCAGGCGTCTCAGCTTCGGAGACAATCTGAGCAGCACCAGATTCGTTTGCACTGCCATTGGCACCATCCATTGACCCCGTCTCAGTAGCGATCACAGGGTTATTCTTTACATCTGGCATGGCTGCGATGCTGTGCTCTCCAGCGGGGGACTTCATCCTGCGGACATGGAAGAGGGAAGAGAGTGGGCTGCCGTAGACCGCCGAACAAGGCGCTCATTGTTCTACAAATAACCGACTCACACGGGATGTCGCGCGCTGTTGTTTGCCGAGTATATGCCGTGGATGTAGTGATGTCGCGGGCCCGGCTCGGCCTGAATGCCCGGGCTTGGGCTCGGCTTGGGCGGGCTCGGGCTTCAAATTCTCCAGGCCCGAGCCCAAGCCCTGGGTGCCGGGCCTGAAGCCCTGAGCCCGGGCTTGGGCCCAGGCTTTCTCATAGCCAAAGATAAAAAACAGTATGCTAGGGTACATGTATATTATGTGGGAATAGAAGGTACCAAATGTCCCCGCGACTAAGCTGGGGGGTTTTTTCGGCTGTTCTGAACATTGAACACCGCTGCAATTCGGTGGGTCAACAGATTACCGGCACTGATTTGTACCATTCGCCAGTTTAGACGGTGACGATCAGCCGAACGACAGGTTCGCGCCATAAAGTTCGGCATTTGACGGCACCGAAGCCTCCTAAGCCAAAATGCCGTGACCGCTTCGCGCAATCGGCACGCTCTTGGCCATATATATCCAGGCCCGGGCTTGCGAAGCCTGGCGGGCCTGGCATTTCTCAAGCCCGAGCCCTGAGCCCGCCCAAGCCTTGTGTCGGGCTCGGCTCGGCTTGACCAAGCCAGGGCCCGGCCCGGCTCGGCCTGAGGGTCTGGGCCGGGCCCGCAACATCACTACGTGGATGAAGCTTCACTGCTCCCGTTTCTGGTGCACGGGGATTGCGGGCTTAACGCCTCAGAATTTAACTCGGGGCTGGGAATACCTGACTCCGCGTTGCGAATCCATTTTGGGTGGAAAGGAAGGCATATGTAAGTGCTGGAGTTCCACGAGCAGTCGCAGTTGTTGGAATAACGGCATTCCAAATCTGGAGGATATTGATTGGCGCTGAGCTGTCGCGGGACCAAGGTACCGCCGGAAGAAGCCGAGACACAGTCTCATAGGGCACGGTGGGTCTGGACGCTCTCAGGCTTATTTCACTTTTCGGAATTTGGTCGGAGAACTCTAAAAATGTGTTGACAAGGGTTTTAAAAGACCCCGATTTTTTTTTACCCGGTTGAACGTGGGGGAGGTCGGTGAGCGTTCGACCATGATTTTCTGCGCCAACAAACAGCGTGCATCACCGCCTGATAGGTGTTAGATCAAGGCTAAAATGTGAGCTTTTGCGACCATTTCCGTGCTTACAGAACTCGGCTAATAGGGTAGGAAGGGTCTGGACGGCCTTAATTCACTTTTCCGACGTCGTGTAGCAAATTTTGGTACTGGGTACCCCTTGCGCAGGACATAATCCCTGTCGATGAGTGTATGGAGTGCTTTCATTAAGGGATTCACAAGGGATTCAGGAAAGGATTATGGCCTTAATCTCTTCCATAATCCCATAATCCTTGCCATAATCCAACCAGAATCCCAGCCTACTCTGACCGCCCCATGATCATTTTGGATTATCCTGAGATTATGTCATGATTATGGCCACGACCATAATTCTTGAACCCATAATCCTTTTAATCATCGAGAATCGTCGAATCACCACCGGAGGCGATTCGGTGATTCTGAGGGATTATGGATTTTAAGGGAATTGTCCCACGCTCGAATAAACCGAGAATCTTTCCATAATCACGATGCATAATCCCTCCAGAATCCTCTATTCTGAGTGCCCCTAATGACTTTCGCGATTCTAGAACTTGTCTAGAACCGACGAAATATGGGGGCAGGTTTGATGGCGGGATAAAAGGTGAAGGAGATCGCATTTCACGAAGCGGCGGGAGAATCAATCGACAGGCCCCGTGAAGCTCCTGCCAAGGGTTGCCTCAAAAATTTCCCGAATCCGGCCTCAAAAAGCCACTTTTTTGGTGTCATTCTGGTCTGAAAAAGCCACTTTTTGGACAGGGGTGGTCACGTGAGCCCCCCTATTTTCACCCAAATAATCAGATTTTTCTCCCTGTGCACCGCGCGCCAAAGAATACATTGTTTTACATCCTAGCACTCCTAGGCACCTTCAATGTTACCTTTTTTACATCAGCAGGCGTTCCAAGCCGCTCGGACGTGCCGATTGATTGGATCAAATCGCTACGATTTCACCAGAATTTGTCCTCAAAAAGCCACTTTCTGGACAGGGCAGGTCAAATTTCGGCCTCGAAAAGCCACTTTTGGGACGACAAAATCGCAAATTTTCGGCCTCAAAAAGCCACTTTTCGGGGCAACCCTTGGCGGGAGCTTCACGGGGCCTCAATCGACTTACTTAGGTAGATGCTCCGAATATCTGCTTGGTTGAGCTCGACGTTAAGCAATGCGCAGATGGGTCGCCGACATCTCAGAATTCCTCCAAACGATATCTTCTTCAAAGAGGATCCAGTCCCCTTGAAGTACGAATGGAAAATGCGACATGAGAAGGTTACCTTCTCGGATAAATTTAGGGCTGAGACACATTGAATCAGGATAATTAAAGTCAGAGATATTACTCACGTTCCTTTGGGGCCTCCCAAAAGACATGCAGCCAAGTCACAGAGGGTTTCGTCGAGGCAAGCACGCTGAAAAAGTCATCTTACAATTGGAACTACTCGCAGCACGGATTTATCAAGTGGCGGTATTATACTGATTCGGTGTCTGGAAAACCTTGTCCGGAGATTTATTTCTAGTCGTTGAGTTGATTGAGACGGGCAGAGTTGACAAGTCGCACTGGGAGAAGAAGCGAGAGGTTAATTTACGGCGTCCGCCAGTTTCTGCATGGTCGACCAAATATGATTCGCATTTTCCAGTCGATCCGTTGCGAGGGTACAACTGCTGGCTAAAACGGTGGGTGTCGGTGGTAGCGAATTGCTGCATGTCAGTGGCGCGAACCAGGGTAGTGGTGGATCACGTGGACTCCCAACCGCTCAACTCTTGCCTTCTCCTTTGAGGCCCAAATGAGCCACCGCGCTTGTATGGCCCCTCCAAATCCTCATGGTCCCTTGACGGTGGCTAGGCGTGTCAGATCTGCGCATCCCGCGCGCATCGCCCCTCCTCACCGCCGTGCAGGGCTGGCGACTTACCCCCGATGAGTCGTCAGATACCTTTGACTTTCCGCGCCCGCTGTGCGAGGAGGAGTCCAGCGCCAGCGGCAGTGGGAGTGGGAGCGAGTCGGGCAGCTTCACGAGCCCCGCGACGACGTCCTCGCCAAGCCCGACGATTGCAGCGCACTCAGTGCCGAGCCTCACGCGCTGCAAGAGCATCAAGCTGCTGACGATCACGAAGCGCAGTCTCTCGCCAGCCCCACCGCCGGTACCTTCGTCTGCACCGGAGCAAGTTGACGAACTTTGAGAGGACGCCGACGACTTCTACGTCGCGCACGCAAGCACATTCATCACCCTCGCAGCTCCCCTCCCGCCATCCATCCTTGCCTCCTCCTCTTCGACCCATGCATCTGCGTCCCGCTCGCGCCGCGAGTCCATTGTCCTCCCCGGCTCAGCACCAACGCCGCACCGTGCCCCGTGCACCTCAGCCGCGCGATGTCCATCCCCGCGCGGCCGCGGCCATCGCCGCCCATCCACACCGGCGCGTAGAGCGGCGACTGCACCCTCCTCGCGGCTTCCCTTTCGCCGTTGCTCTCGCCTGAGCCCTTCTCCGCGCGTCCTTCCCCTTCGCGTGCGTCCCTTCCTTCTCCCCCTTCAGATCCCTGGCTAATTATTCCTTCCTTTAGTGTCCCCCTCGCCGTCCTCGAGCTCGAGTTCAAGCGCCCATCGCCTCGCGGCCCTCCTCTCCCCGCCCCCGCGCCAGTTCACAGCAGAGCCACACGGCGTGCTCTCCGACGAACGACGAGTGGGACGAGCGCGACTACGAGCATGCATCCAACGACATCCCGCTCTCGCCGCTCGTCGCGCCAGCTCCAGCCTCCCCCCCCTCCTCTCCTTCACCAATCGAGGTCGGGGAATGTTCCCCGATTGAATACGCCGCCACCGCCGCTGATGAAAACGAGCAATCGGACGAAGATGGGGCGCAGGCGGGGTACGCGGACTTCCCCTCGACGCCCCCCGAGCACGAGCAGGAACTGCGCGCGCTCCACTCGCGCTGGTCTTCCTCCACGCTTTCCTCCGTGCACTCCACGTCCGTGCACGCACATGCGCCCCGCTCGCCGCGGACGTTCGCGTTCGCGCGGCGATACTTCCCCTCCGCTTCGCCCGCGAAGGCCGCCGCGAAGCCTGCTGCGTATCCCTCGCGTGTGAGGAAGAAGGCGGCGGGGAAGAAGGCGGTGGGGAAAGGGAAGGGGAAGCGCCTGACGGCGGCGGACGTGCGCGTCCTAGGCCTCGGCTCCGCGACTCCCTTCACCTCCAGCTCCAGCTCCAGCTCGCCTGCATCTACTTCCACCCCCAGCTCGTCTGCGTCCGTCCACCTCCCCCTCCAAACGCCCGCGATAGCCCCGTTCGCCCCGTACCCCCACCCCTACTCCGTACCCCCACCCCTACTCCCTTCCCCCTTCCCCTCCACAGCGTTCCACGCCGCCTACACGACGCAGCGCTCCCCGCGCCGGCGCGCATTCACGGCCTCCGCTTCCTCGCGCTCTTCATCGTCTGTGCGGCATTCCGGGCTGTCGGAGAGCGGGCAGTCGGAGTGCAGTGCCAGCGCGGGAGGCGAGGGTGGGTTGAGGAGGAAGCCGATTCCGGTGGGGTTGTTCTTAAGATGAGGATCTCCCTCGTTTTAGATTCGGCGTGGTTTTTATTCGGTCTACACACAATCTTTTTCGATGCATATTTGTTTTTCGTCACTCATTTTGTATCATACACATTACCATACATAATGTAATAGAGATGAGAGTCTAGGCCCGCGCTCGTTGTAGTTGTAATTGATGACTATTTGAGTGCTGGAGTGAAATGAGAGGCAGAGGCGGGCAGGCGGGAGAGACGGGAGGCTGTGCTGATGGGATCACGGGCTCTTGATGGGTTGATGGGCCCTTACTTACTCGTCGACCTCGACAATCGAGAATCTCTATGCTAGTTTCAGCCTCCCTCCGCTAATACACCTTGGCGCTTATATGCTGCTTCCTGGGCTTTAAGTTGTGACTCGCACAACGCTCGAATCTCGATTCTGCGCATCTTGTCTGAGACTTCAAACGATTTGCTACGCCCATTCTACGCCTCTTTGGATGTGAAGGAATTTCCTGTGCAGCTTGATCCTCGCCAAATTCCTGTTCAGATCATGATGTCTTCTTTGCGACTAGCTATCTCTCTAGTTCAACGTCGAGTCGGAATCTCGAGCTGAATCACGTCTGCGGTGCTTTCCTCGCGGTTGTGGATTCTGGATCAATCTCAGACTAGGCATGATCACCTGCAATGCCAGTCATTGCCCGCGGAGCGCGTGGAATGTAGGCGCCCCTGTAATTCGCAGCCTTTCTCAAAGTTGTCCCTTCCTGCGAACGGAGACACTTCGGAGTCTCATATTTTCCCTGTGGTCCTACAATTCAAACATAAAAAAAGCATGGCACGAAACACGGATCCTAATTGGGCGATGATATTCTGGTGAACCTTTGACTCGCCGCGCCCTGTAATCCTTACTCTCGTTGACGCGTTATTTGATTATCGACTACAGCGAGGTTTCAGAAAATCTCCTCTCCAAAGCGTCGATCGACGCGTTAATCTGGTCCTTGATAGCTACCAACTCCTTGTCCGTTAAATCCGCACCACTGTCATTGCCAAGAATGCGTGTCCCAATCTGTTGCAGGATCGCGGCAGCCTCAGTTAACGCTTCGTCGTGGTCCCTTTCCTCTAATGGTTGGCTTGAATTAATATTAATATCCCTCCTGATTTTCTGAGCGGCTTGGAAAAGACAATCTCTGAGCTGGACGGAGAGAGAGGCTTTGTCCTCTGGCGGAATTGAATAACCGTTAGAATATTTATTGCGGAAGGCTGCCAATGCAGTGCACTTGGCCAGTCGACAAAATTCCGGCGCGTCCCGTGGGTGGATGAGGTCGAATTCATTCCAAGCTTTTTCCAACGCTCGGAACATGAAAGCGATTGATTTTTCTGAGGGCCGAATCCAAAGTACGTTGGGGTCTGGCTTCAACCAGACTCGGATCAGGACGGATGTAAAAATATCCTTTAAGCCGCGTTCGTCCTGCTGCAGCAAGGATGCTGTGATCCAACCGGCCAGATCGTCGCGAACGATCGGCTTCCACTGGGCTGTTGTCGCAAGCGTGTCGCCCAGTTCAAAGTACGCGAACCGCAATTTCACCGATTCTCTAGAGGCGACGCGTCCCAGAAGCTGCCACACAGAGGATTGTTGCATCATGGCCTGTAGCTCGGCATCCTGGAACCAGGCCGGAGCGCTGCATAAAAGGTCGAAAGCGCTTCTGCAATACTTCCAGGAGTGGTCAATGCCCACAGGATGACTCGAAGGGTTGTCTCCGGCGGGGCGACAGTGCGTGCCCTAGGATCGACCCTCAAGGCTTGTAAAAGAGCATCGAGTGCGGAAGTCCTTTAATCCCAGTCGTCTGGATTGACCCGGAGTTGCTCGACGTGATTCAAAGCCGCGTGCACCCATTCCGCGTGATTAGCTTCGGGTTGGAACTCATCGAAGCCGAAAGCGTGCGCGGAAAGCCATCGTCCCCGTATGCCAGAATCCCTTCTGGCTAGTATAACTGCCGATGACACTACGTCAAGCCATCCAGCTGAGCGGGGAATAGCACTGCAAAATCTGTATACTTGTTTTATGCGCTCTCGTGTCGAGCTCATGTCGTGGTATTGTTCTTCGTTTTCAAGCTTATCCGCCAATTGAGCGGTGAGCCGAAGGATTTCCCCTGCAAAGACATTGCTGATGGTCTGTTGCATCAGTCTTGAGGTAAGATTCCGGAAGAGGTCGGAGATGAAGAGCGTTTGGAAATTCCTGGCAGATGTAAGAAAAGCTATGAGGATCTTCAACTGAAATTGCTCACGTCTTTTCCATCTAGCCCATATTTTCCCTGCCACCCGTGAGGAAGCAATTGACGCAGACTAAATAATCAGCAAAAGCCGCCGGAGTTAAGTTGGGAATTCGCCCGGGCGGGAATTGGTGAATGAAGTCTGCAAACTCCCATTGACCCAAATTGATGAATGGAATAACATGGAATGCCCATTCGACTGCTACGGGAGCTTTCAGGTTTAGGTCCAGCATCGAACGGGGATAGCCTTGAAGGATCCAGATTACATTGTCAAGTTCACCCGAAAAGCGAGGGGCTCCCCAAAGGATATTCAACTCTGGGACAGATTTTGAAGCATGAGCCACTCGAATTGTGCAATATGCGCGCCCGCATTGCATTGCCCTATCGGCCATTCCTTCGCGGACCTCGCGTAGATGCACCCCCTCGCGATCCGCTGTGTAATCGAAGCAACTCGGAAAACTCTCGCGCAACCGAGTAAGTGGCCCTGAGAGGTCGGCGTCTCGCGGCCATTGTATCTTGGTAGCCTGTTCTGCCATCCTCGTGATTATTCCTGGATCCGTTGAGGTTTCTAGTACCCATCCAACTGCCGGTGCCTCGGGGGACGGCGGAGGGAAAGATTCAGCAGAGAATGCTGTGTAATTGGTGTGCGTTGTGAAATAAGGTGAGCCCTAGTTCGGACATAACCAGCTGACCGAGCCAGCGGGGTTTGAAAGGGAGAGTCGCGGTCTAAAGCGGCTGATATGAGCATAAAGGTATACAGTGCGACACCGCAAGAGCCCAAGGAAATGACGATAATTGCAAGGGAAGGGTGGATTGTCCAGAGGTAAAGAGAAAGAGCTGCGGCAAAAAGAAGCAGCGAGAGCTGTAAGAGGAGCGGGAACGTCTGCAATACGGTGTCGAATTTCCATCGGCGGATTCCGTCAATTTTGCGCTGGCGCTCAAGTCCGCGTGCTTCAATGGTTCCTCTCTCTCCTGCTGCTTAGTACATCAGCCATTGCTTCCCCAGTACAGCTAGAAGTGCCGCAAGCAGAGTGCACGAAAGGCTGGCATAAAGCAGGCTCTGTGTCACCACGACTAGAGTGGACGGAGCGGGAGAGACGGGCATGATGATATCCGAGCCAGAGAACACTGAACTGTTGACCGTGTGTATGAGGAGGCGCATGAGTGCTTGGTTCATATCATTTGGGTCTGGTTGAAGCTCTGGTTGTATCTGGATGATGAAGGCCGAGCTAACGGCCGAGAAAAGACCAGCCTTTCGGGAAAAATAAGGATGAGTGAAATAAGGACGAAACCAAAAAATAAACACACTGAAATGAGGGAGGTATCGAGATCTGTATTGTATTTCTCCAAGAACTCTTTATCGTGCTCGTCAACGAGCATCTTGTGCAGGTTCCAAAAATTTGTCTTCTTAGCAGCGGCAGGCGGTTTGGGGCTAACTCCCTCGACCACTGCCTGCAATCTATATTTCTTTTATTAGTACAAAGCCCGCCGAGTCGTCACACGCCCCACTTGTCCATTTGCTCTTTGTTATTCTTGGTGAGGTCGGCAAAGCACGCTTGCAGTGCATTGATCAATCTGGTTCAATCGCGTGTTAGAGATAATCAACTATGTAGCAGTGCCTCCGCGCACCTCTCGTTACCTCCATCCATCGAGCCCGTGTCATCCTTAGCTGGCGTCGCAGCCTTTGTGGCCACCCGAGCGTCGCTCGTTCCGTTAGACCTGTCATCTATTGGCCCCTCAGTTGTGGCCGCGGCGTCGTTCTTCAAATTCGACATGACTGCGACCCTGTACTCTCCAGCGGGGGGATCCATTTTGCTGGGGTCGCAGGGAGAGGGAGAGTGTGGCCGAGGAGTTTGCCAACCGATTGGATGGCGTGCTGCTGTAGAACAAATGAATATGCTCATTGTTCAACAGATAACACACAGAATGCCGAACCCTAATCAAGCGGTCACATGGACGTGTGCACGCGGAGCTTTGTGGTCGTCTCCCTGTTCTCTCCGCGGAGCTCGTGGGTGAGGTGCAAAGTCCGGGGCGGATATGCCTGTTTGGAAAGAAGGTTCTATGGCGCAGAGATTAGGTTCCGTCCCGGGCGCACACACGGTAGAATTTATACCCCCTTGATTCGGAAGTCGGGTGAAAGCGGTGGCACAAAGTAAAAAAGTCCTGCGAGGCCGGAATCGTAAGTAGTGGCAGCAAAGACGGTAAGTGAAGGAAATAATTTGTCCCGCATGGAACTTGGTACTTGATAAATACCTCAGAACCTTTATTTTGAGGGGGAGCTGAAGTTCTACGGTCCGTAGGCGGATGTGTTGGAATAACGGTTCTATCTGATATCAGATTTCCTGGATGGAATGGACGGACGAAGGCACGCTTCGGCGTCAATCTGTCGCGGGGACCCACAACGCATGCACCCAGTCCCCGCCGATGTATGGTGGATTCCATTGAGCTCCACGAGTCAAGAACTGACGAGCCAGGTGATCGCGGGCTCCGTTGAGAGAGATCTCATTACAAGACAGTGAAGCAGAACAGGGAATTGTGTTCGCGACGACGGAAATTCTTCGCATCAAAGAGAGCGAATCAAATCGGATAGATTGACACTCTGAGTATATCTAAGATATCTCCTTCAGAGAGAACCTAGTCCCCGACGAGGGTATCTCGTACTATTTCAGGCTATTCAGGTACCAAGCCTTCCCCACCGCGATGAGTTCGTGCATCGCGCGTGTGGTCACCACTGCCGTGGCCGATGGCTTTTTCGGACCGAAACATAACGTCCAAACATGTCTTCCTGTTTGGAAAGATTTTCCCAACCATAGCAAAAATCAAACCCAAAAGATTGCGTCTCACGCGGATGTTCTGGTCCTGCAAAACATGATACACTTTCGACTACGAAACATCCATCCAAAAATGCTGATTTTTTTCATCCCTTTCGCGAAGCGGAACAGACTCCTTTTTGAGGTCGAAACAGAGGAAGAACAAAGGAAGCTCCTTTGTTCCTTCTCTTTGTGGGTCCCAAACAGAGTTCTTTTCTGGTATAGAAAACTTTACAAAGATACTCAATTTTCGCGGAAGCTTTTGAAGGCCAAACAGACGGCTTTTTCAGCGTACGTTTGGTAGATGAAAATGCACCAAAAAGACATGGTTTTTGTGTCTATGTTCCGAAGGCCAGTGAAAATATACTCGAAAAGCAAGACATGTTTGGACGTGATTTTCAGGTCCCAAAAATCCATCGGCCACGGCAGTGCACGTCGAAGGGTTGCGCCGTCGGGGCGTGGATCGGCAGCACCTCGAGTGCATTGTCTGCAGGCACGAAGATGGCGTCGTCGTTGTTGAAGATCAGCATGCGGGAGCGTTCATGTAGGTGTGTTACATGGTGGGGTCGAAGGCGGCGCGGCTGTCGACCGCCGAGGCAGAGGATCTTGATGATTATGACCACAGTTTTCCGGGGGATTTCATTCCACGATGGGTTCCAGTGGATAAACCAGGATGGCATGACGGCGAGCCGCCTGTACTTACACTGTGCACACAGAACTGAGTTGGTGGTCGGTCACGTGTCCTCCCACCCGCTTAGCTCCCGCCAACCTCTCGCCGCCTTCGCGAAGTTTGAGTCGTTGTCCGTCCCGCTGCCCTCGACGCCTTTTCTCGTTGAAATGTCCTCCCACGGTTCTATGGCTCAAAACCCTTATAGTCCGTTGACTGGGCCGCCTCGTCACGACTCACGAACTCATCAAATGACAAAAACTCATTGCATTTCACTGGCACGACCTCGAGCTGTACGTTGCGCGCGCTTGAGTTCTACTCGTACTTTGCCTAATGGGTCCACACAGAAGCCTCGTACACCAGAAACCGATCGTGCACCCACACCGGAATCTGTTCTTGTCAATGCGGTGGCGAAGGAGGCAGCAAAAGAACCCAAGCAACAGCGTCAAGACAAAAAAACCCGCTCGGCCTTTCGGATCTCCGCACCTACCACTTTTCACTACTGCTCACTACCCATAGGAGCCCGACCCAAGGACACCTTTGACTTTCCTATCCACCGCCATTTGAAGAACAGGGTAGTGGCAACGGGAGCAGTGCAGGGAGCATGGGCGACTCGACGGCGCCGTGCCCGACGTTCGCGTCCGTGTTTGTGTTGCATTGCTTTTCTCACCTATGCCTCGCGCATCCGAATCGGAAGCGCAAGTGGAGGAGTGCGGACAGGGGATTTGAAGCGCGGGGATGGGTGGAGGAAGGTGTTTACCCAAGTGGCAACACGCGGCCTATTCATCACGCTGACAAGGAGCAGCGATCGATTTCGCTGGCGCCGTAGAGATGGAGAAGAACGGGAGGGGGATCATGTACGGTACGTGTACTTCCGCCCGACGCCCCGCGAGTACGGGCACGAGGCGCACGGGTGATACGGAGCGCGCAGGCGAGAGCGATGACGCGAGGAGGGTGTAGTCGCCGGTCTCTGTCCTCCCGCCCACCCGTTACGTGCGCAAGGTACGCGGCGGCCTTCATAGGTGAGGAGGAAGGAGTACGAGCAGGAGCATGAGCGTGAGCATGCCGACGTTCCCATTTGCCGCTCGTCGCGCCTCTTCCTTCGCCGTTCGCTGAGCCGTCAGACTGCTTCTCCTCCATCCCGCAGCCACGAGCGCGCTTCGCCCGCGCTGGCCCTTCTTCACGCTCTCCTCCCTACACTCCGGGCCCGCTCGCCGCCGACGTCCGTGCTCGCGCGACGATCTCTCCCTCGACCTCAAGTCTGTTATGAAGGCCTCCGCGACTGCGCGCATTACCGTCGGGAGGGCGACGGGATTCCGGGAGCGAAGAAGGGCAAGCGCCTGTGTCCGGCTCCGCTTCCCCCTCCTCCTTGCTCGCCGGGCGCCGCAGTTCGGGTCCTACCCGCGCTCTGCGTAGCACATACGAGGCAGCGCTCGCAGCGCCGGCGCGCGTCGACGTCTTTCTTGCGCTCATCCCGTTCGGAGTCCCTGCGTGGCTGAGGTACGTGGTGGGTCGGAGACGGAAACTCGGCGGCGACGCGCAGCGAAGGCGGGCGCTCGGATTGCTGCGTGTCCAGTGTAGGAAAGCTGAGGCGTTGTTCTTGCGCTAATTTCTGCAGATCTTTTTCTATCTGGCCTCATCGCCATTCGAGTTACGTTCTCTGTTATTGTCGCTCACTCTGTATAGCATACACACTAGATTGCAACCACGCACGCACTCGTTGTGGCTGGAGACGGAAGCTAGCGCTGACTGAGCAAGGAAAATGCCCTTGGCGGGAGGAGGCTGTGCTGATGCCATCGCGGGCACTTCTCCCTCCGGATTTCTGCGAGCGTCCTCAAGTTTTCCTAAGGAAAGCCTCATAGCGGCCAACATCCCCGCGGTCTGAAACCTAGCTGTGTCTAGATGGTTTTTGATCCTCTGGGATTTCATAGGGCATGTTTTTTTTTTGCGGGGAAAGCCGGCCCTCAAGTTCCTCGTCTGTGCGAATTCTGACTATAGCTCTGCGTCCGGACTGGTCAGCTCTTTCCTCTTCTCCGAACCTGGTTCCGGTTCCGACAGCCGAGCTCTTGATTCTGATCGACTACGTGCAGTCCGTACTTCGATCTTCCGACAGTGCTCGCCAACGCGACACCAACTGATTAGAGCAAATGGCTCAACGGTCAAAGACTTCCGGTGTCGTGAATAAATCATCTATTCATCTTTGCTCCCAATTTGCCCCCGCCAAACGAGGACTTCGCTTATTTTCTTCGGTTCCGCTGAGCTGACTTAGGCTCGCTACCAGCCGTGATAGTGCAGTAATGACGAGCGAGCAAGGTATTACTTACTATAACGGCTGGAAGCACTTAGCCGTAAACTGACACATGCCAATTTTAAACTCCGCTTATACCATATTAAGGCTTACCGCCGGTACCCAGAATGGAAAGGTGGCGGTGTTTCTTTTGCTCGCTGCGCCGGACGGCGTGCTCTCGCCTCACCAAGGTGGCTGGCTCATCCTGAGGACTCCTAACTCACTCGCACACCTATAACCGCTCCCTACGGCTCTCAATCATCTCCTAATCACGGAAACATCGCATTTTCAGGTCATAACTACCGTTGTTTGCATGCTAGCGCAGGCGCGGAATGACAATGACCTGCTGGTATTTCCCAGAAGCGATATCCTGGCCCAAGTAAGGCAAATGGTGGGTACTGGGACTGTTACATACCCCATACACTTTGGCGGCCCCGTATTGTTTCAATGTCTCACTGCACACAGCAATAGTCAGAATTTTGGCTGATGCGCTCTGAAATTACCTCAATCAGAGTCTCTATCGACGCTCAAATGACCACGCACCTGGTCTATCATCAAAGCGCTCAGCGGGAAGACGATCATTGAAATGTCCGTTGGATGGAGAAGGAGTGGCAAGGTGAAGGAAAGAGTCTTTCCACACCCAGTACCGACGTCTATAATGACATCTTCACCTTTCAGAATGGCTGCGGCGGCCTGTAGCTGGAAATTGAATGGGTTCGCGGCGAAAACTTCGCGGGCTCGAGACATCAGAAGATCGAGACTGATCTCCTCTGATTTGTATTTACGGACCGGCTTATACGTTGGTGGAGGCCCAGGATCGTTTTGGGAAGGTCGCTGAGTCTTGGATGTGGCGGGCATAGCGATGTACAGCAGGCACACGGCAGTCGGGAGAAGAGATAGGGGCTTTGATCGCACGTGCATATCCCAATATGGTATAAGCGGAGTTTAAAATTGGCATGTGTCAGTTTACGGCTAAGTGCTTCCAGCCGTTATAGTCAGTAATACTCTGCTTGCTCGTCATTGCTACATAACGGCTGGTAGCGAGCCTAGAGCTGACTGGTTTCACTGCGCTAGCATGCAAACAACGGTAGTTATGACCTGAAAATGCGATTAACTTGTGGGTATCCTTTCTAGATTCATGACGTACCAGGTCTGCATCTCGCCGCTTTGTGTCCACGGGCTGTTCGGTGTGCGAGTCTCTTGCGAGGACAGGGAGACAGCAGAGCGTAGGGGCAATATACTCGGCATCGGCAAGGATCCGCTCAAGAGAGAATTCGGCCAGCGTCGTGGTGACACTTTGGCCCTGTTCCGGCCGAAGATGCTGCGCTAGTTTTGCTCCCTCGACACACAGGATTTCGCCCGCAACCTTGGTAACCCACTGGGAAACGAGTGCAGGCTGACGCGTACGAATCGAGTCCAGGAGATCCTCCCCGTGGTTGATTAGCATCTGAGAAACCTGCGACGATTGGTGCTGATCCTTGGTCCCTAGCAAATCTGCGATGAATTCATGCAGCGTCTTGTATCCAGCCGTCTTCACGGCGTCCAGAACGTGCCGTATTCGAAGTGAAGAAGCGAGGCTCCTCTCTGCCTCTTCTTCTCGTTCGCGCTGAGCCAAGAGATCCGCCCGTGCTGCTGCCTCTTCCTGTTGCCTGTCTTCCCACTGCTTCTGTGCCTCGAGCATCGAAGCCTCCGTTAAGGGCTTGAGAACACGCCGGACTCGCTTCTGAGGCGGTCCCGACGTGTTCAGGAATTACCGAGTGTTCTCTTCGATGCCCTTCCGCTTCCCACCCATCTTGAATTAAGAATAACGCGTCTTGCGACACGCAAAGAGTATTGACCAGTAAGGACCGTTGTTTCCGTGATTAGGAGATGATTGAGAGCCGTAGGGAGCGGTTATAGGTGTGCGAGTGAGTTAGGAGTCCTCAGGATGAGCCAGCCACCTTGGTGAGGCGAGAGCACGCCGTCCGGCGCAGCGAGCAAAAGAAACACCGCCACCTTTCCATTCTGGGTACCGGCGGTAAGCCTTAATATGGTATAAGCGGAGTTTAAAATTGGCATGTGTCAGTTTACGGCTAAGTGCTTCCAGCCGTTATAGTAAGTAATACCTTGCTCGCTCGTCATTACTGCACTATCACGGCTGGTAGCGAGCCTAGATTGGGCCCGCGACAGATCAGCGCTCAAACATACAGTGCATGCATTGATGCGTTCATTCTGTCCAGGAAATCTGATGCGAACTGTGGCTGTTGGCGTAAATTGAGAGCCTTTCCCCTCCCTCATCCCCTCCCCGACAACGCAGAGAGTCCGGACTTAGCTGCCCCTCCCGAATCGAGTCCTGAGACATTTTGGCTGAACGAAGCTCAATCTCCGTGTGCCAACGCCTTCGCATCGCCCTGGAACTCAATTGACAGTCCTGAGGGCTATAGAGCGAGCACAGGAATTAAATTTATACCGCACGCCAAGAGGGACCGATAGTATTAGAAGGACCCCAAGAACATGTCACGTAGCGACAAGAGGTCCATATCCGGTATTCAGGTTTCCGCTGCCCCTTGCTGGATCCACAGCATATTCATATTCATCCGCAGCATGTCCGGCGAACAGCTGTGCTGGACATTCCGTGTGAGTTGGTTATTTGGGGGACAAGGAGCACCTTGTCCGGTCTACAGCAGCCCACTCTCCTCCCTCTCCCACGTCTGCAAGATGAATCCCACCGCTGCAGGAGACAGTGTCACAGCCATGGCCGAGATGCAGCACACCCCCGAGACCTCAGCGGGGGCAATGAATGGTCTTATTGACAGTGCTAATAGCACTGCTATTGACACTAGTGATGCTCAGACTGCACCCGAGGCTGAAGGTAATTCGGGCTCGACAGATGCAGAGACTGAGAGGTGCGCGTAGATTTCTGCAAGTTCGCTCAATATATTCTGACCCGAAATTAGGTTCATTAGTGTGCTACAAGACCTCGCAAAGAAGAGCGAAGAGCAAATGAATAAGTGAGTCCATTATCGAGTTAGGGTATTATTGTCGGCTCAAATTCCGAAGGTTGCAGAGAACAGTGGAGGGGCTTAAATCGAAGCCATCCGTCGTGGATAAGAAGACAGAATTTTGGAATCTGTACAAGCCGCTCGCTGATGAGCACGATAAAGAATTCTTGGAGAAATACAGTACTGATCTTGATACCTGCCTGATTTTCGTGCGTAATTAATTCACTCTCGCTCCGCATTTGTGCTAAGTTGATCTGAAAGGCCGGTCTTTTCTCAGCCGTTAGTTCGGCCTTTATAATCCAGATACAACCAGCGCTTCAGCCAGACCCAAATGTTATGAATCAGGCGCTCATGCGTCTCCTCATACACACTGTCAACAGCTCAGTGTTCTCTGATCTGGATGCCATCATTCCAGCCTCTCCTGCTCCGTCCGCTCTAGTTGTGGTGGCGCAGAGCCTATTGTATGTCAGCCTTTCGTGCACTCTGCTCGCCGCCCTGCTAGCTGTCCGGGGGAAGCAATGGCTGATGTACTACTCAGCGGCAGGCGAGAGAGGGACAATTGAAGCACGCGGACTCAAGCGCCAGCGCAAATTTGACGGGATGCGCCGATGGAAATTCGACGTGATATTGCAGTTGTTCCCGCTCCTTCTGCAGCTCTCCTTGCTCCTCTTTGCGGCGGCTCTGTCCGTGTACCTCTGGACAATTCATCCTTCCATTGCGATTATCGTCATTTCCTTGACCTCTTGCGGGGTCGGAGCCTATACTTTTCTGCTCATATCAACCGTTTTAGACCGAGACTCTCCATTTCAAACACCGCTTGCTCCATTTCTCATGTCTCACATTCGATGGCGAGCAGTGGTCTCCAGACCGGTGGCCCAAGTTTCGACACAGCTTTGGTCGGCGGTCTCAAATGGCTACCTCAACACTAAAGCGCATATCCTACCCTATTTTACACCTCCGTCGACGAATACCACCACAATAACTACGTTCTTTGACGAGCCTTTCCCCCGGCCGTCCCCCGAGGCATCGGCGGTTGCATGGGTACTCGAAACCTCCACGGATCCGGGAATCATAGCATGGATGGCAGAGCAGGCTACCGAAATACAGTGGCCGCGAGACGCCGACCTCTCGGGGCCGCTCACTCGGTTGCGCGAGAATTTCCTCAGCTGTTTCGAGTGCAAGGATCTTGGTGGACAGATGTACCTAGAAAAACTCCGCGATGGGATGGACGCTCGAGCGGTCCAATACGGGCGCGCATATTGCACAATTCGAGTGGCTCATGCTTCAAAATCTGTCCCAGAGTTGAATATCCTTTGGGGACCCCCTCGCATTTCGGGTGAACTTGACAATGTAATCCGGATCCTGCAAGGCTATCCCCGTTCGATGCTGGACCCAAACCTGAAAGCTCCCGTAGCAGTCGAATGGGCACTCCATGTTATTCCATTCATTAATCTGGGTCAATGGGAGTTTGCAGATTTCATTCACCAATTCCGGCCCGGGCAAATTCCCAGCTTAACTTCAGCGGCTTTTGCTGATTATTTATTCTGCGTCAATTGCTTCCTCACGTGCAATAGGGAAAATATGGGCTGGATGGACAAGACGTGAGGAATTTCCGTTTAAAATCCTCATAGCTTTTCTTAAATCTGCCAGGAATTTTCAAACGCTCCTCATCTCCGACCTCTTCCGGAACCTTACCTCAAGGCTGATAGGAAAGACCATCAGCAATGTCTTCGCAGGGGAAATCCTGCGACTCACCGGTCAATTGGCGGATAAGCTTGAAAACGACGAACAATACCACGACATAAGCTCGACACGAGAGCGCATAAAACAAGTATACATATTTTGTAGTGCCATTCCCCGCTCGCCTGGATGGCTCGATGCCATATCATCGGCGGTTACGCTGGCGAGAGTGTATGATGGTTTAGGAAATCTACAGGAAATTATCGGCGAACAATTCCGACCCACCACACCTGTCCACGACTGGGTGCACGCGGCGTTGAGTCATGTCGAGCAATTCCGGGATAATCCAGACGACTGGGATTACAGGAACTCCGCGCTTGATGGGCTTTTACAAGCTCTGATGTTCGATCGTGGTGCTGTTGCTGCCATCCCTCCAAAAGCAACCCTTCGAGTCATCCTGTGGGCATTGTCCACTCCAGGAACTATTGCGGAAATTGCTTTCGACCTTTTGTGCAAGGCCCCGGCCTGGTTCCAGGATGCCGAGCTGCAGGTCATGATGCAACAACGCTCTGTGTGGCAGCTTCTGAGACGCGTCGCCACTAGAGAATCAGCGAAATGGTGGTTACGCTCAGGGTACTTTCAACTGGGCCACGCCCTTTCAAATATAGCCCAATGGGAGCCGATCGTTCGTGATGACCTCGCCGGTTGGATCACAGTATTCTTGCAGGACGAAAGGACCGCAACATATAGTTTCAATGCCGTTTTGGTCCGGGTCTGGTTGAAACCAGGCGACAACGAAGTAGATCAGACTCGAGGCCCAGACGAAGCACTTACTTTGATGTTCCAAGCATTAACAAAGGCTTGGGATGAATTCGGCCTTATCCGACTCCGGGACCTGTCGGGCTTTTGTCGACTAGCCAAGTGCACTGTATTGGCAGCCCTTCGCAATAAATATGGAAAGGCTGGAAGGACTGGTTCAATTCAACCCGACTTCAAAGCCTCTTTCTCCGCCCAGCTCAGAGATTGTATTTTTCAAGCCGCCCAGAAAGTCAGACGGGAGATTAATTCGAACCAACCATTAGAAGAAAGGGAGGCTGCATCGACTGTGGCAGCCGAGATCCTGGAACAGATTGGGACACATATTCCTTGTAATGACACTGGTGGGCATCTAACGGACTTGGAATTGTTAGCTATCCAGAATGAGATTAGCTCGTTAATCGACACATTGGAGGCCGAAGCCTCGCTTGTACAGTAGTAGAACTGCAATGAGAATCAAAATTACAGTTGCGAATAAACAGCCAACCAACGCGCAGGTTTGTCATGAATTTCGTCTTCGAACTGTATGAGCACGAATAAATCTGAGAGAGCTGGAGGGAGTTATGTCAAGCCAAAATTCGTGCAGAAGAGCAGTCCTTTCCCTGCAAACAAAACAGGATCCGATGCCCTAGGAAATTCTAGGAGGATGTAGAATCAGAAAACATCCAGCGCAGCTATTTTTCAGTGACTGCGGGGATGTCAGCCCCATACAGGCTTCTGACCTTGAGGAAATCCCGGAGGAAGAAGCGCCCATCAAGCGCCCGTAATGGCATCAGCACAGCCCCCTCCCGCCTCGCGCACTTTCCGTGCTTCAGCTAACTTCAGCCTCCAGCTACGAGTGCGCGTGTGGGATTTCAATCTACTGTATACGGATTGAGCGACAAAAACAATGAACGTAGCTCGAAGGGGGATGACGTTAAATACAAACAAAAAACAGCAGAAACCAGCGCGAGAACAACCCGAACTGCCACATCAGGATGAGCGTGGGACATCGACGTGCACAGGCGCTGCGTCGTGTATGCTACAGAGCGCGGGCAGGACGAGAACTGCGACGCCTGGCGAGGGAGAAGCGGAGGCGGACACACAAGCGCTTGCCCTTCTTCTCCCAATACCCTCCCGACGGTCGCGCGCGCAGTCGCGGAGGCTTTCGGTCGTCGCGCGAACACGAACGTCAGCAGCGAGCAGGGGTGTGCAGGCGCGGAGTGTAGGGAGGAGAGCGGGAAGGAGGGCCAGCGCGCGGAGCCCGCACGTGGCTGCGGGACCCTCTGACGGCTCGGCGAACGGCGAAGGAGGAGGCGCGACGAGCGGCGAAGCGGGACGTGGTCGTGCTCTTGCTCGTGCTCGTGCTCGTGCGCCTTCCTCTTCGCCCGCGGAGGCCGCCGCGTACCTCGCGCGCGTGGGGCGGGTGGACGGGAAGGCAGAGAGCGACGACTACACGCTTCGTCTTCGCTCTCGCCGCTCCTCTCCCCTGCGCCGTTTTCTGCGTGGGTTTCGCGTACGTCCCTCCCTTCTCCTTCCTTCCTGTTCCCGCGCTGATTCTTCCCTCAAGCGTGCCCCAGCGTCCCCTCCCCTTCGCCCGGGTCCCCAGCTCGCACCTTGCCGTCCTGTTCTCCCAGTCCCCCTTCCGCGCGCAGAGGAAGGCCAGCACCGCCGCGACGAGTGCGAGCAGGGAAGTGCCGCCGAGCGAATGTGAACGTCCTGGGTGAGCGGGGTACGTGTGCGTACGCGGAGTGCAGGGAGGATGACGGGCGCGGGCGGGGTGCGCGCCCTTCGTCGTACTGACGAGGTCTCGGGCGGAAGTACGCGCACCCTACGTACTCCCCCTACCCATCTTCTTTTCCGCCCCCGCCCGCTCCACGGCGTCGGTTAACTCCCCTCGCTGCCGAAGGACTTGCCAGTGCCGATAAGGGAGGGAAGGGAAAGGCGCTGGACGTGTCGGGGTGGACGGGCGCGGGAGTGCACGCCGTGCGTTGTGGAAGGCGGGGAGACGAGGCGAGGACGGGGGCGGGGGCGGGGGCGGGGGCGGATGCTTATGGTGCAGGTGCGGTGTGTCCTGGACGGGAGGACGCTCCGCCGCGTCCACACTCATTTGGCGAGCACGAGTCTTTCTCCTCGTCGTCGTAGAAGGAGGCTTGTTAGGCCGAATTGAAGCTGTATCGAATAGCGTCAGTGAGGAGAAGCGAGGTAAGGAGGATAACTCACGGGAGGCGGGCAAGACGAGCGCATACGTTCATCGTAGCCGCTGAGCGTGTCCGGCGGGCGGGCCAGTGGACACGAGATTACGAGCGCCGGGGGTGGGACGTGCGTCGTGTAGGCTGCGTAGAGTGCGGCCGAGGGCGGGGACGCGGGGGAGGGGGAGTAGGGTACGAGGCGAACTACGCGGTCGCGGTGTTGGGAGGGCGAGGAAGAAGGAGGGGGAGGTGGACTGCACAGACGCAGACGAGCTGGGGTGGAAGCAGATGGAGGCGAGCTGGAGGTGGAGGTGGAAGTGGAGGCAGCGCACATCCGCCGCCGTCAGGCGCTTCCCTTCTCCTTCCCCGCCGCCTTCCTCCCCACACGCGAAGGATACACAGCAGGTTTTGCAGCGGCCTCCGCGGGCGAGGGAAGTATCGCCGCGCGAACACGAATGTCCTGGACGAGCGCGGCACGTGCTCGTGCGCGGAGTGCACGGACGAGAGGGTGGAGGACCAGCGCAAGCGGAGCGCGCGTTGCTCCCCGTTCTCGTTCTGTCCTTGGTCGTCGTCGTATGCGTGTGGGGGCCGCGAGGACGGTACGGCGAGCGAGGCGGTAGGGAAGAAAGAAGGAAGAGGGAGCGAGGTGATGATGGGCCGGAGCGGCGGTGGGCGCGCGGGGATGGAGATGGCGCGACTGAGTCGCACGGAGGCGCGATGCGGTGCTGGTGCTGGGCTGGGGAGCACGACGGACTCGCGGCGTGATCGGGACGTCGACGCGTGGGTCGAGGAGTGAGCAGTAGTGAGAAGCGATGCGTGCGGAGATCCGAAAGGTCGAGCGGGGTTTTTTGCCTTGACGCCGTTGCTTGGGTTCCGATGTTGCTGCCTCCTTCGCCACCGCAGTGACTAGAACAGATTCCGGCGTGGGTGCGCAATTGATTCCAGGTGTACGAGGCTTCTGTATGGACTCATTGGGCAAAGTACTGGTGGAACTCAAGCGCGCGCAACGTACAGCTCCATGTCGTGAAATGCAAAGAGTTCAGAGTAGCCCAATGAATTATAAGGGTTTGAGCAATAGTACCGCGGGAGGACATTTTTAAAGAGAAAAAGGCGTCGAGGGCAGTGGGACGGACAACGACTCGAACTTCGCGAAGGCGGCGGGAGCTGAGCGGGTGGGAGGACACGTGACCCACCTCCGCTTTGGTTCTCTCCTCTTGCCACGACTTTTCAACTCTGCGCGTTATCTGCCCGTCTCAAGCCAACTCAGATCAACTCAAAGCCTATAAAAAACCCCCGCCGGATAAGTATCTGCACTCCAAAAAATCCGCCTCGTACCGCGTACCACCGCCAACTCGGTAAATCTGGCCCCTGGGCAGCGTCAGGACCGCGCCGTGCTTGCCTCGGTGAAACCTTCTTTAGCTTGCATGTCTTTTGGGAGTCCCGAGTGGAAATTGAGTAATATCTATGATTTTAATTATCCCGATTCTATGCATCTCAGCCTGGGCTTTACCGGAGAAGGTAGCCTTCTCATGTCGCATTTTTCGTATCTCACCACTTCTGTCCAGGGCCTAGCACTTCTGAAAGCCGCCTGAGACGTCAGGATAAACACGTTCGAGACTGCGAACATGTTTCCGAATGGCGGATCCGAATGGATCATTGCCAAGTTCGTACTCCAGGTGTGCACAGGAGCTCCTCGCCGTCATACCATCCGTGCTCATCCACTGGACCTAACCATACAATGAGATCACGCGGAGCATCGTACTAATAATAACCGAGACCTCTACCTCGTAAGCCCGACGTAGGCAGCCCTGCCCAACCCGCGCATCTACGTCACCCAAGGCAGCCTCTCCCGCACGGCGATCTTCAGAATTCAACCAGGTTGACGCCAGTCCCGCGCATGCAGAGGACGTACTGATGATCCACGCCGCGGCCCTACGCCGCCGTTCGACGAGACCATGCACGCGCTGCACGAGCTCGTCGCGGCGGGGAAAGTTCGGCACAGCACAGACCGGCATCGCAGCTTGCTGAGATAAACCACGCTGCGGAGACGAAGGCACGCACGCAGTTTGCATGCATGGAGGGGAGCATTCGTTGGTGTACCGCCCCAGGGTGAGTTCCACGTTGTTTTTGATTTTTGATATGCCCCTATCTCTCGGAAAAGAACTCCAGATTGAGGGCGATCGGCATCGTCTCGCACTCCCCTCTCGCATGGCACACTTTGGAGCGCACCGAAACAGCAGTTCATCCAGCGGAGGATCTCGCGGACAAGCGTTCGCTGAAGATGAGCCAAATGGCGCTGACATAGTCATCACGAAAAGCGGGAGAATATTGCATACGTTTGCATAGCCTTACAATGCCGACAATCCGCATAAATCACTACAAAGTGCCACCAGCTTGGTCAGAGCTCACCAAGGCTTATGATCGACTAATTTTCTGGCAATGCTCACCAAGCTGGTGGGGTTTACAAGGCTTTGTATTGCTAGGTATGGATTTGCAATGATATGTGGTTTCTGGTAGTTCTTCTCAATTTCACAAAAACACGGCAAAGATATTTACAAGATAGGATACAAAATCATATTGCACGCTATTAAGATACAGAAGAGGAGCTTGGGAGGATAAACGGCTCACCCCGCTTGCGTCCCTGTCCCGGGGAAGAAACGGAGCGGCACGCACGATCCGGATGGGCGTGGGCTTGACGCAGTCGTCGGGTAGTATTTTACCACCAAAGTATTGGCGAGGCAGTTGAGGGCGTAGTTCCTAGCATGTATGTGGGGGGACTTGATCCTGATCCCAGCCGCAAGGAGCTTGAAGTTTTCGGGCAGAGGGTGCACAACTTGAAGCTCCACTTCGGAACGAGGGGAACGAGGGGAGTCTTGAGATTTGGGCTTGATGAACTTGGGGAGGGCGGAGCTTGAGGGTGTCTTCCACGAGGTTGGTGAGTGTTTGATTTGCGGCCTGTCTTGATGTTGCTGCTGCGCTCGCGGTACGACTTGAGGAGCGACGTGGAGACATCTTGAAGGGGGGCCTAGGGGGTCCTCTTACTGCAGGGTGGCTTGTCCTTGTGGTATTTCGTGGCCCGGAGAGAGAATAGAGAAGAGTCGCATTCGTGTTGAGAGGGGAACGACGAGAGGACATGGGGGAAAGAGGAAGAAAAGACGTGCGCATGAGGAACATGCACGTGATCATACACACGAGGACAAACAATGCGCACAGACCTTTTGATCTCCCCGTTCGCGACAAAACATATGAACTGCACTCAAACTGTACTAGCATGTATCCTTGTTCTCAGTCTAAAATAAAGCTCAAGGGAAAGTGACCTGGCATGCGAGTTGACGCGCCCGAGGAGGGGCGAGAGCGGCATGGACAGCAGTCACAGCACTTTTAGTACCTGTACGGTCTCGGCGTGGCAGGAATTGAAGCCTCCAGATGACAATGATAACTTATACATAATGGTAGAAATTTAAACTACTCATGTACAGACATTTTGAACCAGGATTATGCAGTAAAACTTGAAAATAGCCAAGTCCAGCACAGTAGGTCATAAATGCCGCCAAGTTGATACAACATTGTAAAGCATTGTAGCACCTGGTCAAAACCATACCATTGTTTGCAACATTTGTAAAACTTTGTATAGCTTGGTGAACTTTCCCAAAGGCTTGTAAACCATCACCCGCTTGATGGGATCTGGCCCAGGAATAACACATTCTCCCGCTTTTGGTGATGGTCAGTATCGAAAGTTGCCAGCCGGATTGCGGCGCCAATACGGTGCGAGTCATCGCTGTCCAATTCTGGTTTATCAATATTACGTGTTTTAATGGCCTGAAAGTCGGGATGCCCCCACCGGGACAAGATCCTCACTGAAGAAGCGCACATTTGGAGGAATTGTGAGATGTCCGCCCACACATCTGCGCGTTCGTCAACGTCGACCTCATCCAATCAATTATGAATATCAACCTAAACCAACTTCCGCTGTTGTGAATAGAATTTCCTGCTCACCGTCGCGCAACGAGATCCCATGCGCGGCATGTGTGATGTCAGGCTATAGATATTTTCGTCGGTTCTATAATGGCAGAAGTCAGTGGAAGCACACCATACTCATCGGCCGGAACCGAGCATCGCTACAGCTCAGCGCCACCGTCCCGCAGATCTGTTATCAGTTGAAATTCCGTTATTCCAACACACTGCGTTCCCACGCCACCTAAACTCAGTCAGCCTAGCTGTGGTGAGCTGTGTTGAGCTATGTTCAGGTCAGCTTAGGCGCTGGCTAGGCGGGTAAACAGACTCTGTCTAGCCATCTAGGCTGACCTGAACACAGCTAAACACAGCTAGGCTGCTGAGTCTAGGCGACGCCGGAACACAGTGAATAACTGTGACCGCGGGCTGTGCCACTGTGGCTGCTTGTAAAACTTCAACCCCTACATACGCCTTCCTTTCCACCCAAGACGGATTTGCAAGGCAGAGTCAGGTATTCCTAGCCCCGAGTTGTATTCTGACGCGTTAAGCCCGCAATCCCCGCAGTGCACCAGAAACGGGAGCTGTGAAGCTTCATCCACAGCATATACTCGGCGAACAATAGCGCGCGACATCCCGTGTGAGTTGGTTATTTGTGGAACAACGAGCACCTTATCCAGCGGTCTACAGCAGCACGCTCCCTTTCCTCTTCCATCTACGCAAGATGAAGCCCCTCGCTGGAGAACACAGCGTCGCAGCCATGCCGGATGTAAAGAATAGCCCTGCCATCGCAACTGAGACGAGGTCGATGCATGGTGCCAACGACAGTGCAAACGGATCTAGTGCTGCGCAGATTACCTCCGAGGCTGAGACGCCTGGTTCGGGCTCGACGGATGCAACGAACGAGAGGTGCGCATAGATTTCTGCAAGTTCACCTATTATTATTCTGATCCAACATTAGATTTATTAGTATGCTACAAGGATGCTTTGCCGACCTCGCCAAGAAAACATTGTTGACACAAACTGCGAAGGTTTCAGAGCGCAGTGGAGGGGCTCAAACCTAAGTCACCCGTCATGGATAAGAAGACAGAATTTTGGAATCTGTACAAGCCAATCGCCGATGAGCACGATAAAGAATTCTTGGAGAAATACAGTACCGATCTTGATACCTGCCTCATTTTCGTGCGTAATTGATTATTGCTTCCTTCGTCAATCCTGTTGATTTTATCTTTCAGGCCGGTCTGTTCTCAGCTGTTAGCTCGGCCTTCATCATCCAGATACAACCAGACCCAAATGATATGAACCAGACACTCATGCGCCTCCTCATACATACCGTCAACAACTCAATTTTCTCTGGCTCGGATATCATAATTGCACCCTCTCCCCCTCCGACCACTCTAGTCGTGGTGGCGCAAGGCCTGCTTTATGCCAGCCTTTCGTGCACTCTGCTTGCGGCACTTCTAGCTGTACTGGGGAAGCAATGGCTGATGTACTACTCAGCGGCAGGAGAGAGAGGAACAATTGAAGCACGCGGACTTGAGCGCCAGCGTAAAATTGACGGAATACGCCGATGGAAATTCGACGCTATATTGCAGACGTTCCCACTCCTCTTGCAGATCTCCTTACTCCTCTTTGCGGCAGGAGTTTCTCTGTACCTCTGGACAATCCACCGTTCCCTCGCGATTATCGTCATTTCCTTGGGCTCTTGCGGTGTTGCACTGTATAGCTTTATGCTCATATCAGCCGCTTTGGACCGCGACTCCCCCTTTCAAACACCGTTGGCTCCGCTTCTGGCACCGATGGCTCAAGTTTTAATCAAGCTTTGGTCGGCGTGCTCAACTGGTTGCATCCGAACCAGGGCACACATCCTCCCTTATTTCACATCACACACCAATTACACTACATTCTCTGATGAACCCTTTCCTCGGCCATCCCTCGAGGCATCGGCAATTGCATGGGTACTAGAAACCTCGACAGACCCAGGAATAATCGCGAGGATGGCAGAACAGGCTACCGAAATACAGTGGCCGCGGGACGCCGACCTGTCGGTTCCACTTACTCGTTTGCATGAGAATTTCTTCAACTGTTTTGAGCACGACAGTGGTCCGTTCTTGCTTAACAAACTCCGTGAAGGGATGGGTGCTCGGGCGGTACAATACGGGCGCGCATATTGCACAATTCGGGTTGCTCATCCTTCCAAATCCGCCGGGGTGTTCAATTTCCGTCGCTGGGATATGAATACGCATACGGACGAACTAGTCAATGTGGTTCAAATCCTGGAAGGGCGTCCTCATTTGATGCTCGACGAGAACCCGGACACCACTTTGGCAGTCAAATGGGCGCTCCATGTTATTCCATCCATCAATCTTGGCCACCGTCAGTTTGTAGAGTTTATTGACCAATTCCGACCCCGAAGCATTCCCCGCTTGACTCTAGCCAGTTTTGCCGATTATTTATTTTGCATCAATTGCTTCCTCACGGGCAGTCGGGAAAATATGGCCTGGAGGGACAAGACGTGAGCAGGTTCACTTGGCATTCTAGCCGCTTTTCTCGATCTCAAATCTGCCAGGGATTTTCAAAGCCGGTTCATGTCCGACCTCTTGCAGAATCTCGCCTCAGAGCTGCTAAAATGTGCTCTCAGTTCCAATCTCGCAGGAAAAATCCTCCGGATCACCGCTCAATTAGCGGACAGAGTTGAAAACGAGAAATACATACATTCAACAGCCGAACGCGTGAAACAAGTATACAGATTTTGCAGTGTCATTCCCCGCACCGATGCATGGCTTAACGTAGTGTCATCGGCAGTTATGCTAGCCAGAAGTGTTAGAATACATTGTTTGCCTCGGCGTGCTGCGACATTGATCCGCAGTCACGCATCAATACATCTTTGTCGGCTTGCGTCCTACCACTACGTGTCTGAGCTTCATCTGTGTCCGTGTTCGTGTCTGAGTCGAGGTGCCACTAGCACTCTCATCCATCCACCTCCCCTTCCTTTCTTCACAAGAAGGAATTCCCAGATACCGGTATTTCTCGGTGACTTCCAACCCGAAGCTAACCACGTGGAATGGGTGCACGCGGCCTTGAATCACGTCGAGCAATTCTGGGTCAACTCAGACGACGAGGATTACAGGACTTCCGCGTTCGATGGTCTTTTACAGGCCTTGAGGGTCGATCCTGGAGCTCTCAGTGCCGCCCCACCGAAGACAACCTTTCGAGTCATCCTGTGGGCATTGTCCACTCGTGGAACTATTGCAGAAACTGCTTTCGACCTTTTATGCAACGCCCCGGCCTGGTTCCAGGATGTTGAGCTGCAGGTCATGATGCAACAATGCTCTGTGAGGCAGCTTCTCGGACGCGTCGCCTCTAGAGAATCGGTGAAATGGTCGTTCCGCGCAGCGTATTTTCAACTGGGCGACACGCTTGCAAAAACAGCCCAGTGGGAGCCAATCGTTCGCGATGACCTCGCCAGTTGGATCACAGCATTCTTGCAGGACGAAGGGACCTCAAGTATCACTTTCAATGCCGTTATTGACCGGGTGTGGTTGAAACCAGGGAACAACAAAGTAGATCAGGCTTGGGACTCACAAAACGCAATCAATTTAATGTTCCGAGCGTTGACAAGGGCTTGGGATGAATTCGACCTTACCCACCAATGGGACTTGTCGCAATTCTACCGGCTGGCGAAGTGCACCGCATTGACAGCCGTCCGCAATCATCCCGGCGGAAAAGGAGTTTCAATTCAGCCACATTTCAGAGTCTCTTCCGCCAAACTCAGCGATGGTCTCATTCAGGCCGCCCGGAAAATCAGAGGGGAGATTAACCCGAGCCAGCCGTTAGAGGATAGGGACTGCCACGAGGCGTTGACCGCGGCTGCTACGATCCTGGAACGGATTAGCACACATATCCCTTACAATGACAGTGGTGCAGATTTAACAAACTTGGAGTTGGCAGCTATCCGGGACCAGATTAACGCGTCAATCGACGTTTTGGAGGAGAGATTTTCTGGAACCTCACTTGTACAGTATTATCGATAATTAAGCTGATGCGCACAATGAGAATAAGGATTACAGGACGCGGCGAATGAAGGTTAAACAGGATATCAACGCCCAGGAGGATCGGTCGAGAATACCTCGAACCACAGTAGCATCACTCCGGGCATTGCAGATGACTATGCGCAGTCTGAGATTGATCCAGAATTCACAACCGCGAGGAAAGCACCAGAGAGTTCATTGAACGAAGTACGAGTTAGATCCGATGAAGTGTCTGTTAAGAGAGACTAACCAGGGAGCCGTGGCCGTGTGTAACCGGGGTGATTCAGGCAAGAATTTAGTCCAGATTCCAATTCGACATCGAACTTGAGAGCTTGCCAGTAGGAAGAGATCAGACTAGGACGCGCACGTCCGCCGCCGTCAGGCGCTTGCCCTTTCCTTCCCCACCGCCTTCTTCCCCACACGCGAGGGATACGCAGCAGGCGTCACGGTGGCCTTCGCGGGCGAGGGGAAGTACCGCCGCGCGAACGCGAACGTCCTGGGCGAGCGCGGCGCATGCGCGTGAGCAGAGTGCACGGACGAGAGGGTGGAGGTAGACCAAGGCGAGCGGAGCGCGCGCGGTCCCTGCTCATGCTCTGGGGACGTCGGGGGGAATTACGCGTACCCCGCCTGCGCCCCGTCTTCGTCAGATTGCTCGTTTTCATCAGCGGTGGCGGCGTGTTCAATCGAAGAACATTCCCCGACCTCGATCGGTGAAGGAGAGGAGGAGGAGGCAGGCGCGGGCGCGACGAGCGGCGAGAGCGGGACGTCGTTGGATGCGTGCTCCTAGTTGCACTCGTCCCACTCGTCGTCGACGTCGGAGGGCACGCCGTGCGGCTCCGCTGCGGGGGGCGGGGAGGGCAGGGCAGCGAGGCGATGCGCGCTCGAGCTCGAGGACGGGGAGGACGTTGGAGGGAAAAAGAATCAGCGGGAAATAGAAGAGGAAGACGGAGGGAACGCACCCGCAGGAGAGGGAGAGCGCGCGTCTGAGGCGGACGGAGGCGGTGCGGGGTTGTTGTGTGTGCTGGCCCCTGGGCCGGGGAGAACGACGGACTCGCGACGCGATCTGGAGGTAGACGGGTCGGTCTAGGAGGAGTGCCCGCGTGCGCGGCGTGGAACTCGTCGTCGTCCTCCCAGATTTCATCTACTTGCTCTGGAGCAGGTTCTGTCGGCGCTGTGGACGCAGCAGGCGGTGGACTCGGAGCAGGCAAAACGCTGCGCTTCATAATAGTAAGCGGCTTGATGCTCTTGCACCGTACGAGGCTCGGCACTAGTCTCTCGAGTCTCTTGACAGACGCTTCATCGGATCTAACTCGTACCTCGTTCAATGAAGTCTGTTGGTTACCGCGCTTGATACCCGTAGCCTGAGTTATTATGTAACCATCACAGATGCATACGCAAACAAGCACTTTAGCGAGACGCGTCGAGACGTGTTTCTCATCTTTCGTCAAGTGCAGAATTAGTTGAGTGGCTCAAAACACCTAATCAAGTCTCCCATTTTCCACCAGTAACATATTTGTTTCACAGAACATTTGTAAGGGTTCGTGTCGGCTCTCGGCGCCGGAGCCCGATTTAGCGCAGCGCGCCGCAGGCTTGCGGCGCGGTTGCACAGTAGTTGCGGCAGCGGCACAGCGCTGCCGCAGGTATCCCGTAGTATTCCGTAGTTAGCTAGTTAGTATAAATAGTCAGTAGCTTACCTGTAGTAGGCATTCTCGTCAACGACGGAGCTTTACCGACTCAAGTTCTCAGTCAAAGTAAAACTCCCACCGACTTGGATCACCGTGTTCTACGACTTCTTATCCAAGAACTCCGTAGACTCACATTTTTTTCGAGTCGATTTTTTTCTCATCCTCGTTGATTTTTCGATTGGACTGATCATCCAATTGAACCAGTTTATTGTTCACTACACAACATACAGTATGGTGAACTTGCGCTAGAAGGACGCTTCAGTCGCGCAGAATCCTCGGACCTCCCACGACGAAATACGCGGTGAGGCGGCCGAAGGAGCAGCCAAGGTCAAAGTTGTAGACCTGGCTGTTGCAGCGGAGGGCGCGTTGCAAATGAAAAACACGACCGCTGCAGCGCTCGACGTACAGAGTGCTGGTGTTCGGACCTCCCGGAAAGATTCATGTGGAGACGCGGCCGAACCGAGGGCGCAGGTCCAGCATAGAGACCGGCCCGTTACAGCGGAGGGCGAGCTTCATGTTGGAAGCACGACCGCTGAGCTCGGCGGCACGTGTCGCGCAAGCCAGGAGCCTCGTTCAGAATGTCTCTGCCTTGAGAATAGCCAGCATGGGCCCCAAGGTCAGAAAGACGAGGTGCCGCGAGCCCAATCTCGATGTAACGAGATTGACAATAAAGGTACTATTGAGTACCTTGACTCGCTGCTGAAAGCCGTGGACACAGATGGTCCGGAGGGCGCATTTATTGTCCCCAAGAAGACGGCTAGACAGGTTTCAGTGATTAGTAAACCTGTGGAAATGCAATGTAAATACTTCCCTGCGTGGTTTTCATCGAGTCTTGATGAGCACAGTGAATTTCCGACGGATAACGAGACCTTCCGTGGCGTTGCACAAGAAGACATCGTTCTTCTGAATCAGGAGGTGAACTGCCAGTCCTATGGTATCGAATGGGACAAAAGTTATGCTAGACGCGTCAGCATTGTGGCAGTTCGAGCAGGAATGCCGGAGGGTCCACCTGCGAGCTCTAAGTCGAGTTCTGGGACCAGTAAGATGAAATCCCAGCGCAAGAAGCGTTCGGGTCTTGCGGTATACCTTGAAGAGGTGAGGACAGGCAGATCCGACGTCGCAGAAGCTGCCAAGGCGGCTGAACGCAGAGCGCGAGAGCAGGCAAAAGTGCGGGCAGCAAGTTCGGGGCCAGAAATGTTCAAACGAGCCCCTTCGCAGATTCCTGAGGGCGGGTGGTTCAGTAAAACACTGAGTGAGAATCGAAACCCGCCCCTTGCTTCTCCGGAGCCATCGACAAACAATACCAATTATACGTCCTCAAGCAGTTCGACGGAGTCGGACTCACAGTCAGAGAGCTTTATTGATTCGTCACACACGAGAAAACACTCAAAGTCGGCGTTGAAGACGAATCTGAAACGAAAGGATCAGCGTCGAAAGGAGAAGCACGAGAAGAAGGCGCTGAAAGGAGAAGCACGAGAAGAAGGCGCTGAAAGGTATCAAAATAAAGCATCCTTTCACTTGGAATGGATGGGCGGACTGGGAAGAGTTCGAAGCTTGGAAATACAAGGTGGACACCTGGATTGAGCTCAACGGACTGAGCGATTCATTGGCCTTGAAACTAATAATAGGTTTCATGAGCAAGCGGGCAAAGAAATTCTTCATGGAGTTTGTGGCCACTAACTTGGAGCAATGGACGGTTGAAGACGTCTACGACGCGCTATTCAATTACTGCTTTCCGGCTGATTTTAAGCTACAGCTAAGAGAGCGACTGCAGAATGCGCAACAAGGCAGTCAGACAGTCCGAGACTTCTTCAGGGAGTTGCAAACATTGGTCAGGAGAATTCCAGATGTAGCCGACAGGCAGCTGGTTCAAATATTCTGGGACGGTGTGGCGCAGTACATACGCGTCAAATGGCTGGAGAAAGGCTTCAATCCCGAGGATACAAGGATCGAGCGTCTTGTGAAATGGGCAGTGCGCTTCGAGAGATCACAGAGCATAATTGACCGCTTGACCAGCGGGGCGAATAGCGATACGGATAAAGGCCTTGAGGACGTTGGTGCGGATTATGAAGATGGCCTATACGTCAAAGGAAGGGCCCAGAGTAGTCGCTTCAAGCACAATGACGGGAGGAATCGGCAGAAGGGCAAATTGGCGCGTGGTGTTTCCACCAGTGCAGCAAGAGTTGATTATGGAAGTTCTTCAGACTCAGAAGAACTCTATCTGTCGCCCAAGTCGTCGAGGAGAAGCCAGGCCATCCATAGGACCAAGACCATGAATTCCGAGGGAGTTGATGATGATAGTTCGGGACAAGAAGAGACGGCCGGATCAAACAGTGATCACGATGCGTCTAATTCCGAAGACAATAATCATTGAGCTTGCCGAGACGCGACGCGTTTGAAAGCATTGCGTTGCGATCCTTGAGGGCGAGTGTAAGGGTTCGCGTCGGCTCTCGGCGCCGGAGCCCGATTTAGCGCAGCGCGCCGCAGGCTTGCGGCGCGGTTGCACAGTAGTTGCGGCAGCGGCACAGCGCTGCCGCAGGTATCCCGTAGTATTCCGTAGTTAGCTAGTTAGTATAAATAGTCAGTAGCTTACCTGTAGTAGGCATTCTCGTCAACGACGGAGCTTTACCGACTCAAGTTCTCACACTGCAGGGGCCAAAGGATTTTTGATGCATCAAACATTCTCCAATAGATGTTAGCTGTTTCGGGACCGATGTTTCTAATTTGGGAAGATAAGATAAAGAAGAAGTTGTGTTTCCTCTTCTCCTTTGTCGACAAAGATGAGTTACTTTCCCATGCCAAACAGATGTTGAAAGACAATTCATCTTTCCCAATCCCTTTTACCCAGAAGGATCACTCATGCTTGTGATTGAAATATAAACAATTTTTCGCACTTGTATTTCAAGTAAAAACATGACCAATGCTTCTCTTGGAACCATATGAAGAAGAACAAGTGATATTTTGGCATCCACTTCTGGTCCCAACATCCATAAGGTTTCCGGTACTAACGTCAGTCCAAAAACATAGGTAATGTTTCCAGTCGAAATATCGGGCAATTCACACTCAATATTTTGATCTTTTGAACGAAAACATGACCTATGTTTTGGGATTGATGTTGGTAGCACAACTATTATTGATGGTCCAACTCAAACTGGATTTTGAAACATGACTTGTTCTTCCTCATCTGGTTCCAACAAGAGCATCAGTAATGTTTCTGGCTGAAATATAAGTACAAAAAAGCATTTATGTTTCAATGGCAAGCATGACTGATGTTTCCAGTCGAAAGGGATTGGGAAACACAAATCATCTTTCAACATCTGGTTGGCATGTGAAATTAACTGCTCTTTGCTCACAAAGGAGAAGAGGAAACACAACTTCTTCTTTATCTTATCTTCCCAACTTAGAAACATCGGTCCCAAAACAGCTAACATCTATTGGAGAATGTTTGATGCGTCAAAAATCCTTGGGGCCCCCGCAGTGTCAGTCAAAGTAAAACTCCCACCGACTTGGATCACCGTGTTCTACGACTTCTTATCCAAGAACTCCGTAGACTCACAACATTGAATCTGATGTTTTGGACGTGAGGCGGGTGAAAACCGGCCAAAGATATTCATTTAAGGCATCCGCTCAGGTTTTAGCTACAAGATATGAGCAAGAGGTGTTTTATCGAGTAAAATCTAAGATGGGACCTCCATATTTGCCCCCAGGCTCCAGCAGCCTCCACGACGCGTCCAAGTCGCGTCGATGGACCGTGCACGTGAGTTCCCAAAATGGATGCTTATATAATAACGCAGGCTACCGGTTATCAGGCGCGGTAACCTACAGACTAGCTCGGCACTGACAATGTTACTGCGGTGGTCCGATCAGGGTATTCCCTTATTACCAATCATCGGAGTTTGAATTCCTCGCGCGAAGTTGAATTCATACCAGACACGTTTTTTCACCAGATTGCGACGCAGACTGCTCCGCGGAAGTGCACGATGTTTTGGAACTTGATAATTTTTTTCAGAGATGGTGAAAACGTGCGAGAAAAAAAATAGTGAAAATGACATGTGACCCAGGCGTTTGTTAACCAGAAAACATGACAAGTCGAGATCTGGGCTCCATAACATTATGAAAAAATTGCTGGAAGGCTTCCATCGATGCTCAAACATGTGTGCATGTACTCTGAGTGGCTGACGGTAAATGCAGTGAGTTTCAACCAAAATGTATCCAGATTCAAACTCCGATGATTAGTAATAACGGAATATGTACCCTGATAGGACCCCCGCGGTAACTAGGACTCCCATCGAAGACACAGCGAGCGCTGCCGCCGCCGGTGCACCCGCACTGCTTGTACCCGCCCACGCAGCGCCTCGACCGCCACGCGAGACGCGGGCTCCGAGCGCGCCATCACCTCACCTCGGACGCATGGCTACGCCCTCGTGCGCCACAGTCTCCCCGCGGCTCCTTGAACACCTCGTTTCACGAGCGCCGCAGTTCTCGCGCTGTTCGCACGCCCCTGCTAGGGATCCCCACCGTACCCGTAATTACGGTGTACGGTTGCGGTCTTACGGTCACCGTATCCGTTCCGTAAGGCGCTCGGGCAAACAATTTACGGTGACGGTATGCACCGGCCGTAACCCGTAAATACCGTAAGAATTACGGCCGTATACGGTGGTTTACGGACCGTAATTGAGGCAAAAGTGGTTCGATTATGACCTATTTTGGGCCTCCGATGCGCGCAATACCCGCAATTCGCATGCCGTATGTCTAAGGAAGCTCGGGTCGCGAGTCTAGGGCAGGGTCTCAGACTGGCGGCAGTACACCGTTAATGAAACCCGTGAAAATTGTGGGCGGGTGCCCTGCAACCCCAACATCTCACCCTGTGGCACGCTGAGGTCGGAGTCGACGGTAATACATCTATACTCCATTTCATCATTTTTCCTCTCGATTTTGACCCGATACAGAATTAATCTGGTTCTTTTGAACCCCAATCGGGGGCAGCGAACTATTCAAATTTTGCAAGTCATTTTTTCTCCATGTTCTCTGTCTGGTCACTAGAACCGAGGTTTGTTTTACTTTTCGATCTCACATGTAGTATAAATATTAAAAGGGAGTGCATATTATTTTGCAACCCAACAGGATCCAACATGACGCCCTTTGCTCGTGAACTTATTAAAAAGGTATGTCCTGTCAGTTGTTGTTCGCCCACAAAACATGTTCTGATGCCTTCGGATTAGCTTATAATGGCCGCGGGATGCGCGGTGTTCTGGTGGAGTCGACGTCCCACAGTGTCGGCACCTCTTCTTCGTCAACTGCGTCTTGATTTTCTTCGCACCTGCCCTGGCCTATCTTCTGGTTTTTGCCTTGACATCATATCAGTCCTCTGTTGCATACACCATCACCATCACCCGTTGCTCGCTGTCCGAGCTGCATCCTGCCGCGCTGGTCTGCATATCTCGAAGCGCAAAAGGTCGCGCTTTGGGTGTATTTTGCCCAGCACTATCCGTCGATATCCCCCAAGCCGACGACTTCGAGCTCTGGTCCCGCAAATAGCTCTGACACGCGCCCCGGCGTCTTTAATTTTGCTGCCTTTGACCAGGGCACAGATGACAAGGACGAACGTGATGAGCTGAATACCTATTTCGATGCACCTCGCCTGTCCTTTGGCACCGACCCAGTTCAGTGGTGGTACGCGAGGAGGGCAGAATACCCGCACCTCTACCGGCTGGCTCGCGATATAATGTCTATTCCTGGTATTCATCACTACTTCTCAGAATCCCGTCCTGTTACTGACGAGCAATTCAGGTTCGGCGGTCGCGGTGGAGCGGGTGTTTTCGGGAGGTAGAGACATGATCTCTCAGCACCGTTCACGGTTGAAGCCGGAGACCATCCGGACGTTGATGTTGCTGAAACATCACCTTCGCTTGAAGCGCAAGGCGCTGGAGGATGCTCTACTGGCCACTGAAGAGCTGTAGAAATGGAGTAGATACCATATTTTACACAATTCTTTTCCAAGATTACGGCCGTAAAGACCGTAAAATATCGTAAGATTGACGGACCGTAACCGTAAGGGCTTCTGGGCGCTCTTTACGGTTACGGTTACGGACGGTGGGACCACAATTACGGCCGTAATGTTTACGGTCGTAACCGTATACTGTACGGTGGGGATCCCTAGCCCCTGCATGACTCGGATGCGCAGGACGAGCGGCAGCTCTCCGCGCACATCGTCTCCCCAGCCCTGTAGCTCTCAATGCACTGGAGTGCATCGTGTGGGCTCGCACGCGCGGCACTGCTGCGCGGCGAGCGACCGCCGTCCGTGCCAAGTGGCATTTCAATCCTCATGTTCGCCCTCGGGGCGGCTCTCAAGTCAGCACGCGGTGTTGCGATATTCCACAAGGATAGCTTGCGCCCCGATTGCGAGTCGTCATGAGAGTTGATGGAGTGCCAGTGGGCTGTCCGCGCACCGCTCGTTGTATCGGGCAGCTTGTGTGAGTGTCATTTTGCGTTGGTTTGTGGGTTTTGCGATGTGACATATATCACAAGGGGCAAATTCAACTAAATCTTGCGCAAACACTTGAAACATATATGAAGCACAGTTACAATAAATTTCGTCTTTTGCACGTGAATGTCTTTCGAATATGTTCTCAATAAAGTTCAATTTTCAGCCTATGTTCTCAAAAAGGAATAGGATCATCCGAGACAAAGGCAAGTGGAAAAGTTGAAACTTATTATAACTTTGTGCTCCATATATTTCAAGTGTCTTCCGGTGATTTATTGGGATATGCCCCTTGTGAGAATAGATGGCGAGATCGAAGAGCTGAGGTGGCGGTGCAACATAAGCATGTCCAAAAAAGGGTGCTTATGTGTGCCAGGGCACTGCACCAAGACCTTGTTCTCGGCATTCCATTTAAAGCCAAACAGCTCTTTGTTCTCCCTTGACCCCGATTTGGATTCCTCTTGTTCTTCGTACAGAAAGAGAACAATGGAACGAAAGGAAATAACCTGGACGACGGGGGCCGCATTCTTGTCGGGACATCATAATACTGCTCATTTTACGTCTGTTAACCTCCTCCCCCCACCTTCGTTTGGCGTTTTCCCATGTTGGCCTCTCTTTTCGTGATCCTTTTTGTCTTGGGTGCACCAGTTGGTGTGTAAGGCCACTATCCACCTATTCTCTTGCTAACTCTCGCTGTAGCAGCCTCTAATTCATCTATCGTATGCGTTGCCGGCCAATGTCTGCAAGGCTCATCGAACACAACCCGTCAGTTAAATTGCTTGATTTTTGAAACAGGAATACTGACCAGAGTACAGTCGGAGTATCACTTTCAGCGTCTGACGTGTCAAACAGTGTCCTCCTCTTACCGGGCCAATATACAGCGACCACCAACCCTGAACTCATACACGATCTCCTCACATCGCCACACGCGACCCTCAGCCCCACCCCAGGATTCGCCAACTCTTCAACGCTTTCATTACCTCTAAATGTCGCCGTGGCTCCAGGGCTCGCCATCTATGCCCAAACTCTCTATTCAGGAAAAGCAGCATTCAGTTCTCTCCCCTCGGCTCCGGTAGCGAACGCATCAAGCCCTCTTGTGGCCAAATCCCTGGCCATGTCGTCCAGCATCTGGGTCGCGATGTCGTTTGGGTCCAACGAACACGTCGTACTGTGGGACTCGGTCCCCGACACCGCCCAGCTCCCGTTACGGAGCACCGGCTCCATGTCCCTCCTCGACATGCAGTCCTCGGCCTGCTCCCCTCCGTGCGCGAGCTCTGGGACGTGCTCCGCGGCGGGCACCTGTACGTGCGCGCCGGGGTTCAACGGCACCGCCTGCGAGACCTGCGCGCCGGGCTTCTTCGGGCCCGCGTGCAAGGCGTGCCCCGCCGGCTGCGCGTCGTGCGACGAGGGCATATCCGGGACGGGCAGGTGCCTCACCCCATCCGTCGCCAATCCCCTCACGGCGTGCAACTGCCTCAACGGTGAGTGCGCCGCGGACGGCACGTGTGCGTGCAATCCCGGATGGGCTGCAGCCGCCAACGGGACCGCCTGCGCCAAATGCGCCCCCGGCTTCTTCGCCACCTCCACCGGGGACTGTAAAGGTTCGAGAGCTTGCAATCCTCCTCCATTCATCCTCTAACATGATTTATTTTCTGTAGTCTGCGAACTTGGGTGCACGAGCTGCGCCGACGGGACAGGCAACTGCCTTACCTGCGGCACGCACTTTACGCAGGACCAGAACGACTCGACCAAGTGCACGACGGTGCCGACAACCGCCGCGGGCGTCCCGTGCCCGGACGGCAGCTTTAGCGACGGCACCAACTGCCTCGCGTGCTCGGCCTCGTGCAATACGTGCGCCGGCCCGACGGCCAACGACTGCACCCTGTGCCCGAACTTGCACTACCTCACCAACAACGGCAGCTGCGTCACCGCCAGCAGCACCGGCGTCTGCGATGGGTCCAATTTGATCGCCGACAACAACAAGGGCAAATGCGACAGTGCGTTCGTTTCCCTCCGATGTCCGTGCTGTGCGAATAACAGCCTTTCTAGCCTGCGGCGCTAAATGCACGTCCTGCGAGATCGCGAGCTTCAGCGTAGCATCCACAGTCAACCAATTAAAGTGCACTGGCTGCTTGAAAGGCACTGTCCTGTCCGGCGGCCAGTGCATCGACAGCTGTCCCACAGGTACTTTCCTATCCTCTAAGGACAACGTGACGTGTACTGGTGCGTCCCTTATTTTTATCCACGCTCGAGATCCCCCGCTGACCGGATATTCCCAGCGTGCGACCCGAGCTGCAGCACCTGCACCGGCTCGGCCACTTCCTGTCTCACATGCCCGAGCGGCCAACTCGCCGCCAATGGCAAGTGTGTCGCCACCTGCCCGTCCAACACATTCACCGCCTCCGGCGCGTGCCTCGCATGCCACCCGGACTGCGCGACGTGCAGCGGGCCCGCGTTCGCACAGTGCGCGAGCTGCCCGCCGACGCGGCCGGTCCTCGCCGGCGGGCGCTGCCTCGCGACGTGCAGCAAGGCACAGTTCTTCGATACGACCTCTGGCGTGTGCCAAGCGTGCGACGCGAGCTGCTCTAGCTGCGCTGGCGCGGGGCCGAGCAACTGCCTCGCGTGCGCGGGCGCGGGCCAGGTCCTGCACGGCGGGGCGTGCGCCGCCGCGACGTGCACGAACGGAACGGGCGTCGTCCCCGGGCTCGGTGTCTGCCTCTCGGACCTCGTCGTCGTCACGGCCGCCCCCGCGCCCAACACCACGATCTCCGCGCCCACTAAGCCTGCGCCGCCGCCGCCCGTCACGCCCCCCGCCGCACCCAGCACGCGTCGCCCGCTCGTGTGGTGGGAGATCCTCATGGCGCTCGGCTGCGCATTCATCTTCCTCCTCGTGCTGATGTGCTGGCGCCGGCGCGCGCGGAAGCGCCGCGCGCAGCAGACGGCCGCATTCGCGGCGGCAAAGCGCCTCGACCGGCGCGGGGGCTGGCGCGGGCGGCTGCTGCGCTTCGGCGAGCGGCTCTTCGGGCACCGCCGCGCGAAGTCGCAGGCGCTGCCGATCACGGTGGAGACGGTGGAGAACGAGGCGATCCAGCTGATGAAGATGCGGAACGCGGAGGAGGCGCGGCACCACGGCGAGATGGAGAAGCTGCAGCTCTTCGGCGCGTACGAGTACTCGCGCGCGGGTTCGACCCGCTCGCACTCACGGTCAAGCCACGCGCCGAGCCACGCACCGCCGACGCTGCGCGCGCTGGATGACCACCGCACAGCGGCGGCGGAGCGGGTGTCGCGTGCGTCGATGTACTCGGAGGTGACGGGCATACCGCGCAACACGCCGGAGCCGCGGCAGCCGATCAGCAAGAACCTGCTCGCTTGCTACCCGAGCTCCGTGTCGAGTGCGGGGCGGTCGTACATGTACACCGCGCCTCCAGAGGCACGGCTCGTAGACATCGAGCTGCCTGCGAGCCCGAGCAAGGCGCGGGTGTACGCGGACGCCATCCGGCCGGTGCTCGCGGCGTCGCCGCCGACGCGCGGGGCGTACTGGCTGGAGCCTACCAGGACCGGGACATCGTTTTTATTTTTTATTTTTATTTTTATTTTTTGGTGGAGCGTTTAGTAGTTCAGTGACAGTCGACATAAGTCGTCTTCACATCACCCGCTAAGTTCTATCACAAGGAGGATAACCCGATAACCCATGACAAAACATTCAAGAAATACGAAGAAAATATCTACAATAACTTTTGCATGTTTGTGGGCTGAAAACACAGAAAGATATTTAAAATATTTCCTCTATATTCCTGTTTAGATCACGCTAAAGCCATTTGATGTATGTTTCACGTTCAAGATGGGTATCTTGACAATATTTTCACCCAAATATTACAGGTGTCTTAGGGGAAAATATGAAGGAGACTTTCTAAATATCTTTCGAACAAATGTTGGCAGGAACCAGAAATGATATTCAAATATGTGCTGAATATGGTTAGAATGTCTGTCAGGATTTGTTTCGGCTATGTTCAGAGTATGTGCCCATGAAATACACAATACACCCGGTGAAAGTATTTCGAAAGATATTCAAAATTTGTTCTGCATATTAGCCCACAGAGAATATGAAATGCATTCAAAATATGTACGAATTTTGGTTTGGATATTCTTCAGAATCTGTTTCCAATATTTTCTGTGTGTGGGGAGGTACAATACAAGAAAAACATATGAAGGAAAGTTCAAATTCCTGTTGAATGCCAGTCCCCAGGACATTTGAAACATATTTGAAAGGTATGCAAAAGTTTCATAATGTGAGTTCTACATATCTTGAGCAAACATGATCAATAATTTTAGGATATTTCAAGGGTGTATGAGTCAAGGACACAGAAGAAATATTATGACTTTTTTCAGCATTGGTGGCCAGAGCATAGAGGAAAGGAAGTATGACATTGTCACATCATATGTTCAAGGTGCCTTCTGGAAGATAGGGAGCCAGGTATCAGAATTATAGCATGAATGAATCTGAAGAGTTATTTAAATGTTTATGATACCCAGGGATCAGATATTGAAGAGGCGTCTTGAAAGGGGAGATGGGCAGTGGTTCCAGAGTGAGAGGAGCTCCTGTGGGACAGCACAAATGGCATATATGCTCTTGTCAAGTCTGCTCTGGGGTGTGAGGAGACGGTGAAGATCACCTGGTCTGCAGTCTCACTGGCTGCTTTGAGATTGCAATAAATCTCGGCAAGAGCCTCGAATGTGAAATCTTGTTGGGGGTCTCACTGGTGGTGGAGAGAATCCTTGCCCAGTCCGCCCTCCTTTCCTGTGCAGCGAACCAGGACAGCAGGTGAGGCTAGTACGCACACCTGCGAAGACGTGGTGAGATCCATTCCACTTCTGAAGCAGGGGTGAGGGATTGGCAAAATCTACATCATCGACACAGCCACTAAGGCCTGGCGAGATCCAGAGCATTCTGGACGGAGGGGTGAGAGAGTAATTCTGAAGCTGTGGGCGAGATTCATTGGAGAATCGAGATGCACGAGATTCTCGAGGTAGGCAATGAATCTCGGTGAGATTGAATTGGGAAAGATTCTGGACAGGTATTCACGGGGATCTAGTGTATTCTGGTAAGGGTATCCCGTAGAGGCAGAGCATAATCAGCAAGGGATCCGGGTATCCGATCCCAGCTTGGTGCTCGCAGAGCGACCGTTCAATAAGGGTCTTAACCACAAACGCTCGACCAGCCGAGCCAGCCAGATAAAATTGTAGACTAGTTTCACCTAGTGGACTCTTGGAGTCTCACAGTGTGTAATGAGTGCCGCGTCATATTCCAACACGCTGCGTCAGAATCTCGTTGCTGCACCTTCGCCGTGTCATGAGGCGCCACCTTTGTATACTGATCAGCGTAACTTGGTTGCAATTCAAAGTTGTATAATGAGAAGGAGGTGCTTTCACTGCGAATACTTTTACTTGCGCTAAGCTGAATCACCAGGCAAGGAATCATGGTTGAATACCTACACAAAATGTCGGGAAATACTAACTCAAAAGTCCCCTTAGGACTTGCGTTGTAGTCTCTGCAGATATTAAAGCACAATCAACCTCAAATTCCGGAGCAAACAGAACCTTTTCTTTCGTCGAGCTGGGCTGCCAAAGTCCTACATTCGCTGTTGCAAAATCGGGCAATTTCTGCATTAATGTACTACAACTCTACCACGCAGCAACTCCGAGTCAGCGTCAATCTATGGCAGGATCAGTGAAGGCGATAACACACAACTCGAGGTCTATACAGTTCTGCCATGGGAAGTTTGAATCGAATTCGAGCAAGGGAAACACACAGTACTGGCACAGTAGCACAGCAACGTTCGTTCAAACAGCTGGAGTCAGAAAAATTTCGGTACATCAAAAACAGCCGGAAAGGTTAGTCTCTTATAAACAAACGCTACAAAAAACTTTGTGCTCGTACCTCGCATGTTGTAAAGTATCAGAATTCTATCAGGGTATTGCGACAATTATTTATATTTAATGCTTTCGCCGATGTTGCATTGGCCCACTTGACTACATAATGTTGGTCAGACCACTCTTCAAGCCGGATATGCGTGATGACAGTGCAGCTGCGGAGGTGCAGGGAAAAACCGTGTCGATTACCAAACTGCCGCGGCTCTGTATAAGATGCCGCGTCACATCCAATTTCATTTTGTTCAGCCATTCCATATTCTGTACACAAACCACAGGCGGTTCTTTCCATGGGCTGCTTGGTGGATGTTTTTTTCTGAATGGTCTGAGCTTTATTTGTCCAGACACATAACAAAAATCTGTTGTAATAGGGGATTTGTAATTTTGTACAGCTCAAATACCGACCAAGTACTGACATCTGAGGAAATTTTGGGTGGGGTTTTTTTGTGTCATCACGATGTATTGGAGCCAGAAACCGATTTCCCATCTTGATTTTTCCCCTGGAGAGCAGCCGTTGAGTAGTTATGTGCGGCGCGCCGATGCCGCGTCAATGACACAGCCACCGCCGCGTCAACCCGCGTCAGTGCGCGCCTGTCCGCGTCAGTCCGTGCCAATTTTCCCGTACCCCCATCTGAGTCTAAGCAGCGCATGCCGTGGTGCCCACGCTCGCGGCAGCCATCGTCGAACGAAATGCACGTGATTCGCGCCCGGTCTACGTTTCGTGGCGCGAGTTGTGTGCGGTCATGAATCAACGTGCGGTCACGAGTCGGCATGCACGCGGGGAAAGTGGCGGCGGCGCGGAAATCCAGCACAACTCAAGGGGGAAGCAACAGACTTCAACAAGCGAGGTACGAGCTGCATATGTTGAAGTGTCTGTCTAGGAGAGACTAACCTACTAGCACCTTTGTGCCGCCACTGACATGCAGCAACTCGCGACCACCGAGGCCCACGTGTTAGCCGGCAGGTGTATCCTTTCAACGGATCGAATGGAGAATGCGGATCACGTTTGGTCGACCATGCGGAAACTGGCGGACACCGTAAATTAATCTCTTGCTTCTACTCAGTCCCAGCAGTGCGACTTTTCAACTCTGCCCATCTCAATCAACTCAACGACCAGAAATAGATCCCCGGACAAGGTTTTTCACTTCTAAATCAGCATGATACCGCCAACTTGATAAATTCGGGCTGCGAGTAGTTCCAATTGTAAGATGACTTCTTCAGCGTGCTTGCCTCGCCGAAACGGGCCTCGGTTGCTTGGCTGCATGTCTTTGGGAGCAACGTGAGTAATATCTATGACTTGAACTATCCTGATTCTATGTGTCTCAGCCCTGGGTTTTACCCGAGGAGAACGTACTAGCCTTCTCATGTCGCATTGTTTTCGTGCCTCACCACTTCTTTCTATGAGGGTTCGTTTGTACAAAAATTCCTTTTGCACGCGCGAAAGAGTCGTACGGCAGAGAGCCTACGTCATCGAGCCGAGCGCAAGCCGAGTGGCTGTGCCCCTCATTTTCTTGGTTCGACCTGCTTAGGCGGCTCATTAATGATGGCCGTGGATGGCTATGTTGGCTATGTCTCGGCTAACATAGACACTGCACCCGAGCATGATCCTGGCTGATCCGGTCAGTCATCTCCTCTTTGAGCCAATCATCACCTCTTCCGCGCTCCGACGGCGACTCGGACTTCTCTGATGTCCCCTCCCGCTGCGTCCTCGGAGAACCGCAAGAACAACGGCTGGGGTGGGAAAAGACTAGGTGCCGGTCGCCCTCGAACCACGGCAGCCCCTGGGGCAACGGCAAAGGCACGGACTTTGGGGGAACCGCTTAGAATGCCGGCGCGTCCTCAACAGGCGCAAGGTTTGGAGCCAAGTCCTCAAACCTACCATCGTTTTTTTGGACCTTACAACACCCACCAACCTGTCCCTCTCGGGAACTCGGCTTCTCCTCGTACACAAACTAGCCGGTCAATGTGGTCTGTGGTCGGTACCTCGAGCGACGGGGCTGCTTCCCAGCGCCCTTTAAACATTGGTCAGAATATGTCACCTCCGCGTACGTCCCTTGATTTTTTACCACGGTTCATTCTAATGTCCGAAAATAGCATCCAATTCTCATATCTCGCTCGACGACTTCACACAGCTCAATCAACAGCTTGAATATATAGACGAGCATGACGAACATGGAGACATCGCAGCGGGAGATCAAATAATCGATGGTAGTCTTGTGGACGAGGTCTTCGACACCCTTGAGTCAAATATGACAACTGCGGAGGCGGAAACACAGGCTTCGGAGGCCGGTCCAGACTCCGCCGTACACAAACAGCTACTTTCAGTGCGGAAACGGCTTACCAAGGAGATCAAGAGATACGGGACTACTCTGTGCTATCGCAGGGGGGATTTCTATGACAGACCTCCCCATCCGGTGTTCGCGCTTCAGCGCAGCCTTGATCCGACTCAGCTTTACTCCCGCGAAGTCTTCGTATGGCTTCCATATTTACTTCCCGGTTGCCCGGATCATTTTAAGTGTACTTGCGGCCTGCCGCTAGTTCGAAATGGTGCGTAACTTACTTTTTCTTGAATCTCCCGTACTTATGTGTCTGTATAAAGGCTTTAACGATGATCCAATTGCGCGCCGAGTCCGTGCGATGCCTGCAGATTTTTTCCTGCTTACAAATCGCTTCCTTTGCAACCCGCGACGCGCTGAACCTGGGTGCAACAAGAGTTTCCAGGGTACCGATCCCCATATCATCGCGCAGCTGCCGAGATTCGTACAGGCAGCATTTCCCGGTATTTTCTCTTTTCATTCTCAACTTTGCAAATAACTGAATTTTTCTCGCAGCTTACATCTCTTCGCGGGGTGCAATTTCGAAACTCATGATGTGGCAAATGTCGAACACCTTTTCGACCCGACTAGGACCTGCACCATTTGCTGAGCTTGTCTCTGAAGTCCAACACAGATCTCATGCAGAAAGTGAACTGATGTATGTTGCTGCTGCAAACTTCTATCACCAAACTGGGGTAGAAAAGTACTCCGCTTTCGACGATTCACAGGGATATGCTGGATCGCCACCATCCGTGCCGTATCTCAAGGCCTTATTCACCGATTACCTGACGGCCTACCGTATCTTCATTGAACGCGACATTGCAACACTGCCATTCACGATTGGGGGCGGTGACCATACTTTCGCCGTGAATCCTCTTTTATTTTGTATCATTATCAATTTAACTCAACTGTTCTTCCAGTTTCTCAAACATATGGGCGGATTGAAGGGTGAAAAAATCTTCAACGCAGCCTACACACTGGTCAATGAATTCGAAGAAGTGCGCGGCCACTCGCTTACGTCCAATAAATCGCTGGGCTTTGTTCAAGACATGTTCGAGGGTATTCAAAAAAGTCTGAAAAACATGAACCATCCACCCACGCAGATTTTTTATACGGATTCACCTCAACGTAAGCCTATTGCTGCCTTGCAATCCATAAACTAATTTTTCTTTAGTCGAGCGCTCTTTCCACGAATCCATCAATCACTCGCTCGCGATAAATGTCCAGCCAGTAACAGATTGGACCGATCTTCCTCGCTTTCAGCAAGCAATCCATATTCCGACTGCTCTCGTCTCAGATTCCATCCTCATCGAGGATAAGGCGAGTGAGGTACTTGCAGATGCCTTAAGCAGTATTTCTGCATCTCAACTTTACCTTGTCGCTATTGGTGTCAAAACCGAGCAAATCCCCGGAAAACCACTTTGTTTAGATATCATCCAGCTTCGAACGAAAGATGGCATCTACGCTTTCAAGGTATGTACAATAGATATTACATGTTCTTTGCCTTTGAAATATTGATTAGATTGGTAGGTTTCCGCGCTTACCTCGCGGAGTGATGTCCTGCCATCGCTCCGAGCCATTCTCACCAACCAGTCCATTGTCAAAATCGGTTATTCAATCCGCCAGACTCTTCAAGTGATTTCCGATGCGTTCAGGCTACCTGAAATCGAGAAAATGCTGAAGGCACAAAATTCTCCAATACTCGACCTCGGGAAATATGCCAAGCTGAAGGGAGTTCTTGACGATCCTATGGCTTCACTTCATGCTATTGCTGGGACTGTCCTCAAAAAGGCATTTATAATTCCTCAATTCTCGGGTTATCCATGGTGGACCACCCCATCTCCCGAGCAAACAGAATTTTTATTCTCAGAGATTGACTGCCAGTGGGAAATCTTTCTTTCACTTCGCCGCCGTGATTCTCTCGGACTTCCGCTCCTCCCGATACAGGCTGCGACCGATGGGCAGCTAGTAACACTTGTGCAAGGCTGCAAGCCTATTGCAGAGGGCTCCATTGTGGGCCACCATAATGGCTATCTCGACGCAATCATGGACACTGCCGGTAACATCAAGAGATTGAACGTCTCTCTTACGCGATCGCTTATCGTGATCTCCAAGGTAATCATTCCAATCTTAATTTTTATTCATTGAGCTAATTTGTTCAAAGGTTCTTGTTCCCGGCGCAATCCACTCTTTGCACGGACAGACCATGGAATGGATTTTTAGCCAAGGGGCTCGGGCCGTTGTTGCGACGTCCCAGCTTCATACCCGGGGTGAAATTGCACCCGTTGTAGTTAATGCTGTGGCCCGCACCTTTGCAGCTCCAGCCCCACCCAGTTCGGTCGATGATAGCGTCGAATTCTCAGTCTCAGAATCAGCCACTCAGCTCCCAAATTCCAGCCCACTTGAATTCGAACACTGGTCGCCTGAAACAGCAGACGAGTCGGGCAGTGAGTTCGACGAGGAATCGGATTCAGAGTCTGACAAGGACGAGGACGCCTATAGTCAGCTGGTGTTTGGACTTCTTGTAAGTATTCCTAAGTTTACTTTGATTAAAATTTTCGTACTGAGGGCATCCAGAATCCCAACGCCATAACAGAGGAAACACTACCAGCATTCGGACTGCTCGTAAGTATTGTGCACTTTCTTTCTCAATCTTGACTGAGAAGACCTCAGAACCCCAATGCAATGCGGAATCCCGACGCGATGGAAGGCATTGAGACGAACTGGCATTCCGGCCGTGAAAATGTGAGTTGGGAAAATTGAATTCAAGTTCGGCTTGGTTTTTACTCATCCAACAGGATATTCCGGCTGATGTTCTCATGGAAAACCTCACTGATACCTTCTCCATTCTCCACGATTCCGAAGCGCTCCCTACTCGCGTGCTTGACGATGCCTTCCACTTCATGGATAGGCTGTTGCGTCTTCTGTCCAAGAAACACTCGGCTTTCAAAGCCTTTGCTCACGACTTCAGCGAAGCTATCTTCATCCGCGATGCAACAGATGAAGCCGCAGTTCGTGCCGTCGTTGAGCAGTACGGAGTGAGCTGGGAATATGCGAAGCGTGCTAAGGCCAAAGCCCTCAATCAACGCATTCGACGCTACATCCCCGGCCGCCATGTCTTATTACAAAGGCTGGAGAAGCTGTTCAATGCTTATGCGGACATGCAGTGCTCGACAAAAAAGAGCCGGGGTGCCTTCTTCTCCGACGAAGCAAAAAAGATGGTCAAAAATCTCCTCGACACGGTGCGAAAGGGTTATCTCTCCGACCCACCTTGTATTTCGCTCTATTACTTGCGGGGGAAGGATCGCGATGGGCTTAATATCTATCGCACCATTCGCGGGACCAACTCCATTGAAGGTGGCTTTCATATGGCCGTGCGCCGCATTTTTGGCTCATTGCGAGCGTCACCCGAGTTAGCCGAGTGCCTGTTAATTAATTGGATCCTTCGCCGGAATAAACGGGTACGTCCTTTTATCATGTGTCTACTACTATTTCCTCAGTTTTAATTCTTGACAGGTCGGATTTCACAACCGCACCGGGAAGAAATACAGAGGCCATTTCGACATTGCCCTGAGAGACGAAATTGTCGAACTTGCAGTCACCGTTGGCGTGAAGCCGTCATTCCCTCTTCCCCGTGTACTATCCACTCGTATTGCGACGTCGGAAACCCTCGGAATTCTTCCCATCTCTAAATCCCTCGCAGAGAGCCTCAATATCACCACTCTTCCCCGACCGCACATTGTCGGTGTACCTCACCACCGTGATACCCCCGTTCACTTCCTAACTCGTCTATGCACCAAGACCTCAAATATCTACCGCTATCTCCAGCTCCGGCAGCTGGTCCTTTACGCTGTTGTTCCAGTTCACACCCACAAGGAATATATCACCTTCAAGATGCTCATCAACGACAAGAAATTCAGAAAGGCCGGGAAGAAGATTCACCCTCCTCACGAGCACTGGAAAAACATTGACTTCACCAAATTTGCCCAGTCGTGGAACGAGCTCGTCCATCTACAATCGCGGGCGACTACTGACTCGAACCAACGATTGTATTACAAACTGCCTCAGCAGTTGGAGGCACACCACAAGAAAACAATATTGTGGACCTCGGAGCGCGCTACACTTGCGAGCGGCAGCAACTTCGCCGCTCGCAAGGCGCTGGTCGCAATTCTCGAAGCGCCCGAGAACTCCGCCGATGTCCTCCCTGCACTTCCTTTCCCAGAACCGATCCCGGATGGTGAGCTTGACCTCTCTATTGGAGGTAAGTTTCAAGCTCGTCTCGAAATCAGATTTCTCACTTATTTTTACAGCGTCCAACGATTTCCTTTCCTTTAATTCAATGGCCGAGCCTCCTCCATCGGGCGAGCAGCGCGACTCCGATTTTATTGACTGGGCAGAAGGGGACTATAACTCATCTGAAATCCCTTTGGTGCAGGTTGTTTTCCCAATTGAGGAGCCAGTTGCAGCTTCCATCCCCACCACGCATGCGGCTCCCACCCCCACGATGCATGTGGTTCCCGTTGCCACGCAATCCACTGTACAGTCCACCACCTCTTTCCCGCGGGTTGCACACCAACTCGGAGCTCCCATGTCGCAACCCCAGACTGGTTCCAAAAAAAAGAGAGCGCCGAAGCGCTGCGCACCTTGCACAAAGTATGACTGCCCAAGACGCGGAGTGTGCAACGGCAAGGGTGGGCAGGCGCACTGCATGTGCGGCCACCCACCTCTGGCACCGGGCGAGAAGGTGCGGACGTCGGAGATGGCTATTCTTGCGCGCCAAGGCCAGGGTGGAAGGATTTGAAAGATAGAATTAGTTCATATTTAATATACCTGTTTAACTGCTCGAGATTGTACGTCGTCCGAAAATGCCAAGGAAATTAGCCGCGTACATTGTGCGAAGCGCGGAATCGCGCCCGCAGAACACATGCGGCTAGGTGCGGACGTTGTTTGCGTAGTTGGCGCAAGCCCCGACGCCATCGGCTGCAACGCCAGACTCCGGCGATGTGGCGTACGAGCACGGTGGAGCGATGACACTGCCGTTGCGCCAGAAGGCAGGTCGCGGACGCCCTGCATGCCAGCATCAACACGTCGGCCGTGCTGCGAAGCCAACGCAATACGCCGCACTGCCGAATCGCGAGCCAGCACGACGCTCTGAAGCGCACGACGTCTGGATCGTGTGATGTGCAAGCAGCCGGATCACCGTATCACGGCTGGCACTGCACACGCACACTGACGAGCGAACACGCAAGTCCGCGCAGCGTGCAACAGCGTGGACCTAGTCGGACACTCGCAGACAGTCGCAACGCTCGCTAGCCGCACACGCAGCGCGAGACGTGAATTCGCGGTCGCGGTGTGTGTGCGGCTCGAGCATAGCAGCCGTATGGAGGCCGCGCTGCGATGCACCGAGCGTACGACTCGCAAACACGAATATGCCCACGTCGAGCGGCGACCTACGCGGGCAGGTGTGCCGATGTGCAGCGCACAACGTTTGCATTTGTGCGCAGCGCAACCGGTTCATCTTGAATGACCGGCGTTGGAGCGGATGTGCGTCGAGTACATACCTTGTTCGAGTCCGTGCCTTGCACCGGTCTGAGTGCAGGGAGATGAATGAAGTCAGTTTGGGAGGGATTCATAAGATGTAGGACACGCACCTAAGGTGATTCCGCCCCTCCTTCGCCTTCCTTATAGTGTACCACTATTTTTACACTAGCACTCGGATGCGAGCCGTGCATACAACGTGAGACGCGAAATCGCGTACGCAGTGCGAGTGCGGATCGAATATGGCGCCCGCGTGCCGTATCAATTGCCGCGGGAGATCCCAGAACAGTTGAGACAAAAGGTGAGGGGAGCAGAGTAACGAGAAAGCCTTTTGAGGCTTCAAAATTGTTTCAGTTCTTGTTTGCATCGAATGTGCCAATCTTGCTTTTAGATTTGAGGTGTGGAAGTTGAAAGGCAGCCCAAAATCAGAGGGGCAAAGGGGAGATGAGAGAGTGGAAGGAAGAGAGGACGCGAGACGCGCTGGGAGATGTCACGAGAAGGCTAAAATTAGCTTGAATTCCATTGGCCGTGGCTATCGACCTATCCCCGAAATCGATAGCCTTGAATACCGTGACTTACTGCATATAGATAGCGCAATCAAGATCTCAATCACGCTCTCCTGGGCGCTATGGAGCGTTTGAGGTCGTGAAAATTTCGGTACACATTCGTCGGTAAGTCTCTTGAAGTCTCTTGATTCTCTCTCTTTTTCTCTCTTTTTTTGAAACTTGAAATCTTGATTAAATCGGCAGGTCCACGGACATAGTACATAAGCCGCTTAGGCCCTGTTCGGGATCCCCATCTACGGCACATTTAGCTACCTGGACCCCCAAATATGGGCAGATCACATCTATCAATGTCACTCAGTTGTCACTCGGTCTAGACCGGCTCCACCAAACTGCTAGTCGGCGTCATCCATCCGCCGTCCGCCCAACGTCCGCCTAACCCGCCACCCCCGACGTGTCCCCGCCCCCTTGCCCGCACCTATTCTTCAAGTGGGGAATGTATGAAACTAATAGATACATATGCTAATATTGAGTATACTGCTCATATGAAAGGAGTCCCACTTCCAAAACATGCCGAATGACTGAGATATGCACTCCCCGACGCGCTGGACGTCGAGGTCGACGTCCGTTGACATTGGTCAGAGCTTTTCGGCTTGAATGATCGGACTGTCGCACCGGGGTCCGTTGATGTGACGGTTTGTGACTAGCTACCTGTAATGTAGCTAAATGTGCCGTAGATGGGGATCCCGAACAGGGCCTTAGTTTGGGGGCAATTACCCAGTGCTTGGAGCCAACTGCTGCGCAAACTGTCTCTAGATTTAGCTGTGATCAAAATTTATTTATCTTCAATGAATTATCGCAAGGGTGGCCTGCCGAAGATCCCCTTCGAGATCAATATAGGCTGTACCCAGAGCGCCCTGAATGGAGGCACTCCAGGACCGATTAATTGAAGGTAGCTCGAGCTCCAGTCATCAATCAATCCCCACGCCGTTCTACTTAATTTGCTATTTCACTACTTAGGTTTCCATTCCTCCACCTTGCGCGCATGCCTCTGTATCCAGTTCTATGATGTCCCTATGCTGCTGCACCGCAATTTCAACAATTTCACTCCCGAGGCCAACCCGAGGGAGTCCTTATTATCCTTACTTAAGATACATTTTATTGGCACTTCCTCAATTACAGCGTCCGAACTAATGAGACAATCATTTTTTGGCCCGCGTTCCCCACAACGGACACTAAACTCAGCATTCAGGCCATTTTGAGGTTTATAAACGTACGGCTTGGAAAGTGTTGAAGTAAGCTTAAAGTAGGAGCGCGCTGCGTATGGCCGAAGAGATCCGATCGGCGGTCTAGGCACGTGATCGTCGGTTCTAGCCGGGAACTGGGAACACCATTCGCATAAACCTGATCCAAACCTGATCATGGCGTAATTCGAGGTCATTGCGGGCTGTTGAGGACTCGGGCACCCATTTTCCTACTTGATGGGACATCCAGTCCACTTTCCAAATTTGGCCTCTTTCGCGCGTGGCAAGACAAAATTCTTTCGCGCGGGCAAAAGTATTTTTTGTACAAACGAACCGTCATAATTTCCAGCGCCTGGAACTCCCGAAAGCGGCCTGGGACGTCTGACTAATAGGTTCGCCACCGGGAACATGTATTTGAATGGTGAATACGAGCGCGGATCAGGTGTATACTCTTGCCCTACCCCTCATCCAATGCCACGAGCTAGCAGAATTAGATCTCCCGAAAAAACTAGTCATAATCACCAAGATCCTCTGCCTCATCAGTCCCGACGTAGGCAGCCGCGCCGCCTTCAACCTCTTCACGTCCAACAAGCGCACCGTTGTCAATCCTAAGGCGGCCTCTCCCGCGTGGCGATCTTCAACCAAGTCGATGGTAGCCTCGCGCGCCTGCAGATGACGTATCTCAACGGACTGATCATTTACGCCGCGGACCCTACGACGAGACGATGGCGCGTTTTATGACTTCGTCGCGGCGGGGATGGCTTGGCACCTATGAGCAGCTAATTTACCCGCATGGCAGGTCGCCGAGATATACCACGGCGAGGAAACGAAGGGCTGGATGGAGTTCGCATGCATTCGCTGTCGTACCGCCCCAAAGTAAGTTCCCCCTAACTTACGTCCTTTTGGATTTCTTCCTAATGCAGTGTCTATCGCTAAAGAGATAACTCTTCGCGGAATGCAAAGACAACGGCATCAGCCACGTTTCGTACTCCCTCCCTCGCACGGCGCCCTCTCGACACCCAAACCTTGCGCACTAAAATGCGGGCCCATGCAAGCGCGTCGAGGTCGCGGCCAAGCATGCACTGTAGATGAGCCAGATGGCGCTCGCGCGAAGGTGGATAGCCCTATTGTGGGTGCCAATACGGTGCGGGTCGCCGCGGTGGAATTCCACTTCATCAACCGCACGCGTTTTAACGGGTGCGAGTTGCCCCGTCGGGGACTAGGTCCTCTCTGAAGGAGATATCGCAGATTTGGAGGAATTTTGAGATTTCGGCGACCCTTCTGCGCATTCCTTAACGTCAACCTCAACCAACCAGATATTCGGAGCATCTACATAAGTAGGTCGATCGGTTCTCTTGCCGCTTCGTGAAATGCATTATGGGATCTCCTTCACGTTTTATCCCGCCATCAAACCTGCCCCTATATTGCGTCGGTTCTAGACAAGTTCTAGAATCGGGAAAGCCCATGGAAGTATTCCATACCTGCTCCATACATTCATCGGCGGGGATTATGCCCCGCGACAGCTCAGCGCCAACGTCCTCCAGATCTGATAGGTGGAATGCCGTTATTCCAATAAATGTGTCCGCGGGCTGGCGGAATTTCAGCCCCCCCCCCCCCCCCCCCCCACACACACACACACACACAACGAGTCAGGACTCCGCTATTCTCATTCCCGAGTTGGATTCTGACACGTAAGCCCGCAATCTCCGTACACCGGAAAGTTAAAGAAACCGAACCAGCCGAAGCTTCATCCACGGCATACATTCGGCCAACATTCAACAGCAGCGGGCGACATCTCGTGTGAGAAGTTGGTTATTCGTGGGAATGCATGATCCAGCTACGAGGGACTTTCCTGAATGTCTCCCGCGTTCCATGGTGGCCGTTACTAGTTAGGGATCGAAATAGGATGGAGATTCAACGAGCACAAACTGGTTGACGGCGAGCGTTGCGGGGAAATGCCGATCACAAGCTGATCGCATAGCGTTTGCGACTGCCGCGTCTTACGTACACGGGATCTGATTCATCGCAGCACCGCATCATACCTCCCACCTTCATCTTCGTCCTCACTCCTCGGGCCTCAGCTCAAAGGACTCGGAGCACATCGTCCTCATGCTTCTGGATTTATCGATAGAACTCCTGCAGGAGATTGGAAGCCAGGTAAATTCCACTGGACCAAACCGCCGAGTCGTGCTAACACTTTCACAGCTTCCCCTGACCGACCACGGGAGCCTGCGCAGAGTATGCAAACATCTCGATGGTCCCATGCAGCGCTTCGTCTTCTCCGACTTGGTCTTGCAGACTTCCAAGTTATGCAGCAAAGATGGTCTTGACCTTTTGGAGTTCCTTGCCGCGGGGCGGACTGGATGGTCTCGGCACGCCGAAACGCTTCGTCTCACACCTGGGGATTACTGGAGAATCACTGCAGACCGCGACGCAGCGAAGATGCAGGATCTCCTTGCCTCCGCACTGCGTTCGATGGCGAAAATCCGCGTAGTGATGTATGTTCCTGAAACCATCATTCATAGCCACTGAATTGACTCTCTCATAGATGGAAAGTCCGCGCGGGCGGGCCTTCCTGGGTGCTCAATGCCATGTGCGAATTCATGGGCACGTTAACTGCCCTCAATGAACTTCAATTGGAGAATCAGGGCGATCCACCAGGTGTCTTCGACCTCCCCTTGCCGCGGCTGTCCGGCCTCAGCAAATTGACAATCAAAGGTGGTAGCTACTGGAGGCATATGAACATTGCACCAGCCATGGCTCAGAAAATATCCCACATAATTGCCCAGAACCACCTCACCTCACTACATGTCGAATGTCCGGTCGACTGGGCGGAAGTCTGCAGCATGCTTCGGACGAAGATTAGTTCTCAGCCAGATCTCATTGAGATCACCACAAGACTGGTCACACCCCACTTCCTGGCGTATCTGGGCTTGTGTGCCGGGCTGAAGAAATTAACGCTGCAGAACCCCGATGGCGACAGTTTAGCTAACACATTTTTCAGGACTGTTCTTCCAAATCTCACATCATCGCTCGTGGAGCTCTCCTGCGGGGCAGCCTACGAAGGCCGGTGGAGTTTTGGAACGCACAACGCCCACATCATTTCCCAAATGAAGGAGCTCACAGCACTCGAGATGAGCATCAACGCTGGACGGGTCGAACAAGTTGATATCAGACCGGGGTTTGCTGCGATCGGACAGTATTTAGTACGCTGGGAGGTCAAGGTCGAGCAGTCTGACATTGATGCCGTTGTTGTATGTTCTATGTTCTCATTAACATATGCATATGTTCGCAAATGCTAACCCCACCGTAGACTAACTTCCTCCATACGGCCGCGACCCTCCCCGCCCTCCTCAGCCTCGCCATCGTCGCCGCCAACACAAACAACAACCGTGGGGCTTCGACCGGGACCATGACTGATCACATGCCCTTTGTTACCCGCGCGATTGAGACGGCCGTCCAGAACTTCCGCCCCACCTCTGCCGCGCCCCCGACTGTGCGCGCCGGCTCCCATACCTACGAGTTGAAAGCGGTGCAACTAGCGGAGGGAGGTGCAGAGGCGAGCGGCGGGTCTTTTGCGTACGGCGCAAGGATCCCCGGGTCGTCAAATCTGGGTTAGGGCTTCTGCATCTCCCTGTATGTGTGCCAGTATCTATTTTCATGCGGACCGTGCCTGGGATTCAAAGTTGAATCGAAGTTGAACCATGTAAATATACTCACTGCGTTGAGACGTTGGAAAACATCACGCGAATAGATCAAACGGAGGAGAGAATCATCGCAAGAACAACCCCACCGGAATTGGCTTCGTCCTCAGCCCTTCCCGCCCTCCCCTGCTTCCCCTTGTGCCCACCGACTGCCCGCTCTCTGACTGCCCGAAATTCCACACAGACTAGTCGGAGCGCTGGGTCGTGTAGGCTGCGTAGAGCGTGGGCGACGGGGAAGAGGGGGAGGGGAATGGGAGGGGCAAGAGGCAAACTGCGCGGTCGCGGGCGTTTGGAGGGCGAGGAAGGAGGAGGAGGTAGGAGCTGTAGGGGTGGCTGCAGATGCAGGCGAGCTGGAGTTGGAGCTGGAGGTGGAGGGAGACGCAGACGCAGCGCCGAGCCCGAGTACGCGCATGTCCGCCGCCGGCAGGCGCTTGCGTTTCCCCTTCTTCCTCCCAGTGCTCTCCCGATGGTGGCGAGCGGAGGGTACGCAACGGGCTTCACTGCAGCCTTCGCGGGCGAAGCGGAGGGAAGTACCGCCCCGCGAACGCGAATGTCCTGGGCGAGCGCGGCACATGTGCGTGCGCGTGCGTGTGGGCGGAGTGCACGTGCACGGATGAGAGGGTAGAGGAGGACCAGCGCGATCGGAGCGCGCGCTCCCCGTGCTTGCTCTGGTGATAGGGACTCCACGGCGTAGGGGGAAGTACGCCGGCTGCTCATCATCGTTCTCATCCACATCGACGTCGGCGTATTCAATCGAGGAGCATTCCCCGTCCTCGATCGGCGGAGGAGAGGAGGAAGAGGAGGCAGGGGCGGGCGCGAAGAGCGGCGAGAGCGGGACGTCGTCGTGCTCGTACTCGCACTTCTCTCGACGTCGGAGGGCAAACCGTGCGGCTCCGCTGCGGGGGGCGAGGAGAGGAGCGCCGCGAGGCGTGTGCTCGAACTCGAGGACGAGAGGGGGAAGCTAAAGGGAAGAGAATCAGCGGAGGAAAGAAGGGAGGGGAGGGCGTACGCGAAGACGACGCGGACCTGGAGGAAAAGGGCTCGGGGGACAGGAGTGGCGAACGGGAAGCCGCGAGGTAGGTGTAGTAGCCGCTCTGCGCGTCCGTGGAGACGGGTGTCCGCGGCGGCGGGCGCGAGGGCGACACCGTGGGCGAGGAAGTGGAGGTAAGGGGGAAGGGGAGCGAGGTGACCATGGGCGGCGGCGGGGGCGGACGCGCGGGGACGGAGATCGCGCGGCTGAGGGGCACGGAGGCGCGGTGCGTAGCCGGGGTTGGTGTGGAGCCGGGAGAACGATGGACTCGGGGCGCGAGCGAGACGTAGACGCGTGGGTCGCGAGGAGACAGGGAAGGACGGCGGGAGCGGCGCAGCGAGAGTAATGATCATGAATGTGCCCGTATTCGCAACGTAGAACTCGTCGCCGTCTTTCCGGACTTCCTCCGCAGAGACTCCGTCGGCGCTCGAGATTCAGCAAGCGCTGGGGCAGGCGAGACACTTTGTAATTGCCAGCGGCTCGATGCTCTCGCACCGCGCGAGACATGGGTGCGCCGCATTCGTAGGGCTCGGCGGGGCCTGCTCGCGACGCTCGAGAGGCTTCTGGAGTCACTACTCCTACTTCCGCTCTGGCTGGACTCCTCGTCGAGCGACCGACGCGGAAAATTGCGCCGAGGCGGAGGTGCGGTGCGGGGTTGGTGTGTATGCTGGGCCGGAGAGAACGACGGACTCACGACGCAATCAAGATTCGGAGGTGTGAGTCGAAGAAGAGGAAGCAGGGAAGGACGGGGGAGGGGCGCCGCGAGCGTGATGAATGTGCTTGCATGCGCGGCGTAAAGTCATCGTCGTCCTCCCAAATTTCATCTACTTGCTCTGGAGCAGGTTCTGTCGGCGCTGCAGCCTCAGCAGGCGGCGGGACGGGCGAGACACTGCGCTTCGTAATAGTAAGCGGCTCGATACTCTTGCAGCGCGCGAGGTTCGGCGCTGAACGCACTGCAATCGTGGACTCGCCGAGGGCGTCGTCGCGGGGCTCGAGAGGCTGCCCGAGTCACTCCCACTCCCCTTTCCACTACCGCTGGACTCGTCGCACGGTGGGCGTGGAAGGTCGAAGGTGTCGGGCCAGTCATCAAGCCAGCCAGCACGGCGGTGAAGAGCGGCGGTGTGCGTGGGATGCGCAGATCTGGCATGCCTAGCCGCCGTAAAGGGACCATGAGGATTTGGAGGGGCCATACAAGCGCGGTGGCTCATTTTGGGGTTAAGCGCACGTGATCCACTACCACAGTGGTTCGTGCCACTACCACCTTGGTTCGCGCTGCCACTGAAATGCATTAACTCGCGATCACCGACGCCCACCATTTGAGCCGGCAGGTGTACCCTTTCAACCGCTCGACTGGAAAATGCGAATTACATTTGGTCGACCATGCGGACGCCGAGGCGCCGAGCAACTACCTGCGGAGTGTCAGGCCCCGGCTTCGACGCGGGCCAAAAAAAATGTTAGGTTCCTGGCCCGTATCTTGCTCTTCAAGTAATTTCCCGGCGCCTCTGCAAGAATTGGTTTCTTGAGAATTGATGTCTACTTTGTTAATTCCAGTGTGACGCGCACAACAGGACTGCCGCTCGGCGACAATCATTACAATTTTGTACTGTTTGCTCAGTGGTTTTCGATGGGTAGTATGTTTTTTAATTTATTTTGCCTGTGCAGCCCCTCAGAACACATCTACTCAATCTCAGACCGATTTTATACAGGCCCGTCAGGCTCCCCGAGGTCGAGGTGCGAGTCGGGAACCGAACAAGGCGGAAATGAATTCAGAAGGGGAAAGATTTGACGGGAGATGTACCAATCGACTCAACACTGCCAAGCCCCAGCTGAAAAAGAGACGAAAACTGGCGAAACGCTCGGTTATCGTATCCTTTGCCTTTGGATCACCTCGATGACTCGTTCCTGAAAAACTGCGAATTCCAGAGCTGCGATCCTCCCTGGCGTGGGGAAATTCGGTCTTCCGCCGCATTTCGACAGCCGACGGCAAAGTGTTCACCTCACCTCTCATGTGACTACCGCGGTCTTCGCAGTATTTAAAGCGGACGTGGCATGACATTCATGCCCTCTACCTCGCATCCCCATAACTGACGGCACAATGGAATACTACGCAACCGCACTCGCAGCTCTCATCTCAGCCTTTGGAGTGCATTTGGTCTTCCGATGCCAGAGCACGATCCGGCATATCGCAGGACCACCATGCCCGTCGTGGATCTTCGGTACGGTTTCCAAACACATGTCGTCGACTTGTCGTGCTCGCGCCAACACTAACACCCCCAGGACACATGCCTCAACTGTTACTCCCCCCGCGGTACGGCGACCACGAATTCAGTTGGCAGAAATTGTACGGGGCCGTCTATCGGATTAAGGGATGCTTCGGGGTGAGTCTGCTTTCCTTGACTTCACAGGACCATTCGTCGTATTTATTGTTATCCCACAGCAAGATCGTCTGATTGTGTCTGATCCAACGGCGCTGCAGTACATCCTAAACAGCCCGAACTTCTTCCTGGGGCCGACGCTCGGCGCTGTGGTGAATCTGATGTTCGGGGAAAGGAGCGTTATTTTCGCACGATGCATGTTTTCTTCTCGTAACAGAGATATTTCTGAGGTTTATGATTGATTTAGGGGATGAGCACCGACGACTCCGCGCGGCGCTGAACGTCGGGTTCACCGCTGCCGCTGTAAGAAATTGTCTGCCGGTGTTTAGGAAGGTCGCAGAGACGGTGAGGATATTGACGATTCAGTTTTTCACGCATGGTCATTCCAACCGTCTCCAGATTTCGGACGAATTGGAAAAATCCTCGAATGCGTCGACCAATGTTTGCTCAATCCTGAGCAACGCCACTCTTGGTGCAGTCAGCGAAGGTCGGCGGGGCAGTGGAATTTGATTGCGGGGGGGAACTAACATTGAGGCTACTTAGCCGTTCTCGGGTATTCCCTTCAGGACTTGGGCGAAGATTTCGTGGCCAACAACAATAAGATAGTGGGAGTGTTTCATGCCACCAACGAAAAATACCGATACAGCGTCCATTCCGCAGCCAGCTCGCCGCCAGCCAATCGAAGACTCAAATTCTAGCCGATGCAATCGGCGCATGCCTACCGTCCTGGTTCTGGCGCGCAGCGATATACTTCCCAACCACGGCATTATAGATCATCCGGAAAGAACGACATCTCACCGAGCGCATCGGGCGCCGAATTGTCCGGGAGAAGAGGAACGCTGCGGGGAAGGGTGTAGAGATCGATGGTGATGTTTTTGGGCTGCTCTGTGAGGACCTCTCGTCTCGTCTTGGAGAAATGACCAGGAATTTCGGCAGTACAGAATACTTCAGACGACACGCAGAAGTTGAGCGAGGGTGATGTTGTTGCTCAGACTGCGCTTATCCTGGTTGCCGGGCAGGAAACGACTGTGAGTAGTTTGTACGGGGATTCGTCAACTTCCGTGCTTTGACGTTTTTTGTATTGTCAGGCCAACACTATTGCATGGGCGCTTCTGGAGCTCGCCCGGAACCCGGATTTCCAGGGAAAACTACGGGCCCAGGTCCACTCCGCGTCTGGGGAAGGCGCGGGACATGTCAGCTACGATAATATGCCACTGTTGAACGCATCGATCAAGGTATTGCATCCATGCCGCCCAAAATTGATGTGACTGAGTAAATAATTCTACTCCAGGAAACACTCAGGCTCTACCCAGCAGGGCCAATGTCGGAGCGCGTCGCCCTGCAGGACACGGTAATCCCGTTAGCGGATGAAATCACCACCTCGACCGGGGAGCGAGTCGACCAGATACATGTTCAGAAGGGACAGGTTATCACATTGGCAATCGCGTCGTACCAAAGGTGTGTTTGTTTAATTATCGCTCATCTAGTTGACGTCTCGGTTTGCAATAGACTCCATTCGCGGTGGGGGGATGACGCAGATACGTTCAACCCGTCACGCTGGCTGGATGGTACGCCTTATCAGGGAGACGCCATTGGTCCATACGCAAATCTGTACGTCAACCTTCGCTCCAAGAGGTACTTTAATTAACGCTCCCGTAGACTGAGTTTCTTGGGTGGCCCACGCATCTGTCTCGGGTAAGTCTTTGGTCCAACTTGAAGATAATTCCCGACGCAGAACCAACACCAACCGCAGGTGGCGCTTTGCGTGAGCATCCCACCTGTTGATCCTATGTTCCTCACTCGATGTGGATACAGGATACTTGAGATGCAAGTCATCCTCTGCGAGCTGGTTGCCAAATTCTCGTTCGCCGAGGCAGAGAACACACGTATCCGCCCGCAATACATGAACCAACTCCTCCCGATTGCTGCGAATGGAGAGAAGGCTCTTTCACTCCGCGTTACGCGACTTTTGTAGGAATGGATGGACGGTGTACCTATACTTCAGGTTGATTCTCGGAGTTGAAGGCGAATTACTGAAGTTGAGGAGAAGGACCTCCGCTTTTTGATGGGGAGATTGGAAAACGGAGCGTAAACCATTGGCAAACCGCAGTTGTACATTTTTTTGAGCATGCACTTTCCGGAATGCTCTCAGCGGTGGGTGATCGAGGAGCAAAATCCTCTCCCGCGCATTGCAGGGAAGGTGATAGGAGCTACAGCTCTCCAGAAATTCGGCTAGCAGGGAGATGTATACTTCCTGCCTTCGATTTTCCATAGTTTCACGGCGATTGTACTATTCGTGATCCCACACCTGTGTGTTTTCTCCATGTTCGTTCGCACTGTCTTGAGGAAAGACTCGGAGAGATAGAGACCAATAGACTTCCTCATTCTCGATTGGAAAGCCGTGGTTTTTGAAGCGAATCAAGCAATCCAATAACGTGGCCTTGAGAACGGCGACAACCGATGAAGACGGCGCATTTATGGCCACCGCGGTCAAAGAGGAGAGGTGCCACAGCACTGTCAAAGAGTTGCTCAAATCGGCCCACATCCCTCACGAATCAGCTGTGATGCTAGTGGCCATGCAGGACCAGAGAGTGTTGCAGTCGATATTCAACACAAGGTGTGAAATAGCGGTGTCTGACTCCCTCTGTATTACATATTGGAGCATTGGGTTTGGCACAGGAACTGTTGGACGATCGTCTTCGGTGACCCGCCAGAAAGAGGCCAGTGTGGCAAGGACTTCATCGATCCAATGTAGGATTGGTTTTGCACGCAGCATGTGAAGATGGTTGTTCACGATCTCGTTGAGGATCCATTCCAGACGTGACGCACGAGTTTCGAGGGAGGACGATCCGGAAGCTGAAATATGTTTCGGGCCACCTCGCAAGCATATGGTAAACGATCCAAGCTAGTGGGATGTTCCAGATAGTCGAAGAAGATAAGATACGGAGTATCATGTCAAAAAGATTGGAGACAGTAGAATACCCTGTCAAGTCACAGGGATATAATATAGCTTGAGAACCGATCGGAATAGTCTTTTTGGCATCGTCCAGTCCTTCGATTCTCCAACAGGGGACAAAAAATGATTCCTGAACTTGAAGCCGATCGATACAGGATAGCGCAGGACCAAGGTTTGAGACTCGTTCTGTCCTGACAATATCCTGGCATTTTCCGATGTACCGCAGAGTTTCTAGGACCTGGCTCCGCATGGGACAAAAAATGTTCCAGCTTGTGAGCGCGCGCATCGAAACTGCATAATGGTTGACACCGATTTTCTCAGAGAAAGGGACAAGTTGAACATGTCACTGGCCATCTTCCGCGATGTAGCATGATCGATTAAACTTGCAATAGCCGCAACCATTGTGTGGAATCCGGAATCAGCGCTCTTGTCGTCCATGAGCCGACATCGCATTAGGCCGTAGGCCACCCTGAGCAACCCGAAGAGTCGCCAGAGCGCGCTGGACACCGGTGTACGGTATGGGCAATCGAGATAAGGCCTTGATTTCGGCTTAATATTAAGGGCATGTTAGGACCTTAAGTTAAGGGTGGTGTTATTTTTTCCGTTGGTGGCCGTAAAGATGCTAAAATATTCCAAGAGCATGGGTGAGAAGTTTTGAAGTCTGTTCTCTCTGGTACCCCCGCTAACTGGACTTAAGGCTTAACCCTTAGGAACCACACTGCCCGCCCCCGCAGCGACACCCCGCCTCAATGCCCAGACACCGCCACCTAGACACCTCGATTAGACGCAGCGACACACTACCCCGCGACACACCGACGCCCCGAAGCGACACTCGACTAGGCGCAGCTACACATCGACACAGCAATGAATCATAGCCTCACACCACAGAAACGCCTCGACCCCGCGCCTCGACTCAGGGACAGATTGGCGCCGCCGCTGCATACGACGCCCCGTGACGCCTCGACGCCGGAGCAACGCCTCGACACCGCGGACGCCGCAGTAGCAACGCTCCGGCCTGCGTGGATTTGACCACCATCAGTCGGGAGGAAAATTTAAGCCACCAAACACCTTCGGGAATAAATTCAGTACATACCGTTCCGTCCCCGTCCGCGGTCGCACTCTCCTTTTCATCCGCTCTGGCTGCGGTTTTACTCCTGGGAAGACTATGCACTGGCTCTGGTGGTTTTGTCACTTATGTGCTATGGGTAAACAAGCAAAACAAGGTCGAGAACACGCTACACAGCGGTGAGTGTGCAAGGCACGCGTCCACCCATGGTGGCGGTTGGTCGAGAAAAGGATTGACGCTCGCTAAGCGCCGGATCAGCCGACGATGCCGCACCGGTCCAATCCCCTCCCGATCAAACACGACCACATGCATTCAACTTCCTGCGACATGATCGATTCCCGCGTTCTCCGAGGTGTGGAGCCCGTTAATTGTGGTTGATCCCCCGCCGAATCCTTAATTGGAAGAATGGGCAACACTCCCCCCCTCCAATCCTGGTTTTCACAAGTACAGTTTTTCTCCTATACCTTCTGGGAGGATACATGTGGCATTTTCAGGGTGCGGGTAGTATTATTACCACTGATGGTGACCTGATCAATGAATAGAGATGCATTCCCGTCATCAGTGCAAAATTAGGGCGATAATTGTGTGATGAGCCAATGAGTGTTTGACTTCCCACATACACCAAGGATAATGACCGTTCTACCGGTTATATGATCAATGAACCGAGATGCATATGTATCAGGCTCCAATCATCAGTGCAAAATCAGGACGATAATCATATGATGAGCCAATGAGTGTTCAGCCTCCCACACACATCGATGATAAAGAGGAACGTGTTGCCAGCACAGTCCACCTTCTTGCCCATCAGACAAAATGTCTCTTCAGCCCATCGCGACCAAAATCCAATTAAACCACATTCTGAAATGCTTCGCTATGACAGTGGATACCTTGGAGGTCCTTGCTAAGACTTTCAAGACCCCTTTCCTGGGACCGATCTCCAACACTGCCAAGTCTCTGCTTACTGCTGTGCAGGTACATTTCTACTATAGGTCATAAAATTCATCTCACTTTGGTCAGACTGTCAAGCAAAACAAGAGTGATTGTACCCAGTTGTTGGAACAAACCTATGGGTTGCTCTGTGCAATTGTTTCTCTCCATTTGAAGGCAGAGGCTGGTCCAGATTTGACACCAAGCCTGCTGAATGATCTCGGAAAATTCACAGAGTATATATGTCCCTCCTGGAAATAAATTGTTGCTGATTGCATTTTCGCAGCACACTCTACAAGATCAATACATTTGTGGAGGTCCAACAGGATAAAAGCAAAATCAGGCACTTTTTCCGTCATGGAGAAATGAGCAAACTACTCAAGGATTGTAACATGGGTTTGCAAGAGGCACTAGATCGTTTGAAGGTGCAGTGGTGAGGTGTATGGTCCATGCCGGGACTGAAACAACACAGGTTCATAATATGAATTTCCTCAGTGAGCTTGGGGATATGCAGAAACTTGCAGAAGACAGACACCAAGAAGTTCTGGAGTTGATTTCTGCCTTTTCTGATGGGACCACTTCAGATGAAAGATCAGTGGTATGTAGTCCTTATATTCCGAGTTGAGTGAGAAGTAAATTCTGCACAGACCAACGGGACCATTTCTAGCGCTTACAACAGGTATGGTCCAAACCAGGATTAATAAAAGTGAAGCTGATTCTAGTCTGATCAAGCTCAACCTCAACTTCCATGTTGCCGTCTGAACCAAAAATCTTCCATGGCCGAGAATCTGAACTTGCAGATATTCTCAATCTGTTTATGCAGGAGACACCTAGGATAACTATTTTGGGTGCAGGCGGAATGGGAAAGACAGCTCTTGCAAGAGCTGTTTTGCATCATCCAACAGTCACGGGGAAATATGGAAACCATTGTTTCTTCGTTGCTTGCGACTCTACATCAACCCAAGATGAACTGGTTATCCTCATTGGGGCCCATTTGGGACTGAAGCCACAGAAACATCTGGCCAAAGTGATTTTGCATCATTTGACCACAACTCCGGCCTGCCTCTTGATCCTGGATAACCTGGAGACACTCTGGGAACCCACAGAAATCTGTCGAGACATAGAGCAATTTTTAGCTCTGCTTACAGATATAAAGCACCTTGCATTGCTTGTAAGGGCTGACATTATCATCTTAGTACTGGAACTGATAACAGACTAGATCACGGTGCAAGGGACAGAGAGACCAGCATCAGTGCGCTGGACTCGGCCTTTCTTGCCAGCTTTGAAGCCCTTGGCTCAGGATGCTGCCCGACAGACTTTCGTTGATATTGCTGATGATTACCATGACAGTGATGACATTGACAAAGTTCTCCTCCTGACCAACAACATGCCACTCGCAATTGATCTCATGGCCCACTTGGTTGAATCTGAGGGTTGCCCCAATGTGCTGGCCCGTTGGGAGGAAGCCAAAACCTCTGTGATCTCAGACGGCTATGACAAGCAGTCAAATCTTGATTTATCAATTTCAATGTCTCTATCTAGCCCCCGAATCACATCTGTGCCTCAGTGTCAGGAGCTATTGAGCCTTCTCTCAATGCTCCCTGATGGTCTTTCAGATATAGAGCTGGTACAGAGCAACCTTCCAATAACAGACATCCTCACCTGTAAAGCTGCACTACTGTCCACCGCATTGGCCTACGGTGATGACCAGAGACGGTTCAAGGTGTTGGTACCTATTCGAGAATACATGCAAAGTTCCTACCCACCCATGACCTACCTTGTTCAAGCTCTTTTCAATTACTTTCATCGGCTTTTGGAATTCCAGTACAAATATCTTGGGACTGTCTCAGCTTCTGAGATGATTCTACGAATCACATCAAATTTCTCGAATATCCGACACCTGCTTCTCAACAAGCTCCAGCACCAGAATCCTGCCACAGTTGATACAATCTATTGCATCATATATCTCAATGCTTTCAGTAGGATTGCTGGTCGTGGCCGGACTCCTTTGATGGACCACATTGCTCTTACTCAACCTCTCCCAAGTGGACTCGAGGTCTTTTTGATTTCAGAGATCTTCAGTTCTTGGCAACATCATTCGGTTCCTAATCCAGCAGTACTGGTTGAGCAGGCAATAAACCAATTGCCTCACTTTGATGAGTCCGATGTCAAATGTAAGGCTCCCAACAATAGTCCTTCTTTATGATTTGAACAGATTCAATAGGCCGATTGTACAACAATTTAGGACTCTATTATCAGCACCAAAATGATATTCCTACAGCTACAAATTACTTTCAGACTGGGCTTTCTTTAGCAATTTCAACTGGGAACACCAGAAGACAGTGTCATCTATCAATGGATTTTGCATATATTAAGTGGCAGACAGGTGATCCAGCTGCAGGCCAAATCTATGCATCTGAGGCACGGAGGCTTGCCAAGATTTCTGCAGATTTATATCATGAAGCACGGGCACTAAATATTCAGGCACTGTGTTGCCAGACACTTGGGAACTACAAATATGCAGCCTCCCTCTGCAACAAGGCACAAGATCTCCTAATTCATTGTGGGATGCTGGGTGGCGACTTGGACTCTACTATTTTGCAGAGTCAGGCAGAGATACACAAGATGAAGTCAGAATATGTGGAGGCCCTAAATATTCAGACAAAAATCTTTCATAGATCTCCTATTGAATCAGGCCCAGCCAAGCATGCTGTGGTATTGCTCAATATTGCAGAGCTTGAGGTGCAGCTTGGTGAACCAATGGAAGATGTACAAAACAATATTGATACAGCAAAATCAATATTCAATTCGCTCAACTATTTGGTCTGTGAGATGATGTGTGATGCTACCATGGACGCCCTCCATCTGAGAGAGAAGAATTTACAGTCTGCACTGTCACTTTTCCACAAGTGTCTGTCATTTTGCAGAAGTCTAGCGGACATAACAAACTATTGTCTGGAGAGACTTAGTGATAGAAGTCTCTGGGGTTCAACAGATGAGTCTTGGACAATAGTATATCTTGTGCATGCCTCAAAGTCAAACCAGAAGCTAGATCTGCACAAGGCTCTCAAATTCCTAGGGGATATTTTCCTCACTGAAGGTGACCAGGATACAGCAATTAGCCTTCTGATGGTTGCCCTGGAGGGATTCACCCACATGGATGTTCACCATAGCCGAGCAGAATGTATTCTTCAACTTGGATACATCTCAAAGGCAAACGGGAACCTGTTGAAGGCAGCAGAGCTTTGGAGAACTGCAAGACCTCTATTTGAACGGTCATCACAAGCAAAAAGAGTTGCCCTCATTGATAAGGAACTTCTCGGCATCCCGGGAGATGTGCTGGATGAGCACACAAGGAGCTTCGCACTTCTCTCAGAAATCCATGCACCAAGTGCAGCCCTCAAAACAACAACTGGACACCTGGTTGAAGAAATTGGTAACCCAGGTCTTGGTGGGGAGAAAGAGCTTGTTCCTATATTGATTCAGAGCAATGTGTAGGTCAGCTGTCTCCTTACTCTTCCTTTGCTGTCTCCATACTTCACCTAGTGTTTGTATTATGGTCTCAAGTATATACCCTTACTTAATTGTTCACTTGTCTGCCATGCTTGCTTACTATCTTGCCCTCTTCTGTTTTGTTTCAATACACTGTTTAGTCTTTATGGTGTCCAGTGTCCGATAATGACTCAAAATCAATTCTTCTCAAAGATCCCTGTAATCAATTCTCAAGCAGGCCTCAGAGTGTCTATCGTGGATCCTTTATAATACAGATCGACTTGACAGCACCTGCAACATACCTTGTGACATGATGCGTGCGTGTGCGCTAGAGCCACTGGGCGGATATGGTGGAATCAGTGATATTCTGGCGAGGAAATGAAGGCTGACTATACAAGACTGAAGGGAGAAACTTCCAGGGCCTCTGCCATGGAAGTAACTACAGGATATGCACCGGGCTCCGCTCAATGACAAGATTAATGTTGGAGTTATATAATTCCTTTTCTTTTCTTCCTTTGCTCGGACTGGCTATTTCTGTATCAGGTCAACACGCTTGACTAGCCTAAACAACTCACTACGTTCGTGTACAAATCGACTCGATCCGCACATGTACAAGAAAGCTTAAACTCAAACCCACTTCATGATAAACCGCATCATCCTCCCCTGGAAAACCGATAAATCCAGCGGCGGAAAATCAGCAAGAAGCTGGGCATTGGCCCTCTCGGACACGAAAATGCTCGTGAACTGTGTGTCCATCTTGATCCCCAGGAATAGAAGTGCGAGGCCGAGTTCCTCCATACCGTAGTCTGCCAAGAGGGAGCGACCGACACTCTCTGCGCTGAATTTCCGTTGACGCGGACACTCGTGGCGTGGCTGCACAAAACATAATCAACCTCGGGACGAAAGAGAAGAAAATCAGCTGACGAGTGCCTTGCGCTGGGCTTCTCTCGGCGTCCCAGAACACCCAGCTTCTTGCGCACTCAAGAATCACTGAATATAATACTCATCGACGATCGATTTTCACAGACCTCGCCTAGATTAGCGACATGAAATCCCAGGCCAGAGAATAGTACGCATCGATTTAATGAGTCAGCATCGTCCTGCTCCTCAGCTTGCTTTGTTAGATCAAGGTACCGCGGGATCTCCTTCCCCGCCCTTCGCCGCGCCGTTGCTTCCCTCACTGTCAAAAGCAAGGACAAAAATCTCGATGTCTTCTTCCGAGCCCGAATCACTGCGATGATGGGTGCTCTCAACCTATATCTTGACGCCGAACTCTCGTATAGCTGGCGCGAGGCCTCGATGATCGTGTCGAAGTCTCAGGGCCACAGCTCTTATCGGGCTCGAAGCATCCGCAGCTGGATTCACGCTTTTCTCACCTCGAAAAAACTGCCCCTGCATCGGTACGGCCAGTACCATTCCTCAATTCTAAGCGAAAAGGATTTTGCGGATTCAATCAAGCTTTACCTGCAATCGCTTTCAGCCAAAGATGGGCATTTCACTGCTCAGAATCTCGTCGATTATGTCGCTTCTCCGGAGATGCAGACAAAATTGGATGAAGCTGGATTGCGGAAGCGTTCAATTACAACTCAGACGGCTCGTCGTTGGCTGAAACAGCTCGACTGGTGTTATGGCCACCGACGGAATGGGATGTATATTGACGGTCATGAGCGGGATGATGTTGTCGCATACCGGCTGGCATTTGTGAAGCGCTGGCTCGAGGAGTATGAGCCCCGGATGGTTGCATACAACAATGATGGAAACACACCCCAGCAGCCCGAGGGTTTCGTTTTCCAAGGAAAATTCAAGGGTCAACCTTTTCCCATCATTCTTGTCACTCACGATGAGTCAATGTTCGATGCCAACGACCGGCGCAAGGTTGGCTGGCTTCATAAATCAGACAAGGGAAAACCACAGCCAAAAGGAGAGGGTGAATCGATAATGGTCTCCGATTTTCTGACGCTGGAATGGGGAAGACTGGTTCATGAGGACGAGTAGGTTATTGAACCTCGTCCAATTTTTCATCACTCATTCTCTATCCACTACAGCGAGGCACGTCTATTGTTCCGAGCTGGTAAAAATCGAGATGGCTGGTTCAACTCGGACGATGTTCTAAAACAAGTTGCACGTGCAATTGATATCTTCGAGGCAAAAACTAAAGGGCTCGCAACCGGGCTATTTCTCTTTGACAACGCTCCCAGCCATCAAAAACGAGCAGCAGATGCGCTTTCAGCCCGTAAAATGGGCAAGGGCCCGAAGGCAGGATGGACACTCCACCCTGATGGTCCGCGAATGCGAAATGGAACCCTCCCCAATGGCGACAGCCAATCATTCTATTTTCCCGAAAACCATCCAACAATGCCTGGCTGGTTCAAAGGAACGGAAGAGATTGTACATGAACGAGGGCTCTGGCAAAACGGTCTACTTGCACAGTGCACCGGCTTCAAATGCGAGGCCGGGCGGACCGACTGTTGCTGCCGAAGGATCCTTTTTTGCCAGCCTGACTTTGTCAATCAGAAGTCTGCATTGGAAGAATATCTTGTGTCACGTGGCCACATCTGTGATTTCTATCCAAAATATCACTGTGAACTGAACTTCATAGAGATGTATTGGGGTGCTGCAAAGTTTCGCTATCGCACGAGCACGAAGACTTCAAATATCGAGGAGATGGAACGAAATGTCAAGGTGTGTTTGGACGATGTTCCAAAACTTACAATTATTCGGTGAGCTTCCGTCTCAGGAGATGTGAGCAATTATTAAATCTAACTCTCAAGCTATGCCAATTGTGCAGCACGCTTTATCTCTGCATATGCTCAAGGTTTGACCGGTGCAGACTTGATTTGGATCAAGAAACCGTACAGGAGTCACCGAATTTTACCTCCCTCGATGATTGCTGATATCAATGCTTCAATTTTGGCCTTCAAGTCGGGATATGTGACCCAGTAATTATTTATAGTGTGTCTGGGGTGAAATTGGGCCGAAATACAACTGTTGAAAATTTTCGAACCTCAGATTTGGCCGTAGGAAAGATTATATAATCAGATTACATAAGGGTGCCGGGGTTCCACGTCCTCTGTCTTATATGAGAGGGAGGATTGTGATGACGAGGTAACAGGCAATAATGAGTCCCAACAAAGCTGCTGAAAGAAACATCATTTGGCGGTTGAGTGGGGCCAAGAATGCAACTAATCCACCGAAGAAGAAGAGGAGGGCGGCATGCAGAAGCAGTGGCACAATTTCCACCACGGTGGTGCATATTGAACAGGTTGAGACCGAAGTACAGAAACGATATCATCCGGGCACGTATTACTGGTACTGAGCAAATGTCTGCCCTGTTAATGAAATTCCGAGCCCATTGCTCCAGTAAAGTAGAAACGAGGGCGCAAGACAGACTGAGACCCTGACTGATGAACCAGAGAGTATTGCAGATCAACGCCGAGGTCGCAGGGACGAAGACTGCTGGAGGCGACGTGACGAGCACTGTTCCATTGCCCTCCCCAGCGAATGGCTGTGAAATCTGGGCAAGGAGGAGTACAGTCATTTTTGGTGGACTCGGGAACGAGACTCTTGTAGCTTTCAACAAGGAAAGCCCTCACGCTTTCTGAAAACAGACCAGCCTGTGTATTGGAGTTTAAACTGCGAAAAAAGCAACCAGAAAAGTGCCCACGAAAGTGAGTAGACCATCCATGTCACTTCGCCAGCTCTCGACATGCGCCTTGTCGTATTTCTCCTACACATTTGCCACTCCGTTTTGTGGTACAAAACGGATGGCTGTGGCATAGCCACCGGTGGCTAGCTATATGTGTGGTTCATTTGGGTACCCAAATGAACTAGCCATTTGTGTAGAAATCTAGTCTATGTAAGAAAAGTTCATCCTAATAAGTGCTCTCGCCGTGTTACAGTATCTGAGACCGCCTATTCGGCCACCTTGGCATTTTTGGCCTCTAACCCACATACAGAGTCAGGTGGGGATCTGTCTTCGGGCTCTGAAAGGAAGGTATGCATCCTAATTTGAGACATTTTCCTTGATTTTACCTGACGATGTGGTAGCTTGCTGAATTTATTTTTGGTGGCATCACCAAAACGGACCAAAACGGGCTAGCCGGCCACCCTGCCAAATCCGTCATTCGCACTTGTATTGTTCACTCCAATGCATCCCAAAACGTTCAAAGGGTTCAAATCATTGTATACACACGCATAGTACATCTGAGGCGTATGGGTTATAAAACAATTTCCTGTTTACAGCTGTTTCCGAAAACCTTGAGACGCGCGATTTATTTTGCCAGCGCACGAATTTTTTGATCGATGCTAAGGATCTCCTTTTTCGGACGACCCGCTCTCACGCGGCGGGTAATGACGTGGGATCGAATCCGATTGCTTTGTCCTTTACCACTCCATGGTCTACCGTGCTATTAGCGACGATCTCAAGGATCGCGCTGTCTGGCTTCTTGACAATGACCATATGACAGAGGAGGTTTCCGACCTCCTTGGAGTCTCCCGAGCCAGCCTGTACCGGTGGAAGGCAAATCAGCGCGATTACGGGACTACTGCACCTCCCCATAACCCCCTCCAAGGCCGCCCTCGCATTTTAAACCCTGATCAGACTCACGATCTCCTTACCCTCCTCGATGAGGCTCCCGAGATGTTTCTCGACGAGATCATGGACTGGGTGGCAGTAACTCTCGACTCGGCGATCTCGCGCACCGCCCTCCACATGCTTATCAAAGATGCGGGGCTTACCTACAAGCTTCTTCGACGGGCGGCTTCCGAGCGTGACGATGTGGCCCGTGCCGAGTTCAAAAAGCTCATTCAAACGAGTTTCATCTCGTCGATGATCGTTACGGCGGACGAATCGAGCAAGGACGAGCGAACTATCTTTCGCAAACGTGGCCGTGCTTCTCGTGGCCATCGGGCAGAAATAGATGCCGACTTCGTTCGAGGGGAGCGGTATAGCATCCTGGCGGCCATTATGATTGAGGGGTATATAGGAGTGCGGATCGTGCCCGGATCGGTGGATGGGGACGAGTTTTTTGACTTCATAGTCAATGACATAGTGCGTGAATCCACGAACAGTTCCATGATCATATCTAATTGTTTGTAGCTACCGAAGATGAATGCATTTCCGAATGACAATAGTGTATTGATCCTCGACAATTGTGCGATACACAAAAGTGCCTATCTTCGTGAAATGGTGGAGGCACAAGGTATTTTCTGTACCAACCCCTTTCCGTCTAGCCATTTCATGCAACGACAGGCTCGATTTTGCTTTTTCTGCCGGCTTATTCGCCCGACTTCAACCCCATCGAGGAGAGTTTCAGTGCAGGTACGCGTACATCTTATTCATTCAAGCCGCCGCCTCATTGGTGTATAGTGAAAGCGTGGATCCGCCGGCATTGGAGAAAGATGCAAAATAGTGATACCCCTGAGGTAGATCTCCTCGAGGCATGTGGTGTAGTTACCGTAGAGAGTGCTCGAGGCTGGTTTCGTCATTCCGGATTTCTTGATGGTCCTAATGTCTAGGATTAGTAGTCCAATCGTACGCAGTGGGTACGAATGCCACCCGATCATTTTACAGAGAAACAGATGAATTACCATCGTAAAAGTAACTGCGAAAGGGTAAATGCAGGTAGGACTACGATAGAATATAAGGAGAGTATATACACTAGATATCAGAGTAGGTACGGTACGTAGAGATGATTAGCGAGGAACACAAATATACATAGAGGAAAAGTATGAGCTAACGAAGACTAGCCTTGTACTTGTTGTAGTACTTGATAATACGACCTGCAGCAAAGAAGGGAATGTCGGCCGCCTTCCACTGCTCAGCAGAGAGGGTTGAGAGGTCATCACCGATTTCGAAACCGTTCTCGACTAGGCACGCCTTCGTCCCTGCTGGAAGAGTTGGATAACGGCTAATGAACTCGTCAATGGAGCCGCCGGAGACAGCAGGCGATGATTGAGGATCGGTGGACTGCTCTCGGCGAACTCGCTTCGAGCTAGATTGCTGCGGAGGCGAGGATCGCTCCCAGGAACGATCACGTCGGGAACGACGCGGTGTTCCCTGCCAAGCAGGTATAGCCGGATGTCCGTATTGAGGATGTGGGTAGCTTTGATAAGGGGAGGGATAGCCCATCGGAGGAGGCGGAGGGGGGTAGGGCGCGTATGGGAACCCGTTCGTGTTCGGCCAAAACTGGGGTTGTGGTGGAGCAGGCGGACCGGCAGGGGTCGGTGGCGGCTGCGGCACGGCGACAGCAGCCTGGACGGCCGGTTATGTCGCCCCTTGGATCGATGATTTGAGTTTGAAGTGGGTCGAGCCGATGGGTGCTGTTATGAGACTGGCATTTCCTTTTTTCTAAGCGGCAGCGTCAGAGGAGGCTGAAAATACGGCTATCTATTCACAACGTACGATTGCGGCAGCCCAAACTATCCGCTTGTTTCGATCAAGTGCAAAATGGAGGTCGTTGAGGCGATTATGGAAGCACGAGATAGTCGGATGGAGGGCACAAACGCCTGCAGGGTACTTGTCCGCGATCCGTTCCATCTCCTCCTCAAGACCATCATCAAACGAGACCTACAACGTAATTGACTTAGATGGCATGCAAATGGCGTAAGACTTCCTCGTCACCTTTGGTTTGGCGCCGCCGTCGCCCGAGTCGTCTTCGTCGGCACCAGCCGCAGGGTCGAAGGCTTGGGAGCTGGCCCCGGATCCGCTGGCAGACCAAGGCTATGGCCATCATCAATATCAGGATAAACAGATGTAGGAAAAATGTACCATATGTTGTGTCGCCGGCCGTTTCACTGGCTCATTCATCTTGATGATAATGTATTTCGAGGAAACATTCCGGCTCGGAGGCGTACAAATTTGCTTCAGCAAAGAGGTCAGGCCCGCTTGCGAACGAAGAGGAAGGAAGGCGGAATTGGCAGGTTTCAGCCAGCGCCATTCCATCGAAGCGGAGGGGAGGAACACGGGCTCCGTCTCCATTGCATCAGCCAAAGCCTCGAGTAGCTGGGTGTAGTTCATGTCGACATGACCGTCGACGGGACCTATCGCCGTGGGCTCCGCTTTTGGCGCTTTTTTCCTGTTGGATCGGGCAGAGGGTTTTTTGGGCAGTGGGTATGTATGGATCAAGATTTCGAATGGGATAGGGCGGGATGGCTCGGGATCAGAGTCCGGTGTCGGCGTTCTGGCAGGCGCCGGTTTACGCTTAGCGCGTGTGGCTTTGACTTTGGGGACGACAGGGAAGACAGATTGGGTCCCCTCCGGCAAGGGATCCCCAGGGGTCTCCATCATCGTTGAGTCGGGGAAGGTGAAGTCAAACTGATGCTGAGTGCTCGACATGTCATTCTGGACAGATTCATGCCGAGTGGGGAATGGCGGGAAAGTGGGGCCCGGATCGAAGGAATAACTGGGGGCAAAGGAGTGAGTGATGCGATGACCTAGTGGCCGGATGGTTAGTACTCGTCTCCGCTACATATAACAAGCACGCACCGAAGGCCTGTTCCTCCATCTCACTCAGTGAGGGGCTCGCAAGGCGCAGCGGAGCCATTGGCGGGCTGCTGGACAGATCAACTGCCGCGGTATATTCAGGCGGGTTCTCGTAGACGGGAGGTGGGCTGCGTGCGCGCGGGCGGCGGGGCTCGAAAGACATAAAAGATGGAAGAAAAAAAGACGGAATCAAAAGCGGTGATCGACAGTGGTCTGGACCGAGCCATCCAAAAAAGGAGATCCTTAGCATCGATCAAAAAATTCGTGCGCTGGCAAAATAAATCGCGCGTCTCAAGGTTTTCGGAAACAGCTGTAAGCCAAGTAAAAAGGGTGGGAACGGTCCAGATGCCCCGCGCCCTAAATATCGGTGATTTCGGAGTTTCCGCTCCAAATTTAGATCTTTTGGCGCCTTCTGCGCTAAAAAGATAACGATAATCAGTGAGATTGTTTGCGGGGAAATCGGTGATTCCCGCAAGATATATTTAGGTCCCGCCCCTTTTACAGAGTCAACGCCCGCCCCTTTATTGTCCCGCCCCAAACTTTTGATTCTAAAATTCCCCAATGATTGAGATAAGTTTATAAATGCAGAGTGACTGTTAATTTCGTGGAAGGAGCCTCAAACACGTGTGGGTGGGCTTAAATTCAAACAAGTGCTGACCGCGTGTTCCTTGTAGGTTTATAATTCATGGAAAGGGGTTCTTGCAGCAGACTGGGATCGTTGGTAGTTGGGGCTCACTGCAGTAGCTAAGCTTCATTGACTTTGAGTGTGATCGGCCATCTCGGGTGTGTTCAACTTCCACTTTATGCAACGGTCTCTTGCGATGAGCTCCACGTATGTGGTTGGAACATCTCTACGACAGTTCCTATTGCGCCTGAGCTAACATAAAATGATGGTGATTTACGGTAAATCAGACCCCACGTGACGTCGACCCGCCAGGAGAAACACGTTCACAGCGCGCGTTTCACGGCGACAACGGATCTGCGCCTTGTTTCAGATGTGTCTCCCTCAATACCGATTGGATCTCAGTATCCAGCATATTTTGTATTGCCCAGGAATATGCCGATAAGGTGGATAAAGTGGAGAGCAGGTCTTATTCATCGGTGTCCACGAAACCTTACTTCTACTGGCTCGTGGATGCACAGAACTCAAGAGACGTCCTCATTGGAGACAAGATTAATTCATGTCACCCAGAAAACATAATATATTCTTCACATCTGATACATAGTAGAGATCTGGCACTGCTATCAATAGGATCGTTCACAGTCCCTTTTCCTTCCCTTTTTTCCCGGATCTCGAGTTTGGCTCGGTTTTTGGCCGGGATTTTTTCCCTTTTCAACTCAGAGGTGTAAAAAGGGTTGAAAAGGGGAAAAAACTGAGCAAAAGCTCAAACAGGATGAAACGGCAGAAAACAGGGAGAGTGAAAAAGGGAAGAAAAAGGGACGGAAAAAGGGAACTGTGAACACTGGCCCCCTGGTCCGGGACTCCCTGGTATCGTCCCATTTTTCTATCCTTTCTTCATTCTATGTAGACTAGATTAATGGAAAGTTCAGATTGAAATCAATGGACATCCAATGGGGGACTAAGGCATGACTATGGGACTCCGAGCAACAAGCTGATCCTCAAGTTCTGTCATGTTCAGTGGAAAAAGGGAAGCAAACACAGAAAAGGGAGTGAAAGAGGGAAATAAAAAGGGAACCGTGAACGACCTTAATACATGATGATTCGCACGAAGGTCGGCCGGAAAGAGGAACGCCCGGACAGAGAGACGTAGCGCAGCAATCCGGGCGTGCTGCGGGGAGGTCGTCAGAGTGAACTAACGGCGGCGCAATCAAGATGCCGCCATGCGAGCGCCGCGCGGGGCGGTAGTTCGGCGGTGAATAGCACGCAGCCAGACGACGAACACATTGCGTTGGAACGGAGCACCGCCGGTCTTGAGCGACTGCCCACAACTGTTGATTTGGGACAGCATGAAGGCCACGCTTAAGCATCGATGCGCGCGCATCTTGTACGATGCGTGTCTAGCGGCCGTGCACGCGCAGGCCCACCTTCGGGGCGCTGCGAGTTGAAATTGAGTGGATAAGCGTGACGAGCGCCTACACGCCGACGTCACCGACTCGATTGCGGCGAGGAGGTTGAGGCCCAGTGAGAAAGCCAGGTAAGGATAATGAGCGAGATCGAGGGAGATCGAGGGAATGAGGCAGATCGAGGGAGATTGAACCGTGAATTCAGACAATGTCGTTAATTTCTCAATCTCAAAGATAGATTTTTCACATTATCCACTTCTCGTTTTCGCTCATTAGAGATTTTGTCCTTCACGCAAAATTTCGAACACTAACACGCGCGTACGTCATTGAGTCATCGACGCGTTGGACTTAGCTTCATAAAACTAAAGTCATACCATATCAGAGTTTTAAATGTCGCTTTCTTCCCCCCACCATCTCCTCATCGTGCCCGCCCTGCCTTAGCTGCCCTGCCGTCTCCCGCCCGCTCCCGCTCGGACCCAATCGACGCAGGTCTTGCACCAACGGTTTGTGCCGCTCAGCTTCTGATCCCTATCTGACCACCTCATCAGCCGCTCGCCGCTTGCCCTCAGAACCCATACCAAAGACGGAGTACACTTCCTCCTCCGTTTCCAATGCGTCCACTACACATGCACATCTCCTCACCCAGGTCCACCTGTGAGCCGTCTACCGTTGCCTCCACGAGCCTTGCGCGGTATGATTACTTTTTTTTGTTGTGAACGGCCTCTGACACGCCGCAGTGCCCCAGGCCGACTACTGTGATGGCATATACACCCGGTACGATGGCCCTGGAGGACTAAAACGCGTCGGAAACTGCGGTCACGCTGCAAGCTGCATCGTCCCAAGTCCGGTATCCTGCGGTGCGGCGCTTTCCCCTCCCCTACACCTCGTCTAATCTTATTGCAGCTTGTTGTCCCCTCCTATAGCCTCTACCATCCGCATCGTCCGTCCCGCCTGCCCCATCGCCTGCGCTCTACTCGGCCCACGTGTGCGGACCTTCATCCCCGCAACACCCGCTTCCCCGCCTGCCCCGTGCCTGCATCCGCACGCGGACAACCACTCCCCGTCGCTGCAGCATGGCACGTCGCCGCGGCCCCGCTGCTGCGTCCTCCTCGTCGATTGCCAGCCCGGGGGACAATCAGCAACAACGATCCCGGCGCGGCAGCGAGCACTAGTGGAGCGGGAAGTGCACCCGAACGAGGGTGGGGAGGAGGGAGCGACGGGGGAGTAGGAGTGGTGCAGGGAGCGGCAGCGGGCGGCGGGCGGCGGGCGGCGGGCGGGTAGGATTCGTGTATTACCGCCTGTATAGTAGTACCCGAATACATTTTTTTCAATGCATTCTCATTTTGGTTCAATGTGGCTCACTATAAATTGAACGGCTCACTCCCCCTCATTTTCGCTCATTTTTCCTCACTCGTCAACGAGCCAAAACGAGGGGATTCCAGATTATCGAGGCAGAATGAGAACTTTGACCTATTGTACTAATTTCTCGTTCTGCCTCGTTCTCGCTCATTCTCCTTACCTGGCTTTCTCACTGGGGTTGAGGCTCGCGGTGCTAAGCGACGCGTGCGTGCGGCCACTGGCCTGCGTTCCAAAAACGGGCTTGTCCGTGAGTATCAAGCACGCGCACCCGATTCAGTACTCGGGCCACGAGGCGAGGTTTGGGCCTCTGCCCAGCGTCCTTTGCTACTCACCGTCGCGTAACGAGATCCAATCTATAGCCCGGCATCACACATGCCACGCATATTTTCGTAGGTTCTAGAATGGCAGAAGTCGGTGGAAGCCCATCATACTCATCAGCGGGGATTGAGCACCGCGACAGCTCACCACCAACGTCCCGCTGTGGCCCCTCGTTATATAACAAGGGCATGTAAATAACAGGTTCATAACATGACGTCACCGCGCGGAGTGCGTATTTTTTTTGAGGTTTCTAACATGTAAATTACATGTTATTTACATGTTAGAAAAGTTATATGTGTTAGGAACTATGAAAGGAAGTCGTCCATGGACCAGTCATCCGGACGACCCGCTTGGCTATCGTCTACACGAGTTGCGACAGTTGACTCGGGCAATTTCGACGGCTGAAATAGCTCCGCTAACTCGGGGCTGTCAAGCTTGACATAGTCTGCAACGGCAAAGACAGTGCTCGAACGAGCCATAGCAGGTCGGGGGTCACTGAGATCAACACGCTCTGTTTCGGCGAGGTCGTATGGCTCCTGGGGCAGCCCGAAGTCCTCTTCTTTGATGAATCTGTCGCGTAGCCTAAGCAGGGCCTCTCGTGTAGCGTTGTCCATGGAGTGATACGGCGGACGAAAAATTGGCGGACTTCTGATCGGCTTACGTACATTAGACTGCCGTTTATGGACATCCGCCGAATCCCGAATTCCCTGCCGAATTTTCACGTTCAGCTTGGACCAGGCGCGGTACACAATGTAGGGGCCCAGGCCTGAAGGAACTGGGGAGAATTTTGAGTTTCTCACAACCAAATTACATGCCACCGAGCAGTCTCCATGTGAGAAACGTTAATAACATGTGATAAAGATCCTGTTATTTAACATTGTCCATCTTACACAGCGCTAGCGACAGCTCCTCCAGATCTGATGCCAGGGGGAATGCCGTTATGCCAACAAATGTGTCCGTGGGCTGTAGCTACGGGGGGGGGTTCAGCCCCCCGCCGTACACAGCGAGCCAGGACTCCGCTATTCCCATTCGCGAGTTGGATTCTGACACGTAAGCCCGCAATCTCCGTACACCGGAAAGTTGAAGAAACCGAACCAGCCGAAGCTTCATCCACGGCATACATTCGGCCAACATTCAACAGCTGCGGGCGACATCTCGTGTGAGAAGTTGGTTTTCTGGGGGAATACATGATCCAGTTACAAAGGACTTTCCTGAATGTCACCCGCGTTCCATGGTGGCCGTTACTAGCTAGGGATCGAAATAGGATGGAGATTCAACGAGCACGAACTCCTTGACGGCGAGCGTTGCAGGGAAATGCCGATCGCAAGCTGATCGCATAGCGTTTGAGACTGTCGCGTCCTTACGTACACGGGATCTGATTCATCGAAGCACCGCATCGTACCTCCCACCTTCAGCTTCGTCCTCCCTCCTTGGGCCTCAGCTCAAAGGACTCGGAGCACATCGTCCTCATGCTTCTGGATTTATCGACAGAACTCCTGCAGGAGATTGGAAGCCAGGTAAATTCCACTCGACCAAACCGCCGAGTCGTGCCAACACTTTCACAGCTTTGCCTGACCGACCACGGGAGCCTGCGCAGAGTATGCAAACATCTCGATGGTCCCATGCAGCCCTTTGTCTTCTCCGACTTGGTCTTGCAGACTTCCAAGTTATGCAGCAAAGATGGTCTTGACCGTTTGGAGGCCCTTGCCACGGGGTGGACTGGATGGTCTCGGCACGCCGAAACGCTTCGTCTCACACCTGGGGATGCCTGGATAATCACTCCAGATGGCGACGCAGTGAAGATGCAGAATCTCCTTGCCTCCGCACTGCGTTCGATGGCGAAAATCCGCGTAGTGATGTACGTTCCTGAAACCGTCATTCATAGCCACTGAATTGACTCTCTCATAGATGGAAAGTCCGCGCGGACGGGCCCTCCTGGGTGCTCAATGCCATGTGCGAATTCATGAGCACAAATTTAACTGTCCTCAATGAGCTTCAGTTGGAGATTCAGGGCGATCATCGAGGTGTCTTCGACCTCCCCTTGCCGCGGCTGTCCGGCCTCAGAAAATTGACGATCAAGGATGATAGCCACTGGTGGTTTACGAACAGTGCACTACCCATGGCTCAGAAAATATCCCACATAATTGCCCGGAACCACCTCACCTCACTACATGCCGAATTTCCGGCGGCGGGAGTCTGGAGCATGCTTCGGACGAAGATTGGTTCTCAGCCAGATCTCATTGAGATCACCACATGGCTGGTCACACCCGACTTCCTGGCGTATCTGGGCTTGTGTGGCGGGCTGAAGAAATTAACGCTGCAGAACCCCGATGGCGACAGTCTAGCTGACACATTTTTCAGGACTGTTCTTCCAAATCTCACCGCATCGCTCGTCGAGCTCTCCTGCGGGGCAGCCTACGAAGGCCGGTGGAGTTTTGGAACGCACAACGCCCACATCATTTCCCAAATGAAGAAGCTCACAGCACTCGAGATGAGCATCAACGCTGGACGGGTCGAACAAGTTGATATCAGGCCGGGGTTTGCTGCGATCGGACAGTATTTAGTACGCTGGGAGGTCAAGGTCGAGCAGTCTGACATTGATGTCGTTGTTGTATGTTCTCATTAACGTATGCATATGTTCGCAAATGCTAACCCACCGTAGACTAACTTCCTCCATACGGCCGCGACCCTCCCCGCCCTCCTCAGCCTCGCCATCGTCGCCGCCAACACAAACAACAACCGTGGGGCTTCGACCGGGACCATGACTAGTCACATACCCTTTGTTACCCGCGCGATTGAGACGGCCGTCCAGAACTTCCGCCCCACCTCTGCCGCGCCCCCGACTGTGCGCACCGGTTCCCGTACCTACGAGTTGAAAGCGGTGCAACTGGCGGAGGGGGGTGCAGAGGCGAGCGGCGGGTCTTTTGCGTACGGTGCAAGGATCCCCGGGTCGTCGAATCTGGCTTAGGGCTTCTACGTCTCCCTGTATGTGTGCCAGTATCTATTGTCATGCGGACCGTGCCTGGGATTGAAAGTTGAACCGAGGTTGAACCATGTAAATATACTCACTGAGTTGAGACGTTGGAAAACATCACGTGAGGTTGCGCGAAAAACCGAATAGAAAACGGAGGAGAGAATCATCGCAAGAACAACCCCACCGGAATCAGCTTCGTCCTCAGCCCTTCCCGCCCTCCCCTCCTTCCCCTTCTGCCTCCCTTCTGCCCGCTCTCCAACTGCCCGGAATTCCACAGACTAGTCGGAGCGCCGGGTCGTGTAGGCTGCGTAGAGCGTGGGCGACGGGGAAGAGGGGGAGGGGAAAGGGAGGGGTGGGAGGCGAACTGCACGCTCGCAGGGGTTTGGAGGGCGAGGAAGGAGGAGGGGAGGTAGGAGCTGTAGAGGTGGATGCAGGCGAGCTGAAACTGGAACTGGAGGTGGAGGGAGACGCAACGCCAAGTCTGAGGACGCGCACGGCCGTCGCCGTCAGGCGCTTGCCCTTCCCCTTCTTCCCTCCCAGTGCTCTCCCGACGTTGGCGAGCGAAGGGCACGCAGCGGGCTTCACGGCAGCCTTCGCGGGCGAAGCGGAGGGGACGTACCGCCGCGCGAACGCGAACGTACTGGGCGAGCGCGGCGCATGCGCGCGCGCGGAGCGCACGGAAAAGAGGGTGGAGGAGGACCAAGGCGAGTGGAGCGCGCGCGGTTCCTGCTCGTGCTCGAGGGGCGTCGGAGGGAAATACGCGTACCCCGCCTGCGCCCCGTCTTCGTTCAATTGCTCATTTTCATCAGCGGCGGCGGCGGCGTATTCGATCGGAGAGCACTCCCCCTCGATCGGCGAAGGAGAAGAGGAGGAGGCAGGGGCGGGCGCGACGAGCGGCGAGAACGGGACGTCGTTGGATGCGTGCCACTCGTCCCACTCGTCGTCGACGTCGGAGGGCACGCCGTGCGGCTCCGCTGCGGGGGGCGGGGAGAGCAGGGCAGCGAGGCAATGTGCGTTCGAGCTCAAGGACGGGGAGGAGGACGCTGGAGGGAAAAGAATCAGCGGGAAATGGAAGAGTAAGAAGGAGGGGACGCACGCGAAGGAGAGGGAGAGCGTGCGGAAAATGGCTCAGGCGAGAGCAGCGGTGAAAGGGAAGCCGCGAGGACGGTGGAGTTGCCGCTCTGCGCATCCGTGGGGACGGGTGTCCGAGGCGGCGCGCGCGAGGGCGGCACCGCGAGCGAGGAACGAGAGGGAAGGGGGAGTGATGTGAAGATCGGGGTGGGGTTGGTGCTGGGCCGGGGAGCACAACGGAATCGCGGCGCGATCGAGATGTAGAGGCGTGAGTCGAGGAAGAGAAGGCAGGGAAGGATGGCGGGAAATCTGCGAGGGTGATGAAGGTCCCCCGCATACGCGGCGTAAAAGGCATCGTCGTCTTCCCAGAGGCGTCCCCTGATGTAGACGTCGAGGAGACAGGGAAGGTCGGGGGAGCGGCTCCGCGAGCGTGATGAATGTGCCTGCGTGTGCGGCGTAGAAGTCGTCGTTGTCCTCCCCAATTTCATCTACTTGCTCCAACACGCCTAGCCGCCGTCAAGGGACCATGAGGATTTGGAGGGGCCAAACAAGCGCGGTGGCTCATTTTGGTAGAGAAAAAAGGTTGAAAAAAGCCTCGAGGGAGAAGGCAAGAGTCAAGCGGCTGGGAGCCCACGTGACCCATTACCTACGGTAGGCGAGAGCTACGCGGTTCAATTTCAAACAAACCGCGGGGCTCGAGCCGTCGTAGGTTCGAACCCAGCCGGTTTCAATCTTTTTTGACACACATTCGTGATGGTCCCTGGCAGAATCCTCTCACTCCCAGACTATTCCCAGCGATCCTGTGTAAATCCTGATGTTTTTCGTATATAACGACACCCCTATTGGAAAACAGCTCGAGAGCCGAGATGCCGACATCATGTTCTGAACCACACAAGATCAAACAACGCGTCAATTTGCCACGCGTCTGGGCTACCACCAAGGGCTTCAGGTAGATATGAGCTCTAAATTGGTTTTCAGGATGAAAATCAGAGATTCCCCAATATTCATTTCCCCGTCCATGCAGAGTGAAGATCACAAACTGTGGTTGGGAGAATTCCTCCAAATTGTTAACCCTAGAGCAGAGATGCTGTTCCAATTCCCCTACAAGCGCACAGCGGCTGAAGTTGAGTTTTGGGACCCAGAGACATAAACAACCCGCGGATTTGGTGAATCTCAAGATTTCTTGTGACCACTCTGAATTATGTAGGCCAAACCCTGCTCCCCTATTGCACGGTATGACCCTGAACACAGATATTCAACGCACGAGTGTGTCGAAAAATGATGCTACTCGACATACCTGTGTGTTTTTATATAATGAATGACATCGCTGGTGGAAAAACCGCTCGAGAGCCGAGATGCCGACATTATGTTCTGAAGTACAACGAAGTGCCAATTTGCGACGCGTCGGGGCTCATGGTTAAGGGCATCAATAAACATGGCTGCTCCCTAGATTTTTTTATCTATCCCGAGTTTAAAATCAGGGTAATATCAAGACGAAGACAAAGAAAACCCGCTAACCGCCAAAAGCTTACTGAATGCGGATGTCCCAGAGTATCTGCCAGTGCTGCATAAATGGGAAATCTATATGTTATTCAATATACAACCGGGCGCCATGTTAAGGAGACATTTCAGTTTTCCGAGCTTGAGACCACAGCAATTTATCAGATTCAGGACGGCGGCCAGTGGGAAGTTTTGCAGAATGCCATCATCATGCATGCAGCATTCAGAATTTCTCATTCAAAAGACTGGGGTTGAAAATCACCAGGCCCACAGTGGTCAATAGATTTAGGATGCAGGATTAGCAGCCAGATTAGTGTTTGATAGAAATCTCCCCGCTACCTCCCATAGCAAACTATGTTCTGCAGCTTTAACTTTAATTTTATCCACGGAACAGCTTGTAGACATAACTCAATAGCCCTAGAATTTCAGAGCTACTTAGTCCAGTGCACCGTCTGGGTTGATAATCTCATCAGACAAACCTCGGGGTGGGACATACATTGACCACTCGACCAGCGGCTTTGAGGAAGATCTACATATGTTCTCGTGCGTTGAATATCTGTGCTCAGGGTCATACCGTGCAATAGGGGAGCAGGGTTTGGCCTACATAATTCAGAGTGGTCACAAGAAATCTCGAGATTCACCAAATCCGCGGGTTGTTTATGTCTCTGGGTCCCAAAACTCAACTTCAGCCGCTGTGCGCTTGTAGGGGAGTTGGAACAGCATCTCTGCTCTAGGGTTAACAATTTGGAGGAATTCTCCCAACCACAGTTTGTGATCTTCATTCTGCATGGACGGGGAAATGAATATTGGGGAATCTCTGATTTTCATCCTGAAAACCAATTTAGAGCTCATATCTACCTGAAGCCCTTGGTGGTAGCCCAGACGCGTCGCAAATTGACGCGTTGTTTGATCTTGTGTGGTTCAGAACATGATGTCGGCATCTCGGCTCTCGAGCTGTTTTCCAATAGGGGTGTCGTTATATACGAAAAACATCAGGATTTACACAGGATCGCTGGGAATAGTCTGGGAGTGAGAGGATTATGCCAGGGACCCTTATGAATATGTGTTAAAAAAAGTTGAAACCGGCTGGGTTTGAACCTGCGACGACTCGAGCCCTGCGGCTCGTTTGAAATTGAACCGCGTAGCTCTCGCCTACTGTACATTACCACCTTGACATGCAACAACTCGCGACCACCGACGCCCACCTTTTTAGCCGTCAGGTGTACCCTTTCAACAGACCGACTGGAAAATCCGAATCGCCTTTGGTCGACCATGCTGAAACTGGCGGACGCCGTAATTAACCTCGCTTCTTCTCCCAGTGCAACTTTTCAACTCTGCCCGTCTCAATCAACTCAATGACTAGAAGTAAATCCCCGGACAAGGTTTTGCAATCCCCATGTCCACTGAATCAGCATAATACCGCCAACTCGATAAATCCGGGCTGCGTTCCAATTGTAAGATGATTTTTTGCCTCGACGAGACCCTCGGTTGCTTGGCTGCATGTCTTTTCGGAGCCCCAAATGGAACGTGAGTAATATATATGACTTTAACTATCCTGATTCTATGTGTCTCAGCCCTGGATTTTACCCGAGGCGAACGTATTAGCCTTCCCATGTCTTTTTTCCCCCGTATCTCACCACTTCTTTCCAGGGCTTGGAACTCAGCCCGAAAGCCGCCTGAGACGTCTGACTGAATAGGTTGGACACCGCGACATGTATCCGAATGACGAATACTAGTGGATCATAAATAATTCATGCTCCAGGCATATGCAGGAGCGGGCTCGCAGTCATACCGCGTTTATCCACTGGATCTAATCATAGAACCAGATCCCGCGAAAAAACTAGCCATAATCACCAAGATCCTCTGCCTCATCAGTCCCGACGTAGGCAGCCGCGCTGCCTTCGACCTCTTCACGCCCAACAAGCGCACCATTCTCAACCCCACGGCGGCCTCTCCCACGCGGCGATCTTCAACCAAGTCGATGGTAGCCTCGCGCGCCTGCAGATGACATACCTCGACGGACTGATCATTTATGCCGCGGACCCTACGACGAGACCATGACGCACTTTACGACTTCGTCGCGGCGGGGATGGCTTGGCACCTATGCGCAGCTAACTTACCCGCGTGGCAGGTCGCCGAGATATACCACGGCGAAGAAACGAAGGGCTGGATGGAGTTCGCATGTATTCGCTGTCGTACCGCCCTAATGTAAGTTCCCCCCTAACTTACGTCCTTTTCGATTTCTTCCTAATGCAGTGTCTATCGCCAAAGAGATAACTCTTCACGGAATGCAAAGACAACGGCATCGGCCACGTTTCGTACTCCCTCCCTCGCAGTGTCCCACGGCGCCCTCTCGACACCCAAACCTTGCGCACTAAAATGCGGGCCCATGCAAGCGCGTCGAACTCGCGGCCAAGCATGCACTGAAGATGAGCCAGATGGCGCTCGCGTGAAGGTGGCTAGCCCTATTTTGGGTGCCAATACGGTGCGGGTCGCCGCGGTGCAATTCCATGTCATCAACCTCACGCGTTTTAACGGGTGCGAGCTGCCCCGTCGGGAAATAAGTCCTCTCTGAAGAAGATGTCGCAGATGTGGAGGAATTCTGAAATGTCGGCGACCCATCTGCGCATTCCCTAACGTCGACCTCAACCAACCAAATACTCGGAGTATCTACCTAAGTAGGTCGATTGATTCTCTCGCCGCTTCGTGAAATGCGATCTCCTTCACCTTTTATCCCGCCATCAAACCTGCCCCTATATTTCGTCGGTTCTAGACAAGTTCTAGAATCGCGAAAGTCAATGAAAGCACTCCAACACTCATCGGCAGGGATTATGCCCCGCGACAGCTCAGCGCCAACGTCCTCTAGATCTGATGCCAGGTAGAATGCCGTTATGCCAACAAATGTATCCGTGGGCTGAGGCTGCGGGGGGGATTTCAGCCCCTCCCCACCGTACACAGCGAGTCAGGACTCCGCTATTCCCATTCCCGAGTTGGATTCTGGCACGTAAGCCCGCAATCTCCGTACACCAGAAAGTTGAAGAAACCGAACTATCCCGCCATCAAACCTACCCCCATATTTCGTCGGTTATAGACAAGTTCTAGAATCGCGAAAGTCAATGAAAGCACTCCATACACTTACTGGCAGGTATTATGCCCCGCGACAGCTCAGCGCCAACGTCCTCCAGATCCGATGCCAGGTAGAATGCCGTTATGCCAACAAATGTATCCGTGGGCTGAGGCTGCGGGGGGGATTTCAGCCCCCCCCACCGTACACAGCGAGTCAGGACTCCGCTATGCCCATTTCCGACTTGAATTCTGACACGTAAGCCCGCAATCTCCGTACACCGGAAAAGTTGAAGAAACCGAAGCAGCCGAAGCTTTATCCGCGGCATATATTCGGCCAACATTCAACAGTGGCGGGCGACATGCTGACAAACCGCGACAAGCGCCTGTGTGAGAAGTTGGTTATTTGTGGAACAACGAGCGTCTTATCCAGCGGTCGACAGCAGCCCACTCTCTTCCCTCTTCTTTGTCCGCAAGATGAAGCCCCTCACTGGAGAACACAGCGGCGCAGCCATGCCGGATGAAAAAAATGGCTCTGCGATCGTAACTGAGACGGGGCCAATGGATGGTGCCAGTGACAGTGCAAACGAATCTGGTGTTTCTGAGATTGCCTCCGAAGCTGAGACGCCTGCTGAGGGTGGTTCGGGCTCGACGGATGCAATGAACGAGAGGTGCGCGCAGATTTCTGCAAGTTTAGTGCTATTCGGACCTGAAATCGAAATTAGATTCATCAGTGTGCTACAGGGGTGCTTCGCCGACCTCGCCAGGAAGAACGAAGAGCAGAATGACAAGTGAGTTCCATTGTTAAGTTACTGGATTTATTGTCGACACAAACTATGAAGGTTGCAGAGAGCGGTGGAAGCGCTTAGACCTAAGCAACCCGTAATGGATAAGAAGACAGAATTTTGGAATCTGTACAAGCCACTCGCCGACGAGCACGATAAAGAATTCTTGGAAAAATACAGCACTGATCTCGATACCTGCCTCATTTTCGTGCGTAATCCATTCTCGCTCCCTTGTTTGTGCTAAGTTGATCTGGCTCGGAAAGGCCGGTCTTTTCTCGGCCGTTAGTTCGGCCTTCATCATCCAGATACAACCAGAGCTTCAACCAGACCCAAATGATATAAACCAGGCACTCATGCGCCTCCTCATACACGCTGTCAACAGCTCGATTTTCTCTGGCCCTGATATCATCGTTCCGGTCTCTCCCGCTCCGTCCACTCTACTCGTGGTGGCGCAGAGTCTGCTTTATGCCAGCCTATCGTGCACTCTGCTTGCGGCACTTCTAGCTGTTCTAGGGAAGCAATGGCTGATGTACTACTCAGCGGCAGGAGAGAGAGGAACAATTGAAGCACGCGGACTTGAGCGCCAGCGTAAAATTGACGGAATACGCCGATGGAAATTTGACACCGTATTGCAGACGTTCCCACTCCTCTTGCAGCTCTCCTTGCTTCTCTTTGCGGCAGCTCTTTCTCTGTACCTCTGGACGATCCATCATTTCCTCGCGATTATCGTCATTTCCTTGGGCTCTTGCGGTGTCGCACTGTATACATTCATGCTCATATCAGCCGCTTTGGACCGCGACTCTCCTTTTCAAACACCATTGGCTCCACTTCTGACACCGATGGCCCAAGCTTCAGCCAAGCTGTGGTCGGTGTGGTCAGTCCGAACTAGGACTCACATCCTACCTTATTTCGCAACACACACCAATGACACAGCATTCTCTGCTGAATCTTTCCCTCGGCCGTCCCCCGAGGCATCGGCAGTCGCATGGGTACTAGAAACCTCGACGGATCCAGGAATAATCGCGAGTATGGCAGAACAGGCTACCGAAATACAGTGGCCGCGAGACACTGAGCTGTCGGGGCCGCTTACTCGGTTGCGCGAGAGTTTTCTCAGTTGCTTCGATTGCACAGTGGATCGCAATGGGATGATAAATGTAGGCAAGGTTCGGGACGGGATGGCCGACAGGGCAACACAATACGGGCGCGCATATTGCACAATTCGGGTTACTCATCCTGACAAATCCGCCGGAGAGTTCGACTTCCCTCGGTGGAGACGCGATAATACGGATACGGATGAACTGAAAAATGTGATTCGGATCCTGGAAGGCCACCCCTATATGCTGCTGGAGCCAGACTTGAACACTACCGCCGCAGTTAAATGGGCACTCCGTGTTATACCATCCGTTCATCTCGATCGACGGCAGCTAGAAGTGTTCATTCACCAGTTCCGGCGCGGCAGAATTCCCCGCTTGACTCCAGCGAGTTTTGCCGATTATTTATTCTGCGTCAATTGCTTCCTCACGGGCAATAGGGAAAATATGGACTGGATGGACAAAATGTGAGGAATCTCAGTTGAACATCCTGATAGCTTTTCTCAAATCGGCTAGGAATTTCCAAACGCTGCTCATCTCCGACCTCTTCCAGAATCTCACCTCAAGCCTGATGGAAAAGACCATCAGCAATGTCTTCGCAGGGGAAATCCTCCGGCTCACCGCTCAATTGGCGGACCAGCTCGACAACGCTGAACTATATCATGTGTCGATATTTGTGCGTACTAACCAAGTATACACATTTTGCAGTGCCATTCCCCGCTCAGCTGGATGGCTTGAAGCAGTGTCATCGGCAATTATGCTAGCCAGAGGGGATTCCGAGATACGGAGAAGATGGCTTACCGTACGCGCTGGTTTGGGCGGATTCCAACCCGAAGCTAATCACGCGGAATGGGTGCACGCGGCCTTGAATCACGTCGAGCAACTCCGAGTCAATCCAGACGACTGGGATTACAGGACTTCCGCCCTCGATGGTCTTTTACAGGCCTTGTGGGCCGATCCTGGAGCTTTCACTATCTCCCCGCCGAAGACAACCCTTCGAGTCATCCTGTGGGCATTGTCCACTCCTGGAAATATTGCGGAAATTGCTTTCGACCTTTTATGGAGAGCACCCGCCTGGTTCCAGGATGTCGAGCTGCAGGTCATGATGCAACAGTGCTCTGTGTGGCAGCTTCTGGGACGTGTCGCCACTAGAGAATCGCTAGAATGGTCACGCTCAGCGTACTTTGAACTGGGCCAAATCCTTTCAAACACAGCCCACTGGGAGCCGATCGTTCGCGATGACCTCGCCGGTTGGATCACCGCATTCTTGCAGGACAAATGGACCTCAACGGATATTTTCAATACCGTTCTGGTCCGGGTCTGGTTGAAACCAGGGAACAACGAAGTAGATCAGGCTTGGGGTTTAGGAGACCCACTTGCGTTGATTTTCGAAGCGTTGGCGAAGGCTTGGGAGGAATTCGACATCATCCAATCACGGGACTTGTCGCAGTTCTGTCGCCTGGCCAAGTGCACCGCATTGGCAGCCCTGCGCAATAACTACGGCATGTCTGGACAAGTTGTTCCAATTCCGGCATATTTCAAATCCTCCCTCTCCACCCGGCTCAGAGATTCTCTTATTCAAGCCGCCGAGAATGCCAGAGGGGAGATTAATTCGAGCCAACCATTAGATGCATGGGACGAGGCGTTGACCAAGGCTGCCAAGATCCTGGAACAAATTGGAACACACATTCCTTGCAATGACAGTGGTGCAAATTTAACGGACATAGAGATGGCAGCTATCCATGACGAGATTAACGCATCAGTAACCCTAGGAGGATTGCTTAATCCGAGGCCGTTGAGACGGAAGAACCGGATTAAACCCGGACCAACTAATCCCGATTAAAGGCGCCCGTGAGCAGAGGGTCTGATTAATCGTGGATTAAACTGGGGATTACATAAACAGTAGTCGAATCAAATAACGCGTACAATGAGTATAATAATTACAGTTAAGAATAAACAGCGAACCAACGCGCCAGAAAGAGCCCTCGGATGTGCTTCATGGTTTTGTGTGTTGAATTTTATTGAGAGAGCTAGCGGGGGGCATGTACCGAGTGACTCGGCCGACTCAGATTGAGATTACGACGTTGCACTTGAGAACTTGCCAATCGGAAGGAAGAGATCGGGACCTGAACTACGTATGATCCACAGTAGGCTCGAATCCAGCCTGTCGTATCAAAAGTGATAGACGTCGACAGTTTACTTCCATAGACAGTCATTGGTCTAGATCCACAGCCTAGAGGTCCTTCAGATCTAATCGTCCAAGGAGGCGTCCAATGGGCGTACTGTATTAGCAGAATTTGTCGAAGTCGCAGACAAGATGCACATTGCGGAGAATCGCCAGTGCGAATCGCAACGTAAAGCTCAAGAAACAGCACAGACCAAGGGGGTTTTGGCTTTCGAAAAACGGGTATACTGTACTATTTCGACCGAGTGTTCAGGTGACGCGTGACGCGGCCCTCTGAACTGAACACTTTTGGTACTGGTGACGGTGACATTGAGTTTTCGAGGCTCAAATAGGCCGAAAAACACCAAAAATTCTTCTCCGGCATTCGCCGGATTTCCATTTATGGTAGTTTTGATGTGATTGGCGAAAAATGAACACCTAAGAAAGTGAACACCTGTGGTGACGCGTGACATGGGGTGAACACGGTCGGAATAGTACAGTAGGGTTGATTTGTGACGTAGAACGGTAGAAATGGGTGGGGAATTGATATTTGAAGGTTTTAGGTCCATCCGGGCTTTGGTTGAGAAGATGTGGTATTTCTGATGGCAAATCTGAATATTTCTTCCGATTTTTTTTGACATTTTTCCTGAATCAACCGCATCGAAGTGAACGTTTTTGAAAAAAAAAATCGGCCAGACCTCCATCAACCCATCAAGCGCCTGTGATCTCATCAGTCCAGCCCCCACCTTCCCGTCCAACGCCTCATCCTTTATAACTTCACACGAAGTCCAAATAAAAGAGTCATACGCTCTCGATCACTCTTACATTATCAAGCAGTTACATATGTGTGTATGATACAATTGCAAAATGAGCGGCGAAAAACGAATCGAAAAAAATTGTGTATAAAAACCATCGCCGAAAGTAAAACGAGGGAGAGCCTCGTCTTAAGAACAACCCCACCGGAATCGGCTTCCTCCTCAGCCCCCCTCCACTTGCGACGCTGCACTCCGAGTGCCCGCTCTCCGACTGCCCGGAATTCCACACAGACGAGTCGGAGCGCGAAGAGCAGCGCTCGGAAGAGGAGGCGGTGGAGGCGCGTCGGCGCGAGGAGCGCTGCGTCATGTAGGCTGCGTAGAGCGCGGTCGAGGGTGGGGACGCGGCGGAGGCGAAGGGCGAGGGGGAGGGGGTAGGGGTACGAGGCGAACTGCGCTGTCGCGGGCGTTTGGAGAGCGAGGAGGGATTTGAAGGTGGATGCGCAGCTCGGGCTTGTCTTGCTCTCCGCAGAGAGGGCGAGGAAGAATGCAGATGCGGTGGACGGCGCCGACGGAGACGAGGTGAATGCAGGCGAGGTGGAGCTGGAGCTGGAGCTGGAGGGAATCGCGGAGCCGAGCCCGAGTACGCGCACATCCGCCGCCGTCAGGCGCTTCCCCTTCCCTTTCCCCGCCGCCTTCTTCCCCACACGCGAGGAATACCAGCGGGCTTCGCGCCAGCCTTCGCGGGCGAAGCGGAGGGGAAGTACTGCCGCGCGAACGCGAACGTCCTCGGGTGTGCGCGTGTGCGTGGGCGGAGTGCACGGAGGAGAGCGTGGAGGAGGACCAGCGGGAGCGGAGCGCGCGCTGCTCGGGCCCCGGCTGCTCGTGAGGGCGGGTGTGCGTATATGCGGCGGGCGCGGGGGGAAAGTACGCCAGCTGCTCCTCGTTGTCATCGGCATCGGCTCGGCGTATTCAATCGGAGAGCACTCTCCTCCTCGATCGGCGAGGGGAGGAGGAGGTAGGGGCGGGCGCGACGAGCGGCGAGACCGGGACGTCGTCGTATGCGTGCTCGTACTCATACTCCTCCCACTCGTCGTCGACTTCGGAGAGCACGCCGTACGGCGCTGCTATGAACTGGCGCGGGTGGGGGGGGGAGGAGGGCTGCCAGGTGATGCGCGCGCGAGCTCGAGGACGGGAAGGAGGACGCTAGAAGGAAAAAATAATCAGCGGGGAGAAAAAGAGGGAGAAGGACGGTGAGACGTACGCGAAGGTGACGCGGAACGCGCGGAGAAAGGAGTAGTCGCGAAAGGGGCGCCGCGAGGACGGTGTAGTCGCCGTTCTGCGCGTCCGAGGGGATGGGTATCCGCGGTAGGGGGCAAGAGGGCGGCACCGCGAGCGAGGGGTGGGGGAAGGAAGGGGGAGCGATGTGACGATGGGCGCGCGGGGATGGAGATTGCGCGGTTGGGCGCACGGAGGCGTGGTGCGGGTTGGTGTGTGTACTGAGCCGGTGAGAACGATGGACTCGCGACGCGATCTATAGGTAGACGCGGGAGTCAAGGAGGAGACAGGGAAGGATGGCGGGAGCGGCGTCGCGAGGGTGATGAATGTGCTAGCATGGACGGCGTAGAACTCGTCGTAGTCTTCCCAGAGCTCGTCCCCTTGCTCTCGGGCAGACTCCGGCTGCGCCGCAGACTCAGCAGGCGGCAGGACTGGCGAGACAATGCGCTTCGTGATCGTCAGCAGCTTGATGCTCTTGCAGCGCGTGAGGCTCAGCACCGAGTGCGCTGTAGTCGTAGGGCTCGGCGAGGACGTCGTCGCAGGGCTCGAGAGGCTGCTGGAGTCACTCCCACTCCCACTCCCACTACCGCTGGACTCCTCGGCGCACGGAGGGCGCGGAAAGTCAAAGGTATCTGGCGACTCATCGAGGGTACACCGTCAGACGTCGGGGCCCCGCCGCCAAGGGACCATGTGGATTTGGAAGGGTCATACAAGCGCGGTGGCTCATTTTGGGCGTCGAGGGAGAAGGCAAGAGTTAATGGGGACTGGCAACCGAAAGGGTTTTGATGGCAGTCGGTGATCAGTCCGATGTACTGCCTCAACCGTCCACATTCCAGGCACACCTTGAGTAGGGAATCGCTTCGTGCTATCCTAATACAGGGAATGTCCCGAGCCGATTTTCTATTTTGTCTTTTATTTGTTTTCTGGCGATTTTTTCACATGTTCGACAGCGATTTCAAGCAAGCTGTAAAACTTTTTCTGGGCGACTTTTAAAAATTCTGGCGGGGACATTCCCGAGGGACTTGTCTTAAATGCTCCCTCAATTTTAGTTGGGGCAATAGAGTCATTGTAGAAGGCTGGGGATCGGACCGACTGAAAATAAACAAGGGACAAACAGACATTTGTGGTGATTGCTAGTCCCCAGAGCTAAGCGGTTGGGAGCGAGCCCACGTGACCCACTACACACCTTGGTTCGCGCCGCCACATGCAGCAACTCGCGACCACCGACGCCCACCGTTTTAGCCGGCAGGTGTACCCTTTCAACGGATCGACTAGAAAATGCGAATCACATTTGGTCGACCATGCGGAAACTGGCGGGCGCCGTAAATGAACCTCTCGCTTCCTCTCCCAATGCGACTTTTCAACTCTGCCGGTCTCAATCAAATCAACGACTAGAAATAAATCCCCAGACAATTTTTTTCAATCCCCATGTCCACTAAATCAGCATAATACCGTCAACTTGATAAATCTGGGCTGCGAGTACAGTAGTTCCAATTGTAAGATGACTTTTTCAGCGTGCTTCCCTCGACAAAACTTCGGTTGCTTGGTTCCATGTCTTTTGGGAGCCCCGAGTGAACGTGAGTAAGATCTATGGCTCTAACTATCCTGATTCTATGTGTCTCAGCCCTGCGTTTAATCCGAGGAGCCTGGAGAATGGATTAGCTTTTTCATGTCGCATTTTCCTTTCGTACCTCACCACTTCTTTCCAGCGCCTGGAACTCCCGAATGCTGCCTGGGACGTAGGAATGAATATTTTCGACGCCGCGACATATATCTGAACCGCGAATCCGAGCGGATCATAATTAGTTCATGCTCCAGCCTGAGGTGTGTACTGGAGCGGCTCGCCGTCATACCGCGCGTTGGAAAGATCCGCGAGACACTGTTCCAGCTTGGCCACGATGCACTCGGTCATTTTGGATTTGATTTCACTGGACCTAACCTCAGAACGAAATCCCGCGAAAAACCTAGTCATAATCACCAAGATCCTCTGGCTCATCAGCCCCGACGTAGGCAGCCGCGCCGCCTTCGACCCCTCCACGCCCAACACGGCGCGCACTTATGTCAACCAAGGCGGCCTCTCCCACACGACGATTTTCAACAAAGACGACGCCATCTTCGTGCCTGCAGTGGACGCACTCGACGTGCCGACGATCCACGCCGCGACGGCACGGCCCTTCGACGTGACCGCGCGCGCGATGCACGACCTCGTAGCGGCGGGAAGGTGCAGTACTTGCCACTAGGGCACAGCCAACATCGCGTGGCCGCTCGCCGAGATGAAACAGGTTGCGGAGATAAAGGGATGGACGCAGTTTGCCTCCATGGAGGTGCAGCATTAATATTCGCTGTCGTACCGCCCTGAGGTGAGTGACAGGTGGAATGTCGTTATGCGTCCACGGCCATACTTTCCACCCAAGATGAATTATTATATCCACAGTGCAGGGAATCAGCTATTCCCAATCCCAAGTCGAATTCTGACGCGTGAGCCCGCGATCTCCGTGCACCAGACGCGGGGGCATTGAAGCTTCATCTACTGCGGCGTCAGCGAACAGTAGTAGTCGATATTACGTGTGAGTTGGTTATTTGTGGAACAAGAAGCGCCTTATCCGGTCTACAGCAGCCCACTTAGACCCACATTAGAAAGCGAATAATTTCAGCCGGCGTGATAAAATCGCCGAAACGCAGAACACCGTTGAAACTGGCAGATTCAGCCGGGTGCATGGTGAATCTTTTTTGTCAGCGGGACGAATCACTTCATTTCGGGGTGACTTGTGAGCCAATCTGCCTATGGCAGCACGCAACGTGCTCGCCACATTGTTGCGGACCGTAGGCGGACTCGGAAGTTACGAATCAACAGCCACTCTCTTCCCTCCTCCACACCCATAGGATGGACCCCCCCGCTGAAGTACCCATTATCGCAGCCAGGCCAGATGTAAAGAACACCCACACGACAGAACCAGAGGCGGTGGAGACGGGGGGATCTGGCTGGGTAGTGCTGGAAGACCGGGGATCCTGCGGTATAGCGGCGCAGAGGATCGGGATGCAGGTGGTCGACCGCAAAGGGCTTGCTGCTTACTAATAGAGGCTCTCGCCATACATGCACACACAATGATACTCTATGCCTCGACCCGATCTCACCATTACAGCGGGGCCAATGGACAGGCCGATTGACAGTGCGAACGAACCTGGTCATGATCAGAATGCCCCCCGGGGTGAAACGCCGGCCGAGAGTGGTCCGGGATCGATGGAAGCAAGGAATGAGAGGTGCGCGGGGTTTTTCTACAATTTTGATCGTTATTCTGACCCGAAATTAGATTGATCAGTGTGCTATTGGGGTGCTTCGCGGACCTCGCCAAGCAGAATGAAGAGCAAATGGAAAAGTGGGGCGTGTGACGACTCAGCGGGCTTCGTACTGATGAAAGAAATATAGATTGCAGGCAGCGGTCGAGGGGGTCAGCCCCAAACCGCCTGCCACTGATAAGAAGACGGATTTTTGGAACCTGCACAAGACGCTCGTCGACGAGCACGATAAAGAATTCTGAGAGAAATACAGTACAGATCTCGATACCTCCCTCATTTTCGTGCGTTTTTTTTTTTTGGTTTCGTCCTTATTTCATTCATCTTTATTTTTCCCGAAAGGCTGGTCTTTTCTCGGCTGTTAGTTCGGCCTTCATCATCCAGATCCAACCGGAGCTTCAACCTGACCCTAATGATATGAACCAGGCACTCATGCGCCTCCTCATACACACTGTGAACAGCTCGATTTTCTCTGGCCCAGATATCATCATTCCAATCTCTCCCCCTCCGACCACTGTAGTCATTGTGGCGCAAGGCCTCCTTTATGCCAGCCTTTCGTGTACTCTACTCACCGCACTGCTAGCCGTCCTGGGGAAGCAATGGCTGATGCACTACTCAGCAGCGGGCGAGAGAGGAACAATTGAAGCGCGCGGACTCGAGCGCCTGCGAAAATTGGACGGAATTCGCCGATGGAAATTCGACGCTGTATTGCAGACGTTCCCACTCCTCCTACAGCTCTCATTGCTTCTCTTTGCGGCAGCTCTCTCTCTTTACCTCTGGACAATCCACCCTTCCCTCGCAATTATCGTCATTTCCTTGGCCTCTTGCGGTGTTGCACTGTATACCTTTATGCTCGTATCAGCTGCTTTGGACCGCGACTCTCCCTTTCAAACCCTGCTGGCTCCATTTCTGACGCCGATGGTTCAAGCTTCAACCAGGCTTTGGTCGGTGTGGTCAGCTGGCTACGTCCGAACTAGGGGTCACATCCTACCTTATGTCACAACGCATACCAATGGCACAGCATTCTCTGCTGAACCTTTCCCTCCGCCATCCCCCGAGGCATCGGCAGTTGCATGGGTACTAGAAACCTCGACGAATCCAGGAATAATCGCGAGGATGGCAGAACAGGCTACCGAAATACAGTGGCCACGAGACACCGACCTCTCGGGGCTACTTACTCGGTTTTGCGAGAATTTCCTGAGCTGTTTTGAGTACGAGGATTTTCCTCGAGCTCACGGGACAAACTTGTACAAACTCCGCGAAGGGATGGGTACTCGGGCGGTACAATACGGGCGCGCATATTGCACGATTCGGGTGGCTCATGCTTCCAAAATTCCGGAAGGGTTGGATTTCCGTTGGTGGGAATCCTATGTGCATACGACTATGGATGAACTAGATAATCTGATTCAAATTCTTCAAGGCAAGCCCCATTTGATGCTGGGCGAAAACATGGACGCCAGTGGGGCAGTTAAATGGGCCCTCCATGTTATTCCATCGGTGTCTCTCGGGGGAGGGCAGCTAGCGACGTTCATTCACCAATTCCGAACCACGAGAATTCCCCGCTGGACTCCAGCGAGTTTTGCTGATTATTTATTCTGCGTCAATTGCTTCCTCACGGGCAGCAGGGAAAATATGGACTGGATGGACAAAACGTAAGATATTTCAGTTGAATATCCTGATAGCTTTTCTCAAATCTGCCAGGAATTTTCAAACGCTGCTCATCTCCGACCTCTTCCGGAATCTCACCTCGAGACTGATGGAAAATACCATCGACAACATCTTCGCTGGGGAAATCCTACGGCTCACCGCTCAATTAGTGGACAGAGTTGGAAACAACGAAAAGTACACAAGCTCGACAGCGGAGCGCATGAAACAAGTGTACGAATTTTGTGGTGCTATTCCCCGCTCGGCTGGATGGCTTGACGCAGTGTCATCGGCAGTTGTGTTAGCCAGAGGGGATTACTGGATGCGGGCAGATCTCAGCGCAAGATTCCGACCCGAAGCTAACCACGCGGAATGGGTGCACGCGGCCTTGAACCACGTCGAGCAATTCCCGGTCAATCCGGAGGACGGGGATTACAGGACCTCCGCGCTCTAGGGGCTTTTACAAGCCCTGGTGTTCGATCGTGAGGCTCTCCCTGTCTCTCCGCCGAAAGCAACCCTTCGAGTCATCCTGTGGGCCTTGTCCACTCCTGGGAATATTGCAGAAATTGCTTTCGACCTTTTACGCGGCGCCCCGGCTTGGTTCCAGGATGCCGAGCTGCAAGTCATGATGCAACAATCCTCTGTGTGGCAGCTTCTGGGACGCGTCGCCTCTAGAGAATCGGTGGAATGGTGGTTTCGCCCAGCGTACTTTCACCTGGGCGCCACGCTTGCAAACACAGCCCAGTGGGAGCCGATCGTTCGCGATGACCTCGCTGGTTGGATCACAGCATTCTTGCAGGACGAACGGCCCGAAACGGAGAAATTCACATCCGTCCTGAGCCGGGTTTGGTTGAGATCTGGCGACAACGACGTAGATCAGACTCGACGCCCAGAAGCAATCACTTTGATGTTCCGTGCGTTGACAAAGGCTTGGGATGAATTCAACCTGATCCACCCACGGGACTGGTCGGATTTCTGTCGACTGGCCAAGTGCACCGCATTGGCAGCCCTCCGCACTCACTACTACGTATCCGGAGAGGCTATTTCAATTCCGTCAGATTTCAGGGTCTCTTTCTCAGCTAAACTCAGAGATTCTCTGATTCAAGCCGCCGAGAAAGCCAGAGTGGAGGTTAATTCGAGCCAGCGGTTGGAGGAATGGGAGCATGATGGAGCTTTGACCGAGGCTGCTAAGATCCTGGAACAAATTGGAACGCACATTCCTTGCAATGTCAGTGGTGCGGATTTTACGGACCCGGAGCTGGTAGCTATTCAGGACCGGATTAATGCGTCAATCGATGCTTGGGAGGAGAGATTTGCTGAAAATTCGCTTGTACAAGAGTCGGAAATCGAATAACGCGTACAATGAGTATGATGTTTACATTTGCGAATAAGCAGCAATCCAACGCCCTGGTAAGAGCCTTTGCATGTGTGACATCATTTTTCGTGTTTGAATGAATGTTGTATTGCGAGAGCTAGATGGAGCCCGTGCAGGTAACTCGGCGGGCAAGCCAGGTCTAAACTCCGACTCGACGTCGGGCTTGGAGCTTGCCAGTCGCAAGGAGGAGGGTAGCAGTTGAACTGAACATAGTGAGATCCAGACAAGGCACACAGAAAGTTTCCTCAGTTCCAAGGAGCACTGCAATGGAGACGGCGTAGGCAGTGTAGCAAAGTCGTCGAAGTCACGATGCAGAGAATCCCAAGATAATCCAAATACCTGGACGAATCACAGCTTAAAGCCCGGATACAGCATACTAGATGCGCTACGGTCAAGTCGAGGTCGGAGCAGGTCGGAGGAGTACCTTTAAGCGCCCATCAGTCCATCAGCACAGCCTCCTACCTTCCCTCAAAATTCAAATAAATAGTCATCAATTATAGCTACAACGAGCGCGTGCCTACGCTCTGCATCTATATTAAATTATCTAGTAGTGATACGTATGTGTGTATGATACAAAATGAGCGACGAAAAACATTGAAAAAGATTGAGTGTGAACCGAATAAAAACCACCGCCGAATGCAAAATGAGGGAGAGCCTCATCTTAAGAACAACCCCACCGGAATCGGCTTCGTTCTCAGCCCACCCTCCCCCCCTTCCCCTCATGCGCTAGCACTGTACTCCAAGTGCCCGCTCTCCGACTGCCCGGAATGCCACGCAGACGACTCAGAGCGCGACGAGAAGCGTGAGGAGGACGCGGTGGAGGCGCACCGGCGCGGGGAGCGCTGCGTCGTGTAGGCTGCGTAGAGTGCGGCTGAGGGTGGGGATGCGGGGGAGGGGGGGTAGGGTAGGAGGTAAACTGCGCTGTCGCGGGCGTTTGGAGGGCGAGGAAGGATTGGGAGGTGGATGCGCCGCTCGGGCTTGTCTTGCTCTCCGCACATGCGGGCGCGGGGGAGGTGGAGGGAGTCGCGGAGCCGAGCCCGAGTACGCGCACATCCGCCGCCGTCAGGCACTTCCCCTTCCCCGCCGCCTTCTTCCCCACACGCGCGGGATACGCAGCAGCCTTCGCGGCGGCCTTCGCGGGAGAAGACGAGGGGAAGTACGAACGCGAACGTCCTGGGCGAGTGCGGCGCATGCACGTGCGCGTGCGCGGAGTGCACGGACGAGAGGGGGGAGGAGGACCAGCGCGACCGGAGCGCCCGCTCCCCGTGCTCGCTCTGGTGATAGGAGGTCCGCGGCGTAGGGGGGGAATACGCGTACTCTGCCTGCGCCCCGTCCTCCTGCTCTTTGTCATCGGCGTCGGCGGCGTACTCGATCGGGGAGCACTTCCCTGAATCGTCGATGGGCGAAGGAAGGGATGAAGGGGATGAGGAGGGGGAGGAGGAGGAGGCAGAGGCGCGCGCGACGAGCGCGGGACGTCGTCGTACGCGTACTCGTAGTCGCACTTCTCCCACTCGTCGTCGACGTCGGGTCGGAGGGCATGCCGTGTGGCTCCGCAACGAACTGGCGCGCGGGAGACGGAGAGGAGAGCTGCGAGGCGATGAGCGCTTGAACTCGAAGACGGGGACGCTAGAGAACACAAACAATCAGCGGGAGATCTGAAGGCGGTGAAGGAAGAGACGTACGCGAAGGTGACGCGGAACGCGCGGAAATGGCCCAGGGGAGAGGAGCCGTGAGGAGGGTGTAGTCGTCGCTCTGCGCGTCCGTGGGGATGGATGTCCACGGCGGGGGGCGCGAGGGCGGCACCGTGAGCGAGGGGGTGGAGGAACAGGAGGGAAGGGGGAGCGAGGTGATGATGGATGGGCGCGGCAGGGATAGAGATCGCGCGGCTGAGGCGCACGGAGGCGCGGTGCGAGGCTGATGTGGGGCCGGGGAGCACGAAGACTCGCAGCGTGATCGATATGTAGACGCGTGAGTCGAGGAAGAGGAGGCAGGGAAGGACGGGGGGAGGGGCGCTGCGAGCGTGATGAAGGTCCCCGCATGCGCGGCGTAGAAGTCGTCGTCCTCCCAATTTCCTCCACTTGCTCTGGGCCAGATTCCATCGGCACTGCACATATACACTCAACAGGCGGTGGGGCAGACGAGACAGTCCGCTTCGTAATCGTCGACGACTTGATACTGTTGCAGCGTGCGAGCTCTGGCACTGCTGCAATCGTCGGACTCGGCGAGGACGTCGTCGCGGGGCTCAAGAGGCTCCCCGAGTCGCTCTCACTCCCACTTCCACTGCCGCTGGACTCCTCCTCGTACTGAGGGCGCGGAAAGTCAAAAATATCTGGCGACTCATCGAGGGTAAGCCGCCAACCCTGCACGGCGGTGAAGAGCGGCGATGCGCGTGGGATGCGCAGATCTGAAACGCCTAGTCACCGCCACCAAGGGACCATGAGGATTTGGAGGGACCATACAAGCGCGGTGGCTCATTTTGGGCGTCGAGGAAGAAGGCAAGAGTTAAGCGGTTGGGAGTCCACGTGACCCACTATTACCTTGGTTCGCGCCGCCACATGTAACAATTCGCGACCCCCGACGCCCACCGTTTTAGCCGGCGGGGGTAGCCTTTCGACGGATCGCCTGCAACATGCGAATCACATTTGGTCGACCATGCGGAAACCGGCGGACGCCGTAAATTAACCTCTCGCTTCTGCGACCTCTCAACTCTGCCCGTCTCAATCAACGCAACGACTAGAAATAAATCTCCGGACAACGTTTTTCAATCCCCATGTCCCCAAATCTGCATAATACCGCCAACTTGATAAATCCGGACTGTGAGTAGTTCCAAATGTAAGATGACTTTTCAGCGTGCTTGCCTCGACGAAACCCAAGTTTGCTTGGCTGCATGTCTTTTAGGAGCCCCAAGTGGAACGTGAGTAATATCTATGACTCTAATTATCCCGATTCTGTGTGCCTCAGCCTGGATTTTCCCCGAGAAGAAGGTATAGCCTTCTCATGTCGCATTTTTCGTATCTCACCACTTCTTTCTAGGGCCTGGAACTCCCGAAACCCGCTGGGACGTCGGAATAAATATTTTCACCACCGCGAACATGTTTCCGAATGGCAGATCCGAATGGATCATTGCCAAGTTCGTACTCTAGGTGTGCACAGGAGCTCCTCGCCGTCATGTCATCCGTACTCATCCACTGGACCTAATCACACAATGAGATCCCGCGGAGCAGCGTGGCAATAATAACCGAGACCTCTGCCTCGTAAGCCCGACGTAGGCAGCGCATCTACGTCACCCCAGGCAGCCTCTCCCGCAAGGCGATCTTCGACCAAGTTGACGCCAGCCTCGCGCGCATGCAGAGGCTGATGGTCCACGCCGCGGCCCTACGCCGCCGTTCGACGAGATCATGCGCGCGCTGCACGAGCTCATCGCGGCGGGGAAGGTGCCGTACCTGGGCGCAGCCATCATACCCGCCTGAAGCTCGCCGAGATGAACTGTGTTGTGGAGATCAAGGGGTGGACGCAGTTTGCGTGCATGAAAGCAGAGCATCCGTTGTCATACCGCCCCGAAGTAAGTCCTCGCACGTCCTTTTCGATTTCTTTCTAATGTAACGTTTATCGCTGAAGAGATAACTCTTCGCGGAATGCAAAGCCAACGACATCGGCCGCCTTTTGTACTCCCTCTCTCGCACGGCGCCCTTTCGACACCCAAACCTTGCGCACTAAAAAGCGGGCCTTTGCAAGCGCGTCGAGGAGCTCGCGGCCAAGCATGCACTGAAGATGAGCCAGATGGCGCTCGCGCGAAGGTGGCTAGCCTTATTGTAGGTGCCAATACGGTGCAGGTCGCCGCGGTGCAATTCCATTTCATCAACCTCACGCGTTTTAACGGGTGCGAGCTGCCCCGTCGGGGAATAAGTCCTCTCTGAAGAAGATATCGCAGATTTGGAGGAATTCTGAAATGTCGGCGACCCATCTGCGCATTCCCTAACGTCGACCTCAACCAACCAGGTACTCGGAGTATCTACCTAAGTAGGTCGATTGATTCTCTCGCCGCTTCGTGAAATGCGATCTCCTTCACCTTTTATCCCGCCATCAAACCTGCCCCTATATTTCGTCGGTTCTAGACAAGTTCTAGAATCGCGAAAGTCAATGAAAGCACTCCAACACTCATCGGCAGGGATTATGCCCCGCGACAGCTCAGCGCCAACGTCCTCCAGATCCGATGCCAGGTAGAATGCCGTTATGCCAACAAATGTGTTCGTGGGCTGTGGCCGCGGGGGGGATTTCAGCCCCTCCGCCGTACACAGCGAGCCAGGACTCCGCTATTCCCATTCCCGAGTTGGATTCTGACACTTAAGCCCGCAATCTCCGTATACCGGAAAGTTGAAGAAACCGAACCAGCCGAAGCTTTATCCACCAGGACCACGACATACATTCGGCCAACAATCAACAGCAGCGGGCGACATCTCGTGTGAGAAGTTGGTTTTTTGTGGGGATGCATGATCCAGTTACGAGGGACTTTCCTGAATGTCACCCGCGTTCCATGGTGGCCGTTACTAGTGCGGGATCGAAATAGGATGGAGATTCAACGAGCACGAACTGGTTGATGGCGAGCGTTGCGGGGAAATGCCGATCGCAAGCTGATCGCATAGCGTTTGGGACCGCGTCCTTACGTACACGGGACTCTATAGCGTAGTGATCCTGAACGACTGTCTTCAGAAGATCACGTAGAAAGCTATAGAGGCTGTAACGAGCCTACACGGGACTCGGGAGCGGCGCAGTGTGACTCTGATTCATCGAAGCACGGCATCGTACCTCCCACCTTCATCTTCGTCCTCACTCCTCGAGCCTCAGCTCAAAGGACTCGGAGCACATCGTCCTCATGCTTCTGGATTTATCGACAGAACTCCTGCAGAAGATTGGGAGCCAGGTAAATTTCACTCGACCAAACCGCCGAGTCGTGCTAACACTTTCACAGCTTCCCCTAACCGACCACGGGAGCCTGCGCAGAGTGTGCAAAGATCTCGATGGTCCCATGCAGCGCTTTGTCTTCTCCGACTTGGTCTTGCAGACTTCCAAGTTATGCAGCGAAGATGGTGTTGACCTTTTGGAGTACCTTGCCGCGGGGCGGACTGGATGGTCTCGGCACGCCGAAACGCTTCGTCTCACACCTGGGGATGCCTGGAGAATCACTGCAGACGGCGACGCAGTGAAGATGCAGGATCTCCTTGCCTCCGCACTGCGTTCAATGGCGAAAATCCGCGTAGTGATGCAAGTTCCTGAAACCATCATTCATGCCCACTGAATTGACTCTCTCATAGATGGAAAGTCCGCGCGCGCGGGCCCTCCTGGGTGCTCAATGCCATGTGCGAATTCATGGGCACGTTAACTGTTCTCAATGAGCTTCAGTTGGAGATTCAGGGCGATCGTCGAGGTGTCTTCGACCTCCCCTTGCCGCGGCTGTCCGGCCTCAGCAAATTGGCGATCAAGGAGGATGGCTACGGGAGGCGTATGAACAGTGCACCACCCATGGCTCAGAAAATATCCCACATAATTGCCCAGAACCACCTGACCTCACTACATGTCGAATGTCCGGTCGACTGGGCGGAAGTCTGGAGCATGCTTCGGACGAAGATTAGTTCTCAGCCAGATCTCATTGAGATCACCACAAGGCTGGTCACACCTGACTTCCTGGCGTATCTGGGCTTGTGTGGCGGGCTGAAGAAATTAACGCTGCAGAACCCCGATGGCGACAGTCTAGCTGACACATTTTTCAGGACTGTTCTTCCAAATCTAGCCGCATCGCTCGTGGAGCTCTCCTGCGGGGCAGCCTACGATGGCCGGTGGAGTTTTGGAACGCACAACACCCACATCATTTCCCAAATGGAGAAGCTCACAGCCCTCGAGATGAGCATCAACGCTGAACGGGTCGAACTAGTTGATATCAGGCCGGGATTTGCTGCGATCGGACAGTATTTAATACGCTATGAGGTTGAGGTCGAGCAGTCTGACATTGATGCCGTTGTTGTAAGTTCTCATTAACATATGCATATGTTCGCAAATGCTAACCCCACCGTAGACTAACTTCCTCCATACGGCCGCGACCCTCCCCGCCCTCCTCAGCCTCGCCATCGTCACCGCCGAAACAAACAACAACCGTGGGGCTTCGACCGGGACCCTGATTAGTCACACACCCCGGAACTGTGTTACCCGCGCGATTGAGATGGCCATCCGGAAATTCCGCCCCACCTCTGCTGCGCCCCCGACTGTGCGCACCGGCTCCCATACCTACGAGTTGAAAGTGGTGCAACCGGCAGAGGGGGGTACAGAGGCGAGCGGCGGGTCTTTCGCATACGGCGCAAGGATCCCCGGGTCGTCGAATCTAGCTTAGGGCTTCTACATCTCCCTGTATGTGTGCCAGTATCTATTGTCATGCGGACTGTGCCTGGGATTCAAACTTGAACCGTGTAAATATACTCACTGCGTTGAGACGTTGACACGTGAGGTTGCGCGAAAAACCGAATAGAAAACGGAGGAGAGAATCATCGCAAGAACAACCCCACCCTTGGTTCACACCGCCACCAACACCCACCGTTTTAGCCGGCAGCTGTACCCCTTCAACGGATTGACTGGAGAATGCGAATCACATTTGGTCGACCATGCGGAAACTGGCGGACGCCGTAAATTGCCCTCTCGCTTCTTCTCCCAGTGCGACTTTTCAACTCTGCCCGTCTCAATTAACTCAACGATTAGAAATAAATCCCGGACAAGGTTTTTCAATCCCTATGTCCACCCAATCAGCATAATACAGCCAACTTGATAAATCCGGGCTGCGAGTAGTTCCAACTACAAGATGACCTTTCAGCGTGCTTGCCTCGAAAAAACTCTCAGTTGCTTGGCTACATGTCTTTTGGGAGCCCCAAGTGGAGTGTGATTGTCGTAGCCCTAGGTTTTACCCGAGGAAAATGTATTAGCCTTCTCATGTCGCATTTTCCTTTTGTACCTCACCACTTCTTTCCAGCGCCTGGAACTCCCGAGAGCCGCCTGGGATGTCTGACTGACTAAGGTTCGACTGCGCGAACATGGATTCGAATGGCGAATCCGAACGGATCAGGTGTGTACTCTTACCCTACCCCTCATCCATTGCCGCGAACTCGCAGCGTGAAATTCCGCGGAAAATGTAGTCATAATCACCCAAAATCCTCTGCCTCGTCCGAAACCCCGACGTAGGCAGGCGCGCCGCCTTCGACCCCTCCATGTAACACACCTACGTCGACGCTCCCGAACGCCGATCTTCAACCAAGACGACGCCATCCTCGTGCTTGCGGACGACGCACTCGATGTCCTGATGCTCCACGCCACGGCACCGGTCGACGAGACCATAGGTACATACGCCGCGCGACCTTGTACCGGCGGGGAAGGTTCGGTACCTGTACGAGCCGCCGCTGTGTGATTCTGGTTTGCTAATCTCACGCGTTTTTATAGCTTGGAAGCCGGGATGTCCTCGCTGGTACAAAGTCCTCTCCGACGAAGGAAATGTGAGATGTCCGCCAACACGTCTGTTCATGAATTATAATGATAAAATTCCCTGCTCGCCGTCGTGAAACGAGATCCTATTAATAGCCCGCCATCAAACTTTGCCCCGCATGTTTTCGTCGGTTCTAGAATCGCAGAAGTCAGTGGAAGCACACCATACTCATCGGCAGGGATTGGCCCCGTGACAGCTCAGCGCCAACGTCCTGGAGATAGATAGAGCATCGTTCTTCCAATAAAATGTGCTCGCGGTCTGTGGCTGCTCCCCCTCCCCCCAGGTCCGAGTCCGACTTTGAGAGGTGCGCCAACAATCTCGAGCACCAGCAACTGGAGGAAAGGAGCTTTGTCTACGGCATTACATTCGGCGAACAATAGATCCTGCTCAGGTTGGCTTAACCCAAATGTGTTGTATCACAAATTGGCTTAAAGCTGCTTAAGCCGGTTAACCCTTGTATTAGTACTATACCATACATATAATACACTATTGGGAGCCCAACGGTATCTCTTAAGCGGTTTAAACAGCTTGAAATGCTTCAAAAGCTGCTTAAACGGCTTGAAATACTTCAAGCCGTTCAAGTCGACTGAACCGATCGATCCCGCGCTTCACTTGAGCCGTCGCTTGGGTGTAGTAAGTGGTTTGAGGCATTTTCGGCTTTGGCTAACTCAGTTAAGCTGAATAATACTTACCAGTGTTTGGAGTGCCTAACCGGCATCGACACCGACGGGGCCGGCGCGGGTTGTGGGGCACGGGGCACGGAAAGGGCAAGTGGGATGTCACTCAAATGTCCAAACAGATTGAACTGTCATTCCTGCAAGTTGCCACTGCGTGCGGCCACCGTCCACCAACTCGGGAGTGATTATGAAGCCGAGGCCCGGAGGCCCGGATGCGGGGTAGAAGCGCTCTCAATGCGCGAGTTCTTGGCTGTGGAAGTGAGGTTTTTGGTCGGCACCGAGTTGACATGCGTGCAACATGGTGTGTGGAGGGCAAGTGGAGAGAAACAAAGAAGACAGGGGCTGTGGAATGCGAAACCAAATAGTGCCACACAGCTCTTTCTTCTTCTCAGTGACAATGGCTTCGTTCTTCTCCTCCATCATCCTCCCCCAAGAATCTCTGGAATAAAGTCGATAACAGCCCAGCGCTCAAATTTCCTTCTGAGCCTGCCCAGACCTTGTGTACATACTACACTGGGCTCCAGCTTACCAGCTGAGTTCCTCCGCAATAAGCGGCAGTACATCATGCACACCATGTCTTCAATTGTGCCGGCGAGCGGCGCCACTCACTCCATGCCCCGTGGCTGCCCGCATCGTCGGTGTCATCTGACGCCGTCGGCAGTATTGTCATCAGGAACGCCCGGTTTATTCAACTCACTGTGTATTGCCCCAACAAATTCGTAGGTCATTCAAGGACCATCTCTCCAATGTCTCTGCATGCTGCGCCCCTGCCCCCACGCCCATGTCGATGGTGATGTCATAGGCACTGCAAAAACTGGTAAGGATTATTCAGCTTAACCGAGTTCACTGGCTTAACGGAACCTCGACGATGGCTCAAAGCGCTTAGTCCAGCAAGCGGCGGCTCAGTTGGCTTGAAAATCAAGGGCGGGCTCAATCGGTTCAATCAGCTTGAACGGCTTTGAATCCTTCATGCCGTTCAAGCCGTTTAAGCCGCTTAGACATAGCAATGGCTCCCAGTTACCCAATAGTTTATCACATGTATAGTAGAATACTAATGGAAGGGCTTAACCGGCTTAAGCAGCTTTAAGCCAATTTGTGATATAACGTGTTTGGGTTAACCCAACCTAAGCAGGTGACAGGCGAACAGCGATCGACGTTCTGTGTGAGTTGGTTAGTTATTTGTGGAAAACCGAGCGCCTTATCCGCCCACTCTCTTCCCTCCTCCACGTCCGTAGGATGGACCCCCCCACTGGAGCGCACATTGTCGCAGCCATGCCGGATGTAAAGAACGCCCCCACGAACGAACCTGAGGCGGGGCCAATCGATGGGCCCACTGATAGTGCGAACGAACCCCGGGATGACCAGAATGCCCTGGACGCTGAGACGCCGGCTGAAAGCGGTTCGGGCTCGACAGATGCAAGGAATGAGAGGTGCGCGCAGGGTTTTTCTACAATTTTAATCGCTATTCTGACTTGAAATTAGATTCATTAGTGTGCTACAAGACCTCTCAAAGAAGAACGAAGAGCAAATGGATAAGTGTGTCCGTTTTTGAGTCAGTGTATTCATCGTTGACACAAACTGTGAAGATTGCAGAGCACAGTGGAAGGGCTAAAAGCTAAGCCGCCCATCATGGATAAGAAGACAGAGTTTTGGAATGTGTACAAGCCACTCGCCGACGAGCACGATAAAGAATTCTTGGAAAAATACAGTACTGATCTCGACACCTCCCTCATTTTCGTGCATATTTTGGTTTTTAACTGGAGATTCCTTCTGACTTCTCCTCCAAGGCTGGTCTTTTCTCTGCCGTTACTTCGGCCTTCATCATCCAGATACAGCCCGAGCTTCAACCTGACCCAAATGATATGAACCAGGCACTCATGCGCCTCCTCATACACACCATCAATAACTCGATTTTCTCTGGCCCGGATATCATGATTCCAGTCTCTCCCGCTCCGTCTACTCTAGTCGTGGTGACACAGAGCCTGCTTTATGCCAGCCTTTCGTGCACTCTGCTTGCGGCATTTCTAGCTGTACTGGGGAAGCAATGGCTGATGTACTACTCAGTGACAGAAGAGAGAGGAACAATTGAAGCACGCGGAGTTGAGCGCCAGCGCAAAATTGACGGAATACGCCGATGGAAATTCGACACCGTATTGCAGACGTTCCCACTCCTCTTGCAGCTCTCGCTGCTTCTTTTTGCCGCAGCTCTCTCTCTTTACCTCTGGACAATCCACCCTTCCCTTGCGATTATCGTCATTTCCTCGAGCTCTTGCGGTGTCGCACTGTATACCTTTATGCTCATATCAGCAGCTTTGGACCGCGACTCTCCCTTTCAAACCCCGTTGGCTCCATTTGTTACGCAGATGGTCCAAATTGCAACTAAACTTTGGTCGGTGTACTCAGCTGGCTACACCCAAAGTAGGGCTCATATCCTACCTTATTTCACGTCACACACCAATCACACTACATTCTCTGATCAACCCTTTCCTCAGTCGTCCCCCGAGGCATCGGCAGTTGCATGGGTACTAGAAACCTCGACGCATCCAGAAATAATAGCGAAGATGGCAGAACAGGCTACCGAGATACAATGGCCGCGACACGCCGACCTCTCGGTGCCACTCATTCGGTTGCGCGAGAGTTTTCTCAGTTGCTTCGATTCCACAGTGGGTTTTGAGACCGTGTATGTGGAAAAACTCCGCGAAGGGATGGGTGCTCGGGCGCTACAATACGGGCGCGCATATTGCACCATCCGGATGGCTCATGCTTCAAAATTCTCGGAAGATTTGGATTTCGGTTGGTGGGGAGGCGCTATGGATTCGCATACGGACGAACTAGTCAATGTGGTTCAAATTCTCCGCCACGACCCCCATTTGATACTGGGCGAGGACATGGACACTACTGTGGCGGTTAAATGGGCCCTCCATGTTATTCCATCGGTGTATCTCGGGGGAGAGCAGCTAGCGAGTTTCATCCACCAATTCCGAACAGGAAGAATTCCCCGCTTGACTCCAGCGAGTTTTGCCGATTATTTATTCTGTGTCAATTGCTTCCTCACGGGCAGCAGGGAAAATATGGCGTGGATGGATAAAACGTGAGAAATTTCAGTTAGAAATCTTTCTTAATCTCAAATCTGCCAGGAATTTTCACCGGCTGCTCATCGCCGACCTCTTCCGGAATCTCACCTCGAGGCTTGTAAATAATTCTCTCAGCACCAATCTCGCCGTGGAAATTCTCCGTCTCACCGCTCAATTGGTGGAAAAGCTCGACAACGACGAACTATACCACCACCACAGCTTAACACTCGAGCGCATAAAACAAGTTTACAGACTTTGCGGTGCCATTCCCCGCTCCGATGCATGGCTTGATGTGGTGTCGTCGGCTGTTCTGCTAGCCAGAGGGAATTCTGGACTACAGTCAGCCGTCGACGACGAATTCCAACCCGAAGCCAACCACGCGGAATGGGTGCACGCGGCCTTGAATCATGTCGAGCAAATCTGGGTCAATCCAGACGACTGGGATTACAGGACTTCCGCACTCGATGGTCTTTTACAGGCCTTGTGGGCCGACCCTGGGGCTCTCACTGTCGCCCCGCCGAAAGCAACCCTTCGAGTCATCCTGTGGGCATTGACTACTCCTGGAAATATTGCAGAAATCGCTTTCGACCTTTTATGCAACGCCCCGGCCTGGTTCCAGGATGCAGAGCTGCAGATCATGATGCAACAATGCTCTGTATGGCAGCTTCTGGGATGTGTTGCCACTAGAGAATCAGCGAAATGGTCACGCATAGCGTACTTTGAACTGGGCGTAACCCTGGCAAACATAGCCCAGTGGGAGCCGGTCGTTCGCGATGACCTCGCCGGTTGGGTCGCAGTATTCTTGCAGGAAAGAATGCCTAACTTCTATTTCAACGCCGGTCTACTCCGGGTCTGGTTGAACCCAGGCGGCAACGAAGTAGATCAGGCTCCGGAGGACAACTCATTCATTTTGATTTTCGAAGCGCTGTCAAAGGCTTGGGACGACTTCGACATCATCCGACCACGAAACCTCTATCGACTGGCCAAGTGTACCGCATTGGCGGCCGTCGGCAATCGCTACTACGGAGTAGGAAGAGGACTTCCAATTCCGCCAGATTTCAGGCTCACTTCCTCGGCTCGGCTCAGAAATTCACTTATTCAAGTCGCCGAGAAAGCCAGAGCGGAGATTAATTCGAGCCAGGGGTTAGAGTTAAGGAACGAAGCGCTGACCAGGGCTGCCACCATCCTGGAGCGGATCGCCACGCATATTCCTTGCAATGATAGTGGTGTGGATTCAACGGACGAGGAGTTGGCAGTTATCCGGGACGAGATTAACGTGTCGATCGACGCTTTGGAGGGGAGATTTTCTGAAACCTCGCTTGTACAGTAGTCAATACTCAAATAACGCGTCCAACGAGAATAAGGATTACAGGGCGCGGCGAATGAAGGTTAGCCAGGATATCAGCGTCCGGGTAGGATCTGTCGAGGATGCCTCGAACCACAGTAGCATCACTCCGGGTTTAATACCCTATGGGAATTGTTTTTTTTTGTGTTTGAATTGATTCAGACTACAGGAAACATTGGAGTGTCTTGATTCGCAAGGAACCACAACTTTAACAAAGGAGAAAGGCTGTGACCCAGACTTCCTCTCCATCTCCACGATCGAAGCCATAATGGTGGAGGTTGCTCAACATATACCACCTTCAGAAGACCCACTGCTGCATGACCGCCTCGAAGCTGTCGACGAAACTCATTCCCTCGTCACACGTCGCCGCAGTCACTGGATTCCGCACTCCTCAGCATCTTTCCACTCATTACCTGCCCGTCTGTGACTACTCGTTTCGTGAGAGGATTTCTTAGAACTTCTATTGCATCGTTCGAGGGTTCGGCGACTGTAGCATACATTAGGCTGATGTATGTAGGTACAGTGCCCGTACGTTCCTCATTGGGACCACTGCAGTATACATCCTCCTCCTCCTCCTCCTCCTCCTCCTAGATCCCCCGCGATCCACGATCGATGGCTGGCATTGAAAGTGACCATGCCCAGTCTGAGACTGATCCAGAATCCACAACCGTGAGGAAAGCACCAGAGAGCCGTGGCACCATCTACCGGCGTGATTCAGCTATAGATCCTGCTCAGGTTGGCTTAACCCAAATGTGTTGTATCACAAATTGGCTTAAAGCTGCTTAAGCCGGTTAACCCTTGTATTAGTACTATACCATACATATAATACACTATTGGGAGCCCAACGGTATCTCTTAAGCGGTTTAAACAGCTTGAAATGCTTCAAAAGCTGCTTAAACGGCTTGAAATACTTCAAGCCGTTCAAGTCGACTGAACCGATCGATCCCGCGCTTCACTTGAGCCGTCGCTTGGGTGTAGTAAGTGGTTTGAGGCATTTTCGGCTTTGGCTAACTCAGTTAAGCTGAATAATACTTACCAGTGTTTGGAGTGCCTAACCGGCATCGACACCGACGGGGCCGGCGCGGGTTGTGGGGCACGGGGCACGGAAAGGGCAAGTGGGATGTCACTCAAATGTCCAAACAGATTGAACTGTCATTCCTGCAAGTTGCCACTGCGTGCGGCCACCGTCCACCAACTCGGGAGTGATTATGAAGCCGAGGCCCGGAGGCCCGGATGCGGGGTAGAAGCGCTCTCAATGCGCGAGTTCTTGGCTGTGGAAGTGAGGTTTTTGGTCGGCACCGAGTTGACATGCGTGCAACATGGTGTGTGGAGGGCAAGTGGAGAGAAACAAAGAAGACAGGGGCTGTGGAATGCGAAACCAAATAGTGCCACACAGCTCTTTCTTCTTCTCAGTGACAATGGCTTCGTTCTTCTCCTCCATCATCCTCCCCCAAGAATCTCTGGAATAAAGTCGATAACAGCCCAGCGCTCAAATTTCCTTCTGAGCCTGCCCAGACCTTGTGTACATACTACACTGGGCTCCAGCTTACCAGCTGAGTTCCTCCGCAATAAGCGGCAGTACATCATGCACACCATGTCTTCAATTGTGCCGGCGAGCGGCGCCACTCACTCCATGCCCCGTGGCTGCCCGCATCGTCGGTGTCATCTGACGCCGTCGGCAGTATTGTCATCAGGAACGCCCGGTTTATTCAACTCACTGTGTATTGCCCCAACAAATTCGTAGGTCATTCAAGGACCATCTCTCCAATGTCTCTGCATGCTGCGCCCCTGCCCCCACGCCCATGTCGATGGTGATGTCATAGGCACTGCAAAAACTGGTAAGGATTATTCAGCTTAACCGAGTTCACTGGCTTAACGGAACCTCGACGATGGCTCAAAGCGCTTAGTCCAGCAAGCGGCGGCTCAGTTGGCTTGAAAATCAAGGGCGGGCTCAATCGGTTCAATCAGCTTGAACGGCTTTGAATCCTTCATGCCGTTCAAGCCGTTTAAGCCGCTTAGACATAGCAATGGCTCCCAGTTACCCAATAGTTTATCACATGTATAGTAGAATACTAATGGAAGGGCTTAACCGGCTTAAGCAGCTTTAAGCCAATTTGTGATATAACGTGTTTGGGTTAACCCAACCTAAGCAGGTGACAGTTCAGCTTGAGATTCCGACTTGACGTCGGGCTAGAGAGATAGCTAGTCGCAAAAAAGACATCATGATCTGAACGGAAGTTTGGCGAGGACCAAGCCGCACAGGAGGTTCCCTCAGATCCTAAGAGACCTAAAATGGGTGTAGCGAATTCGTCCCAAGTCGCAGACAAGAGGCAGAGAATCTCAAGATGCCGGGGCGAATCTCAACTTTTAAAGCCCAGGAAACAGCATAGAACAGCCACAGTACGCTTGCCAGTGCAGCATAGACAGCTCCTCGAGCTGGCACATCGAGTCCGGATGATAGCAAGGCAACTTTAAGCGCCGATCAAAACACCAAGCGCCCGTGATCCCATCAGCACAGCCTCCCGCCTCCTTCCCCGCTTTTTCCCACTTCACTCGAGCAGTCGGAATCCAAATAAAATAATCATTCACTACAGCTACAACCCGCGCATGCGGGCACGCTCCATCTATATTACACTATCTAGTAGTGTTATATGTGTGTGTGTATATGATACAAAATGAGCGACGAAAAACAAATATGCATCGAAAAAGAGCGAGAACCTAATACGAAAACCACCGCCGACTACAAAACGAGGGAGAGATCATCGCAAGAAAAACCCCACCGGAATCGGCTTCCTCCGAAGCCCGCCCTCCCGGCCCTGGACTCCGACTGCCCGCTCTCCGACTGCCCGGAATGTCAAATCAACGACTCAGAGCGCGAAGAGGAGCGTGAGGAAGAGGACGCGGTGGAGGCGCACCGGCGCGGGGAGCGCTGCATCGTGTAGGCTGCGTAGAGTGCGGCCGAGGGTGGGGACGCGGGGGAGGAGGGTAGGGGTAGGAGGCAAACTGCGCGGTCATGGGCGTTTGGAGGGGGAGGTGGACTGCACGGACGCAGACGAGCTGGGGACGGAAGCATATGGAGGCGAGTTAGAGCTTGAGCTGGAGGTGGAGGGAGACGCAGCGCCAAGTTCGAGGACACGCACGTCCGCCGCCGTCAGGTGCTTGCCCTTCCCCTTCTTCCCTCCCAGTGCTCTCCCGACGTTGGCGCGCGGAGTGTACGCAGCGGCCTTCGCGGGCGAAGCGGAGGGGAAGTACCGCCGCGCGAACGCAGAAGTCCTCGGCGAGCGCGGCGCATGTGCGCGCGTGTATGCGGAGTGCACGGAGGAGAGTGTGGAGGAGGACCAGCGCGAGCGGAGGGCGCACTCCCCGTGTTCGCTCTGGTGATAGGGGGTCCGCGGCGTAGGGGGGAAGTACGTCGGCTGCTTATCCTCGTTCTCATCAACATCGGCGTCGACGTAGTCAATCGGGGAGCACTCCCCGTCCTCGATCGGCGAAGGAGAGGAGGAGCAGGGGCGGGCACGACGAGCGGCGAGAGCGGGACGTCATCGTATTCCTCCCACTCGTCGCCAGAGGCGTCGGCGGGCACATGCACGCGGAAGGGCGGTGGGGAGAGCAGGGCCGCGAGGCGCGATGGGGGCGAAGGGGACGCTAGAGAACAGAGGGGGACGAAAATGGAGAGGGGAGGAGGTACGCGACAGTCACGCGAAACGCGCGGAGAAAGGCCCAGACAAGAGGAGCGGCGAAAGGGAAGCCGCGAAGAGGGTGTAGTCGCCACTCTGCGCGTCGGTGGGGATGGGCGTCCGCGACAGGGAGCGCGATGAAGGCACCGCGAGCGAGGGGGTAGAAGCAGAAAGCAAGGGAAGTAAGGTGATGATGGGCGGCGGCGGCGGCGGTGAGCGCGCGGGGATGGAGACCGCGCAGCGGAGGCGCACGGAGGCGCGGTGCAGAGTTGGTGCATCGGGGAATATGATGGACTCGGGCGTGATCTGGAGGTAGACGCGTGAGTCGAGGGAGAGGAAGCAGGGAAGGATGGCGGGAGAGGAGCTGCAAGGGTGATGAAGGTCCCCGCATGCGCGGCGTAGAAGTCGTCGTCCTCCCAATTTCCTCCACTTGCCCTGGGACAGATTCCATCGGCGCTGCACACTCAGAAGGCGCTGGGGCAGGCGAGACAGTCCGCTTCGTAATCGTCAACGACTTGATGCTCTTGCACCGTACGAGGCTCGGCATCGAGTGCGCCGCAATCGTAGGGCTTAGCGAGGGCGTCGTCGCGGGACTCTAGATGCTGCCCGACTCGCTCCAACTCACACTCCCGCCGCCGCTGGACTCCTCCTTACACGCAGGGCGCAGAAAGTCAAAGGTATCTGGCGACTCATCGAGGGTAAGCCGCCAGACGGCGGGGCCCCGCACGCCGATGAAGAGAGGCGATGCACGTAGGATGCGCAGATCTGACGTGCATAGCCGCCGCCAAGAGACCATGAGAGTTTGGAGGGGCCATACAAGCGCGGCTCATTATGGGCGTCGAAGGAGAAGGCAAGAGTTGGGAGCCCACGTGACCCACTACCACTTTGGTTTGCGCCGCCACTGACATGCGGCAACTCGCGACCACCGACGCCCACCGTTTTAGCCGGCAGGTGTACCCTTTAAACGGATAGACTGGAAAGTGCGAATCGTCTTTGGTCGACCATGCGGAAACTGGCGGACGCCGTAAGTTAGCCTCACTTCTTCTCCCAGTGCGACTTTTCAACTCTGCCCGTCTCAATCAACTGAACGCCTAGAAATAAATCCCCGCACAAGATTTTTCAAACAATCCCCATGTTCGCCAAATCAGCCTCATACTGAGAACTCGGTAAATCCGGGCTGCGGGTTTCCATCCCAATTGTAAGAAGGCTCCGCGTGGTTGCCTCAGTGAAACCCCCCTCTAGCTTGGTTGCATGTTTTTGAGAGCCCGAGGTAGAAGTTGAGTAATACCTATGGCTCTAACTATCCTGATTCAAGGTGTGCTCTAAATTTATCCGAGGAGAAAGTAACCTTGTCATGTCGCATTTTCCTTTTGTCCTCACCACTTCTTTCCAGCGCCTGGTACTCCCGACAGCCACCTGGGACGTCTGACTGAATAAGTTCGACGCCGCGACATGTGCGACATGTATCTTAACGGCGAATACAAGCGGATCATAGTTAGTTCATGCTCCAGGTGTGTCTCTCACCATACCCGCCCTTCATACAGTGCCGCGGGCTTAGGAATATTGCGGAATCTGATCCCGCGAAAAACCTAGTCATAATCACCCAAAATCCCCTGTCTCGTCAGCCTGACATGGGCAGGCGCGCCGCCTTTAACCCCTCCACGCCCAACACGCGCACTTACGTCAACCGATGCGGCCTCTCTCGCACACCTGCGCTGGGAACAAGATCCTCCCCGACGAAGACATGGCATATTTGGAGGAATTGTAAGATGCCGCCTACACATCTGCGCGTTTGTCAATCATCCAATCAATTATGAATAATCAACCTATGCCAACTTCTGCTGTTGCGAATATAATTTGCTACTCACGGTCGCGCAACGAGATCCCATCTATAGCCCGACATCACACATGCCGCGCATATTTTCGTCGGTTCTGGAATGTCAGAATTTTGTCAGTGGAAGCACACCATTCTCAGCGACGGGGATTGAGCACCGCGACAGCTCAGCGCCAACGTCCCGCAGATCTGATACCAGTTGAAATGCCGTTATTTTAACAACTGCGACCGCGGGCTGTGGCTGCTCGTGGAACTTCAGCGCTTACATATGCCTTCCTTTCCACCCAAGATAGATTCGCAACGCGGAGTCAGGTATTCCCAGCCCCGAGTTAAATTCTGACGCGTTAAGCTCACAATCCCCGTGCACCAGAAACGGGAGCAGTGAGGCTGTATCCACGGGATGTACTCAGCAATTGACAGCGCGCGACATCCCGTGTGAGGTGGTTATTTGTGAAACAACGAGCGCCTTGTCCGGCGGTCTACACCTCGGAAAAAACTTAAAGTGCTATTATAATGAGGTGCCATAGAGACATACATAGACTCATATAGAGGAGATAGGCCATATAGCACGGGTCTATAGCTTCTATATGTGTCTATGTGCATCTATACGTCAACCCATAGAGCCCATAGCGGTTTGGGTTTCTCCTGATGCAGTAGCTCACTCTCTTCCCTCTTCCATGTCCGCAAGATGAAGCCCCTCGCTGGAGAGTACAGCGTCGCAGCCATGCCGGATGTAAAGAATAACCCTGTGATCGCTACTGAGACGGGGCCAATGGATGGTGTTAATGACAGTGCAAGCGAATCTAGTGCTGCTCAGATTGCCTTCGAAGTCGAGGCGCCTGCTGAGGGTGGTTCGGGATCGACGGATGCAATGAACGAGAGGTGCGTGCAGATTTCTGCGAGTTTAGTGCTATTCTGACCCGAATCGAAATTAGATTCATCAGTGTGCTACAGGGGTGCTTCGCCGACCTCGCCAGGAAGAACGAAGAGCAGAATGACAAGTGAGTTCCACTGTTAAGTTATTGTATTTATTGTCGACACAAAGTATGAAGGTTGCAGAGAGCGATGGAGGGGCTTAGACCTAAGCAACCCGTAATGGATAAGAAGACAGAATTTTGGAATGTGTACAAGCCACTCGCCGATGAGCATGATAAGGAATTCTTGGAAAAATACAGTACTGATCTCGATACCTGCCTCATTTTTGTGCGTAATTCATTCTCGCTCCCTCGTTTGTGCTAATTTAATCTGAAAGGCCGGTCTTTTCTCGGCCGTTAGTTCGGCCTTCATCATCCAGATACAACCAGAGCTTCAACCAGACCCAAATTATATGAACCAGGCACTCATGCGCCTCCTCATACACACTGTCAACAGCTCAGTGTTCTCTGGGCCGGATGTCATCATTCCAGTCTCTCCCGCTCCGTCCACTCTAGTCGTGGTGGCGCAGAGTCTGCTTTATGCCAGCCTATCGTGCACTCTGCTTGCGGCACTTCTAGCTGTACTGGGGAAGCAATGGCTGATGTACTACTCAGCAGCAGGCGAGAGAGGAGGAATGACCAAAACTGTAGAAGTAGAAGTCACTTCTACTTCTACTGCGCCCTGAAATCCCAGTAGAAGTGGCTCATTCGTCTACTGAGCTGTACTTCTACTTCCACCCATAGTTCCCGACTTCTACTGGTAGCTTTCACTTCTACTGTCACGCCGTCCGCCACCTGGGCGCCGCCCTTCCCGCCCTTCAGTTACCCGATCGGGCAATAATGCTGATCCGGACGCATTTGAACCTGAGAGTGGGGGGGCGGCGTAGTTAATTCCACAAATGGACTACGGAGGCTTGTGAGGCTCCCATTTGTACAGAATGAAACCGACATGAATATTTATGGATATTGGCAGAAAATCAGAACGGGTACAGCTTCATCTAGATTTTCGTAACCAGCGCCCGGTGGGAATGAAGGTTCCAGCGCCGGATCGAGCTGAAATCCGAAATTAGATAGCATCGGAGCTGCTAGGAAGGCGGCCTGCTCCGTGTATGCTGCTGGGATGGAAGCTAGCCCATGGCCCGCCTCGTCTGATGAGTCTGGAATATCCTCGTACAAGCCTGCCAGTTCGTTCTCATCGGGCGCTTTTACCTTCTCCTTTCCCCTTGTTTTTTCGTCTTCTTGATGCCACTGGTCGCTTGAAGGGCTTTTTTCTTCTCCTCGAGGGCTTTCACCTGCGCGTCAATCCCTTCAATTTCCTCGCGCACATGGGTGGTGGCGGAGCAGCGGTGCGGGAGGTGGGGAGTCCGTCATATCGACAGCATTAGAGCGAGGGGGAGAGCTGAGTAATGATCGCATCGCGCTAGGACTCGGGTGTATGCTTGAGTCGCGCGAACTGGACTGTACTGGGAGAGGAGCAGGTGGGATGGGAGAGGATTGATGGGCTGCCAGGGAATGCATTGGTGTTGATGCTGGCACTGGCCTATGAGTGGAAGGGGTGCGGGGTGCTGGGGTAGACCAACTAGCGGGGGCGGAAACGTCTAGATTTCGCAGGTAAATTCCGGCGCAGGACAAGAGAAAAACAGTGGATTTCGTTGGGTGGCCTGCATCCTTAAAATGGGGGGCGACAGATTACCTGATTGGGAGACGCGTCGGGCGCGTCAATGGGAGAAGCAAGCACGGTATGTCACAGATTGTCACACATCGCGCACATCTACTGGGCCGACTTCACCTCTACTGGCCTTGACTTCTACTTCTACTGGCCTTGACTTCTACTTCTACTGCGGCACTTCTACTTCTACTGGATCACTTCTACTTCTACAACTTCTGTATTTACTCCGAGAGAGGAACAATTGTAGCACGCGGACTTGAGCGCCAGCGCAAAATTGACGGAATCCGCCGATGGAAATTCGATGCTGTATTGCAGACGTTCCCACTCCTCTTGCAGATCTCCTTACTCCTCTTTGCGGCAGCACTTTCTCTGTACCTCTGGACAATCCATCCTTCCCTCGCGATTATCGTCATTTCCTTGGGCTCTTGCGGTGTCGCACTGTATACCTTTATGCTCATATCAGCCGCTTTAGACCGCGACTCTCCCTTTCAAACCCCGCTGGCTCCATTTCTTACGCCGATGGTCCAAGTTTCAACCAAAATTTGGTCGGTGTGGTCAGCTGGCTACGTCCGAACTAGGGCTCACATCCTACCTTATTTCACAACGCACACCAATGACACAGCATTCTCTGCTGAGCCTTTCCCTCCGCCGTCCCCCGAGGCATCGGCAGTTGCATGGGTACTAGAAACCTCGACGGATCCGGAAATAATCGCAAGGATGGCAGAACAGGCTACCGAGATACAATGGCCGCGATGCGCCGACCTTTCGGTGCCACTCACTCGGTTGCGCGAGAGTTTTCTCAGTTGCTTCGATTCCGCAGTGCGTGTTGAGACCGTATACGTGGAAAAACTCCGCGAAGGAATGGGTGGTCGAGCGGTACAATATGGGCGTGCATATTGCACTATCCGGGTGGCTCATGCTTCAAAATTCCCTGAAGAGTTGAGTTTCCTTTGGTACACACACGGTATGGATACCACGGATGATCTAGAAAATGTGATTCGGATCATCGAAGGTCGACCTAATTTGAAGCTGGAGGAGAGCCTGGACACCACTGTGGCGGTTAAATGGGCCCTCCATGTTATTCCATCGGTGGATCTCCGGGAAGAGGAGCTAGAAGCGTTCATTCACCAGTTCCGGCGCGGCAGAATTCCCCGCCTGACTCCAGCGAGTTTTGCAGATTATTTATTCTGCGTCAATTGCTTCCTCACGGGCAATAGGGAAAATATGGACTGGATGGACAAGACGTGAGGAATCCCAGTTAAAATCCTGATAGCCTTTCTCAAATCTGCCAGGAATTTTCAAGCGCTGCTCATCTCCGACCTCTTCCGGAATCTCACCTCAAGGTTGATGGAAAATACTATCGACAACATTCTCGCAGGGCAAATCCTGCGGCTCACCAGTCAATTAGCGGACAAGCTTGAAAGCGACGAACTATACCATATGTCGAAACTCGACCGTACAATACAAGTATACAGATTTTGCAGTGTCATTCCCCGCTCAGCTGGATGGCTTGAAGCAGTGTCATCGGCTGTTCTGCTAGCGAGAAGGAATTCCCAGATACTGGTATTTCTCGGCGACTTCCAACCCGAAGCTAACCACGCGGAATGGGTGCACGCGGCCTTGAATCACGTCGAGCAACTCCGGGTCAATCCAGACGACGAGGATTACAGGACTTCCGCGCTCGTTGGTCTTTTACAGGCCTTGAGGGCCGATCCTGGGGCTCTCACTGTTCCCCCGCCGAAGACAACCCTTCGAGTCATTCTATGGGCATTGTCCGCTCCTGGAAATATTGCAGAAATCGCTTTCGAGCTTTTATGCAACGCCCCGGCCTGGTTCCAGGATGCCGAGCTGCAGATCATGATGCAAAAATCCTCTGTATGGCAGCTTCTCGGACGCTTCGCCTCTACAGAATCGGCGAAACCGTGGTCCCGTGCAGCGTACTTTCAACTGGGCGACATGCTTGCAAAAAGAGCACAGTGGGGGCCGATCGTTCGCGATGACCTCGCTGGTTGGGTCACAGTATTCTTGCAGGAAAGAATGCCTTACATCGATTTCAAAACCGGTCTGCTCCGGGTCTGGTTGAACCCAGGCGGCAACGAAGTAGATCAGACTCCGGAAGACAACCCATTCATTTTGATTTTCGAAGCGCTGTCAAAGGCTTGGGACGACTTCGACATCACCCAACCACGAAATATTTATCGACTGGCCAAGTGTACCACATTGGCGGCCGTCGGCAATCGCTACTACGGAGTAGGAAGAGGACTTCCAATTCCGCCAGATTTCAGGGTCACTTTCTCTGCTCGGCTCAGAAATTCAATTATTCAAATCACCGAGAAAGCTAGAGCAGAGATTAATTCGAGCCAGGGGTTAGAGTTAAGGAACGAAGCGTTGGGCAGGGCTGCCACCATCCTGGAGCGGATCGCCACGCATATTCCTTGCAAGGATAGTGGTGTGGATTCAACGGACGAGGAGTTGGCAGTTATCCGGGACCAGATTATCGCGTCGATCGACGCTTTGGAGGGGAGATTTTCTGAAATTTCGCTTGTACTAGAAGTTGTACAGTAGTCGGAAATCGAATAGCGCGTACAATGTTTACATTTGCAAATAAACAGCGAACCAACGCCCCGGTGAGAGCCTTTGCATGTGTTACATCATTTTTCGTGTTTTAATAAATATTGTATCGCGAGAGCGAGAGCTAGATGGAGCCTGTACGGCGTAACTTGGCAGGCGATGTCGGACTTGAGGCTTGCCAGTCGCAAGGAAGAGGGTAGGAGTTGAACTGAACTTAGTGAGATCCAGACAAGGCACACATAAAGTTTCCTCCGATCCACAGAACACTGCAATGGAGACGGCGTAGGCGGTGTATCAAAGGCTTCGAGGTCGCAGATAAGATGCACACGAGAATCCCACTGGCAAGGGAGTCCAAATACCAGGACGAATCACAACTTAAAGCCCAGGAATCAGCGTCGAAGGGCCGGTGCACATGTTAGCGGAGACGCGCGGCTGGTCAGGAAACTAGCATAGAGCGCCTCTCGGCGAGAGGCAAAGTTAAGCGCCCATCAAAACACATCAAGCGCCAGTGATCCCAGCAGCACAGCCTCCCGCCTCTTCTTCCTCCTCTCCATGACATCTTCCTCCAGCCGTTGTCTAGCCGTCAAAATCCAAATAAAATAGTCATTGATTATAGCTACAACCCGTGCATGGGTGCACGCTCTCCATCTATATTACATTATCTATGTGTATGATACAAAATGAGCGAGCGTCGAAAAAACAATGTGTATGCATCGAAAATGAGTGTGTAAAGTTTAAACCGAATAAAACAACCGCCGAATGCAAAACGAGGGAGAGCCTCATCTTAAGAAAAGTCCCACCGGAATCGGCTTCCTCCTCAGCCCGCCCTCCCCTCCTGCGCTCGCGACGCTAAAGTCCGAGTGCCCGCTCTCCGACTGCCCGGAATGCCACGCAGAAGATGAAGAGCGCGACGAGGAGCGCGAGGAAGCGGAGGCCGTGGACGCGCGCCGGCGCGGGGAGCGCTGTGTCGTGTAGGCTGCGTAGAGCGCGGCCGAGGGTGGGGACGCGGGGGAGGGGGGGTAGGGGTAGGACGCGAACTGCGCGGTCGCGGGGGTTTGGAGGGCGAGGAAGGAGGAGGGGGAGGTAGGAGCTGTAGAGGTGGCTGCAGATGCAGGCGAGCTGGAGCTGGAGCTGGAGCTGGAGGGAGCCGCGGAGCCGAGCCCGAGGACGCGCACGTCCGCCGCTGTCAGGCGCTTCCCCTTCCCCTTCCCCGCCGGCTTCTTCCCCGCGCGCGCGGGATACATGGGTTTCACCGCAATCTTCGCGGGCGAAGCGGAGGGGAAGTACCGCCGCGCGAACGCGAACGTCCGTGGCGAGCGCGGCGCGTGCGCGTGCGCGGAGTGCACGGACGAGAGCGTGGAGGAGGACCAGCGCGAGCGGAGCACACGCTCTCCGTGATGCGGAGTCCGCGGCGTCGGGGGGAAGTACGCCGGCTGCTCATCCTCGTTCTCATCAGCATCGGCGGCGGCGTATTCAATCGGGGAGCACTCCCCGTCCTCGATGGGCGAAGGAGAGGAGGAGGCAGGGGCGGGCGCGACGAGCGGCGAGAGCGGGACGTCGCCATATGCGTGCTCGGACTCGTACTCCTCCCACTCGTCGTCGACATCGGAGGGGACGCCGTGCGGCTCCGCAACGAACTGGCGTGCGGGAGGCGGGGAGAGGAGGGCCGCGAGGCGATGGGCGCTCGAGCTCGAGGATGGGGAGGAGGACGCTAGACAACAGAAACAATCAGCAGGGGAACGGAAGGGAGGAGGACGGGACGCACGCGAAGGCGACGCGGAACGCGCGGAGAAAGGCCCCGGCGAGAGGAGCGGCGAAAGAGAAGCCGCGAGGAGGGTGTAGTCGCCGCTCTGCGCGTCGGTGGGGATGGGCGTCCGCGGGGGCGGGCGCGAGGGCGGCACCGCGAGCGAGGCGGTAGAATAGAGAGAAGGAAGGGGGAGCGAGGTGATGATGGGCGGCGGCGGCGGTGGGCGCGTGGGGATGAAGATCGTGCGGCTGAGGCGCACGGAGGCGCGGTGCAGTGATGGTGTTGGTGCTGGGCCGGGGAGGACGACGGACTCGCGGCGCGATCGAGAAGTAGACGCGTGAGCCGAGGAAGAGGAAGCAGGGAAGGACGGCGGGAGGGGCGCTGCGAGGGTGATGAATGTGCCTGCGTGCGCGGCGTAGAAGTCGTCGTCGTCCTCCCAGAGTTCCTCCACTTGCTGCTCTGGGGTAGACTCTGTCGGCGCTGGAGACTCAGCAGGCGGTGGAGGAGGCGAAGCGTTGCGCTTGGTAATGGTAAGCGGCTTAATGCTCTTGCACCGCGCGAGGCACGGCACTGAATGTGCTGCAATCGTTGGGCTCGGTGAAGGCGTCGTCGCGGGGCTCGAGAGGCTCCCCGAGTCACTCCCGCTACCACTCCCGCTGCCGCTGGACTCGTCGCACGGCGGGCGCGGAAAATCGAAGGTATCCGGCGAGTCGTCGAGGGTAAGGCGCCAGACGGCGGGCCCCTGCACGGCGGTGAAGAGCGGGGAGGCACGAGGGATGCACAGATCCGAGACACCTAGCCGCCGTCTCGCTTTTACGCTTTTGCTTTTCTTGTGCGTGGGTGTCGCCTCTTCTACGACCTCCTCCGCGATTACGGCCAGCGAGATGCTGCTTTTGCGGGTGCGGGTGTGCGATTGACGCTTGATGTAAGAGGACACTGTCCAGCTGTTAGTCGAGCTCAGAATGCGAGGTAAAGCCAACGTACAGCTCATCGGGAAAGGCAAAGGTCGTTAAGTTTTCGTGGGGATATGAGGCAAGACAAGCTGCTTTTTCAAGTGCAGGACCTCTCGCTCTTCGTTACGGAGGCAGTCGTAAAGTCCTGTGAGGAAGACGGTAAAGCAGTGTCCTCATGTCAGGCGGCTTTATAGCAGTTGCGCCGAAGTAAGAAGGCATTGTCCTTGTCCAGAAGAGGGCCACCGCGCCTTCGTCCAAATCAGGAAACAATGGGTGGCACGTGATCAGCGGAGTTTGAATTCCATTGTGCCTTCGCGTACTCTTGTATTCCGCGCTTGTTCCGCGCTCTTGTTCTCCGTCATCGTGGGTGTGCCGTTGCGGATCTGCAAAGACAATGCTAATAGATGGCAACGATCTGGGTGCTACACGACGGGAAGTAAGTCTAACTAACATGTTTTATGGCAACTTCAGCTACCGACTCGGACAGACTCGGGCTCGAGTCTCTGGGAAGCTACGGCAGTGCTCCCAAGGCCCAGGCTGTTCCCGAAGCACGCTTCTTCGCATCCTAGCATCTGCTTGCTTGCCAGGCACGCACCCCGGCTCCGGTCAACGTCGTGCCCGCCCAATCCCGCCTTCTCGTCTTCCACGCGCTGTTCTCGCGGCCTCGCTTTATCCTGGTTCAAAATTGTTGCACCGTGCACCGCGGATCCGGACCCCTGCTACACGGTGCTTTTCTACCCTTCTCGTGCCTACTTGCGCCTTCCTTGGTAGGTTTTCAGCCATCGTTGGCCCCCATCACGGCGCGGAGATGGTCTACTTCTATTGGTGCGCAGGAAGATAAAGAGCTCGGACGTGGTGTACGGCACATCCTCGCTCTCTATTGAGGAGATCCTGTTTATATACGGTGAGGAACCGGGGTTCGACTCCCCGCGTCTGAATGACTCGGTCGCTGGATTTTTTGCCTCTCTTAATTCATCAACCTCGAAAATTGTATGGTTTAACAAGGCGCAGATTCTAAATAGGGAACTCGGACATGGTTTACGGAACACTTTCAATATTCGACACCTTGAGGTCAGCGAGGAACGGGGCTCAACTCCCCACGTCTGGTCGGTTCACGTGTTCTTTTCCTTTCTCAATTCTCCGACCTCGGAGTGTACGGCATAACAAGGTATAGATTCAAGTAGAGGCTCGGACGTGGTGTGCGGAACACCCTCGCTTTCAATCCTCGGCCACTTGTAAGCCAGCGAGGAACCGGGGTCCAACTCCCCGCGTCTGAATTAGCCGGCACACACTAAAGTTTTTTTCCCGCTCTCAATTCTCCAACCTCGGAGTGTACGGGATAACAAGGTATAGATTAAAGTAGAGGGCTCGGACGTGGTGTGCGGAACACCCTCGCTCTCCGTTGCTGTGCATGTCCCAACCATATACCGCGAGGAACCGGGGTTCGACTCCCCGCGTCTGAATTACACGGTTTTTACTTTTTTTCCTCTCTTAATTTTTCAACCTCGAGCCTGTATGGTTCAGCAAGGTACATATTTAAGTAGAGGAATCGCCCTCGCTCCCTGTGCGCATACATAGCTCAATGAGTCGAATGCGAGTGCCCGGGGTTCGACTCCCCGCGTATGAATGACTCGGTCGTTGTCGGATTTTTTGCCTCTCTTAATTCTTCAACCTTGGAAATTGTAAGGTTTAGAACGGTGCAGATACGAATAGAGGACTCGGACGTGGTGTACGGAACACCCTCGCTTTCAATAGATAAAATTTATATTTGTACAAGCGAGTCACTGGGGTTCGACTCCCCGCGTCTGACGGTTGCTGAGTTTTTCTTTTCCTCTCTAATTTTTCAGCCTCGGAAATTGTATCCTTTAGCAAGGTGCAGATGCAAATAGACGACTCGGACGTGGTGTACGGAACACCCTCCCTTATTATCGCAAATCTTGCCTGTACCGCGAGGAACCGAGCCTCGACCCCCCGCGTCTCACTGGCCAAATCGGTATATTGTTTTTTCCTCTCTTAATTCTTCAACCTCGAACGTGTCTGGTTTAGCAAGGTACAGATTTAAGTAGATGACTGGGACGTGGTGTAATACAGAACACCCTTGCTCCCGGTAAGAATGCACGCCGTTGCACTGCAAGGTACCGGGGTTCGACTCAGTTCGAATCATGGAAATTTACGCCAGGTCCCGCGTCTGAATAACCAAGTCGCGTCGCCACTTTTACCCTTCTCGCCTCTTCAGCCTCAGAGAGCCAAGAGTTTCGAAACCAACCGACGACATTTTTCCTTCTTCGTTTCCCGCGCTCCTGACCTTCAAACATTGCTTGGGCGGATGCACTGGCGGCTAAATATAAAAATGCGAAAAATGGCGGGTCTCCGCGTTCGGGAGGAGGGGCTGAGCAGAAGGAGAACGAAGCGGCGGAGAGCCCTGCGTTTAGTACGGCGGTGGTCCAATACTTGCTTCTCATCCTGTTCTAAAAGCTGGAGTCACCCGCCGGTTGAACCGTGAACATCGGATGCAAATTTGGTTGCTTCTGACTGTTCGGATATGCTTGCGCCGGATATTCTTTCGCTGGCCAGAGAAAGCTGCTTTGCCAGACGGATTTTGCCTCGGCATCGACAGCAGGCGCTGGCGGTCGTGAACCACCGCATCGCCAGGCAGAGGCGCGTTTCCACCTCTCCTTACGTCCCTCGCTGTGTGCCTGACGCGAGGAATACAGCTCGGTGAACGTGACGATCACGCGCGACGCGCACCTGCTCGCGGACCTCGCGGCGCATTCAAGCGGCGTACGAGACGCTCGAGCTGAGCGCGCCGCAGACCCTCGAGCCCGCGCCCGTCACGCCGAGCGACGCGCCTGCAGCGGCTTCGCGTTATAAGTGTGCTGATGAATAGACACGCGCTTTAACTGGGAGCTGTCCGACCATATCTTCCGGTAAGGGCACGGGAACCTCATTGGCGGGGGGCTTGGCGGGACTCATACCGTCGACGAGTCTGCGTCTTTCTTTCTTGCTCTTCACTTCCCTCCGCATTCGAGAGTGAAGACTGATAATGGGGATGATGCAGACATCCGCGCGGACTCGTTTGTGGAGATGATCATGTTATTCACGACGCTCATCCTCAACGCGGACGAGGCGGCGTTGTAGAGGTAGCTCGAGCTCGTTGGTGGGGCAAAACGGCGTGAATTAGCTAAGATAATAACATTCGCTACAGTCACATGCCCCTTCCCTTGCGCGTGCTACAGCTGCCGAACCACTACGCCTGCTACCCGGAAAGGAAATTTCTGGCTGGCCCCAGGAATTAATTGCAGGGTGAGGTGGCAGGTGTTTGGTTTATGCAGAAGCGGCCATTCTATCCGTCGGTCTCGCGCCCCGTTCCCAACGAGCGTCGGTATCCTGTTGCCGGATGCATCGAAATTGATCGAGGCGACATTGGCACAGCTCTTGAAAGCTCCTTCATTCGAACTATTCCAGCTCTGTGATGCGTCCCTGTGCCATCAAGATTCTTCGGGCGTAGGTCTGTTTGCATCTCATTCCCCGCTCTCGGCAGTCCATTAAAAATAGTTACTCTCCCCCTGTAACCCTGTTGTGATCTGCTGATCCCCGCGTAGCTGGGGGCACTGGGCTTGGACTCAATATCTCGAATCTCGCACCGACATTTGAGATGTCCCAGCATCACATAACTTTGCGGCGGCATGAGTCTGCTTAGAGTCATACTGTAAATAATCGTTGTCAAAATATGATAGCAGGCCCGTCCTTGCATTTGCGTCCACGTTGGAGTTCATCTCTCCTCGATGCCCCTACACCGACTCGCTCTCATGTCCAGTGCACCCCATCCCGACAACGGTTGCGTTGTCGAGTTGTAAAGGCGCTGGCCGCCTCTTCAACGGTGTGAGGTGCTGGTCGCCTGTTCCCTGCGGGTCGGGGATGTCGCGGGTTCGACTCACTGGCCGCACCTCGTGTTTTTATTTAAGGGATTAGTTCCGCCCCCTATTCAACGACCCCTATTTCTTTTTATTTTATTTTATTTTGCTCTGTACTCTGTCCATTGCCATGCTTTAGATTTGGCCGAACTCGCTCACGCAGCGATTCAGTCTCAGATCTCAGCTTCTGCCTTCTCCTAAAGTTCTCGAGCCTTCCCGCCTTTTGTAGAGCGCCGAAATAAATATCGGGACTATCGTCCGATATATGCCGAGTGTGATGCGGAAGCAAGTGGCGGTGCACACCATCAAACCACCTCTCTGAGTCTCTCGACTTGCACGTAAATGGAACGGCCCACGAGAAGACTTTTTGTGCTTTCTGTCGACGACTAATATGAACGCCAGCAAAATGAACCGCTGTGATCCGCCCGAGGCGTATTAGCGCGACGACGACAGACGAGTATGTGGAGGAAAATCCCGGAGATGAAAAGGAGATAGCTGGTCTGTACGTGGTGCCGTAGAGTCCGCCATGCCATCGTGTCGGGGAGAGTATTAATTACGCCCGCAGCAATTGCTTTGAGTTTGACGAGGAATGACTCAATGAGGGCGTGGCGACACGTATACTCGCCGGTGGTGTAGACACGTCGAGATTGGTGCCCGTCTGCGTAGCGCAGTCGCAGTCGCACCTGCATTATCATATAAGTCGAGTCAGTGTCGAAGAGATAGCGCCGTACATCGGATGATCACCGAGGGCTGGGTGCTTGTGTTTGTAGCCAAACCATGGTGCTTGTCTCCCTCCACCATCATGCACAAGCCCAATCCCGCCTCGACTCGGACGTTCAGCAAGAGCAAGACGCCGCTGCCGGAGCTCCCGCCCGAGTTGTGGATCTGCATCCACCGTCTGGCGACGGCGCATCTCTCGCCCCTGGCCGCGTACGACGACGCCGACGACGACGAGCTCAAACTCGACGATCCGCTGAATGAGCGCGATATGCAGCGCTTTCTGCGGGTACGCCTGCCTTCTTCTCCTGCCCTCACGATGCTCACCCGCGCAGGCCGTGCGCTCCCTCGCGCGCGTCTGCCGCCTCTGGAACGCTCTCACGCGCGAGCTCCTCTTCTCCCACGTGCACGTCAACACGCGCTTCGCCACCTCCCTCGCCCCCGCGCTCGCAGACCCCTCCACCGCCGCCGCCGTCCGCGCCGTCCGCCTCTCCACGGTGCGCTTCGACCACAACGCCGCGCTCCTCGCGCAATGCGCCCGCACCACGCTCCTCGTGCAGCCCGAGTACCCGCGCGCGGGTCGCCTCTACGTCGCACCCGCCGAACCCCCGCTGCGCCTCCCCGCGCTCACGCGCCTCCACTGGGTCGAGTCCGCTTGGTCCATGCCCCTCTTGGTGCGCGTTCTCGCTGCCGCGCCTGCCCTCATGCACCTCACGCTCACGAGCGCACGGACGATCGGCGCCCTCGACGACCCGCCTCCAGTGTTCCCCGCAGCGCTCGCGAGCTTGAGGACCCTGGACATCGCGCTGGCGCGCGCAGCATGCGTGCACGCGCTCCTGGGCACTGCGGACCTGCGAGCGCTCGCGCGTCTCAGGATCGCGCCTTCACACCTCGCGTGGACCGCGTTCCCCGTGCTCCCCGCGCTGCATACGCTTACGCTCGTGCACGTAATTGGGGACACGGGGCCGGCCCCCCACGCCGCGTTCGCCGCGTGCTTCCCCGCGCTGCGCGAGGTGCGTAGGGCTGCTGACCCGAACCGTAATTAACGGTTATACGGGTTCCGTACCGTCCCGTCGCGCCTCTGACCCCGCCCTCCGACGGTACGGTATGTGCCGTACCGTATACTGTAATACCCGTCGAACACCGTCTCTCTCCGCCGAGCCAGCTTGAAGCCGGAAACCATCGAAACCCTGATGATTGTCAAACAGCGCCTGCGGCTTGCACGTACTTATTCTGAGCTTGACCCTGGCGACGCTGACAAGGCACATCAAATGTGCGGGAGCAGCTCTCCGAGGTCCTCTGGGCCGACCCCGGATCTGCTGACAAAAGGCAAGCGTGGGTAAGCGTAATTTGTGTAAGTAAAACAGTTGATTCAGTAATTTTATTTGAAGTGTATCATGTTCGAGGATGTCAGGCATAAGTATATGGGTGATTATGGGCGGTATACTGTGCAAAAATTATGCACATTTTGCAGGGTTTTTGCACACAACTTACACCTGATTTTACTCTTGCAGCTTGCACTCTATGCCGCTGACATCTTCGGCGGCTCACAACTTTGAAAACAAATCACATCCTCGCTGGATATTGCCGCCAGTGATGCCATCACGTCGGCTTCCGTGCCGCTTCGGTAAATGGGATTCTGAGTTCTGAAGTTTGTAGAGCCTGAGATATTTCAGATGAGACTCAGCCGTTTGATACCACGATATGCATTCTCCACGAGCCATTCAGGACCTGCAGCTCTGAATCTTGTGCCACAGGCTCCATTCAAGCATATACTTATATTCAAAAGTCCGTGCTGTGTCTCTTGAACCTGTAATTTTCACAATGGGACGAATACGACAGGTCAATTGCAGGTTTCCCCGGATTTGTAGCAGATATTCAGTGTCGTGTGCTCTGAGGGAATGGAAAAGATGCAGTTTCCGTTTATGGATTCCGGCACGAGGCTATCATCAATGCTGCCATCAATTCCATCATTATTGACACGGCTCAAGTCATAGCTCAAGTTGAAGAAAAATATTGTTCAACAGTGAGTTGTGATAAGAACCCCACCTGTGAACATGGGGTGCAGATGTCTGCATCCGCCGAGTTGTCAGTAGCTTTGCGAGTTGTTCACAAAATCCCTGCTTACAGCTGGAAGATGTCATCCAATATTTTTTGCACAGTATATGTGCCATATTTGCTTGGCATGTCCGATGCATATGGAAAGGCTACCGTTCCGAGAACGCAGAGTGCGAACAAGAACTTTGATGGTCGTGCAGTCTCCCTTTGTTTTAACGGAAAGTTTCGGATCGATATCCAGAAAGGATATTAATTCCGAAACTTTGATATTCATCACGTAATGCTACCTATTATACCTACCTACCTACCTACATCCCGAAACTGTCAGTAACAATCAGTCGCTGATGCACGCGTCCAAATAGTTAAAAAGGGCTTATCCAGGACCGGCCGTGTAATGCTACCTACCTACCTACCTACATCCCGAAACTTTCAGTAACAATCAGTCGCTGATGCACACGTCCAAATAGTTGAAAAGGGCTTATCCAATTTACATCACCTAGCATCACCCACGAGCCATTCATGTCCACGCATCCCAAGGTTGACCGGAAAGGAGGCAAGGCTTTCCCCGCTACGGGAAACACACACGACTACCAGGCCCCTGGTGAGGGCGACAGCCGTTCCGTATGTCCGGCCCTCAACACTATGGCCAACCATGGATATATGTGAGTGCCCCCTCTTACACTTAAGCTTGATAAAAGAACAGAACAGCCGGCGGGACGGGAAGAACTTTAGCGTGCTTGAGATGTATCGTGGTCTCAAGCTGTGCTACGGGTTGTCGTCGCCCCTCGCCGGATTACTAGTCGCCGGCGCGTGGTTGCTCTTCGGGCGCTTCGGGCGCATCACGCTCTTCGACATCGGCCTGCACAACGTCGTCGAGCACAACGCGAGCGTCGTGCACCTCAACTGCCCGCCTGGCGAGAAGTACGCGCCAATTGCGATCCAACAGGACCTCGTCAACGACTTCGCTGAACACATTATGCAAGCCGCCTCCACCGCCGCCGGGCGTGAGCTCGCGGAGGCGGAGGTTGTGGTGACGACGCACGATATGGCTGCCACGCGTGTTCGCCGCGAAAGTTTGTCGAAGCCACTGGACGTCATGCACGCCGTCTTCGCGCAGGGGGAGTTGGCGGCCATCCTGGGTGTATGGAACAGGACCGTGGACGGGAAGCAGGGAGTCCCGCTTCCGTGGATGCGCGCCTGGCTCTCCTTGGAGCGTCTGCCTGAGGGGTGGCGTCCCGACCACACTCAGACGCTGCGCGGTATATTGAAGTGCATAGGCGGGATGCGGGCGGAGATGAAGAAGATTCGGGATGAGGAGGCGGCAGCGGCCAAGAGCCAATAAGTAGTGTGCACAGACAGAAAACAGAACATCGACAATATTTTTGATTGAATTTGAACCTGATGGCTAATTCTTCCTGGTCCTGAGTCCTGTGGCGGTTATTCATAAACTTATTCATCCTTTCAATGGGGTATTGGGGACCCCAAAGAAAGAACCCTGATTCCACGATTCGTCACTTACCTAACCCCCTTGTAGTTAACGACTGGCTTACCGCCGTTTGCAGTCGGTGCTCCGGATGTGGCAACTATCACTGCATTCAGCGGCCGAACAGCCACAGCCCTGGGGAGCATCAGTAAGGTGGTGCTATTTATAGCTATCCCGCGGCTTGGCCTGGCTTGGCGGCTCGCCACGGCCATCTACCCGCACCCTGGCTACATATGTTGCAGGTCACCTAGCTGCCGCCACCAAAATTTAGTGGCCAAATCGGCTGGAGAAAAATTTTGGCCCTAGACACAGCCACAATCAGCGACTTTTTTCGTTATTTTCCCCGCAAGTGGCCAATTGAAGGACGACCTTTATTTTTTGCTCATTCAGTTTTGCTCCGAGTGGAAATCTGTCTTACAGATTTGTAGAGAACATGAGAAGGAACACTTTTGTAAGACAGATAAGAAAAAGAGGTAAAACTCGGGCCGGGAAATGATGTGCAATCTCACACACCAAGTAGGGGCAGCTAGGTGACCTGCACCATAGGTGTTGTAAGCTGATGGTTCCCTCGCCTACCCGGCCCGTGGGTAGCTCGCACTTAGACCTACTTAGACCTCGTCATCCACCTCCCTCCTCCCACGCCCTGGACTGACTCCAGCTCTGTCTTTCTGAAAGCAACGCTCTCACCGCACCAATTCTGCACATCGCGCGGTCCTTGCAGTTACTGTCCTACAATTCATGAATGTCGTCTCCAATCGCATTTAAGCCTTCTCTGCCGATATTCTGAGGTTGCCCCTGGCGACGCTGACAAGGCACATCAAATGTGCGGGACCAACTCTCCGAGGCCCTCTGGGCCGACCCCGGATGTCTGCTGACAAAAGGCAAGCATGGGTAGGTGTAATTTGTGTAAGTAAAACAAAAGATTCAGTAATTTTATTTGAAGTGTATCATGTTTGAGGATGTCAGGCATAAGTATCCCGAGTGCAGCTAGGGGCGAGCATCAACCATACCCACACATACGCAGGTCGCTGGCGAGCGCAAGTGTGGGGAGAACCGGGGGAGGAGCAGCGAGCTGCGTGGCAGCGTGGAGCCACCTGCACAGCTGACTAATGTGACTACTCACACCTGTCCGGATAGGTTCAGGGAGGCGGTGCCTTCGGCTAGCGGGGCACTGAACGCAGCAAGAACGCAGTGAATTCTTCTGAACATTGCCACCTCGCGCATTGTGATTGATCTTCGGAACTTTACGGCGGGATAAACCGAGGGTAAGAGAGGAAGACCAGGCTCTTCACTTGTCTAGGTGAATAAAAGGGCATCTGCATTCGCCCCTGCTGGCAGTGGTTGAGCTCTTGGGTGAATCTTGCTACTTCCGATTTCGGGCTCGACAAAGGTTCAACTCGCCTTCGACCGAAAATTGATTCCGCCGGCCAGTAAACCCCAGTCAATTGTGATGCACGCTAATTTTGACGTGCGACTTGTTCTAGATCTAAGTATACCTCAACTGAGACCACGCCAAATACATCAACACGTTCAATCAGGATGATTTGATGCAATCATTCCAATCTTGCCGAGCGTTCGCTCTTCGCTATGCACTTCCATGATCTGGTCGAGGATGTGGGCTTGCATATTCTGGCCTTCTGCGAAATCTGTCATGTGGTTTCCCTGGGCCGGGTGAGTCGAAGGGCTTCAAGTTCTTCCCGCGCTGACCTCCTGTAGACAAATAAATACTTCCACCATATCTCGCTTCAAAAGAGCGTCTGGTTCGTCCTGCTTGTCGACCTTCGGGCAAGGGGATTCCTGCACCATACATCCATCTCGGATCTAGGCGCTCTCTCCGCGCAGGAGTTAATCGGGCTCGCGAAGGACCTCCAGATTGGACCAGCCACTTGGTTGCCGCCACCTCCTAGTCTAATCCCCGAGCCTCCATCGAAACAACTCGTGTTATATCCATTCAATCTGTACCGCGACTCGGAGGAGGCGAAGGTCCTGCGCGGCGGGCAATATGTGCTCCTCAAGTCATTTGGAGATAGTAATGGTATTAACAACGGAGTTCTCACGTGTCTGAGGGTCGTGGACACGGCGTTGATCTGGACCCATCGGAGTATCATCCCCAACCTAAGCGTGTCAGCTTTCGAATTCGCGGCCGAGACGGACGAGGATAACAGAACTGTGAAAATTTTCATCGGCGAAGGGATCACAAAGCTGACCGGTGTTCGAACAACGTGAGTTCTGCATCGAAATTGCTGCAGCAGCTGATGACATCTAATAGCTTCATTGAGATTGTCCACCTGGACCTCCGGACGGGAGCATTCGAAACAATCCACGTCGCTCCCACGCATGAGACCTTCCGCACGCAGCCGTTCTTCAACTTCAGACTCTGCGGGGACTTCGCGACCGCCGGATTGTACCAAGATAGAGTGTCTCAGTGCATGGTGATAGACTGGCGCCGGAACACCTCGTTCCGTCTCATAGTATGTTTTCCTGGAAATATATGACACGAGCTAATAGCGCTCCCAGTCGTCCCATCCCCTCCTCGTGGAGATCATCCCTGGGTACCTCATATTCACCACTAGGGCTGTCGCGGGCAAGCAGGTCGTTGGGCAGGACCTCCGTGTCAGCACCCTGGACTCGCTGGAGAAATACTGGGCTGGCCCCACCGGTGCTGCCTCCGACCACCCCATCTCGGTGAAGGACCTCGACACGATGATCTCAGAACGTACCTCTCTCGAGAACCCCACCAGTGCGCTCCTCAATGTCCACGAGAGTGTCGTCCAGCGCGGGACGTATCGACTCTGGCTGTACCTCTCAAACCAAAGGCATGCCACGCTTCAGAGCTACCGCCTGGCGCTCGAAGGCGGCGGGCTCAACTGGCGTTACGGGACGTCCCGCGACGCGGAGCCCAATACAATATCCGCCACAATATCCCATTCAGGCCACTTTGCAGTCCGGATGGACGGCGACCGCGTGCGAATTATCCCGCCCTCGCGAGAGGTTGAGCATTTGATGATCGACTTACCTGGGATCGGGGACCGTGTGGAGCTCTCTGCTTACAATGAGACATTGTCATATACCACCTCTAGTTCTGTCGTCGTCTTGTACTTTAGATAATTATGCTGACTCCAGGACCAAGTTCTCGCCACCAGCGATCCACACACTCAACGTCTCAGAGTCGGTAGGCATCAAGAACAATGTCCACAGCTACTCGATCCTCAAGAGGAGACAAATTCTAACACCCCTCATCTGGTGGTCAAAATTTTCTATTTCATAGCTCGAGACCATTGCGTGCCTGGTGGTGAACCTTACCCGCTCGTCCGTATATTTGTGTGTGCTCCAAAATAGACCCACACCAACGCCGACATCGATCGGCTGGAGGAGCCACAGAGAACTCTGCTACTGTCGAAAGTCCCGAAACAGAACAATACGACCGAGCATGCATTCTGGACGGATTACACAATTTTTTACAACCGACATAGAAAACGCATACCTGGATGTGCTCGCACTGATGCAGACGTGGAGCTGAGCATGCAAGCCGCCATGAACGTTGAACGATGAATGCAAGTCTACGCAAGTTTGACTTGAGTTTGACGCAAATTGAACATCGGGGCAAGTTTGTTTGCTTCTGACTGTTCGGATATGCTTGCGCTGGCCAGAGAAAGCTGCTTTGCCAGGAGGATTTTACCTCGGCATCGACACCCTGGCAGAGATAGGTCAGCAACTATGACGTGAGCGGATATTGAAATGATCGTCCATCATACATCACAGTTTTACTTATTCTCCTGAGGACCCTCTCCCATGGCCAAGGCCGCACCGCTCCCCGAGTTTGAGTATGTTGAAACGTATGAGGGCGCGCGCCGTTGGATCTGGCCCGACACTCCCTCGTCGGTGATCACCGAGCCTGCGCCCCTGACCAAGATCATCCGCACCGTTACACCAGACGACCGGTGGCTCACCGCCATGGGCGTCGGCGGCGACGACCCCATGGGTGAGCCCGCCGATGCCGACGACGTGGGTGATGGCCTGGCCGAGGTCCGCTACATCGACCTCGCCGGCCACCCTAATTTGCTGGAATTCAACCAGCTCCGCACGCAGGAAACCTTCCACCGCACAAAGGCCACGTTCATCGTCCGGGACGAGTACAAGCGGCTCATTCAGCACGCCCTGTCCCTGTCGCTCTCCGACGACCCCCACCCCCCGCCGCTCCGATTCTTCGTCACCGGTCAGCCCGGCATAGGCAAGTCGTGGGCTCTCTCTCTCTCTTTGGGTCTCGCGCTTATGAATTGCGTCCGACAGGCATGTCCTTCGGCGCTCACTATTTTCTCCTGTACCTCCTCGGTTTGGGAAAGCCGGTGTTCTGGGGGCAAGAGGACGGTACTTACTACTTTAACGCCCACGGCGTGCAGCGCCTCCACAACCTGAATAGCGTGTCAGACTTCCCCGACGTTCACCACGCTCTCCAGGAAAGCTGGGTCCTCATTGATGCGGACCAAGAATGGATGCCGAGCAAAAAATATGCCATCTCTCCGTTCGTTATATGGACGTCGTCCCCACGCGACATGCGCTGGAAGTACTTTTCCAAGGCCTTCTCGCCCAGCGACCGTTGGTTCATGAAGCCGTGGAGCACGAAAGAAATTGCGGCCGCAGCGTGCGTCTTCTGTTTCTGTCTGGAGGCACCCATGCTGACCTTGGCAAACACAGCGACAGACTCGGCTGCACTCACAACGACGTGATCGCCAGGATGGTCTGGTGCGGCCCGGTCGCACGCCATCTCTTCCTAGGGGAGCCCCCCACAGTCCAGCAGGCGGGCAGCAACAACCCGTTTGCCCAGCCCGCCCACCGCGTCTTTCTCGTCGCGCCGGCCGTCGTCAAAGACAATGGTGGACGTCGCCTCGTGCGGGAGGACTTCTTCGCCGAGTTCCTTACTCCCGCCGTGGCTGCAAAGACCTTCGAGCTCGCCGAGAATCGGATGGGCCAGTTGCAGCAGTGCCTCTCCCGGGCGTTCGACGTGCCCTCCACGTGGGGAGTCGCCGGCAGGCTCGTCGGAGGGCTGATGCACCGCTCCCTTTCGCGCGGCATCCAACTTCCGGCCGTCTTCGGCGGTGGCGCGGTGGCTGCGACTCTCGAGCTCCCTGGACCCGTGAGCAAGGCGTCTCCACAACAGAGCGTCCCCTGTACCTCCGGCCGCTGCTGAAAGGTAAGAAATTGTTACGCAGTAGAAAATCTCTATAAGAGATTCCCAACCACAAAACAAAATCTAGGTCTTTAGTTGTGTTCGAGGGTTCGCGTGGCAGGAGACCACGAGTGCGAATTTGGAATAGTGGGGTTTGTGGGATGGTAAGTTTTAAAAATGGTTGTGAAGTGGTTGAGTCAAAACTCTGATAAAGTCAAAAAGCCGTTAGTTCCGTTAATGTTCCTTGTTCTGTCTGTAGTTCCGTTTTCCGAGTAAGCGAGGTCCAGCGAAGTTAAAGCGAGTTCCAGCGAAGTTAAATCGAAAGAGAGAGAGAGAGAGATGTGCCCGGGGGCGTTAGATTGCTCTTCTACTACAATTCGAGCTCCTTATATACCCCTCTTGTTTAGACTAACCAAATAAACTCCTACAAGAGCAAAGCAGGCCGCGAGGCCTGCTTAAAACCCGTTTCAGCCCCTCCAGACGCGACCTATCCCGATTAAACGCGTCCCAACTGTACTGAAACACGTCGGAACTTTTCTAAAACGCCTCGCACCTCGCCCCCTGGCCACCCCTATCGGTTCTATGGTATCCTCGTGCCATCCTCCATTGTTCTGACACGTTAAAACGCGTAGAACGCCCCCTGCCCGCAGTGTGGTCGCGACGCGTTTCGATCTCAACCGTGTTTCTAGTTTGGTTCACGTGACCGGGCACTGCCTCCTTTTGGCAGGTTTTGATCCCCGTGCCTGCCACTGCCAACCCATTACCCTAGCGTTTCAGCCTTCCCATTGTCCTCCGCCTTCTCGTTTCACAACCCCTGCATTACTCAACTAGGTTCTTTAATTTGTTTGACCAACCCGTGTCTTGCAATCTCCAGGACTGAAACTCTTCACTTTTGGATATGTTGGTAAATTCCGTGAGCGCAAAATCCACCCGTCCATCATCTCCCCTTTTCATAACTCTGGACTGTCCTCAGTCCTTTTGTTTTCCCTCCTCTTCCTGTTTCCAACCGGCATTACGGAAGTCTCCGTAGATTAATCTCCGAACCCTATTTTGATCCGCGCTTTTCTTAGTGTGTTTTTGTAGGCGTCGTCCCTGCCCCATCCGTTTTCCCTATCTCTCCCTCGTTGTCTCCCTTCATCCTCCCTGTTCGCAGTTTTTCATGCCCCTGCTCAACGTCTTCGTTGGCAGCAACCTTTGGCGGCATATCCCGCCCCCCCCCTTCTTTTGGGCTTAGTCCCGTTTGTTTACGTCGCCTTGACTGCCATATTACGTTTCTGACTTCGTGCCGAGGTTTAGACGACTTCGAGTTGTCAGTCCATCCGTTCTTTACAGAACACGCGGCTTTTCCCATTGTTTATCTTGGGCTGGCGTGCTAGAACCCAGCGCATTTTCTTGCTTCCTCTCCCTTTTCTTTTGTTGGGTCCTTGCCTAGTGGTAGGCCATTCTCTTCCTCCCATTCTCCCCACTAACCTATTGTTTGTGCACAGCCGCTCCCCTTGTCCATAAAAGCGCCGCCGCCGCCGCCTCTTTGTCTATTTCCGCGCCGCCACCTCTAAAGTTTATTCACCACCCATTTCCTTCGCCTGTATATACTTCTGCCATGACCTCTTCAGCCTCATCTTCGTCCAACAACTCCCCTCCTTCTATCTTCGATCACCCGCGCTCGGCGCCGCAGCCACGCGTTCCCCCGACTTCATCCGCCTCTTCCCAATCTACCCCGGAAGGTTTTATCTTGCCGCTTATCCCCCCAACCCCGGATCCCCTCACCATCGCGCTCGATGCTCGTGGCCACCGAGTCCTCCCTAACGTTTCCAACACCCCGCTCCCCGTTACCGATGGTCGCGTCACCAAGCTGGTCCAGGACCACTCGCTGGCGCGTATTCCTTTCCTCTTCTTTACTTCAATTTTCGTTCCTAACTCTTCCCCCTTCTCTCTAGCTCGTCCCTAAATGCGCCAACTGCCTTGAGATGGCCGTTCCCTGCTCTTTCACTGAGATGGGAATTCCTTGCCCCCCTTGCGCCGTCCTCGGAGTCCCAGAATGCGATTGGTCCGATCCGTTCTTTTTCATGGAAAACCTCCGGCGCTGCCGCGATCTATATCTCCGCGACGAATGCAATGAACTCCTGGATTCCGTCAAGAGCAACACCCTTCCTACTTCGCTCTTTGGTAGGTGGCTCTCCTCATTCTTTTCCTTCGTCGCGCTGACCTTGTCTGCAGAACGCGAGTTTGCGCGCTCCCAGCAGTGGTTCTACGACGGAGCGCAGGGTGCCATTACTCGGTTTTTGGTGTGTTTCCTCCTCTCTCCCTCTTTTATTTTCCTGACTCCCTTTTTCATAGCTCAACTCGTACGCCACTCGTGACGTTGCGTTGCACGGTTACCAGGCCCTCGCCGCTTCTTCCTCTAGTATCCCAACCCTGCTCCGCTTCATTGCCCTCGGCGTCGAGACGCGCGTTCACCCCTCTATCCTTCAGGTGGTCGGGGAGCGGGTTCAGGACCTGTTGACGGCGATGATTCCTTCCTAATTGCGAACATTATGTATCTTCTTGGCCTGTTTATCATCCTATTTCTTGTATTTTTCTTGGCCTGTATTTTGTATTCGTATCTGCGTGTTCGCGTCCGCCTTTTGAATAGATTTCCTTTGCGTGGTGCATATTCTGGGCAATTTTCGCAATTTGTGAGCTTAGTGAAGCAAACTATTTCCCCGGGATGATGATGTCGCCCCAACACGTGCTTGAACACGATGCATGTTGAAACTCCTGGCGTGTCCCTTCCCTGCCCATTGTTCGAAGCTGAACAGCCTTTAGGTACTCCTTGGATACCTCCACTTGTTTCAAGCTGCGACACGTCCCATTTGCCATTGTGGCGACGTGTTCAATATTCTTTATCTTGATACGTCGCTGCGAAATTCGCCATTGTGGCGACGTGTTCGATATTTTCTATTGTTCCCTTGAAACTCCTGGCGTGTCCTTCCACTTGTTTCAAGCTGCGACACGTCCCATTTGCCATTGTGGCGACGTGTTCAATATTCTTTATTGTTCCCTCCCCTTTTCATAGCAATCAACGTCCCCGTTGCCGGCTATAAAAGGTGGCCCCTTTTCTCGTTCTTCCCCATACTCATTTTCCCTACTCGTCTCAACTGCTGGTCAGTTCCTCCTCCCAACATGGTTTCCATCCTCCCTGGCTCTCTCAGCGCCCCCGACGCCGCCATCGTTCGCAAGCTGTTCAAAGTTCTTCGCGCGACCAAGTATGAAGACCCTGTTGATCAGGACACCTTCCTCTCCGAATCCGCCAGGACTATTGTGCGCTTTTTATTATTTGCTATCCTTTCCTGACCATTGCCCAGCTCCCATTCCGCCTTCAAATTGCCTCTTTCGCGCTTGATTCCGGGCTCGCCGAATGTGTTTTCATGCTTCGGTCCATGATGCATGCCAACGGCACGCGTCTTGGGGCTCCACCCAGCTCCCTCTTCACTGCGATCCAGGCCTTTGCCGGTGAAATTATTAGCAAGCGCCATATACTTCAAGAGCGCAAACGCGCCAATGCTGAACGCTCTCGTGTCGCGGACAGTATTGCAGCCCGTATTTCTCGGAATGCTGCCTTGGAATTTGCGACCAAGGAAACTACTAAAGTGCGTACTTTCTCCTGCACTTTGTCTTGAAGTTGTTTCTTAGTTGTTCCCAGCCGCCCGGCTCTCCCAACGACGAGACTGTGTCCATCCCTTCCAGTAGTGACGAGTCGGGTCCTCCTGGGCTCCAATCCTGCGCTCCAGTTCGTATCTTTATTTATTTTTCCCGACCGCTTCTGCTTTCTGATTTCTCTTCACAGAGCCTGCCTACCAGCCCAATCCAAGTTGAACCGACTAGCGCCCATCCTAGCTCCCAGGGTAATCTTTCCTTCCTTCGCTTCGTTTTTACCTTTTTGATTGCTTATAGTTCGTCTAGCCATCCCCTTGTCCCCTCTTTACCAACTCGATGCCTCCTTAAGCCGACTTCACCTGTCAAGTCCCCATCAGAACCCTGTCCGTTGTTTTATCTTCTTTCTCCGCGCTTGTTTCGACCCTTTCTCAGCCAAGCTCTCCGTTGTCATCCGGCCGCTCCCTACCGGACCTCGTGCCGGACTTTGTCCTCGGTCCGCACCGGCTTCCCGTAAAAGACGACGACTGGAAGAGGGGCAGGACCCCGGTTCGAAACCTCAATCCGCGCGTCCGTCGTTTTCTTTTTCCTTTCTGCTCCCTTGTAATTCGTCGATCTAGCGGGCACCCCGTACGCACGGCCCGGTCGTCCAGTGCAATATGTTGCGAATGCCGTTCGGTCCGCCACCGCTGTCTCCGAAGAACAACTTCGTCGGCGCTTGGCTGCGGTCCAAGCCGAAATCCGCCGGTTTTCAGCAGCCCAAAAGGAACTTTTCTGGCAACTCCAAACCCTCCGTCAACCCGAGCCGGCCCCTTCATCGTCAACCTCACAAGTGAGCTTCATTATTTGATCCTTTCGATTCGCGGCTTAGTTGTTTTCTCAGGAGAGTTAAACGTTGCTATTATTGCACTGCCTCCGACCATCTGGTAGCGCTGTGCCCTCTTCGTGAACCTATTGATTAGGTCTTCACCTTCTTGAATTCGTCTTGTAGTCTCCTGCTTGTATTTATTTGATACCCAATATTTGTCGCAAGCGCTAGCGCTTGTCTTTGGTGTATCTTGCCGCGAGTTCTCGGGATTTGGATTTTATTTTTCGTTAGATCCAACCTCCTCCTCTTCTTCTTCCGCTCGCAGATTAACTCCATCGAACTGAAGATCTTTGCCTTTGTATGGCTCCGGATCATCTTCCAGCTCATCCAAGGTTTTTGCCGAGACATCCAGGAGTTCTTCAATGTGTGGACCAAGGGTGAGTTTGCGCCTTTGTTCAAATGGTATGACCCTGAACTTTCCGATCTTCTTCTGCCAGACTGCACCGTTAAACTCGCACACAATGTAGGCGCCTCCGTTCGTCCTTCTGACCACCACTAATGGTCCCCACCAGCGATCCCGGTTCCTTCCGCTCAAGGACCCCTCGTCGACCGTGTTCCTCACTAGTACAACATCGCCTGGTCCAAACTCGTAGTCTTTAATGACATTTTTGTATTTTTCGGCATAGTCCTTTGCGCTTTTGATCTTGATGTCCGACATGCGCTCCCTCATTTCTTCAACATGGTCTGCATGTTTCGCGAGTGCACGGGCCCTGAGTCCAATCAATTCGTCAGTCGAAACTAATCGATCTGGGTATTCCGCCATCCAGGTCGATTCGGTGACATCCAGGGGTAGTATAGGATGTGCTCCACAGACTGCGAAATATGGTGAGCATCCCATTCCTCGCCGTGTGGTGACCCTGTCTGCCCACAAAACCTGGTGGAGGAAATAATACCACTGATGCAAATTCCCTCCAGTTGCCTTGTACAACGACTGGCGTAGATCCCAGTGCCCCCTCTCTACGACCCCATTGGATTGAGAGTGGTAAGGTGCTACCCTTATCCCTCTAATCCCGTACTTGTCTTTCAACCACTCTAGAGCGGCTAGAAAGGGAGTCCCGTTGTCAGTAACTATCCAAGTTGGACAGCCCCAGCGACAAATCACGTCTTCCAGCAGGAATAGTCCTATATTCTTGGCTGTTTGCTCGCGCAGTCCTCGCGCTTCGGGAAATCTAGTCAGTGCGCATCTCGCATCCACGATGTAGCTGCACTGATTCGATTTTTCGGACATATGCATAACATCTGTGTGGATTTTCTTGAATACGCTTGGTGTATCCGAGATGACCGGGGGAGTCTTCAAAATTGCCAACTGCCGTTTCTGACACAGCCTGCATGTTTTGATATACCACCGTACGTCCCCTTCGAGATCTGGCCACCAGAACCTCTGCTCCAACAGCGAGGTTGTGGCAAACCCTCCTCGGTGTCCGAGCGCGTCATGCGCTGCACGCATCATATACATCCGATGCTCTTTTGCCACCACCAGTCGCATTGGTGAGCCTTTTTCCCTCCTATATAATTTCCCATCCGACAGATGAAATTTTGACGCATAGCGGGCGAAGCGCTTGTATTCCTCTCCTTCTGCTATCCCTTCTGGACACGTCAAGGGATCTTTCAGCCAATCCTTGACAGCTCCCAAGTTGGTGTCCTGTTTACGCGCACCATTCCCCCGCCTTTCCTCATTGTAAGGTTCCCTAACTTCTTCTTCATCGCGGAGCTCCTCATCCGGTAGCAAGTTTGCTTCAATGTCGGTCGCTTGGATGTACGTCGGCAGAATCAGGCCTTCAGCCTCGTGGCTGTGCCTGACATATTCTGTCACCGCGGCCTGATCCGCACGTGCTTGTCCCAACTCCCGGTTGAAGTCCAGGATGCTCCCCGCGGGTCTTCCCAACTCTTGTACATATCCCCCACGGGTATCGATCTCGTTCTTGAATTCCTCCAAGTCCAGTGGTTGCTCGGAATTGTAATCCCACTCCTCGTGCCTGCTCGGTGGACCATTTGGTTCAATATCTTCATCGTCCCTCCGTGGCCATTCCTCATCGCCGGGTTGACTTTCCCGCCTGGATAATCCATCTGGTGGGAAGTTCAACCCTTTTGTGTGCTTGAGCTTAAAGCTGAACATGAGTATCTGTTCAATCCAGCGGTTAATGGTCGCGTTTGGTCCCATCCCCGGGTTGTTCAACATCCCCTGGATATACTTTGCATCCATTTCCACCACCAGTCGCCGACATCCCAGCAACCAATATTGCATAGACTCCAACGCTCTTTTCAGCCCGTATAATTCTCGTTTGGGCTGTGAAAATTCTGCTTCTCGCCGGTTCAGCGTTATTGACGCGAATTTCGCATAGTACCGCTTCCTTGGATCATTGGGATCGGTTTGGTAGATTTGCATACCAACCGCCATCCACGAGGTATCCACTGCCAAGACTATATCCGAGTCCCAGTCATAGTTAAGTGGCTTTAAGCAGGGTGCTTTTCCTAGCGCCAATTTCAACCTTTCCATCGCGCCAACCTGCTCCTCGCCCCATTCAAACTCAACATCTTTTCGAGTTAGCTTCTGGATTGGCCGAGTAAGCAGTGCGTAGTCCTTGATGAATATGCGCAGAACTCCTATGGTTCCAAGGAACTGTCGCACTTCTGACACATCCTTCAGGGGAGGCCACCTCATGATGACCCCGATCCTGTCCGTATCCGGCCTTCGCCCCTCGAATGAACACAAGTGGCCTACGACGAAGAATTCTTCTGCACATAGTACCGACTTGGCGCCCGAAAAGGTACCTCCACAATATTTGACCCTTTGTATGATCCTGTTCAAATCCCCAAAGTATTCCCAGACAAACCGTCGGATCCCCGGGTTTGCCTCAATTGTTTCGCAACTTCCATCCGACTTCTCGTAGCGAGTCCCTGGCCCACGAATTGGTACGTCGTCGATGTACGGCATAGTAACGTGCGGGATTTCGTCTTGTAGAATGTATGTGACGTCGTCGTGAAATATAGGGACGCTGTTCGTCCATCCCTGCGGAAGTTTAACCAATCGTAGGGCTCCAAATGGGGTCTGAAAAGTTGTAAAGTCCCTTGATCCTTCTGCAATATCTCGGTGGTCGTATCCTGAGAATAAATCGAGGCACCCTCCGCAGGCCCTTCCTGCGAAATGGTTCGCTAACTCCTCAGTTGCCGGTGGTACTCCTGAATGGGCAACTGTCACCGCGTTTAACGGCTCTAGTGCGTGTACCAGACGGATGCTTTTCCCGTCTTTCTTTAACACCCCGAAGAACTTGCTGCGGTACGATGCATTGGAAGGTTCGTATACCCCCGCATCTAGGCGCCTTTTAATTATCTTGCAGAATTCTTCAAGTTGCCCACGGGGAATGGGGATGCTCCTTTCTACCCAAGCCTCGTGCTCAACCAGCGGGAATTCTATTGGTGGAAAGAAATCCCGCCTAAAGCTTCCCCTCTCGCTATCGTCCCACGCAAATGCTTGCTCGTGTTCACCGATTATCTCGTGCAAAACTTTCATTTCCTCCGGCCATAAGAACCCCTTATGCCGCCCCTCCAACTCCTCTTTTCGTTCAAGGGTGTACCTCCCTTTCGATTCAAATACTCCAGGAGACGGGTTTAGCACGGGCATTCCTTCCAGCGGGTTCCCTTTGATTTCACGACGAATCCGGTATTGATCCGGTAACTCGGTATACACCGGCCGGACTTTTAACCCAACTGGTTTGTACCTTTTCCCCACGAAAACCGATACTGACTCCGCCTCTTCTCCTTCTTCTTCCGGAGATTCCTGACAGACGAACTCGAGTCCTTGCACACAGTCACAACATTCCCCTTCTTTAACCGCATGCCAAGTCCTCCCTATTTCCTTGGGATCCCGAATGTCCTTGTAACGTTTTACGGGCTCTGCCAAGATGTTCGCAAAAACCTTGTATGGTACAGCGTTCACCTGGTCAATGGTCTGCGACCGGTATTTTTCAAATAATTCCGTGGCCACCCCATCCCCTTGCATTTCTTTCGCGTGCTCCGAGGCCGCCATGTAAGCTTCAATGGTTTTCTCCACCGTCATCAGCCCTCCTCTTGGTTGATATATTTTCTCGATCCTAGCCTCCTGCTCATCATCAAAACCAAGTAGAAATGCCAATTCCTCTCCTTGACCGAGCACGGTCATATCTTCGAGGACTTGTGAAAAACCTGCTGAGATGCTCCTTGTTGGATCTCGGGTGCGCCTGTAGTCGGTTTCCCTTGTTTAGAATTTTCTTTGATTCGGTCATAAGTTGGGACCGTCCAAGACCGTCCCGTATTCGGGTCGGTTAACGTTAGAAGCTGGCTGCCCCATTCGTGGTCCGTCCGGCTTTTGGTTAACACATCAAATGGCCTTCCCAGGAGTACTTTGTATGCTGGGTCCCGGATAACGTGCACCTGAAGGTATATCTTCAGTTCGCCCCATCGAAATGGTACGTTTCGTGCTAGTCCCATCGACCTTTCAAGTTGACCATTTGCACTCTGCATGTAAATGTTGATGTTCGGGTCCCAAACCAATCCACAAGTTTGCGCCTGCGCTAGTGACATGGACACGATTTGTGAGCCGGAGTCAAGGACACATTCTACCGGTCCTTGACTATTGATATACGGGAACGTAACCCGAAGTGGTACGGAATCCCGTGCAACATAGATCTGCTTGGGCTCTTCCCCACTGCTCAACCCTTCCAGGTATTGCAAATAGGGGTCTTGCGCGACCATGGATCCAGCCGGTAAGCTCCCTTCTTTCCTTGTCGTGACAAAGACTTCTTGTACTTCAGGCAACTCCCCAACTTCCAGGGCATCGACCATCAGCTGGCTATCCGCCTCAGCTAAATGTACCGTCTTCTGTGATTCCACCTCTACCGCCGTCGAGGCCGACTCCAGTTCTCGTTCCTTTACCTGCTGCCTGATCCGGGTGAGTTGTAGCTTCTCTCCTTCTCGCAGGTCCTTGCTCATCCCAAATAAATCTCCCAACTTTAAAGTGACCTCAGTATTGTTGATGCGCTCTAGTAGTTCATCGGCAAGTCCTTCCCTTTGGACGGGTGCTTTCAACTCATACGCCCTTCTCGAGTCTTCGAGATACCTCCGCTCTGATTTGCTTTCGGAGGCTGGCAGAGTTCGGGCCGCAGCCCCTACTGGCTGAACCATGCGGTAAGGCAAATCCCGTCTCTTTGTCGGATTATTTTCGGACTTAGTCCCCTCCAGAGGCTTAGAGATATCTTGTCTCGTCCGCGCCTCTATCCTCGGGGTTTCTAAAAATCCTGCTCGGGAGGGTCCGCGAATCCAACGGTGCGTGCTTTGCTTCTGGTTTGGACATACTGATCTTGGCCAGTTCCATTCATTTTTATTAGGTTGAAAACGGTGCGGCCTAACTCCTCCATGTTGATAGCAGGCATCGGCGCTGATTGATTTACAGAAGGCTGTGCCTGGGTCTGTAGCTGGGTTACTGGCGTGGGCGGGTTGAATGGGTGCGGGGCCCGAGTTTGAACTTGGTTAAGTTTGACACGCAAGGTGCGGACTTCGTCCCTTAATGTATCGAACTCATCCTCGGAGGTTCCTCCATAGAAAGCCTCGTGGAAATTCTGTCCACTGACTCCCTTGCGCTGCCAGTACTCCTCAACTCTCGCCGCCGCCGGTCCCCTTCCTCTCGGAATATATCCTCCATCTGCTAACCGCTGCTGCCCATCTTCAACCACAATCCACCCCTTATGGATGTGCGCCGCCTTGGTGGTGCATTCCTTGGCGAAGTGGTCCTGACCATCACAGTAATAGCAACCTCCGCGTTGCATCTGCGTGTTATAGCCCCTGTTGTACTGCCTGTCCTGGCCGTACATAGCAGGTAGGCCGCTCCTCTGGCCCAAGTCTCGCTGCTCATTTTCTTCTCGAGCCGGACTTGCATTCTTCGCGTTTTGGAAAGCCTTCAACAATTCTTCGTGAGCTGCTTTTGACTGTTTTTGAGCAATCATTAAGGCATCCTTCAACCCTGATAGTTCTCCTCCGAGTTCATCGAGCCGCGCATCTCTGCGCTCGATCTTTATCATAGGGAAATTGTCGGACCGTCTATACTCTGGTTCGTTGTCTTCTCCCCACGTCGTTTCTGCGCTGCCTTTGTTTGCCAATCGCTCCGCCATTTTAATCAACTTGTCTAGAAGAATGGGGTCTTCTTTTCTGTGGTCAACGGTGTTTGCTGCGACCGGCGCCGGAACATTGCCTCCCAATTGAAGTAAGTCCTCTTTGATTAAATTCCTAGTGTTGATCGCCATCCTTAGCGTCTCGGCAAACCCACGCTCTAGTGAGTCGAGGTATCGTCGACATGCCTCCTTGTTCAGGATAATAGCGGGTGGTACACTGAGCTTGGTGACCAGGGTGCGGAATCGCATCCCAAAACGCTTGAGGCGTCCTTCCTCGCTGCGTTTAATGGTCCTATTCTCTGCGCACAACTTTACTAACTCCTCCAGAGTCCCATCTAGGTCCTCTTTTACTTCGGGATACGCCTTCAAAACCGCCTTCTTGAAGTTCGCATATGTTGTCCCTACAGCATACTCCGTCAACGCCCTCCACATTTCGCGCTTCTTGGCCGGGAGATAGCTGGTAAGCAGCTGCTTCTTCTCCTGCTCGTCGGTGATCTGAGCAAGATTGATGATGTCGGTGACCTGCTCGATGAAATCTTGCAAGTCGTCCTTGTCTTCGGTAGTAAATTTGGGGACATTAGATTCCCAGGGTCGTGGGACCCTAAAGCTCGCTACACCGGTACCAGCCGGTGCTTGCTGTGGAGCTGCGTTTGCCATTATTGGTGTATCTGGGGTGAGGGGTCTGAGAATATAATCTAGATCTAATGATTCTTCTTCGTCGAAATCTGGTTCAACGTCGAAAAGTGACTCGTTGCCAAAAGGTAACTCGTCGCTGGATTGGTCGTTGTGGGGGATAGTCCTGGCGTCGCCTGCGATGCCTAGATTGCTGTCCTCCGTTCTTTTTCTGGTTGCGTACGCTGTAGAGCGCGCGCGAGTTTGTTGTTTAATTTGTTGTCGGGCTTGTTCGGTGAGTGCTCGTGCTGAATTTCTGCCAGCAGAAATTTTGTGTTAAATTTGTGGATGTGTGTGTGGATTTAGGGATTGTGACCAGCACAATCACGGTTTAGTATTCCAAATGAACCCCCTCGCGGTGGGCTCCAGATGAAAGGTAAGAAATTGTTACGCAGTAGAAAATCTCTATAAGAGATTCCCAACCACAAAACAAAATCTAGGTCTTTAGTTGTGTTCGAGGGTTCGCGTGGCAGGAGACCACGAGTGCGAATTTGGAATAGTGGGGTTTGTGGGATGGTAAGTTTTAAAAATGGTTGTGAAGTGGTTGAGTCAAAACTCTGATAAAGTCAAAAAGCCGTTAGTTCCGTTAATGTTCCTTGTTCTGTCCGTAGTTCCGTTTTCCGAGTAAGCGAGGTCCAGCGAAGTTAAAGCGAGTTCCAGCGAAGTTAAATCGAAAGAGAGAGAGAGAGAGATGTGCCCGGGGGCGTTAGATTGCTCTTCTACTACAATTCGAGCTCCTTATATACCCCTCTTGTTTAGACTAACCAAATAAACTCCTACAAGAGCAAAGCAGGCCGCGAGGCCTGCTTAAAACCCGTTTCAGCCCCTCCAGACGCGACCTATCCCGATTAAACGCGTCCCAACTGTACTGAAACACGTCGGAACTTTTCTAAAACGCCTCGCACCTCGCCCCCTGGCCACCCCTATCGGTTCTATGGTATCCTCGTGCCATCCTCCATTGTTCTGACACGTTAAAACGCGTAGAACGCCCCCTGCCCGCAGTGTGGTCGCGACGCGTTTCGATCTCAACCGTGTTTCTAGTTTGGTTCACGTGACCGGGCACTGCCTCCTTTTGGCAGGTTTTGATCCCCGTGCCTGCCACTGCCAACCCATTACCCTAGCGTTTCAGCCTTCCCATTGTCCTCCGCCTTCTCGTTTCACAACCCCTGCATTACTCAACTAGGTTCTTTAATTTGTTTGACCAACCCGTGTCTTGCAATCTCCAGGACTGAAACTCTTCACTTTTGGATATGTTGGTAAATTCCGTGAGCGCAAAATCCACCCGTCCATCACTGCTGCCAAGCTTCGCCGCCGTGGACGCGATGGTCGTGACGAGGCCCAACCAGCCTCTTGCAGACCTCCCTGGCCGACACCCACAGCAAGGACTTTGGCACCATGCTCAGCATCATTGCCAGACTGCTGAATGGGACGGGCGTCGAAGTGACGGCCCTCGATGATGTGGTCTACTGCCTCGTCGGCAGCAGCGCCCCCCTTGTCCAGCGCCTCGTGTGCGCGGCGAGCGCCACCCTGACCACGCTGCAAAAGCTCGCTAAAGACGACAAGAAGAAGTTCTGCGACGAGGTGGGCGTCCCAACCGATGTCGCGCGCGCCAGGATCCGCATGTTTCGGGTCGTCGGCGTCACCTTCGATCACCAGACGGGCTTCAGGGACGTGGACACCTGACGCGCTGGGTGGCGACGGCGTGTCTCAGGAACGATTCTGTAGTGATGCTGGGAGCTAATCGTCAGAATGCATTGTCTGAATGAGGCCGAAGGATTTGATCACGAAATATTAATCGGTACCTTAACCTGCTACGTCCGTACTAAGCCGGAACCTCGCCCTTTTGTTTATCCTCCGATGAATCCTAAGCCTTTCGTGCCTTCAGGTTTATTGGATTTCTGAACTTGCAAAAATCTCGTTCCATCATGGGGCGAAGGAACTTGGAAGGAACTGTGCGCGGCTGCCAAATCTAATCCGGTGATGTTGTCACTGCGGCCTTTCGGGACTGCTATAACTGCCTGTTCGAATCCTTTGAAGAGACTATTAATACTACTGAGGAAGGGAGTCGCACTATGCAAAAATGGCGGCTCCGGTGCGGCGTCTGGAATTTTGATGGGAAAAAATTGTATTCAAGTATAAATGATGCCTTTGGGACGTTCACTTTAGTATAGTGATTATGCTATTAGGTTGATTTTTCCCACAGCGGGTTCGAATCCTTCTATGTAGATACCTTTTGTTTTCTCTTTCTGTTCCCCGTATTTATTGTCCTTCCCATTCAATTGAATCGTAAAGCCTGAGAATTCATTCCTCGTATTTCTCCTCATGTGATCTCTATTCAGAGTGGTCCCTACACCCAAGGATACCTGATCCCCCCGTAAAATAATAGGTGAGGGTGCTCAAAATGCTTTCTGCTTGAGCATTTATGCTTGCAAAATTTGAATTCACTTACATAAGTAAGTAATTTGAGGGCCTCAGACGAGTTTTATGGACATGATGGTTGAAAACAGCGAGAAACCCTTGCCACATCATTTAAGGACTGAAAGTTCATCCTAGCCTATGAGATCTACCTCGGCAGTGGTCATTCTGACCAATTATGTATTATACCTTCTGTATTCCGAGCTATTCAACTGTAGCCGCAGAGCTTTCAAACTTTAGTGACCCTCACACCTGCCAAATCCGAGGTTTACAGGCCCGAAATGGATCGAAAAAAAACCCGCCACGCGAGAGGGCAGCCTCCCATCCTGCCGGAAATTTCTCAGAATTATTGGCGTGAACCACGACCGGTGTGTTCACGTTGATTGCAGGGTATAGGGGCTTGTGATCCCATCCCCAGGCCAACTTTGACCGCCATCGGTGAATCCAGGTCCCTAAGTGACATTCGTGATTTCGTGAGCTTTCGGTCGATCTTGTGTGTGCCCTGCAGCTAAGGGCGAATTTAGGTTGAAGTGACTTGTGGGTCAAGGCCGTTGAAGACCTTACCAACACCGGCTTATTGCTTGGCGACATTCGAGGCCCAAATTTCATCCTCACCGGTGAAGCGAATACACGCTCGGTCATAATTGATCTGTTCTCCACGACATGCATAACAAAAGACCTCGCCAAAACTGTCAGATATGAACAAGACAATTTCCTCTCCGTGGTTGGCATGTACGTGCATGACGGTGATAAACTTGAATTCTGGCAATGGGTAGACAGTAAATGTCAGCTCACATGGGCGTTATCTTAGGTGTATCTGTACGACTCTTACAACACGGTTATCTCACCGTTCCTTATTGATTACGGATACCATGACATTCAGAGCTCGAATCAAATCTCAACTAGGACTGTGCACAAAATGCTCAAACCGTCATTTGCAGTGAGACGCTTATCCAAATTGTGTAAACAAACTTCCTATCGTTTTTCCCATATCAGATCCGAGAAATTGAGGCTATTTCTTGCGCGCCTCAGCCCCCGTCTTCCAAAGTCTTCTCCTTCTTCTCTTCCATCTAAAATGTTCCTCGACAACTCCTCCAACGTGCTAGTGGCACGGTCCAGAGCTTCCTTCTTCTCCAACACATTCTCCGAGCCACTCGAGGAGCCTCCTAGCGCAGTTCTCGCCCTTTCTTCTGCTCGGATAAGCGAGATAGCGAGCGGCAGGGATAACATTGTTTGGAACTTGGGGGAGATCTCGACCCACTCATTATCTTGGCGGCAATACCTCCGGGAATAGACGACGATGCTGGTGCATCTCAACCATCGCTCCGCTTCATCAAGGCTCCCCGACCCTGTAAAATCAAATTCGTTCCAAATTTTCCGTAAGGCCACGAATGATAGAGCCAATGCTTTTTCGCCGTTGTCGACCACTTCATATCCATCAGTGTTGTCAATGTTCCACACCCGAGAGAGGACGGAGTTGTATTGTTCGGCCAGACCCCATAATGACTCCGTGATATTCTCTCCGCGAAAGAATGTTGTGATCCAGGCGCAGAGCTCGCCGTGAATGTGTGAATGCCAGGCAGGCATGTCTGCAAGAGCCCGACCCAGGCGAACGAATTGCCTGCTGAACTGGAAGTGATCTTCAAGCTCAAAGGATATACGAGCGAGGGATGACCATACAGAGGCCTCTTGTAAAATTTCCCGCAACTCTGCGTGTCCAAACCAGCTGACGGCTTTGTCACGTACTAGAAGATGGGCGGCAATTCGGGATATATCCCCGGGGATCGAGAGTGCTCGCAGGAGTAAAGGTATGCTTTCCCTTGCGCGAGAATCCTCGTAAGAAGATACTGTGGGATGCCCGTCGTAATAAAGCAGTGCCTGAAGGAGGCCGGCAACTCCAATGACAGTCCGTTCATCCCATTGTTCCTGACCCTCTGTGGGAACATTGATGCTCTCGAGCGCCGTGTATACCCAACTTGGACCCGCGTCGGGCTTCGTAGGACGTGGCCAATAATTATGGCTTCCGGTAAGCAGCGTGGTCGCCCAAACCAGACTATGGCACTCTCCGGACTGGAATAGAGAGCTGCAAAACGGATAGATTATGGATTGCCGGTCTTGGTCACGAAAGCCATGCAACCACACTTTGTTTTTGTTTTTGCTTGCTAAACGGCCTGTGGTATCCACGATTTTGACCGCAGTATCCATCGATATCCCTCCTGTCATGAGGTTCGAGCGCAGTCTCTCGAAAATACTTTTAAGCAGCTGTTCCTGGAACATACTGCCCGCGATAGAATAGTTGTCAGGCTCTCGGCTAATAAATCTATAAGTTTCCTCACCTCTTGTCCGTCCTCGCCATATCGAGCGGATTTGCTTCGGCGAGGAAAGTGTTGAGACAAAAGAGGTAATCCGTGAAAGTAGAAACATTTAGCTGCGGTAGCGTCTCCTGGAATTGGTCAAGAAAGTATTTCAGCTCGAGCTTCCTGGTAGGGTGATTGTAGGGAACCAGTGATGGAACAACACGTAGTGCCCATGCCGTGGTCAGTGAGCTCATTGTGTCCAGTGCCAGCTTGGATGAACCCGTCAGGATCCGCACTACATTCCGGAGCTCGGCAGACTCGAATGGCCTGTAGTCGGCACAGTATATCGTGTCTTCCTCTGATTTTGAAGATGACGAAACAGTCCCCGAACACGCGCGTAGCAATCCATAGGCATGGCCGCAGCGAACAGCGGATGCCCCCATCCCATCCCGGATTTTATCGAGATTGATCCCCTTGACCGGACCATTGTCCGTGATTTTGTATACACCTTGGTATTCAAAGCATCCTAAACCCGTGTCTCGCAACCGGCTGATTTGCGGGCTGAGATCCGCGCGCATAGGCCACTGCAGGTCCACTGCTATTTCGGCCGCAGCAGCAATTACGACGGGGTCGGTTGAGGTTTCAAGAACCCATGAGACAGCGGGTACCTCGGGTGATGGTTCAGGAAGGGGTGTCATGGTTGGTTTTGTGGGTTGCTGGCGCTTGCGTCTTTGGAAATGCGATGCGATGTACGAAGAGCATCTCGAATGAATGCGTCCAACGAAGCGAAGAGGGAGCATTATAATCCCAGCAAAAATCCTCTTTGACTTCTCCCAGCGACTCGGAGTTTGTGGAAGCCTCCATGACTCAAAGTCGAATTCTGCTGGCACGATATGCGGGGGTCTACGTGCCAAAAATCGGCGAAGAAGAGTGAGGGGCCACTGGATATAACTCCACGCTGGTGAGGTGCGTTGGATGCAGCGATGAGCGAGCGTGACGAGTCGACCGAGAAATCGCCGCAAATGCATCCACAGGGTTGTCGGGAAAAGTCGGACTACGAGAGGTACCAGGGGAGTTTGAAAAGGCGAATCGGGGGAGAGTGCGGCGGATATAAGTAGGGCAGTGTATGTGATGAGCCCAAAGGATGTGACGGATATAACGATGATCGCTAGGGACACATGAATTGTCCAGAGATAAACTGAGAGGGCAGCCGCAAAGAGCAGCAATCCTAGTTGGAGGAGAAAGGGGAAGATCTGCATGACCGTGTCAAATTTCCATCTGCGTAAGCCGTCAAGCTTGCGCTGCCGCTCGAGACCGCGCGCTCCGATGGTTCCTCTCTCTCCTGCAGCCGAATAGTACATGAGCCATTGCTTTCCGAGCACGGCAAGTAAAGCGGCGAGCAGTGTCGAGCCGAGGCTTATGTACAGTAGGCTCTGGGCAATGATAGTGATGACCGGCGTGTTGATTGGCTTGATTTCTGGTTGAATTTGAATGATAAACGCAGAATCGACGGCCGAAAAAAGACCAGCCTTCACATCATCGTCAGAGAGAATCAGAGGAAATAAGGATGCTACCCACGAAAATTAAAGATGCATCGAGGTCCGTGCTATGTCTTTGTTGAAACTCCTTGTCGTGCTCGTCTGCTAGGCTCTTATATAAATTCCAAAAAGTCGTCTTCTTGTCCGTAGCGGGTGCCTTCGGCTTGAGCCCTTCAACAGCTGTGTAAAGCCTGGCTGCTTCTCAGTTCGAATAGTTTTGGCTCTCCCCTGGGCAACGCACCTGTCAGATTGCTCCTCCTGTTTCTTGAGCAGGTCCGAAAAACACAATTGCAGCGCGTCGATGAGTCTAGAGCGCTGTCAGAACCGTATGCAAAGCCGTTGGGGTGCCGGGGAGGCAATCCGCGCACCTGTCATTCCCGGCCAGAGATTGGGTCTCTCTCGAGGGCATGGTGAAGGATGCAATGGGGACAACGGGAGATTCGACTGAAGTAGTGCCAGAAGCTGTTATATAGGCATATTTTAGGCCACTGTCAATACCAGTGCGTCCAAGACAGCGGGTCACGTCTCACACAGCCCGCAGCGTATTTCAGGAACAAGAATCCGATTGCCAAGCATAAAGTTTTGTCGGCTTTATTTACTATGCCGTTCCGATCGGGGGAGAAAACGACGCCGGGCAACATTGTAGTGCTGGCCTAGACTCGTTGCCACTCTGCCATACAGAATGTAATAACTGTGGCGAGCACTATTGCCGTAGGCAGACTGGCACTTCTCGGGATTGCCAATTATTGAGCCAGCGGGAGTTTGAGGTATTTTGATGAGGATATACAGAAGGCGGCAGGCAGGTACATTCAAGAAGGAGTTACACTCAGATCAAGCAAGGCACATTCCGCTTGATGTGCCGCCTTTGACAGTAAAGACGGCACGTACCATTTTTGAATGTACCGGGCGTCGGCAAAGCTTGTTTAGGACACGTGTCTCCCACTTTTTCATTCTTTTCTCCTATCATCTACTGCTCACCCAAACCCTCCCCCGATGCGTCGAAAGCGCGTCAAAATGGCCACCGAAGTGGGCGCAGGATCAAAACACACGCGGGCTGACCGAGAATACCTTGACAGCCTGTCAGCACGTCCGCTGATGATAGGTAGGTAGGTAGGTAGGTAGATTTACACGGCACGGTCCAACTCATGAACGCTGGTTTCCAGGGATTCCCCGATGTACACGCACTATATACACCATCGCCCCTGGGCCTCTCAGAACTCCTCCGGACGAGCTCGCGGTCGCAGCTTTCGGTCGAAACGTCTAACTCGCCGCCGTAGATCCAGAAGAACGCTGAAAGACGAAAAATAATTAGTACATCAACTCGGGTTAGCCTCTCAAGTTACCAGACGAAATACCGGAACTGTAGAATACCTCTAGGACATCAAACGTATATTTAGCTACCAGCGCAATTGTAGAGCTTGGATTGATAATGGCTCTGAGGGATTCCGTGTTAAAGAGTTCCGCCATTTGGCATTGGAGGTCCGGGAGATCAGTGAAGAGTTTCGCGAGAAATTCCGCTCTTATTATAATACTACACACTTGACCATACTGTGATTCAATTTATTTCTATTGGGTATTACACAGGGATGTAAATACTACATTGCTACTGCGGTGTTGGGTCGACCTCCATCGAGGGTCCCAACATCGCAGGCGCATCGCGCAACTCGCGCAATGCATCAATGTGCGAGTGAAGCTCTGAGAGCTTCAACCCTGTCCAATCCACTGCGATCACATCACCGCGGCTCTCCGACTGGGCTCGTTCATCGTCACGCTCGCTTGAGATGCTACTTGCCAAGTCGGTTATTATTATTGAAGCTCTTTCCTGAGTGTCCTGCGCTTGCGTGGACCCACGTGCCTCTGCGGCCAGAATCAGCGCATCCTGGAGAGGTTTGAGAAATTTGGTTTTAAAGTCGGGGGTAATCATGGTGGTGATCGAATCCGAATCTAGTTCTTCAGGCAAATCCAACACGGTAAATGTCTCGAAGAAAATCACTGAGGCGGTGGAGTGGGCAAGCTGGATAAATCTATCCAGCGATAGAGACCAGTCGAAATTTCTCCACCTCTCGGTTAGAACAATTGAAATTGAGCCCAACGCTTTTTCGCTCAGGCTCGAAAATCTCCCGGTCAAGGGTCCAGTCAGGTTGAAGAGATGCTCCAAAACGGAGGTGAATGTTAGCATATTCATCCATGACCATGGGATTCCATCGGTGAAGATATAGATCCACGTCAAAATATCCTCGCGGAGGTAGGGTTCCCAGTTCGGCATGTTGGCTGGAGTTTTTCCCAGTTTAATATATCGCCCTTTGATATCGTATTCCTGGGGATGTTCCAGCACAATCCGTCCGACGAGAGACCAGACATGGGAATGCTGCATCATTCGCGCCATTGTTTCATCTCGGAACCAGGGTAGTGCTTGGAATAGACGCTAACAGCAAGTGCCGGGGCATTCCCGGGAGCTGAGAGCGCTCGCAGGATAACCCTGAAGAACGGCAAGGAAGATCTTTCCTTTGGTGCGCCGTATCTCAACAGCGCCTGCAAAAGCCCCTCAACGTCCATCGCAACTTTCCTTCCAATCTATGCCGCCTGAGCTCATCCAGGAATATAGATTGGCCGGGGTCATCCAGATTCTCTAGCGCCGTGTATACCCACTCTTCGTCCGGAAGATCGACCGCGTTTGTTGCGGAATATAGTTCTATAGCTCGCCGATGGGCAGTGTTCACTTTTGCGAGCGTAGCAGCAGCTCGGACCACATCGGCCCATTCCGGCGACCGAGGGATGATACTGCAGAATGTGTAAATCCTGGCCTTGTTCCGATAGTTCCATTGATTTTCCAGCTTGATGACTAACTGAGCCGTGGCGTGGAGAATTTTTGCCGCCATCTTGGACGAGATGTCATGTTGTTTGATCCTCGATGTAAGGACCTTGAAAAGATGGCCGAACAGCACGTCCTGGAAGCCACTGCTATGATGAGACACGGTTTTCACCATCCCTGAATCAGACATACCTCTTATCCATCCAGGCCATGTCCCGAATGTTCATGGGGCATAAGAACGAGTTGACGCAAAATAGGTAATCGCAGAAACTCGACGCGTCCAAGTGCGGCAGATCATATTCCTGGACTTGACCAAGGAAATAATCAAGAGTCGTCCACGAGGTGTCATAATCATGGTTGTAAGGACGGAGCGACGGAATAACGTGTAGCGCCCATTTTGTGGCAAGCGGTACATCCGATTCTCGAGCCAAATGTGGCGCTCCTTGGAGCATCCGAACTACATTCATGAGTTCCGGAGAGTCAAATGACTCCTGATAAACAAGCTCCAATTCTGGATATCCGGTCGAGGCCGAAGAATCTGCTTGGTGAACGAGTCGCAGGGAACAATACGCCCGGCCGTATGAAATGGCGCGGAGTTTCATCCCCGCTCGAATGCTCTTTAGTGTAACGAGCCCCACAAAGTCGCGGGCAATATCGAAGCACGCTAGAAAGGCGTCCCGCAACCGGGTCATCTGGGGTGCAAGGTCCAAGTCAACTGGCCATTGTAGGTCCACGGCTAAATCCGCTGCGTATGCAATGACGTCGGGATCCGTCGAGGTTTCCAACATCCAAGAGACAGCAGATATTTCGGTCGATGGGGTTGGAAAATCTTGGCCGAAAAGATCCTGGGTATTTGGAGTTGGCGGTGAGAGATGTCGAGGAGAAAAACGCGGCAAAATGGAAGTGCCAAATGGCACAGAGTTGGACAGTTTACGTCCAACAATAGACCACAGTCGCGCATGCAGAAAAGTGCGAACGATGGATATCGCCCGTGTGATGATCGGAGTCAGCACTGGTACAAGAGGGGACTGGAATGGAGAGTCGCGAAAGAGAGTGGCGGAAATGAGGAAAGACATACATCAGTAAAACTTCACATGTGTCTTTGGCGTCTTAGGTCTTTGAGCCCCGTCTTAGAGTGTCTTTCTCTTGGGAAGCACGTCTTTGTCTTTGGAATGGGATCTTAAATGTATCTTAGTCTTGTGGGTGACATCCCAAGTCTTTGTAGACCATCTTGCCGTCTTCTCCGACATCTTTTGGGACAATACTTTAGGGGATTCTTTTTGAGGAAATCTATGTTTATTAAAATGGCGATATCTGGCTCGAAGTTGTTCCAGGTGCAAAGCTTCCCCGGGTGAGTGGTCTGCATATATCCAGACTCGGAGAGATGAGTTTTGGTGAAAAGCATGTCAAAAATCCACGGAAAAATCCGGGGAGCCAATTTCGAGAATCAGATCGGGAAGTCGGGTCCATTTAAACTTTGGGAGAACACATCTCCTTGCAAAGAGAACGTCTTGACTCTTGCGCAATGTCGAATCTGCGATCATGTTGCAAAGTCATTCAAACTCCGCTCGGATCAATTCTGATCAACTGCGGATGGCGTGATCGCGACGCCATCAAATGGTTCGTCGCTCCTTTGCTCTCTCCCTCCATCGTCGCGCTGTCCCCACTTGGTTCGCTGGCTCTCTCTACTGTATCCTGCTCTCCTCCTGGTCTAGCGCTGAGATGTATGTCATCAAGCCTTCAATCATATCAAAACCTCGGGCCCTTCTACACTGCCGCTTTTTCCGCGCTGCGTCGCATGTCTGCCGTTTGTGGCTCTCCCTTCGAGCGCTGTCTCGCTTTCCCGCCGCTTGTGGCCCTTCCCCGTGCTGTTTCGCGTCTACATGCCGCATGTGGTCCTCTCCTCCCGGTGCATGCCCGCACTTGACGCCGCGTGTGGCTCTTTCCCCTACCAACCTTGAAATCCCCCAGATCATTGATGTACAAGGTGCGTGTTAACACCTCTCCGGATCCCGTCGCTAATCTGTTTTCTACAAGAAACTCTTCCTCAGCGCTGAGCTCTGACTGTAATCTATCGCCCTTCGCACCGGCACCATGACACGCGGCGTGCACGGTACACGGCCCAATAACTCCCCGCATGCGCCGCCCCATCTCGCAGTCCTCCCTGTTCTCCTTCCTACGACCATCTATAGCGAACCGAGGGAGAGATTTTGATAGCCATACTTGTCTTGTATGTAATGTACCCGTTCAGGAATATATGTTTTTCTCTCGGCTTTCCTGTATCTTTAAGCATCTTTGAAAAGATCTTGAATCATCGAAACCATCTTTTACAGACTCTTGGACAAGACATGTCACATCTTATAGGTCTTTCCCAAGATGTTGCATCTTGGTAAGACCTTTGAACCTGCTTAGCCAAAGATGCGCATCTTGGGAAAAATCACGTCTTACATGTCTTTGGCGTCTTGGCCAAGACGCCAAAGACGCCAAAGACAAACATGTACTTTTACTGATGTATACGCAATGATGCTCGCAGACGTCAACACAAGGACGATAACGGCAATTGCGACGTGAACTGTCCAAAGATAAAGCGACAGCGCGACCGAGAACAAGAAGAGTGCGAGTTGTAGAAGGAGAGGAAACAATTCCATGGCTGTGTCGAATTTCCAGCTGCGCAGGGCATCAAACTTGCGTTGGCGTTCGAGGCCGCGTGCTTCGATCGTGCCTCTATGTCCTGCCGCTGAGTAGTACATCAACCACTGCTTCCCAAGGACTGCCAGGAAGGCGGCAAGCAGGGTCGAGAATAGGCTGATGTAGAGAAGACTTTGAGCAATGACGAAGAGGGGAGTTTCTCTCTCCGAATTAATGTCTGGCTGTATCTGGATGATGAAAGCTGAACTGACTGCAGAGAATAGACCGGCCTGTACATGGACGAATAAATTTAAGTAGAATTTGTACTAACGCAGGATACGCACGAAAATAAGGGACGCGTCTAGATCTGTGCTATATTTCTGTTGGAATTCCCTGTCGTTTTCATCTGAGAGTATCTGGTAACATTTCCAAAATGCGGTCTTCTTGTCAGTGACTGGTGATTTGGGCTTGAGGTCTTCGACCGCCTTATATAGCCTTGCTCCTTTTAGTCGGAGAATCTTACGGCGGGGACCGTGACGTCGCACCTATTGGCTTGCTCTTCCTGGAAACCAGTTCGCCGAAGCACGTTCGCAGAGTATCAATGAGTCTGCAATTCAACCATCAGCGGTAGGGAAATAAGTATCATGATTTGTACCTGCCTGTCCTTGTCCGATACGACTGGCTCATCATCGCATTGATTCTCTGTACTGGACATATTAGCTCAAGTGGGAGTATAGTGGAATGCGGCGGAGATAAAGTCTTGTGAAATTTAGAACCACAGCATTTAAACTTTGAACCTGTGCCGGGTGTTGGCTGTGTCCCCTCTCTCGGGCTGCGGTGTTTTACAGCATAAAGCGGGTAAGGCCGACGAGCGGCAAGGCCCGGTAACTCCTTAGTTGGGTCAAAGATGGCTAATAAAGCTGTAACGCCGGAGAGCGGCACGGTCAGCTACACAAGTAAAGAGTCGGATAGACCCAATCTATTAAGCATGAGAACGGCTTTCGGTGGCTGTCGAATGTACTGGGTACTAGAGCCGACGAGCGGCACGGCCCATCTCAATCGCATTCCTGAGGCAGCCATAATCTGATTCAACAACTTCGACTAGGTAATATTATTATATGATTTTTACTGCGGCCCGAAGCTCGCTCGGTCGGCGCTGACACGTCGACCAGCTCGCATTGGGCCGCATTTGTGCCAGTGTAAATTTTGCTGACTTTCTGTATCTCTCCTCAGATATTGCTGGAACCAGGAACCGTCCAACAACCCAGCGTGCATGCGATGAGGGCTTATACCAGTCTGCTCATTTGCTCCAACGCTCCACAAAAAAAAATGGAGGAAGCATTGTATTGTGAGTAGGTGTGTAGTCACGTATGGAGGCAGAAAGGCCTTAATCGTCCCTATCATTTGGCCTTGCTTGGCTACAATAGCAACATGTGATCTTGTCGCGTCGCGTCGCGTAGAAGGTTTAGAGTATTATTGAGCCATAATACGCGAGTTTTTATTAGTTTATATCCAGTAGTATTAATTCTGAGTTATTTTAGCTGCGTGGCATACATGGGACGGTTGGAAACAGCTGTAGAAAGATCTCTACGAAGACGGGTTGCCTTCGTCTCGACGTCTACCAAGGTGGCACGGTCAGTTTCCCCCAAGTCCATCGTCGTCAGCATCTGGGAAAGCCGCACGATTGTCGCAACCTCGTCTTGAATGCGCTGAGCGGTCGCCTGTTTCTCCAATGCCACGGCATCTGATGGTACGCTGTTGGTAGGGGGGAATTGGACGATTGCCTGAGTGGCAACATCAGAAACCAGAAGCTGGACCGGATAACCTGTGATGCGAGACGCGAGAAACATGTGCTTGCATTTGAGCTCATGTTTCGTGGACTCGGGGCATTCACATGAGATGATCGACGTCTGCATATCATCTCCTTTGACGGAAGGAAGGTCGTGGACTTTGACGAGGTACCAGATATCCTCTCCAGTAAATGTATGGATGTAAATGTCGGGGTTCTGTGAGGGTATCAATACTAAGCCTAGCACGAGGAGTGGTGATCACCTTCGACGCTGTGTTGTCCTCAATGTCAGCATAGTCAATCATGTCGTCCAGATCTTCGCTCGGTATTGCTCGGGCCTTTTGCTGACTAGCCTGCTCTCCTTTGGATAGCCGCGGGCGCTCGAAATCCAGAGCCACCCGGATATCTGAGCGTCGGAAGTCGGGCTCTACTTGTTCTGTGAGGATGTGCAGGAGAACATCAATTCTTTGCTTCCGCATGAGTTTCAAGTAAAAGGTCTTGAGGTGGTGGTGCCCCGATTCGACGTAGTTGTTGGTGTCAATTTTATAATGGGCATTATCCTGAGAAGCGGATCAGTCGGGGCCAGATGAGAGAGGGAACTAATAGAACCTGACGATATGCCATTGACCAGCGCTGTTTTTTCGGTAGCCACTCGGTGTTGAGATATTTCAGCCAGTCGGGGTAATCCGAATAAGTTGTGTATATTTCTTCGAGTATCTCATCGAAATCTTCGGTAGTGACGGCGTTAAGGAGTCTCCGAAAGTCAGAAACAGCATCGGCCCGCAATTTGCTGTTTGCGGCGACCTTCGAGACGCCAGGCGGAGGGTTTTTGACCTGAATTATGCATGAACATGTGCCACTGGTGCGCCGGCAGGATAAAACACACCGAAAGTTTCTTCTTGGCTTGTTCAGCGACTGCTTTCATTACGTGCCAAAAGCAAAGGAAGAGAAGAATAATAAAGCCGCAGCCAATGGTAATCCCAGCCGCTTCGACATCGGAGCAGTCAATCATCCACACTTTGCAGATGAATCCACACTCGATTCGGAGCCAACGGATAAAATCGATGATAGCATATCTAAGCGGCTGCTCAGTAAATGATTTAATTGAGGGACCAAGGACGTACTGAGCTTCACTGGGTGTAATCATGAATGCGGCAGGACAGCCTTTCCCAGTAGCGAGGTTCTTGATAACGACAGTATAGAGAAAGGCTTTCTCTTCCCTTCCAGCTGCCGAAAAGCAAGTGTTGTGTGTCGAGTCGAAGCATGCCACCTTGTTATACTTCAAGAGAAGCTTCTTCTGCCACGGCGAGGCCATACCGAAAACGTAGGAGTTCTCGTCTCGAGCCTGCGCACTAACCGGCTGGTACAGCACCGAGTAACCAAGGGCCTCGAGCTTTTCTTTCCATAATTGAAGGCTATGACGGCCATCGGGATCGAGGTGTGCCAACTTGCTGAGGCGACGACGAAGAGCGTTGTATACATCCGCCTGGGCAATGCGAAGGGACTCGGGGATGTCGGTGAAGGTCCCAGAGTCCAGCTATGAATCAGAGATGAGCGCGCCGGCCTTGCAGGAAGTGATAGCACATACCTTGTCCAAAATCACTGCGTCGAGACGAAGCAAAGGCTTGATCGCCTTCCAGTCAAGCCCTTCGGCGACACGGCTTTCAATCCACTCCTTCACGCGGAGAGGGAGCATAGATCCGGCCATATCTTTGACAGTTCCCGGTTCGTGGCCGTCGTGTGCCCAGCAGTATTCAATTTTAACTCGGTCCTCCCCGCAGACCTTTCGTAGGAAGAAATATGCGCCACAGTTAACCTTCACGGAAGGATGATGCCGATTCGGGCGACGTTTACGAGGGGAGAGATCGGTATCCCGCTCGTCGCGGTACTTCCCAGAATGGCCGCAAAGCCATTTCTCGGTCCAGTCAAATTGACGCTTTGGGCCGCGCCTGGTAGCATCAGTATAGGGCTCTATATTGGGCAAAGGCTCGTCAGAACATCGAAGGGCCACTGGGCTTACTTTACTTACGCGTGGCAGTTGTCTTCTTCCTTGACTTATTCATCTCCTCATCCCGAGACCGTTTGGTAATCCATTTATCTGCGGATTGGCGGACATGCAACCAGTGTTCGGCATCGGATTCGGACATTTCCAGCGTAATTATGGCAGAATCATATTTTTCTCTTTCCGGCGGAGGGCCGAGAGCGTGCGCGATATGCAGTTTTAGTTGGTTAGCAGTCAGGACGGCAGCGGGGTGTTTGCGGGACATATTGGAGAGCAGTGATGGAGGAGTAACAGAGGAAATGGCAGCTGTGCCACCGAAATGGCTGCATAATGGTAAATGGCGCGTCGGACAATGCCCAAAATGGCCTGGTGGTGGCTTTGGACGCGTACGCGACTTGATCACATGTCGGCGTTGTAGCCAAACAGAGCCAAATGATAGGGACGACTAAGGTTCCTCATGGAGGCACACCAAGTCACAGGTGTCACGGGGACGTGTCCCTAGCCGGAAGGTCCCGGCTGACGTAATCATTATGCATTATCGTCGTGGGCTCAATTGGTTCGAATCCCGCACAACCGTGAGGAGGGTTTAGTGGGTATTGATCCGGTTGAAATCCCGAGTGTGAGTCCCACAGTACCGTGATACTTGTCTGCATAAATGCATTCCCTGCCTCGGGATGTAAGGGGATCCTTCCGGCTATTCGCCAGCGCCCTTCGTGGATGTCACGCGCCAATGCTTCTGCAGAGGCGAGGGCACTGCTTGTACGACACAACAAAGTCGTGGGCAACATTCTCCCCCCCCCAAAAAAAAAAAGTCACAGGTGTCAGGGCAGAACAAACCAACGGTTCATCGCAACCACAACTACGTCCGGGGGCTGATACAAAAGAGGTTAAGTTTTCAAATGGATGGCGACTTACTCTCTGAGATTAGTTTTATATCTTCACTCAGAGCAACATACATAGCAAGCCAAGAATCACCCGAGCAAATTTTGGAGAATCTTCTAGAGGCAGAATAAGCGGGATTACGAGTTTCCATTCGCCAATCAACGTTTGCATGCAAGCCGAGAGTTGGCCGGCGCATTTTGGCGGAGATAAAAAGTGATTCCGCTAAAAATGCTGACGAAAATGTGATGCACGGCCAATTTTTGAAAATCAGGCTCTCTAAGACCCAGTAACTTACGTTACCGGCAATTTGTACTTGCTCCTTCTGGTAATGTTCGGGACGCGCTTTGACGTAATTCCGTATCACACGGTTCAGCATCCGAAAACCTGCGAATAAGTACCGTTTGGGCTGAGAAAGGAAAAATCGTGCCAGTTATTCAGAGAAAGCAAAAATGATCAGAGTCACGACTCACTGTCTTCATGTAAACGGATGAACCGCCATTTTTTCTCGGTATATTTGGCGCGGTGAAGGCAAAATGAAGGCAGTGAAGCAGATTGTTATCCGTTGAACTTTGAAGGTGCCTCCAGGCGTGTCCGATCATGTCTGGCAATCTGAGACATGTCCCCTCGACTGCAGCGCTTCTCCGGGCTCCTCGGCAGATCTTGGGAAGACGCTGTGCAAAGCAAAAAAGAAAGACGGCTGACAGCTGTCTTTGAAAGCTGTGCTTCGGATTTTTCCGTGATTTCCATCAATTTCCTCCTTTCATTCCGCCGTCACTCTAGCTCGACATGCATGCGTTCTCCACCTTAAGAACATCGTGATCCTTCCTATGCCTCTACGGGTCTGTATTTCGGTTCTTGAGACTTTTTTCACCATAGTCTGATACAGTGACAGGGGCTCCGCCGCACTCAATAGACGCCCTAAACGAAGTGGCTAATTTAATGCCTTCGCTTCCCGAGATCCAAAAATTCCTTCTTCTCCCCTTTTTTTTGATGCTCTCGATCCTGCAAAGATCCCGGACCCTCGGACCCTCGACTCGGTTTTATCTGCCACCCGCCGCTCCATCGAAGAGCCTATTTTCCGGGCCTTCACCGCCTTGGACGCGCTGAACGATTACTGTTTGCCGTTTATGCCTGGACAGAAACACGTCGCAATCAAGCTCTTTTGATGACGAAGAACCTTTTTCCCGATGACCAGACCAAAAGGCTCAGGTATGTGACCATTGGACTTCGAGCCATCATTGCAAGAAGATAGGTCGCGCTTTTCGAGATCGAAGAGCCGGAGACCGCGGCTTTCGAGATTCTTTGCCATATTATCGGCGAGGGCATGCTGCTTCGGGACGGACTCGGCAGGGCTCATTGACGGGGTTGGCGGCACTCAGGATCATGTAGCAGCGCTGCCGGTGTAGCACATCGGCCTCTTCGCAGATACCCACGTATCCTGCACGGCAATTTCTATCCTGTCCAGCGGCCTCCATCTGGCGACGACGCTCAGCTGTCGTACCCCGTTGGAAACAGCACTTCTTTCTGTGGGAATTATAAGCGCTCTCATGACAGCGATCGTCATCCTCACGAACGCCGAAGTGCATAGCCTGGAGGGCCCCTCTCCGCGCCTGTCTTCAGCTGCCGTCGTCGATATTGGTCGCGCCTCCCAGCCACCGGCGGGTGAGGCTCTCCCCACCGGGCTTCTCGGTCTGGTCGTCCTCTGTGCTCATTTCAAGCCCGCGCACACCACTGCATCTCTGCACCACCTGCTCGTTCTCCGATCGGCATCCACAGTCTACGACTCGGTCCTCAGTCAGATAGCTCCCGGAATCGCGCTGACCGAAACCATTATGGCCAGCGAACGGTTCAGAAAATCCCCGGTCTATAAAGCATGGTGCCAACTGCGTGTCTTGACCTCCGTGCGCGCTCTGATTCTACAGAATTACGCTCTCGGCTTGAAAGCAGGCGACAACATTGAGGTGATTCGTTCATCTCGTATCTTGCAGTCGTTCTCATCCAATCGCAGTGCCAACGCATCCGGTCGAGGACCGAGTTCCAGGGCTGTGCAGCATGCCAGAATAAATATTATTACTCCAAGAAATGCCAGATTTGGGACTGGCGCGAGGGCGATCACCGGCGGACGTGTTTAGCCCTCCAAACGTTTCGTCTCCGTGCGTAACGCCTACACTTCCACTCAAAAACACTCTGATCTGCGGCCAAGTTCCCTCGATCTCATCACCGTGCGAGAACAGGGCTTTCTGCGCGCGCTCCTCCACCACGACTACGAGAAACAGAATCACAGCATCCGCATCCGCCAGGTGCTATATATGCTGGCGCATCCCGGTTCCGCGTTCTTCACTCGTTTCGATTACACGGGTGGGGAGATCTCGTTCGGCATCCACCCTATGGCTGAGTCACCCGGGCCCTGGTCATGGGAGAGCTTCGCACTGCGCGTAACGAGGAGTGCTGGGCGCATGAAGCTGCACGCGATGGTTCTTGCGGGTGGGCTGGAGATGCTGTTCCCCCTGCGCCGCGATCAAGGTCAGCGACGCATTGAAGTTGAAGCCCATAACTCTCGCCGCGCAGAGTTTCGCAGGGGAGTCTGGGAGTTGGGGTTCCGAGGTGGTTCGCGCGCTGGTCGTTGGGATTGATGACGCGGAGGTGGTTGAAATTCACTAGCGTCGTCATTTTCGGCGTGAGGTAGGACGGCGCGCCCTCATCATCACCGTGGCTTGTGAGCACCTCAGCGGTACGTCCGACAACCTCAAGTTCAAGTTGGGTCGGCTGATCTAATCCATTGTCGTACAATTCATACTGTGCTGTTACTGTGTTACAGCTTGAGAAAACCCCGAACCCCATCAACCGATCACATTAATTGCCCTCCCTCGCAAGCCTCTCCCGCTCCCGTTCTTTCATCTCCCCCTGGATCTTAATCCTCCGGGGAACAATCATCTCCCTTCCCCCCTCGATCTTCCAACCCTCCAGGCCCACAGGAAATCCTAGCTCCTTCAAAGTCTTCTGCTCCACCAGACTAAACTCTCCTTCCACGGCGGCGTCGAGCGTGAACGGGGTCTTCAGCGACACAGGCGGATTTGTGATCACCCGCGGGACGCGCGTCGCGTTCTTCGACGGCGAATGCACCATGAGCGGGTGGAGCAAATACACGTCACCCACCTGCCCCGTCATCTCGTGGAAGCTCGTGTCTGATGCGAGCGCCCGATCCTGGATGATGGACGAGAAGAACAAGAACCGGTCGGGGCCGGTGGACTCGGGCGTCCCGCGGGGGTGCATCCGAAGTGTCACACCGTTTGGGTTGTTGTACTGCCGCACTGCACCGTCAGGCAGACCAAATCGGATGGCTAGATCTTTCGCACCAAATGCCTCGCTACGACGCCAATGCCATCGCTGCACATTACGGTGCCGCCGCCCCCCGGAGCGATATCGCTGAAGATAGGGATGACGAGGAGCGCCTGCTCGGGCGAGTCGAGAAAGTGGATGAAGATGTCGCCGTCTACATGCCAACGATCCAGCTCCCTGAACGCCACCTCGCCTTGCCCTTCCTTCCCGAGATTCACGATGAAGCTGTCTTTCCACACTTTCGTCTGCTCCGATATGCGATCTTCACCGCCGACGAGCTCACATATGGCCTCCCACGCCTTCGGCGCGAATTCTGAGACGCGCACCGAGGTGTGCGAGGGCATGTTGATGCGCTCGGCGTGCCAGGTTGATTTGTCGGTGGAGGACATTCCGAGGCGGGTCCAGAGGTTGGCGGTGAATGCCTCGGATGCATCGCGAGAAAAGCAGTTGGTGAGGTGGACGAAGCCGTGTGTGAGGAAGTGGGATTTCTGCGCGGGGGTGAGAGGAGACATGACACCATTGGTAGATGCACTGCCACTGTTACGTATGCACCGAGCATTTTCCGACGGCGTTCATGCGGGCGGGGAATTCCTAGGAGTTCCCAGGTCGAAAATATTACGATTCTGGGCAGTAGTTAACTGCAGAAAGCGAGGCAGATTATTGAACCAGCAATCATGTTCAATTTACAACGCATCAGTGGCAGTGTCAGGATAGAAGATCGTTTGAATTTGCTATTAATTGAGATCCTTCTGCAGGATTGCCCACCGGGACAATTAAATCACCATGCTTCGCCGAATTTATCGCTGGATCTTACTCTGTCCTGGGATACCAAATTAATCGGGTTTAAAGATGGTTTACTCAAGTCTAACGGGCGAGCGCATGTTGGACGTCGCGAGGATAACTTCCGCACCCCTCCATGCCGGGGTCTTACACCTTGGGCACTGAATGGAGGGCTGCCGTATTCCTGCTGTGCGCTCCACCGCACATGCAGCGTACCGCCCCGCGCGAGTGGAACGATCGCACGATCATACCCGAGACACCTGGCGAGCAAAACGGCCGAGGGGAGACAGGAGAGCCTCAGCTCTTCTCTCCTCCTTTACCATTTACCGCTCGCCAGGTGCGTCAATTATTTCTCTTTTTCTCTCTCTCTTACTTACATGTTTGATACTCGCCAGTATTTATTCGTCACCCACCGTCCACTCCCTGACACATTTCCGTTTAGTTTATTCTCAGATGTATTTGTAACTACCGGTCCGCGCCCAAATACCATCTAGGGCTCGTCGCTGGCCGCGCCAGCGACGCAGTCGCTTCCTCGCTACACACCACGTGCTCCCCAACGCAAGCCAGTTAGATCTTATTATCAGGTTCTCCAGCTCGTCGAATCACTGCGTGTTTAACACGATTCATGCCGAGGATGCTCGCCGTGGAGGTCCAGAGGACAGGGCCGACATTTTGTTTGCAAATTCTCATTCAACAATCAAACGGCCCGTCTTTGTTTATTTATAGGACAGATGCGTAATACCAGCACACAGGAATAATTGTACAAGACCGTTTCCAGGCGGAATCTCTGCAGTTGGGGAAATCAGGGAATGGCAACCATGTTCACGGGGAAGGAATACATACCTGAGTCTCAACACAGATGACCCTCTGGAAATTCCAGTCGGCAGCTCAGCTCACGGAAGCCGTCTCGGAACCGGGTGAAACGGCGATCGGCAACCACACGATGCCAGCTGCCGTAGAGTACGAGGCGCTGGAGTAGACTCGTTACCAGTCTGCCATACGGAGTGCAATAAATGTCGCGAGCACTATTGCCGTAGGCAGGCTGGTACTTGAATACTTCTCGTTTGAGCGGGGCGGCAGTTTGAAATTTTTGACTGATGCCGATCACGGCCATCAATTCGCTTTCGTCATTGAATCATTTCGGTTGTAAAATCACCTCTCATTTCTACCCATGCATAAGCCCCTAAAACATCTCTGAGTAGACAGATGTCTCCAAAGTCGAGTTTCACACCTGCCCTCGGTTTAGATTTTTTGAAACCGCTCAGACCCAAGGCCAGAACAGCAGCCATCAAAAGATTTCAAACTCCCGCCCCGCTCAATGCCATCAAACAAGAAGTACCAGTCTGCCTACGGCAATAGTGCTCGCCACATTTATTGCACTCCATATGGCAGACTGGTAACGAGTCTAGTAGGGGAAGGGAATGTGGGAGCGGGAGCCCGTGGAGCTCTAGCGTGTAGAGAGACGGGAGGACAGGGAAGTCCACGGAAGACACAGTCGGTAAAGAACACTGCAGTCAGCTTTCGAATTTGCGGCCGAGACGGACGAGGATGACGGAACTGGATTTTTTTTAATTTTTTCATCGGCGAACGGATCCGAAAGCTGAACGGTGTTCGAACGACGTGAGTTCTGCAACGAAATTGCTACAGCAGCTGATGGCGTCTGATAGCTTCATTGAGATCGCGAGATCGTCCACCTGGACCTCCGGACGGGAGCATTTGAAACAATCCACGCCGCTCCCACCAACGAGACCTTTCGTGAGAACCCGTTCTTCAACTTCAGACTCTGCGGGGACTTCGCCACCGTCGGATTGCACCAAGTTAGTGTGTTTCAGTGCATGGTGATCGACTGGCGCAGGAACACCTCGTTTCATCTCACAGTATGTTTTCCCAGAAATACATGACACGAGCTAATGGCGCTCCCAGTCGTCCAATCCCCTCCTCGTGGAGATTATCCCTGGGTACCTCATATTCACCACTAGGGCCGTCGCGGGCGAGCAGGTCGTCGGGCAGGACCTCTGTGTCGGCACCCTGGACTCGCTGGAGAAATGCTGGGCTGGTCCCACCGGTGCTGCCTCCGATTACCCCATCTCAGTGCACGACCTCGACACAGTGATCTCAGAGCGCGTGGAGCTCTCTGCTTACAATGAGACATTGTCATATACCACCTCTAGTTCTGTCGTCGTCTTGTACTTTAGATAATTATGCTGACTCCAGAATCAAGTTCTCGCCACTAGCGATCCACACACTCAACGTCTCGGAGTCGGTAGGCATTAAGAACAATGTCCACACGCTATTCGATCCTCAAGAAGAGACAAATTCTAACATCCCTAATCTGGTGGTCAACAATTTCTATAACATAGCTCGAGAAGATTGTGTGTGCTTGGTGGTAAACCTTGCCCGCTCGTCCGTATATTTGTGTGTGCTCCACGATAGACCCACACCAACGCCGAGATCGATCGGCTGGAGGAGCCACAGAGAACTCTGCTACTGTCGAAGGTCCCGAAACAGAACATTACGACCGAGCATGTATTCTGGAAGGATTACACAATTTTTTACAACCGACATGGGAAACGCATACCTGGATGTGCTCGCACCGATGCAGACGTGGAGCTGAGCATGCAAGCTGCCATGGAGCGGCATGTCGGCGCCTGCGATACCGCTTCTAGTATGAACCTTTCCAGATTTCCAGAGATAGACACTGATAGAGCGGCCCAGCTCCAGAAGTGGAAACCGCCGTGGATCTTGCGTGGTTCGTAACTAAGCTCGCCCATCGGGCAATTGCCCTGGTAAGAAGAAGATCCACATATAGACGGGAAAGTAGAAGTAGACATAAAAGGCAAAAGCCCTTTTGAGGAAGTGGTCTTTTAACAGAGCTGGTTCTTCGAAGCCGACGGCGAGGCGAATCTTCCGATTGGGTGGCACCTGCCGAGTTGAGGCGGAAGAGGATCGGCGGCGGGCCGCCTCGGGGCCCGCGCGAAGGGAAGAAACCCGTAGACTCAGTTACGAGACTCGCGTACCTGGCCCTGGAACTCTATTACAGTTTTACGACATGACAAAGAAGATCATGTTTGTGTTGGTCGGATGTCAGTCAACATGCGCAAACATGATCCAATAACATCTTTCAACCTTTGACTGCGTGCTTGTCTGCACGGAAAATACCTGGCGACTTCAAGTCGCTTTCGGAATTCGGCTATTGGTATGCGAACAAAACGCGCCCCAACGCGGCCAGAGCTATGCAAATCCCCAGGTGAAAATCTGCGTTTTGGGAACAGCGCGCCTGCGTCTCTGTCTACCGAAAGTGAACAGCATCCGCGCTAATCTTCTTGAAATCCGCTGGAGCCGTTAAGCAATTCTTTTCGCGCCACGGCGTCCGGCCTTCAAGTTTAGACTTTGGTATCACAACGTGACCGATGTTCAAATTCATCGTCAAGGTCTTATTGTGGTTAGCAGCCTCCGCTGCTCAGCTGGGCGGGACATTTGACTTGGGGTGGCTCATCTGCCCAGGCCGCATGCCTGCTCGCTCCCGGCTTTCACATCACTAAGCGAATCCTAACCAGTCGCCGGCAACGCGCCAATAACCCCTCCTAGCGCGCCCCGCCGCGCAATCACCCCCTAGCCCCGCCGCGCACTGGAACAAACCCGCAGTATCACGTCAGGCGGGCGGCGCCATGGTTATAATCGCGCTGCGCACATCACCGCGGTTGTGTCGGGTGAGGTCGGGTGAGCAGCCCATGACTCGGCCTCCACAGCTGATCTGCCAGTGTGATCAGCCACCCGTCACCTGCGATAAGGCGCGCGCGGCGTATAAAGCCTGGGGGCCCAAGGCGTACCGATTCCTTTTTTCGTCCCCCTACCGCCTCCCGCACACGTAAACCCGCCCGCCCGCCCGCCGCGCCGCGCCGCGCCGCACGCCCCCACCAACGCCGCTCTTCCGCCGCAGGCACCAATCATGGCGTCGCATATTCGCGTATAATCCGCGCAACGACAGACGGACATGCATCGCAATACCACCCGGCCGCGGCTGCTTCGACCGCCTCGCCATCGCGCGAAACTCTTCCCCTGGCGGCGGCTAATCAGTTGTCGCGCCTGGTGTCCGGGGTCCGCGCGTGGGGAATTACGCCGTTGGTGTTGTTACCCGGCGGCCGTGCGGGGCGGGCTGGGGTTTGGGGAATGGACGGTTGGATGGGGATGGGGAATTCCAACTGTCCACATTATTTTTCGGTGAGTGCCGGCGTCGTCGCGTGCGGGTGCAGTTTCCTGCCCCTCCCGCTTCCCAGTTCCCAATCCTAGATCTTTTCGAGATTCCGTGTCGGTCGATGTCTGCGCTGGCAGAGCTAGCAGTTGATACAGCCGTGCCACGTACGAACACATACGCTGCGAGTCTCGAGATCCTGCCGGCTATAGCTACGTCGACGGATTGTGGACCATCTAGATCCGTGCATCACGTCGGAGATATGATACCGTATGCGGCGCGTCGCCCCATCGATTATGCCTCTGCGCCCGGTGCAGTCCCCATCGGTGCGTCGCCCGCATCCTGTTAGGCTTTTAGGCGGGTAATTTGATAACCGCGCACTAGCGCGCGCTGCTCGTCGGGATTCCGTCGCCCGTCTCGGCTCGCTCGGTCCCGCGCTGCGGCCGCTCCTCCTGCTCCTGCGACTCTCACTCCCACCCCCACCCCGACTCCCACTGTCTGCCATTGCCACGCCACGCCACCGCCAAGAATCCAGCTCGCCCCCCGCGTAATGAATTTGGAATGCGATCCTGCACCCCCTTGCGCATGGATCATGGATCATCCCTCTCCCTGATTTTTGCCAATACGACCACGTTCGCCCTATTCCCCGGCCCCACATTCGCATACTCCCCCTATCCATCCCCCCTTTCCTGTTCCACATCTACTCAGTCTTCTCTTCTATTTCGTTTTAGCTACAATTCATTACCCCGCGTTCCCCGCACGGTGACCCCGCGCCATGTCTCACCGCCCATCTGTCTTGTCGCCTTGTTTTCCTGTCGCGATGACGCTTTCCCGATCGGATTCGGACCGGCGACCAAACAATGCTGCGGCTTCTCTAATCTCAGGCAGCGCTTCTCTTGTTTTGATAATCATACAGCCCTGCGCCCATTGGCGGGCGATATGGAATCTTCAATCCGTAATCCGGATAGGTGATTGGATTTGGATTTGGGTTGCGGCGCACATGGCACAGGTGGGGGCGCAGCGGCATGTGTTTCCCGTCGGGCTTTTCGGCGCTTGCTTGGTCCTCGAGTTTTTGCTTACTAACAACATTGGACAATTGTGCAGCCTATCTAATCCCCCGGCCGGGGGTTGTGGGCGCAGATGCATGTGTTAACCGAGCGGGATTCTACATATGCGCCGGCGTCACTGCACTCGCGCGTCGTTGGCGCGCAGCGCACGGCATCCCTCAACAGCGCGCTAATTGTTTACATACATGGCTTCTCCCGCTGCCGTAACCTCAAGCGCCTACCTTCCGGCCCGACGCTCACCCACCCGCCCCACTTGGACACTGGCAGCGCGATAACACTGGTCGATGGCCACAAGCCACACTTCGAATTTTGGATTCTGTGTTCATCTTCGTTCGACAAGTCCATCTCCGTTCGACAAGTTCATCTTCGTTCGTCCTTCAAGTTACTCGGCCGCGGAACTTGCGCCTCGGCAGCGCAGCCCACGTCTCACGCGCGCACGCACGCATGCCCGTCAACTCTCTTTCCTGCCAGCCTTCCTGTCGATCAGTCCTCGTTGCCTTCGCTTTCGCGTCGTCATCATCGCAAACGGTAAATCCTCCCAATAAGGACCAAGATAAACGCCGACGTGGCCCCGCCGGAGCCGCGTCGTTTATCCGTGTTTACCCGCGCCCCCTCGCACTCGCACTCACGCCCACGGGCTGTCTGGCGCTGATATCGGATTCGAGGCTGATCTTCCCATGGTGATCTTCCCACCCGTACTGGACGTTTCCTTCCCACTCGCACTGATGTTTACCTCTGTGCCAGCCTGAGAGATTAAAAGGGCGCGGCTACATGGAATATAGACGTATCTGTGATTTACATCGGAAGCTGCCGGTTGCACCGTCTGCGTCTGCGTATGCTTTAAAATTCAAAATTTAGCCTCACCGAGCGGATTTATCGCTATTCCTCGCTTCGGTATAGGCTCGTACGTATAGGCAATGCCGATGGGTGCCCGGATGCGCTTTAAATTTGACTTCTTCTGCGCGTGTATTTTGTGTGTGGTGTCGTAAATAAGTATGGCATCCCTAAGACAAAGACAGGCTCGGGCGCACGCGGGGTGGCGTTGGGTCGCGCGGGCGCGCATCAGGACGGCAGCGCATCAGCCCACGTTAATTATGGAGGGGAACGTGGATGTAGATGCGGATGTGGATGCGAATCGAGTCAGCGTCTATGTATGGGGAGTGTGTGGGGGGTTGGCCGTGGGTGGATGCAGTGAGTTGGACGTAGCATCAATATCTCGAATGTACACAGACGGGAGTTGAATGATAGTAATAACATCAATACATGTATGCCGTGTCGTGTTGAAACCCGGATAATTCGCGGGACGGGGACGGAGGTGAGGCAGGGGATCGCGGTGTGGTTCTGTACGTTGGGATGGCGGTCTAGAGTGAGTTGGACGTGCACAAATTACATGTAACCAGGGTTGATATCTTGAATGATGTATAATATCAACATGCCGTCCGTAGTATATATATGCCGTGTGCCGCGTCGTGCCGTGTCTGAATCGTGTGTCGTCTCTGAGAGATCCGAATAATTCGTGGGAGGGAGGAGACGGATGGTGGCGTCGGTGTGGGAGGCGGGGTTCGTTCAACTGTCAATTCGGTCGTTCGCGAAGCGGGGAGGTTGTGGTGGTTCGGAGACGTGGCGTACCGGTGGTTCGAATTAGGATGGTGCTTCGAATTATGGGCACTTCGAAATATCGTTCGCTCGGCGTTGTGTAGGGGCATTTAAATGCATCCTTACTTGTTTCAGCGGGACCGCACACCGTATATTAGATTGTGCAGACAGATATAGATTTACATTCGGTGTGTGTGGACTCGGATGCCGTTAAACGATGGCTGAATACCAAATGCCGGGAGATGCCGCATCGTGTCTGTCTCTGCAACGGCATCGGCACTGACACGAAGAGGAATTCTGATTCTGATTTAGGGTGCTAGTTAGGTATATGGGTGTGGACGTGGTGTGGGTCCATTACGCCTCGGCGCGCAGGATCCGACTGCCCATGCGGTCAGGATGGGAAAGAACGAATGCCTACGGCTCGCAAGCGCCCCACCCATCGTCCCCTTGCGCCCACCATCCCCCGGAGAATGCCACATCGTGCTCGTCTCTCCAACGGCAACGGCATCGGCACTGACACGAAGAAGAATTCTGATTCTGATTTAGGGTGCTGGATAACGTATCTATCTGGACGGTTAGATATCTGGGTGTGTGGGGTCCAAGACGCCGCCCCGGTGCGCAGGATCCGACTGCCATGCGTTCAGGATGGGAATGCGTGTGCGATCAGACTCGCACGCGGGAGGTGAAGTTAAAGTTGAAGTTGACGATAAGTACCAATCAGTCCTGTCGTAATTGGACTATTACATGTTATTAAATAGTGTTGCCCAGAATCAGGCGCAGCGCAAAGTGTATCTGGATTACAGTACAGTACAGGCATCTCCTCTCTGCGTTACGATTACGCCTATTGATATTTTGGGGCGCTGCTGTGGGTCCAAGGCGCAGGAGCTGCATGCCAGTGCTTTTAGTGTACAAGTAGAACTTGTGCGATCACTGGCAGGCGCGGTACGGATGTTGAATAAAAAAAACATGTACCATTCCTGCTGCCAGGTGTACTGTTGCTTGCGCAATTATTAACACACGGATAATCAGAATACCCTGCGGCTACATTCCGCTGATTCACGTTGATATTCGGGCATCGCGGATGTGGTGATGGGTGCACGCCGCCGCCTCGGCGCGCAGGATCCGAATGTGGATAAACGAAAAAAAAAATATGCTCGAAGATACATAGATTCCCTGCGGCGCGAGCGGGGGGGACTTGCTCGCTTACCCACCCACCGTCCTTCGTGCCCACCGCCTCCACCGCGTTCTGCGTCGTGCGTGTCTTGCGAGATCCGCCTAACTCGTGGGAGGGGGGGTGGTGGCGTTGGTGGGAGGCGGGCTTCGTTCAACTGTCAAGCTGTTGGAATAGAGACGCGGGTTTGGCGGTGAGGTAGATACATTGTAGCTGTAGTTGTTGAACATGGGATATTGGTCGAAATCTGATCTTCTTCGAAACAACGGACGGTGTGGTTCGAAATTGAACGTCGGTCGGTGGGTGGCTGTTCGAATTATGTCAATGGAAATGGGCGGTTCGAAATATTGTTCGTTCGTTCGGTCTAGGTGCAGCGCAAAACACGACGCACTTCAGACTATATCTTTACTCACTTCCTTACATACCTGGGTGTATTCTTATTATATTATATTATATTATATTATGCAGACAGATGTAGATCTCAATTCGGTGTGTGCGGCGTATGGACTCGGATGCCGTTAACGATGACCGCATACCAAATGCCAAATGCCGGGCGAACGCCGCATCGTGCCTGTCTCGCCAACGGCATCGTGCCCGTCTCTGCAACGGCATCAGCAGGAAGAGGAATTCTACTGATTCTGATTTAGGGTGCTAGATACGTATCTATCTGGGCGGTTAGGTTACGGTATCTGGGTGTGTGGGTCCGAGTGCTGCAAAGATGGGAATCTAGATTGCCTGCGGCGCGGGCGGCGGTATGCTCGCGTCCACCACCTCAGGGGCTTGACAGGTCTGGGTTTGTATCCTCTTGCGCACTTCCCGGAGGGTTCGGCCCACCGTACCGAGCAGTCAATAAATCCTGGGTCCGGACAGGTCGGTTTTCCTTGACCAATCCGGACCGGGACACGGACTGAGCGTACCGACATACTGTATTAATATTCTCCCGTTCCTGTCCAGATCCAGACGGACGCATTGTCCTGACAGACGACTCGGAGACTTTGACCAATCCGGGCCCTGCCATTTTTGGGGGTTCCGCAGTGAATCCCGGTGCGCAGGATCCGACTGCCCATGCGTTCAGGATGGGAATGCGTGCGATCAGCGCGGGTACGTTGTATTATTTTATTATTATTATGCACGGGCTCAGTCGTAGTGGGAATCGTGAATTGTACGGGTTGGATTCAATTCGCGTTGATTAATATTCGGGCGTCGCACATGTACGGGTGTGGGTGGGTGCAAGCCGCCGTGCACGGTCCGCCTCCCCCGCCCACCATCGGTGCGCGGGAAGAGGATGCCTGCGGCGCCTGAATGCATAGATTGCCTGCGGCGCGGGCAGGGGAGACTTGCTCGTCTACCCACCCACCGTCTACTCGCGTCCACCGCCTCCCCACCCACCGTCCCCGAGAGGCCCGGGTGAACGTGAAGTTCAAGTTCAAGTCGACGATAAAGTGGGAGTCCTGTCGTAATTGTACCATGAATATTAGGCTGTTTTATAATCAGAATCTTGAGCCCGCTCCGACCTCAACTTGGCACAAGCCGGGGCCTTGATTCTTAATCGTAAAACACCCTCGGAGATCCAACTCGGAGTCATTTAATATTCTGCCTCGACTTCGAAGTCGAGGGCTTGGCGTATCATATATATCCATGTGGGCGTGATGACGATGAACCGGAGTCAGGGGAGAAGTTGGATGTCAAGTCGTCATGGTGGTCTTATGCACAACTCGTCATTCAACTTCGATTTCGTGCCTAAATTCTAATCATGCAACACCCCATGGCCAGAATCAGACGCAGCGCAAAGTGTAGTATCTGGATTGCAGGACAGGCATTTGTGGTGAATGTCAGGGTCCTAGTACAGTACAGGTATCTCCTCTCTGCATTCCGCTGATCGATATTCTTATTATTTGATAGTCGGGCTTCGCAGATGTGGGTCCCCCGCCCCGTCGCGCAGGATCCGCATACGAGTGCGGGTGCGCTTACTGTACAAATACGATACGATAAAAATACCATTCCTGTCGTTCCTGCTGTACTATACTATTATTTGGGCATTTTATTAACAAACGGACACGGTCGCAGCCTAGGACCGTGACGGAGCGAGATAAAGAACCCGCGTTGATTGATATTCGGTGGATTTGGGTGTGGGTGGGTGCAAGCCGCCGTGTACGGTCAGCGGCGCGCACGACCCGAATGCATAGATTGCCTGCGGCGCAGACGGGGGGGACTTGCGAGCCGCAGGCGAGCAAGCGCCCCATCCACCGTCCCCTCGCGCCCACCATCCCTGAGTCCTTTTATTGTACAAGTAGAACTTGTGCGATCACTGGCACGCGCGGTACGGATGTTAAACGAAAAAAAAACATGTGCCATTCTTGCTGCCAGTGTACTGTTACTTGCGCAATTTATTGACACACGGACGCGGTCGCGGTCGCAAAGGTAGATAATAAAAACAACCCGTCCCCGCGGCCACATTCCGCTGATCCACATTGATATTCGGGGGTCGCACATGTAGTGGTGGGTGCATGCCGTCGCCTCGGCGCGCAGGATCCAAATGTGGATAAATGAAAAAACAACGCCCGAAGATACACGGATTGCCTGAACGCGGGCAGGGGAGACTTGCTCGCCTGCGGCTCGCGGCCCCGCCTCCCCCACGCACCATCCCCAGCGTGCTGTGTCTTGCGTCTTGAGAGACCTGCCTACCTCGTGGGAGGAGGGGGTGGTGGCGTCGGTGTGGGAGGCAGGTTTTGTCCAACTGTCAAGTTGTTGGAATGGAGACGCGGGTTCGGCGGTGGGGTAAATACGCTGTAGCTGTAGCTGTTGAGATTGGTTGAAATCTGATCTTCTTCGAAATCACGGGCGGTGGGTCCCGTCGGCGAGTGTGTAATTCGAATGCGGTTCGAAATATCGGTCGCCTGCGGCTCGCGGCCCCGCCTCCCCCACGCACCATCCCCCGCGTGCCGTGTCTTGTGTCTCGAGAGACCTGCCTACCTCGTGGGAGGAGAGGGTGGTGGCGTCGGTGTGGGAGGCGGGCTTTGTTCAACTGTCAAGCTATTGGAATGCAGACGCGGGTTTGGCGGTGGGGTAGATACACTGTAGCTGTAGCTGTTGAGCATGGAATATTGGTCGGAATCTGATATTCTTCGAAAGAATGGGCGGTCAGGGAGTGTGTGGTTCGAATTATGACAATGGGCGGTTCGAAATATCGTTCGTTCAGTCTAGGTGCCACATACACACGACGCACCTCAGACTATATCTCACTTACTTCCTTACATACCTGGGTGTATTCTTATTATATTGTATTATGCGGACAGATGTAGACTTAAATTCGGTGTGTTTATGCGGCGTTTGGACTCGGATGCCGTTACAAGATGGCCAAATATCATATGCCAGGGGAGTACCGCATTGTGTCTATTTCTGCGTCGGCATCGGCACTGACACCATGACGAAGAGGAATTCTGATTCTGATTTAGGATGCTAGATGACGTATTTATCTGGGCGGTTAGATATCTGGGTGTGTGTGTCCAAGACGTCGCCTCGGTGCACAGGGTCAGACTGCCCATGCGTTCAGGATGGGAATGCGTGTGCGATCAGCGCGGGTACGTTGTGTTATTTTATTCTTACTATGCACGGGCTCAGTACTAGCCCAGTGAGAATCCCGTCTTGGATGCGGCAAGAATGCTAAAAGTTACAACCGAAATCTGCCAAAATTCCAAGATATCCTAAGATAGGTTTCTCGAGCAACCAACAGGAGGCAGGAGCATTCTTGCCGTTTTCAGGATATCACAAGGTCCCAAGACATGATTCTCACTGAGGCTCAGTCGTAGTGGGAAGCGTGAATTGTGCAGTTTGGATTCAATTCGCGTTGATTAATATTCGGGCGTCGCACATGTACGGGTGTGGGTGGGTGCAAGCCGCCGTGCGCGGTCAGCGGCGCGCACGACCCGAATACATAGATTGCCTGCAGCGCGGGCAACGGAGACTTGCTCGCCGAAGGCGAGCAACCGCGCTCGCTTATGCTCGTGTCCACCGCCTCCCCATCCACCATCCCCAACGGCATAGGCATTCTGATTCTATCTATCTATCGGGCGGTTAGGTTACAGTATCTGGGTTTCTGGGTCCAAGTGCTGCACGTATGGGAGTCGCTGTGGAGCCCTCAAGATGTCAGGGGCTTGGCAGGTCTAGGCCTGGCCATGGGTTTGCATCCTGCATCCTGCTGGAATATCTTGCGCACTCCTCGGAGTGCCCGACCTACGTATACCGAGCAGTCAATAATCTTGGGTCTGAACGTGTTCCGGACAGGGCATGTTTCCTTGACCAATCCGGACCAGGACACGGACTGCGCGTACCGACATACTGTATTATTATTTTCCCGTTCCTGCAATGTCCAGATCCAGACAGACGGACGCACTTCCCGAATTGTCCTGAGGACGAGACTTTGGCCAACCCGGCCCCTGAAATTTTTGGGTTCCGCAGTGACATGGGATGCGTGTGCGATGAGAGGTGAAGATGAAGTTCAAGTTCAAGTTGACGATAAAGTGGAGTCCTGTCGTAATTGCATCCGAGTCGTTAATATTAGAGTGTTTCATAATCATAATCAGAATCTCGAGCCCACTTCGACCTTGAGACACAAGCTGGACCTTATAATAATTCTTAATCATGAAATACCCTCGGCGATCCGACTTGGGGTCATTAATATTCTGCCTCGACTTTGAAGTCCAGGGCTTGGCGTATCGTATCGTATATATCCATGTCGGCGTAATGACGATGAAGGCACGAGAACCGGAGTTAGGGGAGAGGTTGGATGTCAAGTCGTCACGGTGATGCTATGCACAACTTGTCATCCAAGTTCCATTTCGTGCTTAGGACCGTGACGGAGCGAGATAAGGAACCTGTGTTCGAACTTGATTAATATTCGGGCGTCGCACATGTATGGGTGTGGCCGTGCGCGGTCAGCGGCGCGCACGACCCGAATGCATAGATTGCCTGCGGCGCGGGCAAGGGAGACTTGCTCGCCGAAGGCGAGCAAGCGCGCTCGCTTATGCTCGTGTCCACCACTTCGCCTACCTACCATCCCCCGGACTACCGCCGCATCGTGCCCGTCTCTCCAAGCATTCTGATTCTGATTTAGGGCCCCGATATATATTGGGCGGTTAGGTTACAATATCTGGGTGTCTGGGTCCAAGTGCTGCCAGTGCACGCATGGGAATCGCTGTGGAGCCCTCAAGATGTCAGTGGCTTGACAGGTCTAGGCCTGGCCATGGTTTGCATGCTGTATCCTGCTGGAATATCTCGCGCAATCCCCGGGGTGCCCGGCCTACGTATACCGAGCAGTCAATAAATCCTGAGTCCGGACTGGGCATTTTTCCTTGACCAATCCGGACTGAGCGTACCAACGCACTGTATTAATATTCTCCCGTTCCTGCAGTGTCCAGATCCAGACAGACAGACGCACTTCCCGAATTGTCCTGAGCACGAGACTTTGGCCAACCCGGCCCCTGACATTTTTGAGGTTCCGCAGTGAATGCGTGTGGGATCAGACGTGGGAGGTGAAGGTAAAGTTCAAGTTCAAGCCGACGACAAAGTGGAGTCTTGTCGTAATTGCATCCGAGTCATTATTATTAGAGTGTTTTAGAATCATAATCAGAATTTTGAGCCCAACTTGAGCCCACTCCGACCTTGAGGCCCAAGCTGGGGCCTTATAATAATTCTTAATCGCGAAACACCCTCGGAGATCCGACTCGGAGTCATTAATATTCTGCCTCGGTCTCGAAGTTGAGGGCTTGGCGTATCGTATCGTATATATCCATGTCGGCGCGATGACGATGAAGGCACGAGAACCGGAGTCAGGAGAGAAGTTGGATGACAATTTGTGCGTATACCGAGCAGTCAATAAATCCTGGGTCCGGACAGGTTTTTTTTTTTCCCTTGACCAATCCGGACCGGGACGCGGACTGGGCGTACCGACATAATACTGTATTAATACTCTCCCGTTCCCGTCCAGATCCAGACCGACGGACTTGTCGCATTGCATTGTTCTGACAGACGAGACTTTGACCGACCCGGCCCCTAGCTTTTTTGGGGTTCACATGGTAGGTAGGTAGAATTACGCGGCACGGTTCAACTCATGGACGCCGGTTAATGCGTGTGCGATCAGACGCGGACGCGGGAGGTGAAGTTCAAGTTCAAGCTGACGATAAAGTGGAGTCCTGTCGTAATATTAGGGTGTTTCATAATCATAATCTCGAGCCCAACTTGAGCCCACTCCGATCTTGAGGGGCCTTACTTCTTAATCGTTCAATGCGTGTGCGATAAGACGCGGGAGGTGAAGGTGAAGTTCAAGTTCAAGTCGACGACAAAGTGGAGTCCTGTCGTGATTGCATCTGTAATCATTAATATTAGGCTGTTTCACAATCAGAATTTTGAACCCAATTTGAGCGCACTCTGACCTTTAGGGGCCTCACTTCTTAATCGTGAAACACCCTCGGAGATCCGACTCGGGACCATTTAACATTCTGCTCGACTTCGAGGTCCAGGCCTTGGTGTATCGTATGTATCCATGTCGGCACGATGATGATGAAGACACGAGAAGCGGAGTTAAAGAGCAAAAGTTGGGGGAGAAGCTGGATGTCAAGACGTCAAAGTGGTGCTATGCACCTTCTAATGATGCAAACTCCTATCGTTGCCCGGACTCAGAATCGGTCGCAGCGCAAATTTACAGTGTAGAACCTGGATTGCAGGACAGGCATTTGTGGTGGATGTCAGGGGTCCTAGTACAGTATCTCTGCATTCCGCTGATCGGTATTATTATTATTTGATAGTCGGGCGTCGCGCTGGGACATGTGGTGGGTGGGTCCGCGCGCCGCCCGCAGAATCGAGTGTGCTTACTGTACAAATGCGAGACGATAAAAATACCATTCCTGTCGTGCCCGCTGTCCTCAATACTATACTATATTTGAGCAATTTATTATCTTATCACACGGACGCAGCTCAGGACCATGACGGAGCGAGATAAAGAACCAGTGTTGAAACTTGATTAATATGCGGGGGTTGTACATGTATGGGTGTGGGTGTTGAGGCCCGGATAATTCGTGGGACGGGGGGTGAGGCCGGGATCGCGGTGATTCTGTGTGTTGGCCATGGGATGGGCGGTCTAGAGCTGCGTTGCAGGCGGGTTGGACGTCCATACATGTATGTAACCAAGGTTGATATCTTGAATGATGCATATGCATAATATCAACATGCCGTGCGTACATATATCCCGTGTGCCGTCTGAATCGTGTGTGTATGTCGGCTCTGGGAGATGCCCCTAACTCGTGGGAGGGAGGATGGTGACGTCGGTGTGGGAGAGAGGCGGGCTTCGTTCAACTGTCAACTTGTCGTCGGTCATTCGCGAAGCGGGAGAGAGTGGAGTTGGGCGACGAGCTGAGCGCTGCGAGGATAGGAGTTGACTACCGTGACGTATGTGCGTTGACGGAGATTCGACCGTGAATGTGGTGGTTCGAATTAATTAGGATGGTGCTTCGAATTAGGATGATGGTTGCTTCGAATTGGGTGCTTCGAAATACTGCTTGCTCAGCGCTGTGTCGGTGCATTCTTTACTTACCTCATGCCGTGTGCTGTATTTTTTCGTTCAATTCGACAGTCACGCGTCACCGGGGGTGGCTGAACTTTGGAAAGTGTCACGCGTCACCAGGCCCACTTGTCGAATTACTTTTCCGGTTCGATAATTGCCCGAAAATCCTCATTTCGCTGCGAGAGATCGCCAAAAGCATCCGCGAGCTGGCTCTACGCTCGACAAGGCCACATTTAATTCTATTCCATGTTGGGTCTTTGGCTGTCGAGATTTGGACCCATGCCACGCTCACCTCGGGGGGTTGTCGAATTGTCGAATTGGTTGAAAATGTCTCGCGTCACCACCCCTGTCGAATTGAACGAAAAAATACAGTATTATATTATACTATATTATGCAGACAGATGCAGATATTGATTCACATTCGGTGTATGCGGCGTTTAGACTCGGATGCCGTTAACGATGGCGAAATACCAAATGCCAAATGCCGGGATCGTGTCTCTCTCCAACGGCATCGGCATCGGCATTGGCATTGACGCGAGGAGGAATTCTGATAGGGGTGCTAGATACGTTACGTATCTCTCTATCTCGGCGGTTAGATATCTGGGTGTGCATCGTGGGTACAAGACGGTGACGCACGCCGCGCGCGTCCGAACCACGCTGCGAGGATGGAGTGGGAATGCGACGGGGGTACGGTGTGTTGTATTATTTTATTTTATTATCATTATTATTACTATTATGCGCGGGCTCGGTCGTACGTAGCGGGAATGGGTGGCTTTCCATAAGCATAGAATAATCCCTGAGCTTGTTTGAGAGTGCAAGAAAAGTCCCGGCGTCGTTTTGGTTTTGACATGCAGCCGCCCGTAAGAAAATAATAATAATAAATGATCAACGCTGTGTTTCCCCTTGTGCGAGGCCCGGAACGCGAAGGTTGGGTTGCGTAAACGTCAAACGACCTCTCTCATTGAAGGTGAGGACTGATTAAACCGGTTTGTTCTGTACATGTTCAACAAAAATTTATCAAGGAGCTCCACAGTCCAGACTTTCATAGACCCACATCACAATAAATCTTGTGCACCCGGAAATCGAAGTTGCGCACACGTCAAACGACCCCTCTGGAGGTTTGCAGGCAGTGTGCCTTTCAATGACGTCGAGAACCGACCAAACCGGCTTGTTCTGCGTTCTGTAACTTACATGTTCAACAAAAAATCTATCAGAGAGGGCTCCACAGTCCAGACTTTCATAGACCACATTCACATTTAACCTTGTACATCGTACACCCGCAATTCGAAGCTCGGGTACACGTTGTGCAGACGTCAAACGACCCCTCTGGAGGTTTTATCTTTCGATGGAGGTGAGAACTGGCGGAATAAAAATCTGGCAGGGCTCCACAGTCCAGACTTTCATAGACCCGCATTATAATAAATAATAAATGATAAATCGTGTGCGGGTCCCTGGTTATTAGCTGGTGGCCCTGGGGTCCTGACGGCTGCCGCGCGCCTGCTCGCGCAAATTCTGATGCGCGCCGCGTCTTGCCCCACATCTGCAAGCGTAAGTTGCGCCGCGAATATCAATACGCGTAAGATTAAATAATCGTGCTCATAATCCGAATCGTAACGCGGAGGAGATACTTGTATTGTAATCCAGACGCTGTGCGCTGCGCGCGCCCGACGCCGCGCGACAATACACGATACACGATACACAATGCTAATTATGACAGGCAACTTCCAGCTTCACCGCCCGCACACGCGTTCCCCCGGCGTAATGGACCCACCACACCCACACCCACACCACGCAGACGCGAGGACGTAGCAGCGGCATCGGCGTCGGCATTGGCGTGGAGCGCGCGGAATCAGAAGGCGGAAGGCGGCAGGCGGGATTAATTCCTCTTCATGTCGGTCCTGCGCGCCGCTGACCGCCCACACATGCACGCGCGCCGCCCGGATGTTGTGATTATAACACTCCCCGCGAGTCGAGTGGGTGACTTTCCATAAGCATAGATAGATAGATGTTTAATGCTGGGGGATATCTATTGCGGATGTTGGGCCAAGGCGCATGGACAATACCAGTGTACTGTAGCGTTTTAGGATGCTGTGACACGGACGCGGAGGAGCTGGGTGGTTGGAATAGGCCGCCCCCGCGGGTATGTACATTCCGCTGGCTCGTAGGATATTAGTATTCGGGCGGCGCGCGTGTGATGGGGGGTAAAAGACGCGCAGGACGGTCAGAATATTGGGAAACGCGTGCGATCTACCCCGCCGCAAGCGCGTGGATTGCCTGTGGCGCGGGCGGGGGAGACTTGCGAGCCGCAGGCGAGCAAGCGCGCTCGTTTATGTTCGCGGCCACCGCCTCCCCACCCACCATCCCCGAGATAAAGAACCCGGGTTGAAACTTGATTCATATTCGGGCGTCGCACATGTGTGGGTATAGATGGGTGCAAGGGTCAGCGGCGCGCACGACCCGTGCCAGTGCATAGATTGCCTGCGGCGCGGGCAGGGGAGACTTGCTCGCCTGCGGCTCGCGGCCACCGCCTCCCCCACCCACCATCCCCGAGCCGTGCAAATGCAATGAAGCACGGGAAACGAAGTTGAAAATACCTCCCGTCCTAATCCTACTGCTTGCGCATTTTATTCATTCTATTAACACACGGACGCTTTACGGCTGCAGTCCATCCCGCTTGTTCTTGGGCTATTACATATTGGTCCGCTGTTATTTTATTATGATGTGATGTGGCAGGCGAGTGGATGCGGCTCGAGGTGCACAGGTGGGACCGAGAGGCGCAGGATCCCCCACCCACCCTGGGCGCTACATCTGGGCGGCTCGACATGATGTCTATCTATATCTGGGTCTGTGGACGTGGTGTGGGTCCATACGCCGCGCTCAGGAAGCATTAGGATCAGGAGTTGAAAATACTATTCTTATTTCTGTACCGTACTATTATTTGAGCGATTCATTATATTATGACACGGGCGCGGGCGCGGAGCTAGATAAATAACCCGGGTTGATTAATACTCGGGCGGCTGTGGGTCCGTCCGTCTTTGCGATGAGACCCGAGTCGGAGATGTGGTGCGCGCACGGGGAAGATTGAGAGAGAGGGAAAGAGAGGCCGTGCCGGCGTGTACAGGAGCGACGACGGTGGGTTTAGGCGGCGGCGGAGGGGTTATGATTATGTTGATCGGGTGCGGGTGCGGGGTGCGGGGAGGGAGGGGTATGGCTAATCAACGGGACATCTCGGCACGCATCGTCAGCATCAAACGCGGGGGCGGGGGATCACTTCAGGACCCCAGAGACCCCGTGGCTCCCCTTTAGGAATACATGGAGCACTCGGACCGGATGTGTATATGTAGTATCTTGACCGGGAAATGATGGGACTGGATCTCGTCTGATACTTATGGCCTCCTCCTCCGCCGCCCCGGATGTCTCTGTCTTTGCGCAGACATATAAACCCCACGTTCGCCAGGAGGGCTTTCACCTTCCGAGCCCGCCACCGAGCGCTGATACGCCGCCGCCGCAACATAACGTGAGTCGTCCACTCGATTCATCTCCGAGTTGGAGTGGGAGTCTACGAGAAGGGGCTAACACGGCGCAGGAACAGCAGCAGCAACACGACCTATTCGGCGGGATGGGACACGGGTTTCACGATTTCAACGACGAGCTCGCGGGGCTGATCGGCAGCCCCGCGGGCCAGCAGAGCAACGAGCGCAGCACCCAGAGCCCGCCGTACGAGGCCTCCGAGTACCGCACACACAATATATTCGACATCAGCGCCCCGCACTCGCACTCCTCGCACCACTCCCACCAGAGCCACAACTCGCACTCGACCACGGGCGGCTCGTTCCCCAGCCACTTCTCCCTCCCCTCCGCGGCGGCCGCCAACGGCAACAACAACAACGGGAGCAACGGGAGCAACGGCGGGAACGGGAACGGGAACGGGAACGGGGGCAGCCCGGGGAGTCTGGCGGACGGCGCGCCGCCGTACCCCTTCAACTCGACGCTGCCTGCGCTGGGGAGCAGCATGCGGTACGACCCGCACCCCCACCCCCACCCGCAGTACATCCCCAGCCCCTCGAGCTTCCGCAGCCCCAGCCCCCACCACCACGCCAACGGGAACCAGAATCAGAATCAGAGCAGGAGTCGCAGTCGGAGCCGGCCGCCTACTGGTGGGTCCTCTCTCTCTCTGGCTTGTCCTTCTCTCTTTATTTTTATTTTTATCATTTTTATTTTTACTGACGAGGACTTGCAGCAGGCACGCCCGCAGGCGGCCCCACGCGCACGACGCGCACGCGCCGCACGGGCTCGCTCAGCAGCGGCTCCCCGCCCCCGCGCCCCGTCCCCCAGGCCATCGTCATCCCCGCCTCCCACCACCACGCCGCCAACAACGGCGGCGCCCGCGGCTCGCCGTATTGGTTCGGCGTCAACGGGTGCGTGCCTCCCTTCATCTCGTCCTCTTTTGCTTTGCTGACGGTCACCCAGGGACTACCCACACGCCACCCCCGACTCGCTCCCCTCCCTCACCTCCCTCCCCTCGCTCCCCTCCCTCGGCTCCCTCGGCTCGCTCAACTCCCCCCACGGGCACGCCCTCAGCTCGCCGCACACGCTCAACTCCCCGCACGCGCACATGGGCAGCCCGCACATCGGGTCCCTCGGGCACCACGCGCACCACATGGGCTCGCACGGGCACGGCATGGCGGGGCTGCACCAGCAGCATATGTACGGCAACGGAGGGGCGAATGGGAACGGGAATGTGCGTCTTCATCTTCTTCTTCTGATTTGAGTGAGGGTGTAGTGTGCTGACGAACGTGGGGGGTTTTTAGGGCGGGAGCTACGGGAGCCCGGTGGAGGCGAAGTTTGCGGGGATTGGGATCGGGGGCGGGATGGGCGGGATGGGGATGATGGGGGGTGAGTGTTTGTTCTGTCTCTTTTCTCTTACTCGCTCTCGCCTTCCCTCTTACGACTCTCCGTCGTCTTCCTCTTCCTCTTCCCCTTCCTCCCACTCTGACACGAGCACGACACGACGCTAACACCCCCGCAGGCCTCCCAGGCAGCCTCGGCGCGAACGGGCTCGCGCCCGCCAACGGCAACGGCGCTGCTCACGGGAACGGGAATGGGATCGGGAACGGGAACGGGAACGGGAATGGCGCGGGTGGGGGCGCGGGGGAGAGTAAGGCTGGTGAGTTTTTATTCTTCGAGGGCGTGTTTCTATTCCGTTCCATTCCCCACCCGTCCCCGTCCGCGGCCGCCACACCCCCGCGGCCCGACGCTCGAGGGCGACGAGACGAGACGCGCGCTCCCCATTCCTGCCTTCCCTCTCCCCATCTTCTCTTCCCTCCGCCCTCCTTCCTTTCCTCTCGCCTTCCCTCCCTGCACGCTATCGCCCCCCCTCCTTCCCCTCCCTTGACGTCTCCCTCCTTGACGCCTCCCTCCGCTCCTTGACGCCGCCCTCCCCTCCCTTAACGCCTCCCTTGCATTGTCTTGATCTCCTCACCTCCCCCCTCGCATCACTCACACCCCCTCCCACAGACGCCAAAGCCTCGCTCCTCGCGCACGAGAAGCGCCGCCGCCGGCGCGAGAGCCACAACGCCGTCGAGCGCCGCCGGCGCGACAACATCAACGAGAAGATCAGCGAGCTCGCGACGCTTATTCCTGAGTGTCTTTTGGAGGGGGGCGGTGAGTCTTTTCTCTCTTCTTCTTCCCCTTTCCTATTCCCCTGCCCACCGCTTCCCCATCTTATCTCACCTTCCTACCTCATTGCTTCTCATACTCGTATTCGTATTCGTATTCGTATTCGTATAACATACTGACGTGGCGTCTAGCACAAACCTCGGGGCAGGGACAGTCGCCGGGCTCGCCGGACGAGGCGCTGCTGTCGCCGACGAGCGGCGGGGGCGGGGGCGCGGGGGATTGGCCGCTTGTTTTGCCTGGTGAGTTTTCTTGCTTAAAGCATCCGCTGCTGCTGCTGCTCGTCCGCTCGCACACCCGCGTTCCCATTCACTGAGAGTACGCATACTGACGCACCCGCAGGCGCAAAGAAAGAGGCGGACGAGGACGGCAAGGACGGCAAGGAGGGCGCGGTGGTCAAGGCGAATAAGGGGATGATATTGAGGAAGAGCGTCGAGTATATCAGGTGCGCTTCCCCCACCTATCCTCCACCTTACGCCACAACTCACCCGCCGCAGATACCTGCAACAGCTCGTCACGGCGCAAGGCGCGCGCAACCGCGAGCTCGAGGAGCAGCTCAAGGGCTTCCGCGGGTCGAGCGGCAGCGCGTCGCCGCCGCCGCTGCCCGACTTTGGCGCGGGGGGCGCGTGGGGCGCGGGGCTCGCGCGCATCGAGGACGGCGACGAGGGCGAGGAGGCGATGGAGGTCGATGGCGCGGAGGAGAAGCGCGGGCGGCGCGCGAAGCGCGACGAGGGCAAGGCGGGGCTGGGCGACTTGAAGCGCAAGGTCGCGGCGGCGGCGAAGAAGGGGCGGGAGGAGGAGGAGGGGGAGGGGAGCGAGTTGAGCGAGGATGGGATGGATGTCTAGCGGGGAGGGGGGGGGGGGAGGGAGGAGGAGGAGGAGGATACCCCGTGGGTGGGATGGATGGATGGCTGCGGGCACCCGCCGCCGCTGTACATACTCGCCCGCCCGCTCACGACGCCCGCCACGCCACGCCACGCCACGCCATGCTATGCCCATACCCCGCACGCTGACCTCGCCCGCTCCCGTCGGGCGCCGCCCCACCCGCCACCCACTCACTCACCTTTCTTGCCCCTGCCGCCATCGAAAAATTCATGTATGACCCATCTCTCCGTCTCTCTGCTGCCTCTTTGTTGTATCTACTCCTACTCTCGTTCACGCGTTCACGACTACGTCTACTTATCACGTCCTTCTCTTACTCTTTCTTTCTTTTTTTTTCATTGCTGCTCTCCTTACCTCCCGGTGTGTATAACGTATGACCCACTCTCGGAACTGCTGTGTATGATATCGAAACTTACGGTACTATTGGCGCGCTCGAATCTCGCATTGTGCATTACGCATCACGCATTATTTGTTTTTTTTTGGTAGGTAGTAATCATAATTTGCTGCGACTCGCGTGGGACGCAGCCAATGGCAGCAACGTTGACCAAGTAAGTACGACTTGGAGACGACGAACAGATCGATATGCGGAATGCAGAAAAGAACTCTCGGCGGCAATGCGGCGTCACAACAGCTTGCGCGCGCGACCACGTCGGGCGCACGGAAAAGGCAAATGCGCACACATGGCAGTGACAATAAACACGGAAAGAGTGACAATAAACACGGAAATTAACGCAACACGTAGATGACAATAAGTTGAAAACGGAAGGTGGAGCGGCGCATATGCGCTTTCCGGATGGAAGACGGGCTGCCATGTGCTTGCTGCCGGTGGTCGCGCGAGATGATGATGCGGGGTTGGTGAGATGCAAATGAGGCCGACTTCCGGCGGGTCGGGGGCTTTGTGCGTACCCTACCCTACGCGGGTACTTTAGTGCAGGGTCGGGAGCATAAATATTTGCGCGCGGAATTGAAAATCCCGAGCTCCATCAGATGCGGGATCGGGGTGCCCGTCGCGCAACATCCTTGTTTCTCCTCTCGCCAGTCGGATCATGGGTAGAGGCTGCGCGTTTACGTGGACGCGTCGCGCGCTCGGACCGAGGGGCGGTCGGGCACGGTGTAAATGCGAGGGGGGGCGAGGCGAGTAACCGGGGTCCTGCTCGCAGACGGGTGGCAGAGATGGGATGTGGATGTATCCGGAATTGCTGCCTGCATCATGCATGGAACGGGTCGAAAGAAGACGCGCGCCGGATGGGGATGCCGGATCCTGAGATCCTGATCATGACAAAATGCGGGGAAACAGACTTTCGCGGGTGGGAAGATTCACGATTGGAGGATCTCGTCGCGCGCCTATTGGGCGGGCAGCTGACATCGATGAAGCGTTGCGCCCAATCCGGGGCTGCCTGCAGGTGTTTGGATTCGAGCGCGCCGGAGATAAAGGCGGTGCCTAGCGAGCCGTCTAATCTTGGAACACGCGCTAATTGGCTGCAGCGCCGCGTTAATGAGTGTGGGGAAGCTGGGGATTCTCAACGCGCGTGCGGGGGTGTTTCCGAGGATATACCATTGAGGCACGACGGCTGTGGGATCGTTGAGTTGCGCAGAGAGATGACGCACAGAATATGAGTTTCGTGGCAGCACTTTGCATTCCGAAGCACATTCAAAGCGTCCCGAAGTTATACCAGTCAGGAACGCGTCGCGATTAGGTTGGACAGCTACATATACGCACCAGCCAATAACGCATCTTCGTCTTGCCACGCATGCACGGTCCGTGGCGGATCTGCGTCGGGTCAAAGCAAGGTATTTCAGACTTCTCGCTTACGGCCCGCCAGCAAATTAGACTCGGGCCGCCTAACCTGTTACGGCAAGAGTGCTTTCCCCCGTGACCACGCGTCGAAGATCTTCGTTGCCAGATGTCTGGAGAAATGCGGGGAATCAGGAAGCGCGGTTAGCCATCCAGGAGGCGCAATAGTATACGAGAGAAAACAAAAAGTGCCCGGTTGATGCTACATCCGACGCAAGAAGTAAACACACCGAAGCAAGGCTAATTGACAACGGCGCGCGGATCTGCGGGGCTCCAGAGACGATTCAGCATCCGGCTAAGTTTGAACTTGTACCGGAGGAAGCGCGGAGAATTCCACGAAAATGACAATGTCGGTACCGAAATACATGCGTGCACTGTACTCTTAATACTTCTTAACACGGGCCTGGGGAAGGAAGTAAATGACGGCCGGCTAAACTGAGAGACCGTACACATCTCTTCGAACCTTATCTGTCTTTCTTCTCTTCAATGTCTGTTTCAAGATCCGTGGACTCGATGGAGACGATGAGCGCGCGGGGGGTCCCAGAGAGCAGAGCTGCATCCGCCGTGTGCCATCCCACGTTGCGCAGCCCCTGGATAAATTCCGCGAAAATGGGGTCGAGCCGACGATAGCCCGCGAGGACGAGCTCCGCGGGCGCGGGCCGCGGGAAAGACGCGCGCTGTTGGAGGAGGAGCATGCGCCCCACTTCCGCGGCGTGGGCCCACGCTTTGAGCTGGTCCGCGGGGGTATGGCCTTCCTTCAGGCAGATGTGAAGGTGCACGGCCCCGGGGAGGAGTTCCTCCGGCGCATTTGGGCGCGAGGAGAGAGAGCTGTGGTCGAACCAGAGGATGTAGCGCTCGTCCTGCATCTGCTCGAGGAGCGGCAGAGGAATGAGAGACCCCCCCAAGACGGCGTTCAGAGACGAGCCGATAGTGCAGATGCCAGCGACGCTGTTAGTCCTGATTTCGCGTAATACTCCTGGACGCTCAAATATGCGCTCGAGATCGGACACCTCAGCGGGCGAGAGGAATTTCATGTTCGAAGTCTCGCGGTAGATGTCCCAGGCGATCGTCAGCCGCTGGCGATTGAGAGAGTGCAGAACCACTCCGCGGATGCCGATGTAATTCAGAGCGAGATGCAGGCCAACGAGACCGAAGAGCACCGAGTAAGTCGTCCACGGCGTCGTCAGATACGGAACTATCAAGCTGCCGACCTTGCAAGAGGCGTCGGTTCTTTGTGAGGTCACATATTCTTTCAGGCTTACCAGCATTCCGAGAAGCGCGAGGACAGTTTCCTTGCTGCTATCCTTTGCATTGAGATCTCCGATGTCACCTGCGCCGCTGGTCGGCGTTGCGAAATGCACAGTCAGAGCCGCTTTTGAGCCGCCTGCGGCGATACCGCACAGCGCACGCAGCGCACCGCTGAGGCACAATGCGGCGATGCGGAGGCCGGGGAGCCGTATGGGCAGTGCCGGAGAGTTGAACAGCGGGGATAGAGCGTCGAGAACAATCGCGGCGTCGTTGGAGACGTCGGCTAAGAGCCGAAAGGTCTTGGCTTCCGGCGAGAGCGAGGGTCCCACCACATACGCCGCACAGATCGCTGGAAGTTTCTAAGATGAATCGAACGGCTGGGGAAGAGAATGGCTTACTTGTTATACGGCTGAAAAAGTCTTGCAAAACAGTCAGGAGTAGGGCGTGCGTCGCGGAAGCGTCCGCATTGCCAACTCCGAAACCTTACATCTAAATTCAGGGAAATGGCAGGGAAATCAAAAAGAGGAATAAACCTTCGAGGATTGCTCTGGAGGATATCAGACCCGCGAGCGAGCTGCAAAACGCTTGCAGCGCGTTGAATATCTGGTACCTAATAGCTTGTCTGAACTGGGAGGAGGCGTAGCATACGTGGGAAGACATACCGGAGGTAATCTGATGACATCCTTCAGATCCCCGTCCTATTTCCAGAAAAAGCTCGAACATACCTGGAGAAACACTCGCAGGATAACCCGCCGGGAGAAACACCTTTGTCGCAAACTCCACGAGTCGTACTTGGCGCGAATGCTGGCTGATAGAGGTGGAACCGATGCTCATCTGCATTACACGGGGTAAATATGTAATCCAGCCAAAGATTCTTGGCTGCACCTCGCCCCCATGCTCGCTACTGTGAGCCCGACCACCTTCTTCACGTTCGACGATTCTGAGTCCTCCGGCCATAGGAGAAGGCGGGACACAGCTGCGATGTAACCGGGATTGGATTTCTGCGCTGGATTGAAGTTTTCCAGCACACAAGGCTCGGATTCCAACTGCACGGTGGGAGACGGTCAGAAGCGGAGGAAGAACGCACGGATCAGGTGACTATGGGGAAGAAGCCGTGACAAGCACCGCCACCGTGACACAAATGGACTTCGGCGAATTTCCTTTTTCAAAGTTTCTGGACCGATGCCTGCTTCTTCTATCCTCAAGCCTCCTCACCCCAGAAGTGGGAATGGTTTTATCTATGGCTGGCTTCTCTGGAGTACAAGTCATAACGCTCATCGTATTCTCCACGCGGACGACCCTGGCGATCACACTCTTCCATCATCATCATGACAACCCTTCATATCTGATTGAACATGTATGTAAATCAGTGATTAACCCACTTCAATGGGCGCACGACGTGCGCGTGCTGCTCCCAGGAGGCGAAGCGGGCAGGGGAATCTGGGCGGTTGGAAGCCCTCAGTCCACCAAACGTCCGATGACGATGAACACACGACCTGTGAGTTCAAGGTGAGCTCTATTACAGGGAACGGTCGTCGATCCTAGGCAGGCCAAATCTGTTACGTTGACGCGCATCAAAAATTACTTGCCGTTGACACTGAAAATATTTGTTGCCCGAGATACTGCATTTCGCGCTCGGCATTCCTTTTCTCTTCCCCCCCCCGTCGACTTTTCGACCTTTCGCAACACCGCGAGCGTACCCGGTGTACGGCAACTCTTGACTCGAGTCCGCGCGTGCTTTCATAATGTCGTTCTCCGAAGCAGGCATGCCTGCCCTTTTATCCCGTGCGCACAGAGTCTATTCCCGTTCCTCTGCATCCTCTCATGCTCGCTTTCACAGGGGAAGCTGGCCCTCCGACCGTGCACCACAAGGTGCTCATCGATGTCTTCCTGACCCTCCAAATGCTGGGTCTCATCGGGAGCTGTGCCCTCGTGTTAACCACGACGCTGTCCTCCCGGTCGCCTCGTAATGCGACATGGCAGAACTTCTTCACATCCTGGATCATATCGACCGTCTCGTACTCCCTACTTTTGTTCTCCGGACAAATCAATCAGCAGGAGCCCACGTTTGGAGTCTGCTTGGCACAGGCGGGGCTGGTTTATGTGCGTCGTCCGAGTGCTTGGCGTGGATACATATATTAACACTTCTCGCAGGGTATTCCGTCTCTAACGGCCGCTACGACGTTCGGATTGATCGCACAGGTGGGTCGTAGAGCTCGATGCATCTCCTCACGTCTGAAAACGTCGCAGATCTGGTTCAACGTGCAGGCGCTTTTGGCCCACAAGATCAAGTATGAGCGGATGATGACTATTGGGGTGCGCATAAATTTGTACCTCCAACTCATGGCTGATTGTTCTGTAGCTCTTAATCCTCCCTTATATCATCTTGTTCTCGATGGTCATCGCATCCTGGGTGGTGAGAAAATACTCGGGGCCTTCCGTAATGTTTCATCTGACCGCCCATAGGTTGGCATCCACAACCCTGACCTTGTCGAAATCATCGGAAGCGGGATGTATTGCCACATAGTACGCGGTGCCCCTTGAATTGATGAGCCGCGACTGACCTCCATTAGGGACCCAGTGGAACACTGTAAGACGGCACCACATCTTTTCTTTTCGACGCTGTATCCATCTAATACCCGTACAGCGGCAAGGTCTCCGCCGGGCTGGTTGCACTGACATTGCTCCCGACGCTGGCACTCGAAAGTACGTTTTTCCCAGTCTAGATCAAAGCAACGCCCTCATCGCGGCGCATAGTCATGATCTGCATTGCTCTCCGCCGAAATTGGAACACGTTCAAGCGCATGAAGCATTCCCTGTCGATCACTCTACGCGTCATGATCTTCACCATGTTTGGCATGTTGGCCATTGCGTGCGTCTAATCGGGTCCTCGTTCCTCATAGTACCTGACTGTGTTCCTCTAGTCTCAGCGGAATATTCGTGTTCAGTGAGAGCCATGGCTCGGCCCTGAACATTGTGTTCGCCACAAGTGCGACCTATCTTTTTCAGCTTTGCTTCTCGCCTAACCGAGCCGTTTTTCAGTGCCCGTGGTGGCGGTCGTCGTCTTCTCCACGCAAACGGTTAATATATTCCACGCTTTCCTCACAGGTCCCTTGCTGACCCCATGCGCAGGACATCATTTCAGTATGGATGTTCTGGAAGAAGCGCCCGGAAGGGAAGACTCTCTCCTCCACTCGTTCTTCAGCCTCGGACTCGCAGGTCTGAGAGCATCGGTTATGTATTTATGGCAGCGTTACCACATTGTCTCCCGGGTTGTATGTGTATATTCTGTGTATCGCCAAAATTTGAGTAAGTTCAAACCTGTATGTAGTACTCAGAGCCCTTTGATATTCGCTCGCCCAGGATTACTATCTAAAGTACAAGACGACGACAGAACTAGAGGTGGTATATGACAATGTCTCATTGTACGCAGAGAGCCCCACGCGCTCCCCGACCCCAGGTAAGTCGATCATCAAATGCTTGTCCTCTCGCGAGGGCGGGATAATTCGCACGCGGTCTCCGTCCATCCGGACTGCACGGTGTCCTGAATGGGATATCGTGGCGGATATTGTATTGGGCTCCGCGTCGCGGTACGTCCCGTAGCGCCAATCGAACACGTCACGTCCGAGCGCCAGGCGGTAGCTCTGAAGCGTGGCGCGCTTCTGGTCCGAGAGATATAGCCAGAATCGATAGGTCCCGCGCTGGACGACGCTCTCGTGGACAGTGAGGAGCGCCATGGTGGGGTTCTTGAGGGAGGTACGTTCTGAGATGACCGTGGGGAGGTCGTGCACCGAGATGGGGTGGTCGGAGGCAGCACCGGTGGGGCCAGCCCAGCATTTCTCCAGCGAGTCCAGGGTGCTGACATAGAGGTCCTGACCGACGACTTGCTCGCCCGCGACGGCCCTAGTGGTGAATATGAGGTACCCAGGGATAATCTCCACGAGGAGGGGATTGGACGACTGGGAGCGCTATTAGCTCGCGTCATGTATTTCTGGGAAAACATACTGTGAGACGGAACGAGGTGTTCTTGCGCCAGTTTATCACCATACACTCAGACACAAAATCTTGGCGCAATCCGACGGTCGCGAAGTCCCCGCAGAGTCTGAAGTTGAAGAACGGGTTCGAGCGGAAGGTCTCGTGAGTGGGAGCGGCGTGGATAGTTTCGAATGCTCCCGTCCGGAGATCCAGATGGACGATCTCAATAAAGCTATTAGACACCATCAGCTGCTGCAGCAATTTCGATGCAGAACTCACGTCTTTCGAACACCGCTCAGCTTTTGGATCTGTTCGCCGATGAAAATTTTCACAGTTCCGTCATCCTCGTCCGTCTCGGCCGCGAATTCGAAAGCTGACACGCTTAGGTTGGGGATGGTGCTCTGATGGGTCCAGATCAACGCCGTGTCCGCGACCCTCAGACACGCGAGAACTCTGTTGTTGGTACCATTACTATCTCCAATTGACTTGAAGAGTACATATTGCCCGCCGCGCAAGACCTTCGCCTCCTTCTCCGAGCTCAGGTACGGGACGGACGGATATAACACGAGTTGTTTCGACACTTGCGGGGTGGGAAACTCCGGCACGGGCAAATCCCCAGATTTCCCTATCCAGCGGCGCACGGACGAGCGCAACTGGGAGCCAGACTTATTTGGATGCTCGGCGGTCAGACTAGCAGGTGGCGGCGACCAAGTGGTTGGTCCAATCTGGAGGTGCTTCGCAAGCCCGATTAGCTCCTGCGCGGAGAGAGCGCCTAGATCCGAGATGGATGTATGGTGCAGGAATCCCCTTGCCCGAAGGTCGACAAGCAGGACGAACCAGACGCTCTTTTGAAACGAGATATGGTGGAAGTATTTATTTGTCTACAGGAGGTCAGCGCGGGAGGAACTTGAAGCCCATTCGACTCACCTGGCCCAGGGAAACCACAGGGTAGATTTCGCAGAGGGCCAGAATGCGCAAGACCACATCCTCGACCAGGTCATGGAAGTGCATAGCGAAGAGCGAATGCTTGGCAAGATTGGAATGATTGCATCAAATCATCCTCTTAATTAAACTTGTTGATCTATTTGCCGTGGTCTCAGTTCAACATTCAGGTACAGAACAAGTCAATACGTCAAGCGGTTAGGGTACATCATAATTTACAGAAAGCTGTATTTGAATTCGGAGGCTTAGCTTGGACGTCATACAAGTACAGAAATCGTAACCGCCAAGGGAGATTCAAAAAAAAAAACGGCTATGCTGTGGTGATTGAAATCAATGAGTGGTAGATGGTTTTCGGAGAGGAACCAATACCTAACACTCATAAGTCACAGCCCTCCGGAAATTCCAGTCGACAGCCCAGCTCACGCAGACCATCTTGGAACCAGGTAAATTTGGCATCGGCAACGACGCGGTCCCAGCTCCCGTAGAGTACGATGCGTTGGATTCTGGGGAATCCGGGAGTGAGGAAGAGACCAAAATGGTCGTCAATGAAACCCCCAGAGACAGCGGAATGTAGGCGAATGCAGGATAAGGATGACTGCACGTCTCGCGGAGGAGACGAACGGTTCCAGACATCGTAGCGGAGTTCACGAAGGCGCGGACATCGTGAAAAGATGGCGTGAAACCGAATTTTGGAGCGAGAGCCGTAGTTTGAGCCAGAGCCGAAAAGCTCTAGCGTATGGAGAGATGGGAGTGTGGGGAAATCCTCTGAAGACACAGTTGATGGAGCGCACTGGAGTCGAGTAAGATGTTGCAGGTCCATTTGCAGGATGGATGAAGTCACGAATCCGTTCACTGTCTGCGCCATTCCAAGCCTCTTTAGGCCCAGAATGGCGGGGAAGGCAATTGAATCGAACGTGTTTACCATCGACGAACGCGAGACATGGAGGTACTCCAGGTTGGGCACGGCTCGAAAAACTTTGTTCGAGAGACCCGACAGCATCAGGGACTCCGTCCAGTATATGTACTTGAGCGAGTTAAATGCTGGTAATTCCAGCCTTTCGCCAGCTTCCAAGCGTACTACAGATAGGTTCGAGGGGTCTGGTTGGACGATAATTTGCACCCGAGGGCATAGCGCGAGGATCGCATAGCTATGGTCGAATCGGGTTGGCGAAAGTCGGATACTGCGAACGAGATCTGGAGTCCCCGGCCTTTTCAACGCAGTATAGAGTGCAGGAAACCGGTCGTCGATCCGGATGTTCTCGTACATGATTTCGTTTGCCAGGCCATTCCAGAGCCTGCATACGAGGACAAAAGAATAGGCATTCTAGACGAAGGAAATGAGTTGGAATTCCGCCTTGGTTGCAGGTGCGGGTATACTCACCCGCAAGAAATCCTGCATATCCTGAAGTGGATCGGCGACGGGCACGTACTGAACTCGATCCGAGTGTGCTATGGCCAGGGGAGACGTATCCGCAGTGGCCAGCCGGTGGATCTGGATCCAGATCTCTGGGGGAAGCGAAACAGAGGATCCTGCAGCATCCATGGTGATGGTCAAACGCAAAGTGAGTGGTCACGTTACGCCGCCGCCATCATGCCATCATGATTCAGGCCTCCTCGTTGATGGCCGGCTGTGGCAGGAGGCATTTGTTTAGCCACGCAATCGGAGCTGGAGCACAGCGGCTTAAATCTCGCTGGTGGGGGTCACCATGAGCAATTTTTGCGTTGAACGCAAGTTGAAGGAGTTTGAATGAACCCTGTGTAGTAAGTTGAACTACGGATGAGACCGGCGCTTCAAGCTTTAGGAAATTAAGCACGCAACCATTATGAGAACAATACAGCAAGCGTTTGCAAGGGTGTGCCTCAGTCAAAATTTAACTGGCGCTAAACGATCATCGGCGGAGGTCCGAAGAAAAAGCGACGATTTAACAATTGGGTTATAATCTCATTCAAGAATCAACAGGCCCGCGCTCAGTCATCAGATGCATCGGACACGTGAACAATTGTACAAGTTTATGTCCAAGTGATCGAAATCTTGACACTGCAGTTGTTGAAATCAGGGAACGGAAACTGTGTTCGCGGGGGAAGAAATACCTGATCTCTTTAACACAGATGACCCTCTGGAAATTCCAGTCGGCAGCCCAGCTCACGTAGGCCGTCTCGGAATCGCGTAAAACGGGGATCCACGACCACACGATGCCAGCTGCCGTATAACACGAGGCGCCGGAGTCGGGCGAAGTCAGAGGTTAAGAAGAGACCGAAGTGTTCCTCTATGGGACCCCAATCTCGGACGACAGAGACAGCGGAATGTAGGCGGATGCAGGATACAGGTGACTGCTCGTCTGGAGGAGATAACCGGTTCCAGACATCGTAGGAGAGTTCACGAAGGTGCGGACATCGTGAAAAGATGATGGAGAACGGAATGTTGGAGCGAGAGCCGAAGAGCTCTAGCGCGTGGAGAGATGGGAGGAGAGGGAAGTCCTCAGGCAGATTCAATGGAGAACACTGCAGTCGTGTAAGATGTTTCATGTCCATTCTGAGGAGTGAGGAAGCCATAGATCGTTGCGCCTGCGGAAAAGCAAGTCTCTTCAGGCTGGGAATGTCCGAAAATTCAAGGGAAGCATCCATATTGAATGGTTGTGGGGCCGACGGGGATACAAAGAGGAACTCCAGGTTCGGGGATGCCTGGATAACTGTGTACAAGAGACGGGAGGCCATCAACGAGTCTGCCCAATAGAGATGTCGAAGGGAGTGGAAGCCAGGTAATACCAGCTGCCTGTCCGCCTCGAATCTCGAGAAGGCGGCCAGCACTTCCGATGTCGACATTGCCAACCCCGAAAACTCTGGTTGGACGATAATCTGCACCCGAGGGCATAATGCGAGAATCGCATAATTGTGATCCTCCCGGATCGTCGAAAGTCGGATGCTTCGGACGAGATCTGCAGTCCCCGGCCTTTCCAAGCTTTTATAGAGTAGGTGGAACCGGTTATCGACCCGTATGTTTTCGTACAGTAGTTCGCTTGCCAGACTATTCCAGAGTCTGGATACGAGGACAAAAGAACGGGCGTTCTAGACAAACGTAATAAGCTTCAAATTCACCTGGATCACGTTCGTGCATGCTCACCCGCAGGAAATCCTGCATATCCTTGAGTGGATCGGCAACGGGCACGTACTGAAACCGATCTGAGTATGCTATGGTCAGGGGAGATGTATCCGCAGTGGCCAGTCGCTGGATGTGGATCCAGATCTCAGAGGGAAGCTGCGACGTAAAGGATCCTGCGACATCCATGGTGGTTAACGACAAGAGGAACTGGTCACGTTTACATCGCGACATATCATGATTCACTGCCTCGGAGTCCGAGTCGTTGATCGCCGGTTGGGTCAGATCAATTTCGGTCGAAGATAAGTTTTGAACTATAGCCAAAGAACTCGAGCTCTGTAACTTGAACAACCGATGAAACGGGCCCTTCGAGCTTCCAGCCTTAAATAAGCAGGCGAACCGTGATAATGTCCGCCCAGTTATAGTCCACATTATTATCGGTCCAGGTCGCAAAATAACTACGTGGAGGCCTGAGATTGCCTTACATCCCCCGACCGACAACCAGCCGGCGCTTGCTTTCACTATCGACGCCAAAAATAGCATGTCCATCGGATGTCATCAACACCAATGCAGGCGAACGGTCGAACAGCGACCCCTAGAAAGCCGATGGTGAGGTGCGGCCCTCAAAGCTGCCCAGCTCTGCTGAAACGTGGTCGGCGATTCCCAGCTGTGAATGTGGTTGGGCAATGGCACCGGCGTTGAGGACCTCCAGAACCGCGTCTGCGTCCTCCACCTTCTCGAGAGCGATGAGCCCTGCGCGCGCCCGAGGACTGAGAAGCCCTACTATCCATGCGTCTTCGGCGTCCGGGATAACCGCCACAGGTCGTATATGCCCATTGAGGAGGAGAAGCAGCTTGTCCTCATTTATAAGGCTTGCTCCCTGCGCGAGTGCGGTGAGGGCATCTTGCGCGCGCGGGTTCAGCAAAGATTCCCATGCCACCGGTATCAAGTCGGAATTCATAGTCGCATCGGAGGCATTCTCGTGGAGGCTCGTGGCTCGAGCTCAAGGACTTCTTCTGCAGCGCCAGTAGCTTTGGATGTCCCGGCCACAAGGACTGTCTTCATCGCGGGCGTGCCTCCCACCGCCCGTGCATGGACCTCGTCATTCTTCGTGCCATATACCTCTGTTGCGCGCCGCGGCGACGTCCATCCCAACTCCTGCGCCACCCACTGATTCAACAGGTTGTTCTCAACCCACCGCGCGGTCCGGTCATTGTGGTTCGGGCGTGCCTCGTTGTGCGTCCTACCGCCACCGACGGTGGGTGGCAAGAGTGGCGACTCCACATCGCGAGTGGGAGGGAGGGTGTGGCGCGCGTGTAGGCCGATGTGACGGGAACGCAAGTGTGGGCCGCTGTGGCGGGAGTGCCGTATTGTTCAGACATCCTTGCTTTGGTATCGCTGCACATACTGTCAGTGCCGCCCAATCAAAACAAAGAAAAGTGCTCACTGGAATGTGATTATCGTCGATCGTGGCGCTGGCAGGCTATACACCGTCGTTGGAAACATGATTTGCGAATGAATCTGGTGATAGAGGTTGGGGTACGTGAGCACAGTACGAGTACGGGTGGGGCCGATTGTATTAAGGTGACAAAACCGCCGCCACTCGCGACGCAGTTAGACGAGAAAGGCCAGATGTCAGCGTGACCCGACGTTTGACGTTGGATATCGGTGAAGTCGGGTTTCCGCGCGTTTGGATACTCAGGACAGTGGGAATCGGGTCGAATGAGCCACGACTGGGTCTCACGTGATCGCGATGTGGACCTTTGTCGATGCATCAAAGGGAGAGACAATGTGTTGGCAATGGGAGGGGCGAATTGGGAGGAACAGTAGACTGTGCAACGCAACCGAACAAACCAGAAAATCTGAATATTTTGCTAGCCGATCCGAGAAATCGAAATTGCTTCCAAGTCGTTGATACACAAAATTCTGGAGGCCAGAGATATCGACTTAAGGTGTCACCAATCACCATCAACAAACGGAATGCGTTCATGATCAAAGAAAGCGATACAGCGTGAAGACAAATAGAGTCGGTGCTAGACCTCGCCAATATCAATGAAAGCCAAAAGCAATGCTAGGCGCCTGTCCATCAGCGACGCCGAAAGAAAGAAAAGGCAACCACCACTCACCGATTGCGAATCAATCCCAAACATTAAACCCGGGCTTCAGCAGCAGCTCGTCCTCGTCCTCCTCATCCACATCCTCCTGCACGACCGCGCACTCCTTGCCCTTGCGGGCCTTCCGCTGGAGGACAGGCGACGGCAGCAGCCCCGCGCCCGGCGTCAGTTCCATTCGCCCAGGCGAATGCGTCTGCGCCGCCGGCCAGCGCAGCCTGCGCGAGACGACGGGGGATGGCGGCGCCGCGACCGCCCAGCCGTCGGAGCACCAGCTTTCGAGCTCGTCTTCACTAACCTCGCCGATGCGCTCGGTGTCTACGTCTGCGCGGGCGACGGGTGCCGGGGGCCCGATGACGGTCCCGCTGCGCGTCCTCCGGGCGGGGGCGAACGTCGCCTTGGGGAAGTCCGACGCGCGGATCGTGCCGCGGCGGTCCCTGCCTTTCGGGCGCGAGGGCGCCGCGTCGGCACCGACAGCGACAGAGCTCGGGGAATCGAGCGAGCGCGTTCGGGTGGTGAGGAAGCGGTTTCTGGGAGCTGCAAAGAAGGGCAACAGGGCAAAAGTCAGACTCCACGAGGGGAAACGGAAGGGAGTGAGTGGATGACGATTGGTAAAGGCACGGACCGAGCGCCAATCCGTCGAACATCTGTCTGAGTTCACCCTCGCGAGTTTTGCTTCCCTCTGTGCGGAGGGCGGGGTCCGCGGCGCCGCCGCCGCCGCCGTCGTCGTCGTCGTCCACGTTCGGTACCAAGGGCGCGAGGCGAAGGCCGAGACCGAGGGAGATGTCGTCGTACATGTCAAAGTCCTCGGACGGAGAGTGCATATATGCACCTGCCTCGTCGCGGTGCTTCCATTCCTAAGAGGCGGGAGGGGAGATGAGGCTATCGTTCAACCAGAGGCTGTGCTCGCGCACCGAAGGGACCCTCATTCCATACGAAGAATCAACACCCATGGGATCCTGGGTAATCGTGAGATCCGTCTCTTCGTCGCCAAAGTCTTCATCTTCATCTTCCACGGCCGACCCCAGAATGTAGGCGCGTTGCGGAGTCGAGACTGCTTGCGGATCGTCAAAGAGCGGCGAGTCCGCGTCGCCGTAGAAGGAGAGCGACGACGGAGGGCGGTTGAAGTCTATGTCGTTGACAGCAGATGGAAGGAAGAAGGGGTTGGCGTGCGCGGAATGGAAATCAAAGTCGAAGTCGCCGAAGGTCGTCTCCTTGGGGATCCATGTTCCTGGGCGCGGGGGGCTAGGGGCCGACGGACGGCGTAGGCGGGTGGGCGAGTGCGAGTGCGAGTGGGAGGGCGAGCTGGTGGTGCTGGTACTTTGCGGAATGTTGGGGTTGTAGTTCGTATCAGAAAGCGTGCGTTTGAATAGTTTATGCGTTGAAGCGAGGGAACGTTTTTGCGGCGAAGAGCGTGCGGAATTGGGACGGCTGTTAAAGGGGCTGTCGAGCGATGCGTCTTTCTTGAGTACACGACGGGAGACGACAACATTCTCTTTGTACATGTTGCTAGAGGTTGTTCGGGGATGTGCAGCGGGGAGAGGAGAGAACTGGTCGGGGTGCATAGGGAGGCCTCTGGACGACATCAGCTTGAAGGTTTGCTCTTCGGTGAGCGCAGATGGATAGGGAGTTTCGAAGTGAGATGGGGAGGCTGCTGGAGTGACTAGAGAGCTTTCGAGTTTCGATGGGAAGAAGAATTCGGGATTAGATGAGCGACGGGCACGTTTGAGCGGCCTTGTCGGTGACTGAGCACGCGGCATTGCGTCGTCGAGTTCGTGAAGCGGGGAAGAAGCGGACACGATCCTCAACGGTTTGGATCTGTTTCGTTTTTGAGCGTAGGTGATTTGTTTCCTCGAGTTCGAGGACATGACGCGTCGAGGGTGAACTTGGTAGAGATGGGGGGTCAAAAATCGGCTAGAGCTGGTCCAGAAAACGGCTAGAACTACTCCAGGACGTAAGCATCTCGATTCTCAGGAGAGAAAACATATGAACGGGCCTCGTGTATGCAAGAAAAGGCTAGTTGTTGTGGTAACGATTAAAGGAAGAAGAGGGAATACTGTGACCAAACTGTGACCGACGCGTCAGAGTGATGGCCGGTGCCAAGCAGACGCAAATATAGAATTGCCGAACATCAACCTTTGCTATCAACCGTCATGATCCTCTCGTCGACGATCCCAATCGAACTCCAAGAACGGATCCTTGACTGTCTGGACGGCGACCTCTCCACGCTAAAATCCTGTTCATTTGTCTGCGGGGCATGGAGACCTACTACCAAGATCCACCTCTTCCGCAAACTCCAAGTCTCGTATGATGCCAGCGGAGATGATCCCAGCTTCTCTTACTGCGCAAAGTTCGTTGCGGAGGTTCTGCATCTTGCACAATACATACGCGAGGTGGAAATTGAAGATGGCTGTGGAGTGCTAGTGGATGGCACCTTGTTTAGGGAAGCTTTTATGTCAGAGCCGGTCGCGCTCTGTGCCATACTGGACCGCACACACTCGCTTCACAGGATCTCCATTTCCACATTTTGCGGAAGCTTGGGTCGTATACGACCGTGGAGAAGCCTTCTCGCAAACGTCAGGGGTTGCATCTCTAGCGCCCTCCACAGATCTTTGGCTTCCCTCAGCCATCTATTCCTCGACGGGTTTTCGCTGGCCGTTTCAGACCTCGAACTGTTCCGCGGAATGCAGGGTCTTGAATACGTTGGGCTGGAACGTATGGGTGTTGAATACGATAACGACGCCGACCCCGTGACACCCATTTTTGGCGACTCCCAGCCCGGAGGCCTTCACACCTTGGCCCTGTACTTCATCTTCTCTGATCCCGCCAACGGCGCCCTGCTCACGGCAGTGATAGACGCGCTTGCCGGCGTCAACGTCTCGCATATAACCAATCTCCGCCTCGGCGGTGTCATCAACGCCTCGGTGTTCCAGGCGCTACCGCTTCCCTGGCTGTCAAACCTGACCCACCTGGCACTCGAACTGACAAACCTCAACCCCAGTGCGCATTTAGTGCCATTGATGTCCCGATCTTGTAGCTGACCCGTATTCTTCAGCGCACCCCGCGAGCCCCCTCTCAGCGCCTTTCCTCGCAAAAGTTTCCACATTCCGTGCGCTGCGCATTCTCGAGCTCTCGCTCAACGTATATCCCTCGGATGTTCCTCAAGACCTCAGCGGCTTGGAGATCTTTCTTTCACAACTCCTGCCGCCACACCGCCTCTCCTGCATCACTACCACCGTCGCCGCGCACGGGCCGCCGGTCTACCTCGACGCCGTGCGCCGGCATTACGATTTCTGCCGCACCCGCGCCGATATAGTTAAAGTCCGGTGGGAGGATGGTAAGCTTGAATACCTGCAAGTGGCGTTTCCCGAACACTTCGCGGATGGGACGATGGAAGTGGGGAAGTTTCGGAGACAAAAATGGTTGGCGTGTCGTTATTTACGCGGGACGTCAGTACATAACTAACAATCGACTAGGATCTCCTGGTGAAAATGACGGTTGTACATGCAACAAAAAACAGGTGTGTGACACAGCGTGCAAAATAATTCCTCGGCTTGATCCAAGGATAATTTTTATTATAGGACAGTCCACCGCCAAGCTTCCTAACTTGGCGTCAAACGACTATCTTTCACTCAACAGTGTTACTTAGCTTTGGCTCCTGCAGAATCCACCCAATAAAATCAAGGAAGGGGATATGTACAACATAGCCTCATGTCAATATGTAACCGCCGGATAGTCGGTGTACCCCAGCTTCGGATCCACATTCACATCGCCGTACAAGTACGGCACAGCGAGCATATTATCGATTCTCTTCCCGTGCCGTATGCGTTTCGCCAAGTCCGGATGCGTTATCCAGCACATCCCGAAGAAGACGCCGTCGACCTGACCAGTCTTGACGAGGTCCTCTGCCTCTGCCGGCGTGACACCGCCAACCACGAAAATTTTGGCGTGCCGTATCAGTTTGCCGTACGTAGATATGATATCGTGTGGGGTGCCGCGTGGCTCGCCTGGATATTTGGATTTCAGCTTTCCAAGACAGAAAGGCGGAATGTTCATCTACCTTCCGGCATAGGGTCCAGACGCGGTAGATATCGCGAGAATGTTATGTAGGACAACTTGAGCTTGTCGGCCTCAGAGACGAAGTAACTATAAGTGTCGATGGTCTCTTGGAGCGGCATCCCCATGTCATTCCACCCCCCAGCTATTCGGAATTGTCTGTGATGCTCTGAGCGGGGGGGAATAATTACGTACCTGGGCTGATCTTCAATGAAACGTTGGACCCGAAAACATCGGCCAGAGCTTTCAGGACTTCAAGCCCGAACCGGGCCCGGTTTTCACTGCTTCCACCCCACTTATCTGTCCGAACGTTCGAGCCAGAGTCGAGGAATTGGTCGACGAGGAAACCGTTTGCCGCATGTACTGCCGGGGCGTCAAGTCAAGTCCATCCACATAAAAGTAACGACGTGCATTCCACTCCATCGAACCCTGCCAATTTCGCGTGTTTAGCGGCGTTTCTGAATTCTTCAACAAGAAGGGATGGATCGGGAATTTCGGTAGGCTGGATCTGGCTCCAGTCGTGAGCCAGCTGCGATCTGGAAAGAAGACGGAGACAAACGGTTCCGAAGTCTGGGGCCCCAGGGAGGAAATGGAATGCCCCTTTCCCTCCGCTAGCAGGGATAGCTGAAGGACCGTACACGGGCTAAATCGAGGTTCTTTGGTGATGTGGGTTTATTATTCGGAATGCATGACTTACGCCAGCATCCTCCGCATCTGGGTAGGTCAGACGGCCGACTAGACTGAAGTAAGCTTGACATGTATGATGAAACCAGTGTGTCTTACCGTGCCAGAGCTGTCGGGATTTAATATCAGTGGCCCAGAGATTGTAGCGGCGCCAAACGAACCTGGCAATATATCTTACTCCCCGCCAAATGTACCACATTCGTTATTCTCCTCCAGCCTGCCACCTGGTCCATGTTCCAAATCCCGGGACTGTGGTCGTAGTGGGAGCTGAGAAGATAATCGGCATCCACTGCATATCTGAGGGATTACGCACCAACCCTTGAGGTGAAATAAGGGTGGCCTCCGTCACAATGAGACCAGCCCCGCCGAGGGCTCTTTGAAGATAGTATTTCTTCATAATGTGGGTCGGCACTCTCGCTGGGTCGGCTCGGTTCCTCGTCAACGCACTCATGCCTGGAAACATGTCACTACGCGTCGAACCTAAGTAGCGCCCACTCACCAATTCTGTTCGCGATGATGATGTCCCCGAGAGTCAGCGGAGTGAACAGCGGATTCATGGTTGGTGGCAAGTTGGTGGTCTACTGTCTGGCAGACGGTCCATCTATATTGTAAACATCGGCTCTCTCTGAAGGCGAAGATCTGACCGTTTATCCTGTTGGCAAGAGCACACCCACCATAAGCATCCGTTTATAGCCGTTTATCCGTCCTACATTAAATTTGGCAGGCGATCCCCGTTTAACCGTTCAGGTCATCAGTAGTATGTAATCCCGACTCACATTAGATCCTAACTGTGCGCACCTTCCCCGGAGTGGGGTAAGATCTGGCAAGATGCGGTTGACATGAATCATAATGCCGTTGAATATTTCAGTCGCCCAATTCTAGTCTGGTTCGAGCAGCTTCGACAAAATTACTACTTCGATGTCCCGGGACGCCTAAACTTCCAAGTGAAAAAGTCGGAAAAAGAAGGAGGGACGCGGGAATAAGCCCTCTGGTGCTCTCCGAATCCTACAGAGGGCTCTCAGAGATTCAAACGGTGTATTTTAGTGGCTAGTCAATTTCCGTTCGATCACTTACTTGGACCTCGAATATTCGAATGGTCGCTCTCATCCAGGGTTCCGCTCTGTTCGGCTCAAATAGTCTTTTGATCAGGAAACGGGTTCGTTCACTCCTTCAAATTGGTACAGCTCTTGGGACTTACTACTTCAATAATTGATCATGATCTACGCCGGCCATCAATGAGACAGTGCCGCTTCGGTATGCCTCGTCACTCTCCTTGTTGTTAACCACCGACCATGTATGCCTCTGTGTCGCTTTCCCCAGAGATGTGGATTCATATTCAGCGACTCGCCACTGTGGACACCTCTCCCTTGACCATAGCATACTCAGATCGGTTTCAGTACGTGCCCGTCGCCGATCCACTCAAGGATATGCAGGATTTCTTACGGGTGAGTATGCACGAACGAATCACCGTCATCCAGGTAGAATTTGCAGCTTATTTTGTCGGTCTAGAACGCCTGTTCCTTTGTCCTCGTATCCAGACTCTGGAATAGTCTGGCAAGCGAACTCCTGTACGAGAACATACGGGTCGATAGCCGATTCCATCTACTCTATAAAGCGTTAGAACGACCGGGGACTGCTCATCATGTCTGCAGTATCCGACTGTCGGCGATACGTGAGGACCATAATTCTGCGATTCTCGCATTATGTCCTCGGGTCCAAATTCTCGTCCAACCAGACTTGTCGGGGCTGATACGCTCGACATGGGAAGTGTTTGCCGCCTCTTCGAGATTCGAAGCTGACAGGGAGCTGGTATTGCCGGAATTCGGCTCCCTTAGGCGTCTCTATTGGGCAGAATGGTTGATGGCCTCACGCCTGTTGCACAAGGTTATCCAGGCATCTCCGAACCTGGAGCTCCTCTTTGTGCCCCCCTCATCGACGCAACTCACCAAAATCAACGATCGGCTTGAATTTCCAGACCTTCCTAACCTGAATAGCCTGGGCTTTCCGCAGGCGCAACCATCTATGGCTTCCTCCCTCCTCAGAATAGATCTGCGACATCTTAATCGACTGCAGTGTTCTGTACCGACTGTGTCTTCCGCGGACTTCCCTCTCCTCCCGTCTCTCTACACGCTAGAGCTCCACGGCTCCCGCTCCAACATCCCCTTCTCCACCATCTTTCCACGATGTCCCCGCCTTCGTGAACTCTGCTACGATGTCTGGAACCGTTTCTCCCGTCCGAGAGACGAGCAGCCGTCCGTATCATACTTGCGCCAGCAGTCATCCTTGTCATGCATCCGCCTGCATTCAGATCTCTCTGTCATCCGCGATTGGGGCCCGATAGAGGGACACCTCGGTCTCTTCCTCACCCCCGACTTTGCCCCACTCCAACGCCTCGTACTCTACGGCAGCTGGCATCATGTGGTTGCCGATCGCCGTTTCACCCGGTTCCGAGACGGCTTACGTGAGCTGGGCTGCCGACTGGAATTTCCAGAGGGCCATCTGTGTTGAGACTCAGGTATGTATTCCTTCTCCGTGAACATGGTTGCCATTCCCTGATTTCCCTAACTGCAGAGATTCCGCCTGGAAACGGTCTTGTACAATTATTCCTGTGCTGATATTACGCATCTTTCATATACATAATCAAAGACGGGCCGTTTGATTGTTGAATGAGAATGTGCAAAAAAATGTTGGCCCTGTCCTCTGGACCTCCTCAGCGAGCATCCTCGGCATGAATCGTGTGAAACACGCAGTGATTCGACGAGCTGGAGAACCCGATCATAAGATCTAATTTGGTATCCCAGGACAGAGTAACATCCAGCGATAAATTCGGCGAAGCATGGAGATTTAATTGTCCCCGTGGGCAATCCTGCAGAAGGATCTCAATTAATAGCAAATTCGAACGATCTTCTATCCTGACACTGCCACTGATGCGTTGTAAATTGAACATGATTGCTGGTTCAATAATCTGCCTCGCTTTCTGCAGTTAAATACTGCCCAGAATCGTAATATTTTCCACCTGGGAACTCTTAGGAAGTCCCCGCCCGCATGAACGCCGTCGGAAAATGCTCGGTGCATACGTAAGAGTGGCAGTGCATCTACCATTGCAGTGATCATGTCCTCTCTCACCCCCGCGCAGAAATCCCACTTCCTCACCCACGGCTTCGTCCACCTCACCAACTGCTTTTCTCGCGATGCATCCGAGGCATTCACCGCCAACCTCTGGACCCGCCTCGGAATGTCCTCCACCGACAAATCGACCTGGCACACCGAACGCATTAACATGCCCTCGCACACCTCGGTGCGCGTCTCAGAATTCGCGCCGAAGGCGTGGGACGCCATCTGTGAGCTCGTCGGCGGCGAAGATCGCATATCGGAGCAGACGAAAGTGTGGAAAGACAGCTTCATCGTGAATCTCGGGAAGGAAGGGCAAGGCGAGGTGGCGTTCAGGGAGCTAGATGGTTGGCATGTAGACGGCGACTTCTTCATCCACTTTCTCGACTCGCCCGAGCAGGCGCTCCTTGTCATCCCTGTCTTCAGCGATATCGCTCCGGGGGGCGGCGGCACCGCGATTTGCAGCGATGGTATTGGCGTCGTAGCGAGGCATTTGGTGCGAAAGATCTAGCCATCCGATTTGGTCTGCCTGACGGTGCAGTGCGGCAGTACAACAACCCAAACGGCGTGACACCTTGGATGCACCCCCGCGGGACGCCCGAGACCACCGGCCCCGACCGGCTCTTGTTCTTCTCGTCCATCGTCCAGGATCGGGCGCTCGCATCAGACACGAGCTTCCACGAGATGACGGGGCAGGTGGGTGACGTGTATTTGCTCCACCCGCTCATGGTGCATTCGGCGTCGAAGAACGCGACACGCGTCCCGCGGGTGATCACAAATCCGCCTGTGTCACTGAAGACCCCGTTCACGCTCGACAGCGCCGTGGAAAGAGAGTTTAGCCTGGTGGAGCAGAAGACTTTGAAGGAGCTAGGATTTCCTGCGGGCCTGGAGGGTTGGAAGATCGAGGGGGGAAGGGAGATGGTCGTTCCGCGGAGGATTAAAATCCAGGAGGAGATGAAAAAACGGGAGCGGGAGAGGCTTGCGAGGGAGGGCAATTAATGTGATCGGTTAATGGGGTTCGGGGTTTTCTCAAGCTGTAACACAGTAATAGCACGGTATGAGTTGTACGACAATGGATCAGATGAGCCGACCCAACTTGAACTTGAGTTTTTCGGTCGTATACCGCTAAGATTCATAAGTTACGGTGATGAGGAAGGCGCGCAGTCGTACCTCACGCCGAAAATGACGACGCTAGTGAATTCCAACCACCTCCGCGTCATCAATCCCAACGACTAGCGCGCGAACCACCTCGGAACCCCAACTCCCAGAGTCCCCTGTGAAACTCTGCGCGGCGAGAGTTATGCGCTTCAACTTCAATGCGTCGCTGAACTTAGAGCTATCGCGGCGCAGCGGGCGTGAAGAACGCGGAACCGGGATGCGCCAGCATAAATAGCCCCTGGCGGATGCGGATGCTTTGATTCTGTTTCTCGTAGTCGTGGTGGAGGAGCGCGCGCAGACAGCTCTGATCTTGCACGGTGAAGAGATCGGGGGAACTTGGCCGCAGGTCAGAGCGTTTTTGGGTGGAAGTGTAGGTGTTGCGTACGGAGACGAAACATTTGGAGGCTAAACACGTCCGCCGGTGATCGCCCTCGCGCCAGTCTCGAATATGGCACTCCTTGGAGCAATAATACATATTCTGGCGCTGGAACTCGGTCCTCGACCGAATACATTGGCACTGCGATTGAATGAGAATGACTGCAAGATACGAGATGAACGAATCACCTCAATGTCGCATAATTTCAACCCGAGAGTGTGATTCTGTAGAATCAGAGCGCGCTCGGAGGTCAAGACACGCAGTTGGCACTATGCCTTATAGATTAGGGATGTCCAGAACCGTTCGCTGGCCGTAATCGTTTCGGTCAGCGCGATTCCGGGAGCTATCTGACTGAGGACCGAGTCGTGGACTTAAATTGGTCACTTCGTTGAGGGCGTCTATTGAGCCGTTTGCTGCGGTGGAGCCCCTGTCACTGTATCAGACCATGGCGAAAAAAGTCTCGAGAACCGAAATACAGACCCGTAGAGGCATAGGAAAGATCACGATGTTCTTAAGGTAGCTTGAGTGACGGCGGGATGAAAGGAGGAAAAATCCGAAGCACAGCTTTCAAAGACAGCTGTCAGCCGTCTTCCTTATTTCTTTTTTCTTTGTACAGCGTCTTCCCAAGATCTGCCGAGGAGCCCGGAGAAGCGCTGCAGTCGAGGGAACATGTCTCAGATTGCCAGACATGATCGGACACGCCTGGAGGCACCTTCAAAGTTCAAGTTTTGACGCCAGAGTGACTAACAATCTGCTTCACTGCCTTCACTTTGTCTTCACTGCGCCAAATATACCGAGGAAAAATGGCAATTCATCCGTTTACCTGAAGACAATGAGTCGTGACTCTGATCATTTTTCCTTTCTCTGAATAACTGGTACGATTTTTCCTTTCTCAGCCCAAATGGTACTTATTCGCAGGTTTTCGGATGTTGAACCGTGGCGTACGTAATTATTACGTCAAAGCGCGTCCCGAACATTACCAGAAGGAGCAAGTACAAATGGTATAAAACACCGCAGCCCGAGAGAGGGGGACACAGCCAACACCCGGCACAGGTTCAAAGTTTAAATGCTGTGGTTCTAAATTTCACAAGACTTTATCTCCTCTGCATTCCACTCTACTCCCACTTGAGCTGATATGTCCAGTACAGAGAATCAATGCGATCCGCCAGTTGTATCGGACAAGGACAGGTAGGTACAAATCATGACACTTATTTCCCTACCGCTGATGGTTGAATTGCAGCCTCATTGATACTCTGCGAACGTGCTTCGGCGAACTGGTTTCCAAGCAGGAAGAGCAAGCCGATAGGTACGACGTCACGGTCCCCGCCGTAAGATTCTCCAACTAAAAGGAGCAAGGCTATATAAGGCGGTCGAAGACCTCAAGCCCAAATCACCAGTCACTGACAAGAAGACCACATTTTGGAAATCTTACCAGATACTCTCAGATGAAAACGACAGGGAATTCCAACAGAAATATAGCACAGATCTAGACGCGTCTCTTATTTTCGTGTGTATCCTGCGTTAGTACAAGTTTTACTTAAATTTATTCGTCCATGTCCAGGCCGGTCTATTCTCTGCAGTCAGTTCAGCTTTCATCATCCAGATACAGCCAGGGATTAATTCGGAGAGAGAAACTCCCCTCGTCGTCATTGCTCAAAGTCTTCTCTACATCAGCCTATTTTCGACCCTGCTTGCCGCCTTCCTGGCAGTCCTTGGGAAGCAGTGGCTGATGTACTACTCAGCGGCAGGACATAGAGGCACGATCGAAGCACGCGGCCTCGAACGCCAACGCAAGTTTGATGCCCTGCGCAGCTGGAAATTCGACACGGCCATGGAATTGTTTCCTCTCCTTCTACAACTCGCACTCTTCCTGTTCTCGGTCGCGCTGTCGCTTTATCTTTGGACAGTTCACGTCGCAATTGCCGTTATCGTCCTTGTGTTGACGTCTGCGAGCATCATTGCGTATATGTCTTTCCTCATTTCCGCCACTCTCTTTCGCGACTCTCCATTCCAGTCCCCTCTTGTACCAGTGCTGACTCCGATCATCACACGGGCGATATCCATCGTTCGCACTTTTCTGCATGCGCGACTATGGTCTATTGTTGGACGTAAACTGTCCAACTCTGTGCCATTCGGCACTTCCCTTTTGCCGCGTTTTTCTTCTCGACATCTCTCACCGCCAACTCCAAATACCCAGGATCTTTTCGGCCAAGATTTTCCAACCCCATCGACCGAAGTATCTGCTGTCTCTTGGATGTTGGAAACCTCGACGGATCCCGACGTCATTGCATATGCGGCAGATTTAGCCGTGGACCTACAATGGCCAGTTGACTTGGACCTTGCACCCCAGATGACTCGGTTGCGGGACACCTTTCTAGCGTGCTTCGATATTGCCCGCGACTTTGTGGGGCTCGTTACACTAAAGAACATCCGAGCGGGGATGACACTCCGTGCCATTCAATACGGCCGGGCGTATTGTTCCCTGCGGCTCGTTCACCAAGCAGATTCTTCGGCCTCGACCCGATATCCGGAATTGGAGCTTGCTTATCAGGAGTCATTTGACTCTCCGGAACTCATGAATGTAGTTCGGATGCTCCAAGGAGCGCCACATTTGGCTCGAGAATCGGATGTACCGCTTGCCACAAAATTGGCGCTACACGTTATTCCGTCGCTCCGTGCTTACAACCATGATTATGACACCTCGTGGACGACTCTTAATTATTTTCTTGGTCAAATCCAGGAATATGATCTGCCACATTTGGACGCGTCGAGTTTCTGCGATTACCTATTTTGCGTCAACTCGTTCTTATACCCCATGAGCACTCGGGACATGGCCTGGATGGATAAGAGGTATTTCTGATTCAGGGATGGTGAAAAACCGTGTCTCATCATAGCAGTGGCTTCCAGGACGTGCTGTTCGGCCATCTTTTCAAGGTCCTTACATCGAGGATCCAACAACATGACATCTCGTCCAAGATTGCGGCAAAAATTCTCCACGCCACGGCTCAGTTAATCACCAAGCTGGAAAATCAATGGCACTATCGGAACAAGGCCAGAATTTACACATTCTGCAGTATCATCCCTCGGTCGCCGGAATGGGCCGATGTGGTCCGAGCTGCTGCTACGCTCGCAAAAGTGAACACTGCCCATCGGCGAGCTATAGAACTATATTCCGCAACAAACGCGGTCGATCTTCCGGACGAAGAGTGGGTATACACGGCGCTAGAGAATCTGGATGACACCGGCCAATCTAGATTCCTGGATGAGCTCAGGCGGCATAGATTGGAAGTAAAAGTTGCGATGGACGTTGAGGGGCTTTTGCAGGCGCTGTTGAGATACGGCGCACCAAGGGAAAGACCTTCCTTGCCTTTCTTCAGGGTCATCCTGCGAGCGCTCTCAGCTCCCGGGAATGCCCCGGCACTGGCTGTTAGCGTCCTATTCCAAGCACTACCCTGGTTCCGAGATGAAACAATGGCGCGGATGATGCAGCATTCCCATGTCTGGTCTCTCGTTGGACGGATTGTGCTGGAACATCCCCAGGAATACGATATCAAAGGGCGATATATTAAACTGGGAAAAACTCTAGCCAACATGCCGAACTGGGAACCCTACCTCCGCGAGGATATTTTGACGTGGATTTATATCTTCACCGATGGAATCCCATGGTCATGGATGAATATGCTAACATTCACCTCCGTTTTGGAGCATCTCTTCAACCTGACTGGACCCTTGACCGGGAGATTTTCGAGTCCGAGCGAAAAAGCGTTGGGCTCAATTTCAATTCTTCTAACCGAGAGGTGGAGAAATTTCGACTGGTCTCTATCGCTGGATAGATTTATCCAGCTTGCCCACTCCACCGCCTCGGTAATTTTCTTCGAGGCGTCTACCGTGTTGGATTTGCCTGAAGAACTAGATTTGGACTCGATCATCACCACGATTACCCCCGACTTTAAAACCAATTTTTTCAAACCTCTCCAGGATGCGCTGATTCTGGCCGTAGAGGCATGTGGGTCCACGCAAGCTGGATCGAGGCAGGACACTCAGGAAAGAGCTTCCAGAATACTAACCGACTTGGCAAGTAGCATTTCAAGCGAGCGTGACGATGAAGGAGGCCAGCCGGAGAGCCGCGGTGATGTGATCGCAGTGGATTGGACAGGGTTGAAGCTCTCAGAGTTTCACTTGCACATTGATGCGTTGCGCGAGTTGCGCGATGCGCCTGCAATGTTGGGACCCTCGATAGAGGTCGACCCAGCATTGCAGTAGCAACACAGTATTTAAACCCTGTGTAATACCCAATAGAAATACCCTTCGACGGAAGTGATCGGATCAACGTGGCTGTGCCATCGGAACACCCAGAAGTTTTGCGGCTTTTCTCTCTCTCTAGTCACAGGCTCAGCAGCGCGAATCTGACACGCCGCAGTTAAACGCTGGACCAATAATCTTTTATCACGGTTTATGCTCACCTAATTTCATGCACGTGCGCCGCGCCAATGCTGATTACTGTCACTCTTGAGGCTCTCCAGGGCCTGGCCTAATCCCAGAACATTCCAGCTTCTGATCACGATATGGTAGGTAAGCAGTGCGGACGACTCCTAGCTATCTATATGCGTGACGCGGTACTATGCTCAAGATTATGTTCCATCTGATGGAAAAGTAGGGCTGTGCGCCGTGCCCGTCGCGTCGGTTCTACGGGTTCCGTGCGACGGGTAGCCGACCCGTTCCGTCGCGCTTTTCGACTCCGTTTTTGACGGCCGTGCCCGTCGAAAACGGCCGTCGACGGGTCGACGGGTCCAGAAAACACGCCATACTCGGTCATATGCGATGTATAAGCCTTTTGCAAGGCATGTTTCATGCACAGGTAAGCCCAATACACAGTTTAGACCACACCTTATGAACTTACTCAGTAGTTTGAGTTGTCGAAATGACGGCCGTCGCGTGACGGACCGTTCCCGTCCAGGTCCCGTCGAAACGACGGCCGTGCCCGTCGACGGGACGGCGCACAGCCCTATGGAAAAGTTTGTCACCGCTTTCTGAAACACTGAATCGCCTCTGGATGGCGCTGGCCCACATACAGGGCGCGGCGTGAGATTGCGAATTTTGGGAGCTGTTCTGGAGTGGGTCATATCGGACCTCACTCTTGGATAGTGACCCACGATATTTGATCTTGACACACCTCGTGCTTTGTTCTGCTCAGCTCAAAATAACATTACAAGGCGGCTTTTCTCGATTTGGCACCTTGAATGAAAAACCATGGAAACGATCCCACCCGCATTCACAGAACAATAGCGGCTTTTTGACTCAAGACCGACATGAAAAACCATGGAAACGACGCCACTCGCATTCATAGAACAATAGCGAGTTCCGTGTTATAATCCGTCCGTGTTGACTTAACGAATTAGCATCCCCACTCAATCTTACATGAACCGAACTACCGCTGCTCCTAGTGTTGCGCAACATTGTCCTGAAACCCCTTCACTGGGACAGGAGATGCCTGGAACCACTCACTTCGAGGGATTCGGCGCGAAGGATGCAGATAATCCGTGCGTTGCCGCGGTCATTCCGCCGAAAAAAAATATTCTGATGTCTTTCCAGATTTATTCACGCCCTGAACGTGTGTTTTGATCGTCTAAGCGAGAAGAATGAGGAACAGGCAGAGAGGTGAGCGAACGTTTTTCCCGCCAGATACTTACAATAACCATTCGACGAATGAAGACTACAGGAGACGCTGGAAGCACTCAAACCGAAAGCGCCGGTTGTTGACAAGACCACAGCTTTTTGGAATGCGTACAAGAGCGTGGGGGACGAGTTCGATAAGGAGTTCCTCCAGAAATACAGCACCGATCTCGACACGACTCTAATTTTTGTGCGTCACATCTCACCAATCCTCTCATTTACCTGACTCCGTTGTTCGTACTCTTCAGGCTGGTCTTTTTTCGGCTGTCTCCTCGGCGTTCATCATTCAGATCCAACCCGAGCTGCAACAGGACCCCACAGCAACCAACCAGGCCCTTATGCGCCTCCTCATTCATAACTTGAACGGTTCAATATTCTCCGAAGCAGACATTTCGATCCCAGAATGGAACGGCCCTCCGAAAACCATTGTCTGGGTCGAGATCTTTCTGTACCTCAGCTTGTTCTGCACCCTCCTTGCTGCCCTCCTCGCCGTTCTAGGCAAACAGTGGCTGATGTATTATGGAGCTGCGGGTGACAAAGGGTCAATCGAACAACGTGGGGTCGAACGGCAAAGGAAACTCGACGGCCTGCGTAAATGGCGATTCGATCCTGCCATGCAGCTCTTCCCGCTCCTCTTGCAGTTCTCGCTGCTTATATTCTCAACCGCACTATCCATCTACATGTGGACAATCCAGCATTTCATTGCCCGCGTTCTCATTACCTCCATAGCCATTGGAATCAGCGCATACACATTCCTCATTATATCTGCCCTCTCCACCCCCGACTCGCCTTTTCAAACACCTTTCACCATATTCGTAAATAATCGCATTCGACGGGTCAAACAGATGATTCCAACCACGATCGAAGGGCTGCTTGATTCAGGACAAAAGCTGTATCTCTTTTTCAGGCACTCGGCGCGAGACACGAGGAAACACGAAGATGTCGTTCCGGAGGACTCGAGAAGATTCCAGGATGTGTTAAACTTCTACGATAGCGATCCTCCCGAACCATCGGCGGCTGTACCTGGTGTTGTTTGGGTTTGCAAAACCTCCACTGACCCCAAACTAATTGCTATCGCTGCTGGCATGATTTTGGAGATGCAATGGCCTCTCCAAATCAGGCTTGATCTCACATCGCCGTTGTTACGGCTGGCCGATGCGTTTATGGGATGCATTTACACTGAAAAAGGACAGATCAAAGTCCGAGATGGGGCGATTCAAAGGGCGATCCTTTACGGTCAGGCATACACAATTCTAGCTATTCATCAGAAGCAGACGATCCGGCAACCGTACTTTATCAGTAATCCCGAGCTCATGTTCTCCCCGGACGCAAATGACAAGTCTTTGGAGACAAGTCAAATGCGTAGCATGCTCGAGGCTTTCAATAGCTCAGCCGATTGCTTCCGTGGAGTACCACCGTCTTCGTCTTGGATGAACTGGCTTTTCCGTGTATTTCCCCACATCCTCCACAGCAGCTTATACGGCTCAAAATCCGCAGAACTTGGAATTTTTCTCGATAACTTCGATTCGGAGGAGATATTGAGCGTTGATATATCATGGTTCTCGAACTACCTCTTCTTCATCAACTCATTCTTTATCCCTCCGGACATTCGGTCCTTGCTGTTGATAGACAAAAGGTTAGTTGACCGACTGTTAATCCACTGTAGAGTCTCACGTTCTCTCCCAGCAAAATTCATCTTAAATTGCTCAACCAGCACTTTGAAGTCCTCAGTACTTTCGGTCCAAGGATTAAAGATACAACGATACCCGCCAGAGTTCTCAGCCTTACTCACCACTTGGCAAGCAAATTGGACTCGGACGAGATCTGTATGGACCGACGCACCGGCTATTCCGAAAAGGCAGATAGCTCAGAGGTGTACTACTTCTGCAGCACCATTCCTCGCTGTGATGGATGGTTGCATGCAGTGTTCTCAGCTCTAACATTTGCGAGAGTTGATTGCCGCCTTTATATCAGGAATCAGTCTAAGCATCCCGAGTTAATGCTAGATGCGACTTGGATTTACGATGCGCTGGAGCATTTTTCTACCAGCCAGGAAGACCCATACCACCAATGGGATGCCGATACCAGCACTACAATCGGAGACTTGCTGCAGGCACTAGATCACCATCCAGTTCAGCGGCCGACGAATATGGCACTCAGGGTCATTATTGACGCATTGGAGTCCCCAGTGACAGAAATTTCTGATCTGGCACTTCGTATTTTTCAGCGAGGTGCACTTGCCCGGGAAGACAATTGGGATGAAGATCAGGGTCTGCACCAGGTCATGCAGGAACTCTCCGTGTGGTCCATTCTCGGACGCATCTCAGCCAAAAACCCCCAACTATTTAGCCAGCAATACATCAGCATCGGTTCCCATCTTGCTAGCATTCCGGACTGGCAACTCTCCATCCGAGAAGAGATCTTGACCTCTATAATCATTTTCTTCCTCGGAGGAAGCTGGAACTGTGCTGCCGAATACAACTCGATTCTACGCCACATCCAAATTTCAGACTCTGAAGGATGCACATTCAAGGAGGATAGCGAAATGGCCATCGGTTTAACTTTCACAGTTCTGTCGAAATGTTGGGAGGAGTTCAACTTCGCTCATCCCCTGGTCGGATTCAGCAAATTAGCCCGCGGCACCGCCTTAGCGGCTTTCTACCGGCCGTACATGGTCTCGGGCGGCCGCAGAACGATTCCAGCTTCTTCCGAGTGCAGGACCAAGTTTTTTGTACTTCTCGCGGATGCTCTAGTGCATGCGGCTGAAAGGGCACGAGTAGAAATGACTCGGAACAGCGAAAACTCGGAGACCTCGTTGGAGAGGAAAGGAGTCATGGAAGCCGCAGCCAGAATTCTTCAAGAAATGGCGCTGAAGCGTACCGAGGAAGACAAAGGGTGGGAGTATTGGGAAGCTCTGTGCGAGGAGCTCCTGGCCAAGGTGGAGGCATTGGACGAGAGAGTGTATTTTATGACGGAGCAGTAGTTCACATGCAGATACTTTATTAGGTCCTCTTAAGTTCCACGTGATTAGATCGACAATGCCTCTTAAGTTTTGTCAAAGCTGAAGTCCTGTGACATATAATCTTAAGTTCTAAATCCAATAGGTATAGCGTACTGTGAACCATTTGGCAGGGGCAAAATAGGCCGCACTTAAGTTCTGGCCACTTAAGTTCAGGTCTCGAACTTGAGTTGGGGCATAACTTGAGTTTCGGAATGGAACTCAAGATCGTATATCGCAGAATAATACACATATATACACACGCAGGTACTTAAGTGCAGAGATACTTAAGTTGACGCCCAAAACTGAAGTGGCCGCTGAACTGAAGTTCCTAGTCGGACTTCAGTTCGCGCACGACTTCAGTTCTTTTGGCTGAGAGAAGATACTTCAGTTCCGTGTATCCAACGATCCAAGCTGCTAAAGTATCACCTTTTCTTCGTTGCCTTGGGTTTCACCAGACTCTTGGCAATGTATGTGTAACTAGTGTATATGTTAGCATCGTTCAGGTGTAGAAGAAGACTGAAGTATTACCGTTGATTAAGGGGCACTATCGGAGCTTGCGCTTCAGCCGCTTCTCTTGACGCTCCTGCAGAGCTTCCTGTGAATCTGATTCATTCACGCAAAACGGACGTTGATGGCGGCCGCTTACCGCAGGTGTTTTGCGCGCTCTCTTAGGACGCCCACGTCCTGACTCTGCCTCTGGCACGAGCCCCTCCCCTGTCTTGTCGTCCACTTTGCGTTTCTTTCCACGTTTGGCCGGAGGCCGCGAGGGAGGCCGCGAAGGGCGCGGGGGCGGCGCTGCAGATGCCGGCGACGGAGACCGTGAAGGGCGCGGGGGCGGCGGTGCAGAAGCACGCGCCGGTGTTGGGACACGCACCGGCGTTGGAGCACGCGCCGGCGACGGAGACCGTGAAGGGCGCGAGGGGGGCGGTGCAGAAGCACGCGCCGGCGTTGGAGCACGCTCCGGCGAAGGAGACCGTGAAGGTCGCGGGGGGGGCGGTGCAGAAGCACGCGCCGGCGAGGGAGATCGCGAAGGGCGCGGGGGCGGCGTCAGAGGTGCAGGTGCTTTGCGGAAGAAGGCCGAGGTGCCAGCGCCAGCCACTGAGGCCAGTGTGGTTCCCAGTTCGTGCCACTCATTGCGCGAAAAGTCCGTGAGCCCTGTCGAGGGGAACCGGAACGGTAGGACAGCGGCGTCGTAAAACTCATCGGGTGCGTGAGCGAGTGCTCCCCACGGTATGTCTCCAGTGCCGAAGGCCGCTTCTGTGTTGTCTGCCATGTCAGTAATCTCGCCAGTTATTAGGAAATAGAAATCGACATACGGTATGACTCTGCCAAGAAAGTTGTCACGGTCTCTATCAAGACCTTGTGAGACTTGTCGTCCAACTCCTCGGCGCTGAGAGGGAAGACGGGCAACGGGCGCGTCGGCGACTCTTCACGAGCGGCCACATAATCTACGGGCGCAAGTCAGTCAACACTGGTCGCCGTGCATGAAGTCTCTGTTTCGTACCTTTCAGCGGCTTGTCTGCCCACGCATACATGGCGTTGAGGCTCTCTTCGACGAGTTTCTGGTGTTGCTTCAGGAAGGTTTGGTGGACATGAATGTCGTCCGGAACGGCCTCGATCCTGCCCAACCCGTAAGTGGCATGTAAACCAGTGTAGTGAACGACTTGCCACTCCAATTGTGTCTGTCCATCTTCGTTCAGCCAACCCATTACAATGTTGGCCACGAACGGGCGAAACTTGCGGCTGGCGTGGAGGTTGTTAACCATGTTCTTGAAGCCGGTTGCCACCAGCGTCTGACGTCTGAAGAAGTTTTAGTGGCGGAAGACACCATAGATTGCAGAACACTTACTCCTTCCAGTTCACGCCGTCGTTGGAATCAGCGTCGGCTTGCCACGAGGCTTGATCCTCTTCCGTCCACATGAGATTCTCGGCCTTGCGAAACTTGGATCCGGGATTGCCGCTGTCTAAAGTCCTCGAATACTCGAGGATGTCGTCATGGTGCTCGTCGCGGAACTTGTCGCGACCCGTGTAGTTGGCAAGGCCGATCAGCTTCGACAACGCAGAACGCTCTCCGATGGATTCCTCGGCGTGGGTGGTCTCCTTCTTGGACACCTCTGTCTTGCGTTTGTCGGCCGTGCGCTTGTTACTGATGACCTTCTGGATCGCCTGTTTGTTGGTCAGAAGGGGTGTTGAAACGAGACGATGAAGGTAAAGACTCACCACCGCCACCCCGCCTTGGTGTATCCGCGCAGAAGACCTGTGCGACCGCCCTCGTCTTCCTCGTCGTCGCTTGCGCCACCGTCACCATCCGGGGAGTTCGAATTTTTGGACGGGGGGTCGGACTGCTTGGACTTCTGTTTCCGTTTCCACGCAGTCATGAGCGCCGGAAGGCTAGCTTCCTCCGCCTCGTCCGCGGACTGGCTCTCCTCCGGAGGTGCATGCTTGAACGCCTTGGAATCGAAGGCATCGGTCTTGACCTGCTCATAGAATTCAAGGGTGGCCTTCCCCTCCAGGCTGGGGAGATCCGCATCACGGAGCGCAACGTCAAGAATCCAGCTGTGCTGGTGGTCGTTAAGTTTTGGGACAGCGGTTTCCTCCCCCTTGGTGGTGGCGACAAGGGCAAGGGCGGGGAATGGCATAATGTCGGGGACGTCGGCGGCGTCGTACGGCTTGTACATCATTTTGGATTTGGCTGCCTTCGGCTGCTTCGTTCGCGCCATCGTATGGAAACGGTGCGGGGTGCGAGTCAAAGGGAAGAGTCGGTGCGGAGTACGAGAGGACTGTGCGCCGAGCGACTGATGTGGTAAAAAGCAAGTGAGTGTGGGACAGAAGAGGCGAGGGTGTGCCACTGACCAGTCAATGGATAGAGGCACTCCAGTCCACCAAAGTCCCAGAAAGGAAAGCGTCCAATCCCAGCGGTGTGGCCAGTGCGAACTCAAAGCGCGCACCAGCAAGCCACCCTCTCAGGCCATTGTTCTATAGTAATGGTTGGTCCCTTAGGCGAGCGACTTGGCGCATTCCCGTGAATAATGGCGAAAATTCATCCGAAAATTGATTATTTTTGTTATTTTTATTGTTCAAAAAAAAGGGCGAAGTGAAGTGGGACGCCTAGGGAATGTGTCACTTGCTGTATTGCATCTCAAGATCGGGACATTACCTGCGGTTCAGTGCTATTTTACTTCACTGTAATAAATAACACTACTTATGGCGTGCCGCCGCTGTCGAATGTGTAAGTCGCGCACTGGAACTCAAGATCACAGCATTACATCTCTGCAAGCGTTCCCCATTGTCCTTCCATCAACTAACTCCAGTTCTACTGGCCCGGCGATCACTCCAGTTCCACAGAAAGGTGGCCTGCTAGCGGCTATATAAGTTCCTCACACTCGCACTGAAGATCCTAACATACCTTTGATCCCCATGTCGTCCATCATGACCTCCCAGGAGATGCGCCGTCTCTTCGTCCCCATCTATGCCCCCGATGCCAAAACCAATCCCCGCCATCACGCTTTCCTGCGCAAGGGGATCGAGCTGTACCCCACTCAAGAGCTGCCGACCGTGTTCGCCGGTCAGCCCACCAGACTACGCCTAGCAATGGGATCAGGGACTACTTCAAGCCAGTTCAGTAAAATTATTACCAGTTTTGTGTGTACTCATCCTTCGTCCTCCACGCTCCGCTGACACGCCACTCAGATCCGCGACGAGCGTCTGGTATCCAGACAGACAGACCCTCCCGAAGTAGCCAGCCAACATGCTCTGGGAGCCTATCGCACTGCTTTCAACGGGTGCTACAACCGGCGCGGCAACGAGCTGACTATCCGCAACCCACGCGGTCTGCCGTCGCTGCAGGAGGCAGAACAAGCCTGGCACGAGTATATCGTCCCCTATCGTGCCGCTCACGGGATAGGCCCCCGTCCTAAGTGGGCTTTGGAGCCGCTGCCTGGCTTGCAACGGGTCCAGACACACGTGGTCCGCGCACCCCCACCTGACCGGCACCGTCCCCAGCTCGCTTTCCCCACACCCCCGCCCACCTCTCCCGCCACTAACGCACTGCAGGGGTTAAAGAATTTTTAGAGCTCTAAATATGCTCCAAGACATGTCAGCTCTTTTGGAACTGATCTTTCCACTTTGGGAAGATTAGATAAAAGAGAGGTCATGGTTTCAATCCTGGTTGGTGCCAAAATATAATCCCTTTTTCATCCTGGCCCGGTTTTAAAAAGATGACTAATATTTCCCCTTCTGGTTTGATTGGAAATATGTTACATCTTTGTGGCAGATCCATCACTTATCTTTTCATGGCTTTGTTTGAACAAAGAAAACAAAACATAAGTAATCTTTTCAAAGAAAAGATATCCCACATTTCCTGGGAAAATATTAGTGAAAAGATCAGTCATCTTTCCAAAACCGGGCCGGGATGAAAAAGGGATTATTTTTTGGCACCAACCAGGATTGAAACCATGACCTCTCTTTTATCTAATCTTTCCAAAGTGGAAAGATTAGTTCCAAAAGAGCCGACATGTCTTGGAGCATATTTAGAGCTCTAAAAATTCTTTAACCCCTGCAGTGTAACGGGACCCCAGTCGGTGCGCGTTTGCCCGCGCTCGTCCCCGTCGGCTCGCGTTTGCTCCCCATCGATCTGACTGGCGATGACCAGTGCCTTCCCAACAAGCGCAAGCGCTCGGTGACCATTGACATCTCCAACAGCGAGGAGGAGTGCCCGTGCAAGAAGACCAAGAAGGCCACAAAGATCAAGTTCTTGGGCTTCATCAACTTGACGAAGTAGCAATAATATGTGCACTGTAGACTTTCTCTAGCCATTAGCACTCCGAGTCGTCTGTACTTGTATCTTTAAGCGACTCACCTTATGCATTATGTTCATTGCTCCCATTCCTCTTTGCCTTCAATCACTGCGCCGTCCTTAAGGTCTCTGCACAAAAGAAGAAAACCAGTCAGCGTCTGCAAGCGAAATAAAAATAGTAATGTACGTGTCGATGCCGCCCTTCGCTGCTATTCCATTGCCTTCACTCCGTGCGCCGTGCTTAAGGCCCCTGCAAAAGAAATTAAGTCAGTGTCTGCAAGCCAAATCAAAAACGGTTACATATGTGTCAATGCCGCCATCCAGGCTTTGTTTCGATGAATACACTGGGATGCCAGCTTCTAAGAGAGTACAATTAAGTCAGTCTTGCGCGCGTTCAATAGAAACTCGAAAAATACTCAGTCGATAAAGCAGATACAAGTTTCAAAAATACAAAGTCGATGTGCAGGTATGTATAAAGTGCGTCAAAAGAGTCTGTTTGACTACAAGAAAAGAGTCCGTTTGAGTGGGGAAGGAGGGTGAAAAAAAAAAACGCAAAAAAGGGCATAGGTACGGTGCCCAACGTGAAGTTTGGCGAGGCCAACGTGAAGTCGGGTCTCAGGGTAGTGCAAGCCGACAAGAAGTCGGGCCTGCTGGGTCCAGCTTGAGGGAGGGCATTGAGCGTTGAGTTCGAGTGTTGAAGTTGGTGGGCGTTGAAGGATGAGCGTTGATGAGGGCGGAAGAGGGACTAGGGCGGGAGAGGAGAGGAAATAGAGTGATTAGCCGTGTTATCAATCAAGGCTTGATTGATTAGCACAGCCGTATTCCTGAGTCCACACTAGATTACTATTATCTTGACGTCCGAGGAGGAGGGCCGAAGGTACCGAACAACGTCAGGAAGCGAGAATTGATCTGATCAATGGCAGATGCCGCATTGGGAATTATTGGGAACTTGCTTTGCGCACCGCGATGTCGCACTACCACCATGTACACACAAATGGGTGTGTTCGAGAAGGAAATGTGGGAGAGTATGCCATTCAAAGCACCAACATCGAATGATAGTCGTTCGCAGTAGTAAGGGCACGGCCAGTGTAAATAAGTTCACCCTCTAAGCTTGAACTTGTTTATTGATATAACTTCTAAAATCCTACGGGTTCGGGTTGTCCAAATGAACATCAATGACTCAAGGTATATCATTGCAGAACACTTGTCATACTCTCTAATTGCCTACAAATCCTCGGTCTCACAACTCGCTCCTGATGTACCGACTCTACGTGTCTATAACATAAGGTATATCTCCATCATGTATTGATTATACTATCAAGAACCAGACAGACTATAACACAGCCTCAAACCTAGGCCTAATTCATTAATATCAACATTTGAAATGAACCACGGTAGTTTCATCATGTCAGTTCGAGTCAGAGCCAACCATGTCCAGGATATAAGCAGATTTCATTTGGGTTCTATGTCTAGAATAATTGATGACGTTCAGTATTCTGAGAGTAGAATTGAACCATTTGATGTGGACTTTAGCAAGTCCTCCGGCTTTATGTTGCAGAACCTCGGCATGAATCCATGTTGTATTTCACTTGCTGATTGCATACATTTTACAGCCTGTTTTCGGGCTCAAGACTATCCAACTCGCATTCAGGTTTGTCTGCAACCTCTTTCCGAGCTCGAACACCGATTGACCAGCTCGCTTTCAGCCGTGTTCATTCTTCAAACTCACAGTGTTGACCATATTCATTCACAGGGGTCCCTACCGGCCGGAACTGAGTAAAGATTGCTCGAATCCGACAATGGCAAGATCAGCTACGTCCAGACTTGATTGCAAGCAGGGTAAGTAGCTGTTCGGGTTCCCCCGAAAGCGATGCTCTGACCAACCTTGGACAGTTCGCTGCCTTGAACCTAGCTTTACGAAATCCTGCGCAATGATAATTCACATTCTATAATCTCGGTGCTTGAGAAGACTTCCCAGCCAGTCTCGGGAGTTGGAATTCTTTCCTTTGCCAAGTATCTGCGAAGTGACCTCGCTCACAATGTCAAGTAGGGAGGTCGCGCCTCTTCCTGGCTTCATGACCGACCGTCTCATGGTTCAGATGTGAGTGCAAAACCCACGTGTGCCTGTCTGGTATCTATAAAATCTGGCCTAAGTTCAATCTGCTTATTTCATCGACAGTGATTCGTGAGAGCTAAGAGACTTCCAATGATGACCACGGTCACCAGGGAATGCCATACGCTGTACTATTAGTTGACGGCCGGATAAGAAAGCCGTGTGTAGATAATATTCAATGATCACGGAACTTGAGCTCGAATTCGCGGATTCATTGATAATACGAGCCAGGCGAAGGCCACCTCCCGGAGATCGACGCGGCTTGGCTGAGAATCCTAAGCTATCATTCTAGCATGTCGTAGTATTATTCGTAAGAATTAATCTTAAGTAATGGTAAAAAAAAATGATCTTCCCTTCCCACATTCTGGGGATAAAACAGCGGCCTGAGGCGGCGGCAGCGTCCGGCAGGGAACGGGAGCCGAGCAGGAAGAGCGGGAAGCCGTTATCTGGCGTTATCTTTGGCAGCTGTCAAGATAACATAATAGTAGGGTCACACAGGCCACCCGCTTCGTCACACCGTGGACAGTCCGCTGGACCGTCCACGGTGTGACGAAGTCACGTGGAGAGTCACTTCTTTGTGACTCTTTCCATGCGATCCATCCATTCTCCTGCTTCTCGCATGATCCACTCAGTTGGGACTCCTGTGACGCGTCTTCGTTTGCATTTTTTTACCACCATCCTTCCCCACTCAAACGGACTCTTTTCTTGTAGTCAAATAGACTCTTTTCTCTATATACTACATACATGCACATTGACTTGCAATTTTTTGCTGTCCCCGAATATTTATTTATTTTGGTTGCTTGAAATGGCCCCATATGTCTGAACGCACTGCCACCTAATTCCGGTTACTGAAGCGAATTTAGTGAATTGCAAGGTACCACCAGTGTGACCCGCCCGCATCAATGCCTTTGTTCCCGATCGAAGTGCAGTTTTTTTCCTTTTTCTTTGGTAGTTGCTCCCTCATAGCGCTTACTGTGCACTCCACAGTATTCCTGAACCCACTTCCTCCCAAGCATGAAAGCTATCGGAGGCCGCAGACTGGGCCGCAGGGGCGGTCACAATTCGAGTGGCTCGCGTCTTGCCACCAACGTGCCGAAATACACAGTGACTTTTCATACAAGTGCGCTATTGCCACCTTCGTCTTGGCCAAAGGCTTATTCAAGGCAGATACGACTGCTCCTGAATCCCACGAGCGCTACGTTGCCAACGCAGAGTCTGGGCCACAGCCGACCTTCCTCGATTTTCCAGCCGATGTGCCCCAAGAAGACGCGCCATCGCTGCCATTACTGTTTGGTGCGTTGGACGAGCCTGCGGGTGCTGTTCCTGCGTACGAAATGACCACGGCCTGCAATAAAGAAGCCGCCAAGAAGCGACAGGTGCGTTCAGCATTGCAAGCATCGTCCATTAACACTAATAATATTCTGGCAGAATGTAGCTCATATGGATGAACTCAAGGCGGAGGAGGCTGTCTTCCTACGGATGCTCCTCGGCCTCCATCACCACTCGCAGCTACTTACTCCATGTGCTTGTGGTGTGGAGTCGTGCCTCCGCAAGGTCGCTTGTCGTGATTGCGTGCAGCCGGAGCTGTTGTGTCGGCAGTGCTGGGTGAACAAGCACAGGACGATGCCCACACATTGGGCATTCATCTGGAACGCGCAGGACCGCTTCTTCGAGAAGTCCGAATTCTGTCGGGTGCTGAAGAACTCCGCCGTCGCGCTTGGCCACTATGGCGAGAGGTGTGCTGATGCGGCCCCGGCACGGACATTCACGTTGGTGGAGTCGAATGGCATTCATGCCACTGCCATCAGATTCTGCGGGTGCAAGACTGTCAAGACTGTCGACGGGATGCACCCCGCCCCCGACTTTCAACAACTCCTAGGGGCGGGTATCTTTCCCGGGAGCGTCAAGGAGCCCAAGACAGGCTATACGCTGGGTGTACTGGAGGCCTATCGCGAGGAGCGCAACCAAGGGAAGGGGTCGGCCTACGACTTTGTACGTGTGCTGCAGCGCAAGGCAGATCCGTTCTTTGCGGGGGCGGTTCCGGTAAGTTCATGATTAGTTGTGTTCAGACGAGCCCTAACACGATGTTACGACATATACGTAAACTTCCTTCCAGTGTCGCGATTTCACCAATATCTCGAGGTCGTCATGCGCCGCGGTCAAGGGCACGGGATGGATGTCCCGCTGCCCGGCGAACTTGATTGCCCGTACCCGAATCGCCCAGTAGGATTTCTCGGTCTTAATTGTGCGGCGTGTCCAGAACGAGGCGTTAACATGCCTTTATTGGTTAACGTCCCCAAATATCTGCGGTGAGTGGCCGACATAAATTACCTTCCGACGAGACAATGCTAATGCAGGTGCAGACACCTTGTTTCCCAGCATTTCACGCTGGATGGCAAATTCAAGGCGAACCTTTTCTTCAAACGCGACAATGGCAGCGACAGGGCTCTGACAGATGGCAATATGTACTTTCCTCGCCAAGAGGAGTTCAACAAGATAGCCAAAGAGTATGTAGTCCCCGACGAAGACAAGGTAAATGCCCATTGATGCCATAGCTGCTCACCGCTGACGAAGATTCGCAGGAAGTGCCGTGCAACTCGCATATTGGTTTGATTAGGAACCAGGGCACGAAGTATGGGAACACAGCTATCAGCGGTGTCATCGCCGGCGCTTGCGACCATGCCGTTGCGGGGTCATTCATTGACATCCCAAAGGGTGAAGCGTGAGTTTTCCCTCTTGTGTTTTGCTCCCACGCTGACTTGACCGAATAGTTTCGCGCTCGGCACCTACGCGACACGAGAGCTTTTGCGGCACACCAACTCCCCGCCGCAGCCCCGAGAGTGCAGGGGATCACTGGTCGGGAGCTACGACAGCTATTGCGCGTGCGAGGTCAACCAGCTTAAACGGGCGGTTTTACTGTTCCCGGAGGACACATGGCTGCACGAGCTGCTGGAGACAATCGAAGGGCAGATTCCGGCGGATCATATTAATGGGCACGGACCAGATTGCCAATGCTTTTGGCAGCCTGTCTATTTTGCGTGTAGGGCGCATTTCCACGGGGAGACGGCGGAGATGCTGTGGGCGTTCCTCAACCCTCTTGGAGCTTCGAAACATCAAATGACTGCAGGCGGGCGGCACAACATCATAAGCTTTGTAATGGATGCGTGGAATATGTGGAAAGTACTGCGTCAAGGTGAGTCTGCGCGTAATCGGCACAGTAACATCACTGACTTGTACATTTTGCAGCTGAACTTCTGGCAGCTGAGCGACTCGACGCCCTGAAGCTCTTTGAGCTTCACATGGTCGTAGTGGTGGACCTCAGCAGGCAGCATGCCACTGAAGTCGCTGCGTGGTCACGGCTGTCGCGACTGACTACCAGGGCTCGCGGCAAGAAACCGCGAAGTGTCTATCAGCACGAGTCGACCAAAGGTGTGCACGCTGACATTCAATTTCGACGCACATTCGGAACTGAAGAGATTTAGTGCTCACCCTGGACCACATGCTGGCCTCTATGCTCGCTGAAGAACGAGAGAATGCGACACGCGAGAGAGCGCAGGAGCCCTCAGCCGCCGGGACACTCGCAGGAAAGATACCCACTTACATCGGGCAAAGGGGGACTCGCGCCTCTTCGATGGAACAGCTTGGTGCTTACAGAGCGGAACGACTATTCGGGAAGCGGCATCTGCGCCGCTGTCGCCCAACGATAGGGAGCAAGAGAGCGAAGAGAATGACCCGCGGCTGTTAATGGGCACTCAGACACTCAAGCGTTCAGGTGAGTAGCAGCGGGCTAAAGAGTGGCGTATCTGTGATTGAAATCTCTGCAGGTCATATGTTAAAGTCTCCTCGCGTCTACAAACGGCTTAAGGACATCGCGCCGGACGATGTTCTCGTGGAGCCGGTGTTGTCGGAGGCCGAGGACAGTGACGAGTTGGAGGCGTCGCCATCTAAGCTGGCGAAGGAGCGGCGGGGGAAGGGGAAAGGGAAGCCGAAAAAATCGGACGGCTGGATCTGGCTGGAAAAGGTGACGAGGGGCCAAACCCTGGGCGACGAGAGCAAATTGGCAGAGTATAAAGCTGAAAGTACGTGGCATTGTATCTCTCCGGGGTGTGTTACATATACTGACGCTGTTCTAGGTGACCGAGTGCAGTGGTTTCGCGCTGAAGCCGAGATGTACCGCTGGCTGGAGGCGTACGAACGCAAGCATGCTGAGCTCATGCGCGTCGAAGCGAGGTTCAGCCGCGATAACGTCGTGTGGACTGGGCTGGCGGATCGTGAAGAGGCGAATAACGGGCGGAACGGCGCGGTGTCGTTCGCTCGGATGCATGCTGCCATGTACATGCGGCTGGCGCACAACGCCAAGGTGATCTTCAAAAGTGCCGACTCGGGCGCTCATCACGATTGGGCCACGGCAACCACGCTGGACGAGCTGGTGATCAAGGTCGACCGGTGGCGGGATGTTGTATTCAAGTGGATGGATGACATGGTACGTGCCACCCGCGTATGCTCCTACTGCTCGGTTATTGACTACATATCAGGGCATACATAGGGCGTACAAAGATTTCTAAACAACGACTTAAGTTCCGCGGGTGACTTAAGTTCTCGTGGGCGACTTAAGTTCTGCGCGCGACTTAAGTTCCGCTCCGCTTGTAGACACTTAATCGATATTGTGGAACTTTGGTGGTTACCGGGACTGAAATTGTGCGTGGGACTCAAGTGGTGCGATGAAACTTACGTGGTGGACGAAACTTAAGTGGATGGATGAGGGAGGACTCCCACCCAAATATGCGGCAGGGATGGGTGGATAATGGGTGTACGGGAACTTAAGTTCCCGGCAAACTTAAGAGGCGTTGGCGAACTAATCGCCCAACACTTAAGAGGAGCTAATATTATTTCATTCACATGATGTGTATGTATCCTCTTGCAGACTCTGCCATCGACAAAATTCGACATCGCGACAGGCAACAGTGAGGCGACATCGCGGCGAGCAATTGCGCGTATTAGGCAGTAAACTAGGCGGAGTATGCGCCACGAAACCCGGTCAATCGCTGTGGGCTCGAGCATCAGGCTGGGGCTAGTGTTTGCACTTGCGTATGCGGGGCTCAGGGTCGTTGCTGCGCTCGCACCAACGTGCGTGGAGTTCGGGAGAGGTCTGACGTTCGTACCGGTGTTCGCGAGGCTGCATCGCGGCGCCGACATCCCAAGAAACGGACTAGTGGAATGATGCAGCACTCATTTAGAAAGGCGCCGCACCCTCCTCGGCCAGGATGACTCGGAGTAATGGAGCGTGCAGAGGCGGAGAAGTTTTATCTCAGCCGCGAATAGACACGATGCAGGAGAAGAGGGAACCTGACACGATAGCGAACAGACTGTGTTCAGCTATCGGCCACCAACTCCGAGCTCTGTAGCGGAGTGCTGACCCTCGCACCTCCTTCCGCGCCATGTCCCATCTCCCTTGTAGACTCGGACACAGGAGCCTCGTGCGACCGTGACATCCTGGCGTCCTGGCGCGAGAACTAAGGAACGCCGGCGCGGGCAGCGAAGATGCGAACGCGGGCGGTCCGAGGACGGGGCGTGGGTCGGAGGGCTCCCCCTGATGACTGCCGCGCGCAAGGAAGGTCCAGAACACGCAGAGACGCATGCCGACCGCATGTACGGGCGTACTGGTCGCCGCCGCCGACCCGGTGGATAGACCGGAGACCTTCCTGTTCCGGTTCCTACACCACCCTCGCCGATACTCGCGTCACTTCACGGTCATTCGATGGCGTGTTCCCGCTTGGCGCATCTACGGACGCACGGTCGCAGAACACAGAGTGAGCTACATCCGAGGGGAGCGTCATCCTACAGCTCTTATAGCCCGGCGTGCCGCGTGTGGAGTCTCCACAACCCGGCCATGGATCACAAGCTTAGCGGACGCAAGCAGCCCTTCTGCGCTGTCCCATTACAAGAGCCTGAGAAAGGTGCCGCCGAGACCGACGGAGAAGGGTGTGGCGACGAGGAGCGCGAGGGGTACGCGGACATTATACAACTCATCCATGGGGCCGGCGGGAAGGAGGCTTGAAGAAGGCTGAGCCACGTCGAGGTCGCGTCACGTGATCTCTGGCGACGTGGAGGAAAGCCGAGTACGACTCGGAATGTCCGGAAGAAGAGAGGGTTAGGAGACCATCGATTCGCCGAGGTGGAGGTAACGCGCAGCGGCGGTGGGAAGGGTGGAGGGTGAGAATGAATGCTGGGTGTAAAGCTTCATGTGCACGCTTGCTCAATTCTACGGAGAATACGCGCCTCGCCCGCGCATGGAGGAGAGAGCGCAGTTGCGGACAATTACGGGAGGGGGAGGGCCGAGCGAGCGTAGTCCGGGTTAAGGACAAATCTGGGGGTTCCTTCGCTTCACGGCTGGGTGCGGAGGGCGACAAGGGCGACGAGGGATGAGGGTGGCGCGTGCTCGCCCGTGAAGGAAGCTGGGGACGGGCAATATGTGTCTGCCACCCGTACCCCGCTCTGCGTCATCGCTATCTAGACATTCATTCCCGTGAGAGTGAGGAACACGAAGACACAATGGGCAACGAGACTCCTTCGCACATCGCGGGTGCCTTCTCAATGCGGTTTCGCAAGCGTGGTGAGACACGGGCTCTTCATGTGGCGCGCTACAGTCATCTTGACGACTCGTGCCGGTAACGACGGCGGTTCCTGCTTCCTCTGTCGAAGGAGGGATACGACAACCCTTTGAGACGGCACCGGAGGCTGCGCACGATCGGAGACGTATCGTTGTGCAAGCTGAGAGCTGTAGTAAGCGACAGAATCATCCACAGGTGAAGCGGGGTGCACCAGGGGTCCCTTAAACTGTTAAGTGTAATGAACACGAAGTGGAGTAACGAAGGCGCGTGGCCGGCGCACGGATTGGGAGCTGCGAGCGAACGCTCGGCAAGGACGACGGACCCCCAGAGACTCAGGATAGTCCGACAGGGATGCATTGGGGCGAGCTGCGCGCTTGTCAGTTTGTAACCAAGGAGAAGTGGGGCGAGGCAGACCTTCGATTGGCATCCAGCACTGTCGGCCTTTTTTTGCCTCGCCGGGGTCCTGTGGCGTCCCGTGTGCTCTAGCTATCGTCCCTCTCGCCATCGTCGTCCCAAAATTGACCGATTATTGACGTTTATGTGCATGGGAACATATATGGGCCGATCTCCGAGTAAGTAGTACGTGCCAAGTAGCGCCATAACTACTTCGTTGACGCTCGAGAAAATGAAAGCATAATATTCCAGATCCTAGAGCAGCGGGACCTTCGAGTTTGCCGCTATTGAACGACAATGGGTAACATACGAGCGGCGCGAAGGCTGAGAGCTGAAGCTGAAGGCTGAGCTCGAGAGAGTTCAGACTGGAGCGAGATAAGGGTGGCGGTGCAACAAAATCAACGAGTCGGCCGACGATCCGTCAGGTTCCGAGTTGCTCCGAGTCCCATCATGATGTCCAATTCAAAAGGCTCATGAACGGTGCCTGTGGAGACCTATGTACATAGGACAGTCCTCGTGACTGATTCCATCTGATCCTGTCAATTCCGGTTGATCCGGATACGTGAACGATCCCACGGTGTTCTCAGGTCCGCGCGCGTGAAGTATTTGAACTGTGTCTGGGAATGTATGAAACAAGGATCAAATACATTGGATGAAAACTGTAATGAACAGAACCCAAATGTCAACAAATATGTTGAGGCAGGCGCCGTTGAGCAAATTTAAAAAAATGGAATAAAACATGTTGGCAACGTTGCGGGCTGCGGCGTTGATGCAGTGGCGGCGCCGAGCTGAGGGGAGCTCGGATTATATACCCTGATGGCGCAATAATGAGATTAGCCGGCGCTCCGCTTTCCCGTGTTGAGGAACATGCATCTGGACATCGTAGTCGCTGGTCAGAATATGTGCCAGGGTGTTCCCGGGAGGTCCAAAAATACAGTATTACCGGCACGCGGGGGCCTCCTACCCCACGTTGAGTATGGAATATTCGTCGTTTCAAGGTCGACGGAAGCTTGAGATCAAATATGAATATTGATGATTGTTGAGGGGCCAACCGGCGGTTCAGGACAGCACAATGTGTAGGGAAGTTAGGATGTGCCAAAATAACAATTAAGAAATCATAGATATGAGTTTCAATGCCGCACACGCGTGGTGCGACATGTGAATTCGCCCGCGGAATGTCGGGGGCTTCCAACTTTGTATCGAGTGAACTCAGCTCTTCCTGCAGTTGTCGAAGAGCAGCCACAGATTTTTCACCCATATATCCTCATTTTTTGTATTTTCGTTGCGGGAGCTGAAGTGGAAGATATCCGCGTGAGTGAAGCAAGGTTGCAAGAAAAAGCCCACAGCTGGCCGATTTCCTCGGATAGACGGCTGGGGGGACGCGAGATAAGGCAGGAGCATAATTTTGAGCATTTTTTTGTACTGAGAACGCGAATAATTCGCCGCTTGCACGTTGATTGCAACGAAAGAGGCGCGTTGATGGCAAGAGAATTTGAAGTTATTGTGGCAAGCCGAGAAGCCGAAATCAATCTTGAATTCGATTGGCTGAAACATAGGACTTTATCTCCGCAGGACATAAGTCTTGAATTCACTGATCTGCCTAATGCGGAGATAGTTTTCAAGATTAATCAAGATAGCATGAACGGTATAGAGCAAGCTACGGTTCGTTTCAAGCCCTCATTTCTCGCAAATACAATCTCACTAGCCTCTTGATTCTCTCCCTCTTTCCCTTTTTTCTCTCTCTTTTCTCAACTTGAAAAAACTTGAAAAAACCCCGCTCTCCACAGACATAGTACATGAGCCATTCAAAAACTGGAACGCTGTGAAAACACTGTCTATCATATGCATCTTGCCAAAGATATGCTGGTCGGGTCTCTCTGTTTAACTCTTTCCCACGAATCACCACTGGTTGGCTTCCGTGATGACCATTGACCTAGACTAGACTCGTCGAGTGTCGTGTGCTGGAGTAGTAATGCTGGAGGTGGGAAACGACGCCGCTGGAGCAATACGGTCACCGGTGCGCACGATCAACGCGCACGAGACCGCACAATCGACGGCGGGAGGCATCAGAAACTGCAGGCGGTATTGCCGAGGCATCGCTGTTCGTCTGTAGTTTTTTCAGCGCGCTCTCGAGCGCGACGTTAATGACATTGCATGGCATTGGGATGGAACACCGCTTTTGCCTAGTATCGGGTGGCTTGGGAATCTGACGGAGAATAACTTAACAGCTTTGACTGCTTCATCCAGTACTAATCTATCTATTGATGCACTTCATCATTTCTCAGCCCAAGTCCCACGTACAGCCTCTCAACATTTGCACGGCCAGCACACTGTTGCTTCCGCTCTGCCCAGTGCCAGTAGAACGTCGTCTCCCCAAATTCCATCGTTTTCTCTCCCGATCGCTAGCCCTGGAGCTTTCTTAAACGGCATAACCGACAAAACTTTATGCTTGGCTCGAATTCTCGTTGAGTTTTCTTAAATGCACTGCGGGCTGTGTGGGATGACGTGACCCGCTGTCTTGGACACGCTGTTGGACACACTGGCAGTGGCCCGAACTATACCTACATAACAGCTTCTGGCACTACTTCAGGCGAAGCTCCCGTTGTCCCCAGCACATCCTCCACACCATGCCTTCGAGCGAGGCCCAATCTCTGGCCGGTAATGACAGGTGCGCGGATTGCGTCCCCAGGACCCCAGCGGCTCTGCATACGGTTCTGACAGTGCTCCAGACTTATTGACGCGCTGCAACTGTGTTTTTTGGACCTGCTCAAGAAACAGGAGGAGCAATCCGACAGGTACGTTGCCCATTGATGACCCCAAACTATTGGAACTGAAGAGCAGCCAGGCTTTACACAGCCGTCGAAGCACTCAAGCCGAAGGCACCCGCTACGGACGAGAAAACGAATTTTTGGAATTTATATAAGAGCCTAGCAGACGAGCACGACAAGGAGTTTCAACAAAGACATAGCACGGACCTCGATGCATCTTTAATTTTCGTGGGTAGCATCCTTATTTCCTCTGGTTCTCTCTGATGATGATGTGAAGGCTGGTCTTTTTTCGGCCGTCGATTCTGCGTTTATCATCCAAATTCAACAAGAAATCAAGCCAGTCAACACGCCGCTCATCCCTATCATTGCTCAGAGCCTACTGTACATCAGCCTCGGCTCTACACTACTCGCCGCTTTACTTGCCGTGCTCGGAAAGCAATGGCTCATGTACTATTCGGCTGCAGGGGAGAGAGGAACCATCGGAGCGCGCGGTCTCGAGCGGCAGCGCAAGCTTGACGGCTTACGCAGATGGAAATTTGACACGGTCATGCAGATATTCCCCCTTCTCCTTCAACTAGGATTGCTGCTCTTTGCGGCTGCCCTCTCAGTTTATCTCTGGACAATCCATGTGTCCCTAGCGATCATCGTTATATCCGTCACATCCTTTGGGGTCATCACATACACTGCCCTACTCATCTCCGCCGCGCTCTCCCCCGATTCGCCTTTCCAAACTCCCCTGGTACCTCTCGTAGCCCGACTTTTCCCGACAACCCTGTGGATGCATTTGCGGCGATTTTTCGGTCGACTCGTCGCGCTCGCTCATCGCTGCATCCAACGCACCTCATCAGTGTGGAGCTATATCTGGTGGCCCCTCACTCTTCTTCGCCGATGTTTGGCACGCAGGTCCCCGCGTATCAAGCCAGGAGAATACGACTCTGAGTCGTTTAGGCTTCCATCAACTCGCTGGGGGAAGTGGCCTCTCAGTCTTCTTCGCCCGTTTTTGGCACGCAGGTCCCCGCGTATCAAGCCAGGAGAATACGACTCTGAGTCGTCGAGGCTTCCACCAACTCGCTGGGAGAAGTCAAAGAGAACTTTGGCTGGGATTATGATGCTCCCTCTTCGCTTCGTTGGACACATTTATTCGAGATGCTCTTCGTACGTCGCATCGCATTTCCAAAGGCGCGAGCGCCTGGCACAGCCCACAGAATCAACTATGAGACCGCTTCCCGAACCATCACCCGAAGTACCCGCCGTCTCGTGGGTGCTTGAAACCTCAACCGACCCCGTCGTGATTGCTGCTGCGGCCGAAATAGCGGTGAACCTGCAGTGGCCTATGCGTGTGGATCTTACTCCACAAATCAGCCGATTGAGAGACGCGGTTTTAGGGTGCTTTGAATACCAGGGTGTATACAAAATCACGGACGATGGGCCGGTGAAGGGGATCAATCTCGATAAAATCCGGAATGGGATGGGGTCTTCCGCTATTCGATGCGGCCAAGCTTATGGGTTGCTACGGGCGTATTTAGGGACTATTTCATCATCTTCAAAATCTGAGGAAGACATGATATACTGTGTCGACTACAGGACATTCGAACCTGCCCAGCTCCGGAACGTAGTGCGGATCCTGGCGGGTTCATCCAAGCTGGCAGTGGACACAACGAGCCCAGTGACCACGACATGGGCACTACGTGTTATTCCGTCGCTGGTTCCCTACAATCGCCCTACCAGGAAGCTCGAATTGGAATACTTTCTTGACCAATTCCAGGAGACACTACCGCAGCTAAATGTTTCTACTTTCACTGATTACCTCTTTTGTCTCAACACTTTTCTCGCCGAAGCAAATCCACTCGATGTGGCGAGGGCGGACAAGAGGTGAGGAAACTTGCAGATTTATTAGCCGAGAGCCTGACAACTATTCTATCGCGGGCAGTCTGTTCCAGGAACAGCTGCTTAAAAGTCTTTTCGAGAGACTGCGCTCGAACCTCATGACAGGAGGGATATCGATGGATACTGCGGTCAAGATCGTGGATACCACAGGCCGTTTAGCCAGCAAAAACAAAAACAAAGTGTGGTTGCATGGCTTTCGTGACCAAGACCGGCAATCCATAATCTATCCGTTTTGCAGCTCTCTAGTACCCCAGTCCAGAAAATCCCGTAGTCTGGTTTGGGCGACCACCCTGCTTACAGGAAGCCATAATTATTGGCCACGCCCTATGAAACCCGACACGGATCCAAGTTGGATATACACGGCCCTCGAGAGCATCAATGTTCCTACGGAGGATCAGGAACAATGGGATGACCGGACTGTCACTGGAGTTGCCGGCCTCCTTCAAGCGCTGCTTTATTACGATGCATATCCCGCACCAGCAACAACAGTCTTCTCTTATGTGGACCAGGCTCATTCTCGCACAAGGAAAAACATACCATTGCTCCTACGAGCACTCTCGATCCCCGGTGATATATCCCGGATTGCCGCCCATCTTCTAGTCCGTGACAAAGTCTTCAGCTTGTTTCAACACACAGAGTTGCGGGCAATTCTACAAGAGGCCTCCGTATGGTCATCCCTCGCTCGTGTATCCTTCGAGCTTGAGGATCACTTCCAGTTCAGCAGGCAGTTCATTCACATGGGTCAGGCTCTGGCAGGCATACCTGCATGGCACTCACACATTCACGGTGACCTCTGCGCCTGGATCACAACGTTCTTTCGCGGAGATAATATCGCGGAGTCATTGTGGGGTTTGGCCGAAGAATACAACTCCGTCCTCTCTCGGGTATGGAACATTGACACCTATGGGTATAAAGCGGCGGACAACGGCGAAAAAGCATTGGCTCTATCATTCGTGGCCTTACAGAAAATTTGGAACGAATTTGATTTTACAGGGTCGGGGAGCCTTGATGAAGCGGAGCGATGGTTTAGATGCACCAGCATCGTCGTCTATTCCCGGAGGTATTGCCGCCAAGATAATGAGTGGGTCGAGATCTCCCCCAAGTTCCAAACAATGTTCCCCGTGCTGCTCGCTACCTCACTTATGCGAGCGGCAGAAAGGGCAAGAACTGCACCAGGAGGTTCCTCGAGTGGGTCGGAGAATGTATTGGAGAGGAAGGAAGCTCTGGACCGCATCACCAGCACCTTGGAGGAGTTGTCGGGGAACATTTTAGATGGAAGAGAAGAAGGAGAAGACTTCAGAAGACGGGGGCTGAGGCGCGCAGGAAATAGCCTCGATTTATCGGAACTGGTATGGGAGAAACCAAGAGAGACTCGTAACCAGTCTGCCTGCGGAGTGCAAAAAATGTGGCGAGCACTTTTTTTTGCCGTAGGACTTCTTGTTCGATCACATTAAAGCCGCGTAAGCGAGATATAAATATCTTGAATTTGATTCGTTGGAACATGGCACGGCGGACATTGACCTGTCATTTGCAGTTTGTGGGTGTCACTTACAGATTTGCTTTGTTCCCCTTTGTCCAGAACAAAGAGCTCGGTAAATGACAGTGCAAGTGACCGTTGCACGACAAAGCACAAATGACAGTTGATTGTCTGCCGTGTGGAGAACAAACGTAGATGAGAAAGTTCACCGCGGTTGGTGAACTTTCTGAGCCAGGGATTCTCTGGAAATATGGGACCTATCCCCGAGTAGCTCAGGTCTTGAATTCGTTGATCCGGGTTGATACGCGCTTGGGATTCAAGTTATTCAAGATGCCGCAAACGCTATAGCACGGGCTACGGTCAGTTTAAAACTCTAAATTCTTCAGATATTCTCTGGATACATAGAATCCTCTCTCTCTTTCCCCTTTTTTTTGCAACTTGAATAATCTTGAATTCCGCCGGTTCTCCACAGACATAGGACATGAGGCCACGATCACGGAGACACGGCGGACAATTAACTGTCATTTGTCGCTTGGCGGTGTGCAGTCACTTGTACTGTCACTTGTTGGCCACTTGTACTGTCATTTGCGCCTTTCCTTTGCTCCCCTTGGGCTACCTTTGTTATCCCTTTGTTGCTTTTAGCTTTGTTTAAGTTTTTCAACAACGGAGCCGGCGGCGAAGCGGCAGACCTTGGTGAGTGATGGGATCAGCGGCTCCTGACGGCCAGGCGGCAGCGGCTACGCGGCGCGAAGTTCGAAATCAGGTGTTTCTGGACCAGTTCTCATGCAGTTGAAATTTGAGGTTATTTTCACATCCACTGCGTTCAGCAGTCTCCTAGCCGGCAAGTTGCGTATCAGGACGAAATCGCCCAAAATCCTCAGGATTTGCATCAGGGATTTTGGCCTATTATAAGGGGTCCTATTGAAGGTAATACGGACGTAGCAGTTTAAGGCACCGGTTAAATAGCATGCGGAATGCAGATGGATGCATAAAGCTGACTTAATTCAAAGCGCTCGTAATAAAATCATTCGGCTTCGCCGCTTACAATGCATTCTGACGACCAACTCTCAGGATCACTACATGCGGGGGAAGAATCGTTCGTGAGACACGTCGTCGCCACCCAGATCGTCAGGCGTCCACGTCCCTGAAACCCGTCTGGTGATCGAAGGTGAGGCCGACGACCCGAAACATGCGGATCCTGGCGCGCGCGACGTCGGTTGGGACGCCCACCTCGTCGCAGAACTTCTTCTTGTCGTGTTCAGCGAGCTTTTGCAGCGTGTTCAGGGTGGCGCTCGCCGCGCGCACAAGGCGTTGGACACGGGGGGCGCTGCTGCCGACGAGGCAGTAGACCACATCGTCGAGGGCCGTCACTTCGACGCCCGACCCATTCGGCAGTCTGGCAATGATGTTGAGCATGGTGCCAAAGTCCTTGCTGTGGGTGTCGGCCAGGAAGGTCTGCAAGAGGCCGAGCTGGTTGGGGCTCGTCGCGACCATCGCGTCCACGGCGGCGAAGCTTGGCAGCAGCGGCCGGAGGTACAGGGGACGCTCTGCTGTGGAGACACCTTTGGGGACGAAGACGTCGGCTTCGCCGAGGAGCTCGCGGGTCGCAGCCACCGCACTACCGCCGAAGACGGCCGGAAGTTGGATGCCGCGCGAGAGGGAGCGGTGCATCAGCCCTTCGACGAGCCTGCCGGCAACTCCCCACGTGGAGGGCACGTCGAACGCCCGGGAGAGGAACTGCTGCAGCTGGCCCATCCGATTCTCGGCGAGCTCGAAGGTCTTTGCAGCCACGGCGGGAATAAGGAATTCGGCGAAGAAATCCTCCCGCACCAGGCGACGTCCACTATTGTCTTTGACGACGGCCGGCGCGACGAGAAAGACACGGTGGGCGGGCTGGGCAAACGGGTTGCCTAAGAGGGCCTCGTCGATGTCGCTGCCCGGTTGCTGGACTGTGGGGGGTTCCCCTAGGAAGAGGTGGCGTGCGACCGGGCCGCACCAGACCATCCTGGCGATCACGTCGTTGTGAGTGCAGCCGAGTCTGTCGCTGCGTTTGCCAAGGTCAGCATGGGTGCCTCCAGACAGAAACAGAAGACGCACGCTGCGGCCGCAATTTCTTTCGTGCTCCACGGCTTCATGAACCAACGGTCACTGGGCGAGAAGGCCTTGGAAAAGTACTTCCAGCGCGCGTCGCGTGGGGACGACGTCCATATAACGAACGGAGAGATGGCGTATTTTTTGCTCGGCATCCACTCCTGGTCCGCGTCAATGAGGACCCAGCTTTCCTGGAGAGCGCGGTGAACGTCGGGGAAGTCTGACACGCTATTCAGGTTGCGGAGGCGCTGCACGCCGTGGGCGTTAAAGTAGTAAGTACCGTCCTCTTGCACCCAGAACACCGGCTTTCCCGAACCGAGGAGGTACAGGAGGAAATAGTGAGCGCCGAAGGACTTTCCTGTCTGACGTGATCCATAAGCGCGAGACCCAGAGAGAGAGAGAGAACCCACGACTTGCCTATGCCGGGCTGACCGGTGACGAGGAATCGGAACAGCGGGGGGTGGAGGCCGTCGAAGAGCGACAGGGACAGGGCATGCTGAATGAATCGCTTGTACTCGTCCCGGACGATGAACGTGGCCTTTGCGCGGTGGAAGGTTTCCTGCATGCGGAGCTGGTTGAATTCCAGCAAATTAGGGTGGCCGGCGAGGTCGATGTAGCGGACCTCGGCCAGGCCGTCACCCACGTCGTCGGCGTCGGCGGGCTCACCCATGGGGTCGTCGCCGCCGACGCCCATGGTGGTGAGCCACCGGTCGTCCTGTGTAACGGTGCGGATGATCTTGGTCAGGGGCGCAGGCTCGGTGATCGCCGACGAGGGAGTGTCGGGCCAGATCCAACGGCGCGCGCCCTCATACGTTTCAACGTACTCAAAATCGGGGAGTGGTGCGGGCCTGGCCATGGGAGAGGGTCCTCAGGAGAATAAGTAAAACTGTGATGTATGGTGGACAATCATTTATCCGCCCACGTCATAATTAGTTGCTGACCTATCTGTGCCAGGGTGTCGATGCCGAGGTAAAATCCTCCTGGCAAAGCAGCTTTCTCTGGCCAGCGCATATCCGAACAGTCAGAAGCCACCAAACTTGCCCCGATGTTCAATTTGTGTCAAACTCAAGTCAAACTTGCGTAGACTTGCGTTCATGGTTCAACATTCATGGCGGCTTGCATGCTCAGCTTCACGTCTGCATCGGTGCGAACACATCCAGGTATGTGTTTCCCATGTCGGTTGTAAAAAATCGTGTAATCCTCCCAGAGTGCATGCTCGGTCGTATTGTTCTGTTTCGGGACTTTCGACAGCAGCAGAGTTCTATGTGGCTTTTCCAGCCGATCGATGTCGGCGTTGGTGTGGGTCTATTGTGGAGCACACACAAATATACGGACGAGCGGGTAAGGTTCACCACCAGGCACGCAATGGTCTCGAGCTACGATATAGAAATTGTTGACCACCAGATGAGGGATGTTAGAATTTATCTCCTCTCGAGGATCGAGTAGCTGTGGACATTGTTCTTGATGCCTACCGACTCCGAGATGTTGAGTGTGTGGATCGCTGGTGGCGAGAACTTGGTCCAGGAGTCAGCATAATTATCTAAAGTACAAGACGACGACAGAACTAGAGGTGGTATATGACAATGTCTCATTGTAAGCAGAGAGCTCCACACGTTCCCCGGCCTCAGGTAAGTCGACCCCAGGTAAGTCGATCATCAAATGCTTGTCCTCTCGCGAGGGCGGGATAATCCGTACCCGGTCGCCGTCCATCCGGACTGCACGGTGGCCTGAATGGGATATTGTGGCTGATATCATATTAGGCTCCGCGTCGTGGAACGTCCCGTAACGCCAGTTGAGCCCGCCGCCTTCGAGCGCCAGGCGGTAGCTCTGAAGCGTGGCGCGCTTCTGGTTTGAGAGGTACAGCCAGAATCGATACGTCCCGCGCTGGACGACACTCTCGTGGACATTGAGGAGCGCACTGGTGGGGTTCTTAAGAGAGGTACGTTCTGAGATCACCGTGTCGAGGTCCTTCACCGAGATGGGGTGGTCGGAGGCAGCACCGGTGGGGCCAGCCCAGTATTTCTCCAGCGAGTCCAGGGTGCTGACACAGAGGTCCTGCCCGACGACCTGCTCGCCCGCGACGGCCCTAGTGGTGAATATGAGGTACCCAGGGATGATCTCCACGAGGAGGGGATTGGACGACTGGGAGCGCTATTAGCTCGCGTCAGTTATTTCTGGGAAAACATACTGTGAGACGGAACGAGATGTTCCTGCGCCAGTTTATCACCATACACTCAAACACAAAATCTTGGTACAATCCGACGGTCGCGAAGTCCCCGCAGAGTCTGAAGTTGAAGAACGGGTTCTCGCGAAAAGGTCTCGTTAGTGGGAGCGGCGTGGATTGTTTCGAATGCTCCCGTCCGGAGGTCCAGGTGGACGATCTCGACAAAGCTATTAGACGCCATCAGCTGCAGCAGCAATTTCGATCCAGAACTCACGTCGTTCGAACACCGTTCAGCTTTTGGATCCGTTCGCCGATGAAAATCTTCACAGTTCCGTCATCCTCGTCCGTCTCGGCCGCGAATTCGAAAGCTGACACGCTTAGGTTGGGGATGGTACTCTGATGAGTCCAGATCAACGCTGTGTCTACGACCCTCAGACACGCGAGAACTCTGTTGTTAGTACCATTACTGTCTCCAACTGACTTGAAGAGCACATATTGCCCGCCGCGCAGGACCTTCGCCTCCTTCTCCGAGTCGAGGTACGGGATGGATGGATATAACACGAGCTGTTTCGACACTTGTGGGCTGGGGAACTCCGGGACGGGCAGATTCCCAGATTTCCCGATCCAGCGCCGCACAGACGAGCGCAGTTGTGAGCCAGCTTTCTTTGGAGGCTCGGGGATTAGACTAGGAGGTGGCGGCAACCAAGTGGCTGGTCCAATCTGGAGGTGCTTCGCGAGCCCGATTAACTCCTGCGCGGAGAGAGCGCGTAGATCCGAGATGGATGTATGGTGCAGGAATCCCCTTGCCCGAAGGTCGACAAGCAGGACGAACCAGACGCTCTTTTGAAGCGAGATATGGTGGAAATATTTATTTGTCTACAGGAGGTCAGCGCGGGAAGAATTTGAAGCTCTTCGACTCACCTGGCCCAGGGAAACCACAGGGTAGATTTCACAGAGGGCCAGAATGCGCAAGACCACATCCTCGACCAGGTCATGGAAGTGCCAAGCGAAGAGCGAATGCTCGGCAAGATTGGAATGATTGCATCAAATCATCCTCCTAAACGTGTTGATGTATTTGGCGTGGTCTCAGTTCAGGTAAGGTAGCGGACAGGCAAATACGGTTACCCCACGTGACCTGCCTTTTTGGGAGGTTTTCAGAGTTGGTCCTCGATTTCTCTGTTCTCCTTGAGAAAATACAGAATCTGGCAAAACAGAATTGTTATAAATTGTCCCAGTAGCATTGTTAAATATTTCTATGAGTTTCAGTTCAGAATTGAAAGACTAGTTCCAAAAATCATCATTCGACCTCGATTTGGGAACTAGTCCCCCATTTCTCGTCCGAAAATCCCCAAAATATTTGGGAGACTTTTTATGGCAAAATGGGATAATTCTGTTTTTGCCGGATTTCTTATTATCGGCCCTCAAACCTCGATTTTCTGAAATACTGTCCCGTTTTGGGCAAAACGGGTTGTCACGTGGGGTAACTGTATTTGCCTGTCCGCTACCTTACAGATCTAGAATGAGTCGCACGTCAAGATTAGCGTGCATCACAATTTACTGGCCGGCGGGATCAATTTTCGGTTGAAGGCGAGTTGAACCTTGGTTGAGCCCGAAATCGGAAAGTAGCAGGATTCACCCAAGAGCTAGGGCTTCAACCCGTCCCCGTTCTTGACGGGTCGACGGGCGGGACGGACGGGTTTGAACCCGCCCGTCCTGAGCTTGGTCCGAAGACATAGACGGGACGGGTGCGGGACGGGTTGACCCGTCGACGGGGTACCCGTCCCCGCCCGTTGACGGGTTGGACGGGTGTACCCGGGATCGACGCAAATGTGGGCAAGACCGCTCGAATCTAGTCGGATTTGGATGATTCTATGGTGAAATCTATCACATTTCCACATCAACTCACTGCTTGGGGCGAAAATCGAGTCAAAAGCAAGGTGATTGATAAGGTTGATGCGATCAATGTTGGCCGCTTTGACCATCCAGACGACTTCAAAGGCTTTTTCTCCGTCGTCTGAAGGCCTCCAAAATTGTTTTGAGGAGCAAAGAACTTGAGTTGAGTTTTGAATACCTTCACACATTATTATATTTACTCACCACTATGACACCGCCAGAACCCTCATTGAACCCGTCGAAACGGCCGTCATGGGCGGGACGGGCGGGACCCGCCCGTTCTGAGAGGTCCAGACTCAAGAGGACGGGACGGGCTGACCCGTCCCGTCAAAAAAGACGGCCGTCTTTTGGACGGCCGTCCCGTTTAACGGGCGGGTTGAAGCCCTACCAAGAGCTCAACTACTGCCAGCAGGGGCGAATGCAGACGCCCTTTTATTGCATAACCTGGACAACTGAGGAGCCTGGTCTTCCTCTCTTACCCTCGGCTTATCCCGCCGTAAAGTTCGGAAGATCAATCACAGTGCGCGAGCTGGCAATGTTCAGAAGAATTATGCACAGGACAGAGAAGGTCCGTTGGCATGCACGACTACAGTTCTGAAATATGATCCGATTTTCTTGGCAATGTGCTGCAATCATAAAAGATCAGCGAGCAGAGAGTGAGGCGCACGACGAAAAGACCTTTGTCTTTCAAGATAAATCGCCCTCCGGATAATCCGACTGGCGACCGTGCGCACGTACTTCGTCTCGAAATTGGATGAATTGAGCATCCGAAACTACATGATGCCAACTTCCATAAAGCACGAGGCGCTGCACTTCAGGGAATCTGTGCGAGAGGAAGAAACGAAGATGCCCCTTGATAGAGGCCCAATCACGGGCGACAGAGACGTTGCAGTGTAGGCGGACACGGGATAAGGATGGCCGCTTGCCCCGCGGTGGTGGAGTCACACTGTTTTAGACATTGTGCGCGAGCTCACGCAGGCGCGGACATCGGGCACAGATAGCGGGGAGCGGAATTTTCATGTGGAATCCGAAAAGCTCGAGTGTATGGAGAGATGGGAGGGTAGGGAAATCTTCCAGATAGAGGTTCATCGAAATACATTGAAGGCGAGTGAGATGTTGCAAGGCTGTTCGGAGGAAGCAGGCCGTCACGGAGCGGTTCAGCCCTCGCGGAAACGCAAGCCGCTTCAGGCTAGGTGTGGCGGGGAAGGGGAATTCATCGAAAATGCTGAAGGTTTCGCTGGTCATTCTTGAAGAGCCGGGCACAAAGAGGTAGTCGAGATTGGATGAGGCGCGAATAACTTCAAGGGAGAGACTTAATAGTACCAACGACTCTGGACAGTATATATGTCAAAAAGCGTTGAATGTCGATAATGTCATCTCTCCGAAAGTTCCTGGGCTCGGAATAGCGGCCAGCATCTCGGGATCCGACGTGTCTGGTTGGACGACAATTTCCACCCGAGGAAATAGCGCGCAATTATGGTCGAAGTGGGTGGTCGAAAGTCGGATACTGTGGACGAGGTGGGCAGTTCCCGGTCTTTCCAGCGCAGCACGGAGTGTATCAAACCGGTTATTGACGTAGATAGTATTCTCGAACAGGAGTTCGTTTGCCAGCCTATTCCAGACTCGGCATACAAGAACGAAGGAGCATGCTGGGACGCGCAAAGTGGATCAGAGACCCGACCATCACGATGATTTATGTGACCGTAAGAATTCCTGTAGATCCTGGGCCTTGAGTGGGTCGGGCCCGACGAGCGACGTACTAAAACCGATCCGCGTCACGGTATACCCAAGTCAAGGGGAAAATATCTGCAATCGTCAATCTGTGGATGTAAAGCTAGATCTCTGGGAGAAGGACCCGGCATCCTGCAGGATCTATGATGGGAAAGACAAGGAGAGTTGTGCCGACATCATCTTGATTTGCACTGCCCCACTGATGGCGTAATTGTGGTCTGCCGGAGATAATTGATATGCAGAGACTTTGCGACATTTATAGAGAAGTCTGATATCTTTATTCTCCCCCAGAGTCGCTTCAGCTATTTTATGGGTCCATGAGGTTCCCGAATGCGATCCTCCCAAAATGTTAATTTGGATCTGGCAGTTATGCTGCAGTCATGAACGATCAGCAGCCGGAGAATGACGTTGACGAATAATCGACCTTTTGCTTCCAAGACGCAACCCTCGGGAAATTTTAATTGATAGCCTGCCGCACGCAGACCGTCTCGGAACGGAGCAAATTTGGCATTAGAAACGACGCGCTGCCAGCCCCCACAGAGAATGAGGCGCTCAAGTCTGGGAAAGGATGAGATCGAAGTGCTCATAGACGGAGAAGATCCTGATCGTGGCTGTAGTGTGTAGGCGAATGCAAGATAGCGGCGGCGACTGCCCGGGCACCGGCTGAGACACCCGGTTCAGTATGCCGTAGGAAATATCCCGCAGGGCTGGAAACCGCGCGAAGATCGTGGGGAAGGGAATTTCGGAGCGGGGACCGGAGAGGTCGAGGGTGTGGACTGACGGGAAGACGGGGAAGGCTTGTAAAGAAAGATGCGAGAGTGCGCAATGGAGTCGCGTGAGCCGTTGAAGATCGATTTGGAGGAGGCATAAAACTGCAGCTCCCCCGAGCCTTGGAAAATCAAGCGTCGTAAGCCCGGGGATGAGCGGGAAGGCAAAGGCGTCGTCTGGCTTGTTCATGGCGAGGGTGGATAAAGCTGACAGGAAGAGGCGCTCCACGTTTGACGAGGTGCGGAGAACCTTGCTCAGGAGTTTGTAGGTTATCAACGACTCTTCCCAGTAAACATCCCGGAGAAAGTGCAAGGTCGGTAATTGTAACTTGTAAAAATCTACATTCGAAAAAGCTTCTAGCATCTGTTCTCTCGGTGCGGTCAGTGCGTCCGGTTGGACAACAATTTGCACCCGAGGGCATAATGAGAGGATGGCATAATTGTGATCCAACCGAGTTTTCGAGAGCCTAATGCTGCGAACGAGGAGAGCAGTCCCCGGCCGTTCCAGCGCAGTATAGAGCGTATGAAACTGGTGATCGACTCGGACATTTTCGTAAAGGATTTCCTTTGCCACGGTATTCCAGAGCCGGCATACGAGCACAAACGAACGTGCGTTCTATGCAGAATGTATTACTATGCAGGCCCGTTGAGTCATCTTGAAGCTCACCCGTAAGAAATCGTGCATATCAGGGATAGCGATGGAGTGGGACTGATCCGAGTATGACATGGCCAGGGGAGAGATATCTGCAGTGACCAGTCGGTGTATGTATAGCCAGATCTCTGCGGGAACCGAATCTATGATTGACTCAGATGGTGAGGGATAAGGAAAGTATGGCGGTATCAAGCCGACATCCGAGTCATCATAGTTTGCACCGCCTCTTTGATGGCTTAGATCTTCCAACTGGGACGTGCGCGAGTTCAAATATACGTGTGTAGAGACTTTTCGAGATCTTAGAGACCCAAGCCATCCAATGGTTGAGGTACGAATCCTCCGAAGAGGATCTTTCCACATCAAACTCATAATCCCCACGCAGCGCTGTGAGACTAAGGTTAAGACAGGCCGGCGAGCGGTTGAACGGATATTGGGGAAAAAAAGAAAAGTCCGCGCAGTGTACAAACAAGCGAGGCACTACTGCTCCGACTGGAGACCAGATAACTCGACTCCACAAAAAGAACACAGGGAGCAGCGACGTGAATCTTAACAAGCAAAAATTAGCTGAGACGATAAAGTTATCGGACTGTCAGTATTTAAGATAGATTTAGTAACGTCGGTGACTCGTTCGCGTGGAATTATTATAATTGAGCTTATTGGATCCTCCTGGGTGTAAAATATATCTGAGACCAGTTGAATCAGTCTGGGTTGAATTCCACTCTTAAGTATGCGAATTGCTATCTGCGGTCCACAGCACACCCAATTTTAACCCTGTACATGCATTGTCGCGCCGACTGAGTTTAAACGCCACTTGCCTGTTACGGGCGCCACATTGTCCACACTGATCCCACCGCCCAAGGTCAAAAGCGCGATCACGTGGAGCGAGTTCCATTCCTCCAATCCTCCTGCCATCATCCTCGGTTGTGGACTGGCTGGAACGACGCTTAGACTGGGCGCCACTGCACACAGTAGAGCCTTGGATCCCCTGACCGCCTGCGCTTTATCCGTCGAGAGCTTCTGCTGATTTTTGGGGGGGAGTGGCGTTCGTGCCACCCACCGTCGCGGCGCCGTGACGATCTCACCTTCCTCCACCATCGGGAAGAAGTATTACTTCCGCCTTATTAACGACTCCTACGACCAAAGCTCAGTATTAATCTGAATTCAGTGAGTGCTTTCGTCGCTTTGATTTCTGAGTGGCACTGACCATTATATTCAGCGACCCAAGCGGCCATGTCTAAATCATCCCGCGCTCGCAAGGGCCGCCACGGGGCTCGCAAGGCTCCGCGCGTTCCTGCCCCCATCACATCGCCGCCCCTCCCCGCCGCCGCCGCCACCGACTCTGCGTTGCTTGGAAATGCCATCCACAATGCGGCGCGGCCGTGCCAGTTCCCCAAACGAGCCGCGACGAGGATAGAGAACAACAAGCTGAAACAGTGGGTGGCGCAGCAGCTCGGCGGGACGTGGCCGGGGTGCGCAACATCGTCTGGACCGCGCACGGCAACGACGCAAGACCGCGCGACGAAGCATGCGAGACAGGGTGGCACGGACGGAACGCCACTCGCGATGAAGGAGAACCTCCCAGCGGCGCGGACGACCACACCTGCCCTAGCGCGCTTGAGGCCCCAGACGCGCGTCGGCGCACCGATCTCGACTTCCGACGCGATGCGCGGCCTCGTGACCACGCGCCGCGCTCCTAATATGTGGCTCCCCACCTGCGCCATACTTACAGAGGGCGCGCAGACGGTGGCAATGGAGTTGCTGCTGAGCCCGCGCGCGCAGGCCGGGCTCGCCGAAGTCGCGCAGGGGATGAGCGGCTGCGTCATGAACTCCGACGAGATGCTCCTCCTCATCAACGGGCAGATCGGGCCTATGCATTTGGAGGGGAGTGCAGCCGCCGTAGACGCGTTGGTGCCGGACGCGGACGGTGTTCTGACGATTCTGAACGCCGGTGTCGTCCGTAATGCCGAAGACGCAGTCCAGGACTCGGATGAAGCAGAATTCAGTGGCGACTCGGAGACGCACTCGGAGAACGAACTTGGCCTTCACTCCCCAATACCTCGGGACATCCTCGCCGAGCTAAACGCGCAGCTGGGAATCACCGAGCAGTTTTCAGAGGACGGCAGTCTCGAGCGCACCACCTCACCTTCGGGGTGGGAGTCGCTCTTCGCCCATTCACCCGCGACTGAGCAGAAGATCCTAGTGGCAGGGCCGCCCCCAGCTCCCCATGTGAGCTCGGAATACCTCCCCACCTTCGCCCTCCTTACCGACGGCGCGCATACGGTGGCAATGGAGGAGCTACTGAACCCGCGAGCCCAACACGGTCTCACTGCGCTCGCGCTTACGCAGATGACGAGCGACTGCCACTTGGACTCGGACGAGCTTCTCTTCGTCCTCAATGGGCTCATCGGACCTGTGGAGGATGTCGCAGAGAACAGGGTGGAGGATATCTCCATCGAAGACGCTGGAGACGCGTCGGTGGACGAGGTGCTCAGTCTTGAGGCGCGCGCGGGGCTCAGCGCGCTCGGGGAGAAGGCGGTGGATGCGGATGGGATTTTGGACATCTTGAATGCTGGTGCCGTTCCGACGGAGGACACGCTCCCCGAGGGAGACACAGTGGAGGATTCAGTCCCCAGCCCCGAGTCGGTGGCGGACGCGCAGGACGAACTCGGCGCGTTCCGCGCCTCATTCGAGGACGTCGTCGCCGCACTGAACGCCCAGCTGCGAATCACCGAGGAGGGTTCAGAGGACGGCAGCGTGGAGGACATCACCGCGTTCTGGGGGACGCTCTTCAACCGCTCGCCCGCACTGTCCGTCACGTCCGAAGGGCCATCACTATTTGGCGTCGACACCGACCTGAGGAAGCGCCGCCTGTCGGTCGGGGGGATGCACGGGGTGCTTAGGCCGCCGCGCAGTTATTTCGGGACCTGGACGGATGATGGGGACGCGAGCTCAGAGTCGATGTCGAGCGCTGGAGATGGGGGCTTCTGAGAATTCTCTTAAGCCACGGAGTAGAGTATATTTGAAGACGAGGAGTGTTTGAGGAGTGTACCGTTATCCTTGATGTACCAATGTCCCTGTGTGAGCGTTGTATCACATCCATTTTCGTTGGCGACTCGCATTCGACCGCACTGTCTCTTTTTGACTGGAGAAAAAGATCGCAATCCACGATTCAGAGTCAAAGGGCGCGATAACTCTCTTCCGCCGCGCGCGCCGGAAAATTTCAATATGCAAGAAGTCCAAGCAATCCCACACATCGGGGAGACTGAGTCATGGCCAGGGGAGAAATATCGGCAGTCTGCGTTCAGAATTCGCGTTTTTGAAGAGAAGAACAAGAAGAAATCAAGAAAGGCCAGATGAGTCAGCATCTGTCAGTGGCGGTGCCTCTCCAAAAACCTTCCCTGTAAAAAAAATCGCGAGCTTCCAGCCACTCTCATTTTCTCGTGTTTTCCGACTTCCCTTGAATTCCCATGAATGTCCTCTTTTTTTTTCATCAAAGTACTGCTTTCGGTTGCCACGCCGCCCTTTTCGCAATCCAGTCTATGGTCGCAGATCACCCGAACGCCCTGAAAGGACTCTACCGCCGGACGTACGCAACTACCTAAGCCTTAGTGGACCGTCTGCGCGAGACTGCGAGACCGCGGCCTGACTGGGAACGTAAGTGGATGATATTCCGTGCAGAACGAGGGACGACTCGGAGAGATCCAAGAAGTTTGTCAAGAGAGACTAGGTTCCACCACTGCCAACGCCTGTCAATTCCGTTCCACCTCCTGCTGTCCCCATCTTCGCCTGCGCAGCATTCCCCTCGACAAGGACAGCCACGGACGACGCAGGGAAAGACATCATCCGCTTCGATTTCCACTTTCCGCTTTTCGATTTCTTTGTCTCGTTCACGAATGCCCCATTGGATCCCCGACGATACCGATATTCCATTCCTCGAAGAACAGCTTTTGGACTTCAATTTATGATTATGATTATACTTTATGAATACCTACTCAAATCGCCCTACCCACCCTCTACCCACCCTCTACCCACCCTCTAACTACCCTCCACGATGCACCCGCGCGCACGCAACATCTCTGTCAGCGCCACGAGGTTCCCTCCTCCTCCACTGCGACCGCCCTCGAGCACGACGCGCTCGACGCCGTGAAGCGGCGGCGCAAGGAAGAGCCGCAAGTGCGACGATAGGAGCCGTGCGTCGCGCTCAGCTGCTACGTTGGTCGTGGTCGCGGGCGTCCGGCTCACACCACCCGCACGATTCGCCGCCTTGGGGAGGCGCAGCCGCACGCACACGAGCGCCGCCAGCGCGAGCCCCGTCTCGGGCAGCACGGGCAGGCAGCGCGCGTCGTACCGCAGCTCGCGCAGCGCAGGGCAACACGCGGCGAGCGCGGCAAAGGGGATGCGGTCGGCCGCCCCCGTGTCCCCACCGCCCACCCCCGCTAGCGGGAGCACGAGCGTAAGCGTATGCAGCGCGGGGAGCACGGGGAACGCGGCCCACGACAGGTGTTCAGGCTCGATGCTGAGACGCGCGAGCGCTCGCAGGTCCGCAGTGCCTAGGAGCGCGTGCACGCACGATGTACGCGCCAGCACGATGTCCAGGGTCCTCAAGCTTGCGAGCGCTGCGGGGAACACTGGAGGCGGGTCGTCGAGGGCGCCGATCGTCCGTGCGCTCGCGAGCGTGAGGTGCGTGAGGGCAGGCGTGGCAGCGAGAACGCGCACCAAGAGGGGCGCGGACCACGCGGACTCGACCCAGTGGAGGCGCGTGAGCGCGGGGAGGTGCAGCGGGGGCTCGGCGGGCGCGACATAGAGGCGACCCGCGCGCGGGTACTCGGGCTGCACGAGGAGCGTGGCGCGCGCGCACTGCGCGAGGAGCGCGGCGTTGTGGTCGAAGCGCACGGTGGAGAGGCGGACGGCGCGGACGACGGCGGCGGTGGAGGGGTCCGCGAGCGCGGGGGCGAGGGAAGTGGCGAAGCGCGCGTTGACGTGCACGTGGGAGAAGAGGAGCTCGCGCGTGAGGGCGTTCCAGAGGCGGGAGACGCGCGCGAGGGAGCGCACGGCCTGGGCGGGTGAGCATCGTGAGGGCGGGAGGAGAAGGCCGACGTACCCGCAGGAACCGCTGCATATCACGCTCATTCAGCGGATCGTCGAGCTCGAGCCCCTCGTCGTCGTCGTCGTACGCGGCCAGGGGTGAGAGATGCGCCGTCGCCAGACGGTGGATACAGATCCACAACTCGGGCGGGAGCTCCGGCAGCGGCGCCTTGCACTTGCTGGGCGTCCGAGTCGAGGCGGGATTGGGCTTGTGCATGATGGTGGAGGGAGACAAGCACCACGGTTTGGCTACAAACACAAGCACCCAGCCCTCGGTGATCATCCGATTTACGGCGCTATCTCTTCAACACTGACTCGACTTATATGATAATGCAGGTGCGACTGCGACTGCGACCGCAGACGGGCACCAATCTCGACGTGTCCACACCACCGGCGAGTATACGTGTCGCCACGCCCTCATCGAGTCATTCCTCGTCAAACTCAAAGCAATTGCTGCGGGCGTAATTAATACTCTCCCCGACACGATGGCATGGCGGACCCTACAGCACCACGTACAGACCAGCTATCTCCTTTGCATCTCCAGGATTTTCCTCCACGTACTCGTCTGTCGTCGTCGGGCTAATACGCCTCGGGGGGATCCCAGTGTTCCATTTTGCTGGCGTTCATATTAGTCGTCGACAGAAAGCACAAAAAGTCTTCTCGTGGGCCGTTCCATTTACGTGCAAGTCGAGAGACTCAGAGAGGTGGTTTGATGGCGTGCACCGCCACTTGCTTCCGAATCACACTCGGCATATACCGGACGATAGTCCCGGTATTTATTTGGGCGCTCTACAAAAGGCGACGGGAACCCTCGAAATATTTAGGAAGAGGCCGGAACTGAGACTGAATCGCTGCGTGAGCGAGTTCGGCCAAATTTAAAGGATGGCAATGTGCAGAGTACAGAGTAAAATAAAATAAAATAAAAAGAGTAGGGGTCGTTGAATAGGGGGCGGAATTAAACATTGAATAAAAACACGAGGTGCGGCCAGTGAGTCCAACCCGCGACCTCCCCAACCCGCAGGGATCAGGCGACCAGTACCTTTACACCGTTGAAGAGAGGCGGCCAGCACCTTTACAACTAGACAACGCAACCGTTGTGGGGGTGGGGTGCACTGGATATGAGAGCGAGCCGGTTTAGGGAGTGCCTCGAAGAGAGATGGGCTCCGGAAATGCAAGGACGGGCCTGTTATCATATTTTGACCACGATCATTCATGGCGCTAAGCAGACTCGTGCCGCTGCAGAGTTATGTGATGCTGGGACATCTCGAATGTTGGTGCGAGATTCGAGATATTGAGTCTGAGCCAAGTGCCCACAGTTACGCACGTTTCAGCAGATCACAGCAGGGTTACAAGGGGGGAGTAACTATTTTCAATGGACTACCGAGAGCGAGGAATGAGATGCAAACAGAACTACGGCCGAAGAATCTTAATGGCACAGGGACGCATCACAGGGCTGGAATAATTCGAATGAAGCTGCGTTCAACGAGCTGTGCCAATGTCGCTTCAATCAATTTCGATGCATCCGGCAACAGGATGCCGACGTTCGTTGGGAATGGGGCGCGAGAACGACGAATGGAATGGCCGCTTCTGCATAAACCAAACACCTGCCACCTCACCCTGCAATTAATTGCTGGGGGCAGCCAGAAATTTCCTTTCCGGGTAGCAGGCGTAGTGGTTCGGCAGCTGTAGCACGCAAAGGGCATGTGACTGTAGCGAATATTATATTATCTTAGCTAATTCACGCCGTTTCGCCCCACCAATGAGCTCGAGCTACCTCTACAATGCCGCCTCGTCCGTGTTGAGGAGGATAATTCTAATGAGAAACCCGGGTTTCTCAGACAAACCCCTACAATATTTGCCGTGTTATTGAGCAACCCGGGTTTGCCGCAGAAACCCTACCGGCCGGTATCCCCGTAAGGCTCCGAGTTCCGGCCCACTCGCCATGCACCGATACAAGTAACACAATCCAATTATTTCACAACAGAATCCAATAGGTTGAATAGTAAGTACTATTGATTCCACAAGTTTTTCTACTCTATGTTCGGACAATGGGAACGATTGTGTCCCTCTTTCCGACACAGTGCGCATTTGTATGTGCGCCCGGAACGGGATTTCTTCAGATTAGGACCAGAATCCAAGTTGTCCTCATTCACTCGGGAGTCAGTGAGCGAGTTGATGACTTCGCGACGGCGAGTATTGATCCCGGCAGTACCTCCACCTCCCTGGCTACGTTCCTCCCGTGCATTCGTGCAACTTCCCGATGAGCCAGGTTAAACGATGGAGGTTGACAACCATTAACCATTTGAACCGGTTAAACCGTCACCTGTTAAACCACAAATTTCGTGGTAGTGTGCCATAATCACAGTAGTAAACGAGCCAGTTAAACCATCCCTAAGTTATAACCAACTCTCGGTTTAATAAACCATTTAAACTAACCAAGATATTTTATCTTTATCCACTACTAGTACATCACACTTATGGACTGTGTGAAAAGGTGGGATACTTATGGGGGTGAAGAGTCTGAGTCCCTTCAATTTATAGTCTCAGAGCGCCTATTGCCTCTTCGAGACAACAATGAAGGTCTGAACTCGCCATTGTCCGCATAACCACAATCGGACGGTGGCAAGATTTGGTTGCATGTGTAGGACAGGTGGCCCCTGTTTCCTGTCTTTTCTCTCTCTCTTTCTCATACCAAGATACTGCTACTGGTCAGTTTCTCCTGTAACCCCCCGCCTTAATGCTGGCCTAACATTCACTTCCGTCTCAGTTATAATTCACGTGCCCTGAAGTGTCTCGTGTTTAATCAGGGAAGCAGGCAGCTGTATTGAGGGATTTCGGTTCGTAGGGCTGTTTCCTAGTACAGTTTAATGTACACTGGCATCTGGAATAGCCGTTTGTAACAATTGGTTTAATGGGTGTTGATACCAGCATTACCACTGATAAAAACCTGCCAGCTGCGGTTAAACCGAAGGGTTTAACCAGTTTAAATGATTAATGGTTTGCAACCTGCGAGGTTTAACCTGACCCATCTGGGTTACTATTTGTGAGCTGCGCAGTGCGAGGACAACCTTTATATGAAATTACGGGTGGATCAAGAATCTGCTTGCAGCGACTTTCCTCGATGTTTCGCTGACTGGTATGCGAAAGCGTCAGATTTATGCGAAGAAATGAGTGTGTGAGGGCTTACTGGAGATCCTGAAGACTTTGAACAAGAACATCTACCTGTTCACTAGTTTGTACACCAGGATGAATTGCGGCTTGAACATTGTGAAACATTGCACGAGGGGGTAAGGTCTGAGTCCGAGGGGGTGGCGTTGCAGCATGAGAATGTCGTATCAATTGGATTCAATGCAAAGACGGACCGAATTGTCGAAGCCTCAAATTTAAACTCCTGGGGCTTAATCTCGTGTGTCCGGCACGCCGCCGGTATCGATTCAGTTGCAGAGGCGGGGTCTTGGTACCACCTGGAACAAATAATATCACCCAATTTGCGCACTCAGATTTGAAAACTAGAAGACTTACCGTGGCTGAATCAGAGAAATGTGGAATGGTAAACCTTGAACATCGATCCAAGCGCGGAAGTAGTGCTGGCAGGGAATGCCCAGATTGAGAGGCATACAGCAGTTGCAAATGTAGCGTCCATCAGGAAGTACAGCAAGGTAATGAACAGAACCCATTGAAGTGTGCCGAATACATGTCGAATTACAAGGTCTCTCCTGACCTGTTTAACAAGCCATTGTAGTGAAACATAAGCCTTTTCGGATCAGTTGCTGGTCAGGGTCGGATATATAATATATTGCATGTCACATGAGGTACCAGCTTCAAGATTCGCATATGAGAGGCGGCTGTATGGATTCGTGTCGGGATGATCCCTGAGTAGACCGGCCCGAGGCCGAAGTTTCGGAGAGGTTTCACATTAGAATTTTTGAAGATTTCTCTGATGTCCGGGGTTTCTCTGAGAAACCCGGGTTTCCCATTAGAATTATCCCGTTGAGGATGAGCGTCGTGAAGAAGGTGATCATCTCCACAAACGAGTCCGCGCGGATGTCTGCATCATCCCCATTTTCAGTCTTCACTCTCAAATGCGGAAGGGAAGAGCAAGAAAGAAAGACGCACGCTCGTCGACGGTATGAATCCCGCCTAGGCCCCCGCCAATGAAGTTCCCGTGCCCGTACCGGAAGATATGGTCCGACAGCTCCCAGTTAAAGCGCGTGTCTATTCATCCATCAGCAAACTTATAACACGAAGCCACTGCAGGCGCACGCACCCGTATTCCCCGTCATCATCCCGGGCGTCACGAACACATCCTTCTCCTTCTCCGCGCCGCTCTTGCCCTGGCGCGCGGTGCGGATCGTCCCCGCGAGGAGGCGGAAAGGCGGCGCGTCGCTCGGTGTGACGGGCGCGGACTCGAGGGTTTGCGGCGCGCTCAGCTCGAGCGTCCCGTACGCCGCTGCCGCTGCGTCCGTAGGCGTGAGCCGCTCGCCGTACGCCTTCACGGAGAGGTTGAACTGCGCCGCGAGGTCCGCCAGCAGGTCCGCGCGTCGCGTTCACCGAGCTGCGTTCCTCGCGTCAGCCACACAGCAAGGGACGTAAGGGGGGGCGGAAACGCACCTCTGTGTCGCGATGCGGTGGTTCACGAGCGCCAGCGCCTGCTCCGGCAGCACGTTGCTCTTCACCCCGCCACTCACGATATCCACCGCCTGCGTCGTCCCCACCAGCGCCCGGAACATGCAGTCCTCCACCAGCATCCCCTCCGCCTTCTTCAGCGCCTTCTTGCTACTCCCTGCCTTCAGGATCGCGTGCTTCAGCGCGCGGGACATGCCCAGCGCGTGCGCGCCGAAGCACTGCGCCATCTGGATGCGATAAGCGCTCGTCAGCATCCAATTCTGCGTAGAGGACTATATCTCTGAATTTTCCAGTCCGAGCGTCATGATGCCCATTGGCCAGCTCAGGGATATTGGGACTGCCGCGTCAATTTAGACAGATGTTTAGCTTCAATCACTCAGGTTTACTGAATCGCAAGCTGTCATACTCTACTAAACTGGAGCCAGGAACCTGTGCCGATGTGCCGACAGGTAAGGATTCAGCGCAAGCGACCGACTACTTATGTAACCCCGACCAGCAAAATTCCAGCTATGGGATTTTTGTGCTTAAATGATGTACTGCATTGAGAAAAGCTTGCGCGAACATTAATTGAGGCCGGGGAAGCTTTGTGGACTGCGTTAAACGCTGCGCGGCAATAACACAGCCCCCGCCGTGTCACTGCCTCGGCAGTGCACTTTTAGACGCCTGCAGGGCCCAGGCAGTGCACACGCAAGTCCCATCGTCCGCGCAGCACGCAAGCCACCTTGTCCTCTTCCTTCATGGCAGAAATCCTAGGCACCGTCGCCAGCATAATCCAGTTGGTGGACACCGCGCTGAAGGCTCGAGACTATATCCTGGACTTTGCGCATGCTCCGCAGGAACAGAAAACACTGCTTTCCGAGATGGACGACCTCCGGCCGCTTCTCGTGGAGCTCCACACTCTAATTAGCACCAACCCATCAAGTGGCATCCTGCAACAAATAAAGAGTCCCTTGGCCACGTTCAAGACGACGATGGAGAAGCTCACAGAGAAGCTGCGCTCCGGGGATGGGCCGATCTCGAAGTTCTCCAAACGGCTGAAGTGGATGATGTGGAGGAAGAAGGAAACTAGTGAATATCTCGGCAAGTTTGAGCGGTTCAAGTTACTGCTTAATTCGTGGCTCTTGTTGGATATCGAGTTAGTTAAATTTCTTCGTCGTCGGAACTGTATTTCCTAATTCCCGACGTTTAGGGAGCAGCATGGTGGTCAGTAATGATGCTTTAAATCACTCATATTCAACTCGAATTTCGTCATACCAGCCGTCCTCAAATCCGTGGACAACGTAGCCAACATAGTCGACTCAGGTATCACCAACATCTACAACACAATTTCTGACCAAGAGCAACGAATGGATTGTGAGTGGTCATTTTTACATCGGGCGAGTCTATTATTCACCTTCTTCAGCCGAGGAACGTACCCGAATCATTGATTGGTTATCTCCAATCAATTTTTTCCTTCGACATGCAGATATTTCACGGGCTCGGCAAGCAGACACTGGAGGATGGCTGCTTGCTGATCCTCGTTTTCAACAGTGGAAATCTGGCTCAGGAGGAACACTTTGGTGCCGTGGAATTCGTGTGTTTATTTTAACACTCTCGAGGACTGGATCTCACCAAGCCCTGGAATTTATAGCGGGTGCCGGAAAAACTGTGCTTGCGTACACCTTGTTCTCTGGTTATCGTGTGCCATCAATTTACCCCGATTCTAGATCACTGGTGGTCGACCATCTCAGCAGTGAATCACAACACATGAATACCCGTGTAGCATGTTTATATCTCAACCACAAAGAAGCCCAAGCCCAAACCCCATCTGCCCTCCTTGCTGGTCTTTGGAGACAACTAGTTCATGGGAGAGACCTCGGCCCTCTACCTAAGAAGCTGTATCAGCAGCACCTTGAGATGGGCACCACTCCCACGCTCGAAGAAATATATGATGTCCTTCGCTCTGAAATTTCGAGGGCGCCGAAAGTCCACATCATTGTCGACGCAGTGGATGAATATCTGGAAAACTGGCGTCGTAGCCTCCTCATGTCTCTGGCGGGGATGGAGCACACCATCAACGTAATGATAACCTCACGCCCTCATATTACTCCAGATGCTTCTTTTCCAAATCTTGAAGCTCTGGAGATTCGTGCCAACGAGGATGATGTTCGGAAATATATTGATGCTCACATCCATACATCAACGCGTCTGTCAAAGCATGTTCAAACACGACCTGCGCTTCGTGACCAAATACACAGAAAGATTGTTGTCGCCATGGATGGGATGTGAGTGTTGGTGTCTCCAGAACGCACGGGCTGATGGTGTTTTATTCCCAGGTTTCTGCTCGCCAAGCTCCACATTGAATCACTCAGCACCAAGAATAATATCAAAGGTGTTCATGAGGCACTCAAGAATCTCCCAAAGGACCTAAAAGCCACATATGACAATGCAATGAGGCGAATCGATGATCAGAGCACGGACGACAGGGAAATTGCTCACTCAGCCCTCACTTGGGTTGTGAATGCAAAGAGGCCATTGACAGTCACGGAACTCCAAGTGGCTATTGCTATTGAACCAGACACGCAGGAGCTCAACGAAGACAATATGTCGGATATTGAGATTATCCTCGCTGTCTGTGCTGGGCTGGTCATTGTAGATCAGCAGCTTTCTGTTGTCCGACTAGTCCACTATACCACCCAAGAATATCTGAACAGCATTCAAGCTCAACAATTTCCAGATGCACAGACAGAAATCACTCGCAGTCTGCTCACCTTCGTGGCATATTCTGAGATGGACAGTTTCATGGTTCTGGATCTGGATCTACCCCCTCTTCTTGAGTATGCTAAATATTGCCTTGTGCATGCTGCCGGACCACCAGAGGGACCTCTTAGGCACATGATTCTAGATTTTCTTGGCCGGGCCGATGTACGGAAACTATCCATGAAGTGGATGTGGAGGGACTTACCTCCGTGGAACTTTCCGGGCCAACCACAAGAGTTAACCCCCTTGTGGATTGCTGCTGCAGTCAACCTTCATGAAACGGCACAATATCTCATCAAAACAGACCAGTCATTGCAACTTTCGATGGGTCAAGGAACCGAGATACTGCAAGTTGCATCATACTATGGCAACTTCAAAATGGTTCAACTACTGCTCGACCATGGTGTTGATGTGACTGCAGGAAGCACCTTTGATCGAACACAGAGACTCCAAAATCTAGCTATATCACTCAGAGGCCGATATCAGAGGTGGGGTGATCTCAAGGACATTGAGGCTGCAGTGCGGACAAATCAGGAGGCAGTGGACATGACTCCAGAAGGGCATCTTGATCGAGCACAGAGACACCAGGATCTAGCTGTGTCACTCAGAGACCGATATCGGAGGCTCGGTGACCTCAAGGACCTTGAGGCCGCAATACAAATAGATCAGGAGGTGGTGGACCTGACTCCAGAAGGGCATACTGATCGAGCACAGAGACTCCAAAGTCTCGCTACATCACTCAGAGACCAATATCGAAGGCTGGGCACCCTCAAGGACCTTGAGGGTGCAGTACAAATGGATCAGGAGGCAGTGGACCTGACATCAGAAGGGCATCCTGATCGAGCACAGAGACTCCAAAATCTAGCTGTCTCACTCAAAGACAGATATTGCAGGCTGGGCGACCTCAAGGACCTTCTGGCTGCAGTGCAGACAAATAAGGAGGCAGTGGACCTGACTCCAGAAGGGCATCCTGATCGAGCACAGAGACTCCAAAATCTAGCTGTGTCACTCACAGATCAATATCACAGGCTGGGCAACCTCAAGGACCTTGAGGCTGCAGTGCTAACAAATGCAGAGGCAGTGGACCTGACTCCAAAAGACCATACTGATCAAGCAGGCCGACTCCAAAGTCTTGCTACATCACTCAGAGACCAATATCAGAGGCTGGGCAACCTCAAGGACCTTGAGGCTGCAATACAGACAAATCAGGAGGCGGTGGACTTGACTCCAGAAGGGCATCCTGATCGAGCACTGAGACTCCAACATCTAGCTGTTTCACTCAGAGACCGATATCAGAGACTGGGTGATCTCAAGGACCTTGAGGCTGCAATACAGACAGATCAGGAGGCAGTGGACATGACCCCAGAAGAGCATACTGATCGAGCAGGCCGACTCCAAAATCTCACTATGTCACTCGCTGATCGATACCAGAGGCTGAGAAACCTGAAGGATCTTCAGGCCATTCACAATCGCTATCATGAATCCTTCAAATTACTCTCTTCAGCACCTGAAGCCTCCTGGAAAGCAGCTCTTGAGTGGGCTTCATTTGCAGAAGCCTCACAGTCATCTGTTTGTCTACCTGCCTACCAGGCGGCATTTGCTCTCCTCCCAGAAATCCTTTGGATTGGTCATTCCATACCTGTACGACATGATGCTGTCCGCAGGCTTGATATCGTGGATGCCACTTCCAGAGCTGTACAAACATGCATAAAACTGTCCAATCTTCATGCTGCAGTAGAATTTCTGGAGCAAGGACTTGCTACTATATTTCAGCAAATGCTCCAGCTGAAAACAGATGTTGATTGCCTTCCTCTTGGACAGGCCAAAGATTTCTTGGATCTTTCATCACAGCTCTACGATGGAAATCTTTCCCATCCAATAAAGATTGTAGAGGACAGAAAGGAGTTGCTGCAAGACATTCGGAACCAGCCAGGCTTTGAATATTTTCTCCTTCCAAAAACCTATGATGACCTTAGCCATGCTTCCCAGGGAGGTCCTGTGGTCATCCTTACCAGTCATCAAGATCTCTGCAATGCAATAGTTATTCCTTACCCAACTTCAGAACCAGTCCATGTTCTACTTCCAACTGTAACACTGGAACTGCTCAAATCACAAGGAGACATGCTGAAGGAGCTGCTTAATCGCTGCAATGCCATAAGCCGAGGGAAATATTCATCATCCAGACTCTTGCAAGAGCAATTTTCATCGTCCAGACTCTTTGGCCAGCAAGACCAATTTTCATTCAAAAGCTCTCATGCGTGCTTTGAGGACATGTTGAAATGGCTCGCTACTCATGTTGTCGCCCCTGTATTTCAGGTTTTAAAATCAGTGAGTGAAATAGCATGTTCCTTGAGCTGAAATAATATTTACTTGTTCCTTAGCATGGTATTACCAACGGCAGGCTCTGGTGGCTGCCAACAGGGGGATTTGTTGGACTGCCTTTGCATGCAAGCACACCCACAGATGAATTCATTCATTCCTACACAGTAACTCTCGGATCTCTTTTGGATGCCTACACCAAAAAATCATCCAGCACAGCACCCAAATTGGGCATCGTCGGAGCAACTCACACTGATTCTAGTGGAAGAAATGCCCTGAAAGGAGTGCAGGAGGAAGTCCATAAAATTATCTCCATTGTCCAAGAGCCCTACATTCAGTGTCTGGTGGGAGAGCAAGCAACAGTGGATGCTGTGAAACATCAACTGCAAGATTGCTCCTGGTTCCATCTGGCTTGTCATGGACATCAAGATCTAAGTGAGCCCACAAAAAGCTGTCTCCGGCTATATGAAGGCAATTTGGAGTTGGAGACAATCCTCCGAATGCCTCTCTCGAATCCACAGTTTGTGTTCCTAGCCGCATGCGAGACAGCTATGGGAGATGCTGAACTGGTCAATGAGTCTTTTCACCTGGGCGGTGGATTCATTGCTGCAGGTTTCCGCAGTGTAATTGGAACCATGTGGTCCATGTATGATGCAGATGGCCCGACTGTTGCCGAGATTGTATATTCTCACCTGTTCCGTGATGGTCAACAACCCCAAGCAAGTGATGCTGCTAAGGCCTTACAACTTGCAGTGAAAGAGTTGAGGCATAGAAAAGTTCCTTATGAAAGATGGCTACCATTCATCCACATAGGAATCTGATAAAGTGTTCATTTTGTAGTAAAATACAGTCAGCATAGTGGTACTTGTATATATATTCTCGAGACAAAAAATTGACATCTTTGAAGGGGAACAACGGCTATCACTGTGTTGGGCTGATGTTGTACAGTAGATGTGAAGTCTATAGTAGAAGAATGGGACTGGGACTCGCCCAGTCCTATCATCAGTACGCGAGTCAATCTTACTTCGTATCTGCCAGAAATTAAATTGCGGCAGGAACAGACGCCGAACGACATAGGAAGGATGCCGACGCTTGTCAGTTGGGAGGCGAGGTGCGAGAACGACGGATGTTGGCCGCATTTGCATTAACCAAGCATATGCTGCCTCAGCCGCCACTCCGGAGGACAGCCGCAGAAATTCCCTTTCCTGGCCACAGGCGTAGCACTCAGCGTCACGCGACTGCACCAAATATTATTATCTTAGCTAATTCACGCGACTGCACCAAATATTATTATCTTAGCTAATTCAAGCCTCGACAGCTACCTCTACAACGCCGCCTCGTCCGCATTGAGAATGAGCGTCGTGAAGAACGTGATCATCTCCACAAACGAGTCCGCGCGGATGTCTGCGTTATCACCATTATCAGTCTTCACTCTCAAATGCGGAGGGAAGAGAGGAAGAGAGAGAAGAACGCACGCTCGTTGACGGTATGAATCCCGCCAAGCCCCCCGCTAATGAGGTTCCCGTGTCCGTACCGGAAGATATGGTCCGACAGCTCCCAGTTGAAGCGCGTGTCTATTCATCCATCAGCACACTTATAACGCGAAGCCGCTGCAGGCGCACGCACCGGTATTCCCCGTCATTATCCCGGGCGTCACGAACACATCCTGCTCCTTCTCCGCGCCGCTCTTGCCCTGGCGCGCGGTGCGGAACGCCGTGCGGATCGTCCCCGCGAGGAGGCGGAACGGCGGCGCGTCGCTCGGCGTGACGGGTGCGGGCTCGAGGGTCTGCGGCGCGCTCAGCTCGAGCGTCCCGTACGCCGCTGCCGCTGCGTCCGCGGGCGTGAGCCGCTCGCCGTATGCCGTCACGGAGAGGTTGAACTGCGCCGCGAGGTCCGCGAGCAGGTGCGCGTCGCGCGTGATCGTCGCGTTCACCGAGCTGCGTTCCTCGCGTCAGCCACAGCAAGGGACGTAAGGGGAGGCGGAAACGCACCTCTGCGTCGCGATGCGGTGGTTCACGAGCGCCAACGCCTGCTCCGGCAGTGCGTTGCTCTTCACCCCGCCGCTCACGATATCCACCGCCTGCGTCGTCCCCACCAGTGCCCGGAACATGCGGTCCTCCACCAACATCCCCTCCGCCTTCTTCAGCGCCTTCTTGCTGCTCCCTGCCTTCAGGATCGCGTGCTTCAGCGCGCGGGGCATGCCCGGCGCGTGCGCGCCGAAGCACTGCGCCATCTGGAAGGCCGGGGTGCCGAGCGCGAGGGTGGGCACGGGGGCGTGCGCCTCGAGGTGCACGATCATGGCGGCGAGCATGCCGATGCTCGTGTGCGCGGGCGGGACACTCGAGTGCCCACCGGGCGTCTGCACCTCGACGTTCACGTTCACGGAGCCCTTCTCGGCGATGCCGGGCGCGGCGAAGATGGCGCCGTAGTTCTCAGCGTAGCCGGCTGCGGGGGTGGGGTGAGTGCGATGAAGAGAGGATAACGGGCGGCACGCACAGCCCTCGTCGACGATCATGGCGAAGGAGTCGGGGCCGAAGCGCTCGAGGAGCGCGGGGCCGAGGTGGCCTGCGCCCTGGATAGAGATTGGGGCGAGTAGAATGCGGTCGTGAGGAGACGTACGTGGTATCCGCCGGCCTCCTCGTCGAAGCCAAAGGAGAGGACGACCGTGCGAGTCGGGGCAAAGTTCTTCTCGAGGAGGACCTCGATGGACGTGCTGGTGGGAGTTAGTGCGCACGACGCGGGGCGAGCGAAGGCGCTCACAGGATGCCGATGACGCCGCTCTTGTCGTCGGAGCTGCCGCGGCCCCAGATGTTTTCGCCTGCGGTAGGGCGTAAATTCAAAGGAAGGTACAAAAGTGGGAGGACAAACCATCAAAGTGGCCGGAATACGCGGGGTGCGTCCACTGGTCGACGCTCAGAGGCGCCACGGGAACGACGTCTAAGGGTCCTCAGCGTGGTTTCAGATTGAGCTAGGTAACGCATACCATAGTGGCCCATGAGCAGGAGGGGCTTCAGACTCGCGTCCGAGCCCTGCCAGGTGTAGATGAGTCCGTACGTGTTGACCTTCTGGAGCGCCAAAGTAGCGTGCCTACACACCATAGTGTCAGCCCAGTACTTGTAAAGTGAGCGGGATGAGGCCTCACACAAGCGGGAACGCAGTGGCGAGGTGCTCGACGAAGGGGCCGCGCGAGACCCAGCGCTCGTCCTCGCCGACGGGGCCCATCGCGTCGAACGTCTCTGTGGGGATCTTGACCGCGGCGCTCAGCTGGCCGACCGCGCGCGCGAGGAACGCGTCCGTCGCGTGCAGCTCGGCGAGCTCGCTCCACAGCGCGCCGTTCTTCGCGGGGACGAGCGCGCTTTCCTGGGCGCACACCGCTGCATCCGCGGCGAGGTTCACTGCGCTGTGCTGGCCGCAGCCGAGGCCCACGCGGCCGGAGGAGAGGGCGAGGACGGCGGTGAGGGTGAGGACGACGACAACGACGGGCCAGCGGGCGCGGCGGGTGCGGGGTGGGGCGCCGCCGGGGAGCTCAGCGTTCAGTTTTGGGTCCATGGTAGTGAGAGCAAGAGAGAGTGTGTGAAGCACACGGTCCTGCCATCGTTTTGGCCGCGGCAGAGGATGACTCGTTCGATGGCGACATGGCGAAGACCGGGAAATGTTGATCCCGGCCGTTCCCGCCCGGCGCTTGCGATAAGCGCTCGTCAACACTTTTTCGAGGACCCCAATCTACCCCAATTCTGCGCAGAGGTCCAGTGGGGACTTCCACCTGAATTTTACCCACATTCAGCTGAAGAATGCAAGTAGGATCCTGTAGGATCACAGTCACCCTCACCAAAATCTGGCCTTGGTCAAGGCTCAATTGGTTATTCCAAAATATGTTTGCGGCCCTAAAATAGTCCTGACCTAGCCCGCACCAAAACACCTGACCTAGCCTACCACGAAAAGCCCTGACTAAGCCCGCCTTCCAACTGCTGACCGACCCCGAAGCTAACTCTTGACCTAGCCCAATGTAACTCCCGACTGAGCCCGACTTTCGTGTCTTGACCGAGCCCGGCTTTTAGATTTTTGTACTCCTGACTTAGCCCGACTTTTACTAATTTCAACTCATGACTGAGCCCGACTTTTGGGTTTGCAACCCCTGGCTGAGTCCGCCTTTTGTTCCCTCATTGCCGCCATACCCAGAGTCACATCCATAGAGTTATATTGTATTGTCACTATAGTTCACCCTAAATATTCAAGTCTCTTCTCTGGAGCGAGCCCCGCAAACTTCAATTCTTGGTGCGCTTGCTTCAACGAGGCTGCGCAAGCAATATAGGAAGTGGTTGGTGGTCTGAAGCGGGTGTAATCGAAGTCAATGGGGACTCGACTCTGCTCCCGATATCAGGCTTGTCCTGTAATGCAGGAAGGCTATTCCAGCGCATGTGAGCTTTGTTTTTCAGCCTTGAATTACTCACGACACTTCAACGTCCGAGTCATCACCACCATCCTCGCTCTCCCCATTGATGATTGACTTCTGTTCAAGCTTCATCAAGTGCCCAAAGATAATATACCTGAAAGTCTTGGCTGAGCCCGGCGTGATGACTTTATTAGAGTTGCGAATGTCATGGTCTTCGGCGAATAAGGAAGACATGAGAAAACATGTGTGGGGTCCACAGTCGAATGAATTGACTTGATATGGTTGATTCTGGACCAACCGGTGAGCGTAGACTGGAAATAAATCCTGGATCATACATACCTCGGGGCAAGGATCAAGACCAGTCGAATGTACTGCCGACACTGAGAAACAGGCAGTCCAGCCATTCTTTGATCAACTATTGGATTCGGGAGTAAACAAGCATTATAGAAGCGTCGCCCAGAAGCTCACCTGAAATAGGGTCTTGTATATTAAGGCTGTTTATAAACTGGTTTATAAACAGCCGTTTATAAACCGGTTTTTAAATGGTCAGGCCCAAATGGCCAGTTTGTTATTACATAAGAGCCGCGAATCAATTTTTTTCCCGAGGGCCTCCAGCCCTTCGGAAGGCCGGAGGCGCTTAATGCTGGGGCCGAGGCTGATGACTTTGCCGCCGGAACTTCCGTCGACACGATATTGGCAGTTTTTCATGCTGGTGTCGACGTCGGTTTACCGTTTTGTGGCATCTTTCAGAGATTTACTTGCCGAAAAACCAATACCAGGTGCTAATACAATTCTGAGCCTCACAGAGTGGTCGGAAAGAGCGTGACTGTGGCTGGGAAGAAAATTTGGGACGGGGCGGCGCAGAAAATCAATTTTTAGGCTGTTTTTAGCCGGTGGTTTATAAACCGGTTTATAAACGGCTTGTTTATAAACCAGAATTACAAACCGGTTTATAACTCCTCTGGAATAATATACAAGACCCTAACCTGAAATATTTCAGGATGATTGCTTCGCCTCCACTCACAACCCAACCTGGTGATAGAGACCTCGGTGAAGCATAGAACAAATATAGTAAACCACGCATCGGGTTCAGCTGGAGTCTCAACCCAAAAGTTGGGCTCAGTCAGGAGTTGAAATTAGTAAAAGTCGGGCTAGGTTCGCAGTTGAAAATTACCAAAGTCGGGCTAAGTCCGCAGTTGAAATTTACAAAACTCGGGCTAAGTCAGGAGTACAAAAATCCAAAAGCCGGACTCGGTCAAGACACGAAAGTCGGGCTCAGTCGGGAGTTAAATTGGACTAGGTCAGGAGTTGGCTTCGGGGTCAGTCAGGAGTTGGAAGGCGGGCTTAGTCAGGGCTTTTCGTGGTAGGCTAGGTCAGGTGTTTTGGTGTGGGCTAGGTCAGGACTATTTTAGGGCCGCAATCCTATTTTGCTTGGTTATTGCCTTGCGGCGGTGCGCGATAGCAAGATAACGACCTATGCTTCTCGAGTCAGGGAAAACTGGAGCAGCAAGGAATGGTACAATAGGGACATTGGACCCGGTACAATGCCTCTCGTGCATCTGCCGATCCTCCTCAGAACGCCGCCGCTGCTCGACGTCGAGCGTCGTCTCGAGGGCGTGCTCGAGAGCGATCGCAGTGGAGAGGAGGGACGTCGCGGCGCTGAGGGAGGCACTCCGCTCGCGCGGGGGGGTCGTGGTGGGTGGGTAGGCGCGGCGCGGTGTGGGTGGAGGGTAAATTGCAATCATAAATTGGCTCGGCCAAAGCACTTGCGTTCGTGGTCGTTTCGAATATCGTATTCGTGTTCGTCCCTGAATATGTCCTGTAGTGCAGAAAAGGCAAGCGGAGATCGAAGCGCACTGTGTCTTTCCCTGCGCTGTCCGTCTTGTCGACGGGGATGAAACTGAAAGCCACTAGCTGATCATGACTCATCAGACAATGGCTTCGATTCCCCCTAGCTGAATTTCTGCAGAATGCTCTGTATCACTTCCATAGAGACTCAGGTCTGGCTGTACATCCACCGACTCGCCGCCATATACTCGGAGCTCAGGCAATAACTCTCCCCAACGTGCAGGATTTTGGATATTGTATTTTCCGATCAAGGCGCGACAGCAAGACGTCCTGTGGACTCATCTTTCTCGAGTAAAAAAGGCAGGCCGATTGAATAGTCGAGCAAGGGCGGATATCGTACAACGCTTATACAGGGACATTGATTTACAAGACTCGTGGTACACTCCTCGTCTGAGTCGCTATTCCAATCTGTGGCTCAAGAGAATGCTCGAAGGCCTCCATCTCCTACGCTCCAACACGACTCCGAGCTCACCCCATCGTCCGTCCACGTCCCGAAATAACTGCGTGGCGGCCTAAGCACCCCGTGCATTCCCCCGACCGACAGGCGGCGCTTCCTAGCGGGCTCGATGCCGAAGATTGAAGGCCCCTCGGACGTGGCAGACAGGGCGGGCGAGCGGTCGAAGAGCGTCCCCCAGAACGCGGTGATGTCCTCCAAGCTGCCGTCCTCTGAAACATCCTCGGTGATTCTCAGCTGGGCGTTCAGTGCGGCGACGACGTCCTCGAATGCGGCGCGTTCCGTGCCAAGTTCGTCCTGCGCGTCCGCCACCGAGTCGGGGCTGGGGACTGAATCCTCCACTGTGTCTTCTTCGGGGAGCGTGTCCTCCGTCGGAACGGTACCAGCATTCAAGATCTCTAAAAGCCCGTCCGCATCCACCGCCTTCTCCCCGAGCGCGCTAAGCCCCGCGCGCGCCTCAGCACTAAGCACCTCCGCCACCAACGCGTCTCCAGCATCTTCGACGGAGATATCCTCCGCCCTGTCCTCTACGATATCCTCCACGGGTCCGATGAGCCCATTGAGGACGAAGAGAAGCTCGTCCGAGTCCAAGTGGCAGTCGCTCGTCGCCTGCGTGAGTGCGAGCGCAGTGAGACCGTGTTGGGCGCGCGGGTTCAACAGCTCCTCCATTGCCACCGTATGCGTGCCGTCGGTAAGGAGGGCGAAGGTGGGGAGGTATTCCGAGCTCGCATGGGGAGCTGGGGGCGGCCCTGCCACTAGGATCTTCTGCTCAGTCGCGGGTGAATGGGCGGAGAGTGACTCCCACCCCGAAGGTGAGGTGGTGCGCTCGAGACTGCCGTCCTCTGAACACTGCTCGGTGATTCCCAGCTGCGCGTTTAGCTCGGTGAGGACGTCTCGAGGTATCGGGGAGTGTAGGCCAAGTTCGTTCTCCGAGTGCGTCTCCGAGTCGCCACTGAATCCTGCTTCATCCGAGTTCTGGGCTGCGTCTTCGGCATTACGGACGACACCGGCGTTCAGAATCGCCAGAACACCGTCCGCGTCCGGCGCCTTCGCGTTCCCAGTCTGGCACGCGAGGGCGGTGAGCCCCGCGCGCGCCTGCGCACTGGGCAGCTCCGCCACCAACGCGTCTCCGGCGGCTGCGCTCCCCTCCAAATGCATAGGCCCGATCTGCCCGTTGATGAGGAGGAGCAGTTCGTCCGCGTTCATAAGGCTGCCGCTCGTCCCCTGCGCGACTTCGGCGAGCCCGGCTTGCGCGCGCGGGCTCAGCAGGAGCTCCATTGCCACCGTGTGTCTGGCCTCAATGAGAATAGTGCAGGTGGGGAGCCACGTCTCGGGAACCCGACGCGTGCTCACAACGCCGCGCATCGCGTCGGAAGTCGAGGCCGGTGCGTCGTGGCGCGTTTGGGGGCTCAAGCGCGCCTGGACAGCTGTGGTCGTTCGCGCCACTGGGAGGTTCTCCTTCATCACGGGCAGTGGCACTCGGTCCGTGACGTTCTTCGTCGTGCAGTCTTGCGGCGTTGCCGTGCGCTGGCCAGACCCCGACGATGCCGCACCCCCCGGCCACGTTCCGCCCAACTGCTGCGCCATCCACTGTTTCAGGTTGTCGTTCTCGATCCCCGTCACGGTTCGTTTGGGGAAGTGGCACGGACGCGCCGCATTGTGGGTGGCACTCCCAACCAATGCAGTGCCAATGGCGGAGGTGGCGGGGAGAGGCGGGGATGTGGCGGAGGTGGTGGCGACAGAAACGCGTGGAGCCTTGCGAGCCCTGTGGCGGCTTCTACGAGAAGATTTAGACATGGGCACTTTGGTCGCTGAAGATAAATAATAGTCAGTGCCACTCGATATCAAAGCGGCGAGGGGCTCACTGAATTTAGATTGCTATTGAGCTTTGGTCGTTGGAGTCGTTAACAAGGCGGGAGTGAATACCCCTGGCGCGGAAGGTGAGATCGTCACGGCACTGCGACGGTGGGTACCGCGCCCAAGACAGTCGACCGGCTCTTCGAGAATAAAGCGCGGACGGTCAGGGGATCCAAGGCTATACTGTGTTAGGTTGTACCCAGTCTAAGCGTCGTTCCAGCCAGTTCCACAGCCGAGGATGATGGCGGCAGGAGGAGTGGAGGAATGGAACTCACTGCACGTGATCGCGCTTTTGACCTCGGCCAATGGCATCAGTGTGGACAATGTGGCGCCCATAAGAGGCAAGTGACGTTTTGCATCCGGTCGGCGACAATGCAGAGCTGAATATCGGTCTCTAGACTGCGTAGATCCCAATTTGCATAAGGCGGAATTCGACTTTAGGCATGGTTTCTCCTGGAGCGGCGCGAACTCAAATCGCAGTGAGTCATCTCTGCATCCGGCTTTGCGCCTACAAGAAACTGTTCCTTCGATTGATTGGACCCGCTGTAGCTCCCATCTAAATCCGCCTGCACGAACGAAGAGCGATGTTGCTCCGTTTAGTGCGGAATTTCATGAAGGCCCCATTTTCCTGATTGACATAACCATAAGTTCGCCGTTAGGATCTCCGACCTCTCCTAATTTCGCCATTGGCCTCGTGGTAGGTAGTTAATGATCAGTCCCGCGCGCAGCTCTTCTCCCAGGTGGTCTTGGTCCATACGTCGCAGCGGTCAATTTCGGATTACGTTACTCATCTTAGGTGCATCTATGTTGTCCTGACTCTAGTACGCCGTCCAGGCTTCCGACGTCTCTTATCCCGGTTACCGTGTGATTCCTGGATTTTTGAATTGAATTGATTAATAGTTCTCTGCTCAGATAGGCGGAGACGTTTCAGAATCCAATGGTTCAAGTCAGATTCAACCGTGCGATTTGATTATGTAATCAATGGTTCGCCACAATCCCCCTGCCGAAAGCTTCAAGAGTCTGTCGTTGCGGCCCATATCAGTCTGGGTCGGCTTTAAATTGTCAGCCTTGTCTTTGAACGTCTCGCCTATATTTTTGACACGGTGTAGATAACACCATCTCTTGGGGTGGTTCCCAGCACAATTAATGGTGACCGCGGTGGCTGATGCACCATTGAACGATGGTGGCCGCTGTCACTTTTTCCTTTTTTACAGGCGCTTTGGTGAAGACGGGTTTCCTTGACGCAGGGCGAAGCACCGATTGAGTTTGTGGTCAATTCCCTTTGTTGGTCGCGTGTCGACGATGGTGGCAACCCACGGGGGAGTTACGGAAGGTCGGGCGCGTTGACAGTAATAATATTAATGTCGTGAATGAAGCTTCTATTAATCTATGTACAAGCTACAAAGCAACTTTCAGTGGGTTTATTGAACGCCACGGTCGTCTTTTGGATCGCTGGAGAGCAGGAACGAGCAACAAATACCAGCAGCGACCACTCCGAGTAAGAGGATATACACCATATACCCGCCGGCAATGTTCCAATCTAAAGAAAGCGCAAAGAGTGCCGAAGTGATAAATGGCGCCAACGCCCGCAAAATAGTTGACACCATTTGTGCTATGGAGTTCGTCGACGAGAGCGCCGAGGGTTTAAGGGCACTGCGGACGATAAACAATTGAATCGAGGCTAAGGAATAGTGAGTATGATGAAAAGTTGTGTCAAGAACAGCGCTCACAAGATGCCATCGAAATCGCCAGATTCGATACCAGCTGCACGACGACAACGGTCCAGACTGCCCAATCAACATTTTGAGACCGCCGAGCGAAAAAATTTAGCAGCGGATAGGTGCCGATGCAAATTATGAAATTTGCGTAGGCGAAGATGTAGACCTTGCGCGCCCCAAACCACCGAATGAGCCTGGCCGTTAGAAAAAGCTGAAAAAACGTGTTGAAGATTCCCCAGATGCCGCGTGTAACACCGATTTGATAGGGACTGAACCCGAGGCCACCGTTCTGGATGCTCGTGGAATACATTAACGGAAATAAGACTGAACTTTTGTCAGGAGATATCGCGGAGGTGATAAAGGGGCGCGGTACCTTGAAAAGCGGTCTGGGAAAAGCAGTAGAAGCCGTAATTAAGGAGGGGGATCACAAGGCGAGGGACGAGAAGCTCCCGCATGGTCGGAAGTTCTTCGTCGATGAGTGCGTCAGGTTCGCTAGATCCAGGTGACACGTCGGCCACATCTCCCCCTGAAATAGCGCCATAAGTAGTTGTGTCCCCAGCGATGAGGCTTGTCGTCAAAGTGGGATCCTTTGATGCGGACAGCCGGAGCCTCTCCCGTTTCTGTCGGGCCAGAATCATCGGCGACGACTGGGAGGCCCAGGATTTTCATGAGAACACGTTGGGGCAGAAACGGAAAAGTTTAGTACCTCTTTGAGGCCCACAAGTCCAAGGAAGAAGAATGAGAGAGAGAGCAACCCGACGGTTGCACACGGTAGGAGATAAGGGTTTTCTTTCAGTATCTGGAGCTTCCCCAAGGTATTCGGCCATCGGTCCGCAGGATCGGATAGGACACCCCCGATTATAGGTCTGCGACCGGATATCAGAAGTAGTTACGCAATGGGAGAGGGAGAACGTCACCCTAGAGTACTGCCAGAGCTCCATGCTAACGGTATTAGGGCCATAGTTTGAGCAAGGTTGGACGAATCTGATATCTTGGACCGGATGGGTCAATCGGTAATAGGAGGTTCGTTGAAGAATGTTTACCTCTGCCATGACGGTTTTCACCACCCCTGGATAAAGATGTGGGTGGAATTGCAAAAAAAAAACATTGGTGGCAGACGTACCTATGTTCCCATTAAATACACCCTGTGCACACCGAAAGATCACAAGCGATGTAAAGTTCTTGGACCATCCAAAGCCAATTACCGAGAATGCCAAACCGAGAGGACCGAGGAGCAGGACAGGTCGTCTTCCGAACCGATCCGATGCGCGCCCCCATGAATATACGGACAAGAATTCGGCGACAAAAAACACGGAACCCTGAACCAGACCGAAATCAGTTTCGAAGCGCCCGTTAGGTGTATCTTACAGACCAGCACTCCTGCCCAGTATCCCGTCTTCCGTTCGTCCCCACCGGTGACCCCTGTGTCCCGAACAAACTGCGGGATGAATGGGAAGATCACAGTACTTCGGAAACAAATTCAGATCAAGACGCCCGAAATCGAACTGGACATACGCTGAAAGTGCTTCTGCAGCTTGAATCAGTATTGCAATGGTTAGCTGGAGTTTGGGGATCGGTGTGCTGTCTTGCGCCATCGTATCAGCGGGAGCCTCGTGGTGGGCAAGAGAGGGAGAGAATTGCTCGCAGCGGCTAATTATATATACTTCGGCAAAGAAATGTGAGTCATGATGTATCGCCGCAAAACTTTTCGGTCTCCGCGCAATATATTCGGCGTTTTCGGACCTTCCGCGCTATAAACAGACATCCCGATGGGGCTGTTTTTGATACGCACAACGTGGATCCCCGCGCAATATAAACTCGAGTCCCGCGCAAAATAATACTCCAAATGTACATTTAAATATCCCGCGCAATATATTGCCCAATTCCTCATTTCCGTGCTACTTAAGCCCTTGTAACCAGAATCCTGCCAGAAGTTAGACCGGTTACTTACATTGCGCGAATTCGGTCAATCCTGCGATCGCAAAGTCCGAGGACCGCGCAAAGTCGGTGTCCGCGCAATGTCCGAAAATCCCGCAAAGTCGCGAGGGTAGGAAATCCCGTAAAATTGGAATGTTGAAAAAAACGCGCAATGTTCGCGGCCTAAGAAATAAGCATGCGAGTTTGCCTCAAATTCGACAGAAACAAGTAACAGGTGATAAATCGACCGACTAGCAATTACTACCCCGAGTCTATATCTATATGATCTGATTCCCGCTGAGTGCAGCTCGAATTGTCTCGTCAGTTTGGTATGCCATCAACGCCGTAACAGCTTCGTTAATGTACTCATGTTCCTTCCCCAGTTTTCCGTCGTTCAAAATGGAATCGATTAAACCTTAGTCTCTTATAAACAGACCCTACAACAATCTTCGCTCGTACCTGGCGATGTTGTAGCTAAACCTAGACAATCGTCGCAAACACCATCAATCCCAGCTTCTCGCACTTCCTCCAGGTTTTTGGGGATCTCCCCGAATTCAAGGTGGATGTCAGGATGATGAATCAAGCGTGCGAACCCTCCCCACCACTCCCTCCACCAGCTGTACTCACAGGTCCCGGGAGTATCACAGTCTGTGAAATTTCAAAGGGCAGGAGCGCTAAAGGCTAGACGAGCACAGCCTTTCCGTATTTTTTCCTTGGTCTGAATTAAATGGTAGCACCCTATCTCACCGATTACTATCGCCGACTGGGTAGTCGGCCACCTTAGCTTTTATCGGTAATTGTCGGATGTCTTCATAGGATTTCCCGGGTTTGTGTGCCTCGAATCAATAGTACACTTCCTAAAATATGTTTGGGGTAACCTGGCCGAATTTAGGTGGTGTCCTAGTGCTGCAGTGAATTTCTTTCTACAGGCATTCCCCAAAAGGGGATAAACATGGTAGTCAGCCATTTCACTGAATGAGCCGCTGAGGCATGGACTGGCGGCAAATTGTGTCCAGGTTCGAAGATGAGGTCTGAATGAAGGATTTTGGACAGTTGGTGTGTACATATGGGCTACAGGAAAGGTATGAAAATATGTTTTGAAAGGTGGGTAGTCTGCCAGGATGGCAGGTGTCAACAAATCGAGCACCTACTTAGAGAGTGTGGAGATATGAGCTGAAGCTGAGCAAGGATTAGACTGATAGGATACGTGTAAACATAAATGACACAGGACTTCAATCTCTAGACACCCATAACTCCCGAAAAAATCTCGAACTCCTGCGACGCTGTAATTGGGTGGTTTGGGGTAATAGTGAACGCCGAGAGGGAAGTTTAATAGGTAAAAGGGGAGTGGACATCGGAGGGTGAGGAATAATTACTAACGAAGGTCCATCCTAAGTGCCAGACCCGTGGCTTGAATGGTTCCTGGGACATGCGGGTGGGTTACTCGAGTGATTCAAAATAGCACCAAAGTCTTCTTTGGTGTTTTGCGCAGCCACATTGTTTTCATGTCTTGCATACAATATCGCAGATGGATTCTGTGCATGAGGGCACCAAAACGAGCCTAAGAAGTCGGAAAACGGTGGAGAATTTGTGGAGAAAGAGCTGTGGCCGGTGTCGGCCGAAGGGCTAAGTTAAGAATTGATGGTTCTCACCCTTCAGCCAAACCCTCTCATTTACCTTACCATCCCATCAAGAACTGCTGTCATAGTCTGATTGACTCCATACACAATATCATCATCATCATCATCATCACCCGATAAACGACGAGATCGAGCTGAAGCTGGACGGCCGCTCGCTGCCATGACGCCGTGTGCGGGGTTTGTAAGACTGGTCGGGCACAGAGCTGGTATACTCCGCAGGCCGAGTCTATCTCAGGCAATTCCATGATCTCTCAGGTGGTTCTACGTGCTTCGGCGAATAGCATTCCTGGATGGGCAAGCGGGAACCATAGGAGTCTGTGGTCGGCGAAGAAAGAACAAACGAAGAACGAAATTTGGAGTCGGCACTTCTAGTTATATATAACCTGAAGCACAATTTTTCCTGTCTTAATATTTGCTTAATATCTTCCAAATCTTCCCCGTTGAGCATAGCGCGATTTTTGATCATCATGTGAATCATCGTGACTCACACTTCTTTGCCGGAGTATATATAGCTAGCCGCTGTGAGCAGTTCTCTGCCTCTCTAACCCACCACGAGGCCCACGCTGATACGATGGCGCAAGACAGCACACCGATCCCCAAACTCCAGCTAACCATTGCAATACTGATTCAAGCTGCAGAAGCACTTTCAGCGTATGTCCAGTTCGATTTCGGGCGTCTTGATCTGAATTTGTTTCCGAAGTACTGTGATCTTCCCATTCATCCCGCAGTTTGTTCGGGACACAGGGGTCACCGGTGGGGACGAACGGAAGACGGGATACTGGGCAGGAGTGCTGGTCTGTAAGATACACCTAACGGGCGCTTCGAAACTGATTTCGGTCTGGTTCAGGGTTCCGTGTTTTTTGTCGCCGAATTCTTGTCCGTATATTCATGGGGGCGCGCATCGGATCGGTTCGGAAGACGACCTGTCCTGCTCCTCGGTCCTCTCGGTTTGGCATTCTCGGTAATTGGCTTTGGATGGTCCAAGAACTTTACATCGCTTGTGATCTTTCGGTGTGCACAGGGTGTATTTAATGGGAACATAGGTACGTCTGCCACCAATGTTTTTTTTTTGCAATTCCACCCACATCTTTATCCAGGGGTGGTGAAAACCGTCATGGCAGAGGTAAACATTCTTCAACGAACCTCCTATTACCGATTGACCCATCCGGTCCAAGATATCAGATTCGTCCAACCTTGCTCAAACTATGGCCCTAATACCGTTAGCATGGAGCTCTGGCAGTACTCTAGGGTGACGTTCTCCCTCTCCCATTGCGTAACTACTTCTGATATCCGGTCGCAGACCTATAATCGGGGGTGTCCTATCCGATCCTGCGGACCGATGGCCGAATACCTTGGGGAAGCTCCAGATACTGAAAGAAAACCCTTATCTCCTACCGTGTGCAACCGTCGGGTTGCTCTCTCTCTCATTCTTCTTCCTTGGACTTGTGGGCCTCAAAGAGGTACTAAACTTTTCCGTTTCTGCCCCAACGTGTTCTCATGAAAATCCTGGGCCTCCCAGTCGTCGCCGATGATTCTGGCCCGACAGAAACGGGAGAGGCTCCGGCTGTCCGCATCAAAGGATCCCACTTTGACGACAAGCCTCATCGCTGGGGACACAACTACTTATGGCGCTATTTCAGGGGGAGATGTGGCCGACGTGTCACCTGGATCTAGCGAACCTGACGCACTCATCGACGAAGAACTTCCGACCATGCGGGAGCTTCTCGTCCCTCGCCTTGTGATCCCCCTCCTTAATTACGGCTTCTACTGCTTTTCCCAGACCGCTTTTCAAGGTACCGCGCCCCTTTATCACCTCCGCGATATCTCCTGACAAAAGTTCAGTCTTATTTCCGTTAATGTATTCCACGAGCATCCAGAACGGTGGCCTCGGGTTCAGTCCCTATCAAATCGGTGTTACACGCGGCATCTGGGGAATCTTCAACACGTTTTTTCAGCTTTTTCTAACGGCCAGGCTCATTCGGTGGTTTGGGGCGCGCAAGGTCTACATCTTCGCCTACGCAAATTTCATAATTTGCATCGGCACCTATCCGCTGCTAAATTTTTTCGCTCGGCGGTCTCAAAATGTTGATTGGGCAGTCTGGACCGTTGTCGTCGTGCAGCTGGTATCGAATCTGGCGATTTCGATGGCATCTTGTGAGCGCTGTTCTTGACACAACTTTTCATCATACTCACTATTCCTTAGCCTCGATTCAATTGTTTATCGTCCGCAGTGCCCTTAAACCCTCGGCGCTCTCGTCGACGAACTCCATAGCACAAATGGTGTCAACTATTTTGCGGGCGTTGGCGCCATTTATCACTTCGGCACTCTTTGCGCTTTCTTTAGATTGGAACATTGCCGGCGGGTATATGGTGTATATCCTCTTACTCGGAGTGGTCGCTGCTGGTATTTGTTGCTCGTTCCTGCTCTCCAGCGATCCAAAAGACGACCGTGGCGTTCAATAAACCCACTGAAAGTTGCTTTGTAGCTTGTACATAGATTAATAGAAGCTTCATTCACGACATTAATATTATTACTGTCAACGCGCCCGACCTTCCGTAACTCCCCCGTGGGTTGCCACCATCGTCGACACGCGACCAACAAAGGGAATTGACCACAAACTCAATCGGTGCTTCGCCCTGCGTCAAGGAAACCCGTCTTCACCAAAGCGCCTGTAAAAAAGGAAAAAGTGACAGCGGCCACCATCGTTCAATGGTGCATCAGCCACCGCGGTCACCATTAATTGTGCTGGGAACCACCCCAAGAGATGGTGTTATCTACACCGTGTCAAAAATATAGGCGAGACGTTCACCACGTCCATCGCTCCTCCAACAGGAGCGCCGGTGGGAGCGTTCGAAGGACCCGCGCCATCAGCCGCGGCTATCTTAGCTTTCTTGGCGGCGGTGGCGACAGCGGCGTCCTTAAGCGCCTTGCGCTTACAAGCGAATAAGTCCTTCGCGTCGGCGGTGTGGACGTCCGGAACAGCGTCGCGCTCCTTGAGCGCCTTCTTCTGCTCGCGGATCCGAGTGTGTTTATTGTCATGCAAACTGGCGCGGAGGATGAGACGCTCGGCGTTGGTGCGATACGCCTCGGTGACGGCGACGTGACCGACGGGCATGATGCGGTCGGTAGTCTCGGAGTCGAGGACGCAGTAGGAGTCGGGGTCGGCGACGGTAAGCTTCTCATCCCAGACGATGACGCCGTCCTCGAGGTAAGCCCATCCGTACCCGCAGTTATCCTTAGCGTTCATCTCCTTTGCGAAATGGACGTAGAAGGCGGGGGAGGCCTCGGGGAGGCCATCGCCAGAGCAAAGCGCGACATTATAGTCGGCGTAGAGGTGAATAGTGCGGGAGTTGAAGAGGACGGGCTCGAGGAGGGGGTCGGTATAGCGGAAAGTGTGCTTGTCGATGCGCTGCAAGGCGTCGTGCGCGCGGTTGAAAGCCCGGAAGCGGTCCGAGAGTTCAGAGACGGGGGGAGCGTATTCAGCGTCGAAGATAGAGTGAATGGCCATGGTAGTGGAAGGGAGGAACTCCTGAAGGGGCTCGTCTTCTTTATAAGCCCAGAAATAAGACATTGCTGATCCGACGTGGAGTTCCTCGCCATCGACAGGGGGTCGGCCCAATCCATAGGGGAGCTCCTTGACGTCAGAAATATCCAGAGTTTCAAGATAATCTGTCAAGGCGTGCAGGCGCTTTGCCTGCTCGTAGGGCATCCAGGATTCATCGCCAGATTTCCACAGAACTTCGAACAGAGCTTTGGATCGGCGGCCATAGTGGTTGATGATCTTATCAACCGCCCATTCGTTCGTTTCAGCGTCCAGAGAAATACCTAGTTGGGATTCCAGACGTCCAGGGAAACAGCGGTCGTCATTGGGAACGTGGATGCGAAGCAAAGAGGCGTGGAATACATCATGAATTCCCCTGTGCTTCATGCTCGCAGGCAAGTCGAACTGGAACGTTCAACGAAGTGTTCCCAAAGTCCCGAATGATAGCGTAAGGCCCAATGAATTTGGGAATTAACTTACGGGCAAGCCCCTTCTCGAACTTCAGGTTCTTGGAAGATAAGTAGACCAGATCTCCGAGCTCGAAGGGAGCAGGTTGGCGCTTGCGGTTAGCTGAGCGAGTCTGCTTAACCCGAGCGGCGATCATGCTGTCGTGAGCAGCGATCATGCTGTCGTGAGCAGCCATGATCGCGAGGCGGCGTTGCAGTGCAAAATTGGCAACGCCAGGATAGTCGCGAGTACGGTCGGAGTTCCAGAGCAAAGTGCGAGGCATTTGGCCAGTGTTGAGGAAGAACGGTGTATAGCCCGTAGATTCAGAACGAGCGGAGTTCATAGCGAACTCGATAGCCGGTAGCTTCGTGACCCAGTCCTTCTGCTTAGGACCGATGCACTGCCTCAGCATTTGAGTGACAGTGCGGTTAGCGCACTCAGTTCCGCCGTCAGATTCGGGGTGATACGCACTAGACATGTGGAGTTTAACTCCAATAAGCTCGTGCAAGCGTTTCCAGAATATGCTCGTGAAGAGGGAATCCCGGTCGCTCACAATAGACTTGGGAAGTCCATGAAGCTTGTAGATATGTTCAAACATCAGCTCAGCCATCTGGCGAGCCGTATAGTTAATGCGGGACGGGATGAGGTGGACCATACCCGTCAGCAAGTCAATAACTACGACCAAGCAGTTAAAGACACTATCCCGGTTCTTAGATTCCGGGAGTGGACCGACAAAGTCAACGCCTACTGAATCCCAAGGTTCCAGCGGCGGATTGAGGGAGTGCAAGAGGCCGTAAGGCCTCTGGTTACTGGGCTTGCTGCGTTTGCAAGTCACGCAAGACTCACAGAAACTTCTAGTGTCATCTGTGAACGACGGAGATCTGTACGCCAAAGGTAAGTACAAGCTCTCACTGCGTTCGTCGTAAGAACCAGTGAATTATATTTACCTGTACGCCGAAGGTAAGTACAAGCTAGTGATAAATAGTAAGTGGCTGTATGCATATATAGCTAATGGAGAACATACCTCTCACTGCGTTCGTCGTAAGAACCAGTGAGAGGAAATGATCGGAAAATAATTCCACTTGGCACGCTCACGTGCCGGACGCGTAGCTCGATGAAGTCAAACTCTAAAACACTCCTCCTCAGCGTGCTAAACACGTCCAGTCAACCTACAATGCCCAGCATCGTTCTGGACTTCTTGAATAATGGTTCTGGCAAAGATTTTGTGAATATATCCGCCACATTCTCGGATGTGTGGACATAGATGAATTTTAGCTCTCCGCGTTCGACGCGATCTCGCGAGAAATGGTATTGAACATCAGTATGTTTGGCGCGAGAGTGGAAGGATGGATCTGCGGTAAGAATCAATGCGCCTTGATTGTCGCAATTGATAATCGTTGATGACTTTTGGGGGAGACCGACAGCACGTAAAAGCATACAAAGCCATACAGCTTCTTTTGCAGCGTGGCAGCAGGCCATGTACTCAGCCTCCGTACTCGACGTAGCAACGGTCAATTGCCTCTTGGAGCTCCAGGAGATCGCTCCGCCTCCAATGGACATGCAGTATCCCGAAGTTGATTTGCGCTTGTCTAAGTCACCAGGTGGAGCGTAATTGGAGTCGGAGAAGCCTTCAAGACGTATCGGAGACTTGCCGCCAAGTATGAGAGCATGAGATTTTGTGCCAATGAGATAACGAAGGATCCGCTTTGCGGCAAGCCAATGCAATTCCCCGGGATTCTGACAGAACTGGCTGACAATGCCAACTGAGTGCGCAATGTCAGCCCGCGTGGCGACATTCGCGTACATGAGGGATCCCACTAATTCGCGGTAGGGGACGTTGATCATGCGGGATTTTCCAGCGGCGGTGGAAGGCGACATGGAATGGGCAAGGGGTTCGCCATGGACCATTGGGGTGCGAACGGGGTAAGCTTTTTCGAGTCCAAAACGCGTTGCTAGCTTCTCAATGTAGGTCTGCTGGTCAAGCGAAATTGTCCGCGCCATGTGGTCCCGAGTAATGCGAATCCCCAGAATCCATTTGACAGGACCAAGGTCGGTGATTTCGAAATGGCGTCTTAGCTCCTCCTTAAATGTGCTCATCTCTTTCTTGGAACTAGCAGCTACACATAGATCATCAACGTGCACAGCGACGAGGGAGGATTGATCGTTGTGCTTCCGCGAGTAGACGCTGTGCTCCACGGAAATCCGCTCGAAGCCTAGGCTGATCATCGCGGCGTTTAGACGCAGATTCCACGATCGGCTGCCCTGTTTCAGGCCGTACATTCCTCGCTTCAGCTTCCACACCCACGTCTCCTTGCCTGGCACCTCAAAACCCTTGGGCTGCTCTTGCCAGATTTCCTCCTCCAGCAGGCCATTGTGGAACGCTGTCTTCACGTCGATCTGATCGATTTCGTAATCCAGTGTGGCTCCCGCATGCAAGACCATCCAAAACGATTCAAAACGCGATGTAGGAGCGTACGTCTCCCGATAGTCTTGCCCAGCTATCTGGGCATAGCCCATGGATACCAAATGTGCCTTGAACTTCAGAATTTCCCCGTCACTCCCGTGCTTGATCTTGAAAACAGGTCTCGACCTGATGACCTTGCGGCCGACTGGGACGGATTCACGAGGGACTAGCTCATACACGCCATGTAGCTTGATGGAGTCAAGCTCTGCCTCATATGCCTCACGCCATTCAGCTGAGAACAGTGAGTTTTGAGCTTGTTTCCATGTCTTCGGCTCATTGTCAGCGGGGTCCACAGATGCGGACAAAGCCCAGTACTCGTATTCATCGTCCTCAGTACGGGCTTCAGGCTCCTCCTGAGGGTGTTCGTCGGCGGTGGCTTCCGCTGCAGCCCGCTGCGTCTTCGTCTCAGAACGTCGGTCCTTTGCGCGAGCCTCAGCTGCGCGCGCTTCCACTACTGCCGCTTCCTTGCGGACATCTGGAAAGGCACCGTCTTCGCCCCGTGGCTTTCGTGTACGCACCGGGCGACAGGCGTCATCTTGGACTGGCTCGGGTGCGTGCTCGTCAGGCTCCTCCTCAATCTCAGGCTCTGACTCGTCCAAATCCACTGCCAGGGGTACTGACCCTTGTGGCGCGACAGTTGTTGCAATGTGTGCGCTCCCAATTGCGTCCGCGATGGGGACTTTTGGTGCCGTTTGCGCTGATGTCAACGAACGCGGCACTTCGTCTTGGGACTCAATAAATTCGACGTTCCGAGTCCGGTGGATGCCCCACATATTAGGAGGAAGCTTGGCAGAGGATATGCACGCTACAGTGCGACTCATGAGCGTGTGATGTGTTCTCTCGATGAGCCCCATCTGCGCTGAAGAATATGGGGCGGATGTTTCCTTTCGAGTACCATGTTCTCGTAGGTAGCGACAGAATCCAGCGGAATTGAATTCACTGCCGCCGTCCACGCGGAATACGCCCACTTTCTCGCCGGATTCAGCTTCAACGACGGCTTCCCATTCCTTGTACTTCTGCTCGGCTTCGGTTTTATTCTTCAGAAGAATTGTCCATTGGTGGTGCGTACAATCATCAATCAATTGAAGGGTATACAAAAAGCCTCCTTGGGCGGCAACTGTCTGTGGTCCAGCAAGATCGGCAAACACCTTCTGCAGCTTCCTTGTCGACCTCGGGCCTTTACGCTTCTTGGGAATCGGCTTCTTTTTCTGTTTCCCGAGGATACAGTCAGCACATCTTGGAGGAAGGTGCGAGAGATCGGCGTCCATACCGGTTACGGCAGTACCACGGGCCATCTCGAGTATGGTACTCATGTTGACGTGTCCAAGGCGCCGGTGCAAGGTATTGAGTGTCGCGCGGCCTTTGATGGCTACGTTCGCCAAAGCATCATGCACCGAACGTGATATCCGGGCACGCGAAGACAATTCGGTGGTGTCTGACATGAAGGCGAATATGGGTGCCTCGCAATCGAGGGTGTACAAGCCAGTTCCCGAACGGGTACCAGTGGCGACGACTTTGCCGGAGAGACGTTTTATGGTACATCCGTTGCTGCTGAATTTCGCATTATGCCCATCATCACACAGTTTGCCCACAGATAGGAGCATGATTGCCGCCTGAGGGCAATAAAGTACGTCCTTCAGGATGAAGTGACGCCCCTTCCCGACTCGCACCCTGACTTCTCCGACACCGACTGCCTTGATGGACGATCCACCTACGCCGGAAACGCTGCGTGTGCACGGAGTAATTTTGATGAAGTACTCGGGGGTCGGACAGATTGAGCTTGTGGCACCGGTATCCAAGTATAGGACAAGTATGTTGTGTGCGGCGAGAGCTACGTCCGCGGCATTGATAGACCAATCAACCGATGTCGTCTCACGGGTCGTACAGGGGATACTCGGCAAGTGGGAGTGCGCAAAGAAGGATCTACATCAGCAAAACCGGGATTTTGCCGTAGTGCCGTTACAGTAGTGCCGGTAGTAGCCGACGTCATTACGTAGCGCTGTGTAGCACTGTGTAGTGGTGCGTAGTGGCGGCTCACTGTGTAGTGGCGGGGTCACTACATAGTGCTCTGGAGTGGCGGGGTCACTGTGTAGTAGTTCATAGCCTGGTGCCCCTAATACTTAGTGCTTGACAAGCAGCCCAGTACGACTGCGTAGGATTCACACTTTCAACTAACCCTAACCCTATACAAATGGACATCTGTACGATTCAGGCATTCAGCGTCAATTACATTGAATTTTTACACTAGTATGCCGACGACAAAATGAGGGGTGAGTACTATTCTACCTACCTACCTACCTACCAAAACCGATTGAGCAGACTGTCAGATGTTGGCCTCAATTGGACGGACTTAATTCAAAATTTCTGTAATTTTTCATTCACAGACATAACAAATACATTACTGAAGGGATCCTGGCATAACTACGGTCGCCCGCTCCTTCACCAATGCAAAAAAGACCCTCATCGTGCCGCCCCATGTTCATTGCAATATCATCCGCCACGGGGTGCGACACTGGAGAGGCCCGTCCAAAGCGCGAGCACCTGTTAATTATCGGGTGCCGTGGGCCCGCGTCATAGTGCAGTTCACGGCGAGACGGCAGTAGTCACGGTCGAGGTGTTGAAATAGCTGGTGTGACAGCGCGCGACGTGAGATGGAGGAAGTGGCTACGAGTTACAATTTACTTAGCACAGAGAAATTACAAAATAGAATGGTACGTACCTCGAGCATGCAACGCTGCCCTGACAGAGAGCACTGCGTGCTGTATTTATTGACATGGCGTTGTGGAGAGTGAAGGAATTCAAGTTGGCGCGAAGGTATTGAAGAAATGAAGAGTAAACGTACCTTGCTGGCGGCACTATCAATAAATTTCGTACGAGGCAGCGTCCCACGCTCGTCCCACACAGTGGTGTCCATGGCCCCGCTTCCAGCGCGCTCAAAAACGCACAAGGTGAACGTGCAGCCCTCCGCTTCGAGAGACATTTTTTGAGTACAGTGCGCACCGGGAGAGCCTTGAGGCCTGTGCCAGTTTGCCTGTAGGACGTGGTGGTGCTCCGTGCATAGCGGGTGCGCATCAGCGGGCACGTCCATGCTCGCGCGGCTTCGAATGCACAGGTCACTGGCACGAAGGAAGGAGGCATGGGCACGCGGTATTGACACCTGCACGGCGCTCATCTCCCGTGAAGGCGACCGAGAGTGGATGTATTACTGCCCTCTTGGTACCTTTCATAGCGCCGGGAGCATCTCTGAGGCCACAGCACATGGGCTCATCCGCGAACCACGCGGCGCGCGCACCACGACCCGCGAATGCCTCAGAGTTTCTCTTGGTGTTATTCTTCTCTATGCCAACAGCGCAGCGGGGAGCAAGGTGGGTGCCGCCGTCGGAAGCGAGCAGATGAACAGAGTCGACGAAGGGAGACGAAAGAACTTGAGAGAGATTTCGAGGCAGCTAGTCACGTGAGCAATCCAAATATTTGGTCGTGGTTTGTTTTCACTTCAAGTTCTTCTCTTCGACCACCACCTCTTTCCGCATCTGTCTGGCACATAGTTGCCAAATGGAAATCACTTCTCAACTTCGCTCCCCCACGTCTTGCTCTGTCATGCTGCTGAGCGGCATTTCATCCAGCGGTCTGATCTTTCCCGCCGCAGCTGTGACCCGTCGAGTTCGCCAATGTCAGCAAGCGCAAGCACCGCATCTACGTCGGCAATGTCAGCTACGAGGTTCGCTACCGGGGTTTATGAGGGTATGTGGGGGGGGGATCATTAGTTTCTTTTTTGGTGTTTGGTTCGTGGGCGTGGGCTTGGCCGTAGAAGTCAAGGCAGAGCGGCTGGGGGTGAAGTTCTATTTGCCGAAGTACTTGTACGTCTCTCTCCTTCCTTTTTCTTTGTGTTCCGCGGACTGACGACTTTTGCGCAGGATCGTCGAATTCGCGTCGCAAGAGGACTCGCAGCGCGCCGTGCCCGAGCTGTCCGAGCTGCCGCTCCTCGGGCACCCCATCTTCATTTGTGAGGTGCGCGTCTCCCTTCCTTTCCACTCCCCTGTGCCCTGCTTCCCGTCCCCGTTCCATTCCCTCGCTCTCTACCTTCCCCTCCCTCCATATTCCCTCTCCCCTCCCCTTCGCCCTTCGCCCTTCGCCCTCTTTCTCTCTTACACCCTGCCGCTCCCCCTTCCCCCTCCGCCCGCTGATGCCCCTTCTGCCCATAACTCCCCTACCAAGCGGGCTGGCAGGACCTCAAGGACCTCTTCCGTGTTGCTGGCAACATCATCCGCACAGACATCAACCTCGGCGCGGACGGGCGCCACAAGGGCTCGGGCACCTTTGTTTTTGAGACACCCAAGGACGCGGCGGCGGCGATTAGTGAGTTGCATTTCTTTTCGTTTCTTCTGTCGCTCTGTGTGGGATTCTTGCTGACACGGTGCGGTAGGCATGTACCGCGGGACAGACTGATATGGACGGAGGCTTGAGGTCTGCGAGGTGCGCTTTTTTTCTCCTGTTCCCCTCCTCACCCGTCGTGCTTCTCGCTCCCCATCCTTTATCCTTCATACTTCGATCCTTGGGCCATTGTCCCTTCCCCTCCCCATCCATTCCTCGTTCTCCTCGTCCCTCCTCCCTCCTTCTCGACCTCACTGTCTTGCTCCTTTCTCATCCGCCCCATCTCTCCCTCTACTTCCTGCCCTCCTCGTCCCCACTTCCCCCGATCCTTCCTCCCCACCCTCTATCTCTTTTTCGTTTTCTTCATCCCCCTCCCGTGCTTCGCTCTTTGTCTCTCCTCCCTTTCCCCCTTCTCCCTTCTCGACGTAGTGCTCATATACCCACGTATCGAGGACCGCTATGCAGGTCTCTCCGGCCCCGGCGGCCTCCGCGACGGCTTCCGCGACAGCTTCCGTGGCGGCCTCCGCGGCCTCAGCAGACGCGGTGGCGGGCTGCGCGGGCTGCGCGGTCTGCGCGGCGGGTGGCGGGTACGCGGGCGCCGGGGGCGCGATTTCTCGAACCAGGACCTGTATGCGGATTACAGGGCGCCGGCGTGGCATAAGGCAGGGGCGGGGGTGGATTTGGCGCACATGGGGGCGGTGGCAGAGGATTTGGTGGGCATTGAGGAGGGGGGCCGGGATACGGTGAGAAGAGTACGGCGCCGGCGCTGCGGGGAGCGCGCGCGGGGAGGCGTCGTCTCTGTCCCTGTACTCGCGGCGATGCGGCGGGGGATGTCGTGAGCGAGGCGCGCCCCAATGGGGAGGAAGAGCGCGGTGTGGGCGGTACGGGGAGCGCGTACGGGGAGGCATCATGTCCCCGTACTCGCAGCAATGTGCTACGGGATGTGGCAGAGGGCGAGCGCGGCGTTCGGGGGGTGCAGGTACGAGGAGCGGCGCGGCACGGGCGGTGCGGGGAGCACGCGGGGAGGCATCGTATCCCCGTACTTGCGGCGATGCCCTACTGAGGGCGAGCGCGGCGCTCGGGGGTACAGGTAGGTGAATTATCAATTGCTTGGATGACTTGCTAACTTTTTCAAACAGGTACATCACCGCCGAATTTGTTCGCGACGGACCTCGTTATCCAGATGGTTATGTCGTTCATCATGTATTTAGTAGTAGAAATGTAATTCCATTTGTTTTGATCTTGTAAATGCATTGAGCGCAAGAAATTTGACTCACTACACGCCACTACAGGTTCACTACGCAGCACTACACGGCACTACGCAGCAACCCTAACCCTACGCAGTACTGCACGTGCCCACTACACGGCACTACACAGCAAGGGGGTCCACTACACAGCACTACGCAGTGCTGCACAGAGGGCACCCCCCACTACCGCACTACAGCACTGCACAGCACTGCCATAGTGCTACGCAGCGCTGCCCAGAAACCCCAGGGTTTGCTGATGTATCTGTGAGCGCTGATTCACTATCACTGCCATCGGCGGCGACGGCCGCTTTGTCCTGCTTTCCAGCTCCTCCTTTCCTCTCTGCTCTCCCCTTATGACTGTCGGGACGCTTTGCGCGACCACCGGGACCGTAGCAGTGGTCCGGGCTGGGTAAAAGTGCCGTGCCTGCCGCGCATTGACATGGCGGTGGCTGTGTTATTGCCGCAGTGTTGCCGCGCAGCATTTAAATCAATCTACAACGCTTCCCCGGGCCCAAACCATGTACTTGCAAGGTTTATTTATCATGATACATCGTTTAAACACGAAACACCCATACCCAAGATTTTCCTAGTTGGGCTTAGTTGGAGCCAAGTCAAACCTAACTAAGGCCTTATTCCACGTAATGCTCGCCTGCTCCATCGAAATTTGGGAGAAACCGACCAAAGGAAAGGAGAAAAATCAGCCCCACTCACTCTAGAGTTTTAACTCTGGATAGTAAATAACTATTAATGTCTACGGGTCTTAAATTCCAGTTGAACCATGTGTCCTGATCTACCTGCAGGAATATATAGATTTCTGTGCACAGCGCATGCTCGCCTACGAGACGGTGTGAGGACTACATTTAGGATCTCATGCCACTCTGAGCCCTGCTGAGTCATCGGGTGTCTGGTGTGTCGATTTAGGCATCTGTAACTGGGTTGGATGACTGGCGCAATTGCCGGGGCACTGCCACACACTTCTCAATTAGCGCCCATGTGGTCTGCTCTCTCGTGTTTCAGGGCTCCCATCAGATAAATACGTGCAGTAGAAAGATTGGTGAGTTCAATGAAAATCATGTACAGAACTCTGCACCCATTCAATGTGCAACAGAAGCATTCTGTGGCTCGCCAGAAAGCGGCTAAATTCTATGGTTGCACGTGTGTGACCACAATATCGTGCATCGGCAGTACATCCACTGCCTGTGGTTCAATCATGTGCGCAAGTGTGGATTTCCGCCTGTCATATCGGCGTTCATCGCGAGGTAATGTGCGTGACTGTCCGCACATGTCGAACCAGTTGAAGCGAGGAGTTTAAATTTAGTGTGAGAAATGGAAACTCACCGACTATGTGGTCGGGGAATGACCGGCGTGAACTCAGCGGGGCACAGTCAGTATAGTAATTCAATTGGTCATGGCATTCGAGGTTTGAACTGAGGTTGACTACGAGGAAGTTCTTAAACCTATAGAGACGGAATCCGGTTCACTCACTAATTGAAGCTACAACACTACCATGAATGAACCAGTCCACCGGGAAATTCAACCTTGCAATTGCCACGGTTTTGTGCATTGCTGTGGCACCACCTTGTGCAAGATGGACAGTGCACAGTTGGGGGAAGTCTATGGGGCAGGGGCCCTCATATAATTTCCTGGGAAGCCTTGACCACCGTCAATGCATTATAATGTGTGCACTGAAGATTCTGTCGAACCTAGGAGGGAAATTGGTGAGCGTCAGCTGACCCGGGCTGGGTAAAAGTGCCACGGCACTGCCGCGCACTGACGTGGAGGCCAGACATGAATGTGCAGTATTTGAACACCGCGGTTGCACAGAGATCTGCAATAAGGCGAACAGACAGAAAGAAGCACCCATGCCTCAACGCGAGAGCAACATGGCATGACAGGTAAATTTCCGTGGCAGTGCCACACATGTCTCTATAACGCTCTCCTGGATCTAAGAGATTTGAGTGCCTCGTTAGGTGCTTGATGTGCATGCATGGGACACATTTATTCCCACCGGATTATGCCTGGACTGTCTGGAGGATTCATATTCTTGGGGGGCTGGCGTGAGCTGGGTCCTCTGACTGTGAGGCTTAAAAGTTGTGATTACAGTATTAAAATATCAATATTATAAGCTCAGAACTGCGGGAACTAGTGGGAGTAAAGCATCGGCCGAGGACAAAATGGTAGTACCAAATGATTAAAATTTCGGGTCCAATGAATGGTTCCCCCCTTGGTGCGTGGCTCACTGGTTTTAACGAGTCACTGCCTCCATGGCATATGGAGGTTTCAGTCGTTGATTTAACGCCACTCCGGACAGGGGTACTCAAAGTACTGCCATCTGAAATACTTGGTCCAAGTATTTTATTAGCAGTGATGCAGACCACACATAAGTAGCAGTTTGCGACGACAGTATGGATTGATTGGCGGTCCCGCACCCCTGATGCACATAGGCATGATACCCCCGAATTGTTTCTTTTAGATGCCGTCTATGTCATGAGAATCACTATCCTGAGGTCCGTGGATCCGATTAGATTCCAGCTGGGATGCCACATATTTTGACGAAGAATGAATGCTTGGATCTCAGTATATCTCCCGCAAAATCGGCATGCATGATCTATTGAGCACATTAAAACATTCAGGAGCTTGATTTGTTGTCCGAGAAGCCGGGCAGCAGGTGTTGAATGGACCCCGGCGATGTCTCTGCATGGTTAGTCTACGACTCTACGTGCTTCACATCAACCAAGGTCACGGACTTTTCAGTGCTGTGTTGTTGAGTCTAAACAGTAAACCGACGACATAAAGCCCTGTGGGAGCTCTATAATACACCAGAGAAGCTCGGTGAAAGGACCTAAAGTGTGCGCGGCAATGCCGCGGCACTTCACCCGGTGGCTGTGTTGCTACGGCACTGCCGCGCACTGACGCGGCACTGCCGCGGCGCTGCCGTGGTACTGACGAGGCATTGCCGCGCAGCGACGTTAACGTGCTGCGCCGTGCCTGCAATCAAAATCTTGCTAACAACGAAGTCCAATGTGTCTCAAAATCATTCAAAACATGATATGTCTTGCCTGTGTCATAATCATAGTTGAACTCAAAGTTAACCTGGACTTCCCCCCCACATTTGAGTGATATTACACTGAGAACATTCTATTTGAGCTCTTACATGAGTCCAAGACATGTCTCAGACCTAATTCAAGTCGCTTAGTTGGGTTTAGTTGGGTCTAGTTGGACTTAGTTGGGTCTAGTTGGGCTTAGTTGGGCTTAGGGAGTGCCGTGTCAGTGCGGCGGCAGTGCGCGGCAGCCGCGGCATTTTCTCCTGGCCCCAGTGGTCCCAATCGTGGTACCGCTTCGCGCCTCCCTTGCACTGTGGATTCGCGCATGGACCCTGTCCGTTTGGGTATGCGGGACGAGCTCCGGCCTGTGCTTCGTATCGCTTGCTGAAGGCGGCGAAGGATGCTTCATTTGACACCGCTTCCGCACTTTCCGCATTGATGCGGACTTGTTCGTGCTTGATGCGAGCGATGACAGCGGCGGATGAAAGGGTCCCGGCGCTGAGGAGCGTGTCGAGGGAGGAGCGCACATCCTTGAATTCGGGTGCAGACATGGCATTGAGGAAGAGGATTGCTGTCCACTCATCCTGAGTGGGCGGTCTGACAGCGAAGAATGTATCAATAAGTGTCTGCAGTTTGTCCGACGTCTCCTTGAGCTGAACATCTCTGAAGAAGTGTACAGCTAGAGCTTCTTGTAAGATTGTAACTTGTGATAGGACTCCTGACGGCTGATGTGCAGCTTTGAGCATCGCCCACGCTTCCGAGGCAATCTCGACATCGTTGATGATGCGCTGGTCCGTCTTGCCGATGCGTAGACGGATGCATGGAACAATCAGATTCTCGTCAATCCAGTCTTCCCAGCGGGGATTACTGATTAGCGTGGGAGGGGTGCTCGTGCTCGATGGGTCCAGAATTTACTTCGGGGGAATTGTGACGCCACGGCCTGTGATGTAACCATATAAGGCGGAAAGGACGAGCGCTGATTTGCAGTTCGTTTCCCAGGTGGTATCTGTATCTGGTGTAGTCTGTGTCTCGTACTCAAGAGTCGCACCTATATATCCCACGTATGTAGTCTAGTTAGACCCGTTGCAATATTGATGCACCAGGTCTAACTAAAGGCCCTTCGAGCTCAAACCGCGGGTTTCAATAAACATCTCATAATGTTCTCGCAAACGACCACTTTGGGTTCCCCACCGGCACCACGGCACTGTGACCGCTGTTATCGTGATCACCATCACGGCGCTTGACGCCATCAGCGCGATCATCTACGGGATCATCCGCCGCATCAGGCGCGCTGTCATCAGCGCGCGATCAATCCCATCAACGCCGCCGCCGCCGGACACTGTGAGCTTGCCGCCGGGCTCCAGAATGACCGTAAAATCACGAAAAAAATACCACAACATATACTATACCTACTGAATCTATATCTATTGTAATATATTACTAATCATCTCGTGAGACCTCCTGTACGACGGCCTCGGTGTCCTCCTGCTCCCCATTCGAGTCTTCCATAACACTTAGGAGGACGTACTCCTCTGCGAGTACGTCCGCCTCATCGTCCGAGTCCGAATCCGACTCCGGCGGCTCGTCAGCGCCCGGGGAGGCCGGACGTAGAGGAGACGCGGAGCGGGGAGATGGCACCTCTTCATCTGCGCCCGGCAGCCGATCCTTGTTGACCGGCGTTCCTGTCTGCATTGATGCCGAGAAGCCCGGGACTCTTGCCAACTTGAATAGGCGCTCCCGATGGTCGTCGTTGAAGCGGCCTTGCCGCATGCGATAGCGGTGCACCTGATGTGCAAGGGCGGTGCCGTGCTCCTGGCGTACCCGTCTCTCCTGTCGCCTCAGGAAGTCCTCCTCATCACGCATGTACGTGAGGAAGCGCGGGATCTCAAGGTTGAGGCGTTCGATCTCCTCGCCAGCGCGCTCAATCTTGAAGTACATATCCATGGCAATGCGCCCCGACGGCTTTGCCCACGGCTGCTCCCGTATATCTTCGCGCCCATCCCGTAGCAAGTCGAAGTCGGAAAGGAACGCATAGTCTACAACCTGCTCCCAGGTCATGGCTGCGCGAGGCGGGCGAAGTCTTGCACCCGCGAGGTTGTAGTTCTTCAGAGCAGTCTTCACAGCACTTGAACGCGCCTGCAGTGCCTTAGCGATGTGTTTTCGAAGCTTGTAGCCTACATATAAGTGTCAGCGGCTCCTCGTACCCCAAGGATGTGTAACATACCTGTCCCGGACATGTTCATTTTGGTGAGCTCAAACATTCGGGCAATAATAAGACCTTGCAGCTGGTCCAGCGCGCGCTGATAGCGACGCCTCGCCACGAGAATGGCGGCTGCTTTCCATTCCTCCGAGCCTGGAAGCCATCGCGGTTCGATGCTCATACGCGCTTCCAGATCCTGCACAGAGAGGAGGATCCTCTCGTACATCTCCATTGCATGTCGCCGCTGTGCTTCGAGCCGTCTTGTCGTCTTGGCTTCCTCCTCATAATTGGCGGCTGATGGGTCAGTCGGGGGCGAGATCTCGACAGCGAGAATCTTATTCATGCGTTCCCTATAGGAAGTCGGTGTTAGGCGCGGCCTTTACACCATTCAATAGGTACGTGCGTTTGTGCGGCAAGATTTACCAGCTTCTGGTAGTATTCCATGTCCAACGTCTCCTCGATCGGCTCCCGTGTCAAAGACAGGAGGCATGCCTTCTCGGCGGCTAACCAGTCCTCAAAGGTGGACTTGTCTTGTACGCCCAGCTCGCGCATAGCCTCGGTAAGAGCCGGCACTGTGCTTTTGACCTCGAGCGCGCGCTTGTACTTGTTTGAGAGGAGGAGCGCTAACACCATATAAGTAAACCAAGAACAACGTCAAAAAGCAATTCGGCTTACAGAGAGATTGGTACGTGTCAAACACATCGGTGTGCTGGAGATATGTCGCAATGGCTTGCTTGAGATGGAACCGGGTGGCGCAACGTGTCGAGGCTGCGAGGGCGTTGGACTTGGAAAAAAATGTCTCGCAGTACTCAAGGTCGTCCAGTCCGACACCTTTGACATACGTTGCGAGGTGACTGAGCTGGCAAAGGCGGCAATGGCCGTGCCCGTGGAAGGCCCCTACAAGCGACTTGAAGTTGTTGTCCCGTGCGAGCTTCCCCAGGATCGGGTGAGCTTGCATCATCTTGTCGAACTTGCAGCCTATATCATATCCCACCGACAGCTCGCCCAGAACCGTGATGAGATGGCTGTTTATGGCGTAGCCGTATTTCGCCCTGCACAACTATCAGGCGATGGAACAACAAAACTGGAGCTGGGACGCACAATTCTCCACTACGAATCATATCACAGACCATCAAGACAAAGCCGTGGCGGCAGAGGGATAGGAATAACCCCGTCTCCTCGTACATTCCCCACGCCTTCGCCGTGACTTGTTCCTTCATGTTCTGCCAGCGGTCAGAACAGCCATCATCCTCTTCATTCCATTCCTAATGTTCGTCAGAATAATGCATTTGCAAGGGCGTGGAAAGACTTACAGGATCCGCCGTAAACCCTTTCATGAGCTCGTCGAGCTGGTCCTTTCCCCACGAGTCCACCTCCTCAGGTTCAAGGTAATAGTCCCCAGGAACCTGCCGCGTATCCTGGCGTTCTTTAGATGCGCCAGCCGTTCCATCCTCCTGCCGATCCCGCCGACCGAAGCGCTTCAGAGAGTTGTTCCCGTCTTGGCAAGCAAGAACAGGCATGTGAAGCGGAGCCTCGCCCTCCAGCTTGTAGAAGCATGCCGGACATGCGTTTTGGAGGCGCCAATTAGGTGAATCACGCCCAAGGACGAATTGTACACGCTTGTTAATGATGGCCAGAGTCGCCAGGTACAGGTCAAATGCGATTGAGAACTGTGTCGAGAGGTATGGGCGGAAGGGGACCTGCGAGTGTGATAAGAAATGTGCCACCTGCACAGAGAAAATGACATACCCCATGTATATCACACAAGGACTTGACAAAGGGCTGAATTGCGAGGCGGGGGCAACGAAGTCTTGTCACGCGAAAGACCTCCAGCACTCGCGTCGTAATGACTACGAGGGGAGAGTCTGCAGCACAAGGGAAATAGCCCAGATTCACCAGGCCAGAAGAGACAAATGCGTCCCCAGCGAGGAGTGGGATCTCGACGACACGGGCACCTAGGCGAAGTTCAGTGAAGACACAACGCGGCTACGCGACGCAGCTTACTGAAAAGATCAACAACTACTGCGGGAAAAGTCCTCTGCACCATCGCATCTGCCGGCGGATCGAGCAATGTGCCCAAGCCTTCGACAGAGGAGCGCAAGTCCCAGGCCAGGTACGCATCTGCAATTGCTTCCATCTGAGGCTTGAACGCGTTGACTAGGAGTTGAACTCGGTTGCGGCGCGTACGCTGGTCACGGCGTTTACCATACAGATGTCTTGGAGAATCTTGTGAGCAGCAGCAGGTCGTGTAACAAAACAACATACGCATGCGATGCCCTCAAATCCTCCCACAGCTCCTCCTCATCTAAATCCTCCCGATGGCGTACAGCGTCCTCCCCAGCGTTGCTGATTTCTGCGAGGGCAGTTCCATCGAGAACATCGGTAAAGTTGTCCCCCGCGTCGAAATCAGTATCAAGTGTGTCGATGTCATTGCGGGCCTCCTCAGCAAGGCGCTCGTTAGCAGTGAGATCTAGAGTGCCAAAAATATAAGCTAATAATTAAAATTGCCCCGGGGGAACGCACTCTGCAGGCGTAGACGCTCAGTCGCCAAATCATCGTCCTTCAGGGTGCGGATATCACGTTGATTGAGCTTCCGATTAATTTTGACAGGTCTACCAGAGTTGCTGTATTCTGTTCCTTGGACAGACACGCGACGCGAGGAGGATGACACGGAAATAGCCCCCACACCCTTTCTCTTGAGGCCTTTCATGAGGATTGCTTGCTTCTCACGTGAGCGCCCCACACTGTAACAAACAGTGATTGTCACGACTCGCAGCCGCGGCAGCGCCGACTCTACTCAAAAATATCAGTGAGTCTTTTCTCTTTGGTGCTGCCTGCCTCTGTGGTGGCTGCCGTTTTGCTGCGCACGGGATCTCCCCAGGGCCTAACACAGCAAGCCGGCAGCCAACACGGAGGCAGATGCACCCTTCATCACGCAATTTCCCTGCACTAACTGGTCTCTGCTTTGTTTCACAGCGTTCAATGGCGATGCTCTGGTTCCCCTCGGAGAGAAAGGTGAGCAGGCATTAGTCCCCGACCAATACATCACCCTGATACTGCCCAGACGCGTCGCGGCACTGTCTTTTCTCCGTTCTGGCCACCCAGCACCACTGCTCTTTGCTCGGCCGCTTTCGATCTTGCACCGCTGCTGCGCGACTCCCTGGCGCGCGAGGACGAGGCAGACGACGAGGTGGAGGACTTCCCCTCAGCCTTCGACACCCCCCAAGACGCCCCCATCGACGACTTCGACACGGTCGACGATGTGCGCCCGACTGCTCCTTCGCTCACTCGTTCCCCTTCACCTAAGCGCGTTCGCCTAGAAGACATCCCCCTGCGCCCCTCACACCGCCATCGCAAGCGCCGCGATAAAAGAAACGCAAAGACGCAGACCAAGGGCCAAATCCCTTGTCTTGCCACAGTGCAGGCTCAGGTTTCTGCTGCCACTGCGCTTACTGCACCCCTTGAATTCGATGCATCCACCCTCCCCTCCGCCCACGGCGGCTACGCCGCGAAGAACGAGACACGCAAGGCCAAATTGGGCAGCAAGAAACCCCGCACGCTAGCAGAACTCCTTGCGCTCGGTTTTCGTCTGGTTCCCTGGAACGGAGTGTATGTGGTCTTACCCCGCAATCCCCGTCGTCTAGCTCACCAGGGCCTTGCAGTGACTCACGCCCCATAATCGATGCGAAGGGGCGCATCATCGTGGTCCTCGCTGGTCAGCCACACGACCCGAAGTACCGCAATGCTGCCGAAGCGGTCTTTACCACCCTCGTGGAGGAGGCTGCATCCGCACGCTTCCCCCCCGAGATCTCCAAGCACCGCCGCGGCCCGTTCCCCGCCCTCAACGTCGGTCTGGCTTACAGCAAAGGCCAGCGCGTTCCCTCGCGCATGGGTGGTGGTGCGTACGGCGCCCTTCTCCAGCGCCTTCTGGGCGACCCGAACATCAGACGCATGGCTGTCTATGCCAGCGGTACGCCGTATAGTTACCCAATCTTTACGATGTCTTACAAAATCCCTGCAGCGGCGTTTGGGCTGTGGGTCCCGAAGGTCTATCAGTACTAAAAGAAGCACGACGACGCACTCCACCGCCACCTCCCCCACCTTGGCCGCAACTTCGAGAAGTCCGTTTTCTCTTGTGCTGCCTTCAACTTTGGGCCCAATGTGTGGACGTTCAAGCACCGCGATGTTCTGAACGTCCCCTTCGGCTGGTGCGCCGTGCAAGCGCTCGGGCGCTTCGATCCAACAAAAGGCGGCCACCTCGTACTTTGGGATTTGAAGCTCGTCATCGAGTTTCCCCCCGGCGCGACCATCTTACTCCCATCTGCGACCATTGCTCACTCCAACATCCCTGTGCAGGCGGGCGACCGTCGGGCGTCCTTCACTCAATATACTCCAGGGGGACTCATCCGCTACATCGACAATGGCTTCCGTACAGAGGGGGATTTGGAGTCGGAGGATCCTGCGGAGTACGAGAGGCTCAGGAGGCAGAAGGAGACTCGGTGGGAGATGGGTATTGGACTCTTTAGTACTGTAAAAGAGCTACTGGAACCTGTATAGTATTTACCTATAATATCCTCTCGCTCCCAATATCTTGCGTGAATGAGCCCTTCGGAATGGGGTAATTTTGATGGCTTAGATTTGTCGGCACTATATCTCGCCACTCCCTTGTCAGAATTACTTCAAATCTGGGGAGCATCGTCACCTATGGTCTGCGATGCGATTTGAAAGCATTGCCGCGATGTTTTTCTGAAAAGGGGATTTTGCTCTTTCCTCCCGAGCGCCTCACCCTAAATTCTAGAAGATATTTGAGCACATGCCCGGAGTCAGAAGGAAAGGTGTCTTAAAATATAAGATTTTTCGCATGTGAAGTGCTGAAGAAATGAATTTTATGACCGGTGATTATCGCGAACTCGTGGTTTGAGAGCACAATTTGGACATGTTTCTAAGTACACATTGGGATCTTCTTTGCCTTCGACCACTTCCTCACTCTACTCATGCCATCTCCGAAGCCTTGTCTTGATCCTGAGGCCAAACTGGTGCGCCGCCAGCAGACCCTCCAACGTTACGCAGAAAAGTATGCCTCACTCTTGGTCCATTAATAACATAAATCGACGTGAAAGCTAGACATCGAAAGAAATTGCGCATCTCTGCTCAGGGGCGTATGCAGCGGTGTGTGCCGACTGCTATGGCTGTTAAGATATGCCACTAACAACCCCCCAGACTGCGCTCCAAGCCCCCCACTCAAGAACAGCAAGACCGCAAACAAGCCACTGAAAAGAAATATCGCAAACGGTACACTTTGTGCCATTGTCTGTGGTCTGTGGTTTTCTAGCTGGTGTTTGTGTGCAGAAATCAAGAGGCAATTCACGCGGCCGATGCTCTGCGGCGCGCTAAGTACTCGCCTCCACGACTGCCCAATTATTTGCTCAAATCCTTCATGCTGTAGGAAATGCATTGAGCGTGATGGAGTCGAGGCTTACGATGAGCTGGTTCAGCGGCCCACTCATGGCCAAAACTCAGCGCCGAAACGAAGGTCGACCACCATCTCCACGCCCAAAGCCCACCATTGCATCGAACCCGGCCCACCACAACCTTCACATCGAAGAATGGTCTGAGTCGGAGGACTCAGACTCATGCAGTGACGACAACGCGCCTATCCCGGGGGCTGTCTTTTACGGACATGACTCGCGCCCACGCCCCCAGTCCCCTACGCCCCTGGATCTGGATTGTGACTGCCGTCTGCCCATGTACTGCACCAAATGTACTTGCGGCTGCAATAATATGTGTTGTCTCCGACACCATCAAGACGAGACGGACCATCGCAAATGGATGAAGGAACTGACTCTGGAGGAGCAGGTGTTAGCGCGGCAGGGACTCAGGCCTAGTTAGAGTGGATTCAAAATTTTATTGAATAGAATTTACATTTTGTCGCGATTTATGGAGGCAAGGCAGCGGCGGATAACCGATCCGGAACACGTGCAACCAGCCTATTGCGCTCTCTCTCTCTTGTAACCCCAGCTCACCGAGCGCCATGACGCGCTTTGAGCATGCGTCGAAGCCGCTTGCGCGCATCAACTGCGTCCCTGAATACTTCCCCCATCCCAGACATTTACATAGCATATCTGACCACGGGAAAAATCCAGACTGCCTCTTCTTCGCAGTTCTTAATGGTGATTTCAGTGGGATCTACAATGATTTGTGGGTTATTTTCTGTGCATATCCCTGTCTTGACTTATCTGCACGTATAGGTCCCAGGTCAAAGCGATCATACACAAGGCCCCGGACACCAAGTATGCTTCGGACGGCGACTGGATAGGAATTACCAGGAAGTGGCGGGAGCATTGCGAGGGGAATCACGAGCACGATTGGCCTCGCGCGACTTCACGCTCTTCGTCTCCGCTTTCCTCCGCCTCTGCGTTCGACACGTCCCCTTGCCCGAGCCCAGACTCTTCGCGCACGCCCTCACCCGATTCCCCCCCCTTCTCCAAGTCGATTCCCTTCTTTGATCCGCCATCGACCTCACGCAGATCGATGCAGACACCTTCGCCCCGCAAAAAGCCGCTGAGCTCCTCGTCCTCGCGGACTCCAGTCGCGAAGATCGCAAAGCACACCCCGTCGTCTCCGACCAAGGGGCCTTCTACTGCTCATGCAGCAATTGCATCCTCGTCTACCCCAACTATATCTCCCGCCCCGTCCACGCGTACCAAAGCCGCCGGTGGACTGAAGTTCCCCAGACCTGTGTACGACACAGAGCCGGTGCTGCTCCCATTCCCCGCACGCCTGTTGCCGGAGATGGGGCGTTATCCACCGGATCCACCGCGACTGCGCAATGCGCCACCGCATTATGAGGAGACTCTGGAGGGACGAATCGACCAGGCGGCACCAACCCCGGTGATGCGCGACATCTGCGTCTTCTACGCAGTGAGCATTGCCAATCGTATGCTTAAGAGCCAGTGAGTTGATCCTGCTGTGGATCTTCTTGTACACTAACCCTCGCATTTACAAGCCGTCAAGCTTTTGATCTTTTCAGAGGGACGGAGGGCGCAGAGATCTTACTGGTGGGCTCCGTCGGTGAAGCTGCTGCCTTCTTCGAAGCAGCCGAGCATGCAGGTGGTGCTACCGGAAGCACTGCGGCTCCCCTCACGATGTATGCGGTCAGCAGCCACCGAGGCGCCTTCAAGAATCGGTCAGTTCTCAGACTTGCGTCTCAGAGTGGGACTGACTATTCTGCTAGGGAGACTGCATTCCGCCGCTTTTTGAGAGAGGACTGCACGGAGATGCTGTTTGCGAGCAGCTCGGTAGCAATAGAGGGATTCATCCGCGAGCACATGTCGATGTAACGAGCAGGGCAAATGTATTACATACTATATCTATCTCCGCAGTTTTCTATTGAAAAAAAAATGTTGCCGCCCCCTGCAATGGCCTAAGGACATGCAAGAGATTGGGGAGACTTGAATGAAAAATGAAAATACATGAAAGGCAAAAAAACGGCCCATCGAGAGATTAGAACACAGCCTAAAAATAGGGACCCTGGCCGTCAAAGCGGTTGGAGATCCCAGCGGTCGAGAAGTGGGTCACCAACCGCTAGACGACGCAGGGTCGACAGTACTTCAGATTTATAGAGGTGAGTGCCCTGTTTTTCAAGCACAATCTTAACGTCCTATAAATCAGCGTAAATACAAATTTTCTCGCCAAGTTTGTTGACTCCCACCACGTCAATTAGACACTTCCGCTCAATCTCCGCTTCATCGCCACCGTCTTCTTGTTCTCACGTCCACTATTAATACTTACCTCACTCCCCATGTCATCCACTCCTACCGACGCCACGAGCCATGCCTCGCGAAACCCCACCAAAGAAGTCCAAGAAGCACGCCAGCGCAAGAAAGGCGAGCCCTTGAGTGACTCCCAGAAGGCATCGCGTGCACAGAGCACCCGCGACCGCCAGATCACTGCTGAGGACTTCGCCGTCGATGTTGACGCGTTTTACGCGTATCGTGGCAAGGTCATCCTGGAGCTAGCCACAAAATACCACCGCACCCCCGAGTACATCAAGGGCCTGCTCATCAACGCGTCTCAATTCAAAACGACGCGAAATGTCAGCCTGCGCAATGCCGTAATGCACGACATCTCGACGACGGCAAAGGCCGGTAAGCTCCCTGTTTTCCCACCGCCTTCGTACATCACTGACCTGTCTTTTCTAGAAGGCAAAACCATCCACATCACTGAGCTTCACACTCTCGCGGACGAGGCCATCGTAACGGGGTTCACCAAGGAAGAAGAGGAGCAACTCATTGAGACGCTGCGCGAGGCCCGCGAGCACAAGCGTGTCGGAGTCAGGGCATCAAATGTCGCCGCCGCTGTCGATACGCGGTCCACGGTCTCTGAGATCCAGGATGAGGTGTGTAGTAATTAACCCATGCTGCGTCACCTCCTGTCTGATCTTCTTCGTAGATCATGTCTCTGTACGAGAGGACGGGTACGCGTGGCATCGCATTCTTCACGCGCGGCCACCTCGACGACAGTGTGATGCCCACCGTGGTACAGTCGGGAGATGCCATCGCCTTCTGCGTGGAAGTCCTCAAGAAGCCTGCCATCGACATTGTGCGGCTCTTTGAGCAATGGTCTTGCTCACGAGCTCAGGGTAAGTTTTCATTCAGCTATGTAACACCATTCCGAGCTGATATGCATCTCATTCAGAGAACGTCCAACGCGACAATCGTCAGAGTCTCTGCGCGCAGATCTCGCGCCTCATCGAGGAGAAGCTCCACGCCATCATCCTCAATGACACCGTGTCCATGAGCTACGTGAACATGGATGTCGACATCAAGGAGGCGTGGAAGGTCGAAATTGTTGGCTGGCCCACCGACATCGCCGTGATGACCCCCTCCAAGATCAAGGCGGTCGAGCGCCTCCGGCGGATCCGTGATGGCTGGCTCAACGGCACCATACATTGGGTCACCATGAGTCTCGAGCGGATCCAGGAACTCGCCGTGGACCTCGAGGAGCGCCGTGCCCAGAACGACGGAGTCTTGAAGAAGCGCAAGACACGGGCGGATGCTGGTATCAAGAGGAAGGGCAAGCGCAGTGGCGAGAAGCGGCACGGGAAGCAGAAGGGTCCCCCCAATGACGACGATGAGGAGGAGCAGGAGGAGCAGGATGAGGATGATGAGGAGGAGGATGAGGTCGCCGTGGCAGCTCGCCCCTCCCGCGCGAAAGCCGCTCGCCCCTCCCGCGCGAAAGCCGCAACAACCACCGCCGCCCACACTTCCCCCGCCTCCAACACCATTGGCTCTGTGACCATCGCCGACAGCGCTCCCTCCACCGCCTTGAACGTTCTCTTTGACACCAATATGTCCGCTATGTCCACATCCGCTGTCAGCACCACCGATGGCACCAACACCACCGACGCTGAACCCGCCAGCAGCACCGTGCCCACCACCGCCTCCGACCTCTTCGTCAACGTCCCCATCACGGCCTCACCCACCGACATCGTCCTCGGCGCCCACACCAGCAGCGCCCACGCCTCGAGCACTGCACCCAGCGCTGCTATTCATGGGGGCCCCATTGGTGCGGACTCCTTCATCGCCTATACCCCTCCAGGGGCAGCGCTGACAGACCGCACCAACGGAGGTACCAAGCGCAAGGCGGTGGAGGACGCAGTAGGCGGGGAAGCGGTCAAAAAGGTCCGCAAGCCGCGCTCCGACAAGGGCCAACCCAGGGGCCCGAGGACATCAGGCTCCGGGGCTGCGGCAGCGGGAGGTGCAAAGCGCCCTGCCCCTGCGCGCCCTGTCCCCAAGCCTGTGGCACGTCGTGTGCCGGGCAGCGGCTACAAAGCGCCGTCGGCGGGAGCACGTGGGCGCGAAGACGCAACCACCCAGCGTGCACGCGACCTGGTGGCGGCGCGCGCAGCGGAGCGCGTGACGGCGCGGACCACGGCTTCGCTGGCAACGCAGCTGCCCCCCAACTATCTCCACCAGAACGCCGCCTGAAGATCGCGCTCGCGCACTGCCGCCTATGTTTCCAGTCATATATATCCCATGTATGTAGTTTACTTAGACCTGTTAAATATGTCCTCCCTATGCTCCACCTATGTTTCGTAGTTCCGTGGTTAAGTCGAGATTTATGTCTGATTTTGTGTCTAAGTAGAGCCTAATCAAATGTTATGTCGGATTTCTACATAGCCCTGAGTGATGTGGGGGAGTGAAAGGCTGGGAACAACTGCGCGCATACAGGGTATTTTTTTCGTGATTTTACGGTCATTCTGGAGCCCGGCGGCGAGCTCACAGTGTCCGGCGGCGGCGACGTTGATGGGATTGATCGCGCGCTGATGACAGCGCGCCTGATGCGGCGGATGATCCCGTAGATGATCGCGCTGATGGCGTCAAGCGCCGTGATGGTGATCGCGATAACAGCGGTCACAGTGCCGTGGTGCCGGTGGGGAACCCAAAGTGGTCGTTTGCGAGAACATTAGGGGATGTTTATTGAAACCCGCGGTTTGAGCTCGAAGGGCCTTTAGTTAGACCTGGTGCATCAATATTGCAACGGGTCTAACTAGACTACATACATGGGATATATAGGTGAAGAGTCGCGAAAAAAGGGAATTTTGTGGCCATTGCGATGGCAGACTGGGTCGGTCCTGAGATCGGTGATACCGCGAGGTTGTTGACTGGTATGCGCGAGGTATATTAATGCTGTTCGGGGCCCATAACCTGTGAACGACGGAGATCTGTACGCCAAAGGTAAGTATAAGCTCTCACTGCGTTCGTCGTAAGAACCAGTGAATTATATTTACCTGTACGCCAAAGGTAAGTACAAGCTAGTAATAAATAGTAAGTGGCTGTATGCATATATAGCTAATGGAGAACATACCTCTCACTGTGTTCGTCGTAAGAACCAGTGAGAGGAAATGATCGGAAAATAATTCCACTTGGCACGCTCACGTGCCGGACGCGTAGCTCGATGAAGTCAAACTCTAACATCATCCACAATTTCTTTCCACCAGAAGTGGTCACGTAGGTAATCCAGAGTCTTTCGGAGCCCCAGGTGAGCCAGCAAAGAGTGCGCTTCCGAGATAACGATCTCGCGAAGGTTCCGATCACGGTAAGTGATTCGCGGGATGCAGAGCATGCGGTGATCATTATCACGAAGATAGATCAAGCCGTCTTCCAACTCAAAGTTGCGGAAAGACTTGGGAGCCTCCAAGATATTCTTGAAGAAAGGGTCGTCGCCGTAGCGGTTAGTGACGAGTTTCACTAGATCCAAGCCTTGCCAGCCAGAGTTCACAACATTCAATAGAGAGTCGTCGAGGTGTTCAATCTCTTGTTCAAGATCAGCGGCGGATGCAGAGGGATCAGACACTCTGGATGCGGGGAAATCCTCATAATTCGCGTTGGTAGCGGGGTTTGGTCCCACGGAGGAAGCACGAGGTGATTGATCAGGTGGCTGTGCCGGGCCGTTAACGGTGTTTCCTCTTTGATTCTTACCGCCGTCTGCGATTCTGGTGCTCCGTCTTGGTCTCGCCAAGTTTTTTGGTGTACCCCCGCCCTCCTTTGGGGACGTACGGGGATCGGAGCCAAATGTGGCTTGGTCTGACTTCGCGTCGACCGCGCTTGACTTCGCGTCGGCATTAAGGCTTGACTTCGTGTCAGCCTCTTTTGTAATGGTGCGAGCCATCGAGCGCGTTGCACGGTCGCTTGACATCGCCATTGCTTCCAATCCAGCAAATACCGGCATGGAGATGGAGGAAATGTTGAGGGAGTCATTGTCAACGACGTCATGGTACGTGTATTCAGACCACGCTCGGACTGTTCCTGCCGCCTCATTTGAGTAGATTCGAGACAAGGCATCAGCTAGGACATTTTCGTTCCCAGGTATGTACCTCACTTCAGAGTTGAAGCTCGAAGTTTTCTCGATCCAACGGGCTTGACGCCCCGATAGGTTCTTCTGATTAACAAGGTGAATGAGTCCCTTGTGATCAGTAACCCAGACGAATTGACAGCCCTGGAGAATGTCTGCGTGGCGCAGCATCGATTCCACGCCGGCCAACATCTCGATTTCATGAACAGGGTAATTCTGTTGTGCTGAATTCAATTTTGCAGAGAAGAACGCTGCTACTTTGGCTGTTTTCCAGTCGTCTCCCTGGCACACAACACCAGAGACACCGGAATTACATCTGTCCGTGACCAGCCAAATCTGAGGTGCGTCAGCGCTGTAGTCCAGCGGTTTTCGAGGATGATCCCGGTACAGCGCGACCAAGCGCTTCACGTCCTCAGATACACGCTGGTGAGTAAATCCCCATCGAAAAGGAACCGAATCACTTGTTAATTCCTCAAGAATTCCCATGGGGATGTGTACATCGGCCATGTCTCCGCCAAGATACGTGACGGAGCCGAGGAACCCGCGAAGCAGGTCGCGGTTCGGCGGCGTTGATAAGCTGGCTAAATGACCAGGCATGAAAACACACTAATTGCGTGTTCTTGTACTGTGTTATAGGCCGTTATATGTCCATATGAGAGCTAGTGCGATGCCCGGGCAGCTAGCTAGGAAGCTACGCATGTACAGAAGTAGAAGAGCTCTGATTTGATGATGATACCACTATGGGTTGGATTCCAAGAGAGCACGGAAGCTTTAGCTAAAGATCTACTCAACCATTCTATGACCGAATTGGGGTTTATCTGCATGTATTCCGAACAAGGGTACCACATAATATCCATCTAGACTATGAGCGAGGCCAGGGAGCATTGGTGGCAGGTTAAATTAAGTCAATAACAGTGTTGAGGCAGTTGCGGGCGCATAGGGTTCAATTGTGACATACTCTGTCACATGCGGGCACAAGTACAAAGGAGCGGCAGGTTCTTACATAAGGATTTACTACTATCAATGGTCACTTGAAGGCAATAGAGCTAGCGGCAGGCAGATCACGGATGAAACCGGTAAAAGCCGATGACTCACCGGGCCGGGTGATCGGTGGGATCCCACGCTTGACAGCGGGCAGAGGGCTTCTATGATCGAGCTCGATTGTTATTTGATTAAAGAATGATGGGAACAGGCAGAGGGTACTGCATGTTGGCCCAGGAACAGAGATGAGGCAGTGTTGGATCAGGTCTAGACCAGGGCTAGGGCACGGGGATATTATTACTCCGCTCAGCAGGATGAGTAAGGCAGTCTGGGCACGCAATTGTGCCGGAAATATACTAATCTATTTGAAACTGACTGTTTATAGGTGGCTTTCTGGGCTAAATACTGTGGAAAGCTCCACAACCCTGGTCCTAGGGCATGAATTGTCCGTGTTATTGTTGTTCCTGTAATTTCCTAATTGAGACTTGCGGGTTTGTATAAATAGAGTAGATATCTTCGTTGTAGAGTACTGGATCCTGCCCCACTGATAATCGGTTTATACTGGCTGCCTTTGGGACCAAGCAGCTTCCTTGTCAGTGTAGTAGAACTCGGGAAGGAGTTGAATTGATTATATTGGGATTTATCGGATATTTGGCTTGTTGGAGAGCTTATTCACCTCTTTCTCACTGCTAGGACTGTATAGGAGACGACTACGCCAGTGGGAACGCCTTGAATACGCTCAGAGTACCTCAGAGAAATATATTATTGTCTTTCTGCTTGTGTATCTCTTGTTTACGGAGAAAGTGTTGAGTTGGGAATAAACCACTTGTTGCATGCATTTGAGATAAAGGAATTGGATAAAGGGTTACTGCAGCGAACAGCGGAATATTACAGCGTACATCGACAGCGTCAGCGGGCTCCAGGGACCTCACAGTCACCTTTAGCTATAACATAGTAAACATCGGAATCACAGCGTCAGCGGTCCTAAGGACATAAACAACCCACTCTGGAGTTAAATCCACCAACCCCTGTTGTAAACCCAACCTTTCCAACGCCTTTAGATTGTGTCAAAGCGCCTAGAACGGTCAGGACAACGTCCGTATTGCCGAATTAGCACAAAGTCCGCTACATAAATTGTATAAAAACCAAATTGCAGCAACCTAATACTTGGTTGGAACCCCGAACTTGCCACGTTGGAAGTGTGGATTTTGTAGTGTGATTTTGGGAGTTAGTTTGGTTGGTTTGGTCTCGTAAGAGTCAGCTTACTAAGCATCGCATTTTCATGTGCAGTTCCGCGCACCGCGCGTCAGCGTCTTCCAGTTGACGACGGTGTCAACTTTATGAGGATCCATCCGGATCCCTTTATCATCAACTACTCGTTCCAAGACGTTCAGTTCAGCCTGGAGCAACTGGATTTTATTGGCGCTCAAATAGAGCTTTTCTCGCTTCAGTATGCCAATCACTTGTTTCACATGCTTAATGTGTTCTTCAAGCGAATTGGAATAGATGATAATATCGTCAAGATATACATCCATGAAGCGCCCAATGCACTGCCCGAACAGGTGGTTCCTCAAAGACTGGTAAGTCGCGGGGGCATTACAATTTGCAGGACGTGGCTAACCATATTTCCATCTGGTGTACTCATAGCGGTACGCGCCACATGTTCAGGGACCACCCGAATTTGCAGGACGTGGCTAACCATATTTCCATCTGGTGTACTCATAGCGGTACGCGCCACATGTTCAGGGACCACCCGAATTTGCTCGTAGGTGTCCTGCCTGTCTATGAGTGTACGAAACTTGCAGCGGGCAACGCGCCGCAAAATTCCTTCCATGTCCGGCAGCGGCGACATCATTTTTCGAGTATTCACGTTGCGCGCTTGTAAGTTCACAACGACGCGGAGCTTCGGCGGGTTGCTCTTGATCTTGGGTATCAGCAGCATAGGTGCGGTGTTCCCCGTGTTGGTAACCTCCCAGCGACCAGCTTTCAAGTAAGTCTGCCGCTTTAGGTCCCATTGATCTCTTAACGCTTCGGGGCATCGCGCGGGTCTCCAAGGTAATATTTTATTCTCATCAATCAGAGGAATAGTATGGTTAATATCCCGGAACGGAGGTAATCCAGTCTTGGCGGCTGTCTTGCATATTGGCTTAGCATATTCCATCAGCTCGGCGCGAGCCGCTTGGAGCGCAGATTCATCAAGACCAACTGCTCCAGCGAAGACTTGCGCGGTTGCGACTCCTTCAAGAGGTAAGGCATTAGCGCTTCCGATACAGACACGAGCCGGATTTAAACCAATGCTCACCTTGTGTTGGAACAGCCACGCGGTACCCAAAATCATGTCGTATCCACTGAGGTTAGCTATAAAGAAGGTGTGTTCTTCCGAAATATCCTGATAGCTGAATTTAACCTTTGCGGAGTGATTGATCTTGGAGCGCGAGCCCTGGACCGCCAGCTGCAGAGTAATGGGGTCACTCAGCTCCTGGCGCCTCAGACGCAACTGGTCAGCCAAGGACGTCGAAATCAAATCTCCGAGAGACCCAGAGTCAACAAGGGCGCGGGTTGGTTCTCCATTCACGCGAACGACGATAACGAGGGGCCTCGCAACGACGCGGTTCACCACGCGAGGTGTGGACGCAGTGCGTGATATCCCCTTCATGCTGTCCGCAGGGATTTGAATTCCCCTGCAATACAGAATAAATTCGCCCTCTGGATCTAAGTCCGGCTCATCGAACAGCGAACCAAGGTATTGCGGCAGCTTACCACGACCAGGTTTGTTCTGGCGCTGGCTTTCGCGGACGAGGAACTTCCACTGACGCTTCAGGACCCAGCCCGCAAGGTCCAACTTCGGATTCAACAGAGTCTCCTTGGAGATCTGCTCGTGAAGTATACCTTCGCCAACTGGAATGGTGACAAGGTAGCTATCCGGCCCTCCGTCCAGGTCTTCTGGTTCAAGAGGGATTCTCGCCATCCCTACTCCGCAAAACATAGGTACGTGGTAACCGATGTCTCGGAAATATTGCTGGACGGCGTCGCCGAGCAATTCTTCAATAGGAAACCGGTGAATAGCAAGAGTTTCATGATATGGTATTCCAAAGGATTCCGCGCGGTTGCGCGCGTACCAGCCCAGCAAGTTAAACACTGGGACTCCGTGGAACCGAACAGAGTCGCATCGCTCGTCACCCCAAGGGACTTGTTCGTCCCCAGGGTGTGGTTGGAAGAAGTCCAACAGCGCAGCAACTGTGTCGCCGAGGACGTCACCCAGGTGGCGCGACCTCAGGGAGGTGCGCGCTTGTACAGAACTCCGCCCGTATTCTTCGGCAGCGCGAGCCCAAGTTCTCAAGTGATCTTCTAATGTCTCGCCAGAGTCCCCGGGCATCACCCGGTCAGATTTATTATTGCTTGACTCGCTAGCTGACAAGTCGCTCACAGACTGAAGGTCTGGTATGTCAGAATCGGAATCAGAAGATTCGCTTACAGATTGCAAGTCTGGTATGTCAGAATCGGAATCAGAAGAGTCGCTCACAGATTGCAAGCCAGGCATGGACCCCGCATCTGAAGGCTCAGAACAAGGAACCGTCCCTAAGGACGGCATAGAATCCAAGTCATCACTCGAGAGATTCAGGTCCGAGCCTGTACAGGTCCAAGCCTCCGGGTCTTTCGCGGTGCAGGCATCGACAGCGGCTTCGTTGTACCAGAGGGACAAGTCAAAGCTCGTATCAAGCAAGAGCTTTCGCGGTAATAGAGAGCTTGCGCAGAAGCCATTGGAGCCATTTGATGGCTCGTGGGGCGTGCGCAAATTTGGCGGGTGAATGGCTCCACAAAGCCATTGACGTCAGATTTTGGCCTGATTTTGGCTGTGGAGCCATCCAGTTGCGCACCGCAAAAATGCCATCATATGGCTCCAATGGCTCCTGCGCAACCAGGCTAATTTAAGGCACAAGCCCTCCGGACGGTTCGAGACGGCGAGGTTATCGCCGTCCGCCCAAACCTCAAATCTGTCCAGAGGTGCGGTTGCTATGTCCTTTTTCCAGGCGTTGCACTCATAGTGCTCCAGCAGTATTTTAACTGCGCCGACTTGTACGTCTCCCACGGGGTCAAGGTAACGTTCCTCCGTTAAGCATGATTCGGTGTCAATGCCTAATTCAGTAGTGCATACCTGTGCATACCAGAGTGCCGGCATAAAATCCGGGTTGTGCAAAGACTCGACGCTAATGGTATTTTCTGTGTCTCTCTGGTTGTCCATGATAAGGTACTCATTGTCTGATATGGGGTACATTAAGAACCGTCTTCCGTCGAAGCACTCGTCCGGAGAAATCAGGTGCGAGTCTCCTGGGTACGGCTGAGCAGATTGCAACATCAGCGCTGTGTAAAATGCGTAGAGGTCCCCCATTGGTTTGGGTGGGCCTCTGTTTTCGCACCAGCAGCCCGGAGATTCGCATGAATGCTTTCGTAGTGGTACGTCATCGGAGTCGTTAACAGAGTTTAATTCAGAAATTAAATCAAAACTGCTGTCGGAACTCTCCAACGTTTGGAGGGGTTCCCCGCCCTCCACGACTTTGCTTAAAGTTTCCAGGTGAACTGCGCCAACATGCATAGTTTCAAGCACTTCTGTGCTCTCGTACAGAGCGCCACACGCAGAATCAGTCCATACGTGGACTGCGTGAGTAGCAAAACCAGGCGGCTTGCCTCTCCTGTTGGAAGGCACCGTATGGCTCTCGGGGCAGTTGCGAGACAAATTCCCAGGTTTACCGCAATTAAAGCAGAGTCCCTTCGCGAGCATTTCATTCTTGCGCTGCGGAGTCATCGACTCATATCTCCGTTCGCCCTTTGCAGGTACGCTGGCGGACGAAGTTCGCATAACTTCTTCGCGCGGGCGCGAAGAGTCATCACGACACGAGGAATTAGAACGCCCTCCGTGACCGCGTCCGCGGCCACGGAATGCACCACGCGACGGGGAATTAAACGGTGGTCTCGCACTGTTCGCTCTTGGAGCTTGTGAATCCGGGCGCCGCGATGGACCACCCCCAGGATTCTGGTTCCTATTCGCGATTTTGAGCAAGATCTCTGCTTTACTGGCAGCCTTGACGACCTCGTCCCAACTGGAACTCTCTGGGTCAAGACCCATTTGATGGAGCTCCGTTTGAACCGGGAAGGTAAAGCTATCAAATAACTTGACGACTTTTTCTTGTCCGTCCTCTAACCCAATTGTGTTGTAGATTTCATCCCATTCCGCAACGTGCTCGGCTACGCTCTTTACGCCCTGGAAACAGCGGTTGAGGCGCTTCCTCTGAGTGTTACGGAAATCAACTGGGAAGCAAAACTCAAACAACTCAATGAAAAATCGCTTCAAGCTCCAAACACTCCCTTGGTCTCTAAGTACAACTTGATTATAGAAGTCCCGAGCCTTGCCATCCAGGTAATACGAGACGAAGTAGACGTGGTTGGCTTTGGGCACCCGGCCCATTTTGACGTAAGTCTTTGCTTCTCTAGCGAAACGCTGAATGGCATTAGAGTTAGGTTCTCCGTTGTACCGAGTCGGCGGGATCGGTTTGAGCAGCATCCGCTGCTTCCGACTATGGCCACGCCTACGCTTTGAGGACAAGCGTGGGCTTGAAGAGCGCCGCGAGGGCCCTGAACCACCAGCATCAGATGAGCTGGAGCTGGAGCTCGAAGATGAGCTCGAGCTATGGCTCGGATTGCTGGATGGCCCGGATTCCGGCGCTTTCGATTTCCGGGAGTCCGTCGGGGTTCCCCGAAGAGCTCTTTCAAAGAAATTCTCTGCAGCCAGCCTTCCTGGGGTAAAACCTCGGGAGGCCGGCGTATTGCGCGCGTTCGAAGAACGCGGCTCCGGAATTTTGTGCCGCGGCTCCAACTTGCTCCTAGCTGGTACGACGCTGACACGCTGCCGCTCATTAAGCTCGCTGATTTTCTCAGTCAAGCGAGCGAACATTTCTTCCACTGTAAGTCCGGCCTTCGAATCGTGGCCGTTGCTGGGCTCACGGTTTGGGGCAGCTGAGGAATTTCTTGACTCCTCTGGTTCATTGGTTGAAAAATGAACCTTCTCGGCCGGTTTAGCTAGCGGTTCAATTAAGGTGGGCTTCTCCACCTCAGTTTGCTTAGACCTCTTATGTCTAGGGCTCCTTGAGGGTTTCTTACGCGATTCCAAGGAAGAGGGTTGCGGAGACAACTCGACAGCAAGGAAATTGGGAGGTGCGGACACCTCCTCCTCCTTTACGATGCGGTTAATTTCCGCATAATTCTGGAGCATGTCTATCTGTTTCTGCATTTCCCTTTCTGTGAACTGCTGGAACGAGCTAATCGCTCCCCAGTTGCGAGGATCGGGACCCTTCCCCTTGTCGCGGGATGGGCCTGCACGTGACGCGAAATGGATGAAATCTTCCTCATCCTCAACTTCCTCGGCAGTCGCCTGATGCGACTTCGGGGATTGCACGCGAGGCGGCGCGCGCTCAACGGCGCGTTCCGGAGTCGGGGCCCGTCCCTGGGTTAAGGTCGGTCCGACGTTAACGCTTCCGTTCCCCTGAACGTCGTCTTGAACAGGGGTGTTGCCAAGCGTCAATTTCGCCCGCAATTGCGCGGCGAAAGCTTCGTGGCGGCGAGCGAGGCTGCTAAGCTCAACATGGCTCATGTTGCTCGTGGCCATCTCAATGGTCGACTCGGTGTCGGACGCATTCGCAGAAGAGTTACTATTAGGGGTATTCTTTCCTCTACTGGAACTACGCTCGCGATGCGAGTGCGAGGTCTTGCGAGTAACGGGGGTCTAAGCCCCGCCGTCATCGCTCTCGAAGAACGCAGGGGATAGCCCCTGAACGCCCAGGCCACCCTCGCTCGAGAGCGAGGGGAACTCCGAAGAGTTGTCACCAGCGTGCGAGGCGCTGGGCAAACCTGCTGCCGCCGAAGTGTAGCTAGGTTTCATCGCCGAAGCGATAGCAGGTGCGCCGGCGTCCCCAGTAGGACTAGACAGGGGCGGCGAGGCAGGGAGCGCGCCAGAGCGAGTTTGCGCACGGGTATTGGGGTAGACAGTGTTATCCATGATAATAGATTCTTCGGTCTTGTTCTGGGGTCGCTGACAGAGTGGTGGCCTATGGTGCGCTTACCTTAGATACCACCAATTTGCAACAACTGTCACTAGGAGGTCAGAAAAAATCTGTTTTTTAATTCCTCTTGGGAAAACACTCAGCTCATCAGGGGGGAACTTTTGGCAAGACAGATTTTCATTAGCGGCAAAATTGAGAGAGTTATAAACTCTCGGACCAGCCAAATTGGGACTGTCTGCCAAAACCGGCCGCCTACTGGTCAAAATCCTTTGCGACACGCTTTGGAACATGTCTATGGGATTTGGACTGCCTGTAATCAACGTTCAGGACGTGAAATTGGATATCTTGAGTCCTCGTGATGGGGCGGGAAGCATCCACCCATCGATGCATCTCGCAAGCATTTCGGTTTGGGAGGACTTTCAAAGTGGGACGGGGCTCAGAAGCAAGTGTTTGGGCTTTTTACAGAAGTGGGGGTAGGTAGGATAGGTAGGAGGCAAAAAACATCGCTCCAGGTGGCCACAGAGGTACACACTAAAAAAAAAGGTTTCGGCCTTTGGCTGATTTGGGACTAGTCACTTTATGGCGGTGGATTAGTTAAGCGCACCATAGCCTGTCTCTGAAATGCAAACTTTTTTCTGATATAAAACAATTGACACTGATTATTAACTGTCTAAAGGGATCAAATATATCTTCTCATTGTTTTATGAGCAGGCTCCATCCCTCTGGGACTCCTATGTAAGGATCCTATTGCAACTTCTGTCCTGAGGGATCAAACTCCTCCAAACACACCTCAGTGGGCTTGGGACAATTTTTCACAGTGCAGATTCTGTCGGGACTGAAGAGGGTGACTTTGAATACTATCAATCACAGTCTTCTGCAACAGACATTTGATGGTGCTTTGATGAACTCTGCCCACCTTCAATCTTTAGCTGTTGATCTTCAGGTTTTGTGAGAGATATCTTTAACATGTGAAGACAATTAAACAAAGATGCCTTAATCTCTGGGACAGAATTGAGCCTGTGAGGAATTCCCCAAGAGAGGATGGGCATATGCAACATTGTTGACATTCTTCCCCTAGCGCCAAATAAGAAGTTGAGCGGTCTCTCCTAGCGTAGTGAGTCCCCATAACGAATGTGCTCCATCTTAAAATCGACTGAGCATGTAGTCCAGTGGTCGGGCGAGCGATGAAGGATGGAATACAGTTGTGTATGGTCTGGGCTCCGGAACCATGACACATACTTCCTGAGGTATTTCTGCGCTCCTGGATGGGCGCCTATGGCCTTTGGTCCGCCCTCATTTGGCTGAAGCAGCTGTATGAGCTGCACGAAGGTGGTATCAACCACGAGTGCGCTCTCGCTGATTGACCCCGCAGATTCTGTCAATTGTATTGACAGTAGGTCAATCATAGCGTCAACGAGGTTCCCCGCAAGGTACTCCTGCGAGAAAAAATTGGCGAGATCCACGACCGGTATGCTGGCAAAGCCAGGCTAGTCCTGTTGTTATCACGGGGGTCCGATCGGGTCAGGATCTTGTTATGTAATTTTATATAATCTTGAAGCACGTGGACTGCCGCTTCTGCTTCTGCGTTAAATTGACGACGCGTTTTTCACTCTCACACCGCTCCTCTGGCCACACGGCGGGGGCTATATGTGTATGGCCAGCCCACCAAAGTATCCCGCTCCAGAAAATGGCTCTCTGAGCCAGCCACCCCCGAAGGCGCCCCGATCTTACCGACGACTCGAGACCCTACCCCTTGAACCTTCCCGCTATCCCTGGCATTCCCGCCGACGCAGGAGCTTATCGAGCTCCTGGAGCTGCATTCTTTGTTGCGGAAATGTTCCGGGTCGACGCAGATGACCTGCCATTGTGTACACTCTTTGACCAGAGTCCCGAGGGTGATGCCATTACGACGCGCGTCCGCGAGTGTTTCACGGCAATAGGCAAGCACGGGGATGCCAGTTTTGTCAGCTCCAAGACCTGTTGCATCGTTCAGCATGCGGAAGGGGATGAGGAAAATGGAGCGCACAATGTTATTCACCAAGCCCTTCCTCGGCGTCACCACAATTCCTACGGGGTGCGGCCGAGTTGGTAGATCTTCAGGATAGAGATGCCGGTTGGCATTGTATTCATTCAGGACTAGAGTTGGAGCTGAGAAGGCCACAGACTTCCCATCGCCGGTCGCAGTGCAGCAGAGAATATCGTCTCCATCGAGAACGGGTGCAACGAGCTCCTCTTGGACGGGGCGAAGCCCATCTTTCCACTGTGGTATTGCTTTCCTCACGAGTTTTTTGAGGGTGTTCCGGCCATCAGGATCCTGCCAGCGGAGTCGTGAAGGCATAGCTGCAGTATAGTGGCATAGAGGGAGTGCGAGACACGGTGCAGGCGCGAGGAAGAGAGGAGGCCGCGAGTGCACGTGCCTCAAGATTACATAAAATTACATACGGAGTGAGAAATTCAGATTTGAATCAGGGATCGTTGAGCTGGGAATATACTGTCAGCCCACAGGACTCGCCTGGTCGACGGTCGCCTCAACCCCCTAATGCGTGTTAAATTACACAGCACGCCGTCGTTTAATTCGGCTGCGCGCATTAAAACCATCATAAAGTTCGGGCATAGTACGAATGTTGACATCGCATAGGGATTTATTAAAGATCCAAGGCTGTATATTTGAAGCGTAGTTCATCTTTGGGCTGCGGGTGAGTCGTTTGACGTCTGGGAAGGACAGGAAATCGCGGGCACGGTGTGAATATCGCTGCAGCCTGTGGGGGGCTGTGCGTCGAGCGAAGTCGCGCGTCGTGTTCACTGTTGGTCAGTTGACATTTGAGAAGAATGAGAGCAAGGAGAGAACCCATAAAGGAAATAAGAGCATGAAAAAGTAGCCGAGAGAAGTTCCGGATCTTTGATCCGATGATCCGAACGACAGAATCTTCACGCATCGCCTCGCGCGCTAGCGCTGCTGCTCTGACTGTCACTGAGTCACCTCAGTTCCCCACACGAGAGATCCCACCGGCCCCGCTCGTACTCTAAAAAGCGGGAGGTCTGTGGACCGTGGCTGCTTTGTACATACGGATTCGGATATGCCCGCCCTCGACGTTGGCATCGGTGATGTCTCCGTTGTAGTCTGCGGTGGACTGAGTGTTTGTGTACTGCTCCTAACACACCGCCGCCACATCCGGCTCACTGCCCCGGATCCTCTGGCCCAGTTGGATCCCTTCGATGTTAGTCGAACAGAAGAACTAGTTACTGTAACGGATATCCGATCAAGGAACTGGCCTTCTGGAAGGCGGTGCGTTCGTTGAACAATAGTCAGAGATTTTGGACTGATGTGTGCGTAGATGCGAATGCGGAAGATAATACTAGCTGCTCTCATGTTTTGCGTTCTCATGTGCGAAATTACTTCCGTTTGGATTCTGATGACCAACTCGCACAACGGCCTCGCACCTTCGCTTTTGCATATCGTCTTTGGGGCCTACATCTTCATCCTTGCAACATTTTCGGTCCTCCAGAATTCTCCCGATTGGCACTCCAGGTCCATTTCTCACCTCTCGGTTCTGACGCTGGCCGCCACCTGCGTCTTCGTGGCATCGTTGCTCATTCCAAATGAAGTTCACCTTCTCTCGAGCGTTGCCTGTGTTTTGTATTTCTTGGCCAGCGCTATTGCGCTGACAACTCCGAGCGGGCCCCCACTGCATTACCCCATGTCAAATGATTTGCCAAGCTGCGAAGAAAATGTCGCCGGAAATGCTAGTGGGTGAATACTCTCTGCCTGAACCCGATTTTCATTTCTTTTGGTATTTAGACGGTTCAGTTGCTAGTACCTGGCTATTCTTCTTCACGACACAAGTTCTTGCTCTCGGATCTCGTCCCAAATTTGAAATCAGCGACCTTCCTGTTCTGAAAGCGAGCATGCGAGCAACCAAAACTATACCGAGATGCGTAGGTCAACGCAAAGCGCTCTTCTCCGCATCGGCTCTTGGTCACCGTCCGCCGGATCAGGGCTGCAACTTGGGTATAATATCCTCCACGTCAATACCCCCATCATTCTGGGAGTCCTTTCCCTCTCTTTCATTATCTCGTTTACATACTATGCCCCGCCGTTCTTCCTTCAAAAACTCCTCGAATATTTGGAAGTCGACACAGGGAGGAGCGACAGGTCTTGGGGATGGGTTTGGGTTTCTGGTCTATTCCTCGCCCACTTTGTCCTTGCGCTGGGTTAGTTTTCCGCCGTCCTTTATCCCGCCTCTGACCCCATTTCAGTGATGGCCCAGTTGACGTTTGTCTCGGCAGTCCTCACGACCCGCATGCGAATGCAGCTGAATACTCCGCTGTTCGCAAAGACCCTCGCTCGAAAGGACGTCGCCTCGTCGTCCTCAAATGATGCCACTGGAGAAGGGGAGCCTTTAGAAGACAGTGCGGATTACTCCAAAGCGGGCATCATTGCCCTCATGTCCAGTGACGTGGACCAAGTCGGCAGTCTTGCTGACGGAATCTACGATATTATGGGTTCGGCATCTTGTTCCGTGGTGTGCTCTAGCTAACGGAAATTAGATACGCCTTTTGAGATTCTGGTTGGCGTGTTTTTCCTCTATCGACTGCTTGATAAGTAAAGCCATTTTTGTGAAACCCGCATATTCATATTTTCGGTCGCCCAGGGGTGTCTTGCTTTGTTGGATTGGTTGTTACCTTAGTCTGTCTTCCGTTGCATCAGCGGAGTGGAAAAATTGTGGCAGGGGCGCAGAGAAGTCTGGTAAAGGCTCGCGACGAACGAGTAGCTCTGACCATGAATGAGTTATGTACTTCTTAACTCTTCGATCTCGCAGGTCCCTGATCCTTAAACCTGCAGATACTTGGTGCGATCTGGATGCTGAAAGTAATGTGAAGCACCCGTGTCCCGTCTTTGCGCTGGCAAATTTCATAGTTCATGGCATGGGAACGCAACTTCGAGACCAGAGTTCTCAAAATCAGGGATCGGGAATTGGCATACCAAAAGCTGAGCTATACAGTCGAGGTGAGCAGTAATTATCTCCACCATTACCTGTACTAACAGCCGTCCAGATGCTCTGGACAGCCATGGGGTACCAGCATTTTATTGTTTGCCGTTCCGTTCGCACTGACTTGATTTGTAGGGACTCTGTGCCGATCATCTTCTCTTTGGTTTCTTTTTGGCATTTTACTGTCATTAGAGAACAAGTCTTGACCCCTTCCATTACTTTTACGGCGGTATGTGGCCTCCGCATCCGCAGGCTTTTTGAGCCTAATCTTCATACATACATTAGCTGTCCAGTCAGTCCATTCGGTGATTGGGATGAATTTTTGTCACTGACTTTCGCAGTATTCATAGAGCTCCAATTCTCTATCAAAGGGATCCCAAAGTCTATCATAAATCTTATTCAGGTGACTTGCCCCGTCCTTCGTTCGCGGATTTTACTTCAATTAGCGTTCCAGGGTTATGTGTCGCTCCGGCGCATCGAAAGCGTGAGGATTCTCACCCTGAAGAAGTACCCTCCTTTTTAAAAACATACCTTCTAGTATTTGAACGGGGCGGAAGTGTCCGTTCCTCCCTTGAAAAACCAGGCGAAAACTGTTGCACTCCAATCAGCTACAATAACCTGGCCCCAAGCCCCCTCCGGATCACGATCCGTGGCGACAACCCCGCATCGGAATTTCATGCTACTGGACTTGTCGCTGACGTTCCCTCCAGGCGAATTATCTCTGGTGTGTGGGAAGCTGGGCTCGGGGAAATCACTGCTACTTCTTGGTGCGAAGCATAGTATGCTCGTATGGATGTAGGCTGAGATCCGAATGCAGCGCTGTTGGGCGAAGCTGATATCCTCTCTGGACAAGTCTTGTGCCCTCGCTCTCCTCCGGACAGCTTGGCGTCAGTTGGAAAGGAGAACCCAGGGCCGGGACAATGGATCATAGATGGGCTCTGTGCATATGTTCCGCAGGTTCGGCGGTCCCACTTGGGTGGATGAAGATTATTGAGTTGTTTCCCTGCACCAGACTGCCTGGCTCCGCAATCAATCCATCAAAGGTACGAGACTAACTCGTCTTCCGTATTTGAAGCTGACTCAGACGCAGACAACATCCTCTTCAACCTTCCATATGACCATAGTCGGTACCAGACAACATTGCAGGCAAGTTGGGCTGCTGGAATCTCCGATCTCCCGTTGATCCATATTGTATAGGTTTGTGCGTTGGTTGCCGATCTTGCCATACTCGAGGACGGGGACGATTCGGAAATCGGCAAGCTCAACAGGGCACCTGCCAACGGGTTTTTTTAACTGACCTGGTCCAACAGGCGAACGTGGGGTATGCGTCGACCCCATTCTTCGATCGAAGTCACACATGGCTGAAACATCACTTAGGTCAATCTTTCGGGTGGTCAGAGGGCACGAGGTTGGACATACAGTTTCTGTGCTGCTTCCATTCTTGATATTTGGCGGATAGTCTCGCTTGCTCGCGCAGTGTACAGCCGTGCCTCGATCCTGCTCTTGGACGATGTTCTCTCGGCTGGTGAGCGGAGCTTGGTGTTCCCACTTCGAATACTGATCAGAGGCAGTCGACGCACACACCGCTCACCATATCTACCACGAATGCTTGAAGGGACTTTTCATGGCTGGACGAACAGTGATACTAGTATCTCACCACGTACAGTTGTGCGTGGTAGGTGCTGCCTATGTGGTTGCCCTAGACAACGGCCGTGTTCAGTTCCAAGGCCACGCAACTGCCTTCCGTAGTTCTGGTATATTCAGCAGCCTCGTGCAGGTCGTCGATCTCAATACCACGACCGATGTTGATGCCGAAACTCACAACACCGCTGACTTGGTTGCAAACCAGATCCCGGTCTCACAGTCTGTTGGGGAAGACACCGTCGACTCCGGCGCGAAGAAAACTCCTCCAAAATTCGTCGAAGTCGAAGGGCGAAGCGTCGGGAATGTTGGGTCAGCCATATGGCTCACCTACATGAAAGCTTGGGGCGGGTATGGGTATTGGACGATCCTGGTTTTGATCCTTCTTGGTGCCGCCTGCAGCCCTCTCCTTGAAAATGGATGGCTCAAGTTCGTGACCATTCGACTATCCTTCCCACCAGAGCGCTAACACTCTGACAGAATTTGGTCAGGCTTGAGTAATATCCAAGATATGCCGAGGGGACCAATGTTCTACATCAGTGTCTACGCTGCGCTCACTCTCGGCGGTGAGCGCCAACCTATATACCCATTTGAAAGTGCTCATCAGATCTTAGGTCTCGGTGTGAAGACGCTCAGGTGGTATATCCTCTGTGCGTGTCTCGGTGTCCGATGGCGCTCCGTTGACAATCCCCGCAGATTCTGGATCGATACAGGCGTCGAGGAGTAGGTGATCTCTCTATTCGCTAGATTCGGAGCCGACATGAATACAGACTTGCTACATTCAATCCTTTTCGCCAACATTCGTTTTCACGACACCATATCCCGTGGACGGCTGCTGAATCGCTTTGGGAAAGATCTCGAAGGTGTGTGTGGCTGTAAACCAGAACTCGGATTGGATTCTCAAATCTCCCAGCTATTGACAAACGAATGTCGACGACGATAGGACATGGTGTTATTGCCGTGATTTCCGCATCAATCACTTTTATTGTGATCAGGGCTGTCGGCGGACTACCTTTCTGCCTGGTTGCGATTGTACTTGGTTTGATTCACTACAGATGTGCGTGTCTTTGGACTTTCAATCGACTACGAGAGCTTATTTGTTTCTAGATGGAAAGGTAACTCTTCATGGTACCGTTTCGGTGGGACTGATCATTTTTCAGATGTATGCGAATGCATCCCGCGATATGCGCCGCTTGGGTGGGTGATTTTCACATCCTACTTTCTATATTGGTCAAATTCTGGCGCAGATCCGTCAGACCCAACGACATAATGTCTATTCCGTCAATGAGGATGCGGCCCTCTGTGATGGGAACAAAGCGGAAGAGGGAAAGGGCTAGGGTACTTTTGCCAGAACCTGGGAAAAATAACAAACCTCCAATATATATATATGACGAGGGAAAAGCACGATACCTGTGCGTTCAATGATGCCAATCTAGGGCCAAGTCGAATTTAGCGCTCCAATATATTGAACAGGAAATATGTACCTTTTCTCCTGGAGAGATTTCGAAGCTCACTCCGTGTAAAACGGGCGGCAGCTGTGCCTGTTAATATGCGTGAGGCGATGTTAATTTGGCGACCGCATGGCTTACTGTATATTTAACAACCAAATCCTGACATTGGATTCTTCCCCCTTTTGGCCACGAAGGAGGCGGCGTAAGATTTTTGCGTTCCCCAACCTCAGGTGGAATTTCAGAGTACTCTTTGATACGCTCTAATGCAACCGTATCCTGCGCTAAAGTTGAATAACGCCCCGCCTGACATATGATAAGGCAGAGATTGGGAGAAGAGAGGAAACTAATATTACCATATTTTGGAACTGCAGTCAAAGGTGGTTGAGAGAGGTAGTAGACAAGATTTTTTTTTTTTCGTACATCGTTGGTGACTGTCGCCGCGAATACAATGGTAAAATCAGCGAGCGATGCGTCAACGCGAGGAAACAAGATAGCCATGCTGCCAGCTATGCCCACGATTGTGCTGGTCAAGGCATTTGAACGGAACCTAAGCCACTGGCTCACTGGCACAAGATGTAATTATGCGGATTCCAGTCGAGATATTAAGAAACGCACTGGCAGAAGTCCAATACGTGGGCGCGGTGTTCTGCGCAGATTAGCAAAGACGGCTATGATAGATTTTGTACCAACTGATCACGTCAAGAAGCTTAAGCATGTCCAGCAAAAATTGTGTCGAGCCCCCAAAGGCCCGGAGGGTGGTTATACCGGACACGGTCTCCCAATACACGGAATGTAATGGGGAGCTTGAGACAGAAGCTTAACCCGGCCGTGTCATCATTCCGCGTGAGCGTCGAATCTGTGCACTTTATGGATGCTGATTATTCACGTCGTTTAGAGGACCCGACAATCCTAAGTGGGACACTACGCTCGACGCTGTACGTATTCGGAGAGTACACGGATGCGGAGATCGTGCGTCTACTCATCCTACATACTCTCTTGGGTTGTTCCTTGACGTTCCACAGTTCGACGCCCTCCGGCGTGTGCATCTGATTCCTTCCCCAAACGACGTGGACCTTCCGCAAGATTTAATCACCATCAACGCCAACGTGTTCAAGGATTTAGATTTCAAGGTGTCTGAGAGCGGGGACAAATTCTCGTCCGGATATAGTCCTCCTACTCTTTTGACCTTTTCATTTTCATGCCAATCCCCAACAGAGAAAAACAACTTCTTTGTATGGCGCGCGCCATCCTCAAGCATTCTAAGATTCTTGTGATGGACGAGGCGACAGCAAGGTAACTCCCCATTTCCGTGCATTCCACAATTACTTTTCACGACCGTATGAACATCCAGTGTCGACTACGCGACCGACGAATTGATAAACCACACGATCCGCAAGTGCGTGGTTCCCTGGAGTAGATATTGTTTATATTGATCTCCGTAGCAGGGCCTTCACAGAGAGTACCGTGCTGGCGATCGCACATCGGCTGTCGAGCATCATATCATATGATAGGGTGCGTTCTAGGAAGGGCGCACTTGAATATTGAAAACGAGCGCCGCTACAGGTCATGCTCCTCGACCAAGGGAGGATCGTCGAGTTCGAAAGGCAAGTCTGCAGAGACATCTTCGTGTTTGGTTTTACATTTTGAAACCAGGCCTGGAACGCTTCTGGAGGATCCGACGTCCAAATTTTACGCGCTATGTAAAGCAACGGGGAAGGACGAGTTTGCGATGCTAAAAAAAGGGGCTCGCCGATGATCACCTTCTAAAGCTACCTTCTAGGGCTTAGAGCACAGGTATCTGAATAATCTCAAAACGAATCGAAACCAATCCACACAACAGATCCTGATGAGGAAAGAAGTGATACATTTCATAGATTACATGTCATGTCCGTTCCGTCTCCCCGAGCACTTGAACATGGCGCCCGCCCATGGGGTTCGCTCCTCTAGTTGAATTCCCGGCGTCCGAGGTGCTGCCGGTTGATGACTTCTCCAAAAGTGACGCGCTTCTTCCCCTCCATCGCGGTGGCGCAATCGTCCGATGGCTTCATGTACGAGAAAGCTCGAAAGCCGCGCGGCGCGTTCCCCGCTCGGAGAGGTATTCCGGGAGGGGGACGTAGGTGGCGGTCACGAACTGCGACTGCCCGCCACTGCTAGAGCTCCCCGCTCCGCAAGGTTCAGCACTGGAGGCCACGTCGGCGCCTCTCCGTATTGTCGTGGAGTTTCTCGTCCTCTATCTCGCCCTCGGGAGGTTTTGACTTCGCTGTCTGGGGACGTCGCCAGCTGAACAGGCGTGTATGCACGGTCCAAGCCCGGTCGCGTTGAATCTACGGCATCATGCGCTATGTTTTCCGGCCAAATGCTCTGGGAGATGGTGTCCGCCATCGAGAGGAGGGGTGCCTGGCCTGCTGCGCACATTTCTTCAGGGAAGAGCTGCGAAAAGTGGGTAGGACGCTCTTTGTATGCGTTGGGATGTTCCGCAAGCATGATGGGTTGCACGGGCGAGGTCCGCGTCTCCAAGTTCCCAGCTGGGCTGTCCTCGATGGGATCAGGGAGAGATGCGCGAGGTGCAGCATCGATCCTTTGAATGGAACTCTCAAGAGAGCTGTGTGGCAGGACGGGTGGTATCGCGCGTTCTTGCGATTGGAGCATTGCAGATGGTTACGACGCTAGTTTCTCACTATGGTCCTCACCCGGAGCTGAAATACGGACTGCTCACTAGGATCGTGCTTTTATTGACGGATACTTTGATGTCCAAGCGTTCGTTGGCTTCGGAAGTGCTTTGGTGGCAAGGATTTTGGAGAGCGTTGGAATATTCTGCCCTCAGAAATGGGAGCTTTCCCGGCGGCCGTTGCCAAGGTTAGATGGTGGGAGCAGCAATGGGGAGTGGCACGCGACTTGGGCCCAAAATTGGTGGTATAGAGCGTGGTTTCTTTCGGACCCAAACTTCGTCGTTGAAGATTAGAGAGACAGGAAAGCTTGATACATGTGTGGCTTCCTGTACAGAGAGAATGGGGGGGCAGGTGAAGGTGAAGGTGAATGAGCGATGCTAATCGGGGGCACGTGACCGTGCTTTGTTCGAGAACAATGGAACGCGCCCAGCTGTGCTGTCAGCGAGAAGCCATGCAAGGTGAGAAATACCTCCATAGAAAACAGATTTTATTTGAAATCTTGCCGTGTGTGGGTGAATAATAAATATCAGTGCTACATAAAATACAACTTGAAGTCCACCTCGGTGACATTTGTCGGTAGTCCCTCTTCTGGCACTGCAGGGGCCCAAGAATTTTTGATGCATAAAACATTCTCCAATAGATGTTAGCTGTTTTGGGACCAATGTTTCTAATTTGGGAAGATAAGATAAAGAAGAAGTTGTGTTTCCTCTTCTCCTTTGTGAACAAAGAGTAAGTAATTTCCCATGCCAACCAGATGTTGAAAGACCACTTGTGTTTATCAATCCCTTTCGACCGGAAACATCACTTATGCTTGTCATTGAAACATAAATGCTTTTTTTGCACTTATATTCCAGCCAGAAACATCACTGATGCTCTTGTTAAAACCAGATAAGGAAGAACAAGTCATGTTTCAAAATCCAGTTTGAGTTGGAGCATCAATAATAGTTCTGCTACCAACATCAATCCCAAAACATAGGATGTACTTTCGTTCGAAAGATCAACATATTGAGTGTGAATTGCCCGATATTTTGAATGGAGACATGACCTATGTTTTTGGGCTGATGTTAGGACCAGAAACCTTATGGACGTTTGGATCAGAAGTGGATGTCAAAATATCACTTGTTCTTCTTCATGTGGTTCCAAGAGGGGCATTGGTCATGTTTTTAGTTGAAATACAAGTGCAAAAAAGTGTTTATGTTTCAATCACAAGCATGACTGATCCTTCCGGGTGAAAGGGATTGGGAAAGATAGATTGTCTTTCAACATCTGAGTAGCATGGGAAAACAACTCCTCTTTGTTGACAAAGGAGAAGAGGAAACACAACTTGTTCTTTATCTTATCTTCCCAAATTAGAAACATCGGTCCCGAAACAGCTAACATCTATTGGAGAATGTTTGATGCATCAAAGATTCTTCGGCCCCTGCAGTGTGGGGAAAACTGGGAGCAGGGGGACTCGGCCACAAATCCAAGTCCCGCTCCTGCTTTTTTCCTATCTCAGATGGAGACCGTAACACGAGGCGTGGGCAACCGTCCATTTCCGATTAGTACTGCAGGTTGTCCCATTCCAGGTTTGCGGAGCTGCGACCGTGATAGAAAGTGAGACATTGCAGTAGTCTCTCCTAGACAGACACTTCAACATATGCAGCTCATACCTCGCTTGTTGAACTTGAAGCCTGTTGGTTACCGCGAGGGTCTGATCAGGGTATTCCGTTATTACCAATCATCGGAGTTTGAATCTGGATACATTTTGGTTACAACTCACTGCATTTAAGGTCGGCCATTCAGAATACATACACACATGTTTGAGCATTGATGAAAGCCTTCCAGCAAATTTTTCATAATTTTAGCCCAGAGCTCGACTTGTCATGTTTTCTGGTCGACAAACGCCTGGGTCACATGACATTTTCACTATTTTTTTTTCTCGCCGTTTTACCATCTCTAAAAGAATTATGAAGCGATAGAACATCGTACACAGGTTCCTCGGAGTAGTCTCCGTCGCAATCTGGTGAAAAAGCACGTCTGGTATGAATTCAACTTCGGGCCAGGTGTTCAAACTCCGATGATTGGTAATAACGGAATACCCTGAGCGGACCCCCGCAGTAACAACAGGACTAGACATTGCGGGGAGTTTGTGTCGGCCGCGACATCTTTTCCGATATCCACCAGAACATCTCGTGGCACTGGTCGATTCAAAGATGACTTCACAGATGCCGTCGGGCGCGGTCCTCTGGCATCTACGGCAGAGCCTTTCGGCCGAGCGATGTCAGAGGCCGATACGGTAGGGGGCGAGGAGGCAGAGACGGCGGTAGCGGAATTCTAAGGTTGTCGACGGCAGGGGTGGAGGAAGCGTCAACGACAGGGTCGAAGCCGGTAACGGCGGGAGGGTCTGGTGGTCGGAGAAGGTGTAGGTGGGTTGTATTCGGGTCGCATAGCAAGGTGGGACCCTATGAAACATTCTGAAAATTTCGGGCAAACAGTAACGCGACTGTGAAGTATAATAGAGAGCTTGCGCAGAAGCCATTGGAGCCATTTGATGGCTCGTGGGGCGTGCGCAAATTTGGCGGGTGAATGGCTCCACAAAGCCATTGACGTCAGATTTTGGCCTGATTTTGGCTGTGGAGCCATCCAGTTGCGCACCGCAAAAATGCCATCATATGGCTCCAATGGCTCCTGCGCAACCAGGCTAATACACGGCAGGATCCTCTTCCGCAGATGTCAGTGTGGCCACAGGCTCAAAATGCTTACAGCTGATCTCGAATCTAATGAGACAGCTAGAATTTATTTTTTCGCGTTCCCAAAAAGGAAGGTTTGAGTCAACCATTCCTAATCCATTCGATAATCACATGAGAGTGAGTTCCTTGCCTCAAAATAGGCTGCCATGTGCTCAAAAGGACTTAGGGAAGCGAGAGTATGTGCCAATGGCAGAAACAATCCGTGCGATCAATGCAGCACGTGACTGTCGGGTGTCTCCGGAAATCATCGTTTCCGCTTGGTTTCGGCCAATTTCGCAGGGTGGAATGGCTCAGGGAGATCACAAATGATTTCAGTATCCTCAAATTTTGTCCCAGGTATTTGTGGAGAGAGGTACACTAGAGTTTCGCTGGAATTTCCTTTTTGGGAACGAGCCAAAAAAAAACTGATCGATCTCATTAGTTTCGAGATCAGCTGTAAATTGCGGTTTTGGCTCGGTCTTTGTGCGTGAGGATTCGACCGGCTGTCTTTGGTGAGTGAAAATTTGTCTACAAATTTGCTTTACGGTCGCCACATTCCTTGAAACGTGGTTAGTGCAGGCTGTGTAGGGCTCGATTCTAATCCACTCACATTTATCAAGTGCCAGAGACGAGATCATGAACGCTGGGGAATTTCCGGGGGTTTATTCCCTTCCTGTGCAGCTCGCCACAGTCCGAGTCGCTGTAACCCGAGTTCCCCTTTCATCATCCATCAACGGCGATTATTGTGTTTTCGGCGTTCAACGAGGATCGGGGACGCAGCTCCGAGGCATCCGACATCGGTTTTAATGACATAGGCGTGAACTCTGAGGCTGAGGCTCTTCAACTCTCTCTCGAAAGTTCATGTTGAATCGGAAATTGGTCCGATCGATTTCGGCATCTCGGTCCGAGACGCAAGCAACTACGTCAGAATTTGTGTTTCGGGCCTGTGCTTCAGGCTTGTGCTTCGGACAATACTTGGGCAGCTTTACTTAATCCCGAGGTTTTTGATTCCATGCACTTTAGGACCCTTCCAAACAGTTCAGAACACCCCGAATAATAATACCCGAGTGCGATGTTCACCATCATGCATTTCGAAGATATTGACCAAATACTGAATTGCTCTCATGTTTGATTTTTGTGTGTGACCAATTTATACGGTTTCCAACGCCCACAGCTACTGGCGTAATATTCAATTACATAGTACAGACATGTTCAAAACACATATCTTTCAACCACTCGCTTCAACCGTATGTGCTCCCCCACTCACTGCAACCCACACGCGACCTGCGCTCACTTCTGAACCCCCTTGCGGGCCATTCATGACGTCATAAACCACAACCCCATCGACTTCGACAGTTGCCTGCCACTCCACCGGTATCGCGATCGTTCCAACGGCATTTCTCGGGGTCTCCATGGTCGCATTAAACGCCAAGGTCGTTTCGTCGGCAAAGGTCCACTGCGCGGTAAACTCTCCCAATGCGGTACGGAAACCTCCTTGCGCGGAGGAAACAGCTGTGGCGGGATTGACCCCCGGAGAGAATATCCACGCGCCGTCAAGGACGCTGTGAACATTCGGCGTCGACAAAGATACGTCAGCACGCATCCCGACCAGGTCAAAGACGAGCGAGGCGCTTGGACCGGTGGACCAACCGTGGGTGTGCGAAATATACGAATTGGCGCCTCCGTACGAAGGATACTGAGAGCGATGTCAGAATAGCAAGTCAGCCTCAGAGGCGAAGACGCACGTGCAGACTTCCATCTTGGAAGTATCCTTCAATAACGGTGGAATTGCTGAATGTGTTGAGGGCATATCCCCACATGCGTCTCATGATTTCCACGGCAGCGCTCGAGTTGCCGGCCTTGAAATGGGCTTTTACTTCGAAGCTGGTGACGAACGGAGATATGGTTCCGCTTGCTTCGGGCGCCACAGCCCCGAACTCGTTCCAGTTCCGTGTGAGACCTGCGCTGACGCGGACAGCTTGGGTCTCATCAGCGATATCGAACAACACGGCGATCGTGTTCCCGTCTTGAGGGTATATGGTTGAGCCGTCGTTATCCCGGTACAATCCTTGCACGTCATCCCTGGCGCCAAAATTTCAATGCTGAGAAATTAGGTTGGGAAAATAAACATACCATAGAGCAGTGTTGACAGCTGTGCGGATTCCCTGTGCAGTGGTATTCCACCCTGGAATTGAATCTGTATTTTGCCCTAGGAATGTGGACAGTTGGATGGCGCCTTGGAGGCACCGGAACGCAAGCGCGTTCGCGCTGAGGCTGTGGCCGCCGTTTCCAACTCTCCCCCAGTCTCCGGTGTGCGTGGAGAAGTACAGCCCCGTCGAGTCGACTTTCTGGAAGAGGTGTTGAAATGAGACTCAATCTCAGGGCGTACGAGAACATGAACGCACCGAAAGCACCCAGTCGATCGAGAGTAGGTACTGCGACCATATGGTGTTGATAAATGCGGTATCCTAACTGATGTGAATGAGGGATTGAGCCAATGTTTTGCTTCCCTTACTCCACTGTATGCCCAGTAATCGCGCGTAGATACAATAGCCCACATAGCGTACACGTCGGATATATACCAATCTGCGGGGAACGTCTAAGCTCTGGGACTGAAAATATTGGAAAGAAGATAGTTTACTCGGGTTAGCGCTTGAATACACGGGAGGTCCGACCCAAGGTAATTCGCCAGTCCCCGAGTCTTGCAGATTCCACTGAGTAATCAAGTTGTTCTTTACTCTAGAGTTTTAGGAGAATTCAGCCGACGAATTTGAACCAAAGCATATTCCCAACTTACGCATCCATGGCCCCAAAATTCCCGGCAACAAAGGCGCTTTCGAGCGCCACACCAAGATCACCAGGCCATGCCGTGCGATCTCGTTTCGCTCCGTCGACGAGCACTGGTTGGTCTATAGAAAGCGGTGGAAGCTGACCAGAGTCGTCCCATCCAGAGCTTGCAGAGAACACAGGAGGATACACACGGCCTTGGTGAGCCCCGATCGTTGTGAGCTGGATAGTGTGCGCGCCGGCGTAGAAAATACGATTAAGAAGGTCGTCGTCTGCAGAGTAAACTACCTCAGATATAAATAATCAGTTCAATACGAATATAGCGAACCGATCGAACGACACTCAACAATATCCGTTGTAATCCCCAAGAGAGCTTTCATCAACGACCTGCGGTGCCGGGGTGTATGTAAGGGTGACATCCACAACATCGACAATAGCATCGCTGAGCGCAAAGAGGCTGAGATAGCGGAACCCGCCCCGAATATTCTTGTCTGGCGCTGATAGAGTACTGTTGAGGCCAGCCGAAGGAGAAAATGTGATGTACAGGTCTGGGTTCGACATGTCCTGGCTTAAATCCGAGCCGAGGGTAGTAATGAATTTCAGAGATTCTGAAAAGCCGACGCCGAGCGCAGCATTCGATGAAGTGCGCCCTCCGAAAGAGACTGAGATGAGACCCGCGACCTGCTTGCCGAAGTCGAGGACCAGAGTGGAGTTTTTGCTCGTAAACAGTGCACTGGTGGGTGTTGGGCTTTCTACACTTCCACTGAGATTGAAAATATGTTCAGCGGCTCAGTTACACGCTGAACAAAGCCCACTCACTCCACGCTGTGAACTGCGCTCGACCGTATAGTCCTGCTAGTCGGGGCCTGGATATATTCGTCCCAAGGACCGGTCTCCGCCCAACCAAGGACGTGAGCGGCATAAGATGCTGTCAGAAGGAGCCTCAAGAATGAGGACATGGGGTTGTTGAAGAGCGTTGGGCCATGGACGCCGTGTGCTTTTGTACACCCGAAATCATCGGCACGTGGTTGCGGAGACATCTTCCAATGCATGTGGTGCCACTAGTGGATCCATCACGGAACGGCCCGTGCCACGGCGCAATCATCTGGACATCTGACACTATCATACGCTTTGAGCGAAAACGGTATCTCGCTGGTCCATGGTCTTTTGTGAAGCGTTGTCCCAAGTGCCCGCAATGGACTAGATCAGAATGAGATCTCGAAGTTTGAAGGACAATTAAACGCTTTGGTTTTGTTTCCTCTGTGGCCCAAATCTACGGATCGCCGAGGAGCATTGAACATTGTTGAATTGTTGAATCCGCATTCGAACTCTGCTAAGCGAAGATCCGATCGGACCGAAGTGCCCGAACCGCTTACTTTTTTTTTATGACAACTTTGAAGGCAGTCGCTAAATTTCGAAAGAAATGCATGGCTCCAGTTTAAACTGGCTGACATATACTGAGGTTTTATGTGACTATTTAGGGAAGAAGACGTGGTCAAATATATACTGCATTCCCGCCTGGCGGAAGTTCTATGTCGACTGTCAGTACGAGACGGGTTGCAGTGAGTGTCCAGCTCACATCTTTCTCTGTGATAGAGCCTTGCGTTTGCCAGACCATATTTTGCTGCCCATCGGAGTACTTCGGCCAGTTGACCTTGGATGGGACTGATTCACAGATAAGAGACCTGAATACAGCCTCTGCATTGTGCTCACCATTCGCATTGTTTGGGTCTCCGGTCGCAATGAAGCTCGCCCAGGACCGCGACATGTACACCCCAAGGAAGCGATCCTCGATCGGCGCTGAAGGGCCCAGGTAAGTCGCCGTAAAGTGATTTGTGAGCCAGAAATCCGTGCTGAGCAGTGGATCAACTTGGTCGGTCTTGGATGAGATATATTTAAACTCACTCGTTATTTTGGAGGTTGAAGACATATGAGACCTGGTGCGCGTTTAGGCATCACTGTGAAAGGGAAACGGCGAGCCTACTTCAAGGAAATGCCCAATATAGTCTATAACGGCGAAGGTAACCGAGTACGGTACGTGGTTGAACCTGTGTCTGTTCAGCAGCAATTTTGCCTACACAATCTGCTAGGTGTACCTGTATTTGTAGAATGGAACTTGGGAAGACACTTCTTGCGCGAGCCATCGAGGGCCACTATGCTTGGAGGTCAGATGTAGTCGTGGCGAGCTTGGGTCACGCTCACGCAGCCATCTGCACATCTCCGACAATTGCGGCAACTCTTTTATTTTCCGCGCCAGGAGTAGAAAAGGACGGCTGGAAATCGCCAGTATTAAACGGACAACCCAGGGACGGAACGTCGGGATAGAGCGCCAGAAGCCCGTCACGGGATTGGGGAGGAACACTCGTTAAGCTGGCGTTGACCTGCGCGGTCGTGTTCGCGCCCAGGGACGCAAAGCTGCGGCCCTCATCCGTGTTACTCCCAACCTAGAGTTCAATGCACCAGTTAATCTATCATTGCGACTCGGAAGGATATGCTCACCAAGAGCGCGGCTTTCACCCACTTTCCAGCCCTGTACGCCTCAAATGTACCTGGGACGTTGATAAAGTCTCCGTCAAACACGATCCCAGTTGATCCGACTGAGTGCTGGCGAAAGACGTCGATCGGAAGCGATCGAATGCAGCTCAGTTGAGCCGCCTCGGACGCATTTGCCGTCGATGCACATGTCGTGTTGGCGATGAGGCCATTATACGTTGCCTGGAAGCCTGGAGCGTCTGGCAGACTGAAGTTGCCACCGTTGGTGCCGCTCTCCGCGATTGCTTGGTTGAATAGTTTGTCGTCGCGTCCGGCGTACGCGATTATCTGGGTATGGACGCTGGTGGCTCCCGACTACGCATGGACTATCATCAGAAGTATGCGGGACAGAATGGGATAGGACTTACACTGCGAAACAGAAGAGGGTTGTGATATTATTGATATTATATGGACGCTGTGAAGATCAGAAGGTTACGCACCTTTCACCCTGAATCGTCACTTTTCTGGATAGCATGTTCATTGGTCATCGACCTTGAAATAAGAAGGAACGCACTTCGGGTTGCCTCCGAATTTTGCGATGTTCTCTTGAACCCAGTGAAGCGCGAGACGCTGATCGCGAACTCCGAGATTCAGTGATCCCTCGTCCTGGAGTGCCTTGCCGGCCAGGAAGCCGAGAGATGCGAGTCGATAGCTGGACGCCGGCAGAGTTAATTCGTTGACGGTGAAGGAAAGAGAGAGAGAGAACTCACTTGACTGAGACGAAGACGATAGGCTTGCCATTGGCAACTGATGCCTGAACAATCCAGGAGCCGTTGTAGCGAAAGTCGCCCTACCATCCGAAAGTTGGGAGTTCAGCGGTTGAAATGCAAGGGATTGAACAGGACTCACACTCCCACCGGTAGTCTGAAGGGAAAATGAGCCGTAAACTCCAGCATATTATTATGAAACTTACAAGGCCGCCACCGTGGACTGATATAGAAGTTAATGAAAACTAGTTCAGAGGACAAACGAACTCACTCCAAACAACGACCGGGACTGGCGACTTGGGTGAGATTCCATCTGGTCGGATCACGTTCAGAGTCAAGCAGTCCTCCGAGTTGTTGAACCCGGAATTGTCGTCCTGCAAAATGTTCAAGGTGAGTTGAGGCCAAACACGGTCTAGGGAAGCGTACAAAGCCTGTCGTAAAGCGCGACCAGCAGTGGGGCCCATAGGCAGTAGCATAAAGAGTTCCGAACGACGCATTGCTGAGAGGAGTCGGAAATAGCGAGACAAACGCGTCAGAAATTCAACATACACGGAGCGCGGCGGCCGCAAGCGCAGGTCCCCTACCGGGGGCTGAGCATAGGGTATGCCAAGAAAGAGGCTTTGGCCGAACTGAGGCAGATCCACACCGCTGCACGGAAGGATCTTAGCATCAGGAAGAACAAGTTTCGAATGCGTGGCTCACAGAACGGTGCCATTCTTGATGGTGACGGACGGCTGAAGCCCAGCCACCGCTGTGAAAGCAAGCGTCGCGAGGAGAAATATTTGGTGCATCGTTTGGGCAGTGTTCCCACTTCACGCGAACCCAGCAGCGAGGCGTTTTAAGTATGGGTTCCGCTCGGGGCCTGACAATGGTCAGCTGCAATAAAGAAGATCGGCGGCGCATGCCGACCCCACGTGAGGGCGTCAGCAGATACAGGAATTGGAAAGCAACTTCGGTGGACCCTGGAATGCACAGAGTTTCGCAGCATCCTGTTACATTCGGATCCAAATGTAGATTGAACGATTCTGAATTCCATACCCTTCCAAAGAAATGCCACTGTTGACAGGCGATGATAAAACTTGCAATGAAAATACAATGTTGCCAAGAGTCAAACCAGTCCAAAGAGCAGCCTGTTCAAGGCCATGCGTGGGCTTTCACGACAGACTGAGGCCAAGAATGAGTAACTGTAAGCGCAGTCCACCGCGCGCAAGGTTGCGAGTCTGGAGACAGCGACGCTCAGCCAAGCCTTTTGTTGACAGTGGCAAAATGAATAAGCGGACCTCCAGATGCGCACCGCTTCGGTGCATTTTCGGCCGCACTCTGCGTCGGCGAACGATTTAGCATCTTAACCATTTCGTTAGGAACACCGCGGCAAGTCCTGCCAGTCAATGTGCGCCAAAAAAATATTCAATAGACTCCAATGAGCGACCGCAGGCGATCGTCACGACTCCTAACTAGCGCCGATTCATGTGACGAAGGCCGCAAAGCCGCCGAGGCGCCGGTCTGGGTGGTTTACCAAGAGTAGCGCAAGGATTTGGGCATGGGGTCATCAGATATAGCTCGACGCCTCGAAGACGGAACGGCATAGAGCGGATTGCACATCGTTGTTGATTGGTTGCTGAAGGCAAAAGGTGGCTTTGTTGGCACATAATTGGCGTTGTGTACCAATCGATGTCAACATTTTCTCCTTGTTACCACCATCGAGCACAAAATTCGGCTCGTTCTTTCGCACCGTTCTCTTTGCAGTTTTTCGGAGGTAATCATGTGCATTATCTCCGAGCTTTCCCACCGAACTCTGACCACACCCCTCCAACTATCAGCTTTTTCTACGTCTCACCATGCCTCCGGGCTCGCGAAAACAGATTACCTACGCCCATAAACGCAACAGGTCTAAGCCGTCCAGAACAATCACTGATTCTTCCCCGCTTGAGGAAATCGACGATCCAGACCATTACATGTCACACACTGAATTATCTCGAAGACTGCTCAAGCGCGCGCGCCGCTCACTGTCTGAGGGGTCGTCCTCAAAGAAACTCAAGTCTTCTGCATTAAAATCTCCTCCTTCCCAATCTGCGCCCTCCCACGAGGAAAATTCCAAGCTCAACTCGTCCAGAGGCATCCCCGCGAATCCAGCTCGTTACTCCCCGATTCCACTCGCATCTCGAACTGCCTCTGACAATCTCAAAGAAAATTTTTCCGCCCGTGCGCTCAAGAAGAGAAAATTGCTTGATAGTCCATTCAATAGTCGTCCCAACTCTTCAGCTCCTTCTCCCCAGAAAGCTCCTCCCCTCGCACGTCCTACAGAACACTATACACAGAAATCATTTAGACGGACCCTCTCTGACACCAACTATAATCCCAACATCTCACATGGCGCGACTACGAATAATTCCCCTCTTAGTGCTCGTTCTCCAGCCCGGATGCGCCTTCCTTCCGCTCCCAGCTCCCCACGTCCTTCCAAGGCAGCGAATTTCGGTCCCTTGGACTTCAACTTCCCAATCGCCCTCGGCAATCTCTTTTCTCTTCCATCCACCACAAATGACATCCACCTCAACCTTCCGCCCTCGTCTTTCTCTATGTATTGTGGACTCGAATCCCAGTTCTTCGATGATGCGCAAGGCAGCTCGACCCCAGCGAAGAAGAAACGCGCATATACTGCGATCGCGGACGACGGGGAGGAGCTCCAAGAGCCGGATCTCACAATCACCCAAGACGCTAGGGATATTGATTTGGTGCCTTCTGGAATGAAGGTTTTGCCTATGCGCGAACGCAGCCCCTGGCTCAGCGACAGTCTCATCTCCCCTCCAGTATCGCAGGAGTGGAAGCGTCCCCCACAGGACAACGCATACACCCACTCCCCGCCCAAAGACGTCGACACGTTCGACGATATTTCCCTAGGTCTTGGACTTGGTGCGTTCGTATCAGGCGGAGAAGGGCCTGCGGTGGATCCTCCCTCACGCGCTGGTGAACGCATTTCCGGTGGTCTAAAACACGTATTCGATGGATTAGCTCTTGGTACTCTCTCTTTTAATTTGTTCGATTATTACCCGATCTTCGCGTCTAAGTGACTTTCTTACAGCTGCTAAGAACCGCCTACTCAACAGTCGCACTCGTTCGCTCGATTCGCCCATCACCTCCGCCTCCGCTAACGACAAGATACGCCTGAAGCCGAACTCCCGAGATCGCCGAGGCCCGCTCCACGCCTCCGGATTTCTCAAGACCACTGTCGCCCCTCCCAAAAGAACCCGCAGCGGAACGGCTCTGGGTCCTTCGGTCGTGATTCCCAGCGCGCGCATTCTCACTGCTAGCGACCACGACGACACGGGCGAAGTAAATGAAGAGCCCAGCAGACCACCGTCGCCCATCGTTTCGGACCCTGTGCTGACGTGCGACCTTCCTGCAAACTCTCCCGATCAACTCGATGCGTTCTCGAAAGGCGCTGGGCTCATGCCTCCGCCGGTACTGCAGGAGAGAAAGGTGGGTAGAAAGGGGAAGACCAAGGAAGTTGTGATGGAGGACGATGATGAAGATGAGCTATTACTGAAGCCTGGTTTCAATGTCTGGGAGTGATCGAGGTGCGCGCCTTCCTCCGTCATCCGACTCTTCGACTGACATAAATAAAGCTTTATTTCTGCTTTCAGAACACCGTATGCCATTGCATGTATGTATGTTAATCGCGCTGTATCGCTTTGGTTCTCCGTATCACTCGTCGCCCCACGCCACGACCGTGCACAATAGCTGCACTTCTATATGTTTGCCTGGGCTCGGACCCGGTCGAACCAGCCGTCGCCGGAGGGAAGTTGGGCTTTCGCTTCAGGGAACGACGCTCAGACGCAGGCGCCACGGGCTTGGCCCTGTACATCTTCCTCGGCTTCGAAAATATCCGGGGGCGAGGTCTCGTTTGGACGATACTGTGGGCACTGGTCAGGTACTGGACAGCATAGGAAATATCGGTCGCGCTCTTACTTGCGAGTAAAATATCCCCAGCCACTGTCCAAAGTCGTTCGCGCCTTGGCCGACAACTGGCCCAGGGAGCGATCCCGCCGGCCAAGAAATGAGGCCCCGAGGCGAGGCATTCTTGGAACGGGGCGATACGTACCCGTCTCGAGTTGGCGCGGACGCTGTGAAACCAAGGTAAAGGTAGCGACGCGTCGAAGAAGGGGCCACGCACCATGAACATGCTCCACTCCCCCGTCAGCATCGACCGTTGAAGTGGGGAGATTGGTTTGGGGGCGCGGTCCGTTTGGAATGTGACCCGTCTGACCTGCTGGGATGCCACGGTGGAATTGTTGGTTGATAATCTCAAAATCCCTGGCATGGTGATGTTCGGGTGTGTGGATATGAAGCCGGGACCCACTCAGCGGCGGAGGCGGGAGTGAAGGGACGGGTGGATGGCCGCGACCTTTTATGTGGTCTCAGTTCGTGCCACTGCATCCCAAAATGGTATTAACGAGACAATGGTGCACCGGTGGCCAACGGTGACCAACAGTGCATCATCGAATGATGGTGGCCACTAGCACATGTGCCTTTTTACCGGCGCTTTGGTGAGTAAATATGGGTGCCTTCCCCGCCCTTTGACGCAGGTCGAAACATCGATTGAGTTTGTGGTCAATTCTTTTTTGTTGGTCGCGTGTCGACGATGATGGGAACCCACGGGAGAGTTACGGAAGGTCGGGCGCGTTGACAATAATAATAATAATATTAACGTCGTGAATGAAGCTTCTCTCGATCTATGCACAAGCTACAAAGCAACTTTCAGTGGGTTTATCGACTACCACCGTCGTCTTTTGGATCGCTGGAGAGTAGGAACGAGCAACAAATACCAGGAGCGACCACTCCGAGTAAGAGGATATACACCATATATCCGCCGGCAATGTTCCAATCTAAAGAAAGCGCAAAGAGTGCCGAAGCAATAAATGGCGCCAACGCCCGCAAAATAGTTGACACCATTTGCGCTATGGAGTTCGTCGACGAGAGCGCCGAGGGTTTGTGGGCGCTGCGGACGATAAACAATTGAATCGAGGCTAAGGAATAGTGAGTATGATGAAAAGTTGTGTCAAGAACAGCGCTCACAGTATGCCATCGAAATCGCCAGATTCGATACCAGCTGCACGACGATAACGGTCCAGACTGCCCAATCAACATTTTGAGATCGCCGAGCGAAAAAATTCAACAGCGGATAGGTGCCGATGCAAATTATGAAATTTGCGTAGGCGAAAATGTAGATTTTGCGCGCCCCAAACCACCGAATGAGCCTGGGGGTTAGAAAAAGATGACAAAAGTTGTTGAAGAGTCCCCAGACGCCGCGTGTAACACCGATTTGATAGGGACTGAACCCGAGGCCACCGTTCTGGATGCTCGTGGAATACATTAATGGGAATAAGACTGAGCCTTTGTCAGGAGATATCGCGGAGGTAATAAATGGGGCGCGGTACCTTGAAAAGCGGTCTGGGAAAAGCAGAAGAAGCCGTAATTAAGGAGGGGGATCACAAGGCGAGGGACGAGAAGCTCTCGCATGCTCGGAAGTTCTTCGTCGATGAGTGCGTCAGCTTCGCTAGATCCAGGTGACACCTCGGCCACATCCCCCCCTGCAATAGCGCCGTAAGTAGTTGTGTCCGCAACAATGAGGCTTGTCGTCAAAGTGGGATCCTTTGATGCGGACAGCCGGAGCCTCTCCCGTTTCTGTCGGGCCAGAATCATCGGCGACGACTGGGAGGCGCAGGATTTTCATGAGAACACGTTGGGGCAGAAACGGAAAAGTTTAGTACCTCTTTGAGGCCCACAAGTCCAAGGAAGAAGAATGAGAGAGAGAGCAACCCGACGGTTGCACACGGCAGGAGATACGGGTTTTCTCTCAGTATCTGGAGCTTCCCCAAGGTATTCGGCCATCGGTCCGCAGGATCGGAGAGGACACCCCCGATTATAGGTCTGCGACCGGATATCAGAAGTAGATACGTAATGGGAGAGGGAGAACGTCACCCCAGAGTAGTGCCAGAGCTCCATGCTAACGGTATTAACGCCATAATTTGAGCAAGGTTGGACGAATCTGATATCTTGGATCGGATGGGTCAATCGGCAATAGGAGGTTCGTTGAAGAATCTTTACCTCTGCCATGACGGTTTTGACCACGCCTGGATAACGATGTGGGTGGAATTATATATAAAAAACATCGGTGGCAGACATACCTATGTTTCCATTAAATACACCCTGTGCACACCGAAAGATCACAAGCGATGTAAAGTTCTTGGACCATCCAAAGCCAATTAACGAGAATGCCAAACCGAGCGGACCGAGAAGCAGGACAGGTCGCCTTCCAAAGTGATCCGATGCACGCCCCCAGAAGTATACGGACAAGAATTCGGCGACAAAAAACACGGATTCCTGAACCAAACCGAAATCAGTTTCGAAGCGCCCGCTGGGTGTATCTTACGGACCAGCACTCCTGCCCAGTATCCTGTCTTCCGTTCGTCCCCACCGGTGACCCCTGTGTCCCGAACAAACTGCGGGATGAATGGAAAGATCACAGTACTTCGGAAACAAATTCAGATCAAGACGCCCGAAATCGAACTGGACATACGCTGAAAGCGCTTCTGCAGCTTGAATCAGTATTGCAATGGTTAGCTGAAGTTTTGGGATTGGTGTGCTGTCTTGCGCCATCGTATCAGCGTGGACCTTGTGGTGGGTAGAGAGGCAGAGAACTGCTCACAGCGGCTAGCTATATATACTCCGGCAAAGAAGTGTGAGTCACATGATGCTAAAAAATCGCGCTATGCTCAACGGGGAGATATTAAGACAGGAAAAATTGTGCTTCAGGTTATAACTAGAAGTGCCGACTCCGTCGGTCACAGACCTTGCTCGGTAGAATGGCTTTGCATTATGGCGGTCACTTTGCACTTTTAATAATCGCATTCCACGCAGCTCTCCGTCAAGACAGACGAGAAATATGTGGGTATCAACATCCGAACAGACACCAAGAATATTCTGGAAGACCACTACAAAGCCAAGGTACGCACTGCTCGCTATTGTGGACATCGGATCATGGCAATAGAGGACATGACGGGAAGGCTAACGCCAAGGAGCTTAAACAGCTATACATGGCTCGCGTCGACTGCCACTTAATCCACGGTTGCGAAGTGTCACCGAATAGTGAAGACGTGCACGTCATGCAATTAGCCTGTTTGCGCTGCAGCCATCTGTGCCATCCGGTGGCTGATTTGCAGCGCGCTGACGTATGGCTCCACCCGCCAAAAATCCCTGCAGATGGTTTAGAGCCACTGGAAGCTATTTTTGGCGGGTGGAGCCACTCGCCCGCGCACTGCAAATCAGCCACTGAGTGGCGCTGATGGCTCCAGCGCAACTCTCTATTATGCAAAGTTCAAATTAGCTTCATCCGCCAAATGCTCAATGTTCACCGACGCTCCATGATTGCTCCTCTATTCATGAAAACTGGGATAATGCCTCTACGAGTCCGCCACCTTCTACTCGACCTCAGTCATCTGATGTACTTCCTTGGTCTTAATAACGACAGTTATGCTCGCGCCGCACTTAACAGTTCTATCGAACTTTCCGACAAAGGTAAAAAATCGTGGGCCAAAGATCTAATCAAAGCTGCCTCGAGACTGCCATTCCACTGCCCAGAACTCGTTCTCACGCGTTCTACTGCCATCAGAGACGTTGAGAACTATGCTAAACTGGTTCAGAGACTTCTGCGGGAATGGTCACAAGGTGAAATAGACTCTTCCGACAAGCTGTACCTATTACACGGCCGGCGAGAACCACAAAAAGACAAGGGACCTGCTCAAGTAACCTCCTGCATGCGGCACTATTTAACTATGGTCAAGACTCAGAAACACCGAGAGGCTATAACCTCTATGTTACTGTCGTCCCATTTGTTAGCCGTGGAAGTCTTGCGCTACGTCAATCACGCGTACCAACCAGTGCCCAGATCGGAGCAACTGTGTAGGTTTTGTAGGAAAGAAGTCGAAACTCCAGAACACGCATTGATTACCTGTGAGGCATCGGAAGCCCTGGTTGAATTACGCATAAAATTTCTGGCAGAACTCTTCACCACCCTACCTAACCTTCAGCAGCAGATGGCTGAACTCTCAAATACCGAGTTCCTCAAAGCTATCATTTATCCGAGATCAACGATTGCGCTGGTTGCCAAGTACACGTTCAATGAAGTCTTTGAGGTTTATTACACTGTTCCGTGCTTCGATTGGTCGCTTGAGGCTGGACCTAGTTTGATCGTGCTAATTCTTCGATGTTTTCTTGTTTTCTTCTAGTTCTACCACGGCGAGTTCGACGTTTCGACCGAAGGCTGCGACCGTGAGCTCGGCTATGACGATGCAGGGAGGCCCAGAAACGATGGTGTAATTACTAGTGCGTGTACACCGGGATACTTCCTGGAAACCGGCGTTCCTAAGCGGGACCGTGCTGTGTAATCTACCTACCTACCTACCTACCTGGGTATTTTCATATGTTTCCGTGATATTTTCCGTGATTTATGGCGGTCACAATGCACTTTTAATAATCCTGGACTTTTTCGTGTGTTTCCGGGTGTTTTCCGGCCATTTGAGGGATGCATGTGTATTTGTTTTGCACCTCCAAACAAATTTCCAGACTTCCCAGTAACATTCTGCTCCTGCAAGAAATAAAAAGTTCAGGGGACGGAAAACATTTTTTCGGGCAGTTTAATATAGTCACGTGACCGGTCGCGTTCTTCACCATCACAAAGCAGCACCAAACACCCCTGTTGTAAACCATTATCCACTGTTTTGCGACCATTTGAGATCAAAGCAGCTAGGACGGTGTTAGTAATGAGTCCCTAAATCGAGTTTCAATATCATGACCCACCTACAACAATTACAGTAATGACCTGTACCAACTGCCCATCCTCCATTCTACTTGAACATAGGCAAGTGTTGACCTCTTGAGGAGTCCTCATAGCTCAAGGACCTCATAATCCCATGCAAGGCTTGAATGGCCTTATGGTCCCAAATAAACAGGCATTCACGTGACCTCATCGATACCTCCGGAGAAGAAAAAAAGTTACGGGCGGAATGGTAAAAGTTACTTCATAGGAACTCTCTCAAAAAAAAAGGAGGGCCAAGAAAAAGTTTCATTTTCTGTGAATGTCTGGCACATGTTTGATTTGTTGAGCCATTTCCCCGTGATATTTAAACCGCGTGTCACAACTCTCTCTAGTGCCTCGAGCTCATAACGTCGATCTCCTAAACTTTCCGCCCCCCTCTTGGTAGTACGTGTGTTCTATGTATAGGGCAGGTATCTTTTAGCCTGCACAAGCTACCATGTTCTACGTAGTAGATTGGCAGTTCCAATTGTGGGACCGTGTCAGTATAATTTACCTCCTCCTCCTCCTGACTAATGCTCCGCCGCTTGTTGGGTTCCAGAGCACCATTATCCTGGGGTTTCAACAACTGCATCAAAATGAAAAGACTGTTTGTTGAAGTACGTTGTCAATCAGCCAAAAGAGTCGGCGTCGTGTGTATTAAGACCAATAGTATGGCACATATAATGAAGATCCTCTCATTCTGACATGCTCGCCCAGTGGCCCCAAAGCTCAATGGTGCAACATCATACAAACGGACTGGACTGTACCTATCGACTCTCGAACGGGTATCAGAGGTCCTTTGACGCTTTCCCCGAATGGGAGCCGAACAACCTGCCGATTTGATCGCCCCGCCTTCCTGTCGCTTCCTTGTCCATCGGCTGCTTCTCCTTCCAGCCGAGTAAGAGTAATGCAGTAGTAATGCACTATCTACTCATTCAAGAATTGCTCGTAGCGGCTAATTATATATACTCCGGCGAAGAAGTCTTAGTCACGATGATTCACATGATGATCAAAAATCGCGCTGGAAAACTTCAAGTAATCTCGGCCGAGCCGACAACGTCGATTAACTGAAAGCTTCAGCCTGACCCCCGGCTGAATCTGTTAGTTCCAGCGCCATTCTGCTAAATCTTTACGTTTCGGTGACGTTGTCAGGTGAGCTGAAATTACTCAATTTCCGGTGTGTGCCCTATATAATACACAGAGAAAAACACAGCTCAAGGGAGAAGGGTTGGACGATATTGAGAATGGCAAATTGTGCTTCAAGGTATGACTCGCCGGACCATGGCGCGATACCAAGGGACTGTGTTGGAGTCAAGAGTCATTTTTTGCCACTACCTGGCAGTTTAAAGGCTTCAGACGTTTGTTCAGACGTGATTCGGAAGGAGGTTTACAATCCCATCATTTAGCCTCGTACGATGGAAAAGGTATGCGGCCGTCGGGGAAGAAAGAATCCCAACTTCCAGAGCAGGGAAATTACACCGCGTAAGCGACGAGCATTTCGGAGACGAAAAAGGGTGTAAATACTGATCCTTTATTTCCACACGTCCTTCGCTGTACGCATAAACTCGTAGAGCTGCCCAAGCTGTTCTGGAGACATCTGATCTCGTTTTGAAGTCAAAATTCCAAGATGGAAAACGAACAACTGTGCTGGCTACCCACCTTTTCGTACACGGTCGCATCCAGTCGTTTGCCAGAAAATGCAGGCGCGTCGGGCCCTCGAGGAAGATCGTCAAGGTAGACTTTCCATTGCGACAGAAAGCCGATGATATGGGCAGGATTGGTCACCGATCTATGCCTCCGGAATTCTGAGGTACAAAGTGAACATGGCATAGAAAGACCAGGTGTGTGAGATCTACCTGCTTTAATATATACATCGCCGAGGCCTCGAAACTCGCGAGGAAGTTCGCGATGGGCACGCAAGATGCGGCGATACAGACTACATCATGTACTGAGTGACTTTTGGGTACATAAGGGAAGGGGGCGAATACGGCTTAGGAGGTAGGAGAGCCGCGCCAGCCTCTGAGACAGTTAAAGGTGAAGCGGAGAACGATCGAGCGGGGTTGAGCCACCGGGGAGAGACGCGCATGTGATGGTGGTGCATGACGAAGTTGGAAGAATTAATGTGGCGGTGCAGTCGGCTTTACTGCCGAATAGTGCCGAATCTGCTGACCCGCATTGTTCTGACCGTGATATGACCACCTCCTCAACCACTTCAAGCCTTAATCTCTGCTGTCGAGCCTCAATTTCTGGTTATCTAGGTACTGGGGATATAAGCATCCATGCCTTTCCGGCCACGTTCCGCTCGACTCACCGCCTCTTTTCCGTCAATCAATTGACGTGACACTGCCGGCGCAGTGTGATTCTCTCCCGGGATCCCTTCCCTCATCCACGCCTCATCCACGCGGCGTGGCCCCGGCGTGCGAGAGTACTTTCAACTCCGTGTGGGCCCGAAATCGTTTGATGGGACTCTTCCAATTTGATTCGAACGTGGACAACACACGGCCTGCAGATTTAACGCAGGAGCTTCAAGCCTGAATTGGTTCTCGTGCTTTAATCTCAGGCTCTGTATTTCCGTAACAGAGACTCCAGGCTCTTACATTTGCACCCGCTCTCTGCCAAGGTTGGTATCTTTCCTTCGACAAGCAACGCTGCCGTGTGCTACTCCACACCGAACATAATCGCGGCAATGTTGGCAGATGTGATCAATGGACTCGGCACTGGGTTTTCAAGGGTTTCATCAGTATTATAAAGGCCTCATGACGGCTTCATGACGGCAGCGCATATATAATATAAACTCTGGGCTACTGATCCCCTGGCATTCCAGCCAAAATGCGTCCAGTCCCACTGACCATATGCTTCATGATCTGTAGTATCTTGGCTTCAGCGGCGAACAGCTCCCCAGGATTAAACGCTACTAACATTCTCACCACCGAAGTAGATGACTTTATCAACGGCGTCCTCGCGGCATGGAACACCGCAGGTGGCGCCGCGGTGGCCGTTGTCCGTGTGGACGCGCAGGGCACCTGGTCGGTCGAGACCAAAGGCTACGGCGTCGCCAAAGCCGACGGCACCAAAGTCGATCCCGACACCATTTTTTCACTCGGATCCAATTCCAAGGTATTGTGGTTCCGTTGGCCTTGCGAGACCTGATTTCTTTGGCAGCTTTTTGATATCCTGGCCACTGGACTCTTAATATCAAACCAAAGCCTCAGCCCGCAGATTTCCTGGACGACGAAAATCGCGGCAATCCTCCCCGACTGGAAGCTGATTGACCCCGTCGCGTCGGCAGAAAGCACCATCACAGACCTCATGAGCCATCGCACCGGCCTCCCGCGCCACGACCTCAGCTACGGCGCCGACGACGATGTCCCATCATTGGCGAGTTCCCACATCTAATCTACAATGTCTTTGCTGATTTGACGCTGGCGACAGATCAACCGGCTACGCTACCTCAAACCCTCCACGGGTTTCTCCCGTACACTTCAATACACCAACATAATGTACGCCGTGCTCTCATACATCCCGACCGCGCTTCTCCCCGACAAGCCCCCCTTTGCTCGTTACGTCAAGCAGCACCTCTTCGACCCGCTCGGACTCAACTCAACGACGTACTCCTTTGCGGTGGCCAACGCCACTGGACGCATGGCGGACGGGTTCGTACGCGTAGCGGTCAATACCAGCGAGAATCCGGTCGGTCGCGGGATCCCGCTCGTCGTGCCGTATTCCCTGCCCAATGTGCAGGAGGATGGGGATCGTGAGTCTAGGGAGATTGTGTATCATTCTTTCAGTTGATTTTTCACACCAGTGATGTCCGGCCCTGGCGGCGTCCTCAGCACCGCGACTGACGCGGTACGCCTAAGAAAGAACTTTCTGTAAATCCGTGCTCATATCTCCCAGGCGCGCTGGCTGCAGATGCTCATCCTCAACGGTCAGCATCCGGAGACAGATACGACGATAGTCCCGGCCGCGGTCATCCACGAAGTCGCGAAGGGCGTCATGGTCTACGATGGCTTTGCGTGCGTGCACCGTCTGTCCGGCGCTAAATTGAATATGCAACAGACTGTGCAGCGAGGAGCCCGAGCTGTCTGCAACGGTGTATGGCGGCGGGCAGATCCAGTCGTCCTATCGCGGGCACGGTACGTCCTGCTCGCATGTATACATGTGCCCGCATTAATTTTGGTGATGCAGTTATGGTTGAGGTACGCCCCTTATTATATTATCCTATCACTCCCCCTTAAGCGGTTCCAGCACGGCGGAGACTTCTCTGGTGCGTCCTATCCTCTTGATTAGCACACATACGCCAACGCCGACAAAACTAGGATTCCACAGCCAGATAACGCGGTTCCTCGCTGACGGACTGGGTATTGCCGTCCTCACCAACGACGACACGTTCGGCGCCCTTTTCCGCGAGGTGATCAAGTACCGAATTGCGGATCAGGCCTTTGGCCTCGACCCGGTGGATTGGAACTCTCGGTACTCCTCCCTTAGACTCACATGTAACTATATCCAGAAACTCACGTACCCCAGGTACCTCGCCACCGTGCGGCCCGCCGCGGCAGCATCCCCGGCACCCCCACTCGCATTGCGCTCGCCCCTCTCCGTTCTGCCTCTCGTTCAGGGTGTCTACCGAAACCTGGGATACGGCCCCGACATCGCGCTCTGTGTGCCCTCCGTTTCCTCTCCTTCGTCCAACTGTACCACGCTCCTCGCCGATCTGAACAGCACTTTCCCGACTTTGCTCGCGCCGGCGGACGTCGTGTGGAGATGGGCGCGGCTCGGTGCAGACTACGTTGCGCTCACGCACTGGGCTGGAGAACTGTTCAACGTTTCAGGATGGCGCGCGATCGTACGTCGTCTCACTTTGTCACAACAACCCTCTCAGATCTCTTTTTTGTAGCCGACGGGCGACCCATCGGCGCCATTTTGGGCCCTCGATGCGGGGTTGGAGGGCGCCGTCGTGGAGTTCGCCATCGAGTCAGGACGTATTACAGGTTTCGGGATGCGTGGCGGGATATGGGGCGCGGGAGCTCTGGTGGGGGAACCACAAGGAGAAAGCGTGGAAGCACAGTCGGAGGTGTGGTATGAGGCCGTCTGAGCTTGATCCATGCAGTGGAACGCAGACTAGATTTTGTATCAACGCATTGTTGTGTTACTGAAAAACTGCACACACACACACTGTGACACTCGATTATTCGACTTTCCATAGGACGATTCAGCGATGATGCAAAGCAAGCATTTCCTGTTGATACATTTATTGTGGCGCGTAGGTTTCTTTCTACTATCTACCACGGCAACTTCTCTCCGTCAAACTTGTAGAACGTCGCGCTCTCCTTCGTAGTCAGCCCATCCACCACCTTCAGGATCGCCTTCGCGGAGGTATCAGGCGGCATCCCGCCACTTCCGTGCAGATTACCCATGTCAGTAGCGACCCAACCTGGATGGATCGGGACAATGGTGAACCCCTCGTGCTGCAGCTCATTGTGGAACTGGACCGTAAGCATGTTGAGCGCCGCTTTAGAGACGCCGTACGCCCCCGCTAGCCCCGCCGAGCCCGGCAGCGCCTGCTGTCCAATCGAGCCGCTCGTCGAGGAGATGGCGATGATGCGCCGGGTCTTGCGCGCGCGCAGCGCAGGAAGGAAGGCGCGGATGGCGCGGTGGGGACCGAGCACGTTGACGGTCAGGTATGTGCCCAGGTCAACTGTGGAGATGGCAGTAACTGGATCGCGCTTTCCCATGCCCGCGTTGATAATGAGGGTGTCTATCTCCGGGATTTGGCTGGCAGCTTTTGCCATGGATTCGTCGTCTGTCATGTCGAGGGTGATGAGCTTCACGTTCGGGACGTCGAGGGCAGCGTTGGCGGCTCGGACGGTGCCGATCGCCTGCGTGTTAGACCTGGTCCCGAGCTCTTGTATGAGAGCGAGCCCTATTCCACGAGATGCGCCTATGACTAGCACGATCTGCTCAGCGGACATGGTGGTTCGGCGGATGGTGACTGGATGTCCATCACGTGGGTGGTTGATCGGCGATCTTCGGCTTTTGCCATTTGTACCCCGCACAAATTAAAGAAGGCAGGATACCGATAAGTGAAAAGCTCGAAAGGACGCGTGGAAAGGGACACAAATATCCTAGTGAAGAGACGCTCCTTCGGAGCTTGGGAACACGGGGATATTCGTGTTTGTGGGGAGAACCTTCGGTTCTTCCGCTCTGCCCGCGTGCGGGCTGGGCTGGTTGCGACGGGGCCGAGGCGCCTGGGCGCGCGGGGTCCAAGGGGGAACGGGCGCGACGGGGAACCAGCTCGGAGCGGAAGGGGGAAGGTCCTGAGCGAGTGGGGGAAGAAAAGGCCCGAATCGGGGCGGACCAACAATACCAACCCAGAGCTAGAGCTCACAACAGTTGGTGCGCGCAGAGCGCGGGCCGGCTCACCCCACCCAACGCCGCGACGACTTCGCACGGCACTCCCGCAAGAAGCAGCTCCGTAGAGCCCCCGATGCGGTAGCTATGCCCGGCCACGAGTAGAAGGCTGGCCGCGGCCCAGATTGCCTTGCATCGGCGCATGAACCAGTCTTTCGTCATGGGGGACCAGGAGTGTTCACCTGACTTGTAGGCAAAGAAAGGGGCATCGGCGGGGACGGCGGCGTTGATGCGCAGATGATTGGCGAGTGCCTTCTCCGGGCAGAGTTCGTCGGGTCTGCCCGTGAGAGTCATGGTAGCTCCGCGCTCGCGAGTGGTCTTCGTCCATGGCAGTTTTACGGTGGTGGCGGAGGAGATGGGGTTCGGTGATATGCGACGGATTTGGGTGCCTCTTGTGACGTGATATTTAGGGTCGAACTTCTCGGGAGCGGGGACAGTCAGCTCGCCAAGGCGACGGCAGCCCCAAAAAGCGGCCGTGGCGAGGGACCAGACAGCAGCATCGAAAGGTAGGGACAGGTTGAGGACAGACTTGAGCGCGATCATGTGCTCTATGGTGACGGGCCCGCGCTGGGCGCGCGTGAACGCCGTGCCTTGCTTGTTTGCTGTGCGCCTTGCAAGTTCGACCCAGTGGTCTTCGCCTTCCCATGGGGCGCCGTTAACGTCGTGCCAAGCCTTGATTCCGGACATCCAGGATTTGACCGTTCCCCCACCGACCGAGCCAACGTGATGTGCAATGAAGGCGGCGAGAAGGAAGTTGGAAGCTGGCATGCGGTCGCGCTCTGGGATCTCGTGCATATCACAGAATTGATGGAAACGAAGCAGCCCGGCTGCGTAGTTTGAATGTGTCTCGACGGCGAACGCGCCAAGTAGAGCCGCGTAGGTCCTGTTCACAACGTCCTCCGGCAATAAGTTCCTGACTTTGGTGTCATGCTCCATGCCAAACGGGGACTTCCAGGTGCGCAAGCGGTCTAAAGCGGCGACATGTGGGCGAAGGAAGTTATTGGCGATCTCGCAACCTGCGCGCGGCTTCCTTGGTTTCTTGGAGACACCCGCGAGCCGCTGGGAGGGGGGGTGAACCGCTGGCGCGGGCGCGCGCGCTCTGCGTGGTGGCGGTGGGAAAAGTGATGATGCAGGCAGCGTGAATCTGCGAGACAACGTTAAGGTTGGCGGCGTGGGAGCAGCAACATTCGTTAGCCGAGATGGTGGCGCCGCCGCGCCCGTGGCGATTGTGGTGGCAGGCGACTGGGTGGGGTTCGTGGCTGGCGGAGCTGCGGTGGAGTCCCACTTCTTAAATCTGAGCAAGTATGATTGGGCAGTGAAAACGTAGTACGGCCAAGAAAAAGTGGTACCTAAACATGACTGAAGTAGGGTACGAGGTCCGTTGGTAAAGGGAAGGATGAGCGTAGGCGGTGAGAAGGAGAACCGAGCGAACCCCGTGATATGGGATCAGCTGGGTTCCTCGCCGACTCGATATACCGTAGGTCTAACGAAATATTTCTAGCTGCTAGTACGTAGGCTGAACGGCGGATGGAGAGGTTTATCTCAAAATTACGGCTGCGACCCTTGTCGAAAGCCCCGATAACACCCTGATTGTCTGAATGCACGAGGAGATACACATCGTGGAGGCCGCGCTCCTCAATCGCGTAGATGAGAAGCTCGAGCGCTACACCCTCGAGCCAACCAATGTGCCGCGACGACGACCTCCATGCACCCGTGCCCCGCCACGCATCCCATCTGTTGCCGAGGAGAACACCGATGCCCCAGTCGGTGGAGGCGTCAACATACAACGACAAGTCTTGGAGCGGGCCGCGTGTGCGCAGCGGGCGGGACACGTTCGGCACCAAGAGCGTGCGGACCCACCAGCGCAGCGCGGTGATGACGGAGGAAGGGGGGTAGCGGGGGGTGAACGGGTCGCCGTTGAACGACGCGACAAAGTTAGAGAGTGCGGGAAGCCACGAGCGGCCAAGGTGATGCACGAACGTGATGTGGCATAAGGAGCCATGGATCTTCATCACTTCGAGCATCTTGCATTGATTTGCGGTGAAGGCCGCAATGAATCCCTGCGTGCGAGCCAGGAACTTCAAGCGCTTGGCCTCTGGGAGTGAGACTCGTTTGTTTGCGATGTCCCACGCAAAGCCGATGTAAATGAATGTGGAGTCGAAGTCTTGACCCTTCGTCGGGTGCCACGACGTCTTCGTGGGATGGATGCGGCGCAATGCCTCAGCCCGGTCATAGGGGTATGTGTAGGAAATGTGCCCCGAGGACGGGTCGACGAGGGAGGAGGAAGGGAAGCGGAACGGCGCAAGGTCGTCCTCGTATTTGACCACAGGCTGTACCCCTTCATGTTGCCAAATGTCGACTATGGCGTTGGCGATGGAACCTGCGTTGCTGCTGGAGGACGCGCAGCCAAACGGGCAGTCGTGGTCGATGTAAAAGCCGTCGCGGCCCTTCAGCACAAACCAGCGTTTATGATCGGGGAGGATGGGGCAGGTACGGTGGAACTTGGCGATATCCAAGACCATGGCTTGCGTGCCTGGCGGGGCGCGTGCGATTATATCGCCTACTTCAGCCGCTGAACCAAATTTTGTTGGGAACTTGCCCTTGTCGATGTACGAGTTCGTGGATGGGTGGGCGCGGCTCCCCTTGGACAGGTGCCGGCAGAGCCTGAGCTTGTCCGGCTCTCCGGGGCCCTGTTGCTGGGCTGCGATGATGATGGGGGAGCATTGGAAGTGGCCCCGGAGGGTCTCCTCCGCCTCAGCTTGGCTGAACGGGCCGCTCATGCGCCCTGCGACGACCTCCTCCTGCAGGTAGACTTCCGTGAAAGCCTCGTGCTGTGCTGCCGACGGCTGGTTCGGGAAAATGATGGTTTGGTCCAGCGCCGGGAAGTCGCCCATGGGGAAACCATGTCTGAGGTTGTGAGTGAGGGAGGGGTACGAATCCACGAGATCGTGCTTGGCAAGAAGAAGGTCGAAGGCGTCTGCGTCGTAAGGGGTCGAGATGCGAGAGAAGATTTCAAGATGGGGGTGTGAAACTGGGCCGGCTGGGAAGGCGGTGTTCAAGAAATGATTGGCGGCCTCGTCAAGCGGGGGGGTTTGGTCTGCAGGACCAGCTGAAGCCGTGATGGCCGTTCCCGCAGAAGCAGCATATGTGCGCGCCGCGCGACGCGTCGTGCGAACAACCGGCTGCGTCGCCTTTTGTATTCCAGTTTCTGCACAACTTCTGGCTAGATTTGATGTCATATAGCTCCCGGTCGCGGCGCTCCGCTGCGAGAGGAGCACCGCCTGCGAAGGTGGTGCTGGTGCATTCCATATAGAAGTGGCCCCGCCTCGCGCAGATGAGGCAGACGGTGGCGGGGGCCTCTCCGCCGTTGCCTCCACGAAAGGGAGGTCCGCCGCGCAGGCGAGCCCCACCGCCGCCTCCTCGGCCGCCTCCACCGCCACCACCACCGCCTCCGCCGCCCCGACCACCGCGAAGGCTCGGGGGTTCGGCAGGCGTGCGGGTGGCGGCCGGCATGACGTTGAGGCGCTTCTCGAGGTCCGACAGCTTCATCTCGTTGACTTGCTTGTCTAGTTCGCGCCCGTACAGTGACACATCAAATGCGAAGGGGGTGGGGTTGTAACGCTGGCGCAGGTCGATGTCGGTAGCGCGGATCGCGGGGAAGTTCCTTTCGGCGTGCTCCGCATTCTCGAAGAACGCGAAGTGGGAATTCCATCTTTTTCCGTGAGAAGAATCTGTGCCGTAGTAGGATTCAATAAATTGCACGTAGTTGCGGGCGGCCTCCTGCCACTGTCCGCGATCCATGACGGCTTCTCGGAGATACTTGGCCTCGAACGCTGCAGTGTTGACAGCGCGGAAGCTCTTTCCTCCTGCGACTAGCGGATTTAATTTCACTGTTTCAATGGTGGCGGCCGTCGAATTTATCGTGTCCAGGGAGGAAGAAGTGAACATCGACAGCGGGATATAAATTTCGTTGTCAAAAAGGTCCTTGATGTGCTGGTGAAAGACCACCGGCAGACTCATGCCCGGCGCAATGGTGATCTCGACTCGATCTGCCCGAATTTTCTTGGCAGGCGGGGCTTCCTCGTCGTCCGGGCGGCGTTTGGCGTGGGGGAGCATGGAGCGAACCAAGGTTGCGACGGAGTCGGGCGAGAGAGTAGTGAATATCTTTGACACCTTGGAAGCGGGGGACAAAACCACTTCTTCTACTGAGACCGTGATTATAGATTCGACATCCGATGGCGGATCGGGAAAGCGTGTAGAGTCAGACGAGTGCTCAGCGGCGCGCAGGGCTCGAGCGGCGTTGCGATCTTTGATATTCTCGTTCTTTTGGATTCTCAGGACACGCGGGAGAGCCTTTAGCGCGTCTATAACCGACTGGGAAATATGAGTTCGGCGAGTCCTCTGAGGAGGAGGTGGTGGTGGTGGTGGATTCGGGTTCTGAAGTCCGTCTGTCATGTCGATAAAAAAATGTATAGAAAGTTCGGTTACCTTTCCGGTGGCCTGGGGTGACTTGTGACGGTCACGTGTGACCCCGCCAAAACAATCCGCTGGTGACCCCGCTCATTTCGTTGCCTCTTTGGGCCTATTACCCTTTCTGTACACGCTCGATTGAATAGAACGAACGCTCTGACATCCCGATCGAAGACTCCCCGATCGTGGGTCCTTCAGTCCGCGCGGATCGACCAAAATAGGTCCGGAATGAAGGAAATGGTGATTTCCCGTCCGAAGGCTGTTCATTCTCTTCATTCCTGAATCTGCTCCTGAGCTGTGATCTGCCTTAAATGAGAGCAACTCCCTGGGGCATTGTATTTGTTGCACACTGCCTGGAAACTGTACTGAGATGGCTGAACGGAGATATACGACCGCTGATTTGTGAGTCTTGCGGCGCTATTATAACACTTGGACTAAATTATTAATTCGTACAGGCTTCGGCTGAAGCGTGGAGCGTTGGTATCTCTCATCCAACGTCAGCCAGAAAAATGGCCGGCCTCAAAAAAAAAGTTCAACAGTAAAAAGACAAACATGACTGACCTGAAGGACGCGCTGATCAACGGCGAATTTACCACCACCGATCTTTTGGAACGACCGGTCACATCGACTTCAAATAATCTCATCCCGCCTCCGAATCCATCTCTCGCGCAAAGCACAGAATCTTTGGTCCCGAGGCCTAGTCCCATTCATTGTACGTGTGTTTACAATCCAACCTAATTGTATTCTGACTTTATGTCAAGACGAGAGCGAAGGACAACTAGAGCGCTTGAATGGTGCTCAAAGCTCCTCTGCGACAGATGCCCGTACGTATTATACCATATGTTCATGCTTCCGCGCTGGTTCGCATTTTGAAACCGTCTGATTTCTTTTTTCTCTTCTCAGGTCCAGAGGCTGCTGCGACAACTAAGCAGCGTTCACTTACACTGTTGATTGAAGATACTCGACCGCTCTTGAGCGAGAGATTATCCCAACGTGTCTCTGTTTCCGTCATCAATCCGGACGACTCGGGGGGCTGTGAATGGCAGGCGAGTTCCCGCGAAATCGTGGACGCCTTACAGGCATCTATTTCGGGCTTTAAAGGTATGTTTATCTATTGCATTGACCGATTTACTAAAGCTGAAACGACACATCTAAGGACCTGCGAGGATCGGAACCCAAGATCCACAAAATCGAGAATATACAATGTTCTTTGCAACCATTCCGGGCCCTGAGGATATCGAAAATGACAGTGCACCGAGTCCGATGCTTCTGGTCATTCCACAGAATGGAACGCTCAAACTAACTGTCGCTCATATTCAAGTATGTTGACATCAGTCTGTCATTTCCAACTGACATCCCCATCTTAGGGCAGGGGATTTTCTGCAAAGCGCCCGCGGTCGGAGTCCCTGACCGACCATGCCGCGGAGCTTTTGGTTTGGGCCAAGGCTAGCATCGAACCTAATGACTCCACCGCTTCAACAAGCATCAAGAAGAAGCGGCTTACTCCTCTTACGCCACAGGAACTGGCCTGGCTCACCGAGAAGGCCAACACTTCCCCCGGTTTCGATGTTTTCAACGCAAATCATAACCGCCGTCTCAACAATTCGGATCGGGTCAAATATTGGAGGTTCGCTGCGAAATTCTGTGCCAAATACTACAAGACCCAGTGGCCGGTTGGTCTTGCTCAGTCTGTAAGCGACATTTCACTTTCTCAACAACATTTGTTCATGACGTTTTTAGAACGGAATAATTATACGCAGAGCTGCGATTGAAGAAGTACTCGGCATTGCCACCACCTCTATGGCTCAAGCCATCAATATGGACCGAATTTTGAGCGTTCATTATGATGGCGCGCACAGATCCGAAGAGGTAGCAAGGATGATAGACGCGACAGAGGACAATTCGGGATCTGATTCCTTGGCGAAGTTTCTCAGTGATTGGGAGAAGGAGCATCCTGTGTCTCCTTCCGCTTGATTAGTGTATTTTATTTCTCCCGGATCGATTATGGATCTCATTGCGCTCGTAGACTGCTGTGCTCAATTCAACTCAAAGATGGAAATTCTCACAATTCTGACGCGTTTCCGCACGTTTAAACACGTATTCCTATTCTGAGAAACCTACTACTGCAGCGCGTCGAGAAGTGGCCAATTTTTGATGCATGAATGTAACTGTTCGCGGCCTCCCCCCCGGGGGGGAGCCTACCGCACGTGAGGTGTGGTAATAGATCAGTGACGGCGCCAGCTCACTGCCAGCGCACTCCCTCTCCAATCGCCCTCACCAGCGCGCTGCTAGGCCTAGCATTGCGTGCGGGAGGAGTCGATTCGGTTTCACATCTTCAGTCCCTCAACAGCTGTGCGTCGCTCGTCTTGTACTTCGTGCACGCTGGGAAGAACTTACGCAGCAGGCACACCGATGCAACCGTCTGCGCCATGGCACGCCCTCCTCGCATTCAAAGCTCTGTAAAAGCTCGCGGCCTCACGGCTGTGCAGGCACTTAATTTATAACCAAGTATGCATACCTCTTTGACTCTTATCTCATAAGCAAAGCTCTCAATGGAAGCTCGGATAGTGCCCATTGCCAGCGCTCGAGGAATGCGCTAGGCGGCCGATTCACTCGCTATACAGCCTACGCGTCACGCTCAGCACCGTCCGGCCTCAGCTCAGCGGCCTACGAGCATCGGCTCCGGGAGGTCGCAGTCGTCGCGCGCACACACGTCAACGCACATCCGTCGCCTCTGTAGCGCAAGAACGCCTTTCACCGCAACGAGCTCACATCCCCTCCTCCAGCGCCTCCCCGCCAGCTTCCACCTCCGTGCGCATCATCACTGTCGCGCGGCGCACCACGACCTCGTCCACCCGTCCCTACACACATCTTGCCCCACCCAGCTACCTGCCCGCGCAGAGACGTAGCACACGAGCGTGAAGGCCGCTGTGGACGCCGCTGCACACATCGCGCAGGTGCGTCCGCATCCCCGTCCACCGTGCTCGTCCGAGATGCCAGCGCCCACTCTACGACACCGCGCACCTCCAGCACTGGCACAACGCGCACCTCGACCTCGAGGTTCTCCGGGTGCTTATGCGCACGACCCGTGTACACGCCCACATCCAGCGCCCGCCACGTAGCACACTGATGTACCGACGCCGAGCGCCCTCGCTTTGCAAACCTCTGCTCTGCACGACTCCGCACTGCACAGGGGTGGCGGCGCCCCTCGCCCCCCGCTTTTCGCTCACGCACCCAGCGTAGCGCCCGCCACCGCTGAGCGCTCCACACCGCGCACCTCTACGACGGCGCGCGCGACGCGCCCCACAGCGCACTTCGACGGCACCACGCACCGCCCGCCCGCCCCACACTCTAGCACGGGCAGCATTCACCTCGACGCTGCGCCCGCCTCACACCCGCACCGCCCACGTCCACAACACCACGAATCCGTAGCGCAAAGCGCGCAGGCGCTTGCCTACGCACCGCCAGTGCCTGCCACGTCATCAGCGACTCCAAGCCCGACAGGCGTCCCCCACGCGCGCGCTTCACGTCCCCGCTCTCCAGCGCACTGAATATACTCCTGCGCATCCACGACCCGCCCCACGCGACACATACACTCCTGCGCCGCCGGCCCATTTCCTCTGCGCTGGATTGGCAGCCATGCGGGCGCAACAGTGGTTCTTTCACGCTGCTTGCGCCTTGTATCTGTTCACCTTGCGTCCTTTGTGCGCGATGGGATGCATGTCGTCGTTGCTCAGCACCGGAGGTGCGACGAGTGTGTGGCGCGGCGCGTCGGTGGCGAGTCCTCGAGACAGTGGAGCGCGGGCGGTGAAGCGGATCCCTGATGAGGTAGTTGCTGCTGCTGCCCGCGCTCTTCTCCCCGCGGCCGCACTTCACGCGTCAATGCGCTCCACGATCCACGGCCACGCGCTGCAGTACGTGTGCAGCTCCGCGCAGTGCGTTTTTGATCGCCCCCCGCAGCGTCTTTGCGTACGGTATGATGTAGCGCGTGGACACGACATCGACGTCCTCATCCGGCGCGACCGACTCGAGGATCGACACAGGCGGGGACGCCTACCGCGTTTGGGGTGGCTGCTTGGCGCCGGAGCCAAAGAGGGAGGTGGGAGGGGATGGAGGGGGAGATCTCGGTGTGAGGTATAGCTACGGGGTGGGCGGAACGGGTGGGGGTATGGGTGGGCGTGGGCAAGCACAAGCAATGAGGGCGCTGAGGGAAGAAGTAGGGGACTCGTTCTTTGCAAGCGGCCGTGTAGAATTGTTAAATAGCAACTATGTTTCTAGTATTACTTACTTCAATGCTATTCATGCGTAAATATTAATCAAATGTAAGAATTGGAAGCCAAAAAGACCTCATCCTCGCCCTTCATCACGCCGTCCTTCGGCTTCTTCTGGAGATAATCGCAGAAGCTACGCGCGGTGGGGAAGGAAAGTTGCCCTGCCGGATTGCGACCTAATTCATAACAATCACGGAGGAATCGCAGAGCAAGCTCTACGGTCCAATTCCGTTTGGCGACAAGCTTGTCGATTAAATCAACGACCTTCTTGCGCCGACTTCGCTCTGTTTTCTTCGGCTTATGGTTACGACGCCAAGCTGGACCCCATTCCTCTTCTAGGTCACGGGTGGAAAGGTATCCGTTGAGTCCAGTCGTCCATTCCGTCCAGATATCACTGATCTTTGATAGCGGCTGGTAGTCGTAGTAGGGCAGGTACATGTTCGCCTTGGGCCCGGAAGTAACCCACTCCCATTGGTGGCGGCGAAGACGTGAGTCCAAATATTTCAGTACCATTTTATCCCACGCAATGACCTGAGAATCCGACGGTGTGAGGCTGCCGGCGGCTGGATTTCGGGGAATCGAGACGTGTATAGGGACAGGGACAGGGACAGGGAGTGGGGAGGGAGTAGTGAGCGCAGGCATATGCAGTGTCGGCGGCGCCGGCGGAGAGGGGGGAAGCTCCGACTCTATCTGCTTGGCTGACCCTTGAATGTATGCAATTGCAGCGAGCTGGGCCGGTGAAAATTGAGGGTCCGAGGTCGTCGGCTGCGGAAGAGCAGGAATCGAGTCTCCAGCGACGTTTAGAATGTCGTAGAGAGGGGAGGAAGGTGTCGCGGGGGTGGCAATGAGAGGGGGATGTATAATGTCGCGTGGAATAGAAAGCGGAGGGCTGCGTTCAGGCGGCGGGGGTGGTAATACTGCAGGTCGAATTAGTCTGGGTGATGACAGAAGAATTGAGACACGGACCTGTACCATGAACGCGTTTGGGGCGCTTTTTCGACGGACCTGCACGGCTGTCTTCTATGAGTTCCTGGAGCATGGCAAGCTGCGCTTTCATCTCTTCTTGGTGTGCCCTACTCGAGTCGCGCTCCAGCTGCTGGTCAATGGCAAGGCGCGCCATAGTTGCCGTAAATGTGTTGGCAATGTGCTCGGGGAGTTTCTCCAGCGCCAATGCCACATCCTTTTCTGCTTTGGCAATGATAGAGGTGGATCGGCCAGCAAAATCACGGAAGGTTGTCGAGTTAAAGGGTGGGTACTGAAAGATGGGGGCAGAGGGATGCCGCATGTAGAGGACTGCGGCATCCTGGACTACGACTGTGCGGAGCCAGAGCAGGAGGGTGAGAAAGTGGCGCAGCGCAATATCCCGTGCTTTCCCGTTTTCAGCCTCGCGCGCTGACAGTTCTTCGAGCTGTTCTTCAATCCATGGAAAGATAAATTGGAGAACGTCGGCAGGCGGTTCTGGAAAGCAGAGGGTTAAATACAATAGACTGGGTGGGAATTCCTACGGAAGACACACCAAGAGAATCTCGCGCAAGGAAATGAGCCTCTGGGTGCTCGGCGTCAAACATTCCGGCGCCAAGAAGAGCCCTAACGGGAAGAGCACGGTCGTAGCAAGCACGATAAGACCCGGAGTCACTCCAGCCTCCAAGGGCCTTGACCTCTGACGCACTCGCACCGTTCTCGCGAGCTGTCTGAGCAGTATATCCACGCCCGGCATGTGTAACTTTGGAAATGCTTATGTCGTTCTTCTCGTAAATCATCTTCACGCGGTCGCGATGAGCTAAAGATACGGTCAAACATACCCGCAGAAAATGAAGTAAGTACGCACTGGCATATTGCATTTCTTTCTTGCAGTCCTTCGATGTGCTGAACGTAAATAGCTCGTACCATTCTCGTTTACCGAACTCCCCATAGCCCGGAACCGAGAAGTCGACAGCAAAATCAGGGACCGGCGCATTGATGATGTGAAAATGGGCGAAGAAGAAGAAGGCGAGGCCGCCGACAGGACACAGCTCTACAAGTAGATGCCGGAATGCCCCATGCTCGTCGACACGCCCAGTTTGATTATGCTTGGAACCATCCGCTATCAGTGTTAGAGCCTGCGCAAGGTAAGTAAAGCGATCCCGGAAATGAAAAGCTTCAGACTTACTCTCAGCTTCTTTCCCCTGCCCTTGGCGTGCATGGGAACGTCATAGCAGTACATGTCCGACCACAATAGACTCCGGGAACTATCCCCTCGGAATGCCACCGAGGATGATGTGAGTAGCATTCCCCGGTCTCGCATGGCACGCCAGATTGCCATCGGGCCTTTGGAATCCAGCCCAGAGGTGGCCATGCGGGACAGTTGTGAGTCATCGTACGTATCTGAGTAGTAATTGAGTATTCAGTAATAAATAAAGCATGGTTAAAACCACGTACCAGCTCGCGTTCCCGAAGCCTTCAAACTGTGTGCTTTCTTGACCCGGTCCGGCTCGTTGTGGGCTACGGCAGATTCCAATGTCTTGATGCGTGAATCACTCCGAAGATTGACTTGGGACTCGGGAATATGGCGGTAGAGGTGTTGGTTATTAAAGCGGTGGTGTTCCAGGGCTGAAACCACCTGCTTGATATGCTCGATGCCGCACGTCGACGTCGAATTCGTGCCGTCTGGGAGCTTGCGCTTCTGTGGAGACAGTGTTATGTAAGGGATCCGAAATGCCAACGTGAAGACGCACCTGGGGCCGGGACATTTCGTAGCTAAGGAACATTGTGACCTTGGCCACAGTAATTGGAAGCGCTGGAATGGTCTCGAAGGTCGGATTTTGCGCCACAAAATTCCCTTGGTCGCAGTCCCACCATGTTTGATAAGCTTTGTAGTGGCGGTCATAAATGGCTGGCGTTCGCTTGCCCCCCTGGTTCTTCGTAACGAAACTCTGGCGAAGAAGCTGCGACCTGGCTTCTAACGCGTCGTAAGATGATTGCAGTGCCACACCCTCGACGCGAATGGATGTGGAGGGAAGAGGAGTGGCCGAAGTCGAGGTGCTGGTACTAGATGGTGCACGAGACATGGCAGGGGTTGGTTGACGGTCCACAACTTCGTCCATAGAGTTAAAGCAATAGAGGGATTCTGGAACGGGGGGTATTCTGGTATTTGCCACCGAGCTGGCATGCAATCGACGGCTTTTCGACGCGAGCGGAGACGGTGGGCCATTATAGGCAATTATTTGGAATGACTTTGTTCTGGAGGGCTGTGATGAGGCCACCGCTTCAGAAAAAATGGTGCATTGTTCTAATTCCGGGACGCGTACCATGGATGGCGAATGGTGGAATTGAATTGATCAGCGTTGTTTTTTTTCAACTGTGAGTTCTGGATTAATTTGCTGTACAGTAGACTAGAATGCTAGCGCTGTCGAATGGCTCCCCGAGACCTGAGAGATTGCAGAGGGAACAATGTGACGTGCGTGTGCGACTGTAGGAATATACGAGCTTGTAATGTAAATCAGACCAAGATTCAGAGTTGGAATATCAACGCGTCATCGAAGTAGCGTGCAGATGAGAGTCGGAGAGTCGGAGGAACGCGCTTTCGGTAGCGCCGCGAGCAGCAATCAGACAGAACGGGCGCGTCGAGCGAGGCCACACAGGCGAAAGAGGAGAAGAATGTGTCGGCTAAATCGTGATCGCGATCGTCTTACTAAATTTAGCGACGGTCCGCGTATCGGATCTGAATAACCGGGTCTCCCCTGTATATTGTGTATCGAGGTTGGTGACCCCTGGGTGGGTCACCGAGCAGTCACCGGCGGGGTCACCAGCGGGTCCTGGTTACCCCACGTATACTCTATGTAGACGATACGGGGAGATTTCTGGTAGATGGCGCGGGGAAGTAACTAGATATGATCACGTTACTTCGTCACGTCTACCCTAAATCTCACTACTTTTCCTTATCCTCTGATAGTGCTGAGCCGCTCGTGCCTCGCGTCAGCTGTATCTCGGAATAGGTTTACATTTGGTTTACATGCCCTAGTTGGGCCGGCGCTCCGGCAAAGCTCAGGTGCCACATGGTTCTAGAGATCGCAACAACCAGTTTGGCAGGGGCATCGTAGAAACTAGGGTGGCTGTGTCCCTTTGATCCGCATTTCTCCTCAATTTCTCCTGTTAAGATACTGCCACCGTGACGCAGTACCCTGTTTTCGCCATGATCCCTGCAGCCTTCGCATGAGAGGGGTTTTCAGGGATGCCGCATGCGCAAGATACTATGTGTGCAGTGCGCACCTGTCGCTCACTCGCAAGAAACTGCAAGCCGATTCAGGGTACACCGCTGGAATCCCGAATCCCTCCTCGCGCGCGCTGCGTCTGAGAAGTACTCAGCTGCATCTGCAGATTGCCGACGAGAAGAAGAGCCACCGGGCCCTAGAACGCTGCGATGCACGATGACCGCGTGCACCGACTCCGAGCAGCCAGAGTTCTGGAGTTCATCCCGGGACTCTGCCAGCTGGCGCGCGCCGCCTCCCGCAACGGGGTGCGCCGTAACGAGCCCACGCGATCCCCGAGTGAGTCCTTCTTACATCCTCGACCTTCTGTGTTAATACAATCCCAGCCACGAACGGCATCTCCCCGGGGCGTGCTGAACTGATGATGGCGGAGGCATCCGCAAAAACGGTATGAAACCGGACGAGTGGAAGATACAACTTGCAGCCGGCCAAGTCCAAGCACCGCGAGGAGCCGAGCCGCCGGTGTGTGAGCGGGTTTAGCGCAGACCACGAGATCATGCTCCCGAAGACGCTGGGCTGCGTTTTCTCCAGCACCGGCACCGGCGTATGTAGGCTGTGTGCGGGCGCAGGATCGCTCATGGGTCTGCTGAATTGGTGGGCAGCCGCTGTGCTCTGCGCATCCAGGGAGCTAGGCGCTGGCGCGAACGATGCGCGCCGCGGGAGGAGGTAGGACCGCGCAATCCTGGTACGTCCCTCGCCCTTCCTCTATTTTCGTGCTCGCGCTCATGACAGACGCTGCAGGTACTCGAGACGGAGAAGTCCGATGCGGGACACGTAATGCGCGGGCGCGGGGCGCCCAGAACAACTGGGTTGGCAGCCGGGGGCCTCCACGCCAGGCACCCGCATGCCGCCCGCGCTGGATGCGCCGCACTTTGAATCTAGATGTCTTCATTCTCATCCCCGCGCTCCGCGGTCTGCCATCTTCGAATGCTATTTATTCTCACCCGTATCTATACTAGTTACCCATTCGTGCTTCCCGTATATAGTTCCCGAAGCCGGACCACGATCTGCGCGTCAAAGGCGCAACTGGCCACGCTAGCGTACCTTGATTCACGGAGCCATGACGCCCGCAATTGGCGAGCTCCTCGATAGAGTAACACTGAAACTCGAATTCGATTTACAACCTGCTACACGTACACCCCCACAATTGTTTGGACGTTAAAATTTCAAGAAAGATACCCTACTTGGCGCAGGTAAGCCACCCACGCTTCGACATCCTGCGCTGACAATATTGGAAGCGACCGAAGAGAGTTGGCCGCCTTAACACCATGCGTGTTGGCCAACGCTGCCGGGAAAAATGCCTCTTGCTCTGCGGACACCTCTTGGTAAGATCGGAAAAATTCCAGCAACCGGACAGCCGGGTTGACGGATGCCGCCGACTCCTGCGCCGCTGATGCCTCCAGGGAGGCCAGCCATTCTGAATAAGGAGTGATAGGAAGCTCGAGGACTTGGGATAGTGGCATCAGAATGTCGGTCATTGGGACAGGACGGGGATGGTTTATATGCAGGTAGCGATCTGTGCTGTTCCGCATATCAACTAGTGCGTTGGCTGCTAGGTGAATCGGGACCCAGGATGCACGCTACGGACATCGCCGTGTAAGTTTAATAATGGACGGCAAATAATCAGAGACTCACCCCAGATATGGCAGGCAGATGTTGCAAGAGTTGGCTCGATCGCAAGAGGACGGGGAACCAGTCGGTAGTGTTCCATGCCCCGTTAGCTGCGCCTGAGAGCTGGCCAGGACGAACGATGATCGGCGACAACACCGTTTGTGCAGCTGCCATTTCGAGTATTTTTTCCGCTACCCATTTTGATTCGGTGTAACCTAGTCCAACGGAGATTTGGGGGTCGGATATATGTTGCTCTAGGGCAGCGCCGGTTCCTTGCATGTCTGGTGAAGACTCAGTGAGATTGAACCGCGTATAAGGAACTTGCTCACTTTTGAAAACTCCAGCAGTGCTAACGAACAGAAGGCGAGGGGCCGACGGGTGCGGACTGGAAAGTGCAAAGTCGATCAACTGGCGTGTTCCTGCGACCAATGGCTCCATAGAAGACAGCGAAATGTTGAAGTTCACCTGCCACGCTAAGCGTAGTTGCTTGTTCAGCATGCAGTGTAAATTAAAAGTCAAGATTCTTACCGTTGTGTACAATGAGTGTAACGTTTTCTCGAACGGCCTGAATATCCTCCCCGGGGAGTCCGAAATCAGGATAATTCAGATCACCCTCGAGTAGCCTCAATTTTGGTGAGTCGAGTAGTTTAATATCGATCCCATTCGTCGAAAATGCCATGCGCTGACGGCCTCGAATATCAGAGCCTAGTCGATTAAAAGCATAGATTGTAGAAAATTCCGGCAGTGCAAGTAATCGTGCGAGGAGATGACTTCCGAAAGCCCCGGTTGTGCCAGTAACAAGGACGGCTTGCATCTTTGCTCCTTCGGTACTTGCGCGATGCTGTGGGAATCCTTGGGCGTACTTCTGAACCATTGTCTCCATCGCATCCGCATGGCGGACACGGTCCTCTGGCTCAGACACCGACCCTGATGCGAGCCTCATCAACATATCTGCGAGAAGTCGTAAAGTAGGATGGGAGTAGACAAAATTGCTTGGGATTGCTTTGACATTTACTCGGCGGGAGGTACGGAGAGCATGTAGAATCGAGTTGCGTATCCACGTCGCCTGCAAGCTGCAAAAGAAATCATCGTCAATGTAATACCGGAAGCGGGAGCCATCCATACCTATCACATCCATGCTGAAATATGTCCTCATCGTCGCCAGGCATCTCAATCATCACCTCTGCCACTATTCTTCGGACGAACTTGAGGCTCGATGAAGTATCGTACTCTTCTGGGGCCGTGAGATGTGTTTGAGAGGACTCCTCGACAGCCGTATAGACATCCCGAATTTCGTCCCCGTACATGTCTATCACCGCTTGACGGCGAGGGGTTCCTTTGGGAGTGAGCTCTATTGGCTTGGACGGGTTGGCTATCAATATCATCTATAGTATCGTCAGATTGAGTCCATCCAGAGTATAAACGCACTTCTTTGAATATTCGAGAGTGGGTGGGAGCGAATCGATTAGCTTCTTCCACTGTTGGCCTGGGCGCCCGGATCAGATTCGACACAGGGCAGGAGCGAATGCAAGCGAACCAGATGTTCCGGCGGAATCCAATCACTCGTTGAGTATCTGCGGAATCAAATGGCTCTGCGGGGAAGATAATGACTCCCGCATGAAACTGGCTTCGCCCGAACATGACCGCGTATTTAATTTCCGGGTTTTTAAGGAGAATTGCCTCTGAATCATTCGCAGGCGGTCAACACCTGGTATTAAAAGAGGGGAGACAACAGTACCAATCGGAACTGGGTTGGTCTGGGGGAAAAACCGTATTGAGGAAGTTTCAGCACGGAGGAGTTGAGGCAAACCTTTTCACCCGTTGAATGCATGATCTGATCGTCTAGTTACATGCGTCAGCCGGTAGAATGACTGACAAGATGTCATCACACCTTGGCGGCCAAAGACTTTCCAAAGGTTGGGATTATTCGGATGCCGGAGGAGCAAATCATTGGAACCTAAAGCCGGTATACCATCGACGAGTCTATCGAAGACTGCTGGTGTGTGGGTTTCACACTTCTAATGGACCATCACATAAAAAATGTCGGGGAAGGCAAGACAAAGACATTTACCTTCGTGACAAGATGGTAGACACCGGGGTTATCTTCAACCGGGACAAATACCGGGTCCGCATGAGGCGACAGCTGGCACAGCGTGGTTATTAATCGGGAGGTTCACATGGTCAACATTAATCACGTAGAAGTAGTCCCATCCTTCCTTAGGTGGTGATTCTGGGAAGATGTCAGGGTGAATATGTCGTTAATGTGGGACGTTAATACGGGACGTACTTGGAAGAAACATGGTCAGGTTACTTGTTTCAGTCCTATGAATGGTCTCAGAATCTCTACCTCAGACGTGGGTGCAGTAACCTACAGTCCGTATACATGAGCGATATTAACGTCGTTCTGAACAAGCATATCGCCGATGGCGGCTGTTACAAATGACGTCAGGATTGCTGTTGATCCCTAGGTCTGAGACCCTACGCTGTAAGGGTCCTCCCGCAAAAATCTACATGTCTGTTAGATGTGACACCTTGCATTAATTGGCAACGTACTACGGTCCTGAATCGCTTCAAAGCAGTGAGACGGGCAGGATCCCGAGCCCAACTCTTGCATTAAATGTCAGTTCGGCCCCTGGAGTTTGAAGGCCCACACTTACCTCCAGAAACGCCGGAACACAGAACATGAGGGTTGATTTTGTGGCGATCGCACCCTCAAAGACTCTGTCGGGAGTGGGTATTACAGGCGGGACAGCGGGTGGAAAGACTGAGATTGTGAGGCCTGAGAATAGCTGGAGAAAAATTAACTTGAAGAAAATCATGAGGGAACGGGGATTACTGTCCATGGGAGCTGGATTACTCCCATAAGATCTGGGAGACAATTAGCCGTACGACTCAATTTCTCTATAATTACGAACGAAACATCGGCACAGCATGAACCTGGCCGAGGAGAGTCAGCGTAAGAGCGCGATTAGTAGGGACGGCCCGTTCTCACAGACAAAACTTGGCCACATATGTCAACTTGGCCATAGTCTGATTCACCATGAGTGTGCAATGTGGGAATTTGAAGCACAACATACACGGTATAAGGCCCGATTCCATTAAGATCCGATATGTGAATGTGATAGTTTTGGGGAATGCCGTCGACCCTTGGAAGTTATTAGCTAGCAATTGGAGGCCATATCAATGCAGCTAGCTACCTGAGGAATGCAATATTATCGCTGGTTCATCCAAGCCAACCTTATCCATAGGAGGAAGCGATTCGAATGCGTCGGAGGCTTCAAAAAGTTCATCGAATGTAGGCATCGAAATAATCTTCAGCTCGCCACCGAGAGCTGAGATTTTTTCCGCCGCCGCTCCTGCCAGTTTCTGCATGGCGGCATCGGCGCTCACAAAGACGTGGGCACACGAAGTGGATCGAAGAAGATGAGCAACGGCCACATCAGAATTCCGGGGAGATATGGGGAAAGCCTGATATCCTGCTCGCAATATCCCGGTAATAACTGAGAAATACGTGATTTGATCTGGATTGCAGCTTTCTGTAAGCCAGTCTGAGAATACAAGAGGTGAGATACCACTGACCGGCGGAGGCAAGGATAGCGACCATGGGACGTGACCCGACACCAGCCTCAACTCGCTTGCGGGTGATACGAGCCGCGGTGTGGAACGCTTTGACAGACCGCGACCACGAGATGGTGTGGATGATATTGTCCGTATCGGCGAAGCGGAAGAGAGGATGATGAGGACTGTGCTGGGCGTGATGATCCAAGATTTCGGGAAGTGTAAGGGAGCCATCCAGAGGTGGCTGCTTGAAAGTAGAAGAGCTTAATCCTTGAGGCGTTGGGAACTTCATTGCGGACCACCGTCTGAGACAATCCGTCGGGTGTAATATAGCACTAAAAGCTGTGACCGTCACTGGCTCGCCGCGCCGTAAAAACCGGAATAAGAAGACTGTCTAATTTTTCCCACCTATAGAAGCCAAATGACTGCCCCGGGAGCTAAAAACATCAGGGGCAACGATCTTACGTGGGTGGCGCAATGGAGCAGAAGAGTAGCAAACTGGATATCAGCGCTTCGGCCGCCTTGGAGGAATTCCCAAACGATACTGCCGAACTTTTCCAAGCGCCGGAGTGTGAAAACGGAGACAAAACGTACCGGCAACTGAACGGCAACGTGTTCATCATTATGTAATTGATACATTCGCGCTTGTCTTCTCCCGCAGATAAAAAAACCCTCGAATGAGGCGACCACAAGTGCTATCACCAGATCGAATTTGGCGACGGGACAGAATCTTGTTGGCGGTTCCGGGGACGCCCGGGATGGCCGCATCTCCTCCCGTGTTCCAACCTCCAGAAATACCTTCGGGAGCATCTCAATTGCGGCCATAATATTTGTGGCATGTTCGGCGCACTTTGACTCCAACCAGTTGGTGTCAAAAAGAATCCTCTTCAAGGATACTGGGAGTGCGAGATGGACTGACTGTAAAGTCTAGGAAGCTCGAGCTTTTGGCATATGGATATCTGCGCATTAGCCGCCTTTGGGAATTCCCAAACGACACTGCCGAACTTTTCCAAGCGCCGGAATGTGAAAACGGAGGCAACACCGTACCGGCAACTGGGCGGCAACGTGTGAGTCATGCGTTTGACTTCTCCCGCACTCGTCCCGCACGTAAAAATAAGAGGACCCCAAGTGCTATCTCCAGATCGAATTTGGCGACAGGACACTCGTTGGCAGTGCTCAGGACGCCCGGGAGCGCCGCATCTACTCCAGTCCTCCAGCCTCCAGAAATACCTTCGGGAACATCTCAATTGCGGGCATAATATTTGTGGCATGTTCGGCGCGCTTTGACTCCGACCAGTTGGCGTCAAAAGAATCCACTTCAAGGATATTGGGAGTGCGAGATAGACTCACTGTAAAGTCTATGGTGCGCTTAACTAATCCACCGCCATAAAGTGACTAGTCCCAAATCGGCCAAAGGCCGAAACCTTTTTTTTTTGGTGTGTACCTCTGTGGCCACCTGGAGCGATGTTTTTTGCCTCCTACCTATCCTACCTACCCCCACTTCTGTAAAAAGCCCAAACACTTGCTTCTGAGCCCCGCCCCTCTTTGAAAGTCCTCCCAAACCGAAATGCTTGTGAGATGCATCGATGGGTGGATGCTTCCCGCCCCAGCACGAGGACTCAAGATATCCAATTTCACGTCCTGAACGTTGATTACAGGCAGTCCAAATCCCATAGACATGTTCCAAAGCGTGTCGCAAAGGATTTTGACCAGTAGGCGGCCGATTTTGGCAGACAGTCCCAATTTGGCTGGTCCGAGAGTTTATAACTCTTTCAATTTTGCCGCTAATGAAAATCTGTCTTGCCAAAAGTTCCCCCCTGATGAGCTGAGTGTTTTCCCAAGAGGAATTAAAAAACAGATTTTTTCTGACCTCCTAGTGACAGTTGTTGCAAATTGGTGGTATCTAAGGTAAGCGCACCATAGGAAGCTCAAGCTTTTGGGGTAAGAGTGGAAAACTGGATATCAGCGCTTCAGCCGCCTTGAGGAATTCCCGAACGATCGCACTGCCAAACTTTTCCAAGCGCCGGAGTGTGAAAACGGAGACAAAACCGTACCGGCAACTGGACGGCAACGTGTTCATCATTAATTCATACATTCGCGTTTGTCTTCTCCCGCATACAAAAAAACCCTCGAATGAGGCGACCTCAAGTGCTGTCACCAGCTCGAATTTGGCGGCGGGACAGAATCTTGTTGGCAGTTCCGGGGACGCCCAGGACTGCCGCATCTCCTCCCATGCTCCAGCCTCCAGAAATACCTTCGGGAACATTTCAGTTGCGGACATAATATTTTTGGCACGTTCGGCACGCTTTGAGGCGTCAAAAAAACCCTCTTCAAGGATATTGGGAGTGCGAGATAGATTCACTGAAAAGTCTAGGAAGTTCGAAATTTTGGTGTATAATTCAGTTGGGTGGGCGAGCCGAATAAGGATCCAGGGAGCCATCCACAGAATTCCCAAATCATTCAGATCAGCGTCGAGAAGAGCTTCAAATATATATTTCGCCGGGTAACTGTTGGTTCAGATCCTGTGGGCACGGATTCAAGGGCCAATGATTATCTCATGAGAGCTTAGATCCCACTTTTGACCAGCAAGGGGGCCCAATCTTGTCCAGAGTCTGGTCATGATTTACAGCTGTTTCGGAATATGTTGACACTCGGTGATTTCTTTTCGCCCAGGTTTTGATCGCGGGAAACACGCTCTGCATGTGGAAGTGGGTTTGGTCATCGACCTGCGATGGTGCGTATGCTGATCCTTCAAAGTTTTCGGAACGCAAGACTGGCAGGGAATAAAAAGAATGATGGGCATGGGAATGCGGATAGAGGGAGAATAACGAGGGGAGGGGAGGGCCTGTAAATTGACTAGTAGTCACTCGGTAACCTGAAAACAGCCTCAGTGTGTCCTTCGACATCGGTATCGCGGCGAAACGTCACTGGCTGGCGGGGATGGAGCGACGTGAGCGGAGGGGGGAAAAAGGGGATCACGCCAAGCCCTTCTCAAAAAGGAAATGCTTAGCCTACGATCAAAACCTGATGAGCGTTGGATGAGCGCGAAAAGAAATCACGAAGTGTCAACATATTCGGAAACAGCTATAACGTTAGTTAGCTGGAATGCGCTGGAAGGCCTATAACAAGCCTCAACTCCTCTTCCGCACCTAAAATTTCTTGAAACCATCAGACCTTGGCCTGAGATGGTGCCTTGTGTCCGGACGCTGCATCCGACCATCCCAGCTTGCTGGACCAAATTCTCCACATTCAGTCAGAGAAATCTCAAATTTTGTCTAGATTCAGGGATGATCATTGATCTTCGGACATCACCATGAAGAACCCAAGATTGGGACACGAGATGGAAGAAATTGTTTGGAAGCTCCCCAGAACTATGGTACGTGCGATAACAGCAAAGGAACATCATATGAAAAACGGGAGGAGGGACATAACATTGATCCAGGAGAATGATCACAGCCCAACCTCACGGGGAAACATCATGTCTATCTGAGAGCTTTGACATGAGCATGAAGCTGTCTGTTTCGAAAGACCGGAAGCCAATGTTGCCGAAATGTGAAGTCCTCAAGACTACAAACAATTATAAAAAGAACGAAAGAAAGACTCAGCTCTCACCTGGTTTCATAAACCTTCATATCAAGTTTCCTGAAGGTATTTGCGAACAAGAGATACAATTCACACCAAGCCAAACTGTTTATGAGGAGAGATTAAAGATCTCGAGGACATAGTTTGACTGCTCAACACGTACTTGATTCCGAGACACATCCGGGGGCCTCTCGAGAACGGAACAAAATATTTTGCTTCCAGCTGTTGCGCGGCAGGTTCTAACCAGCGCTCCGGACGGAAAGTCTCTGGTGAATGGAATATTTGTGAGTTTTGGTGAATGAAAGTTATCCCGATGGAAACAACAGTCTAAGTTTTGCGGTCACGTATTAATCAATATTTGTTTCAAGGTCGAACACCTACCCCGGCAGGTAGATCGTAGCCCAGAATGTGTGCATCCTTTGGTCCCACTACTCTTGGTATTGGTGTAACCACCCCATGTGCCATTCTCATTGACTCCTTGAGCACTGCCGTCTACAAAGGGCCGTCCATGAGATGGAAATGTAGTTATGAATGAGCACCGACCAGATAAGGCAATTTCTCCAAGGCTTGATAGCTCATCGGGGAAGAAATGTTGAGCCAGGACTCCTGAAGCTCCATTCTCAACATGTTGAGGACCCGTGGATTTTTTAGAACATGAAAAACACCAGTAGTGACGATGTTTCCAACGGTCTCGCTGCCGGCCCCGAGAAGAGTGAGAGATTCATCCAGTAGAGATTTTTTGGATGGGACGTTGTGGCGTGCATTGGGGTGTAGGAGATGATGGTATATTATTTCGTGGTCTGCCATGTCCAGGACAGTGGGGTCTTCTAGAATGCGTTCCAAATATCGGGATAAAAATGCAAACAGATCAGTGTATCCCTTGGAAATGGGGGAAATTCCGTGCATGAGCCATCCTGGCATATGTTCCACGATGAAGTATAGGGAGGGAAAATACTTGAAGGTCCATATAGCTGAGACACCGGATAGGATGGCTAAAAGAATGGGATGCTGAAATTCGGGGTAGTCCAGTGCGTCGAAGGATTGGGCAAAGCAATATGATGTAATTATGTCGAGGGTTGCCGCTCTGAACGCCATGAATAAATTACAGGGAGTGTCGCCATCGTGTGAAAGAATATTGGCGATGAGCCTATCGACCTTGACAAGCCTGTTAGTTGCAGAACTCAGAGTCGGTGCAACATAAGCCCACCTTTTCTTGGATAATAGGCTCAAGTTTGAGTGCTGCACGGCGAGAAAATAACGGACTGAGCATTTCCCTCCTCCTTCTCGCTTCGCGGGCATCAAGTAAACCGAAGGAGGAGAGGTCCTGTCTAAAAGCCTTGTAGACGACTGGGTCTTTGGTAAAAGTTGACCGGAGACTATATATTGAGTCAAATGCGTCCGGATGGCTGAAATGGACCTGGCAAGCTACATAAGAGCTGAGCATTGTGTTCGATATTCCACTCACTTCGTTGGGTCCAACTCTGACGACAGAACCTGAGAGATTACATAAGTTGAGCACACCCAAGAGCATTGAGCATTTGGACTAATACCGTATTTTTTGTGAAGCCATTCGAGGTGAGCAAGGAAACCACCATCGAGGATCAGATCAAAATATGCTTTGTACCAATGGGTGTACGCCGCCAGCCAGGGACCTGGAACCTTTCTAAGAGGGCTGAAGACAAAGCTGCAAATCGCAGCCCACACAGTGTACAAGCATATGGACACAACAGCGCCGCACACCTGTGGGCTGCCGGCGAACATGATTGCGGTTCGAAAGTTGGTCGTGAATGGTTGATCACTTCTGATGGTTGCCACAGAATCCGCGATCCTTGTGTTAAATGGGTCAAGGAGGGGGAGGAGGGGGAGAGGGATATCATAACTGAGGTCCGGTATATCTATGGGGTGCAATTAGGGTCATGTGATTGTTCCCGACCGGGGAAGAAGACTTGCACGGTTGTTCTAAATTTATAGAAAAAAATCGGCAAGTAGGTAGTTACGTAGAATTACACAGCACGGGCCAACTCATGAACCCCGGTTTCCAGGGATTTCCCGGTTTTTACACGCGCTATTCACACCATTGTGTAACAGGCATCACTCCGTCCTGGCCCACCTCTTATTTGCCACATATGACATGAATTTAACCCCGGAATTTTTTTGCATATAATTATTCTGAATCATCATACCGTCGAACTAAAATCTAAGAAGCCCCCAGCGGGCTTGGATGGGCAAGACATGAGCGAAGAGAAGCCAAACCTATGGAATGTTGAGTCACTGAAAATTGGATATTGAGCTACGTACATTGTACACGATGAACGTATTGGCATCATCGTTGGGCGTACGAAGCCGAAGGAAACGTGCGCCTACAATTCCTCCAAGACCACAGAGAAAAAATAGGGATCCGGGTCCCAGGTTCCACAGCCAACCGAGGCCAGCTGACCATACAGCCAGCGCAAGGAAAGTAACAAAACGGGATATACTGGGTGCGTAAATGGGGAGTGTCACTCGGCCGAGGGCCATATCCCCGTGTATGTCCGAAAAGTCTTGAGCATGGATCGTTGTGAGGATAAGCAGGCCACTGCAAATAAGGGATTGGAGGGCTATACGATCAAGCTGAGGTTTGATACCTAGGGAGGATTGAGCATCGTTGTGAGAAAAAAGACATATACGTGCTCATAATGTTGGTCGCCCCAAATTCGAAGGACAAATAGCCAATTGAGTTTATCAGATTCTTCCATGCCCAGTGGCCCGCAAAGCCAATTTCGTCGTGAGCAATGAGCAGTACAGTCAAGCCGATGGATGAGAGTCCAACACCTCCCCCAAAAGGGATGGATGAGCAAATGCATATCGGGACCAGGACCCAGCGCATAACTGCGGCAGATTTTTGGGTCATTCTGCCTCCAGGAAGGGGTCTCCAGGGACGATTTATGGCATCTTCCGCTATGCTCCGATATTGATTTGAGACATCAACCTGCAGAAGATGTATCCATGTCCAGAACACTCCGTACATAAATCTTCCAGGTGATTGAGCTGGAGCGGCGGCACAGGCAAAGACAGTCTACGGATGTGAATGTCAGCGGCTGGGACAAAAAAAAAAAAAAACAGGGTTCTGACAACGGGGAGAACGATCGTTTTGAAGTCTGTATATGTGAACAACACTAGAGTCCAGAGAAAATTCCAGATAACGGGAAACAGCATGAGAGCAGTCATAGCACTATCGATTCTCGACTTGTGCGTGTACACCACCTTTTTATATCTTTCGAAGGAGTACTTTTTTTAAAGATAAGCCCTTGGTAATTGGGGATTTGACCGGAATCGGTTTGAAGCTGGCGCCGCCGAGAGAATTGCTGGGATTGGAATCTCTGATTGACCAGCGGGTGTATCACTTCCCGGCAGGACCATGAATGAATCACTGGGATTTCACAGTCAGAATTTCTGATTGGCCAACGGGAGTGTATGATGTATTATTTCCGGGTCCGTGAACAGATTGGAAACTGTGTTCAGAGACTCCTGCGGGTTTTTCGTCATGCTGTTCTGCGGAAGCTGACGAAAGCTAACTGAGCAGTGCTCGAGTGACGATGGCTCGGACAGACCAACCATAGCTTTCTGATGAGATGTCACGCAGTTGAGCTCGGACCCGCAATTTCGTGTTATACCTGGCTCCGTTCCACGACATTTGCACGTTGCTTGCGCGACTGTGCTCTGGACTGAATTTTTCAAGTCGGAGTCTTGCCTCAACCAGAAAGTTTGGGAGTTCGAAATTACTTGTGGGTTCTAGACGAAACTGGAGCAAATTTCTTTTGGCAATTCTTGAGTGCATTCCGAAGTGTTTTGCCAAATCGGTGAACCAATCCGACAACTGGCCGCGTTTCCCGGCCCCATGGACAAGGGGGTGCGTGACGCGTGACTGCCAGTGTCGTTTGAATAGTACATTATTGGTCGCTATCTTCAACCAACAGGAGGCAGGAGTATTCTCGGGATATCGCAGGATCATCTTAACGGGACCGCACATGTCCTACCCACCCAATATATCCCAAGACGGGATTCTTACTGGGCGTTTTCACGATCGAATCTGAGCGGGAGCATTCAAGTTCATTTTTGACGCTCCAGGTTCGCATCTGACTTCTGATTGATTTAACAATGTGAAACCCATCTACGGATGTAGATTGACTCCTTACCCGCGAACCCCAAATAACTCATCCATTGTGGGAGCGAGTCTCGAGGCGTGGCTACTGTCGGCGTCAGGACCTCCTTATATCCCTCCACAACACTGAACCACTACGTCGCAGCTTGCAGCTAAAGCTAAAGCACAAATGCCCATATCTTTGGACAGAGCATCTGTGCGCTCCGCCCCCAATTTATGTCGACTCTCCCTCACCGTGACTTTTTGTCCATAGTTAATAGCCCTCATCCTGGAAACATTCAGTTTAGGTATGCTGCTTATTCCATCCTGCTTCCCACCCATTTCTTAAGCGTTATGCAGGAATTTTTACAGTCCTATGCGGTGCCACAGTTAGAGTCATTTACAAGAAAGGGATGTCCACCACCAATCGCTTATTACTGCCCACAGTGGGCTTGATATGGATTCTTTCGATTACTGTGCGTTTAAGCCTGCATCCGACGAGTTATCCTGTCCTCTGAAACGTCATCAGCACTGGGTGATTGACATTGTCCGCGCAATTAACGCGTTTCTCGATTCACCCAACGGAGCCCTTGCATATTACGCCGATGTATCCAATCCGTCCCAAGCGGCAAAAACTGCTGTTTACGTTACGTTGACATTGACTGGCGACTTCTTCGTGGTGAGGCTCTTCAGCATGTATTGGCTTTCCCTTCAATTCTTTCCTAGATTTATCGGTGCTATATTGTCTGGAATCGAAAATGGCCGGCTGTCGTCCTCCCTATCCTACTATGGACTGCAACTGGAGGTAGTGACCTCGTCTAATTCCACTTCAAGTTATAACCACCCCACACAGTCGTTGGATACGTCACTACCAATGCTTTCTTACGGACCAGGGAGGGCGGAATTTTCTTGGAAACTCTTGTGCCTTGGGTCACAAGTTTCATTTGTATGACACTATGCACAAATGTGGTTTGCACGGGTGAGATTCATTCGTTTAATCATCAAACCATCAAACAAAAATGAACACACCATAGCTCTCATTGCGTACCGCATCATACGGAGTCGAATGGCCTTGCACAAAATCAACTCTCGGAACAGCCGTGTATATTCGGCATTGGTACAGTCCACAGTTGATATTCTGAATATTTTCCTGACTTGTCATTTTCGGGCAGATCATATTCCTTGAATCAGCGGCGACTTACTCAACTGCATTGGTTGTTCTCGTGACAGTCTATCTTTTGAATTCCAACGCTCAGTTCATTGTTCTTGATATCGTATGTCTCTCTGGTGCTGCACGCAATCATCTCTGACCGATTGTTAGACCGCCCCTTTGATTGTAAGTCGGCGACCTCATCGATGGTCTGGATAAGCTTCCAATAATATGCTTTCAGGGTATCACCTTTAGCATGATCATATTGCGGCTTGCGATGACAAGTCCCGGTCAGGGAACTGTGGCACTCCCGGGGGATTCCTCAGCTTCATACCGATTAAGGGGTGTCAATGTTTCACGTTTGGTTGAAGTCACGCGGGAGAACGAGGAATTCGGAACGGAGTCTTTCGATCCTGGCAATGGCTCCAAATCTGCCAATTTGGCATCGAATTGACTCTAGTCCTGAGATATATAATAGGCTGCGATATTGGCGGCATATTTACTACAAATGGAGGATATCTGTGTCGAGCATGTGCCGAAACATGTACTTGAAGTTGATCTGCCTCATTCTGATTACGATCAAAGCCTAAGCTAGCGGCGCAGGACCGTATCCTGAGCTGGAACGTAATTCGGCAGTTGAAGAAATGCGAAGAGCTGCCTAATCCCCGGCCCTAATGAGGTGGGGCGAGACTCGAGAGCTTACACCGTTTGGTTGATTTGGCTCGGTGATGTTCTGATTTCACCCTAACAAATGGAGACAGCCAGAGATAATTAATATTTCTGGCAACAGAATCATCGAATTTCCGGAACCAAGGGGAATCTAAGGAGAGTGTAAGACCATAGTCGGAGAATCCGGGGTGGCTGTGTTTTAGCCCTTTCCAGCGAGGTGTGCATGGTCGTCCGCAGGCGAGCGCTATACTCCCTCCAGGCAGGCCAAGAACAGGCTACTGGCGCAGATTTAAGAGTCATAATCGTTCTGACCGCTGCCGTGTTGAACAGGCGCGCCAGGGCTCGCTGCGCAGGGGCGGCGATAGGACGAGGAGCAGAATATACGCGACCCGAAGAGCCTGAATGGACGCCTCGCGAGCTTAAAGCCGAGGGTGGGTCCGACTCATAAGCCCCACGCACGATCGCGCACGGACATCAATAGTCACTTATGGATATTTTCGGCGTTAAGAGCTTCGTCGTTTCCGCGTATGCGTTCATCCCAGCGTCTTTAGTGGCGGGTTCTTATCCCCAGTTGCATTACCCTGACCCGGAGGTTTCCGACTCCGTCATACATATTTTCCTGAGTCAGTTCGGGTTTCTCGTGACGCCCGACGGCAGATCGCGCGAACGTCGAAATATTGTGGACGAATGACAAGGGGGTCCAAAGATAAGAAAATATGACATCACCTACAATTTTTTTTGAAACGGCCTTTCGGGCTTCAACCTACCAATCTACCGTAGGAATTCGCTTATATAAGCCTCAAATTTGCCGCTAGAATTTTTTTGAGCCCTGGGGGACGTTCAGATGGTATGTCAGAGTCTACCCCAATGTTTAAACCACGAAATTGGTGCGAGTTGAAGGAAAAGACTTGGGCGTTGGTCCAGACCATTTCGAGATCACATGATGACTTGCCTGATCGGGAGGCGGTCCAAAGGTCGATGTTGGCCATATTTACAGTCAACCAAGCTATTGAGCCAGTAATATGCCGCCAGAATTCCATGCAGTATGCTTGGCAAGTTGCAAGAAGGCTCTCGGCCTCATAAGGGACCTTCAAAGTACAGCGGCTTAGCCGCTTAGCACTGGCACTGCTTAGGTCCCGTGCCGCTAGCAGTCATGTGTTGTGACTCGGTGATATTTCCCAGGCATCCACTAGGCAGAAATTTTCTATCTCTGTCTATAAAATGCTTGCAGCCTCACAGGATTTCCTTTCGAGCCTTTCCTCACCATCGGGAGGCTTTTGCGAATTATTGCATGATATTTCCTGATTTTGATCACAACTCGACACGCCAGAAGATCTCCTCTGTCCTGAGTTTTATATCATCCTGAAAGGTGGTGTGAACCTTTTGGACTCTCCCTGAAGGGTCTTGTTTTGCATCAGGAAATTTCAACATGTGCGGAACCAGGTCGGAACCCACACCGAACATTGCGCCCTCCAATAGGTATTTTTTTTTGAAATCTTGGCCGAGAAAGATTAAACTATGAGGGTGTTGAATGGAGTAAAAACAGCTTTTCGGGGGGACTGAGGAGGTGAAAAATGCGACAAGGAAGTTCAAGATGTGACGTGCACATGACTCCAGACGGCACGGGACCTTAAGCAGTGGCAGTGCTAAGCGGCTAAGCCGCTTTACTTTGAAGGTCCCTATATTAGGGCAAAATAAAAGTACATACAATTTTCTTTCCTGGCGGCTGGGCCCAACCAACCTACCCAACCCCATATGGCCAATGCTTATCCTTGGACCCCCTTGACGAATGAGGTCGATGGTTTTGATGTGAAACCATTGAACAGTGATTTCAGGAAAGCAGTCTGGATATGTGTACAGCTCCAGAGATTCGAGACACGAGGCATGCCGACGAATGAGAGAATGTATCGTGCGCCAGTGCAAGCGACGTCGAGTGAAAGAGGGCGAGTTCTGGTGCGGCAGAAACAGGTAGTGATTAAGTTCTCCATGTTCTCGGGCACGCTCAGGTACTCTGCATTGCGCAGGGTGTCCCACAGCGCAGGGACGGATAGAGCGATGGCTCACGCCCTGCATATTTGCAGGAGGAGGAGTGGTGCCCGAGACGGAGCTGGTGGGCCATGAATTTGCGCCGAACGCGACAGAAAATTCTCCGACATTACTTCGAAGGGAATGGATAAGATTGAATAAACGGCGAGATCGAGCTGAAGCTGGACGGCCGCTCGCTGGTCCTTGAGCTCCTGCAGCACATTTTCTTGTTGTGATATGGATAGTTTGAGGGAGGCAAGCTGGTCTCGGAGGGCTTCAAGCGACATCGATGCTCGATGGTTCTCGAACATGATGTGACAAGGAAAATATAAGTTAAAGAACCCGGTAAGTACAGCACCAGGCACCTACACGGTCACCGTCGGTCAGATGAATTGCGGTCACACATCTGATGGCTACTCTGATTGTTGAGATGTTGGGTCCCATCCTTGATGGGGCAAGTCCTATCTTTGATGGGGCGAGTCCTATTCTCATTTCCTCATCGATAGGACTCGTCTACTGATGATAGGACTGGGCGAGTCCCAGTCCTATTCTTCTCGTCGATACTCGCATACAGTGTTATGCGGCAAGCCGTTTGTCGCTGCTCGTCGGCCACCTTCTTGATCTCGGACTCTTGTATAGTGCGTGTGCGGGGCTTGTAAGACTGGTCGGGCATGGAGTTGGTATACTCTGCAGGCCGAGTCTAGCTCAGGCAATTCCGTGATCTCTCAGGGTGGTTCTACGTGCTCCGGCGAATAGCATTCCTGGATGGGCAAGCGGGAATCCAATCGTCTCCGCTGGAACTTGAATTTGACCGAACCAGTCTACTTTTTAGTTACCCGGTCCACAATACGGTCCACATGACATCTTGTAGAGACCGGAATGGTCCAAATCCATGCGCTTTGGTCCAGAGTATTTCTAGTTGTGCTCTGCGGGTCCAGCCAAGCTGATCAGACTACGATTCGTTTCAACAGAACTGAAAGGTACGCCAATGTATTTGCGCCCGGGATTCATACGTGGATTCACTGAGGCCGGTAAACTTGGCCGCTTCAACCGCCCCCCCATCTGGGCACTTACGAAACGCCGCAGATAGGACTTGCCGATATAAATGGTCTTGCTGGACCCTGGTTAGCCTCCAACGACTATGTATTTTCTCTCGCTCGTTATCAGCCTTCTTTGCGCTGGACTCTATGTCTCGGCAGTGGAAAACTCGACAATTCTTTCCTCCGAAGTCGATGACTTTATCAACAATCTCCTCGCGGAATGGAATAGTCCCGGTGGAGCTGCTGTTGCCGTCGTTCGCATGGACGGCCAGGGAGGCTGGTTTGTGGAGACTAAGGGGTATGGTGTGGCTAAAGCGGACGGTACGAAAGTCGCCCCAGATACCATCTTCGCAATTGCATCGAACTCAAAGGTCGGCCTGTTCCTGCTCATTCTCATTCCTGCAGAAGCCTGAATGGCAGAAAAATTTCGGAGAGCCACACCATTGCTGGGGCAGCAAAATGACAAAAAAAACCTCTCATAGCTTTTAATTGGGTGGTGGTAAGGATCAATCAGTAAGTCGGGGCTCCGCAACTTGGATCCAATCGGTTAAGAAGTAAAGACTCTGTTAGATTGGATCACCGCCCAGACCAGTGACGGTTCTGTACATGGGAAGCATCAATATACATACTGGATCCGATAATCACCGCCCTTAGTTACAGGTGTCCAACTTATTTAAGGCCCTTCCCTGGAATGATGCGCTCCCGTTAAATCAGACGTTCTGATTATAATTCCCAGCAGTTTACCGAGGGATAAATGGGTCCGCGCACGCTGCTTTCCGCTGCTCGGGATTTCTTCTGGACGCTTGTGTTGTTCACATACTCTGACTTCAAGACAATTGTCCTTCCTGTTGTCAGCACTCCAATCAAAGTCTCAGTTCATCCATTCACTAACATTCATATCTGTAGACAATCTTAGCTTGTGCTGCTGCTCCAGCTCAATCCAGGAGGGAGAATTGTCTTGAAGTTGGAATATGTGAGCAACGCAAGCGTCCAGAAGAAATCCCGAGCAGCGGGAAGCAGCATGCGCAGACCCATTGACGATGCCCTGGGTGTACACATGGAGGAAATCATCAAGTTCCGCATCATCGATGAAATATTTGGGCTCGACCCTGTAGATTGGAATTCCAGGTGTGCATTAAATGCTCCTACCCACCCTTTCTTCTAGACAGCTGTGTCGACATCAGGTACAAAGCCGAAGTTGAGCAAGACCAACTTTCTCTTGCTGCTCTCACAAGTACGCCGGTGCCGCCTAACGCTTCGCATTCACTTCCGCTCGTTGCCATGGAGGGAACATAAAGGAATCGTGGTTATTGCCCAGACATTACGCTCTGCGCCCCCACCGCCTCATCCCCGCAATGCACCGCACTTCTCGCTCATCTAAACACCACGTTCCCTGCTCAGCTTACGACAGCAGACCTTGTCTGGGAATGGGACCGGCTGGTCGCGAGCTATGTGGGTCTTAAACACTTCGACGGCGCGGTTCTCAACGTCTCGGTATGGATTGCGATGGTGGGGAATCTTGCGCATTTAAAAGATTCTCACTGCGTGCTGACGTAGATGTTAATTTATAGCCCACAGGCAATGAATCGGCACCGTTCTGGGCGTACACATCAGCGGAAGGTTTGCAGGGTTCGGGATCCGAGGCGGGATTTGGGGCCCGGGGGCCACGGTTGAAGAACCACAGGGCAGTAATGTTGAAGACAGGTCGGAGGTGTGGTTCGAGGCTCTCGGAACTTGATGAATCCGATGTAATCACCAACCTTGCCGAAGTCCACAATCTGTTGTTTCCTTGTCGATATGTCACGTATAAAAGCTCATGAAGTCTCAATCAGACCAATTATATTCGAGTGCATGATTCAGTCGCGCAAGAGGTTGAGCTCAGCAGTCTATGAGATTAATACAGCTCTAGCATTTCTGACTGTATGTAGCAATGCCGCGATTGGGTCAATTTCAACCAAACTTCAACCAGGGTCCACCGAGGTTCAGCGATCCAATTACTTACGGGCTGATGTTTAAACTGATTACTACCGGAGCTTCGAACAAAAATCTACAGCTAAAAGGCTAAAAGATCGCCGAGATTCGCTGAGCGCTCGTAGGTTTGAAACACGCCGCGGCGGCATGATGACATCATGTGATGGTATGGTCGGAGAATGAGATCGTGCCGGAGATGGCCGATACTTCTCTTCCGAATCTACCTCATCCTCGAGCAAGGTGGCTTCGAGTACTATCTTCCTGAGCAATCGAACATGCTTACATCACCGGCCTGCCGTATAATTGCAGTTGAAACGGCGTGCAGAGTCCGTAGCCATTTCTCCTTCCACTGCGTGCACTACAGTCTGGCTAACCTCATCGTTGTGGAAACGCCGAATCACCTTCGTGACATGAGGTCGTGTCTCTCCATCAGCTGCGTACTAGTCACCCTCGCTCCGCAGGGTCCAAGCGGGACTCCCGGCCGTGGACTGATCGTTAGGGCCGCAGTGGTCGGCTAATCGGTCCCCTTTCACCACAGTTTTAAGCTTCCAAACGCCTCATCTGTACCCTGTAACAGATCTGGAGGGTGGTAATAAGAGGTGTTCAATACAAGATGCCGAATTATTTAACTCACTTTTGGAATCCACAAAATACTACTCGCGTGGGACACTTGGCAATCTATGTCCGGGGGATTCTCATGGACCTGAAGTGGATCGCCGATAGGTTACGGCCTCGGGAAGGCCGATGGGTTACGGCCTCGGGAATCCATCAGGTCCTCGACAAGGAATAGCAGTGCCACTGTGACAAAGACGCAATGCTCTCTCATGAAGCCGAAGGAATATAAATTCTGCGCTCGCGGTCGTTAAATGTCCTGTAAAAATGCGCTCCTTTCTCCTCGCCATCAGTCTCCTTGCTTTCACTGTCTTGCCATCGGTAGCGGATCGCATTAAGCGTTCAGATGCACCACAAATTCTCACCCCCGAGGTGGATGCCTTCATCAACAATGTTCTCGCGGAATGGAACACCCCTGGCGGCGCCGGCGTTGCCGTCGTTCGCATGAACACCGAGGGAGGCTGGTCCGTGGAGACGAAAGGGTATGGGATTGCCAAATCGGATGGCACCAAAGTCAGCTCCGATACTATCTTTTCAATCGCATCCAACAGCAAGGTGCCTTATTTTATTTTACGAAGCGGCTGGGCCAAGCCGAGCTGAAACTAACGCGCTGTAGCATTTCACCGCCCTTGCAACCGGGCTCCTGATTTCGAACCGAAGCCTCAATCCCCAGATCTCGTGGACGACAAAGATCGCGTCGATTCTGCCTGACTGGAAGCTCATGGACCCTGTCGCGTCCGCCGAAAGCACCATAACGGATCTAATGAGCCACCGCACTGGGCTGCCGTCCAACGATTACAGCTTCAGTTCCTCCGAGGATCTCCCATCGCTCGTAGGTCTTGCAATGGGAACGGTTACATTCACAAAGCTGATAGCGGTAGATTAAACGACTCCGCTACTTAAAACCCTCCGCAAGCTTCAGAGACAACCTGCAGTACAACAACCACATGTACGCCGTACTGTCCTACCTGCCAACCGCACTCCTCCCGGACCACCTGCCGTTTGCCCGCTATGTCAAGGAGCACATATTCGACCCTCTCCAGATGAACTCAACCACCTATTCGTTTGCGGTAGCGAATGCCACAGGCAGGATGGCGGATGGATTTTCGCGCACCGATGTCAATACCAGCGCAAATCCCCTTGGTGCTGGGACCCCGAGGGTCGTTCCGTTTATCCTTCCCGGCGGGGGGGAGGATGGGACCGGTGGGCTCTCTTCATCAGAATTCTTTGCACCGGCAACTGATTAATCTCCTAGTAGACTCGGGCCCTGGTGGGATCCTCAGCAGTGTCCGTGATGCGGTACGCAACTCCATATCCTTTGCACGAATATGATTATGTAACTGGCGGGGCTTCACAGGCAAAATGGCTGCAGATGCTCCTGTTGAACGGACAGCACCCCATCACGAACACGACTATCATCCCCGCCGAGGCTATCCAAAAGGTGGCGACCGGTGTGTCGCTCTGGGATGCGAACTCGTACGAGCTGTCTCACTCTCTTACTACTCTCTCCCTTACAAATTCCTGCTCAGAGCAGCCCCCGAGCTTTCTGTGGTTGTGTATGGCGGAGGGCAGATGCAGTCGTCTTACCGCGGTCATGGTACGCGTCTACTCTCGATTATGGAATACGCTCACTTATGCATTCATCAGTCATGATTGAGGTAACTTACTTTATAATCTCGTATCGTCCAGCCTTTTTCGCTGACTTCCTTATTTATGTAGCACGACGGAGATCTACCGGGCAAGCTTTCCATTGTCAATATATCGACATGACTTCTCATATTCTACCCTCACTAGGATGGCACAGTCGGATAACACGCTTCCCTGCGGACGCGTTCGGAGTCGCCGTCTTCACAAACGACGATACGTTCGGTGCGCTCTTCGAAGAAGTTATCAAATTTCGCATTATCGACGAGGTCCTTGGGCTCGAACCGGTCGACTGGAACTCGAGGTGCCTTATCCGTTGCTCCTCAGGTCAACTGATCCGGGCTAATGCAGGAAGATAGATACCAAGCTGAGGTCACCGCCGGGAGTCCGGACACATCCGTGCCGCCGCCGCCGTTGAACATATCCCTCCCGCTCCCGCTCGCCGCGCTCGCGGGCACATACCGTAGCCCTGGCTACGGCGCCGACATCGAGCTCTGCGCGGCCACCCTCACGCCCCCGCACTCCTCCGCCTGCACAGCGCTCGTCGCGACTCTCAACAGCACGTTCCCTGCCGAGCTCGCGGCGGCGGATATGGTGTGGGCCTGGGACAAGCAATTCGTGAGCTACGTCACCCTGTCACACTTCGCCGGCCCGCTGTTCAACATGACGGGCTGGCTTGCCATCGTACGTCTATTCTTTCGCGTGTCTATGTGTAGCTGCTCCGCAAGGCTGACCATGGGCCATTTGCAGCCAACACAAGACGCAGGGGCGCCGTACTGGGCGTACGACTCGAGGCTAGGGGGGAATGTCGCCGAGTTCGCTGTCGAGTCTGGGCGTGTGGTGGGGTTCGGAATGCGAGGCGGGATGTGGGGAGCTGGGAACCGGGGGGATGGCGACCCCTTGGAGGGCGAGCCGCAGGGCGAGACGGTTGAGGAGAGGTCGGAGGTGTGGTACGACGCTATCAGAAAACAGTAGGCTTAACTAGTTGAATGAGGTTCTTGATCGAGTTTAGACAGCTTTGTGGCGGCCTGCGGATTTAGATGCAGAATGCCAGCGGAGTCGATTACGTCTATTTATATGATAAGAACTTTCAACGCGCTCTTGATAGAACGAAATATCCTCCTTCATCAGTAAAACATGTTTGTCTTTAGTTCCCGGTGTCGGTGTCAATACACACCTCGTTAAGTCAAGGGGCATCGGGCCGGTCAAGCCGGGACGGGGGGCAGGTAGGTAGGGTCGGCCGTCAGGCCGAAAAAATAATTTACATCTCTCACTAAGTCGGTCCAAATGGCTCCAAAATGGCTTCAGGGTGACTCCGTGTACTTCCCTAGCCATTTCTAATGTCCCCTGAGCCTCCGATTAACGCTCACGCAGATGTTAGCCTCAAAGCACAGGTACTTACCGCACAACTGCATCTTTTGTTACACCGATTCCGATTCCTGGGAAGTCCTCTGAAGTCCTGATGTCCCCCGTCGACATACCTGAAGCATCTATTACCCAGGTATTTGCTTCGACACTTCATGTTTCACATTTCGTTGTGTTAAACCTTGCCAGGTAAACACAGATGTCCCTACGGGCGATCTTATCACGCCCACAATCACCTCACCCCAGCACAACCCAACGCTTCCGGCTCCAATAATTCCCCGGCCGCTCCGCAACCCGTCGCGACGACGCATTCGGGCCGAAAGCGAGTTCTGCACAGTTTGGACAGCTCATACTGTATTTGCGATGAATCTGCGGAAGTGAATTATCCCAAAGATCCCCATATCCGATGCAAAGTGGAAGGATGCGAGACGAAATGGGTGAGTACCAGTCACTCCTATTAACTCCCTGATGCTGACCTTGCTCGGTCAGGATCACCTCAGCCGTATGAAGCTTGACCGGGCTCCAGATGGGTGGGCATGCGACCCGTGCATTCATTCGGGGGCGACTCTTGGAGGGAAACGACGGTGTGGAGGGAAATAATTGGATTCAGCAAGTGACAAGTGTGCATAGAGCTCAGGAAAAATCAAGATGGAGAAAAGTGTAGAGGAACGTCTCTAGAAGGTCCCAATGAATTTACACCGCTCCTAAATGCCCATTGGGCACGTTTGACCCAAGTTCTCGCAAGTTACGCTTTTGGTAGAGTGCTCACTTGCATAATTACTATATTGGGACGTCACGTGGTAGGGAGGGTCGCTGAGAAGGTGATTTTGAAAAAATGTGGCCTAAGTGGATTTTTTGTCGGATCAGATGCCCCTTGCGTTAAGTATGAGCCAAGGGGGTTTCGGGATTAAAATTTTGGATATAGGGGGGGGGGGGGGGGTCCCGGGGAGGCCTGAAAAAAACTTTTATCATGTAGTATGAGGGAGTTCTAAATCTGCAATATATACCTCCTGGAGCACCACAGGATGCCAGGAAGATGAATTCTGGGTCTCAGAACTCAAATATGGTGTGGGTATCCCGATTTGGATAGCGGGTCGTGCTTACACACCATCAATTGGCGCGAACATTGTGTCCCGGTTTCCCTCTAAGGGTGGTTAGCAGCTAAAAACATGCTCACAATATATATGTGAGAAAATATTTATATACTATTTAACATCTGTGTGAGTGGGCCAGAGATGTGGTCAAAGCGGCACTCCGGAGACCCTCAGTCAATGTTGAAATTGAATGTTTGGAGCTCCAAAAATATAATCTACTTGTGTAAGGGGTGGTATGGATGTAATGTGTATCTGAAAGGCCTTCTTAGTCACAGTTGAGTCCACAGAGATGGGCCGCAACATCTTTGGTTTGGATTTGATGCTGTCAATGTGGTGGCTGTGAGCCCGCACATGACTCGGAAGCGCGGCCCGCCGCTAGGGGTGGGAACCTCCTTCCTTATATGGGGGGGGAGGGGGGGGGGGTCTGGCCGAGGGTCGAAAAAAACTTTTCGACCCTATATCCGTTTTTCGAATCCCGAGTCCCCCTTGGTATGAGCCTTGTACATGAGGAAACCCATGTTGAACTCGACACGCCAAGCATGAAACATAAAAGCTGACACACTGTACTAATCCGACCAAGTGTTCATGGGTTGTCACCCGTCATCTAAGGTGTTCATTTTTTCGGGTGTTCATTCTGACAAATACCATCAATAATTACCATAAAAGGCATGCCGGCAAAAGCCGGCCGGATTTTTGGGGCGTTTTTAGGCCTATTTGGGCCAGGAAATCCCGCCGTCACCGTCACCCACGCTCCAAGTGTTCAGTTCACAGGTCGGCGTCACCCGTCACCTGAACACTTGGTCGGATTAGTACAGTAAAGAGTGGTTGAACTTCGCTGTTCTCTCTATCCCGGTTAAGTCTTTGGTCAACTTGAAAGCCGCTCAGCCTCATTTTGGTGATGTTCTTTCTCTCAACCCGAGTTATCCGACCCCTCAAAGTGCTAATCAACTTATAATAAAAAAATTCGCCGCGTTTTTCCCTATTCCTTTGGAGGGACTCGAACCCTCATCTCCCCGCAACCGGGTACATTATTTCCTTCTCCCAGGCTGCCGGGGTGATTTCTATTAACCAACAAAGGCATCCTTCAGCTTGTTAGGAGCTTAGTAAAACTGAGGCGTTCTGATTTCAAGCAATTTTAAAGCATAAAAAATGGAACGAGACAGCCTGAGGGCGTTAAATCCGAGTTTTACCGAGAGCGAGAAAGTCGTGGGCTACAGCGTTGTTCATCAATGGATTTGCCTCCAATAGTACAGTATGTGATCGCCGTCGGTTTGTTCGGTTTGTTGGAAGGGAGGCATTTCGGAACCACTATTGACTCACCCGGCGCAGCATCATGCCGGGTTACATGCCAAGGTTGATCTGCCGTAAGCGGACAGGGACTGCGCAGGGTTTCCATGGTGGATTTAATTCAGAAACGAATCGGGGTGGGGGGGAAAGCACTGCCAGTCTAAGCCTGAGTGAGGCTCAGATTTCAATAAAAAGCGGACCGTTATAATATTAGGCCTACAGGAGTCCATCTCCCCAGAAATCCAGGGGTACGCTGGGAATAGACATGAGGTGATCCAACACTGGGCGTCAGCTGAGGCTGTGTGGTTCATTAGATAAATGAGGCAGTTGAGCTGTGTAAACCTGAATTGGGCATTTGGGGCTGGGATGGAGCGTGCCAAACGCAATCGCCCCAAAGAAAAAAACCTTGGGGGAGATAGCACGGTAGACGACTATCAGAACCAATTCAGGGTGGTAGATGTAAGGAAACTCGAGGTTGATAAGGAAACTCGCGGAAACGGCGTGTGCTGTTCGTGGGAATGTGACGGAGATTGCCGGGTGGCCTCGCTCCCTTACAAAAACCAGCACCATGCTCAGAGTCACAGCAACCTTTAACTCTTACCACGACTGCGACCATGCTCGTCAACAACCAGATGTCCCCGTCGCTGGCCGTCGCGGCCTACAACGGCCAGGACCTCAGCGACTTCAACGACCTATTCCACACTGAGCTCTTCTCATCGTCCGCCGCCGCCTCCTCCTCAGCCTCCTCGTCGTCAAACGAGGGCACTCTACACGCCTTGACATGCCATGGGAACATCATTTACGACCCCATGGGCTCGACCACTCCCTCCTTCGACTTTCTCGACGAGGACGTGAAACCGCTCGACCCGCTCGCCGTACTCTCCAGCGGCGCCCAGTACTACCTCTACGGTGCCTTCGGTGCCACTGAGGGAGCCAGCACAACAGACCTGATGGGCATCGACCCGCAGCTCGTCGGTTCTCCTGCGTCCGCAGCCTTACCCGACTTTGACTCAGACGCCACGTCAAGCGCCACCGCTGCGTCCTCGCCCGAGGCGATTACGCCGGTCAAGGTTGGTGGCCACGGCAAGGCGCGCAGGGGCACCGTCGTGGGCGGCGGCATCCGAAAGGCGAGCGCTACGCCAAACAAAGAGAACAACTCTGCCTTGAATGCGTTCATGCCGTCCACGACATTCAAGCCACGGCGCCCCTCGAAGGCCGACGACGGTGAGGACGAGGACGACGAAGACGACCCGCCGCCCGAGGTCAGGCAGAACATGAGCAGCAAGGAGAAGCGCCAGCTGCGCAACAGAATCAGCGCGCGCAACTTCCGCGTCCGGCGCAAGGGTGCGTCCCCGTCTCTCTCTCTAATCCGTTCTAATACTGATACACCGCCCTTGCAGAATACATCTCCACACTGGAAGACAACATCGCGGAGCGCGACGGCCTCCTCGCCGCGATCCGCGCCGAGCTCGGCAGCACACAGTCGGAGAACCTCGCGCTTCGCAAGGAGATCGCCGCACTCAAGCGCTCGCTGCTCGACAACCGCGGCCCCGCGCCCGTCTTCCCCGCGCCCATGCTCCTCGCCCCCTTCTCGCCCACCGTCCCACCACCCACCTCGCTGCTGGCGAGCACAAGCACAGACATCAGCCCGCGCCCGAACCCCTTCAAGGACGTCGGCGCCGCGGGTGCGTTCTGGGGCGGCGCCAGCCAGCCCTTCGGCGGCGGGTACATGAACGTGCACACCGCGCGCATCCCCGTGCTAGGTCCGTTTGCGAGCAATGGCGAGGTGCCCACCCTTCCCTGTCGCGCTGTGCAGTACGAGTGACGCTGACGCCCCCTCCAGCAGCGCGAGACCGTGAACGCCGCCGCCATCGGGCTCGGTCTAGGGCCGAAGTACACCGAGGGCGGACTGCGGCCGAAGTACCTCGCGTCGCCGGCGCTGCCGTATGCCGCCTTGAGCAGCGGAAGCGCGAAAGGGCTGGCGGCCCTGCTCGCGGGCAAGGGTGCCGGCTCGGCCGCCGCGCGGGAACGGGAGCGGGAGATGGCGGCGTACGCTGTGCTAGTGCTCCGCCTCGCGGCCGCGTGCTGGACGACGTTCGCTGCCTCGAGTGCGAGGGAGGCGTTCTCTTTCTCGACTGCGACTACGAGCGGACGGCAGCGGGACGCGGCGGGGCGGACGGTGCTGGACGGGCGGGCAGGGGTGCCGGTGCTCGGCGCGGCGAGGGAGGTGGACGGGTATCGGACATCGGAGGCACTTGAGGAGGGCATGCGTTGCTTGTGTCTTGGGAAACGGTAGGATCGGTCCTCCGGGCTCAAGACTGCCCAGACAACTGCCGTGCTTTTCTTCATCTCATGCATCCATCTCGTCGTCTATTCCCCTCCTCCCTATCTATGTATACCCCCGCCGTCTTTGCCGCTGCTCCTTCTGGCATCCCTCCCTCCCACTTCCCCTTCCTCCACTGTCCCCTTCCCTTCCCTTACGTGACAAATCATGCTTACACCTCCCCGCACGGACCACACACGACCCACCTTATGTCCACACTCACTGTATTCTAGCTCCCAGAACCGACTCAGAACTGTAGTGTATATGTATATATGTATGATACGCCACGTAGCTATAGACGCTTGCACCTAGACTTGAGCTGGGCTTGAATCTTTCTTAGTCTTTGTGCGGGGCAAGTTCTGCCTTACGTGGATGAAAAGTTGGAAGACGGTACGTAGTAGTTAAATATTCGCCGGACGCGGATACGTGTATTCCCTGTTGGAAATGTGCTCAATTTCCACGAGGCCAGTCGGTCGGAGTTAACTTTTCTTTTTGACCTAGGCCTCATATCAAAACAAAGGAATACTGCGGTGCCGGTTCGTTTGGCATTTAACCCGAGCTGATAATTCTCATGTTCGAAGCCGGAATTAAGTATTCGAGTTGGTTTAGCAGACCAATAATTATTCGTCAGACTCCGACGGCACCATACCAAACTTCCGACCGAACTTCAACGGTGCGCCCCTGCGGCTCGCCCGTCAAGTCCTCTGCGCCCCCGAATCCCGAACCCGGCGACCGACCTCGAATTGACCTCAAATTCTGCAACGTTCGCTTGGAGCGAGGGGTACGCCCAGAACGGGGCGGACGCATCACCCGACGGCTGGGGAACTCTCAGCAAAGCACTTTTACAAGCGCAGGAAGCAGATCGAGAACCACGCAGTGAGATTGAACAGCGCGCCGTAGTCCGCGAGCTGCCTGTTCCACGCCCACACGAGGTCCGCTGCGGCGAGTTCGGCGGGGAATGTGCGGTTCAGGTTCGCGACGAGCGATGCACAGTAGGGCGACTGCGAGCGCGTGCCGGAGGCGGCGTAGAGCTCTATGTCTGCACCGTACCCGAGGTTGCGGTACTTCCCCGGCGCGGCTGAGAGCTTGAAGGGCAGCGACGCGTTGAACGGTGCGGGAGTGTTCGTGGCGGCTGAAGCCGCGAACCGCGAACTGGAGCTCTTGTGCAGCGAGCGGCCTTGTACCTGGCTCAAATTTTCGAGGGAGTTCGGGGTGGAGAGGAGTCCTGGCGTACCTGGAGTTCTAATCCAGTGGGTCCAGGCCAAAAGCCTCTTCGGCGATGCGGAACTTGAGAACCTCCTTGAGAAGGGGTCCGACAGTGCATCGTTAGTGAAGATGGTAATGCCAACGCCATCGCTGGGAAAGGGCCTTATTAGACTGTGGTATCCTAATGAAGTGTTGGTTTGAAGTGAAAATGACGGTGAGGGAAGACGAATCAGGCAGGGCTGGAAAGGAAACAGAAATTATACAACTACAATGCCGGGATCTCATGTTTGCCTGCCCCGTTCATTCCTGTAGGATTAATAAGACTAAATCGGCTCGAAAGCGAATAAATGAAGACGCACCATGCCCACGATAAGCCGTCTGCACTTGCCCTCCCCAATACACTGCCGGAGACAGCTCAGGCACGCCTGGGAATTGACTTGCATCTCTGAACCTGCCGTCAGAAAAGGCCAGGTGCAAAAGAAAACAAGACATACCCATTTGCCGCCTAGATCGAGACTCCCGTGGCTACTTTCTGTATGACCTCGGCGGAGATAATGATTTCAGCTATTTTGTCTATAATGACTCTATGCCCGCCTCGGTGAGTTTTCCAACGCCAGCAGTTGGATTTTGATGTTCAGTTAGCCCATAGGTACAACGACTCAAATATCTAAAACCTTCTGCGGGGTTTAGAGACTCTCCAGTACAATAGCATCATGTATGCCGTGCTCTCTTACCTCCCGACCGCTCTCTTGCCACAAAACCCGTCAATTGTGCGCTACGTCAACGTTGAAGTCGCCGAGGTCCTGGTCGTTGTAGACCGCGACGGCCAACGACGGGAAAATCTGGTTGTCGACGGGCATGGTCGCAGTTGTGGTAAGAGTTGAAGGTTGCTGTGACCCCGAGCATGGTGCTAAGGGAGGCCACCCGGCGGTCCCGGCCATCTCCGTCACATTTCCCACGAACATCACACGCCTTTTCCGCGAGTTTCCTTATCTACCTCGAGTTTCCTTACATCTACCACCCTGGATTGGTTCTGATAGTCGTCTACCGTTCTGTTTCCCCCAGGGTTTTTTTCTTTGGGGCGATTGCGTTTGCCACGCTCTACCCCAGCCCCAATGCCCACTTCACAAGAGGTATTCACCGGAAGAAGCCGAGACACAGCCTCATAGGGTAGGGTGGGTCTGGACGACCTTATTTCACTTTTCGGAATCTGGTCCGAGGCCTCTAAAAATGTGTTTGGAAGGATAAAAAAAAAAGTCGGGTTTTTTTTACCGGTTGGAGGTGCGGGGAAATCAGGGAACGTTTGAACATGAGTTTCTGCGCCAACAAACAGCGCGCATCACGGCCTGATAAGTGATAGATTAAGGCTAAAATGTGAGCTTTTGTGGCCATTTCCATGGGAATACCTCCCGATTCGGTGCTTACATAACTCGGCTAATAGGGTAGGGAGGGTCTGGACGCCCTTAATTCATTTTTCCGACCCTGTGTACCAAATTTTAGTGCTGGATACCTCTTGCCACTTCAGGTTTATACAGCTCAACTGCCTGATTTATCTAATGGACCACACAGCCTTAGACGCCCGGTATTAGATCACCTCATGTCTATTTCCGGCGTACCCCTGGATTTCTGGGGAAATGGACTCCTGTAGGCCTAATACAACGGTCCGCTTTTTATTGAAATCTCAGCCTCACTCTGGCTTAAACTGGTAGTGCTTCCCTCCCACCCCGGTCCGTTTGGCAGTCCCTGTCCGCTTACGGCAGACTAATTTTGACATGTTACCCGGCATGATGCTGCGCCGGGCGAGTCAATAGCGGTTCCGAAATACCTGGCTGCGAACCAACTAAACGACCACATACTATTGGAGGCAAAACCATTGATGAAAACGCTGTAGCCCACGAAGTTTTCGCTCTCGATAAACTCGGATTCAACGCACTCAGTCTGATCAAGAGGTCCCGCTCCATTTTGTTCTGTAAAATTGCTTGAAATCAGAACGCCTCAATTTCCCCCCGCTCCTGCTAACAAGCTGAAGGATGCCTTCGTTAATTAATAGAAATTACCCCGGCGGCCTGGGAGGAAGAAATAATGTACCCGGTTGCGGGGAACAAGGATTCAAATCCCTCCAAAGGAATAGGGAAGAACGCGGCGAATTCTTTTATTTTGAGTTGATTAGGGCTTTGAGAGGTCGGATCATTCGGGTTGAAAGAGAAAATCACCAAAATGAGGCTGAGCGGCTTTCAAGTTGACCAAAGACTTAACCGGGATAGAGAGAGCAGCGAAGTTCAACCACTCTTTATGTCAGCTTTTATGTTTCATGCTTGGCGTGTTGAGTTCAACATGGGTTTCCTCATAAGTGTGTACTGACACCGACACTGGGAAGAGAATATTTCGTTCTATCAATTATCATAAGTGGACGACATCGCTCCGTGGGTATTCTGCATCTAAATCCGCAGGTTCCCCATTCGCGCCAAAAGTTGTATAAACTCATCCGCCTAGTGAAGCCTAGTGTTTTCTGATAGCGTCGTACCAAACCTCAGACCTCTCCTCCACCGTCTCGCCCTGCGGCTCGCCCTCCAAAGGGTCGCCATCCCCCCGCGCCCTCCAAAGGGTCGCCATCCCCCCGCGCCCCGGCAACCCACATTCCGCCCCGCATTCCGAATCCCACCACACGCCCAGCCTCAATCGCGAACTCGGCGACGTTCCCCCCCAGGCCCGCGTCGTACGCCCAGTACGGCGCCGATGCGTTTTGCGTTGGCTGCAAATGGATCATGAAGCAGATACACATATACACGTGAAAGAATACACGTACGATGGCAAGCCAGCCCGTTACGTTGAACAGCGGGCCGGCGGAGTGCGACAGGGTGACGTAGCTCACGACGAGCTTGTCCCAGGCCCACACCATATCCGCCACCGCGAGTTCGGCGGGGAACGTGCTGTTGAGAGTCGCGACGAGCGCTGCGCAGGCGGGGGAGTGCGGGAGAGCGAGGGCGGCCGCGCAGAGCTCGATGTCGGCGCCGTAGCCCGGGCTACGGTATGTGCCCGCGAGCGCGGCAAGCGGGAGGGAGAGGGATATGTTCGACGGCGGCGGCGGCACGGATGGGCTCGGGCCCCCGGCAGTGACCTCCGCTTGGTATCTATTTCACATCAACAGCAGGAACTGAAGAGGGAAGCAAAGGATGAGGTACCTCGAGTTCCAGTCGACTGGCTCGAGCCCAAGGACTTCGTCGACAATGCGAAATTTGATAACTTCTCTGAAGAGCTCGCCGAACGTATCGTCGTTTGTAAATACGGCGACTCCGAACGCGTCCGCAGGGAAGCGTGTTACCTGACTGTGAAATCCTAGTGAGGGTAAAATATAAGAAGTTATGTCGATTTAATTGACAATGGAAAGCTTACCCGGCAGATCTCCGCCGTGCTACATAAATACGGAAGTCGGCGAAAAAGGCTGGACGATACTAGATTATAAACTTACCTCAATCATGACTAATGAATGCATAAATGAGCGTATTCCATAATCGTGAGTAGACGCGTACCATGACCGCGGTAAGACGACTGCATCTGCCCTCCGCCATACACAACCGCAGAAAGCTCAGGGGCGGCTCTGAGCAGGATTTATGAGGGAGGGAGCAGGTAGAAAGTGAAACAGCTCGTACGAGTTCCCATCCCAGAGCGAGACCCCCGTCGCTACCTTTTGAATAGCCTCGGCCGGGACGATAGTCGTGTTCGTAAGGGGGTGCTGTCCATTTAATAACAGCATCTGCATCCATGTTGCCTGTGCAAGCCCCGCCACTTAGATAAACATACTCGTACAAAGGATGTGTCAATGGAGTTGCGTACCGCGTCACGAACACTGCTGAGGATCCCACCAGGACCCGAGATTACTAGGAGGGTTAATCAGTTGCCGGCGTACAAATGTTCGAGGAAGATAGCCCACCTGTCCCATTCTCTCCTCCGAAGGGAATGGTAAACGGGAGGACCTGCGGAGTGCCAAGACCAAGGGGATTTGCGCTGGTATTAACGTCGGTGCGGGAAAACCCGTCCGCCATTCTGCCTGTAGCATTCGCCACTGCAAAGGAATAGGTGGTTGAGTTCATCTGGAGAGGGTCAAATATATGCTCCTTGACGTATCGGGTGAACGGCGGGTGGTCCGGGAGGAGAGCAGTTGGGAGGTAGGACAACACGGCGTACATGAGGTTGTTGTATTGCAGGTTGTCTCTGAAGCTTGCGGAGGGTTTCAAGTATCTGAGTCGTTTAATCTACCGCATATCAGTTTTGCAAATGTGAACTCTCCTCATTGCAAGACCTACCAGTGATGGGAGATCCTCGGAGGCACTGAGGCTGTAATCTTTGGACGGTAGCCCAGTGCGGTGGCCCATTAGATCCGTTATGGTGCTTTCGGCGGACGCGACAGGGTCCATGAGCTTCCAGTCAGGCAGAATCGACGCGATCTTTGTCGTCCACGAGATCTGGGGATTAAGACTTTGGTTCGAAATCAGAAGTCCGGTTGCAAGAACGTCGAAAAGCTGAAGGGTGTCAGTCTTAGCTCTATCAGACACAAAATAAGGCACCTTGGAGTTGGATGCGATTGAAAAAATAGTATCGGGGCTGACTTTGGTGCCGTCCGATTTGGCAATGCCATACCCTTTGGTCTCCACGGACCAACCTCCCTCGTTGTTCATGCGAACGACGGCAACGCCGGCGCCGCCAGGGGTATTCCATTCCGCGAGAACATTGTTGATGAAGGCATCCACCTCGGGAGTGAGAATTTGCGGTGCATCTGAACGCTTAGAGCGATCCGCTGCTGAAGCAAAGATGTTGAAGGAAAGGAGGCCGATGGCTAGGGAAAGGGACCACATTTTAACTGGCATTTCGGTGAACACCAGCAGAGAATTTATACCTGGTCCGCTTCATTGTGAAGCATTGCGTCTTCGCCACAATGCACCGGTAAGCGCAGCGTCCCTTACGTTGATTATGCGATATCTGGGGCTGATGGCTTCCCATGGCCGCAACCTATCGCATCTAAAGATACCCCATGCATTTACCGGTTGCCTTCAGGAAATCGACGCCCAATGCGAGGGGGCGTGTGCGCAGCCTGTGGATTCAGCTCGTCAGCTAAATGACACCCGAGGAACAAATTACCCGCTCCGCCAGGGACGCAACACTGCAATCATTCGGCTGGTTCAGATTCGCTCTATTGGTCTTTTGCCGCGGCGGCCATCGGTGATTCGTGAATGGCCTGAAGCGACCTTGCCCGAACTTGACACGGAGGACACGGTGGATTGACACAGGAACCCCACAGTTGGAATGTCCGCGAGCAAATAGTCCGCTCCCTCACAAAGCCTCCAGGGATCATGATTCCTGCTTCCGCGAAGTAAAAGTAAAGGTAAACCGGCAAGAGTCGGCAATCATAACTGAGTACAATGAGAGTCCGAAGCCCGGGTGTGGCATACATCTTTTGCGCAGTTGGGCCATGTTGGCGCGGTCCGCACATCATCGCGAACAGCAATGCACGGGTTCAAATTCACTCTCCGACAGCTGATTAGAAAGCATGTTTTAGTTGAATTCGATGGATCTGGGACTCGAGCGCTCCGCGTTTGGTCTTTACACCCCATAGGCTTTTTAAATTCTGCTTCGTTACACACTTTTGGCATTGAAGCAGGTAATAAGCTCGAAATCATCTTCAATTCAGTTGATCGTTTTATCAATAAAATATGTGAGTTACGAACGGCTTTAATTCTGCGGCCTAGTCTAGTCAATCTATAAAATCTGTATGAACGTGTGTAAGAACGATGTCCAATTACAACTCTCCATGAAGTTTCACGCTTTGTTCTTGATCGCTTTGTACCATACCTCAGATCGTTCCTCGACGGTCGTGCATTGCGGTTCGCCCTCTAAAGGGTCGCCATCACCCCGAACCCAGGCAACCCATATTTCACCTTGTATTCCGACCCCCACGACATAGGCCGATTCAATATCGAACTCGGCGACCATTCCCTCAAAGTCCGCGTCGTACGCCCAAAATGGGGAAGTTGCGTTTTGGGTTAGCCAATAATGGATTTTAACAACGGAGTGGAAAGGATGATACGACGTACCACCGCAAGCCATCCCGTCGCGTTGAAGAGCGGACCCTCGAAGTGAGAAAGGGTGACATAGCTCACGACGATCTTGTCCCTGGCCCACACAAGATCCGCGGCCGCGATCTCAGCAGGGAACATGGTGATGAGTTTCGCTACGAGCGACGCGCAGCTGCAAGAATGCGGAGAAGGAGATGAGGCTCCACAAATCTCGATGTCGGCATCGTAGCCGAGGTTGCGGTATGTGCCGTCGAGCGCGGCAAGCGGAACTGAAAGGGATGGCTTCGACTTCATTGGCACCGATGTGGTCGCACCCCCGGCGACGACTTGAGCTTTATTTCTATAGTTATTCCGTAAAATTGCGGCACAAAGGAAGTGAAGAGGAGGAGTCACCTCGAACTCCAGTTCACTGAAGCGAGCCCAAGAAGTTCGTCGATGATGCGAAATTTGATGGTTTCTGCCACTGCCCCAAAGGTAGGCTCGTTGCCAGGACGGCGACGCCAAACCCGTCGACGGGAAAGCGTGTTATCTGACTATAAAACCCTATTTGAGCTGGAAGGTGAGAAGTGGTTTTGGCAATGGGGAATGGGAACCCTACCCGGCAGGTCTCCACCGTGCTACAGAAGTCGGTCAACATGGTTGAAAACTAGTCTCTTATAAACAGACGCTACAACAAATGTCACTCGTACCTCGCGATGTTGTAGTCTGTCGATTACCCGAGGCGTTTGATCCGAGCTCGACTTTATTATGTAATCTTAAATTTCTCGAGCCTTTGAACGACGGTTACGACGTGTCTTTCGACATTCGATGGTGGATTTTTCGTCCAGGACACCTAATGTTGTCACGACTTGCGACTCTGACCCTCCAAGTCGACTTCACGAAGTCGACTTGAGTCGAGTCGAGTCGAGTCAGTCATGTGACTTCTCCCGACTCGTGAGTCGAATCAAGTCGACTCGCCCCGACTTCGAGTGACTTCGAGTCGGTCCTTATAGGCAAATATTCTAAGATCAGTGCTGCCTCCTCATTTACAATGTTGTAGCATGATGTCGGCACCGGGGGCGCTTCAATGTCATCTGGTCATGATTGGAATTACAAAGATAGTTATTATGGAAATCCCGGCGGTGTTTTACAGTCTTGGCATGAGAATTAGTGCACGATTTGGAGTCAGGCAGGTTTTTGAATGCTCACTTCGCTCGAACATGAACTCTCGTTTCCTCTGGGAACATCTATTTTGAGATAATGGGCATTAAATGGAACAGATGCTGGCAAAATACCTACGTTGGTTTCGACTTTGAGATTGCGCAGATGCGCAACACATCTTAAACCAGAGGTCCACCGGATGGGAGAGAATGAAGGATGCGATGTAATGACCCGTTGAACGACCGCATTATTATCAGAGTTGTCGGTGACGATGGCCCGGAATAATTGCGTGCCGTGCTGACAACACTGGAGATCAATATATGACCGAGCTGGGAGGCAGACCTTCATACCTGCGAACTCCTAAAGATATGTACAATCTGGGAGGCAGGATGAGTGTCGGCAGTGGCAGAGAGCCATTTATCAATAAACATACCCAGGATATGCCTGCATTTGAGGACCAGCTATCGGACTGTACATTCACAGATGGATTGTACAAAGGCCGGGGAACACGTTCTGAGTAAGGAACAACAGTTTTTGAGGGAGGATTTCGTTGAGACATCACTGCGACAGCTGGCTCTGGTCTCCATTCTTATAAATTATCGCACATGCCCTCCAAGACTTGTGATCGGCATCATACACCTTGGGAGTGGTAAGTCACACCATTGGCCCCCAACAGTCGCCGAGAAGGTCTGGGAGCAGGATCGCACCAAGTCCCAAAATATAATTAGTTGACTCCATTCTAGAAGCCAGACGGTGAGCCAGAACTAGTTGCGGTCTCCCGGAAACTTCGAGAATATTGGCTAGGATAGGTACAATGTTCGAAATGTATTGCACTGACACGCACAATGAAGGTGTTCTGATCTAACTGTGGGGTCGAGAAGTTGGACCGCAGGCCAGACACAGTCCAGACAGTTCCAAGAGACTCCCGGGATCTCGGCCAGGACAGATATGAAGATTCAAACTGTTTTTAGTTGAAATCTTCGAGCCCCAGATGACCGAGGTTTGTTGGTTCAACAGTCAATCAATCTCTTCTACCATACTCATTGGCTGTGCCTCTGATATCTCCCACAGACTGACATTTAATATCTCTTGTGCCGACATTTCATATCTCTTTGCGTGACATTTAATATCTTTTCAGGCGGATCTCGGCCAGAACAGATTCAAAGATTCAAAATATTTTTAGTCGAAATCTCCGAGCCCGAGATGACCGAGGTTTGTTGGGTCAGCAGTCAATGAATCTGTTCATAAACTCCGATCACTTGATTTCATTTCTCTAACTTCTTCTACCACACTCATTGGCCATGTCTCTGATCCCTCCCGCGGACTGACGTTCAATATCTCTTGCGGCGACATTTCATATCTCTTCGAGTGACATTTAATATCTTTCAGGGGCATGTTGTGGATGAAAATCAGGGATGCCTGTTCTTTCTTTGTCGCCATCCAACTGGTGAGCTATCGAGCTGGGTAAATTTAAAGAGGACTCAACAGATCCATCCTCCGACTCATCTCTCGCTTTCGAATGCCTCCCAAAACACGACGTAACACTGAAGCACCCGAAACCACACCCCCAGCTCCGGCGGGTAATCCTGCGCGTACAACCCGTAGCCAGGCTTTACAACCCAATCCAGCACCACCGGATCCTGCGGCGGCGTCGCGTGCAGCACGGGGTGCTCAACGCAACACAGTCACAGCTCAGGGTGATCCGTCGTCTCCTGCTCGCGGATCAAGTTCCTCGGAACAAGCTCGGGGTTTTGCTCCGCTGACTTGTATGTATTTTCCTCTTGGAACTTTTGCCCCGAGCACAATGTTGATCACGCACTACAGCATTGCCGCCGAACAGAGGGTCTGGAAGCCGCAGTATGGTCAATTCTTCAACAAAAGCTTTCGCTTACACGCCATAGATCAACCCGCTATTCGTTCCGCTTCCTCGCAAAATCCACAACCGACTCCTCATACAGTGATTCCCTTTATAATTTCATTTCATACATGTTCTAAAGCTCTGTACAGCCTGCACGGCCAACGCCAACGAATGCATTGCCATTCCCACAGACTCCTGGCCGCACTGCGGCAAACCGGCTCTTTTCCCAATTAAACCCGCAGTCTCAGATGGCCAGTCCGGGTCCCCCGGTGCGGAATCCCAGCGACGACGAATCAGATTCGGAGGAAGATGTACCTGCGGCCCGACCACGGCTTCCCGGCCCTAGACTCCAGCCGCTCACTAGTCTCAACTCCGACTCCGAGGAGGAGGCTCCGTCTCGCCCATCTCGCTCTCGTGACCGGCAAGGGCCGCGTGGTAGCACTGCTTCGGACGAAGGAAATCCAGTAAGTTTGCCTGTATCGGTCTTCAAATAGACTGATGGACCAGTCTGTTCCACAGCCTCCTTCTGAAAGCGCCGAGCTTGAGGCGTGGAGGGGATACAATGTCGATCAAGACAAGTATGCTTGGGCGGGGGACAGTGTACTCAAGGCAAACACTAAGTCTGCAGACTGCCAAGCTTTTTTCGGAGAACACATTCAGCATCGTGGCTACAAATGTAGTCTATGTCCGTGAGTGTCAACAATATGTTGGTTAACACGTGTATATTTAACTCTCTCAGCCAACTTTACGCGGCTGCGAGTAGTCTCACGACTCGCAGGCGCCACCTCGGCAAGGAACATTTACAACAATATCTCACGCTCGTTGAAACTCGTAAACTGCCGAACAAGCTTCCTGACGCTCTGCGCAAGCAGCGGCAGGAGGAGCACGCCAGGGCGATGCAACGTACAGCATTCTCCATCAAAGCATTCGAAGATCAATTGGTTGCGGTCATTGTGTCCAATGATCTAGTGAGTTAAAATTTACCCATTGGTTCAACACGTCTTGATGTACCACCAGTCAATCAATTTGATCGAGAACCACGACTTTCGTGATTTACTTCTCCTGCTTCGCGAGTCGTTGCAGGACAAAGATATACCGCGCCGCGGCAAGCTTCAATACCTAGTTTTGGATGCCTGGTTGAAGTACTATGATAGTCTTAAAAAGGAACTGAAAGTGAGTGCACTTGCGACCCAGATCTCATGATTCTGAGCCCGAATTTACTCTAGGTTGCACTGGGAAAAATTTCGTTCACTGTTGATATGTGGAGTAGCAAAGGGATGCAACCATACCTGGCCATTACCATTCACTGGCTTGGTCGAAATGGGGAGCAGGTTATACTGCGCCAAGCTCTCCTCGCATTCCGGCGTGTTCGTGGATCTCACAGCGGCGAGAGACTTGCGCGCATTATATTCCAAATCTGCGAGCAAGCTGAGGTGCTAGAAAAAGTACCAGACTTCGTTCAATTGTTGATATTCCGCTCATGTCCTCACTTCAGATGGGCCATTTTACGATGGATAATGCTTCGAACAATGCCACATTCATGACACATCTCGCCCTGCTCCTCGCTGAGAAGGGCATTCTCGATTTCGATGCAGAAGCAAATTATATCCGCTGCTTTGCTCATATCATCAATTTGTGCTCACAGGCGGTAATCCGAGCCATGGAGAAGCAGGACAGTCATTTGCAACATTCGGATACAGAGACAGAATCAGAGTCCGATGATAACGTCCCTGGACTAGCTGTACGTGCACGCCGCCGGGCAGGTCCTATCCGCCGTGCTCGGAAAACCGTTGCCTTCATCCGAAAGTCTGGCCAGAGACGCGACGAGTTGTCATCGATTATCAAAACAGGCAACGAGAAGCAACTCTGGACAGAGCTTCGCGAAGTTGGAGCAAGTGTTGAGCGAGTGCACGTGGCGCTTTCGAACGTCACTGTGCTACCCGATGTCAAGACTCGTTGGGATTCGGTATTCTACATGTTGCGACGGCTGCGATACTTACGCCAGGTGAGTCGCACTTCAAATTTTATTAACTGCGCGCTCAGACACCATAATTCAGCCAATCACCCGATTTTTTGCCATGAACAGAGATGCACAAGCTTTCAATCATCCCCTTGAGAATCGGACTTGGGACCGGCTTGAGATCCTCGAGTTGGTTTTACAAGTGCGTAATTAACTATCCACCTTCTCAAAGAATACACTGACCCAAGATACAGCAACCACATACGGTTCAAACACTCATGTCTTCAGAAAGTACACCAATCCTTGCAGCGACAATCCCTGCCTTTGAGCTCTTCATGTCTTCCTGGGAGTCTATGATGGCCGACTCTGACTTGGAAGATGAGAATGTCGCGGGCCTTATCTCGCCAGGCCTGGTCATCACACAGAAATATTACAACAAGTTTGCAGATACCAATGCATACATCATCGCCATGTGTGAGTCTGAATGGTTGAACTATCCCACATTGCGCACTAATCCATCCAACATAACTTACAAGTCATTAATCCCTCGATTAGGTTGGAATGGATCAAGAGAAACTGGCCGCTGGAGGATCAGCAGAGTGCAAAACAAGTTATCTTAAACAAGGTAAGGAACACAGCACAGAATTTCAATGCCTTTGTTGACGAACATTGAAGCTCCAGGATTATCGAGACCAGGACGTGGAAAGTCCGATGTCCGGTTCCAGCAGTTCTCAAAGCTCCCGCCACTCTTCTCGCTCTTGTACTCATGGTTCCCGCCCCCCGTCCCGGTCTCGTACCCCAGCGGCAGCCCCTACAATTATTGGGCAGGCGGCACGCAAGTATCGCAGTGTTCACCATGCATTGGATTTTTCTGCTGGAGCAGCAACAGTGCCAGGTGAATTTTGGTCGGCAGAGGACGAGATGAACAGCTATATTCAAAGTCCAATCCCTCCACCGCAAACAACGGACATGATTGGCTACTGGACGGTGAGCTTCTATTTTCATTTCTGGTCAATGCTGAATATTCTATAGAATCACGGAATCACAACATGGCCAACAATCTATCGCCTCTTTACCGACTACGCACCAATTCAGGCAACATCTGTACCATCGGAGCGGATCTTCTCGTCGTCTGCAGAAACAGATACCAAACGGCGAAACCGGCTGAGTCCGCACTTAATGGAGGCCCTTCAAATGCTCAAGTTCCATTTCAAGAAGTTCCGCTTAAACTTCATGTCGGAGTGGCAGTCACCGCCTGTCGCAGATGACGAGGAAGATTGGCTTCGCCAACTGGCTGCTGCGACCGATGAAGCTGACCGAGAGGAGGCGTTGGCAGCACTGACAGAAAGCTTTGAAATGGGGGACACTGGGCTCCCCATGCCGGAGGTTGAAATAACCATGTAGGTCAATCCTGTAAGTAATATATACGAAATGGATGTGTACAATAGCTAGCTAAGTCCCCAACAAGCTCTTTTTCTGATGCCATTTACGCGAAAATATTTTCAAAAAGTTCCGACTTCATCGACTCGAGTCGACTCAAGTCGACTTTGAGTGACTTGCATGGGCGCAAGTCGAGTCGAGTCGAGTCGAATAGTGTTTGGAGTCGACTTGCGGAGTCGTGACTCGACTTTCTGAGTTTTGACAACATTAAGGACACCCGAATAAACAGCTTTCTCGGTCATTTCCCTCACCCGGACCGCGCAATCGCGATGCCGAATTTTGATGGGGCGGCCACGTGAGCACAGCAGTGTTTCATTTCTCTTCGAGAATGGGGCACACGACAGTTCTGAAGAGGTGCATCTCATCGGAATCCTACTCCAGGCCATTTGGCCTCTTGATATTTGTCCGTTGTAGTCGGGTTGAAGCGGGAAAGCCTTTGATGAGATTCGAACTCCGACGATTATGTAATAAGGTCGAGCTCCTAACACCGGGCGCGTGGTAAACTCCAGACTAGTTGAAAACTGAGAGATTATAAAATTACCTCAATCATAACTGAAGAATACCTAAATGAGTATTCGTTATAAATTCGCGAGGGGAGCGTACCATGCCCACGATAAGATGACTGCATCTGTGCTGCACCATACACCACCGGAGACAGCTCAGGGGCTTGCCTGAACAAAACTGATTGAGGGAGAGCATTAGTGAATGAGAATTAAAAAGCTCATACGAATTTGCGTCCCAGAGCGAGCCACCGGTAAGCACCTGTGTAATAACCGCGGCTGGGACTATAGTTGCGTTCGTAATTGGGTGCTGTCCATTTAAAAGGAGCATCTGCAGCCTTCTCGCGCGTGAACGATTTACCACGTCCTGGGGCATAGTGAGGACTCCACCAGCGCCTGAAAGTACCAGGGAACAACCGATGCTAACCCACCACACAGCCTCGGGTCGCGTCCTTCCCGACTATGTGGCTTTTATCTGAGTGTCAGAACGCGGCAGGCTGAATTCAACTTGTTGTCGCACCTCTCATCCGTTGCAGAGCCCCCCCAAAAAATCCGATGTTTACTCAACTCCATCTTACGGTGAGCGTCAAATGTCGGCTGACCAGTATTTCAGACGTGGTAGCCGGGCGTCATTCATGAGGATGTTTCGCAGCGCGGAAGTGTTCCATACGCACGAGTCAGCTGTCTGACACTACAGAAAATGCCTAGAAAACTGCAGTTATATGCCAGGGTGAGCGCGCAGTCCCGTACGCCCCGACTCCGTAGACGAAATCTTATTGGGGGCCAACTTGAAAGGGTGTGAATGGTACGATAAGCAGAGAGTCACTAGTGGTTGTAAGCAAACTTCATGTTGAATCCGCCAAGCGGGAGTAGCCTGGTCGTTGTCGAGGACCTGATGGCTTGCCGAGACCGCAGCTCATCTGCGCCACCTCAGGCCCATGAGAATCCCCCGGAAATAGATTGCCAAGTGCCCTATACGAGTAGTATTTTGTGGGTTCCAGAACCAACTTGAAGGGAGTTAAATAATTCGGCATCTTGTATTGAACACCTATTAATCCCACCTCTAAATCTGTTATAGGGTACAGATGAGACGTTTGGAAGCTTGAAACGGCGGTGAAAGGGGACCGATTAGCCGACCACTGGCCCTGACGATCGTCCACTGCTGGGAGTTCCGCTTGGACTCTGCGAAGCGCGGGCGACGTGTGCGCAGCTGATGGAGAGACACGACTGCATGTTCACGAGGTGTTTCCATGACAATGAGGTTAGCTAGACTGTAGTACATGCAGTGGAAAGAGAAAGGCTCTAGTCGGGGATGACCGATGCCAACTTCGTCGTCCATGAAATCCGGAGGCTGAGACTTTCGTTCGATATTAAAGCTCTTTGCGAAACTTAGGGTTTTTTTTTTTTTTCCTTTTTGGGCGTTTTGCGATATCTTTTGGCTTTTCGGCCACCCTGGGCTCAATTGCCAGTCCCCTCTCCTCGGGACACCGAACCCTGCTCTCGGTCCATCACCGCTCTCCTCTCGGGCCTCTTGGCTTCTCTTGGCTCTCGCTTGTTATCCCCGTCGCGCAAAGCTGACCTTCGGGACACACCCTGGCCAAATTTTGAAAATGCTCTTGTACTTGTTTTCGTTTGAAAAATTGTTATTCCATCTTCATGCGCACCGCTACACCTCCGAAACCCTTGGGTTCCGACGCTGAACCCGGGCGACGATTAAACGCGGTCGATTGAACCATTTCTTTCCTATTTTCAGGACGGGGCAATCATCCGAAACACTCTTAGCGAGCGTGGCGAACCGTAGCAGACAGGCGAGAGATGCCAAAGATGATATCTTCACGCGGGTTTTGGGCTTACGGCTCGCACTTTTTAACCCAAATGAATACTGGCTGATGAATCGGGCTAGATGAGGTTTGGGTAAACCCACTACACAGCCTCACCCTACCCGGCAGGTCTCCACCGTGCTACAGAAGTCGGACAGCATGGTTAGGTGGTTTTGGCAATGAGGAATAGCGCGGAAGTGTTCCATACACATGAGTCAGCTACCTGACACTACAGAAAATGCCTGAAAGACTGCAGTTATATGCCAGGGTGAGTGCGCAGTCCCGTAAGCCCCTACTCCGTAGACGAAATCTTATTGGGGGCCAACTTGAAAGGATGTGACTGGTACGATAAGCAGAGAATCACCAGTGGTTGTAAGCAAACTTCATGTTGAATCCAACAAGCGGGAGTAGTCTGGTCGTGCAAAGTTCAACTTCTTGACGGCCGCAAATCACATCGTAGCCCAATAAGGAGGAGGAGGAGGAGGAGGATATATACCGCGGTGGTCCCGTTGAGGAACGTACGGGTGCTGTACCTACATACATCAGCCTAAATGTATGCTACAGCCGTCTAACCCTCGAACGATACGACAGAAATACGCAGAAATCCTCTCACGAAACGAGTAAGTGTAGGCGGGAATAGAACGACAACCTGATGCTCTAGCCGTCATGTGCAATAATATTAAATTCCGGGCCCTCCTCAACAGGAAGTGACCTGATTATGTGCATCATCGCGAAGTTTGTGTTCGTAGCTGTGTAGGCTATCAACTTTGATGGAAGAGTTAAGGGAGAAAGTGTTTGTGTACATCAGCAAACCCCGGGCCGCTAGGGAGCGCTATGTAGCACTACGGTAGTGCTACGTAGCGCTGTAGTGGTGTAGTAGGGGGTACCCTCTCTGCAGCACTACGTAGTGCCGTGTAGTACGACCCCCCTACTGTGTAGTGCCCCGTAGTGCCGCTCTGTAGTGCCGTGTAGTGGGCACGTGCTCTGTAGTGCCGTGTAGTGCTCTGTAGTGGCCTAGGGTTAGGGTTGGTTGCTCTGTAGTACCGCGTAGTGCCCCGTAGCGCTGCAGAGCACTACTAGGTTTCTCAACTACACAAAAAAAAAAAAAGCTTCAATAGCCTCTAATGTGTTCAAAAATCAAGTCAAATCAAAGTCAAATCCCAAATTTCATTACTCGGACAACTATTTACAACCTGATGATCTGCGCGGGACAAGACGTACACCGAACAAGGCGAGTCCACATTGTGCAGCGCGTCATGGCCAAACGAACTCCTCTCCCGTGGCAAGACTCTTCCACAACGCCATGCCTCCGCCTCCACCGCGCACAGGCCCCGTGGACCTGGCAGACAGGTGTAAACCCATTGTAATTTGTCCGGGCGCAGTGTGCTGCTTCTCCACAAGGTGCATGGAGGGCACCAAGCAGGAGCCCCGGCATCCTGGCGCTGTCGAAGAACATTAGCTGTAAGCGATGACCTGGGGCGATTGGGCGCACCACTATTGTGAATCCTCACATATATGGGGACGCCGGGAAGGTGGTTAGCCGGGTGACAATACAGGAAAGGAGGACTGACAAGTGCGGAACACAGCCGACATCTACTCCGAGCCTGAGGCCGCATGCACAACTGCTGCTCGAAGGAATTAAAACTACACGGAAAGAGATAAAAGTACGGTCACCTTGATCTTCCCCAGTCCGCGCAGTACCAGGAAGGAAAGGGGGACTCGCGAGTGAGCGTCAGTAACGAGCCAGAGATTATAGCAAGGATCACGCACCGAGGATCAGGCTTCAACGCACATATCATTGACAGGTGTTCGACAAATCAAGGCTCGTGGTGGTGGTGTTGAAGCGCATAGCACATGGAAATTATATGCTAGGGATAGTAATCAAAGGTCTCCATAGCGCACTACTAGGTTCTACTTCCCTCCAACGACAGCAGTCCAGGATCCTCCCAAACGGCAAACAAGTTGACGAGGCGGCAACACGGCGGTGGCGCGAATGTCAGAAGGCTTCTGGGCAGTGTGTCGTGAGAGGCGTAAAGTTGAGAAAGAAGTCGCGCTTGGCGAGATCGCCAGACGGACTTGTAGAAGAGGTGGAGGTGGTGGTCGAAGAGAAAGAAGTGTAAACGAACCATGGACAAATATTTGGATTGTTCTATGAGCTTCCATCGTCACGTGTCCACTTGCTTCAAGGAATTTCTGTTAAGTCCCTCGTTTACTCGCGAAGCTCGTTCCCGACGATGGCCCCCATGCTCATCCCCCCTGCGCTTTTGCCTAGGAGAAGAACGGCACCACGAGAAGTGCATTTAGATCTGTGTGCCGCGGTCATTGTGCTGCGTGCGCATTCAGATCTTTACTTCCTTATCCTTCCAGCTTCGTAAATCTGGATGTCGGAGCCGGAGAGCTCGCCCCACGATCGTGTTGTGATCTCTCTCACGTTCTCGCTCATTGGTTGCTCACAGTGCACAGGTCTTATTGGCCGCGTAACACCGAGAACCTCGGTGTTCATGGGTCGTAGTGCGTGTACGGTTCGCGGATGAACCCGGACCTGTACCGCGGCCTCGGGTGCTTCAAGTGCGCTCCTGGCGTTACTCGAAGGCACATCCGCGAGTACAATAGTAAGCCCGCGCTTGCGCATTCCTGACGGGAGATGAGAAGCAAGGGTATGTCTACATACTCTTCATTTTTGTTAATAGCTTCGCACTAACTTCGAGTTCCCCCTTCCAAAACGTTGCGCCACTAGATCCTCCGTGATGCTGACGTAGCGCAGCGCTCTCAACGAGGTTTGATGTTATGATTACATTCGAGTTGTCTGTCGTTCTTATTTATGTACGTCGTAGGCAAAGGCAAGCTCTCAACAACAGCAGCGAAGCTTCCGCCGCTGACGGCCCAGTTGACCGCGGCACTCCTCAAATCCCTGTCGCAACCAAGCAATTGCAAGAGCACCGTCATCTCGCTGATGCTGCACCTGGACACGGGCCCCGTCGCGCCCGCGGTGTTCCTCAACATGCAAAGTCAAGTGATGCACAACCACTTGTAGTCGAGGGCCACGTTGTTGTGTACGTCGGCGACCATGAGGTCGTGTACTTTACCGGAATCAAGCACACAGCGGACTAGCAAGTGGTATGTCGCATTCGCTATAGCTAGTTTCTCGTGACTTATACGGTTTCCGCTGTAGCATCCATTGACTGGGCGAAGATGCAGATCAAGGACTGGGAAGCTCTTTCGGTGGCAGGTGTACAGCTCGGACGTTGACCCGAAGGTCGTCGAGCAGGCATTGAAGATCACGTACACCCATAGCAAGAAGGTGGTCCCTGCCCTTACATTGTTTGCTCTCAGTCCTCACTCCCCGCCTGTAGCTGCTCCGAAGGATACTGTCAAGATGCCGCCAACATTCGCAATGCGGGTACCGGGTCGCAAAGCCCCCAGCCCCCACCTACGTCGCTTAATCTCTCTTCCAGCACGCTCGCGAGCCCGCCTCTTAACTCCGCCTTCTCCGCCACGTCCGCATACAGCACCACGACTACCCCCGTCCACCACCTCCTTCCCTACCTCCACCCGCTACCGCGGCCGCGAGCACACCCCCGCCGTTCACCACGACCCACAGCGCATTCCGCGGCGGCGGGCCGTCCGGAATGGCGCTGCTGATGATTGTGCCCGATCTCCCGCCCCTCGCGTTGCCGGTCCCTGCCGCCCCACGCGAACCCCGTGCCGTCGCCTGCCGCCTGTGGCTGTGCCATAGCGCGAGGGCACAATTTAAGGTGCGCGTTTACAGGTAGTGCGATGAGGTTCATTTTTATTTTTACATTGACTACGGCCAGGTTATGTACTTGATCATTCGATTCTGTCAATAATCAAACTGTGTCTGCGAACGGAAAATTACAGAAGTTTTGAATTCAACCCAGATGAAAAGTCGAAATCTCACCCTGCCTGGAACACTTGTTCATTTTTTTTTCGTTCCCACACTCGTGGAAGGCTCACTGGTTTAATGCAATTGACATTGAAATCACACGAATCAGATTCAGATTATTAGGGTTAGGGTTAGTTGAATGTGAATGTGAATCCCTACACAGTGTACTGGGCTACACCGAGCACTACCTAGAGGCATCAAAATAGATAGTACTACATGGTGACCCGCCCTCCCCAGAGTACTATGTAGGGAGCCCGCCACTACGAAGTCAGCGGCTGCTACACACCACTACAGAGCGCTACGCAGCGTTACGTAATCAGGCCGGCTACTACCGTCACTATGGCACTACGGCAAAATCCGGGTTTGCTGATGTAGCGCAAACCATATCTGAATTCACAATGTCCTGGTCAACTACCAGTAGATGAGCTGCAAGCGGTAAGCTCGATTGGCGCTAGTACGATGGCAGGTGAATGAAGGAAGACATCAGCGCGACACCAGGCAGTGTGATCGTGATGCGGACGCTGATACGCGGTTCGGATCGTCCGACTGTAACTTTCATTGAACCCGTTCAACTTGGCAATCTCGAGCTCTATTCATCGCATCTGGCACTATCCAGCTTAATGGTTCGTCCCGGGACGCGATTGATTGTGATGTCTCGTGTTGGTCTTATCGGCTGAACATGATCCCGACTCCGAGTGTGAGCTCCTGTGTTCAGGAGCTCCGATATTCTCCTGAGGGCAAGTGAGACCGCGCTGCTCGTTGTCCGATACAGCCCGAAAGCTCATCTGCCTCCCAGAAAGTTGGAGTTCAGAGCCCACGCAAAGACCAAGATGCGCGTAGAACGCGCGGCAGCCGCGTGCAAGCACTCTGGCTGCAACTTGAGGCTCCCCAAGCCATGGAGTTCATCATTTGATGAATCAGTCACCTGGCATACGCATCTGGCAGCAATTCTGCGCATTTTGGACAATTAACCTGGGTGATTTTACACTCGCAGTCGAGCACAAGGTCTCGCTGTGGTGCCATGGCCTACCACGTCGTCACCCATCGAAACATCAAGGTCTCGTGTGCGCGACATTGTGGTAGAAGGGGGTGTGCTAGAATTAAAGTTGAAAACATCTGCGGATGGAACAGATTTTCAGTCCGTGAATCTGGGCAGCGAGTAATTGCCAGATCTGCAACACAGTCGAAGCGGAATTCTTTACGCATCTATGTTGAAAGTCCGGTTGGTATGTACACTCTATGTCTACCTCTCTCTCTCTATCTTCAACTTCTACACAACCGCGACGAACGTCCAAAGCACAGCCGCGATTGCGCACCCCCACCCAGCGCGCACACCCCTCGCGCCGGAGCTCGCCGACGGCGAGGCCGTCGCAGCGGGCGAGGTCGCCGTAGATGAAGACGAGGTGGACGAATAATCCCCCTTCTGCACCACCTGCGCGAAGAACTGCAGCGCCGTGCTCGGGACGTAGCTCGGCAGGTTGTGTCCGCCCCCGAAGACCCGGCTGTCCCCAACGCGTAAGTCGCTGACACACTAAATCGCATATGAAAGACATATATACATACCTGAACGTGAACGAGTCGACGATTTTAATTGACGCGACGGGCGTGCCGTCGAGGGTCCAGTTCGTCAGGGCCGTGCTGTTGAGCGTGAGGTTGCCGTACCAACTCATGGACCTTCGACAATAAAGATAAATATAGATAAAGTAGCGGGGAGCAGTGAAATTAATTACACCATGGCATCGTGGACGCCAAGCCAGTTGGCCCTGTGGGTCGTCAGTGGGGAAAACAGGGTATGCAAAGAGAAGAGGGGTACTTGATATCCGCGTCACCCACCTGAATAATAATGGAGTTAAACATTACGACATACCCAAGGAAAAGGAGGAACACACCCATATCAAAATCGGGAACCGCGCGTTCGCCAACGCGGCCAACGGCACCAACGCGCTACGCCCGAACTACGAACATCGCAATGAGAAACCCGGATAAACATGTATCGATCTATGCACCTCGCCCGTCGCGCCGAACGCAGCCTGCACAGCGTCGTTGCACGCGTCGTACGTCGACGTCGCGCCGATGGCGTCCAGCACGGACGCGGAGCGCAGAAGGGTCTTGTAGTATGTCGGCGGGAAGGTCGCGTCATCGTCGGCGGTGATCGCGGTCGCGTCGGTCAGCTGCCGCAGGTCGTCCGAGTCGCGCCCGCGGATCGCCGGGTAGAAGATGTCGTTTGTCTTTAGCGCGCACGAGCAGGGGTTAGTCGGCAATCGGCAGTCGCAGGCAAGGAACGCACGCAGATGACATTGGCCGCGGCACACAGGGCGTCATCAACGCGGCTCGTACCTGCGGAATAGCACTCTTCCAGCTGCGCTTGGCAGCCGTTCTTCCGGGTGAACGCGTCCGCCATGGCGCTGAGGGTACTGGTGTCCTGGAGGGGGCCGTAGCCCGGCGCGTCCGTGGCGAAGGTGATGTACGACGCATATTGGATGAGCGGGTCGTGCTTTCCGCTATGAAAAGATTAGTATTAGTATTGGGAGGACAGTATACGGTGCACTCGTTAATCATTAGAGAGGTGAAGGTGATCTTCTGACCGGTCAGCGCGCCGCTGTCGATTAGCGCGTTCTGGGCGTTGAAGTACGCGATGAAAGCGGGTCCGTAATGGGCGCCTATTGGCGTCGAATTCAGCGGGAAGCAGGATTGCTTGTTTGGTGTACGCACCATAGCTTTCAGTCGCAAAGATTAAACTGGGGGATGTTAGGGCAAGGAATAGTGCTGCGATTGAGAACGCACTCTCGGCCCTGGAACGCGGAGAATTCGGGGCTCTCGAACAGGATCTGGAACGCATTCCACATGATCTTCGCGGCGTCGTCCGTATTGTCGATGATCGCGGTTCCATGGGAGAAACCGGCACCGACGGGTTGGTCGATGTAGATCACTGTGGCACGTCAGACGGTTCAAAAGTGAATAGGAATAGAAACTACTGTTGCTGAGATTATTCCAACTACTAATGGTCAGAACGCTGGATTTTTAGGCGGAAAGTGGGCACACACCTGTATGGATTCAAAACAGTCGTAGTTCCGTCCGTATCGACGGTGCATGGACCGTTTTCTGTAGAGACAGTCACGTCGAAGCCGGAGCTCAATGGAGAGACTAACCTTGGAACAGCCCTATCATGGACGAGCAGCCTGAGGGAACTAAGCATCCACTCGAAAGAAAGCTGCCCATCATTTACCAGGACCTCCATTGAGCCTGTAGCAGATTAGATGGCGATCTAAGTGCTAAAACCTTCGCACCATAACGTGAGCGGAGCCGTGTCCGGCGAATTACGCGCTTCGAAGAACCAGAACCACTGGCGATCCGCCGTCAGTCGGGCTCGAAAAATAGGAGCAGATCTACCAGCGACGCATCGTTTGCGACTTCGATGTACCCAGACATCTGGCCTACACCCGGCGTCGTTTCGCAGATGCCTGAATCCTTCACATACGTGAGGCCCGAGTCCGCGACGGCGTGAGAGCGGAATGTGTGGCGACTAGCGCGGCAGAGCGATGGCCATGGAAGGAACCAAGCGGCCAGGAGCCAGCAGCGCATTGGTTAGAAGGGAGTCGCAGTCGCCGAGAACATGCTGTGGAGCGCGCGGGGTCGGAGAATGAATTTGCGGAGATTGCCGAGTGTTGCCTGGTAACAACGTTTATCCGGATTCAACCAAGCGAAGGCCTTACTCCAACCTTTTGCTATCAAGCGACTGAACGGACTGGCCAAAGCGGAGGTATGCGTGACAGTGGAGCGTCGACGTCGTTAAAAACAAAGCGGAGGTTGCTGGTGTTGACGCAGCCGCTCATCCCCACTGGTAGATCTCCGAGTCGTATTCGGACGATTTTGTTTTCTTCAAGCGTAGTCAGAATATCCTCTGCCAAGGAAAAAATTCAACGAGCAATTATATCCGCTGTCTGGAGTGCCAGATGTGGTTCTCATCGTAGAGGCAAGAGACGGCGAAATGTGAAGGGGAGTCAGGCTTGGTCTTGATGAGGGCGGATATGGGATGCTGGGAGTTTGATTTGGGGTAGGAGTAGAGGCTGTTTGTGCAGGTCGGGAGGCAGCCTGTGCTGACGGTACATCTGCACCAGCCATTGGCATCGAAGGAACCGCCGAACCGGAGCCAAAGTTGACCCCTTTGAAAGCCATGTCCGCAGCGGAAAGCCTGCAACAGTAAAGAAAGCACCAAAGCGAAGGATAGCAAGAAGAGCGCGGTCCAGCATAGTCTGTAGGTTATTGATAGGTAACCGCGCCTAATAACCGGTAGCCTGCGTTATTATATAAGCATCCGTTTTGGGAACTCACGTGCACGGTTCATCGACGCGACTTCAACTTCTTGGACGCGTCGTGGAGGCTGCTGGATAAAGGGGTGCTTGATCTCTAGATCTTTCAGTTTGATGTTGAAATAAGCGAGATCACGGAGCACCTCGGAATCACAGCCACGCCCGCTTTGAGGGTGATGCATGATGAGTTGTCAGGGACAGTCAGGCCGAAGGACGTGAATTTCCCAATTTAATGGCAACTATAACTGCATGTCAGTCGGACGCGACGCGTCAGTACAGAGAATCACGCACTAGCGAGGCCCTAGCATCGCCTACTAGTCCAATGAGTACCCATAGGCCGTGGCCCCGAATCGAACGCGTGGTTTACATATTGAAGACATCGGGGACAGAGAACTTGGCGAGTCCCCTCACGCCAGTCTCCTGTCTCCTCGAGAAGCTCATTGTCATTACTAGGTACAGCCGAGAAAGAACTGTAGTGTGCCGAAGGAATAGCATTATTGACGGAGGTGTATATGCAACATATACAGAGTTATGGTTCCGTACTGTTTTCAGAGTGAGCTAGAGAGATGCCGGAGTGCGAGTGGCTTTGGCGGGCGCAGAGGAGAGAGATGAGTGGCAGACGAGACGCGTCGAGTGGCGCGTTGATGGTTTGATGATCATTACCTTTTTTGGGGGGGGTGGGTCGTGGGATTTTTTGGCTGATCCAGAGATCGAGCAGCTCTTGTGCTGGATCCAAGAGGTGTCAACAATCGTTATCTGCCACACTGATGAACACACGTGACGAGACCCCCCCCCCCCCCCCCCCAGATTTGGAAGTATCTCCGAGCGATCAACAGCCCATTCTCTTCACTACACGACACGTCCACTCATCCCGCTGGCTTTCCGACGCGTCGAATCCACCCCGTGGGGTGGCTACAGCCTCTGCTACTCCCCGAACTTCGTCAGACCTTCCAAAGCCACCGCTAGCTTGCCCCTTTCACCGTCATTGTGGACGGCCGACAGAATGCGTATTCTGTAAATAATGTGCATACTGCTGTCTTTTCTGTGGATAAAAGCCACTCTGATGTACCTCAATACATTGGAAATACTTCTTCTGCTGTATATGAGGATCTGCCCCGCACTGCTCATGTGAATATTCCGGGCCTCGCGCACAGTGGAACTGTGCTAAGCTTTAGCCCAGCCGAGCCTCTCCAGTGCCCCAAATGTGACAAGATATTTCCGAAGGGCTCGAATAAGACGTCGCTGAGCCAGCATGTAGATGGAAACAAGTGTAAAAGTGCGTGTTTGGGCACTGGTCTCAATCATAATGACTGATAATATTCCTCAGGGGCCGTTGCAGCTAGATCTTCACAACGAAATGCACCAGCCTCTCGGGTGGACTCGGCCAGCGTCCCCATCCCTCTACTTCATCCTCCAGCACCAACCATTCAATCGTTGCCGGCCTATGGCCCTTGCCCCGGCTTGCGTATTGAATGGGACGAGGATGACTTCTGGGAGTCATACCCAATGAAGATGCATAAATCCTCGTCACTTAAGCGTCCCAATTATGACTTCATTTCGCTCGACCCTCCCCAAATTCGTTCCAAACGGTGTCAGGGAGCTTCTCTGATCCCCGGGTTGGCGTGCCCCGTTTGCGCCGATCTGAATCTAGATATCAGTGTTGTTCGGGAACGGGCAGGCCGTAACTTCGAGCAGATCCGTTCCGAAGACGATCTTAGCTGGAAGCAGCTTCGGGAAAAGCTCGATGCGACAAAAAAAGCGAATAATGAGCTAAAACTCAAGGTATTTACGATTTGATTCACGGCAGTGCATGGACTCAAGGAAGCAATAGAATCTGAACCTACAGGAATCAGTTACCAGTGCTCAGCAACGCCTGGCTGATTTCAAAGCGCTCTTTCAATTCCTTGGGCTCAACTCCGTGCCTGCACTCCACCGAGTTTTAGCAAACGCGGTGCAAGAGGGATGGAGCGCCAAGAAACTTCTGCAGCAGTGCCAACTTGCCGTGCAGGGGAAGTACACTGCCCGTAATTACACCCAATACGACATCGATCTCGCCATCCTCATCTACGAGCTCGGAGGCGCTGGCACTCTTTACGCAATGAATCATTCCATATTTGCCCTTCCCAGCCGTAATACCATTCAACCGTACCGGCGACAACATAATATTGTGCCGTCGGTGGCCGGTTTGAGCTTCTCCGACATTTCCGCCAATATTTCCGCCTTATTTGGACCATCTCAGAGCCGAGACGGTGGCGAAGCGGACCGCAGGGACCTGACGAGCCGATCCTCCATGGACATACGCTGTCATTTGATGAGTTGGCGACGGAACGCAGGATTGACTACATGCCTGCTACGGACGAAATGGGGGGGTTTTGTCTCGAGCATCTCGATGCTCTCAAGACAGTTAAAATTGGGAAGGACACCAAAACCGTTGAAGAAGCAGCGGAGGCGGTACGCGAGGGTCGAGTCCACATCTCACACGAAACATCGGTGGGAGCAATCTCACGCCTGTCGCAAACCAATTACGGAGCAAAGCCTGTGTTCATGGGGCCTTCGTGCAAGAAGGGGGGCTGGCGCGACTGTTTAAGGACAATGGAGACAGTTGTCGAAGCCTGGAAGCGGTCACCGCACGGCGAGATCAAGCACGGCCCTATCCTCTCCGTAGCAGCCGACGGTGATCCAAGGCGGGGAGCAGCATTGTTCGTGATGTGCATGCACACCGAAATTATCCCCGGGAACCCTCTATACCCGTTTATTTGCAATCTGCCCGGACTCAATCGCATGGTTGGTAAAGATAATCTCACCAAGGATAAGGATCCAAAGCATCTCAAAAAGCGTATGTCTTCTATTTTGTTTTTCAGTTCACATTGATTGACCGAGGTCGATAGGCATACGCACGACTTTCTGCTCGCCCGAAGCGGTCGTTGTGAAGAGCATCTGCATTAACAGGGACATGCTTCTGAAATGGTTGGAGCGCTTACCTGACCACGATTGGACGGAAGCTTCCATTTACGCTCTTCTCAATCCATCGGACGCCCAGAACGTACCTAACACAATCAAGCTCCTCCTCTGTATTGTCGCGCTTCGGGACCTAGACCCCGAAGATTTCGATCCGAGCGAGGCGGCAGAGTTTGAGGCTATCTGCCTCCTCGGGGAAACCCTTGATGCACTGCTACAGCCGTTTATCAACACCGAGCTCTCACTCTCGGAGCAAATTGAATCCCTGATAAAATTTTCCCACCTCATTTGCGCTCTATACCTCCAGAACGGACCGGCCTTCTTTCCTAATCAACTGTATGCCGACCTCCAGGCCATGTTCAAAAATGCCATTCTTATGGTGCCAAAAACGCGGATTATCAACGGAAAATTGAAGGTCTTCATCTGTCTCCTTGGTGACGACGTTCTCGAGGCTCTCTTTGGCCGCTCACGGATGATTGGCGGCCATTCCCCTAACTGCAGCATCGGTGAACTCCGAGACCGGTTCGGGTCGGCAATGAATTTGGACTTTATATACGAAAAGCACCCCGAATTGGAACGGCAACCGCGACGGTTAAATTTCTTCCGGAAGCGTCATGTTGACCATCTGCGGCCTCCGCATTGGACGCGGGAGCTCAGAGCCGACAGCTGTGACTTGGACAAGTGTTGGGTCCGGGGGGTAAAGAGTACCGAAGCGGTTCTAGAGAAATATGGTGTCCAGATGACTATGTCCTTCAGCGAACGCTTCAAGAAAAAGGATACCGACCTCATGCGTCCTTTTGGAGGCAAATATCCGGCTACCTCAACAGACGTTGACCGTTCCATGGGCAACTATTCCGATATCGCCCCGGTTGATCCAACATCGACTAACTCTCTCCATAACACGGATTTCGATGCTATCATTGCCAGCGAGATATCCCGGCGCTCCCCGGACACGCTTCTTCATTCCCACTTTGCCGAAATTGACAAGAACGGTAATGTCAGACATAAAAAATCAATTGTTCGGACGCTCTTCGACATGACCCCTGATACTCATAGCAGTCATGATCGGCTTCAGCGTATTCACGGATTTACAGTTGGGGGAAAGTCCTGGATCCACGAGGACAGCCCAACTAGCGACGAGATGTCCCTGGCAACACACTTCCAACTGGGGAATTTATTCGCAACGTTGGCCTGTTATAATGGCTCTCATATTGGACTCGCAATCGCGAAGTGTACCATGATCAAGAACGGGCCAACCGGCTCAAAGTCCGCCTCTATCTCGGCAATTCCTCGATCGGAACTGCATTTAACCGCGTCCCCGCACATAATTATGTATGACCGATCCGGCCAATATTCTAACTTAATTCAAACTTCGCAACTTGATGGTCACCGATGATGGCTGGTTATCACCGATGACCAGGATATTTCCAATACATTTTTCGGTCCCAAAGTCTCTCACGTGCCCAACACGCACCGGTCAAAGCGACAAATATCACTTGGAATTTACGGTACAGAGTGACATATTTCAACTATGCTGGATCTATTGGACACACAATTAATTTCCCAGAGTCGTCCACTAAAGCCACACAGACGGAGAGCGGCCAAACAGCGTGCCGAAGTGTGCCGAAACGAGCTTGCCTTATTGAGCGTACAATTCGGACCAAATATTGTGATGGCAGTAAAAGCAGTGCAGGCGCATCAGCGCATCACCGATAATGGCCGACAAATGAATCGATCGCTCACTAGTGAGTGTCACTGGTGATAAATCGCTCACCAATGAGGATCACTAGTGATCACCAGCCATCACTAGTGGTCACTGGTGATCATCTTAAATCATTGGTGATCATTGGTGATCATCGGTGATTTCTCGAGTTTTTCGTGGCTCAAATTGGGCTCAAATAATTTTGTCCGGATCGGCCCGTCATACATAATCTCGGGTCAGGTATTATCCCTAACTTCGGCCGAGGCGGAAACAGTAGAGTGGGCATGGGATGGGCAGTTCATCTCGTTTTCCTTGAAAAAAAAGCAGAAGTCCACGGGGGAGGTCTCGCGACTACGAAATTTGCAGGTTTCAGTTTCTACTCGCCTCATTGATCCCATTCAAGAGAAGGCCCGGGAGGCTTCAACTTTTAATCTCCAACTACCACCTAGTGGGCGCGAAAAGACTTGGCTCTTTTCAGACACAGTTCTCCTAGAGTCATGGCATACCCTGTGGAATCGGTTAATCGGTGACAAGACACTTCACACTTTGTTCCCGAACTTCACGGGTGTGTACGACGGAGTTTTTCCCTACCAAATTGCGAGTACACCAGGTGCCTTTTCAGAAATCTGAACAATAGTGGCTGGTTATTGACGCTCCGTTTAGAGTGCCGCGGTGTCGTTTATTCATCCCCGATAGCTGACACAGCTATCCAACAATCATTGATTGACCGCCGTTCATGCCGCGTCTGCCAGAAACCCGTCAAAGAAACTGATCGTCAAATTCATGTCGGCCAGCATATTATGATGGCCCTCTGTGGCGTCAAGGATACATCAGCTAAGACTCCAGTAAGTCTTATTTCCCAAATTTCTCGTCGCGATGTAGCAAAGATTCCAGGTTTCAGACGGATATCCCTGTGGTACATGTGGCGGCAAAAGTTCTACAGGGCCTTGCAAGATCGGCATCACTCGCGGAAAGGCCCAGTCCGACTGTCCATCACACTATCCCTTTCCGATCTCCGCTGCCGCCAAATTCTTACCCACCCGCCCATACACGAATATTCCCATCAAGTGTGAACTCAAATGCGACGAGTTCCACTGGAAATATAACTTCCCGAACCATTTGGAGGAACGGCATCCTGGCTGGAGGCAGCTGATAACCCCCGCGTTCACCTCACAGCTCCAAATCACTCGAGTGGAGCAATTGGCCCTCAAAATCCCCGAGGAGAAGGTCATTGAATGGCCGGCGCCGCCGCCAGCAGTTGCTGCCGTACCCCCGCCCAATCCCTCGATATTCCCACATACCCACAGCAATAAGCGTTCCATTTCATCCCTTTTGAGTTCTCCCAGTCGCCGTGATAAAGAGAACGAAGATCCCCGCCGCCCACCTAAATTGATGCGGTATAATTAATTCTGCATTTGCTCTTTACTTAGACATAGAATATGGAACACGGGGTGGTAGTTTCGTGTCTAACAGTCTTATATACACATTTACTACCCAAATACTACCTTAACGTACCCTCCAGAGTCGTCATTTGGTCATTTTTCAAGGTTAGGGGCTAAAATGTCCAAAAGGTGCAATAGCACGTGATGTATCGGCAATCATTGCCACGCGACGACTGATGTCTGGCAGATAACAACATCGGAGGCCCCTTGGCTGGATCGCTGAAGTACTTGTTTGCGCATGCATCTGTGATGGTTACATAATAACTCAGGCTACCGGGTATCAAGCGCGGTAACCAACAGACTTCATTGAACGAGGTATGAATTAGATCCGATGAAGCGTCTGTCAAGAGAGACTAGGTCTAGCACGTATGTAGAAGAAAGTCGCGTACGCGAAGCGAGTACGCGTTGTTTACGACGGCCAAACACCGCATGTCCCTAGTCTCTTATAAACAGACGGTACAACAATATTCGCTCGTATGTACCTCGCGATGTTGTAGCATGTCCGATCCGAACGAATATACTTGAGCCACGGAGAATATTCTGGTGACCTCTCAGATCGCTTCAGAAGGTATGAGAATGGGGTTTATGCCGTTTCATTTTACGATACACTGTCATTTGCGGGCAGCAAACGGACGTCGAGCGCTCAAGCCCAAAACGTGACGAAGAGTGATTCAAGCGGAGTTTGAAAAGAGGTCGATATCACGGAAATCTTCCGGCGCCGAGGCGCCCACCCGTTGTTGGCCGATTTTTTTTCAAAAAACGTCCACTTCGATGCGGTTGGTTCAGAAAAAATGTCAAAATAATCGGATGAAATATTTAGATTTGCCAAAAATGCCACATCTTCTCAAACAAAGCTCAGATGGGCTTGAAACCTTCAAATATCGTTCCCCCCCACCCATTTCTACGTCACAAGCCAACCCTATACCTGTTTTGGAAAGCCTAAACCCCCTTGGAATTTTTTACAAGACGACGCTGCTGGTGGGTCAGCCGGGATCGTCACCCTACGTTTCATATCGCTAACATGGCATTCGAAGGGGGCTCGGTAGATCCATATGGGCCTGCGATGCATCGCTTCTCCGTGCCGTTTCGACTGTGTTGCGGATCTGGAAATTATACGCTGCCCAGATTCAAGATTGGCTGAAAATCCGCTCCATCCACAGATACTTTTAACTTTGCCTTGTTGGGCCGCGAGGTGTGGGAGCGAAGAAGCTGGCGGGTCGAGCGGGAATGATTTGCTGCTGGTAAGTACAGAGTTACTTCCCATGAGAAAGGGCGGCTGTCGATGTTCGGAAAGTATTAGTCGCTTCAACACGAAAACTCTGGCACTCTTGAATTCCGGACAAAGACAGCCCCAGCCGTGCGAGTCGCCCGACCCTCCGGAAAGCCGGTCTGAACTACTTCTACGCTAGGTACAATTTTACAAAGCTATAGCTATTTAATGCAGGTCCGTCCAAAATCCAAATCATCTCATCTAATGAGTGCAACAGCCGCAACCAGTGCCGCCGCAACCAAAAACGCACCCGTACCCTCAACGTGCACTCGGCGGGCCCTGCTAGAGCCCTGACTCGTGCTCCCCATGTAGTTGTCCCACAGCTTCCCGCTGTTGCCGTTGCTCGCGGCGAGCGCCGTCGCGGCGATGCGCGCGGTGTTCACCGTCTTCGTGTACGCGGTCGTGCTGTATGTCGCAGGCTGCGTGTCGCCGACGTCGTCCCACGCGGAGTCGGTAAGGAAGACGAGCGCGAAGGCGGGCGCGGGGACGGGGATGAGGCATGTGTTGGCGGTGGTATCGCACGCGATAGTGCGCACATCAAGCGCGCCTTGGAGGCGCCCATCAACGTTATGGCTGGTACCGAACGTCTGTGGAAGATATGATCTTTAGACGCGCTGCCGGCTGATGCGAGGTAGAGATTGACCTGGCCCGCCCACGTAATATTATTCTTCGTTGATACCGAGTCCGAGAGGAAATATCTGGCTGGCAATCAGCGGGTATTCTGGTTTAAATGGTCTGCGCACTTGACTTTGACTGAACTCGGCACCGTAGCACCGTTGAGGGTGATAGTCGCGGTGTAATTGCTGGCCCCGCTTGCATCCGTCACGTAATTAAACAGCGCGACTTTCGCAATGTTGCCGTTTTCATACACGGCATACTGCGGTGTGAATATGCTGCCGTCGTTCCCCTGCAAATCGAGCAGCTGCGATGTGTTGGTCTTCCCGAGGACCTCGGCTACAATCAGCGCTGCGTAATACTATGATGCCGGGTTAGAAGGGCGTCAAGGTAGGGTCGGAGAAGGTCGACGAACTGTAGCACCGATCGTCCAATCGTAAAATGCGGACTCGTTGGTGGGCGGGGCGGTGAAGGGCTGCCGCAGCCCGTCAGTCTCGGAGGCCCAAACATGGACGAAGGACGTACGTTATAGAACACATTCTGCCCGCCCACATGTAGGAGCGCGCCGGAGAAATTGCTGTACCCCATCTAGCCCGATTCATCAGTCAATATCCACGCTATTTTAAGAGGCGCACCTGGAGCCCATAATCAAGCGCCCAAAGCGCGCCACCGAAGCTGTCGCTGATCCCCGGAAACCCGCCGCAGCTCGCCGTATTCGTCTCGAACATTAAAAAAGGCTTTCCCGCTGCGAGCGCAATGGCGCTTGAGTTTAGATACGGCGCGACGAGCGCCTGGCCCGCGCTGTGGTTGAGAAATACCGCGAACTCCTGCTGATAGTCCTTGGGCTGCCCAACGCCGTACGCCGCGAAGCAATTGTCGTCTGGGTAACTGTGTGGTGGGTCTCGGCATACGTACGTGAAATGGAGGAAGGGGCGCACTGCTCGACGGCGAGGGCCATCAGGTTGGCGCTGTACGAGTCGATGAAGCCGGTGTCCCACACCATCTCGGGCGTCCAGTCGCCCGTCGCGACGCTCGGTCCGATTAGGTTGTTTTTCACGGGGACCGCGTCGTCGGCCGCGAGCGCCGCCACGAGGTCGCCGACCTCGCCAAAATAATCGTATGGGCTGTAGGTCTCGGCGCGGTGCTTGTGGCTAGTCGGGGCAGACCAAATGAGTATCAAAAGAGGCAAGAGGGAGCCGGGACGCACTCGGCGTACAAGTCGGGCTCGTTCCCGGCCTGGAGCCCCAGAAGATTGTCGCCCAGGATCGCTTCCCCGTGGTGCACGATCTCGAGACGGAAAGGCGCGGTTTCGTTGAATGGAATACCTGTTGGGCAAATGGTTCGCACAGGAATAAGAAGTGGAAGGATGCGACGCACCGAGATACCACTTGACGTTCACCAGGCTCGAGATATTCGAGAGCAGGTAGAAGTAGTCTATGGTGTATATCACTGCGGGCGTTTCCGTCTGCGCGAAGATGAGTTATTCGTCCGATAATGAGTGATTGGAAGATGTACGGGATTGTTCGTGTCGGCCTTTTGTTTCGCGATGGAAGCGCCGTAGGGAAGCTCGTCGACAAAGAAGGCGTACTCTTGGGTGTTGCCTCCTGTGCGGACATGAACGGCACCTGCGCGAGCGACGATATTGGCCATGAGGTTGAGGAATATTGGCGAAATGTTTGCTCTGGCGAGGGAGTTCGAATACCCCGGCATTTCCATAGAGCAGAAACTCACGAGTTCTTCCCGACTAACCCCCTGTCAGCACAGAAAAATTTCCCGTGTATCCTGAAACTCACACAACTGGGATACCACCGACATCTCCACCGAGAAGCCGTAAAACGTGCCTTTAAGCGGTATGCTGAGCGGATAGACTGTCGCATTGCTCGACTGGAGTGTAAGAGTGAACTGGGTCCCGATGGCTGGGTTGGGCACCGCTGGAGGGGTCAGGACGGTAGTATTGTACGCCGCGGGCTTCGTCGCAGTTGGATCCGCCGCCGACGCGATTCCGAGCGGGATTTGGTTGTAGACCGTTATTAATGCGCGCACAGTAGGGGCCAGAAGTACACCGAGGCATAGGGAGAAGGGCAGCAACATGGTAGAGAAGGAGAGAGAGAGAGGGCGACAAATTCGATCTCTAAATTCGCTCCAATCAATTCAAACGGCGGGTCGATGACTAGGCAACAAGTCCCCTCGGCCCGCCGGGCTGTTGAAATACTGTCATTATACTCGGAATTCCTCTTGGATGAATGGAAAGCGACGTTGAGATGAGAGCAAGAGACAAGGTGGCCGGTGATGCGTTGATGGGAACCGTGATGTGCCTGATCCGATCATTTCAACATCTGAATATCGTAGGTAAATCGTTGGCAAATCGCCAGTAATCGGGACGAAGGGAAAGAGGCAAAGCATTTGGTCGGATGGCAGGACAAACGAGAGTGATAGACTACCCCGAAATGGCCGGCTCTAAACAATGTTGCAGAGGAGTTCTACTAACCAACTACGTTGTAGGAGTCCTTGAATTGCAGAGCCTCTAATCGTTAGCGATGACTTCAAGTTGAATTAATCTAGTCAACGCGGCACATTCAAGTTCAATCAAACTTCGTCTCGTCTCTTCAATCACAACCTTTGCACCCCAAAATCAACCAACGAACCTTGTCATTAATATTCAACCCCGCAAGTAGCCTATCGGAGAGAAGTTCCCGGTGTTTGTACATACCCCAGCCGAATTGAAATCACCCTCTTCACAAATTGCTGCAAGTCGGTAAGTACGGAGCCTCCGAGGTAAGTAGGTTAATATGAATTTCTATGCCCGTCCCCCAGGACCCGCTTTATTCCTCAGGAACGCTCCCAATCACCCCCTTCAACAGCTCAGGGAGCAGCACCGCCGCATCCCCTTTGAAAAACCAATCCCCCTCCTTCAAGTTCACCCTCGACGCGGGCCCCTCTTCAGCCAATTCCTCCATACTGAACACCGCGATGCGCGCCCCCCGCGCGCGCGCGGCGTGGATGTATCCCGCGGCGGGATACACCAGGGCGCTCGTCCCCACCACCAGCATCAGGTCAATTTTCGGCGGCGCATCCCCATCGCCGCCGCGCATCCAATCCTCGACGCGCTCCAGCACGCCGGCCGGGAGCGACTCGCCGAACCACACCACGTCGGGGCGGAGGAGGCCCCCACACTCGGGGCAATGCGGGAGGTCAGCGACGGGGATCTGCGTGAGCGGGAACGTCGCGTCGGCGGGGTCGACGTCCTCGGGCTGCGCGAGGGCGGGGACCAGCGGGTCAGCGAAGTTGTCGTGCTCTACGAAGGGGCATTGCGTGCATCGGGTGCTGAAGAGCGAACCGTGCACGGGTTGGATGTTTTCCGGGGGGTGGCTGGCGCGTTGGCATAGACCTAATCATCTAGCAATTAATGTTCGCAGAAGGTATGCCGAGTATCACCACCTACCGTCTACGTTCTGACTCATAGCGAGGAACCCCGGCCGCGCCCGCGCCAGCTCCGCCAGGGCTCTATGCGCCTCGTTCGGTGCCGCCCGAAGCGCGCAGTGTCGTCTATAGCTGTAGAACTGCCACACGAGCGCGGGGTCTCTTGCGAACGCGCGCGGCGTCGCGAGCGCCGTGCAGTCGTGTTACCGCCAGAAGCCGCCCGCGGCGCGGAAGGTCGGGAGGCCCGACGGCGCGGAGAGCCCCGCGCCGAGGAGCGCGAGGATGCGCGTGGAGGAGTGGAGGGCTTCCGCGAAGTACGTGCGGTCTTCCGGGGAGATCGACGGCGGGGATGGAGAGGTGGACTCGGAGGCGGCGGCAAGCTTGCGCTTTTGCTGCGTGGCGTAGCTTTGCCAGAGGTCGGTGGCGAAGTTGGGAGGGAGCTGAGGGCGGGGGTTTGTCCCGTCGGACGCCATCTTCAGAGCCGTTGAAGTCAAGTTGAAGTCATGACTTGGACAACGGCAGGCTGTGCATGTGACTCTTTCAACTGGTTGAAAGCTGTACAAGGCTCTGTGCGGACTTCTTGATGCGTCCCCGCCGCAGGCGGCAACCCTCCGTGTTTCCAATCCTAGTACGCACATCACCTAAAGGCTCCTCTTATGTACTCTTCAAGTCACAAGACTCCTTCACATTGCAACATCGCGAGGTACGAGCGAATATCGTTGTACCGTCTGTTTACTAGAGACTACCTTCGCGTCCGCTTCCGCCGAGATACAGTTCTCTTCATCCCCTCACGAATATCGAAAGGATTAAAATCCGAACAACTTACGCTCTATGAAACCGCGGGGTTACCCAGATTCTAAATTAACTGGTGTCTAGAGCCCAGCCATTAAGAAACCATCGAATCGTAATCAATACATGGCTTTCATTCACATCATATCCAAGTGTGGGAACGCCGGGCAAGTGTTCCTTGGTTCCCATACTTTAACCCGAAAAAATAAAGAAACATGTTCTGCGTTCTAAGCAGAAGAACACGCGAAGCTCGTAATCTAGCCATTAAAACGCACGGTGAGTATGCGGGTAGCATCGCAGACCCAGAAGATGGTAACTCGCCTTGTCGTTAAACGCGTTAGTAGTCGCCAAGCCGCCGCTGTCGTCGCCGGGGAACTTGAAGGACCACTGGGCATTAGCCGGGTTGCAGTCGCCGGAGCTGAAAGCTATGGTGACGCGCGGGCAGAAGATCAGAATGGACGGCACGTCCGGCTACTGCGCAGAACGCACCGAAACACGTCGCGCCGGGGTCCGGCCCGAAGCTCGAGATGGTCTTGAGCCAGGGGCTGACAAGCAGGATGCATTCGTTCAGCGGCTGGACGGCGTATCTGTCAACGCACGACAGGTGAGAAGGAGGTCTTTTTAAAGCATAATTAAAATAAACGCACCCGCACACGCCTTTCCAGTCCACATCTAGACAGATGAAGATGCCCCCGGGTTTCTATCCAGGACGTGAGACGGAGGAAAATATATTTAGGCGCCAGCGTACCCCAAGGGCGGTCGACGGTGCGGTGGCGAGCTTGGGGGAGCCCACGAGTGCGGTGGCGGGCGGGGTGAATGGGCCGATAGATGTGCCCAGTGCGGTTGGTGGGAGGACAGTCTGGTTCCACCCGACTGCGATTTTCCAGTCGGACCTTACCACAGCGGCCGTTGCCAGCGGAATACAGAGGATGAGCGCGGCGATGAAGGATCGTACAGGGCTCATAGCGGAGAGAGGGTTGAGGGATGGGGGACTGAAGATGGGGTCGAGGTCCGATGGTCGTGGGTGGTAGTTGGTGATAATATACACGCGCGGGCTTTCACGGTGATGTCCGTCGAGGGCATGATGCGTCACGCTGAGCTGGCGCCGAACACTCGGTAGTCAAGACGACTTGGCCAATGAAATGCAGAGTTATATCTAGTTATATGTCATGTGTCGTCGGCGAATTATCTCCGACAACGGCAGAAGTTGCCGACACTGACGGATATATGCGGCGGGCGTAGAGCGGGATAAGGCACGGCACCGGGGAAGTCGGGGTTAGAGTTATACTTCAGGCCAGGTTGTTTCCGCATGCCATGGAGCGTGTAGGTGGGAAGAGCGTGAAAATAAATAGCCTGAACTTGAACTTGAACGAGAGTTGATGTTGCACGCCGTGCGCAATGGCCACAGGGTGCATTTTCATGCCAGTGTCATAGTTGTGGAGCTGATCGAGGGAATCTCGGATGCGACATTTCATCGGATGATCAGAGTCTTGTCGGCTTAGATTAGCATTAGAAAAATAGTTGACGTTGGCCCTGGGCCTGAAAGAACGTTCCACCGAAGAATTTTCGTGTTCCTACTCCCACATAAATTCAGGTTCCGAGTCTGAGTGTAAGGAACGGGGAAGATCCAAGACGAACATAAGTAAATTGCCTGAGGGAATCTCGGATTCGACATTTCACCGGTGTCGGCTTAGATTACGTAGCATTAGAAAAAATAGTTGACGTTGATCCTGGGCCTGACAGAACGTTCCACCGAAGTTTTTTCTTGCTCCTATAGACTTTCACATCATCGCCATAAATTCAGGTCTTAAAGGAACGGTGGAAGTTTCAGGATAAATCTATTTATTATAACAACCGCCCTTGCTGGCAACAACCCGTATTTAACAACCCCAGGTTATTTACCACTTCCGCTCAAAATGAACGCTGGTGGCAGGCCTGAGGGTTGACGAGAGGCCCTGTGACTGGGTGGCTGGCTGATACATGGAACATTTCCATGACCCCAGTTTCCGATAGCATCTAACCATTTTTTTCTTGAGGAGAATCCGCTAATCTTCATCCAATTCTGTATATATTGGACCTGTTCGAGCCGAAAAAAAAATCTGGAACACACAGTAATCTTTCCTGTCGCATAGCGTCAACGCCGGCCAGCTCGATGGATAGGACAGGCCCCAAAACGCCACTTCAAGGCGCAGTTTATTCAAAATTGTTGTGATGCACACGCAAATTGGACCGTTCACCGCGCAAAAAAACGGGAGTCCAGCATCTGTGAATAGCCATTCAAGATGTTGGTAGATGCTAAAAACCACCCCTGTTACATTTCGATTGCAAGCTCAAACAGCCAAGAGGAAGGCGCCGCGGCCGGGGGAAAGCAAAGCAAAGGCAAGGAGAAAGCGGAGGACCATCGGATCAAGGTTCCGACACAAATTCAGTGATTCAAGATTCCAGTAGATGAGAGTTGTAAGCGCGAATTTCCCGTCTGAACTAGTAGAATACAGGCAGCTTTTATCCTATGAGGATAAAGGGGCAGAATAAAAAAGGATAGATATAAAGTGGATTGCACACAGGTCCACAGGGGATAAGGGGAAATGGTCATTGGCCAGAGTACGGGTAAAGAGGACGTGGTCGACAGATAGGAATAATAGATGAGGAAATTGTGAGGAAAGGTACCCAGCGAAGAGAAGGTCGAAAGAGATAAGATAAGATAGTCGATAAGATCGTCACGGTAATGGTCACGGATCGTTACATACCATCTTTTGCTCCCATCATCCTCTTTTTTTTTTGGCTTCAACCGGTCATAACAAGATGATTCATCCTCGGGTTCTATCTCTGCCTTGAAGCTTTAAGCTTGAAGTCTGAGATGGAAAACATCTATTTCGATACGACGAGGGGCGACTCGGAGTTCTGAGTCCCGTCAGCCAAAGTTCCAATCTGGCTGGAGCAGGAACGCTCCACCCGCGACAGAATCGTGCATCTCAGAACGCAACTCCTGCTCTCGCTTTGACCTCTGTCTTCTGGACCGACCTTGGGTTTCGCTTTGTGCTTTGGGTTTACAACAACGCAAGGTACGAGCGAAAAAATGTTGTAGCGTCTGTTTATAAGAGACTACTTTGGATTCCTCCGCCGGTCAAAATCAAAGCGCAAAGCGCATCCAAATATCGAAGCGGCGACCGATAAAATGGAATTGACAGTCGGGCAAATCTACCTACTTCTCATTTCCCTCCTTAAAAATCCGTCTTCCCATGTCCATGACTCTCGCAATCGACAGCCCGTCGAAGCCCGCCTTGGAAGCACTGTCCCCCACGTGTCAGGTTGAGGCTGCGTGGCGGCTCAGGTGCTCTCTCTCGTGGGTGTAAATGTCTTCCGCGTGCTATCGAATGCCAGCAAACCCCACCCCACTAGCGGGCCCCCAGGCCTCATCCGCAGTAAGTCATATGTCGCTGCGCAGAGCTTCTGGAGCTAACCGCACCGCATGACGAGGAATTGTGGAGCAAACGAGACTCAGTCAAACAGAGGTAAGCACAAATCGAACAGCACCACTGGATCAAAACCCGTATACTTTTTTGAAAACCGCTGTACCTTTCTTCCTTCCTTCCTTCCTTCCCAATAAGATCCTCGCGCAGCAGTTTGATTTTTTGAATGACTGTCAAACATACTGCGCGACGTACATACCTTTCACTGCCAGTCGGAGTCAGTTTCAGAGTCATTATGTTCAACAGATCTGTGACAAGCCTGTCAGAAAAGTAATCTCTGCCTCTCCTGCTCGTGCTATACTTAGTAGTCCATCCCAGGGACGAGTTTTTACGCTCGGTCGCAGCCATACCTTCCGGTTTGGCACCGCTGAGCACTTGAATTGGTCGTTTCAACCAGTGCGCACTTCGCTTCGAGTCTGTATGTATACGAGCACTTCATCGTCCCAACTTGTCCTCGACTTCTTATGTGGGAATCAATCGACGGGCTCGGGATAATTTGCAACACGCTTGCAATCATCTGCCAACGGAGGCGTTCCATTTTCGTTGTACTCGAGTACAGCTATTTGCATCTTTCAGTGATGATTCGTGAGTGAGTGACCGAGTTTTAATCGCGATTCTACTGGCAAGCTAGTTAGATACTGATACCAAGCGTCGAGATGTGTCGCTGGGACTAGTCAAATAATGGCGTCATGGCCAGGGACTTTACCCACCGTTGTGGTTGAGGGATCCTTACTTTTATCTAAATCAATCTCACCGACGATGCTTAAGATAGATCCAACTGGGCATGTGCTGATCATTATCCCGGATTCTCCCGCAGATGGTGAGGTTGCTCCTCGACCAGGATCCGCCATAAATATCATCCACATACCACACTGTGCGAGAAACACACTCACCCCCAGCACTCATCATGGCACCATCTGGCGCCCCCGCTCCTGACGCCGGTAGCCTTGGCCCCGCCGAAATAGGCGTCGTCCTCGCCACCTTCCTGTATGGCATCGAAACGCTCCAAACATTTAATTACTATCGCGAATGTCCGAAGGACAGTCGAAGGTTGAAGACATTGGTGGGTCACCGCCGTGGCGTGGTAATTGCATCCTGACCGGATCCATAGGTGGCAGTCATTTGGTAGGTCTGGTGTAGGATCCCTCATACCGTTTCTAATACATCGACCTGACCACAGGCTCCTTGAGCTCGCACATATGATTTGCGTCTGGCATGCGGTACGTCAAGGCACTCAGGTTCAATTTTTAACCAATGATTTGGTGTACTTCAGATTTATTCTATGACCATAACCTTCTATGGTCGACCAGAACACATCCTTGACCCCCCGCTCTCCCTTGTGTTTACGATCATTATCCATGGCGCAATAATTTTCATCGTGCAGGTAAGTCTCTTTATTTATAAGGTGACATCACGACCCAGATTTCGTTTTTTTCAGACATTTTTTGCCTTTCGGGTTCGAGCGCTGTCCAAGCGATGGTCCATAACGATTCTTGGTTGTATTTTGAACTGTCTGCGTTTGCTTGTCAACGTCGGGCTCTTTGTGGAGTTATGGAAACGCCAGGACCGTTCGGAGTGGGTTGTCCTGGGGACAGACTTGAGGTGGATTATGATTACTGGGTTCTCTATCGGTCCTTCTGTCGATATCCTCATCGCCACCTCGCTTTGCTACTACCTTTGGCACTATAAAAACTCCGAGTTCAAGCAGTGGGTTTCTCGAGCAACGGATTAATAAACAGTACTGATATACTATCGACAGGACTAACAGGATGGTGGACACGCTAATCATCTGGACTGTCGGTAAGCTGTTAACGATTCTATTCCATAACTCTTTGTGATATTTGAGTCGTATAAGAAACAACTGCTATTACATCGTGGGCATACCGCCATCCGTCAAGTTTCTACTGATTTCATTCCAGGCTATCGGGCGCCTTACAATTGATTCTTGTGAGTCTCTACCAATCTGTGAAAACCTTCCAGCTGTACAATATCTAGTTCCTCACACGAAATGACTTGACCTGGTTTATCTTCTGGGTGGTCCAAGCAAAATGTAAGATCCTCTTCCACATATTTGCCCTGATTAAAACGTGCCAAACAGTGTTTGCCAACTCTATGCTGGCATCGTAAGCCATACTTGTACCAGTTTGATTTAATCATTTTGAAATTCTCCGAAGGCTGAATGGCCGGAACCGTTTCCGTTCCACTCCCGGCAGGCCGCGACCCCTCGACTCAACGGTCCCGGCAAGAGATACGGTGCGAAATAGTTCCCTGGCTACCGGCACCGCTACTGAACAGTATAACGACAAATAGAGTCTGATAATTCGCATACAGCAAATGACCACAACAGAAAACAGAAATGATGATGTCTGTGCACCCAAGGTGCGTCATTCACTCAACTACGACGCGGCGGTTCCCATCTAAAGGTGAATTTAGGGCCATATCTCTGTCGAAGGAGGAGACAACCAGAACGGGTCCTACATAGACCCGAAAGGAATTTAAAACCGAATCAATACTGTGCTTATTGGTGCCATATTTGAATAGCCGTTTCTGTTGAATCGTAGTACAGAACATTGAGTGAAAATCAGTGTCCCGAGTAAATTCGGTGCCGGTTGATCCCCGTCGAATTTGTGTCGTGCCTGCGGACTTCCTCTCCATCCCCACGATTGAAGCCATAATGGTGGAGGTTGCTCGACATAGATCATCTTCAGAAGACCCACTTGCTGCGTGACCGCCTCAAAGCTGTTGACGAAACTCATCCCCTCGTCAAACGTCGCCGCCGTCACTGGATCCCGCACTCCTTAGCATCTTTCTACTCGTTATCTGCCCGTCTGTGACTGACTACTCGTTTCGTGAGAAGATTTCTTAGGACTTCTATTGTATCGTTCGAGGGCTCGGCGACTGTAGTCTGTAGCATACATTAGGCTGATGTAGTAGGTACAGTGCCCGTACGTTCCTCATTGGGACCACCGCGGTATACATCCTCCTCCTCCTCCGGACAAATGAAGGTGTTCTGATTGGCGAGCACAGCCATCCGACTCCAGTCCTTGTCTTCTTCTCCCACCTTGCCGCACTTATGCCGTCTCGGGAGCTGAGCCATGGCTCGAAATACTCAGTCCTCTCCCTCGTGATTCCATCCTAGCGATCTCATCGACCTCCCGCTCCTTCCGGAGTGATTGCGACGTGCATTCCGAATATGTGGGGCATGAAAAAGAACATTGGTGCATTTGTCTATGCAGTGAGAAAGGGCTCTAACACCCCTGAGTCCCAAGGATGGCAGGACGTACCTGGCAGGCAGCGAGAAAGGACTGCATAGCCTCGAGGCTGCAGGTCATGCGGCCTCGCGTCGGCCAACGTGGGATCCATCAAGGGAGTGTCGGACCGAAGGCGCGGGAAGGACGCGTCAAACGCGTCAAGCGCGTCGGGGAGCACGTGTCGAGGTCAACCGGTAATCGGGGCAGTTCGCGAGGGTTCGTAGTCTTGCACGCTCTACGATTAACCTTGTGTAAATTCCCATTTAAACAAGAGATATGAAACCAGGTGACTCACAGAGTGCATCCGTGCCACCTGTGCGAACGGTGCTTAAGATCATTTACCGGCAGGGATCCTTAACCAGGATATATGCATGTGTAACACTGCTTCCGAAATGTATATATGTCGCAAAGGTGGCACAGATCATTGCCCACCTTTCCAAATGCCCCACCCACTGACTGTCACCGAAATCCACTTGAGGAACTTTCAAGTCTATCTACCTCCCGCTGTTTCACTTCTCAACGAGCTTCATGATTCTTTCGGCACCCCATTCATCCCCGCTATTTCGACCACGGTTCTCTCTCTGATCGATAGAGTACAGGTGATCAAAGTGGGAGGAAATTGTCCACTACCCTGACTTTTGTGTCATAGACTGTGAGGAGACGCAAACAAGAATGCATCCAGCTCATGGATGACATTCATCTCGTCCTTTATGCTATCATCACCCTCCATTTAAAATCAGAGACTCCGGGATTCCTGCCACCAGCGCTGTTGACGCATGTTGGAAAATTTACAGAGTAAGTATATCAAGTTCTGATTGTCTAACAAAGACTGACCAAGTGAAATCGCATAGGACAATCCACCAAGTCCATACATTTGTTGAGGCACAACAGGACAGCAACAAAATCAAACACTTCTTGCGCCAGGGTGAGATGACCACTCTCCTCAAGAGTTGTCGAACAGGATTGCAACAAGCTTTGGACATGTTCAAGGTATAGTTTCGGAATCTACAATAGAATACATCATACTTAGAAAGTTGAAACTCATCTAGATTGAAGGTGGCGTCACTGTTTTTGAGAACATCAATGAGCTGCAGAAAGAAATGGAAGGCATGCACAGCGAATTGTTGGAATTAATTTCAAATCTTTCGGATGGGACAACTTCCACTGGACCCTCCTCCGTACGTGGATAGCATCTTGTATTTCCATCAACTCACACCAGGCGAGCAGATATATCAGGTCACCAGCTGCCGAAATAGGTGTGATAACATCCATGGTCATTTTGCACCTGAGGTCACCATAGGTTCCTCCAGTTCCAACTCGTTTTCCATGTTGCCACCAAAACCACAGATATTCCATGGTCGCAAAATGGAAGTCCAGGATATTGTACAGCACCTTTCCCGAGAATCAGCTAGAATTGCAATCCTTGGCCCAGGTGGAATGGGCAAAACAAGTCTTGCAAGAGTTGTAATGCACCATCCGGATATTTCGGCAAAATACCAACACAGATTCTTCATATCTGCGGAATCAGTGGTTACACGCGTCGAACTGGCTGCTTTGATTGGATTGCATATAGGATTGAAACCAGCGAAGGATCTTACAAAACCCGTCATTGAGTGGTTTCTCAAACAAACCACTTGTCTCTTTATCTTGGACAATCTGGAAACATGCTGGGAGCCGATGGAGTCTCGTCGTGAGGTGGAAGAGTTCCTATCCTTGCTCACTGATATACCACATCTTGCATTGATAGTAAGGTTTTATATTATTATGGACACATATGCTGATTCATATATAGATTACCATGCGAGGTGTAGAGAGACCCACTCAAGTTCGTTGGACGCGGCCTTTTTTACCGCCATTGGCATCATTGACAGCTGACGCTGCTCGACAGACGTTCATGGATATTGCAGATGATTCTCATGATGGTGGAGATGTCGACAAACTTCTCCTATTGACAGACAACATGCCTTTGGCAGTAAATCTGATCGCTCACCTGGTTGACCATGAGGGTTGTTACAATGTGCTAGCTCGCTGGGAATCACAAAGGACTTCACTGCTGTCAAATGGCTTCGATAAAAGATCCAATCTGGATATCTCTATTACAATTTCCCTCTCAAGTCACCGGATGACCTCTTGCCCTGATGCTAAAGATCTATTAAGTCTTCTGTCAATGCTTCCAGATGGCCTGTCTGATATCGAGCTCATTCAAAGTAATCTACCAGTCAAAAATGTGCTGCAGTGCAAGGCCACATTGCTAGCTACCTCGCTGGCATACATTGATGATAAGAAGAGGGTCAAGTCGTTGGTACCCATTCGAGAACACATGCAACATTTCTATCCACCTATTGTATCTCTGGTTCAGGCTGTCCACAAGTATTTCTATGTGCTATTGGAGTTGTATTCCAAGTATCATGGCTCAATGTCAAGCTCAACAGCTATGGATCGTATCAGCCCAAACCTCGGGAACATCCAGAATGTTCTGATGAAGAGTCTGCAATACAATGAAAATCCTACTATGAAAGATACCATTCGATGCAGCATACTTCTGAATGGATTCCGTAGAATCACTGGGCATGGTCCTACCATCTTGATGGACATCATTCCATCCAGTTTTCCTCAGCCTCGCGACCAAGAACTGGAGATATTTTTCATCATCGAGATGTTTCAGTCTCATCTCAATTACTATCCCATGAAAAATGCAGAAGGTCTGATTGATCAAGCCAAGACGCACTTCGGCAACTTCAAGGATCCACTTCTCGAGGGTAAGTCGGCAACATTGTTTTTAGCTCCTTGGCTGATATAAAATCATGATTAATAGCCAGATTTTACCTTGTAGTTGGACGGTACTATTTCTATGGAACCAAGGTGGTGGAAAGTAAGCCTTGGCTTGAAAAGGCACTCTCATTGTCCAAATTTTGTCAAAACACCAACCAACAGTCCATTGCACTGAGCTCTGTTGCTGAGATCATGTGGTCAGTTGGTGAACACCATACTGCACAGATCCATGCCTTAGACGCACAAAAACTAGCCCAGCTTGCCGGAAATCTGTTTGGGCAAGCAATAGCACTGCGTATAGAGGCCTTGTGTCACAGAGATCGTGGTGAATACCAAAATGGGATCCACCAGTTTCACAAAGCAAGAGAACTTTTGGGGTTGTGTGGGCTGTCCGCTAGTCCTATGGATATCCAGATGATGTCTAATGAGGCCCATTTTCATCTTGTAAAATCGGAATATGCTGCTGCCCATGCAATTCATTCCAAAATTGTCCAGAATGTCACTGCTGAGCAGGATCCTTTTAGAAATGCTGCGTCACTCATCAGTGTTGCACATATTGACGTGCTAATAGGATTGGACACACAAGATGTACTCAAGACCCTCCAAAAAGCGAGGACCATCAGCCGCAATTCGGGATATCTAATCGGAGTAGCCTATTGTAAAATGGTCTTAGCAAACTTGAATCTTAGGGATGGAGATACTGGGGCAGCAAAGGCTATGTTCCAAGAATCTTTACAAGCATCCTGGGGAAAGGATAATATAGCTGTCATGGACTGTCTGGAGAGACTTGCTGATGTTATCCGGTGGAAGGCCACCGACTTTGATTGGTCGTCCAGGTTCTCCGTGATTTATGTGGGATATGCACAGAACAAAAAACAGAGGTTGGCACTCCACAAGGCCCTATTGTTCCTTGGAGATGTGTTCCTGTCCTACGGAGATGAGAATACTGCACACAGCCTGTTTATTGTGGCCTTGGAAGGATTCACGCATATGGACATCCATCTCAGTCGAGCCCAGTGCATGTTACGTCTGGGAGACCTTTCAAACAAGCAGGGGAATACATTCACCGCGGCAGAGTTTTGGACAGCAGCCAGACCACTATTTTTGAAGTCGTCACACGCAAGAAATGTGGCCCAAATTGAGACCCGACTTGCTTCCATTCGGAATTTGAACCAGTAGTACTTTTGAAGCAGGAAAAAAATATGTACACATACCTATCACTATTTCTTCCCAATTTTTTTAAATGTGTCTTTCACTCTTTTGTCTGCTGACTGCCGCCGAATGTAGGCTATACATAAGTTCAGCCCCCAGTGTTCACCCTTTCGATGCCTACTTAATTCTGACCGTCGTTGGGTGACCGAAAATTAGGAATTCCTACCCAATTGTTAGTAAAGTAAATCGATTTCCGAGAGACAAAAATCAACCACCTGAGCGCGGCAAATTCTTCGGGAAACACGGGGTTTTTCGGCCCGCCGGGCCCCGACAGATCCCGACCGGATGCCGCGGTAGCTGAGTTCCAAGTCGCAGGTCCAACATCTCGATCAATCAATCTCGGCCGCTCGGCATATCTGCACTTTTGATGTGCCTATTTCGGCACACGCACATCACCGTCCTTCGCGCTTCAAAGTGCACACATTGAACGGAAAAGACACCTAATTACCGGCTCATAGGTGCGTGAGCCAAATTACTAATTTATCACAGCGATGATAGGTTGTACCTAATAAACTTCCTGCGCCATATGCGTCCGCCACTCACATGATCACATCCATTCATTTTGTCTAATAGAGATTGATTGGGTCCAGTGAGTCTACTACACCGGCCCCTTATGGACTCATCTTGGGCTTTTTTGGGCCAGATTTCGTGAGCTTGGAGATTTAGGAGCTTGTACGATAGATCGGCACGGCTCGCCCCGGGATCAAAGCGTGATCCGGACCAACAGTGGTTCTATCTTATGACATTGACTTAGAACAAACGACGATAACAAATGTCATACCACGCTGTTGGACTTGGATCAGGCCCTGAATCAAGACGCAAGAAGTTGGAATATCCTCTGTTCTACAGACTATGTACCCGGTTGGACCATGAATAAACAACGAAAACAACATTCATAACTTTCACATCATCGCCGTAAATTCAGGTCTCAGTGTAAGGAACAGTGGAACTTCAAGGCGAAAATAAGTGGAAATGGCCTCCTGCACAGAATCCCAGATCGCCCATTTACAATCTCCGGAGTCATCTCCGAATGCGTCCGAAACGCGTCTTGAAGTTTTCCGTCGTCCTAAGGGACGAGCCCCCGATGATAGTCATTGAAGATGTAGGTAGATACTGAAAATCAAGGCCCTGTTTTAATTCTTTTGCAGGCTCAGAGAACCAAGAACAGGGCGCGTCGGGGAAAGCAAGGCAAAGGCAAGGAGAAAGAGCGGAGGAGCGGGGATCAATATGGAATCAGTCGTGGACCGTCGGATCAGCTGATACCATCACTTGTTGTGATCCGACATTCCCGCTCTTCTGTAAAACTAGTCTCTTCTGCTTCCATCCTCTTTTTTTTGGTCCGACCGGTCATGACAAGATGATTCATCCTCGGGTTCTACCTCTCCCTTGAATCTTTAAGCCGGAAGTCTGAGATGGAACACATCAATTTCGATGTGGCGGGGGGCGACGAGTTCTGAGTCCCGCCAGCCAAAGTTCCAATCTGGCTGAAGCAGGAGCGCTCCACCCGCAGCAGAATCATGCATCTCAGAACGCAGTTCCTGCTTGAATCTCGCTTTGACCTCTGCCTTCTGGACCGACCTTGGGTTTCGCTTTGCGCTTTGGATTCCTCCGGCGGTCAAGATCAAAGCGCAAAGCGCATCCAAGCATCGAAGCGGCGAACGATAAAATAGACTTGACAGTCAGGCAAGTCTACCTACTCCTTATTTCCCCCCTTCAAAATTCGTCTTCCCATGTCCATGTCCCTCGCGATCGACACCCCGTCGAAGCCCGCCTTGGCACTCCTCCCCGCGTTTCAGGTTGAGGCTGCACGGCGGCTCAGGTGCGCACTGCACTCACACTTGTTACGTGGAACTCAGCCCTGCGTCGTTTTTAGCTCCGCACCCCCGCTCCCGGAAGATGGCGCCGGGCCCGAGAGAATTGGGTCCGACGTTACAGACGCCCCGCCCGAGAACCCCAGCGCTCTAGACTCACCTTCAATTCTTCACACCCGCCAACGCCGCCGATCCTTGGCGCCGAGCCCCAGCCCCAGCCAGCCCTCGACACCTGTCCGCCGTGCCTCTCGATCTCGACCGTCGTCGCCGCCTTTCGTAAGCGCCTGGCCGTGGCCGGTGTGGATCGCAGACGCCGCCTCCCCGACGCCTACATCCCGATATACTACTTCCACAACCACATTGCGGTATACTATTCAAGGCGAAGGCGACGGCGACGCCAGAGACGGTTAGCTGGCTTCCTCCTTCTCGCCGGAGCCTACACACTAACGACCCATTGCAGACGCCCCGCCCGAAAATTCTAGCGCTCTAGACTCACCTTCACTCAGCCTTCACCCCCGCCAACGTCGCCGATCCTGGGCGCTGAGCCCCAGCCCGCCCTCGACAATCACCCGCCCGTCAGAACCTCCCCCTTCCGTTTGGAGGGTAGATACACCCTCGCCGACGCCCGCATCGCGTTACACTACTAGCACCACTACTACTCCTACGTCGTTCGGCCGGAAGCGGCGGCGCCGCGGGGATGAAGACGAATACGATGCGCGCGGGAGGATGCGCATGCGGTTCGACCCCGGGTGGCCGCGCGGATTCATCAGGACGGCGCCGCGGAGGACTCGGAGGCAGGTGTGGGACAAGGAGAATGAGGGGCGTACGTGAGCGGACGTCCGAACTATACCCCAACGTCGGACGTCCGGCAGCCTCAACATAGCTCAATATATTCCAACATTTTTTCCCAGAGCGTCATGTCGCACTGCAAACACCGCCACCCCGTATCTTCTTCTTCTTCTTCTCGTCAATTCAGTTCGATATTCGATAGCCGACGGTGTAACACCCATCCTGGCCGTCACTAGTTGACAACCACCGGCAACCCCTCCGACGAAAACGAAAGTTTTCAATACATAGAGCTCGTTATCCAGAGCCCCCTTGCTTCTCGTGGTTCCAACAATCGAGCGCCGTTGTTGAAACAATCGTGTACGCTGCGCCGTCAGATCAACAAAGGCCAGGCACCTTCGTGATATTTTTCGGTTCGTGAGTGACTCATAAAATCCAATGCAATGGTTCAGACGCCCGCCGATAGATCTTTCAAGGCGGGTGCGGGCTCCTCGTTGCTATATCGTTGCCGAAAACCGCGAAACGTCCGACTTCACCTCGAGGTGCAGAAGCAGCTGAAGCTTTAGCGCTGAGGGTAGAATTTTGCAAGAGCACATGGCGACTACTGGACGCGCCGATCGAGCCGATGTTCAACTTCGCTTCGAGGCTTCAGCTTGTTCGAGCATCCCTTGATTGAATCCGTATATCCTTCCATCTGGCCCAGAGAACTCTCCAAGGGATTCAGAGAGCCTTTTTTCCCCACGAAGTCCTTGTTCGAATGCTAATTACTACCCCTTCAGATCCTGCACGGACGAAAATTTCTCGAACGCTTCCGTTACAACAAATCGTGTTGGATCCTCAAGCGACGGGCTATGATAATCATGCCTCAAGGCCAGGCTGTAACCAGCTACATACATATAGCCGCTATAAATCGACATCAACATCAGTGAAAGCGCTTGTTGAGTTGGTTGTCATCCCAATACGATCTAGCGCGACGCGTTGTTTTCCTCCTGACCTAAACGAGAGTTTGATCCGGCCGAGGATCGCCGTCGACGTCCCTGAGTCGCTTGGCAATGGCCTGGGATCTATCATATAATGCAGTACGCACCCATCATGGGCGCCCGCCCACGGCCATAATCTGCCCTCCCCATATTCCCTCTGCGACAGGCTTCGCCACTCCTCCTGGTGAGGGGTAGAGCACTCGTCGAATTTCTGTTTTCATCTCTGCAATGGCGTCGTATTCTGATGAGGTTCCGGGTGTGATTGTGCGTCGTTCATAGCGTCTCCAACTCCCCCACCGTCCTGACCAACTGCAGTTTCTCTCTGTAGCTGCGCTACTATCTGTATTATCTGTCGCTTTCTATTTCATGGTAATCTCTCTGTTCCGCACTTTCGAGACGCAAACCGATTGGGAACCCTCAGAAACCTTCCTTGAGACTCCAGCACTACGGAAATACGCACTTGAACGGGTACTTTCGGTCCCTCCTGCTGGCTAATGCAATCCAGGCGTGGGGGACTGTGATGAACTTCAAGTGGGCCGCGGACGGAGGGGTCACGCCAGGACCATTCTGTACCGCTCAAGGTTGGGCTCGCTCAACGTGCGCATTGTAATGCCCCGCTGACGCTGCACGTTCCCAGGCGGTATCAAGCAGTTTGGGAATATTGCCACGGCACTCTGGTCAGGCCTACTACTCTGAGCTTCGCATAGGGAAAGACGACTGAATTTACCTTCTAGGGCATTCATCCTTGCTCTCCACCTATTCAACCTGCTATTCCTCCGCCTGAAATCCACCCGCATCGGCTTTTGGTGCACTATCGCCGGCGGATGGGCCACGGTGTTCGTTATCGTCTTAGTTGGCCCAGTCGCGATCCAGACACCTGAAAAGGGCCCGTATTTCGGCGTCTCCGGAGCATGGTAAGCGCAGTATCCTTTCTCTTTTCCGCACCACTTATCCTTGTGTAGGTGCTGGATCACCTCAAACTATCCCCAAGAGCAGATATTCTTGGAATACTTCCTGGTCCGTGTCCCATACTTTTACTTCTCTCCGGTCGCCCCTCAATTTCAAGGTGTCTTAGGAATACATCTCTGCGGGATTCTGCATTATTCTCTACACGTTCGTCGTCCTCCGAATGCGCGGGAATCTGCACCGTGAAGACGGGAAGTGGTCGCTCCGCTTCCTCCCCCGCGGGCAATCCTGGCAGCTGGCGTTACACCGCGACCTCATAGACTCCGCGATGCTCCAGGTGCGTGTGCCTGCACCCTCCCATACTGCGTAGCAATTTAATTGATGCCTCCCTACCCCTAGGCCGTTCAAAAAATGGTCTGGTATCCAGTAAGTCTACCCTTGTCCCCTTGCTCCTTCGTAGCTGAATCCCAGCAGATCGTCTACACGATAATCATCGTCCCCATAACCATAGCGCGCCTCTCCGCATTCGCCGGCGTCAGCGTCCCCTTCGGCGCCACCATCTTCACCGACGCCATCTTCAACCTCACCGGTCAGCCCTCCGCGAGCTCGAACAAATTGACGAGAAACTAACCAAATAACAAAACAGGCTTCGCGAACGTGCTGCTCCTCCTCGCGACGCACTGCCTCTTCCCAGACGCAGCCGCGCTGCCGTCGTTCGCGACCGCGCGCAAGGACGCGCGCAAGTCGCTCCTCAAGGCGGGGGGGATCACACCGTTCACGATCGCGCGCAGCGATACCGCGGAACAGTTCCGCGTTGAGCATCTGCGCAGCTCGAGCACCAGTTCGGTCGACTCGAATGCCGAGCCCAAGCAGTGAATCCCATGCCGATTGTATCAGTGTATGTAACAGAAATATCTTGGAAATATCAAGGGTCGACGCGGACGGGCTTTAGAGCGTGGGATGTGTACTACTATATGTATCGCCATTGAGTTCGCGTATTTAATTATGTATGTAAGTTATGTGTTTCCTATGATACTACTCCCACCGGTGCGCGGCGCTTCCCGCTCTGAGACGTGATCAGCGAGATCTAGATCATGGGCGCATAAGTACGAAACGTCGGGCGACGGGAGGAGGAACAAGCCAAGCAATCCATGATATCAGCGAGCATTATATTCATTATGCAATACATTATAGCGGGTATCCGATCGAGCAATGAGCCGATAAATGCTCCTTATATAAAACTGTTCCTTAAATACACGCACACAGACAATGTCGCGCATACCCACAGCCTACGGCCACGAGCGCACGCCCCAGCCAACCAGCTCGAAGAGCACGGGCATCACCTCACACGCGATGACCGCGATGCCCGCGTACACGATGAGCTTCGTGAGCACGTCCGCGTCGTAGTGCTTCACCTCGCCGCCCTCGTCGTCGGCGCCCTCACCGTCGCCGTCCAAGCCCTGCGCGCCCCCACCGCGCGCATCCTCCACCGCCTCCGCGCGCCGCCGCAGCCCGCGCTTGCCGCTCCCGCTCCCGCTCCCGATGCCACCGACCTCGACGCCGGCGCTGCTGGGGAGGTCGATGACGGACGGGATGGGGCGCAAAGCGGCGACGGGCGGCACGGACGTGTAGTCCGTCGCGGGCGTGTAGAAGCGGCGGTGCGGGAGGCGCATGAGGGTCGCGAGGAAGCGGAACGTGGGCGGCAGCGCGCGGTGCAGCGCGGCCTTGGCGACCAGCCGCCACGCGAAGATCACCAGGATGCCTGCAAGTCTGTCAGCGGTGAACGGGGGGAGAGGGGGAAAGGCTTACCGACAACCATCTTGAGCACGGCGGCGCCCCACCACACGCCGACGTCGCCCCAGGTGCGTTCGACCGCGGCCCAGCCGTCCGCGTCGAGCACCCACCCGCTGCCAGGCATGACCGCGCGCGCGCCCGGGACGTGCAATCCCCAGCGCACGGCGCCCCAGCGGCCGACGAGCGTGCCGAGCACGACGCTGCCCATGGCGATCGCGTCCTCGAAGCACGGGCAGTCGTCGACGGGCTGCGGGTGCTGGTTCACCGCGAGCAGCGCGAGCGGGATGATCGTGAGCGGCACGCGCAGCGAGGACGGCGTGTGCAGGACCCACGCGTCGAGATACGCGCCCCAGCCCCAGCCGCGCAGGAGCGTGAGCGTGTACGTGTGCGCAGGCGCGAGGGGGAGGGTGACGGCGATGCCGCGGAAGGAGGTGTGCGCGAGCCAGACGAGCGCGCCGAGGAAGACGCCGACGGCGCAGTCGGAGAAGGAGTGCATCGCGGTGTAGAGGCGGCCGAAGACGATGGAGGTGGCGTATATGGCGAGGCCGGCGGTGAGCGCCGCGTAGGCGGGGAGGGAGAGCGAGGCCGGCGTGGGCGCGACAGGGAAGGCGAGCTCATGGATGTAGGCGAAGAAGAAGAGCGCGAGGGAGACGCTGTTGGCGCTGTGCGTCGAGGGCATGCCGTATTCCAGGTGGTGGGTCCCGATAGCTAGAATGTACCGTTAGCCACAGCTCGAGGCGCACGAGGAGGGAGCTCACTGAGCCGGGTAACGGGCGGTGCGAACGGTCGCGGAGAACAGAAGAGGTCCTTCGCGACAGAGGTGAAGTAGATTCCGAGGCATATCAGGATTATCAGACTGCAGCGTTGTCAGTTGGCAGAAGCAGCAGCGAGTGGAGGCGACGTACCCACGACCCAGCTCATCGTACCCGAAGAAGAAGAGCATCGGGAGAAAGGTCATGAAGAAGGTGTGCGTCCCAAGGGCAGACGAATGCACGAAGTAGGCATCGAGCCAGGGAGTGCGGATGGCATCCTGAAAGCGGTCGTTAGTGGACGCGTTGATAACCCGATGCGATTCGAAGGAGTGGAGAAGTGGTGTGATAGCACGGTTCCTTCTCGAGCGTCTTGGGCCACGGATGAAAAGTAGTGGCCTCGCGAACCTGCACGCAACGTGAGGTGCCTCTGCACGCGGACAACATCGTCCACGGCCGAGGGGCGACAGCCCAATCGCCCATCCTAGCAGGAAAGGCTCGCCCGTCTTCTATGACAACTGGGTCGCGCGCGACATCAACGGCACCGCGCTCGAGAACGCGCCGTTACAGTCATCTCCCACCACCACCCGTCCAACGACCGCTTCCAGAAGCGCCTCCCCATCCAGGTGCAGAGCTGCTGGAAGGGCATCGCCGTGCTCGACCCCGCGCCTTTCTACTCGTTCCCGCACATCCACTTCCGCATGGCGCGCATCACCGAGGGCGAGTGCAGTGCGACGAGCGAGTGCTTGCTCATCTGCAACGACTACTGGGACGCGGGCTACGGCCGCATCGTGATAGTTCCGCGCGTCAAGCTCGTGGCGGCGCTCGTGCGCATTATCGGAGGTCATGGACACCGGACGGGAGCGTGGGCACAGGAGAAGGTAGTGGCCTCCAGCGAATCTGCGCCCACGCCACACCAAGGTGAGGTACCCATTTATCCACTGCACGCGGGTACCGTCGGCGACAGCCCAATGGGCTCCGCTTAGCAGGATAACCCGGCGCGCTTTATCGGAGGTCATCGAAAAAAACAGAGGCGGTACACGAGCAGCGATAAGATGCTGGTATCATCCCCTCTCGACAAAATGAAAATGGACTTGCCTGCATTTTAGCCACGATAACAGACTCGACGCGGATGCTTGCAACGAGCCTCCTCCGCACCGCCGCGCGCCACGCCGGTAACGTAGCGTCGTACACGTCCATTGGGCGGCATCCAGGATCATCTTGGATAGTCTTCCCCAGGTAGTCTTGCTTCAGCGCGAAGGACGCCGGTGGGATGGTCGGCGCTGGAGAGCTCGTTCTGGAGGACGCAGTCGAGGGCGGTCCAGACAAGGTGAAGTTGACGCGATGGGGCTTATCGGGCCCATTCGGAGCTGAGGCCATTGCAGAGGTCGAATGTGCGGGATGAACCGGGAGAGGGTCCGGAGCGGGCTGGCCTGTGCTGAGCCTCCTCAAGTCCCACAAATCCACTGTAGCGACTTGGTAACTCGGAAAAGATCACACACGATGCGGATCACAAAACGGATCATTCTTCCCATTAACCTGTGATATTCTCGCCATGGGTTGACCTTGGACCCAGCAAGGATTACCAGAGGTATGTGACTCAAAACAGTGGCTCAGAAATCTCTCTCCGCTCAAATATCTTCATGACTACAGTACCGGACAGCAAATTCTTCGACGTTCGATTTTCGAACAACCAAGGTTCTCTGGCTTCCCCATTCAGCGTAGCGTAGTTGTAACTTCTTGCCCAGAGTCATGCTCATAGAAAATCAAGGAACCCACATCGAGCATCTCGCTGGTTGAAGACCTGTTAGGACCGAGCCTTTTTAATATACTGGAAATCACCTGGGGACCCACTCAAATTTTATGGTGCGAGAATAGATTCGGTTCCTGCGTAACCCCCACCTACATCATTTGTTCCTTGCCCGCAATTATCGTTTCGATACCGCCTCTAGTCCATCCTTTCCAGGGTACCACGCGTTTTGGTCATGATGAACTCCAAAATCAACCGACACCGCTTCGTGTTTCGGGTCCAGGCCCATCGACCATTGCGGTAATAATATGGTATGCAAGCCCCACTGCTCTATCTTGCTCGAAGAATGATATTGCAGGCCTGTTATATTAGGGGTTCGATTCAATTTATGCTTGGTGCAAGTCCTTTCAAGACGGGCACAACGGGAGAATTCAATTGGAACTTTTCGAGTGTCGAAGGTCTTCAACCAGCTCATTCCTTGCTCACCGTTCCCCAGGAACTAACAACTTCGTTGTTCTCTGCTCGAATAGAGAGTTCGGCGTCCGTCGGATTCGAATCCTATTTTATCGTTGGATTCATCGTCTGTCCAGCCTTCGAGTTCATACATCTCGTCCCTTTCAGCTTATCTTTATTTCGGACACGCTGTACTGTGGTGTTCCGATTTTAATTTCAACATGCCGGGTATTTAAAATAGCACACAGCTCGTGCCTAATATTAATCTCTTGGCTTGGCGCCAATGCTGATTCAATCGCGGAGACAAGTTAGCTGCCGGTAGAGTGCAGGCCCATCTTCTTTGCAACCGTCCGTGGCTCCGGCTTTGATAAATGTAGGCACCCCCACTATACGCAGTGAAAATGACAGGCTTTTGCCGCGCGACCTCCGGCTGACAAGCAGCTACGTTGAATTCAGGGGTGTTGAGTCAGCAAGCTGAGCACATCCGGGTAGGGCAAATAACTGAACGGATATCGACGGTCGGGCTGATGTAAAAATTTGACCACATAGCGTTCACTCGGGCGACGAATTTTTCGGGAACGCTTGAAGACCAGTATTGTCCCTTCAAGTTCTGTCCATCCACCCAATTGAATCTTGGCTGATCCTCGACTCACTTCCGGAGATTTCCCTCCGCAAAAATTTGCCTCCACGCGCCCATCCACTATCTACTCCTTTCTCAAATCTTGGGTCAATCCGGGACCCACAGGGTGCACAATAAATTTATTTTTCACCTGTGTGACAGATCTGTGACACCGTAACGTCCTTCGGCACAACCTCGGGGAGCCTCGGGGCAGCGATATCTTTCCACAGACCTCGCCTAAAATTCCGAGAATCTCAGAGATCGTGGAATACATGTAATCTAGTTTATGCTTACGTGCCGGGGAGAGGTTGGGCAGAAATCGAACGGTGAGAAATTTTCGTCAGCTTTTCGTCAGCTTTCCGTCGCGCCTCGTGGGAACATTCGGCTATTCCGGTGATTCCGGGCTCCGGCTCGACTCCCACGCTGGCCTGCGCTGTGCCGACACCGAGCAGCACCGAGTCTCTAAACCTCTGTGCCCGAAACCACAAACCACCTTCATAAGACTCTTCCTGACTCAACATATTTCTCAGCGTGCATGATCCATCGTCTTGCGCTTTCTGACCATTCCTTCGATGACTAGGGCCTTTGACTGACCAACGCTGACTCATCGGGCAGTGGGACTGTGCAGTGGAGCTGCTGTGCTACCCTGTTCCGGTCTTTTCAAACCCGGCTTGACTCGTGGAGGATCTGCGTCCGCTGGCTTCGCACACAGTCATCCGTGCTTCTTGATGTCCGCCGCGTCAGTGTGGGGTACGATTCTAGATCGGGCCCGATCGTCGGGCCCGACTTATAAAGCTGGGCTGGACGGGCTGGAGACCTCCCGCCCCCGGTAAAACACGGAACCTCATTCCGTTGACTCGCGCTTTCATATATAAGCCTCCCTCCACGGTGTTGCCTTCCCCACCAACGAACAATGCCAAACTGCAGTATCTGCTACGAGCGCTTTACTTCCCCGATATCTCTTCCATGTGGTGAGTACATCTTCAACCGGCCAGTAACTATTGCATGCTTACCCGCTTGTAGGACATGTCTTCTGCAAAGAGTGCATCCGCCGCACGGTGGACGCCATCAAGTCATGCAGCGTGCAACACTTTTGCCCGACATGTCGGACACCATATAGCGTCCGTACGTCGCCTTCCCGGCATTTATTTAATACAAGCATCTCATGCCCGACAGTGACAATCGATCCGGGGCTCGTCCCCCCGTACCTGCGTCCCCACATCCTCCCGTCCCTCCGCCAAGTCTACTTCGACGACCCTGCCCCCACCCCCGTGCCCACGCCCGTCGCATCCGGATCCACGTCCGCATCCGCCACCCCCGCACAGAAGCCCTCCCCGGGCGACCTCGGCCAAGCCGTCGCCGACGCCACCGCGCTGCGCATGAACTGCGCGACGTGGCGCCGGCGCGCGGAGGTGCATGCCGCCGCCAACGCGGGCCTCCTCTCCTTCGCGCGGGCCGCAAAGGACCACGCGCTGCGCATGCGCGCCGAGCGCGACACCGCGCGCAACCATTGCGCCCTCCTCAAGCGCAAGCTCGCTGAACTCATGTGCGTTATTACTTCGTTCGCACTTCTACAGCGGAAAGCTGACTCGTATCGCGCAGGCCGGAGTTTGACTCGGATGAGGAAGAGGGGAGACATGAGGGAGCAGCAGCGCCGGCGCCACGCACTGGCCTGCCGGTGTTCCTGACTCAGTGCAAGCCTGCCGTGCAGTACTACGACAACCCAGCGGACATGACGGAGAGCCATTTTGGGCCCCCGTTGAAGCGGCGGAAGGAGAGCCCATCGGACACGGCTCCTCCTGTTGCAGACACGACGCCTCCTCGTGTTGCAGACACGACATACCCTCGTGTTTCCGCGCTCCTCGATCCCACCAGTACCGGCGTCTCCGGCTCCGCTCCGTCAGCAAGACACGCCCTTGCACTGCGTCCTCGCTAACCGCATGCCTACCGGGATGAGTCGGCACTTCATGCATGACTAAGGCTATGACTATGACTATTGGGATGGGTAATCATACTCTGACTCGGCCTTGGGTTTTCGTTTCATTTGGGTTTATCGCATCTTCATGTGTACAATATTATTCACGCGGTCGAAACATCCAGCTCATCGTTTTAATTGTTGGGTGGGCGAGCGCAGTGCCGCCCTGCCCTATGACATTGCTCCTGCAAACAATATCGGCGGAGACTATCGATCCGTCAGACCTCCACTCAAGCCTTAGAAGATGTCCGTCAAGCAGCACCTATCTCGAAGGCTCGCAATCTAAGTTCGACCCTGGGCATGTAAGTGTTATCACTCCAAGCCCTCGGCGGTTACATACCAGTTCACACTCCCAGTGAAGTTTTGTTTTTAGACGCTCCCAGCCGTGAGTTTTCCATCCCGATCCCAAATCGTTGTTGGCTACCAGTGTTGTTGCATAAAGAGAGTAGCAACAAAAGTCAGTTCCCGTTGGCAGGTTTGAACAAGAAGACGAGGTTACGTCATTGTGCTCCGTGAATTCAAATGTCTGCGAACAAGAAAAAGCCGCAGCCGGGGACAATTGATTTGAGCATTGTAGTCGCCGCGTCGGTCAAAGCTGACGCTTTGACCACCCAATCACACAATTGCTTCGCGCTCTTGCCATTCGGTTAACTCCATATACCCCTGGCACATCGTTTGCCAAAGCGAAGGTCATAGCGTTCCGTTTTATAAACCCGCGGTCTGTAGGCCGTCCAGACCAACCTCTCCACCTCTTCTTCCTACTTTCAGACGTCCTAAATCGCAATGTCACTGCCCAGTCGTAATGCTGGAACCGCGCGCCTTCTCGAAGAATTGATCGCGTGTGTTCCGTCTCAACGCTGCATGGGAGAGTCTATTTAACATTTCCTACAGCAGTAACACTGGCAGTTCAGAATTTGAAACGCCGCTACCGTCTGTTCCCAGTCCGAACAACATATTTTCAACCAAGGGACCAGGTTAGTGTTCATCGTGCTCGGGCCCTCCGCGTAATCTCATCAATTAGCAGAACAATCGGACCCCTCCCTCGAGCTATCCCGCATTCAATTCCTCCAGCCGGAGTACGACACAAACCCATCGACGCCTCTCAATAACCGCTCCCACCCCTCCGACGACCGTGCGCTCACGTTCTGGAACCTGAGCCCACGGTCGCCGCACACCCCCGTTCGCAAGCGGGCGGCGCCGCTGAATCTGCCGCCTCCGGTGTCTCGCGCCTGGCCCACTGCAGGCGAGTTCGAGCCCACGACGCCCACGCCCATGCCCCACTCCAGCCGCATCAAGCGGCTGCCGTCTCTCCAAATCGACCCGGCGTCGCTCGAACACTGGTTCCACACGGGAGTTTATGAGGACGCTCACGGAGATGGAGAGGACATTGCAGAACGGGAATGAGATGCGACTTGATTATTGAGCGGGTTGGTTGTTCAACTAAATGTAGTACATACGATTGGGTTCGTGATGAATCAAACGTCTGGCTCCCACTACCACCTAAACCGTTCGTTGGCCAGAACCGGGCGGTTTCTCGACGCCTCCAGCGCTTTGATTTCGCGGTCGATAGACTCTGACAGCGCGACATCGATGTTGTGGGTTTCACAGAGCGCGTAGAAGTCCCTCCAATTTTTGTGGTTGGGCGCGTCGTAGAACACCCAGCTGTCCCACTGAGCTGCGTCTAGGAGTCCCAGCTTCTCACGCAGGCTGTGGATGGACTTGCACAAAGTTCGATGCGGGGCAACTGGAGCCTGCCATGCCAGGCGCTGACACTGCGAGCGGAGCAGATTAGAAAAGCTGTCGAGAACGGAAGTTGGAACTTACCTCCTTGCCGCAATAGCGCGCAACTGCGCAACGTGCACATGCACTGGTTCTTGTGCCGAGGGCGGCGGTGCAGTGAACGTTCATGCACCGATTGTTATTGCGGACCTGTAGCATGCTGGAGAGGGCGCCTTCGTGGCCTTCTGTGCCCTCCAATCTAATGACAACGTTCGGGTTCCCGCATGCCAAGGCATAGACCGGCTGAAAATCGATGAGCGCTTCGAACCAATAACGCGCCTGCGTGAATCTGGATCCCAGAATCGGATTGATCCGGGTCGAGAGAAAGTGCAGCTCCTCATACGAAGCCAGCATGGCGGTCAATCCCTCCGCAGGCGGGAACCGCCGGAGGGAATTCAGGAATCGTTCCGCGCATGCGTATACCGGCCAAATGAAGAAGGTGTGGTTGGGATCGTTGGTTTTGAGATATGCGTCATATCCAAGGCGGAGTTTCCGTGTAGCGGAGGCCACGACGATAGGTTGACGCAATATTTCGCGGGCGAAGGGTTCCCAGTGCGTAATTAGGGCCGCAATCGCTATGAACGGACCGTATCCTCCCGATCCATTCTCCGCCCAGCCCATCAGGGAAAGGACGGCCTCCTCGCATCCACCTGGAAGGAGATCCTCGACATCGAGGGGCCATGGCTGAGCGCTCTTTCGCGCATTTTTCTTGCGTTTGCGGAACTGGCCTGCACACAGGGAGGATAACGCGGTGAACAGGATATGGGTGATGTTCAGCATCGCCTTTTCGTAGTAGAACGCCGGCGGCGTCTCTTGAAGTACGACGAGTGCCTGGTCTGCCGGATCGCCTTCCCCATCGCATGTGCATGTGAGGAGTCGCGCTTTGATGGCGGCGCGTTCCGACTGAGTCCGTTGAATCGTGAGGAATTGGATCACGGATCTGAGCAAGACGACGCGGGACGGATCTTTGGCGGCGGTCTCTCCATGCAGGGTCCACGCGCAAAGGGAAAATGTGAGCTCGTGGGCACAAAGTGGAGTAGATTTAATGGGGTCCTGGAGAGTGGATACGAGTTCAGCGAAAACATTGTCGTCTCGCCGCTCAGCCTCCCAGTCGGCTTCGCTCATTAGCGCAGGATCATACTGAAAAATCGGCTCAGCGCAGGGATAAAGTGGGATCGAGAGGATTACATGGTCTCGCATTGAAGGACGGCGCGAAGATAAGAGATTCGGATGAAAGATAGCAACAGGGGTACAGCAACGCATTTCAAAAGTTGATGACTCGGGTTTGTCCGGATCCGGGTGATTTCGGATCCACTCGAGTGAATTGGCTTAGGAAAATTTGAGGTAAATGAATGGATCTTGAAGAACGTTTTTATCTGTTCCGAACCGGCCAGTTCGGTGACCAGGCGTTGAACTTCCCAGTTGAAGCTTTGAAGCCGCAGAACTGATGGAGGATGATCGATGATGCCTGGGATGATGACCCAAAACGTTGGCGGTCGGAGATTGCCGACGTTATCTCTTCTCCTCTTCTCCCACCGCGACGGACCAGTCACTTTTTTTGGCCGTAAGCGTCGAGCATCGATGTTTCTCGATGACCTCAGAGACCAGCTTTACTCCCTCAACGCCTCCATATCTCACCAAGAACGTCTACTACAACAGCTTAGGGACGACAGAATTGCCGTCCAGCTTCAGCTCGATCGCTTTGTCTACCCCGTTTTATCCCTTCCCCCCGAAATAGCCTCAGACATTTTCATGTGGTGTTCAGCGCAAGGTCCCGGCTCACCGAACCCTTCCCGAGCACCACTCCTCCTCCTACAAGTATGCAGGGCGTGGAGGCTCTCTCTGTCCCTGCGCTGTGGGACACCCTTCACGATTTACACGGTGCGCCCAAAAACAAGGAGAATCTGGTGGTAACCTGGTTCAACCGCGCCGGAGTTCGTCCCCTGTCACTCGAGGTCACATACTTTGGCGAATCGGAATCGTTCCATGTGCACTCCATCGTCCGTCAACACGCATCGCGTCTGCAATCCCTGAGGCTGCGTACAGATGGAGTCCATTTATTTGATCTTGCCAACATCCGACCGTTCCCTCTTCTCCGCGACCTAACTCTCGGCTCATTTAATGGGATACTCGATACCGACATTCCGATTCCAGCTTTTAGTGGCGCTCCTCTGCTTCGCCACCTTTCCATAGACCGCATTGCGCCATCGGCATTACTCATGCCATGGGCTCAGCTGACCAAGTTTGTTGCTATCACGCTCAACCTCCACGATTGCTTAGAGGTTCTGCGATTGGCGCCATCCCTTTGCGAATTTGAACGCTTTAACACGCCCGAGGAAGACTCCGACGACGAGGCACTCCTCTGCCATCCGCATCTGAACTCCCTGTTCATCCACGCTGAGGATGGAGCGGATCATCATATTTTGGAATTCCTCACTCTCCCTCATCTGCAAGAATTCAAATTGGGAAGCCGAATCGGTTATAGATCCCACGGTTTGAACACCATCGTCCGTCAGTTTCTGTCGCAGACTTCCTCCACATTGCGGAAGTTTTCAGTCGGCATATCGCCCGAGGTTCCTATCCAATGGCTTCATCTCACAACCCACCTCACAACCCTAGACCTCATTCGTCCGTGCAATGTGGGCGAGGTAGTTCATGCACTGAACCGCACCAAAGCTCCAGATTTCCTCCCACAGCTCCAGAACCTCACATATTCCGAATGCACCTCGGACCAGGTGGACACGTGGCTTCTGGATGCGTTGAACTCCAGATGCGCGGCTGATGGAACCGACTCCGCGCGCGTGACAATACAATCGTTCCGCCTCATCTGGCCGGAGTATCCTCCTGCCCGGCCTACAACTATCCCCCCTCCACATCTAGCTTCTCTTCGCGCGTTGACCTCCCGCGGAATGCGCATCCACATTGGGACGCCCGACCATAACACCTTTTACTAGGAGGTATGCGAATTGTCTCGCACTCCCTCCTGAGCTGATGCGTGCCTGCAGAGAAAGGTCTGGGCTCAGCTTGTGATAGTTATCACGGCATCACCGCCAACAAAATCGACCAGCACCTCCCAATGAAAATATTTATAGACCATAAGTCTTGTCAGCATCGTTTCGACGTTAGATCGGTGCGGCGTTCTGTTCCGCATAGAATCTAGTTCAACGTCGGGGATCGGAAAATATGGCATTCACCTCCGTCTTTTGATTATTTATCCCTGGCCGTTATGCCAAGGGGAACGAATCCTGACTGCTCTGATATCATCATTTCGTCGCCCGTGAATTTGAAACTCTCACCGCTCCATCGTCCTCAGGTACGACGACAACATGGTTTTCTATCTAGGGCAAATGAAATGTCCATTGTGCACTAACTATATAGTCCGACAACATGTGGGTTGATGCGACTCCGAAGAGTACACCTAGGTGATGTCCGACAAGTTAAAAGTGGGAGCGCTGCTTGCTCTGCCAGTGGACGCCTTGACAGAGGTAAAGTTTAATACAGACTCGTAGAGGGAATGCTTTGGAACATATGAAAAATTCCAAAGCCGAAGGCAGATCGGACGCAGGCTTCAGGCGGCGATCCCAATGGCCAGAGGCAATTTCAAACCTGTGGCCGTCTTGCAAGTGCTTTAGGCTCTTTCCGAAGACACATAAAGAGTAGGGTGACACACGCAGGCAACCTTGTTCCGGTGATCGCGTTTCGCCACTGGACTAAAACGGTGTCGGAGTTGTGGACAAATATAAGCATGACAAATGCATAATTCCTCCGAGACATCCCGCAGACTCGGAAGCCCGCAATTTACACCCTTCTTAGTCTCCGAAATGCTCGTCGCTTACGCGGTGTAATTTCCCTACTCTGGAAGTTGGGAGTCATTTCTTCCCCGACGGCCGCACCACATTTTCCATCGTACGAGGCTAAATGATGGGATTGTAAATGTCCAGGGTCCTTCCGAGTCACATCTGAACAATGTATGGCCCGGCAAGTTATAACCTGAAGCATAATTCTTCCTGTTTCAATATCTTCCAAACCTTCCCCGTTGAGTCAAAGCTTTAATTAACGCGATTTTTGATCATCATGTGAATTATCATGACTCACACTTCTTTGCCGGAGTATATAGCTAGCCGCTGTGAGCAGTTCTCTGCCTCTCTAACCCACCAGGAGGCCCACGCTGATACGATGGCGCAAGACAGCACGCCAATCCCAAAACTTCAGCTAACCATTGCAATACTGATTCAAGCTGCAGAAGCGCTTTCAGCGTATGTCCAGTTCGATTTCGGGCGTCTTGATCTGAATTTGTTTCCGAAGTACTGTGATCTTTCCTTTCATCCCGCAGTTTGTTCGGGACACAGGGGTCACCGGTGGGGACGAACGGAAGACAGGATACTGGGCAGGAGTGCTGGTCTGTAAGATACACCCAGCGGGCGCTTCGAAACTGATTTCGGTCTGGTTCAGGAATCCGTGTTTTTTGTCGCCGAATTCTTGTCCGTATATTCATGGGGGCGTGCATCGGATCGGTTTGGAAGACGACCTGTCCTGCTCCTCGGTCCGCTCGGTTTGGCATTCTCGTTAATTGGCTTTGGATGGTCCAAGAACTTTACATCGCTTGTGATCTTTCGGTGTGCACAGGGTGTATTTAATGGGAACATAGGTATGTCTGCCACCGATGTTTTTTTTTACAATTCCACCCACATCTTTATCCAGGCGTGGTCAAAACCGTCATGGCAGAGGTAAACATTCTTCAACGAACCTCCTATTGCCGATTGACCCATACCGATCCAAGATATCAGATTCGTCCAACCTTGCTCAAATTATGGCGCTAATACCGTTAGCATGGAGCTCTGGTACTACTCTGGGGTGACGTTCTCCTCTCCCATTACATATCTACTTCTGATATCCGGTCGCAGACCTATAATCGGGGGTGTCCTATCCGATCCTGCGGACCGATGGCCGAATACCTTGGGGAAGCTCCAGATACTGAGAGAAAACCCTTATCTCCTGCCGTGTGCAACTGTCGGGTTGCTCTCTCTCTCATTCTTCTTCCTTGGAATTGTGGGCCTCAAAGAGGTACTAAACTTTTCCGTTTCTGCCCCAATATGTTCTCATGAAAATCTTGCGTCTCCCAGTCGTCGCCGATGATTCTGGCCCGACAGAAACGGGAGAGGCTCCGGCTGTCCGCATCAACGGATCCCACTTTGACGACCAGCCTCATCGCTGCGGACACAACTACTTACGGCGCTATTGCAGGGGGAGATGTGGCCGACGTGTCACCTGGATCTAGCGAAGCTGACGCACCCATCGACGACGAACTTCCGACCATGCGGGAGCTTCTCGTTCCTCGCCTTGTGATCCCCCTCCTTAATTACGGCTTCTTCTGCTTTTCCCAGACCGCTTTTCAAGGTACCGCGCCCCATTTATTACCTCCGCGATATCTCCTGACAAAAGCTCAGTCTTATTCCCGTTAATGTATTCCACGAGTATCCAGAACGGCGGCCTCGGGTTCAGTCCCTATCAAATCGGTGTTACACGCGGCGTCTGGGGACTCTTCAACACCTTTTGTCAGCTTTTTCTAACCGCCAGGCTCATTCGATGGTTTGGGGCGCGCAAGATCTACATTTTCGCCTACGCAAATTTCATCATTTGTATCGGCACCTATCCGCTGCTGAATTTTTTCGCTCGGCGGTCTCAAAATGTTGATTGGACAGTCTGGACCGTTGTCGTCGTGCAGCTGGTATCGAATCTCGCGATTTCAATGGCATACTGTGAGCGCTGTTCTTGACATAACTTTTCATCATACTCACTATTCCTTAGCCTCGATTCAATTGTTTATCGTCCGCAGCGCCCGCAAACCCTCGGCACTCTCGTCGACGAACTCCATAGCGCAAATGGTGTCAACTATTTTGCGGGCTTTGGCGCCATTTATTGCTTCGGCACTCTTTGCGCTTTCTTTAGATTGGAACATTGCCAGCGGGTATATGGTGTATATCCTCTTACTCGGAGTGGTCGCTGCTGGCATTTGTTGCTCGTTCCTGCTCTCCAGCGATCCAAAAGACGACCGTGGTATTCATTAAACCCACTGAAAGTTGCTTTGTAGCTTGTGCATAGATCAATAGAAGCTTCATTCACGACGTTAATAATATTATTATTACTGTCAACGTGCCCGACCTTCCGTAACTCTCCCGCGGGTTGCCACCATCGTCGAAACGCGACCAACAAATCGATGCTTCGACCTGCGTCAAAGAGCGGAGAAACACCCGTATTTACTCACCAAAGCGCCGGTAAAAAAAGGCATATGTGCTGGTGGCCACCATCATTCGATGATGCACTGTTGGCCACCGTTGGCCACCAGTGCACCATTGTCTCGTTAATACCATTCCTTAGCCTCGATTCCGAGCAGGCCAGAAGTCATTGTTTCGGCTCACGAATGGACGTGGAGACGCGCCGCGCCCAGGTCATATATCGACTGGTTGGATGTGGGTGGGCTACCATGGCAGCTAGCGAGCGGATCCCACCGCAGTCTGGACGGCGTCGCGAAGCTCCGTCACGAAGCTCCCAGAATCGAGGATGAGCCAGAATGGCTGGTACAAGGCGAGGATATCACTGCTGTACATAGGAGCACCATAAGGTCGATCACCCCTGGTTTCCAGGAGGAGGAGGAGGAGTGTATTACTGCAGAGGTCCCTAAAAGGAACAAGCAGGTACTGTACCTGCGTACATCGCGTCCCGAATATACATACGCTACAGTCATCAACGGCCAGATCGCTGTGGTAACCTACCTACGTCTGATGGGCGCAAATAGATATCTCACGAAATGACTTAGAAGACGGGAGGGGGAAGCTGATATGACCCCATAGTCAGGGCATCGTCATTTCGATGGTGGTGGCCGGGAATGTGACATGAAGGGGCAATTACCATTTTTGGGGCGATTATGTCATCCTCGGCTAGGTTCGGCGCGGACAAAAACGCTCCAAACTTGCTCCAAACTTGCTCCAAACCGCGTCCAAACTGCCGCGGACAAAAATTGGAGGATCCCAGATTTTTTTGACCTGACCTTCGACCATAATCAGGGGTCCTGTCCACAGGTCTTGCACCCGGATGACATGTCGCCGTGCTGTAAATTGGCCAATTATGCCAAAAGCAGAGGGGATCAGTTTTGAAGGTCTGGCAAACGGCAGCAACTTGAAACGGCTTACCCGGTCTTGCTACCATTTCGCCACCATGCGAAGGGGGGCAGCAACTAGGGCGATACGTGTGTGAGCTGTAAAAGGATGCAGTAAGAACCTACATCTATGTTGCGGCGTCGCCCAAAAAGTCTGCTTGCCCTGTGCGAACTTTTCCACCATCACGGCATCGCGTTCCATTTTTACCAGAATTCATCTCATGCATATTCTAATCGATGTGCCAGCAGATCGATACAGCCCCCATGAACTTCTCCCGCAGATGAACTCCCGCAGATGGGTTTCTCTCTCCTAGACAGAGTTCACGGAGGCATAAATACCCTCACCGTGTCCCAAGTGATCCCCACTGTCCAGACTCGACGATGTCGACATCCAGTTCCTCTACTCCTGACGGTACCGTTGGCCACGTCGAAATCGGCCTTGTCATTGCCACCTTTCTGTTTGGAATCGAGACACTCCAAACTTTTAATTACTATCGTGAATATCCAAATGACAGGCGAATGTTGAAGACATTGGTGGGTTACTCGCTGTGGCATTTCAACTGCATTTCTCAATGAATCCACAGGTAGCGGGCATTTGGTGGGCTTAACATTCGATTCATCATGCCGTCTCCTGACACTGAGTAGGCTCCTTGAGCTGGCACATCTTATCTGCTCATGCCACGCGGTATATCATGATCCCGACGCTCCTGTTTGATTTTTAATTTTTAATTTCATGGGTTTCAGATTTATTTGGTAACCGTAACATTCTATGGCCAACCACAGCAGCTCCTCAATACTCCGCCCTCGCTCGTGTTTACCATAATCCTCCAGGCCCCCATAAACTTTGTTGTGCAGGTAAGTTTGTTGCGCGTATTGCATGTCACCATCCCGATTCGCTTTTATTTCAGACTTTTTTCGCCTTTCGGGTTCAAACACTTTCAAAGCAATGGTCTTTTACGATCCTTTGCTGTGTTCTGAACTTTCTGCGTCTATTTTTCAACGTCGGGCTCTTTGTGGAGTTATGGAAACGCCCGGAGTGGTCTTTCTTGACGATACAATTAAGGTGGATGATCATTACGGCGTCATCCATCGGCCCTTCCGTCGATATCGGTATCGCAACCGCACTTTGCTACTGTCTATGGCGGTATAAAAACTCCGATTTTAAGCAGTGGGTCTAGCCAGCAATCAGCGGATTCGCCTACAATGACACTGATTTACGCAGGACCAGCAGGATGGTCGACAAGCTAATCATCTGGACTGTCGGTAGGAGCTATTTTATTTCGATTATACCACTTTTTGATCTGATTCAAATTTGAATCATACCAGAAACAACCGCTATTACAACGTGAACATGCCGTAATCTGTCAGCTTTCTGCTGATTTCTTTCCAGGTTATCAGGCGCCTTACTGTTGATCCTTGTAAGTCTTGACGAATCCTCTATAAAAATCCAACTGCACAATATCTAGTTCCTCACACGAAATGACTTGATCTGGATGATATTCTACCTCATTCAAACAAGATGTGAGAGGCCTTCCCGTGCATGCCCCCCATTCATAACATATTCAACAGTGTTTGCCAACTCTATGCTCGCATCGTAAGCCAAAGTTGAACCAATGTGGTTGAATGATCGCTGAGCTGTTGAACTCAAGACTCAACGGTCGACACCGCCTCCGTTCGACTCCCGATCGATCCCGGCAGCTGGAGGGTGGTTTACACGTGCTGGCCTTCAATTCAGCGACGCCAACCAGGGATACGGTGCGACGCTGCTTTACCTTGCAACTCAGTGGTATCGCTACTGACTGATTCCAAATAAATAGAGTCTAATCATTTACATGCAGCAAGTGACTACGATAGGGAATAATGAACCTAAGGTGCGTGAACCGGTTTCAACCAAGACACATTTACATGATTTTTCCAGGAAAACATCTCGGTCGCTGGGCCAGGAAACGAGGACAGGTCATCGACCTGAACCCGGATTAAAAACAAACCAACAAAATCCGTCAAATGTGACCCTGTGCCACAAATACTGAAAAAAACCCTTCCCGCTGAACACGTTGGAAACGTTGATATTTCTTTTGGACGGACACGCCGTGCCGGATGATGACCTGTTTCACACTTTCTCTACAGCATGCGACCGGCTGGTTTTTAATGGGCCGCCGGGATTTACTTAGGGGATATGGCAATCTCTTGTTAAGTTGTTGTCTTACTTCGTGATAAGTGGCTTTACAATTCAGATCGGGAGCTAAGACACGATCGTATCGTTAGCAACGTCGATCCGCTTTGACCAGTGCGTGCTATGGCCATCCTGCAGTGAAATAACCCCATCCGTCCTCGTTCCTGTCTTGTTAAGGTGATGGCCAAAGCGCCGATTCAGTTCCATATAAACTTGGGTTCTGACCCGCCCTCTACTACATTACACTGGCACACATCCTCCAACAACTTTCTCCGCTCTAAGAACCCTTACAGAATTCCAATGGCGCAGCCCACTGCTGATGCCCGAACCGGGAGACCTTTCGAAAACTCAACCACGTATGTTCTGCCGCGCTGCCTGACATAGGCGGCTGATTTAAATTCTCTCGCAGCTCCGGCCACGCTCCTTCTCCCTCTTCGAACGCGAATAACGGATCCGCAACCCAAGGACGAGGTTAGTGTCATGTTTGGGTCCTCCACGTTGAATCTCATCGTCAGCTACACACAGCAGACACGACCTCGGCACTCCCCCACCCTTGTGTCCGCCAGGTTTCCTTGCCTATCAATCTTCCACCTTTCCTTTCTGAACCCAAGCCGCAAGTAGTCGCGCTTGGCTCCGGACCCAAGACGCCGGCGGCGGGTAAATCGAAATGAAACGTCCATCGGCTTGGTGATTCTCCGACTTCCCGGTCCGAAATTCAGGTCTCGGATTGCGTTGTCTTTCTGACATATGTGTATTTTGAGATTCTATGTAATGCATTACCAAGGAACCATACTTCGTCGATGATAGTTTCCAGGACACATAGTGTTTGAAGAGTGCTGTGGATAATCAGGCGAGTCTACAATCAAGATCTCACGTACGGTGAGAGATGCCACGGTCAATGCTCAGTCGATATCAAAGTATCGAGTACGGCAACCATAGTTATTATCACCCGTCATAGTACTTCCGTTACTGCATGATACAAAGCGTATATAGAACCGGTCAAAGTACAGCTGAACCCCTTACATTTGCAAAGCGTGCAGCGAGAACGACACTCAGACCCATTGGCACAGTTGTGTCCGTAAGTTCCAAGCTGCGAAAGATATACATTTTGAACGAAATTTTGCAACAGAGACGTGCAAAACATACACCGATAACAATCAGAAGACAGAGTACAGCGCGACTCGGACGTAACATCCAGGGAGCCACACACCGAGAATTATAGTGAGATCTGCCGAAAGCGATGTCAACAGCCCTGAGGCTATCCATAATCAACCGCGAGTAAAGATCACGAACGGGAGAAGTCAGAGATGAACAGGTGGTATGGTAGGATTTACTGGTAGATAGCTTTGAGTGTCTGGGAAAGGTTCTCAAAGACGTCATTAGGCTGTGGAGTTTGCGAGGAGTTGTTCAACTGTCAAAACCAGCTTGCATTGACCCGGTCGGATTCCGTCAGAAAAGACTCCCTTCCTGCACACGCCCTGTGAATTCGAAGCGGAATTAGAACGAAAGGAATCAAGCAAGAACCATGTCACATCTATGCTGCGCCGTCACCCAAAAAGTCTGCAACCACACCCATATATCGTTCGCGCTCCTCCCAGTGCGAGCTATGGCTTGAGTTTGCGAATTTGACCCACTTGAGCGGTCAATGGCCCAGAAGAAGGGCGCACAGACGCTGTCAGCCATGTAGTCGTACTCTCCGTTGATGAGGAGGGTCGGAACATGGCGCATTGCATCGAGTCTGTCCATGATATCCCAGCGCGTTCCGAGGCCCGCACTGCCATTTCTCCTATAGAGTGTGGTCAGCGCTATGAATATAACCCAGAGGTGAGCGCACATCACTTCGAGGACAGTTGAGTCTTCATCGGCAAGGTTAATGGAATACAGGAACTCGGGAGGGATGGGTTGGAGCCTGCACACGTGCTTCGCGTAGAAGACCATCATCGCCGCTTTGTACTCCTCCGACTTGGTGGTACCCGCGGCCTCGTGTTTTTTGAACACCGCCTGGACTTCCTCTGGTAGCCCAGGTCTGAGCCGCGCAATTGCTTCATTACGCAGCTTCGAGCTGGCGAGCGCGCTGGATAAGACGAGACGACGGAGACCGCGAGGCTGGCGACGAACGACGAACTCTGAGGCCAACTTACCGCCCCAGGAGTGGCCGAGGATGTTGAAACACTTTGTGATCTGGAAGAATGCGAGCAGATTCTCGAGCTCGGCGATGAAAAGGTCGATCGTCCAGAATGACGTATCCTTGGAGGGAAGATGGGTCGACTTTCCGTTGCCGATTTGGTCGTAGAAAATGACGGTCGTGTACTGGGATCGGGAGGCTATGTCTTCCAGAGGAATCAAGTAGTCGTGAGATATGCCTGGGCCGCCATGTAGGACGACGAGCGGTCCATGAACGCCAGTGGTAACGTCGCCAATAAGCTTGTAGTATGTCTCGAATATCTCGTCGCCTACGGTGAAGGGTATCTTGCCTTCTTTAATTTGTGCGGGGTCTGCCATCGATTTTCACTCAGAACGAGTACGCCGCAGAGCTGGCAGTGGTGGGCGTTGAGACAGGCCGAAGATCACCGATCAACTACCTACGTGATAAAGCCGGTAAGGCCGACCAGCACACAGCTCGGCTGGCACAAGCCGGAGAATTTTGGCAGAGAGAAATAGGTGTTTACGTAAAAAGACTGACGAAAATGTGATCGTCCGCCAAAATGCGCATTGATGGGGAGCCGTATAAGAACCCGTACCCAAAGGTAGCGGGAAAAACCCTTACCTAAAGGTAACGGGAAAGTTACCGGGAATTGAATCGGGGTGTCAGCAAAATTAGGCGAGAATCAAGCGGCAACCTCGGCACGCGGAAATTTTGGGTAGGAAAGCTGCTTACGCAATGAAAAATTGTCGGAAATTTAATTTTAGCCAACCAAAAGGCTGACGTTCTGGAATCTAAGGCGCCACAAGGCAACCACAAGGCGCACGCGCCGAAATTTCTTGTGCAGTTTGAGCGTGACTGAGGCCATCCCTCACGAGCCTCTTGCATCCAGAGTACTCTACAACCGTCAGGCATACCTTCTGCAGTTCCAAACCCACCAGCCTAATCTCGCAAGGCGATAAGGTGTGTCTCAAAAATAGGAAGTTCCGACACAAAAGGTGATGACGAATCATGTGATGGTCTGCGACTAAAGTTACCGGGAATCGATATCACCTCCGCAGAACCACCATGTCCGCTGAGCAGATCGTGCTAGTCATAGGCGCATCTCGTGGATTAGGGCTCGGTCTCATACAAGAGCTCGGGACCAGGTCTAACACGCAGGCGATCGGCACCGTCCGAGCCTCCAACGACGCCCTCGACGTCCCGAACGTGAAGCTCATCACCCTCGACATGACAGACGACGAATCCATGGCAAAAGCTGCCAGCCAAATCCCCGAGATAGACACCCTCATTATCAACGCGGCCATGGGCAAGCGCGATCCAATCACCGCCATCTCCACAGCGGACCTGGGCACATACCTGAACGTCAACGCGCTCGGTCCCCACCGCGCCATCCGCGCCTTTCTTCCTGCGCTGCGTGCGCGCAAGACCCGGCGCATCATCGCCATCTCCTCGAGGAGCGGCTCGCTTGGACAGCAGGCGCTGCCGGGCTCGGCGGGGCTAGCGGGGGCGTACGGCGTCTCTAAAGCGGCGCTCAACATGATTATGGTCCAGTTCCACAATGAGCTGCAGCACGAGGGATTCACTGTTGTGCCGATCAATCCAGGTTGGGTCGCTACTGACATGGGGAATTTGCACGGAAGTGGCGGGATGCCGCCTGATACCGCGGCAAAGGCAATCTTGAAGGTGGTGGATGGGCTGACTACGAAGGACAGTGCGACGTTCTACAAGTTTGACGGAGAGAAGCTGCCGTGGTAGATAATAGAAGGAACCACCGAATGTACTAATAGAGAATGCCGCTTCGGAACGTGAGCATGCTCTCTGAATCGTCCGAGCAAGCACCGGAGGGTACATAGTCGAATATCGGGTGAAAGTTTGATCAGGGCATGCTTGCACACCGCACTACGGAAAGGTGAAGGATCGCCGGTACGCCACTGGAGGAATGTGTACAGACATAATTGCTTGCATAATCGGCATAGAACAACGACCTACAGCCTACACAATTCAGTGACAAATTTCTCATTCTCCCCCTACCCACTGCCAGATTGATCAGCTCCGTCCTCACGAACCACCACCAATGGAATCAGTGTTCAAAACAACGCAGGCGTCTACAGCTCGAACCATCAGTTTGGAAGGGAGTATGAGGTAATAATGCGCATACCTGCTAGTAAAAGGTGTTATGATCTGGTGTCCCAATGTGGATACGCATTCCACGGGACGCCAACGCGCGAAGAGGTGCTATATGTGGAGCGGGTATGTTTGCAGGCGGGGCGGTAGGGTACTCCGGCCAGATGAGGCGGAACGATTGTATTGTCGCGCGCGCGGGGTCGGTTCCATCAGCCGCACATCTGGAGTTCAACGCATCCAGAAGCCCCGTGTCCACCTGGTCCGAGGTGCATTCGGAATATGTGAGGTTCTGGAGCTGAGGGAGGAAATATGGAGCGTTGGTGCGGTCCAGTGCACGAACCACCTCGCACGCGTTACGTGGACAGATGAGGTCTAGGGTGGTGAGGTGCGTCGTGATGTGAAGCCATTGGATGGGAACGGATGGCGACATGCCGACTGTGAACTTCCGCAATGTAGGGAAAGTCCGGGATAGGAAGTCAAGAACTATGGTATTCAAATCCTCGGTCCATTGCCCGAAACGGGTTCCCAATTGTAATTCTTGCAGACTGGGGAGGGCGAGGAAGTCCAAAATATTATAATCAACCCCGCCGCGAGCGTGGATGAAAAGGGAGTTGAGACGGGAGTGGCAGAGGAGTGGCTCATCGCTGACGGATTCTTCCTCTGGCGTGCTAAAGCGGACGAATTCGCAGAGGGATGTCGCTGATCGCAAGGCCCCAAGACAATCGTGGAGAGAAAGCGCAATGGCAACAAACTTGGTCAGTTGAGCCCATGGCATGAGTAATGCTGATGGTACTATGGCCTCTAGAGAAAGATGGCGAAGCAGAGGGGCATCGCTGAAAACGGCAATTGGAGTTCCGGTGTCCTTTAGCATCCCATTGAATGAGCCAAGCGTTAGCGTGCGGAGAAGGGGAAATGGTCGGATGTCGGCCAGGTCAAAGAAACAGTTTCCATCCGTGTAAAGATCTAGGAATTGCAGACGCGATGCATGTTGACGGATGAGGGAATGCATGTGGAACGATTCTGATTCACCCACGTATGTGAGGTTGAGCGAGAGAGGACGAGCTCCAGCGCGACTGAACCAGGTTACGACTAAATTCTCCATGATTTCGGGCACGCGGCACTCGAGATCGTGAAGGGTGTCCCACAGCGCAGGGACGGAGAGAGCGATGGCTCTCCACGCCCTGCATACTTGCAGGAGTATGAGTGGCGCCCGGGAAGGATGCGGTGAGACGAGATCTAGTGCTGAACACCACATGAAGATGTCGGAGGTTATCTCGGGGGGGAGGGTCAAAACGGGATAAACGAATCGATCTAGCTGACGCTGGACGGCCGCTTTCTCGTCCGTGAGCTGCTGTAGTAAACGTTCTTGTTGGGATATGGAGGCGCTGAGAGAGTTCAGCCGGTCTCTGAGGTCATCGAGCAACATCGATGCTGGTTAGCTCGCGCTGTAGTGAGAGCGTGTGGCAAGCCAGATGAGCAAGTCGGCAATCTCCGGTCGGAGTTTGGCTGACTCAGCCACCTCTTCCCAGATTGAACGTCGATAAATGCCTGCTGCTGGGCCTATTGGGTCCCAGTTCAAGTTCCAAAAAATGCGGGCCTCATGTGTATGCATCAATTGGTCTTGACTTTTGACAATTTTTGTTTAGGATATAAGCTCGGTTGAACGTTGGTTTGAAAGTCGTTGCGGCGGTTTGGCTCAAAGGATCAGACCTCTCGAACGACGGGAAATCCCAGGCTTGCTTGGGCTTCATTTATTCTGTTCAAGAATCCGGACAGATCTTCGCGGAATTCATCAGAATTTAATAACGCGCTGATCATGATTTCTTACCAAGAAAGTCAAGCCTCTATTGTGTTTGGATTATAAAATCAGACCTTCGCTGGCGATAGGGCTGCTCAACTGTCCCGTCTTTCGCGTCGTTCGCTTGGAATATATATTATATATTCATTAAATATTCAAACTCCGACTCTCAGTTCAACTTGCCTCGCCCAAATCATTCTCATCAAGCCTCGTTAATTGAGGAGGGCTGAAGGTCGCCATTATGTATGCCATGGGCTACTTTTCCGGTATGTATTTGAAGGATAATGAGGGAGCAAGGTCCGGTCGGCGTTTGAATATTATTTATTCATTTTGCGAACGACGCGAACGACTCCGGGACAATTGAGCAGCCCTAATATTCAACCTCCAATTTCCTATTTTCCCTAATCACCCCACGCATAGTGCGCCGACGACAAGCGTCCCAGAATCTCTACACCTCCCGCCGTGCGGATTTTCGTACCCGATTCCAAAAAAAAGACGGCAGTTCATGTCTCCTGACTTCCATCGCGGCGGTATGTGCTTCCGTCTGAACGTGACTGATTTATTGACTATCTTGGCAGAGCTATTCCGTAGCCACACGTCATGAGCTTCAGCATACACATGAGCCTGACACTGTTCATTGCAGCGATTAAAGGTGCCGCTGCTCGTAATTTATTGCCGGGAATTTCTGTGTACTGCTGTAGGGGAAATTCATGCTTACGACACGGGATTCTGCTGTGTATCTCTGTGTCGACGAGGCACATTCATTCTATAAGATAAACTGCGGAATTGCCCTTTGAAGCCGGTTCACATGCGCCATATCGACGGTCAATGCCGGGAAATCGGGTGCACAGGGCGGCTGGGTCGGGTCCTGTCCGGTCGACCCGACCAAGAGGCGGTGCTGCATATGCGAGGCCTACACTAAAATAACAACTTAACAATGCATGTTCTCCATACATCACTGCCCAGTGGCACAAGAACAGGTAATCAACCACTCACAGCCAAATTTCAACCTATTCTACCCCATAGTAGCTCTCAAATGAGATATACTTGCTGGATGCAATTTGACTTGGCTGGGCTTTGCGCACTCAGTTAACAGGTGTCAAGGCAGACTCGGTTGACCGACCAAGACCAAGAACGGCCATTACCAGTCTGTCGAGTATTATTGGAAATGCCACTGGACTGGAACTGTGTATATATGCCATCAATCAACATAAGTACTCGACCAACATGAACCATAAATTTCAACATGAGATTTTTCGCCGCAGTCCCGTGCCTGGGTTCAATTTCAAGTTCACCAATCTTCTGATTCTGATTCTTCACGGCATTTTCAACCTTATAGACTATAGTTCGCATGGTTCAGAAAAAAACGAGCACCATTGCCGTGTACCCAGAAGGATGATGGGCTCACGATCTAGGCTCTGCACAGCCGCTGAGTCGGGTCGGGTCGACCGGACCCGTTCTCGGATTAGCGAGCACAGCTATCCTCCTTCATCCGAGTCCTCATTTCTTCTCCCACCTTGCCGCACAGATGTCGTCTCTGGAACACATTCCAGCCGAGCTATGGCTCGAAATACTCAGTCCTCTCCCTCATGATTCCATCCTAGCGATCTCATCCACCTCTCACTCCTTCCGCCACATATCGCGTCCCCTTGTTTTCGCCAACTTCCATTTTTACCCATATCCCGCCGTTGGTGCCCCACGTCTGACTGACGTGGATCGTTCCTTGGGACTACTGCAATTCTGGTCCTCTGATGACGTCGCCCCACTCGTTCGTTCGTGCATAATTAGTCTCCAGATTCTCGATGCAAGGGTGTCCGAAACACTCCTTGCCGCGGTCTTGGAACGCCTCCCACGCTTCAGCGGCCTGCGGAGGCTTCGTGCTAATTATGTGGGCTTGACGCAGGCTGCATTCAAAGGCCTGTGCCGCCTGTCTGCCTTGGACGCTCTGTCCATTTTTTGTTGCTATGTCAGGGCTGGACACAGCATCGACCTCACCTCGCTTTCGTTGGCTGTATCGTGCTTCGAAATAGCAAGCACTCCGGTCAACCGCTGGATCCCTCTACTGCGCTCGGACCGCTTACGCGAACTTAGTGTAACATTCGGTCCCGATGACGACCGAGTCGCATTCCCGTCTTGAGTCCGTAGTAGTATATGATTATTCGATTTGGTTAGATTGGTGTCACTATGCAATCACTATGTAAAAGAAGTGGAAGAGTTTGGCAAAAGCCCCGATGGCAAACAACCGGGCCGACGGGCCGGCTGACGGCGTCGCATCAAAGGGCGCGCGTCGGAGGGCGCGTGGCCGTGCCTTGCGCCACCGGCGCCGGCAAGATCACACATTTCTGCCAGCGGCAGATTCCGAGGTTCGGCGCTTCGGCACGATGGGTGGTCTCGTCCTAGCCTGGAGGAGCGGGCTCGGCGGCCGCGAAGGATGTGCGGGTCAGTGAATCGTGAGCCACATACACATGGCGCCCCGCATGACGTCCACAATCCAGACTTAATAAATCACGTGCCGGGGTCGTCCCTTCCATCAAAGAGGTTAGAGCGTGCTCCTCGAGCGGCTAGCCGTCGTGGCCGCGACCGGTGACCGTTAATGCAGTGCGTCGAGCGTGAAAAGCAGCAAAGGAAGAGTGGAAGAATACTACATAAGAGGAGAGAGCAAGGCGGAGTGTGCCGAAAATGTTGATCAGATGGTTCCGGTGATGTGCCATCACTGACGCCGGGAGCGCATCAAAGCTGATGGCGTCGAGCGGGGGTTGTTTAGCAAAGGGCTTAGGCGGCGGGCGGATCGGCGGCCCGAGGACAGGGATTTACTTAAGAGAAGTATAGGTTCGTGTCTTCAAGAAGAGGAAGCTGACTCGGATCAGTCCGAATAATCATAAAGCACTCTTCCCTCTTCCCGTCTTTCCCCCACGTACGTAAACTATCAGCAGTATGGATAGACCCTTGGCGCGAGGAGCCTTGGGAAGCGGGAGAGACACTGCGGATATTGTCCAATTTTCCTGCCCTCGAGGTTCTCGCGATCCGGCCGAGTATACCTCTGGTCGAACCCGGGCCGCGGGCCACCGATCTTTTCCCGTTCCTCACAGAATACTCCGGCCCTTCCCACACACTACGCCTTTTCCTCGCGCTTCCCACCCTTGTCCGCCTCGAAGTCCACCGTGGTGATACGAGCCCCTTCCTGGTGCAGCTGGAAGGGGTCCAACCTCGACACAACATCACCTCCTTCGAGATAACCTTTGACGCTGACACCGCCGAAAATGCCGTCTTCGATACGCTATGCGCCTTATTCCCTCGGCTCACAGCGCTCCGTATCTCGATTGAACCTTATTATAGTGTCGTAGACGGTTTGGTACGTCCTTCCATTTTTCGTCATCGTAATAGTTCACATCCGCATAAAGGCATCATCACAGTTCTTCGAAATGCTGGCGGACACTAATGCGCTGCCATCAACCCTCACATCTATCGGCCTCACCGTCAAATTCCGCGATCCTGAGCTGCGCTTCCCAGAGGCGCCGAAGTTCGCGGAGTTGCGGGACGCCTTCGTGGCGAAGTGCCCCGCCCTCGCGTTCATTTGGCTCGACGCCAACGATTGCATATTTCGGTGGCGCAAATTTTTGGATGGAACGGTGGTCGAAGCTACCACGGGGGGGGTTCCGTGAGTGTGCTCAGTGGGTTTCCTTCCGTCCGTTGACATTGGGACAGACGAGGTGCAATTGATGCGCAAGCAGGAAGGCCTTACCTCTATGGAGTCTCTGTGCATTGATCAAACCAAAGTAGCACCAAGGCGAGCCGCAAAGCGACCCCCAATATATTTTATAGTGACGAAACGTGCGGGCTAATTACTGTATATACCGTGCAGATGGCAATTTAAACTCGTAAGTGACCGTTCCAAGAATTAAAAGAAAAAGAGAGTGGTGGGTGGGTGAAAAGAGAAAATGACAGCGGAGCTCGAGGATGGTTAGGGAGGAGCGGTGCTAGTGAAAGGAACTTAGTCTTAGTCTTAGTCTTAGTCTTAGGAAGAGCGAAGCTCCAGAAGGCCAATTAATCCGGCATTAAGTTTTCCACTCCTGACTCAGCCTCCGCTATAACTGTAGCACCGATCGCGAGTCAGGAGCTCAATACCGAGCTAACGAAAAGGGGGTCGAGCGGGGAATGAGCGAGCGGAGCTCAAGGAAGGGAGGAAGGGTCGGCGGTGCCGAATGGGGTAGGTCCCGACTGAAAAACCTCCTTACTATTATAGGCCCCCCTGTGACAACATTTTTTGATGGCAGGCCGGGCATTTACTCTGTGCCTCCGTTAGCTTAGATATTTCATCCAACCGCTCTCCAACATGTATTCAATAGTTTGTGAAATTTTCATATTTTTCCAAGAATTCTGGCGAGAGCTAGAGAGATGTCGGCGGGTACTGCCACGTTTGACCCCCGTACTGACAAAAATGTCACCGATTTTTTTTCCGCTCTCATTTCTCATCTTCTGGCAAGTCGAAATCGGGGGATACATTTGGAACACATATAATATGCCTCGAACACTTTTTTTGAGGGAAACGGAAGGCTGGGTACACAGATATAGCGGAAGTGGTAGGTGATTTGATCGAATAATGTATAAGCATGGGAAACTATGTATGATATCGTAGGGCAGTTGCTCCTTTTTTCGTTAAGGAATTGACTCAGAGGTACGGACGGCATCAACTTTTTTACCACTTCGGGGTGCAATGTCATTGGGGGGCCTATAATAGTACCCTTGGAACCTGCTTTTCCCGAGCTGTCTGTATTTCAGAGTCGGTTTCCTCCTTGTAAGCACTGATTTCATTCAGTAAACAACAACACCTGCCTTCTAACTTTTGGTTCGAGCCCACAAAACCAGCCCTCAAACTCAATATCGTGTTCAAATAGTAGTCACATTTTTCAGTCGAGTAGTATGTATACTGTATACACAAGTAGAAATCGTATCATATTTTCCGCCTCTTCCGATGAACGATTATCACGAGAAGAAAGCGTAGGGGTTTGGGGAAGCAGCAGGCAAGGCGCGCAAGAAATAAGGAAACGGAGAGAAAAATACGCAATACACGGCAGCCCATTCGTGGCGGGGTAACAACGCCAAGACTAGCCTACGCGTCAAACATCAGCGAGCTGCTGAGTAACCAACGCCGGCCGCACGCACCTTCAGTCTTCGTCGCACGGTTCAACCACAACCTGATTCCCCAACACAAGTAGTCCGCGCGGCTCGAAGCACACCGCCGTCCTATCCACTGGGCGCGTCGACTGACGAAGGATGGGCGGGTACGCCGGGAAGTCTTTCGGGATCTTGCGTCCCGTGGTTGTGAGGACCACCGCCTCTGCTGCCTCGATGTTCCCCTTCTCCTCGAGCGCCGTGCGCGCGCGCACCGCCTCACGGTAGTCATGGCTGCGCGCGCTGTACGTGCTCTGGGCCGCTGTCTTTTTCCATTCGAGGTGCGCGGTGAGGAGCGCGGCGGAGCCGTATTGCCGGACCGCGCTATCTTTTATTAGGATGCATGGTACTGGGTTAAAGATTAGAAAGGAGCGTACATCTGTTTCGCGACCGCCTCGCTGATAAGCTTGGCGGGGCGCTTGGATTTACGCTTAGGGTCGAGCCACTCCCTTTGTCGAGACAACGTCAGGGGGCGCATAAACAAGTGCAGGGATACTCACAGGGTAAGCAGGCCGGACAGATCGCGCTCCTTCAGATCGTACTTCGCGAGCGCATCGGAGACCCGCATGACAGAGAACTCGTCGTGGGGGAGACAGGCGTCACAGACGCGCTGCACCGTATATATCAATCACCACGCAGACACCGGTACGGCGGCGCTTACCTTCATGTACGGAAGGAAGAGCTGCGGCGCGTACGCGTCGCATGCCGTGCACGAATCACTGAGGCACACGTAGACCAGTGTCCTAGGAAGGCGTGAGGCACGGCAAACCAACCCACGGAGCGGGCCTCGTACCGTTTCGCGAACAAATCGAGGACATTAAGGCGCGCCAGGCATTCTTCGAGGGTTTCGCCAGAGGACGAGATTATCAGCTAAGAAGCAGAGTCGGTGAAACCACGCGCGCGACACCCGCTGAACGACGCACATTACACCATTCTGCCCATCGCTTGTCACTCAGCACAAAGGTACGCCAGTACTTTGAGACGTGGCTGAGGGAAAGGAGGTCGGATGGGCCCAGCTCTTTAGCTAAGGGTCGCCATTGGATGCAATGTCGGGAAGGCAAATTAGACGCGACTTACACGTTAAAAACTGGAGTTCGAGAGGAATCGAGGCGAGACGCGCTAGGGCCATTGAACAGAAAGAGGACGCAACAGAACGCGTGAAATAGGTGGATATCAGAGAAGGGATCGGTTTCCGGAGTTTTGGAGAGAGAGATGGACGGCAGAGGTGTTGAAATAAAGGTAACCACGGCCTTTACTCGGGATTAGCAGAAGACCCTCGCAAACGCGCAGGGGATTCATTCGCAAACTACACGGTAGTTATACTAAAATCTGCCTGGAACTACTTAAACTAAAGGTAGGTGAATCAAACCAACTGGGGAGTATTTCACCAAAATGAGAGAAAAACACAGAACAAGGTAAATGAAGAGGATAGATTAAGGCACAGTACCTGTTGCCTTAATACGCCAGTCAACGGCGCAACACGGCATCGGAGATAGCGAGTGATGGACTCGGAATTCCAACAAGAGGCACAAGAAACGCGCAAGTCAATGTGTTAGAAGATAAAGACGAGCGTGACTCTGGGCGTCACCCTGTTTCCCACGGTAGGGCTTATCGTATTTCAAACAATCAACATAATGAAAAATCGACAAATGCGTCAAGATGAGCGCTGAGCTCCGGCTTTCGTGGATTTAAAATTTTGAAGGACTTGAGGTCTTTATAACGGTGGATGGCTCGCCCCGATGCTTATCACAAAACAGAAGTTGAACCTTGGTTGAACCGTGTTTTGACTTGATCCACTTTTGGGTGATGGCCGATGCCCCTGTTCAACTTTGTATTGACGCACTCATTCCTCGACGCAGACCATGGGATGTGGTGTCTTGACAGTCCTGAAGCTGCGGTACAGCATATGCTTTTTTCTAGGCTATGTTTCACTGCGGCGCTAGACTGAATCGGCCGATGCAGCCTCATGCAGGATTTACGGAATCCCGCCCGAACCAGTGGGCTTGTCGTACAGGTAAACACCTTCCAGCTGCACCAGGAATGTGTTCGGACGACAACGATGGACTTCGAGGCGGACGAGGGTGGAAAGCGCGAGGAAAAAACGTAGGGTGTGGGAGGGGCCAGAGTATTCTGTGAGGAACGGGAAAAGATCGGTGGCCCGCAGTTTGGGTTCAACCTGAGGTACGCCTTGCCAGAGCGCGATAGCCTCGAGGGCGGGAAATTTGGAAAATATCCGCAGTGCCCGGTCCGCGTCACAAGGCTTCGCGCCCTAAGCATCTGTCCATACTGCTGATAGTTTACGTACGTTGGGGAAAGACGGGAATGCGACTAGGTCGTCACCGAGACCAAATGTTACACTCAGTTCGCGGAGGCGTTCCGGGCGCAGTAGATGGTTCCAGCGGCTGTCCGGAGTGCCTGCTATTTCGAAGCGCGATACAGCCAACGAAAGCGAGGTGAGGTCGATGCTGTGTCCAGCACTAGTTTCTCGTAGACAGACACTTCAACACGAAGCTCGTACCTCACTGTAGTCCAACCCTGACATACCAACAAAAATGGACAGTATCCAGGACAGACAGGCGGCACAGGCTTTCAATTTCAGCCTGCGTGATGCCCACATCATTAGCAGAGCAGACTCGGATGGACTCGGATGGCTGTGCTCGACAATCAGAACACGATTCGATGGCGATCAACCAGGACCGAATTTACTCGGGACACTGATTTTCACTCAAGGCTCTGTACTACGATTCAACAGAAATGGCTATTCAAATATGGCACCGATAAGCACAGTAATTACACGCATTGATTCGGTTTTAAATTCCTTTCGGGTCTATGTAGGACCCGTTCTGATTGTTTCCTCCTTCGACAGATAGCCCTAAATTCGCCTTTAGATGGGAACCGCCGCGTCGTAGTTGAGTGAATGACGTACCTTGGGTGCACAGACATCATCATTTCTGTTTTCTGTTGTGGTCATTTGCTGTATGCGAACTATCAGATTCTATTTGTCATTATACTGTTTAGTGGCGGTGCCGGTAGCCAGTGAACTGTGTCGCACCGTATCTCTTGCTGGGACCATTGAGTCGAAGGGTCGCGGCCTGTCGGGAGTGGAGCGGAAGCGGTTTCGGCCATTCAGCCTTCGGAGAATTTCAAAATGATTCGATCAAACTGGTTCAAGTGTGGCTTACGATGCCAGCATAGAGTTGGCAAACACTGTTTGGCAAGTTTTAATGAGGGAAAATATGTGGAAGAGGATCTTACATTTTGCTTGGACCACCCAGAAGAAAAGCCAGGTCAAGTCATTTCGTGTGAGGAACTAGATATTGTGCAGCTGGAAGGTTTTCACAGATTGGTAGAGACTCACAAGAATCAGCTGTAAGGCGCCCGATAGCCTGGAAGGAAATCAGTAGAAACTTGACGGATGGCGGCATGTTCACGTTGTAATAGCGGTTGTTTCTTCAAATATCACAAAGAGTTATGGAATAGAATCAGTAACAGCTTACCGACAGTCCAGATGATTAGCGTGTCCACCATCCTGCTAGTCCTGTCGATAATATATCAATGCTTTTTATCAATCCGCTGCTTGGGAAACCCACTGCTTGAACTCGGAGTTTTTATAGTGCCAAAGGTAGTAGCAAAATGAGGTTGCGATGAGGATATCGACAGAAGGACCGATGGAGGACACAGTAATCATTATCCACCTCAAGTCTGTCACCAGGAAAGCCCACTCCGGGCGTTTCCATAACTCCACGAAGAGCCCGACGTTGAAAAGCAAACGCAGAGTGTTCAAAATACAGCCAAGAATCGCCATGGACCATCGCTTGGACAGCATTCGAGCCCGAAAGGAAAAAAATGTCTGAAAAAATCGAAATCTGGATCGTGATGTGACACTAGTACTTATAAAGATACCTACCTGCACAATGAAGTATATGGCGGCCTGGGTAATGATTGCAAACACAAGCGAGAGCGGGGGATTAAGAATGTGTTCTGGTTGACCATAGAACGTTATAGAATAAGTCTGAAGTACACCAAATCGTTACTTGAAAATAGAACCAGAGTGCTTTGACGTACCGCGTGGCAGGCGCAAATCATATGTGCGAGCTCAAGGAGCCTGCGGTCAGGTCGATGTATCAGAAACGGTATGAGGGATCACACACGACCCACCAAATGACTGCCACCTATGGATCCGGTCAGGCATGCAATTACCACGCCACCGCGAGGACTCACCAATGTCTTCAACCCTCGACTGTCCTTCGGATATTCACGATAGTAATTGTATGTTTGGAGCGTCTCGATGTCATACAGGAAGGTGGCGAGGACGAGAACTATTTCGGCGAGGCCAAGGCTACCGTCAGGAGCGGGGGCGCTAGATGGTGCCATGATGAGTGCTGGGGATGAGTGTGTTTCTCGCACAGTGCGAGATGGGGATGGTATTTATGGTCTCCACCACGGCGAGGTGCGAAGAACAAAACTCATCGAGGATTCCATCTGCGGGAGAAGTCTAGGAGGCGTTAGATTTTGTATGGCTCCAGCATCATCTATCAGCACATGCCCAGTTGGATCTATCTAAAGTACCGTCGGTGAAATTAATTCAGGTAAAAATAGGGTCCTTTCACCACGCCGGTATGTTGATATCCTTGGTCATTACGAGTTCGCACAGGCCATTATTTGCCCCGGTCAGTGACACATCTCCACGCTTGGTATCAGTATCTAACCAGCCTTGCAAGGTAAAATCGGGCTTTAAACTCGGTCACTCACTCGCGAATCATCATTGAAAGATGCAAATAGCTGTACAACGAAGATGGAACGCCTCCGTTGGCAGATAGTTTCAAAAACGTTGCAGATTATCCAGAGCGTGTCGATTGATTCCCGTATAAGAATTCGGGGACAAGTTGGGACGATGAAGTGCTCGTACTATAGTTTTCTGCACGTTGCAGATCCGTCTGTTGACATCAGGGACTTGAGGGAGAAGCGGGAGACAGTCAAGTAATGCGTGTTCGTGAATGCTAGATGGAACGCCTCCGTTGGCAGATAGTTGCAAGCACGTTGCAGATTATCTCGAGCGCGTTGATTGATTCCCGGATAAGAGGGGAAAAGCTGGGACCATGAAGTGCTCGCATCAGTATATAGTTTTCTGCGGGTTGCAGATCCGTCTGTTGACATCAGGGACTTGAGGGAGAAGCGGGGAGACAGTCGATTAATGCGTGTTCGTGAATGCTGAACCTGGGCTTGTCACAGTGAGCGATAAGTAGGGCCTGGAGACTCATGGGGGTCGATGAGCGCATGAGACAAGCCGTTCCTGATGATTCCTCGGCACCCCCGCGAATCACGCGGGCCGGCTAACGGTAAGCCGTGTTTTTGAACATGGCGGATGCTGAACTGCCTCGAGAAATGGAAGAATGGCTCTGGAAACGACGCGAGATCCCAAGAAATGCAGCCGTGGAAGCTCAGATTTCCTCGCTCATTCCGTTGCCACACGAATTCGAAGGTTATGATGTCAGAGTCGGATGATCTTGCGACTTGCGACGCGCGGGCTAATAGGGGTGCTCAATTCCTCCGTCGGTCGCGTCGTTCGTTCGAAATAAATACAATATTTGTTCGAAACAAATAGAAGTTTCAAACTCCGCCCGGCGGCCGTCCGACCTTCCAGCTCTTCAGTGACTCTCTCAGTCTTGCACCACCACAACTACTCTCATAGGTTTGTCTGGTTTCCAGAAGGATGCATTTATGTCCCTGGCCCCGCCAGATTGACAACTCCCGATACTGTACTATTTCGACCGAGTGTTCAGGTGACGCGTGACGCGGCCCTCTGAACTTGACGGTGACATTGAGTTTTCGAGGCTCAAATAGGCCGAAAAACACTGAAAAGTTCTCTCTGGCATTCGCCGGACTTCCATTTATGGTAGTTTTGATGTGATTGCCGAGAAATGAACACCTAAGAAAGTGAACACTTGTGGTGACGCGTGACATGGGGTGAACACTCGGTCGAAATAGTACAGTACTTGCCCGATACATCATCTGTTAACAGGTCTGGACTAGTGATGGCCGGGTCGGGTCGGGTCTTGAAAGCCCGGGCTTGGGTCGGGTCTTGGCGGGCTTGGGCTTCGAAAAATCCTGAGCCCGACCCGACTTAAAGGGTCGGGCCCAGGTCGGGTCGGGCTTGGGCTCAGGCCCGGGCTTGGCTGCATTTTTTCCAACTGATCTATGGTGAGTTTTCAAACTCCTTCAGCGTTGTACGACGGGTTTCTCACTCGACGGGACCCTCGCAGACTGTGGAATTCCCAAAATTGCTGTCCTGGCGGGCCACTTGAAGCACAAGTCTGAATGCGGCATACCCATCAAATGTCGAGATGTTATGTTTCATGGTTGAACATAGACAAGTAAGTCTCTTTCAAGTAGAAATCAGATTTAACCTGAGATTTAAGCAAGGATGGTTCAGTGAAAGTGGAATTCCTTTGAAGAATTTGAACTCAGGCTAACTCAAAGAGACCCGAGCCCAAGCCCGGGTCGCGGGTCTGCTCAGAAGCTGAGCCCGACCCTGAGCCCGACTTGAGCCCTACCTCGGGTCGGGCCTGGGTCGGGCTTGAAAGCCCGACCCAAGCCTGGGCTTGGGCTTGAAGCCCGACCCGGCCATCACTAGTCTGGACTCCGAGTCTGCGGATTCTCTGCCTCAAGTTTGAGAAATATGGCCAGAAGGTTCTCAGAAAAAAACAGGAGGTCATAATATGCCTGCCTTTGGTCGTTCGAGGCATACGGCAGGCGCAAGAGAGACGAAACGGCAGGACAAGCGGAGTTTGAAATTTCTATTTGTTTTGAACAAATACTGTATTTATTTCGAACGAACGACGCGACCGACGGAAGAATTGAGCACCCCTAATTCCTTAGATGACGCTGAGCTGTTTGGATCTGGGTTGGCTTGAAGACGGAAGGAAAGACGGCATTTGTGTTATTTTAGAAGAATTTTAGGTGCTAGGGGTGTGTTGGGTGCCCGAAATCCGGTTCAGAGGAAAAAAGGATGCAGACCTGACCTGACCCCGGATCGAACAGGGACCTCCTGCAGAAACAAGGATTATCCACGCCTATGTGTAGCAGGAGCACTACCAGTTATGCTATCAGACCTCGACTATACTGTCTGCATCTTGGATTACCTTGAACGTAAATAAATCTTGGTGGAGATCTAAAATGCAACTTGGAACGTTGAAACTGGGATGCTTGATTGTCGATTGTGTTGGCTTGAATGAAGACTGTATAACACTGGAGCGTCGGAGGTAGATTAATATTATGAGTGAGGGAGGCTTCGACGAGAGCGCACGGATTCCTTAAAAATACGATGATTGCTCACGGACCTGACCCCGAATCGAACGGAGCTCCCCTGCCTAAACAATTTCGAGACTGCTCCGACAAATTGAAGCAGATGCACTAACCAACTGTGCTATCAGGCCTTAATTACGACGGGGGGAGATTTGTCATGTTTGGAGAAGTTGGGGTCGTGTTCAACTTCGAGGTTCAGTTGATGTTCAATTTCTGGTGGCAGTAATTCCCCTGCCGTAGGCTGTGAATAAATTTAAAAAGAGGGCTCAAGAGAGGATATAACTGGAGATATGGGCTTTGAGAGAACGAGGCTGGAATAACGATGCGCAAAATGGAAAAGGAGAACCTAGAAAGAGATGACCTGACCCCGAATCGAACGGAGATCTTCTGTTTATTATGCAACGTGCCAATTTCCTGATCTATTTGGAGCAGATGCACTATCCTGTTGTGCTATCAGGTCTTGCTTTCCATCCTGGATTTTGTAATACATGGCAGGAATCTTGTTCCAGATCCGAACAGGATCGAGAAAGACAAGGATCCAACTCAAATCTAGATCGGCGAGCTTAATTGAAATTCAGCGCGGTCTTCTACTATAATTTGCCCCCCTCCCCAGACTTTGCAACCCACCTGAATCAACCTAAACCATATTTCTTCCGAGATGACGGTCAAAGCGAGAAAGTGACGTTCGGTTGCGCTATCACGTGTCTATCTGACTCTTTCCCTCACCGCTGACCACGATGCCGCCGAAATCGTCCGCATCGTCGGGGACCAGGAAGAAACACGCGCGCAAGGCGGCGGGGCCCGTCGAGCCAGAGATCCCGCGCGAGAAGAAGGGCAAGAAGCACAGGTCTGACCCGCCGCGGCAAAAGGTGTACATCGCCCCGGTGAAGCCCTCGGCGGCGCTGGCGGATCCACTGGAAACTACTGGGCTGGCGCATAGACTTCCGCCTGCATTGCTCGTGGTGCTCCGGAGCCTGGGGAAGAAGGCACCGGTGACCAAGGTGCGGGCGCTGGAGGAGCTGCTGAGCGGGTGGGTGGAGCGGTGTGGGGACGGGGAGGGGGAGGGGGACGAGGTGTACACGCTGCTGGAGATGCTGCCGGTGTGGATGCACTACCTCGCGGCGCACCTGCTGCACCCATCCCGCCGCATCCGCCAGCTCACCGCCACCGTGCACGCCGCGCTCCTGCGCGCCCCGCTGCTCGCCGGCCCGCTTGCCGACGACGCGCCGGACAACGCCGCAGGTGCGTGGGCCCTCGCCGCCCACGACGTCGACCGCGCCGTCGCGGCGATTGCGTCCGCGGCCCGTGCACCCGCGCCGGCGCTGCTTGCGTTCGTCGAGCGCACGCTCATGCACCCCGACGCGCTGTACACGGAGCTGAATCCGCCGCCGCCAGTTGTTCCTCCCCCACCGTCAGCCGTGAAACGCCCCACGGGAGTAGTCGAGGCCACCCCGGCGCGCACCAAGGCCGACGAGCAAGACGAGAGCGAGACGGACCGCCGCGCCCGTTTGCGTATTGCTGCATTCGGTGCATTGAAATATTTGCTAGGTGAGTCGGCGTGCATTCCATCTAGTCTTGTCCTAATTTTCCTCAGAAACCACCACGACTCCCCTCCCATCCTTCCTCGCGTCCCCCGCGCTCTGGTCCGCGCTCCACCACGCCGCCGTCCCGCCCTTCCTCCACGACTCGCTTAAGGACGACGAACATGCCGACGACAATGAACCCACCTACACGCCCGACGAATACACCGAAGGCTTCGGCCACGCGCAGCCCGCACTCCGACGCGCCGCCTGGGCCGCGCTCCCCGCCCTCCTCGCGCGGCGGCCCCTCCCCCCCGCGCTCGTGCGCACCCTCGCGCGCGCCATCCTCCGCGCCGCGTGGGTCGAGCCCGACGGTGCGGTGCAGGGCGCCATGTGGGCCGGCTTGCTGGGGTTTTTGAGGGGTGCGTCGAGCCTCCTCTTCTATTCTGCCTTTCTTGGAAGTAAATACTTGCTTACTAACACGCATAGACCACCCGGAGGCATGGGCGCAAGCGCCGACCGCGTACGACGAATTTCGGGGCGCGTTCCTGGCGCGCGCGTGTGGCGGCGCGCCGGTCGCGGCGTACCCGACTGTGGTCGTCGTGTTGTCGACGGTGCCGAGTGAGGTGCGTAAGGCGTTTTTTTTGGGCCTTGTTTCTTTGTCCGCACATTCCCCCCCTTCTTTCCATCCTCCTTTCGCTGTGTCTGTCCATTACAACGCGCTTCCTCCTCCGCCTGTCTTATTACCCCCACCCAATCCTTTCTTCTTCCGTTCCCACCCGTTGGCTCTTTCGTTCCCGTTCTTTCCCTCATTACCCCCAATCTTCCTCCACTAAAACAAAATAAATGACACTAACACCCTCCGTCAGATCCTCGCCCCCATCGACACCCTCTTCGACGCCTTCTGGGCCGCGCTCGGCGGCCCGCCCGCTGCCGCTTTAGCTCCCGCCCCCGCCTCAGCTACCGAGCCTGCTGCTGACGCAACCGCCGACGCTCCCTCGGACGCAACCGCGGACGAGACCACGCACACCACCACGAACGAGAAGCCCACCCCCGCGCCTTCCCTGACGACCGCACTCCCGCCCGCGCGTGCGCGCGCGGGGGCCGCGTTTATCGGCGCACTGCTCGAGTGCGCGGTGTTTGTGGTGAGGCGCGCGAGGGGCGCTGCGGGTGGGGCGAGGATTTTCGGTGTGTCAGCTTCTGTCGACGGTGAGGGGGACGGGAGTGGCGAGGGGGGAGCAAGAGCAAGAGAAGGAGGAGAGGACCCGGGGGCGGCGCTGTTCGCGCGCGAGGTGCGGAGGGTGTGGGGGGCGTTGGCGGTGTCGGGTTCGGGTGTAGACGCGAATGGGAATGGGGGCGAGTCGGGTGGGAAAGAGAAGAAGCGGGAGAGGATGCTGCATGTAGAGGCGCGACGCGCGGCGGGGCTGCTGGTGCGCGCGCTGGAGGGCGCGGGGGGCGTTGGGGGTGGTGCGTGTTTTTGCTTCTTTTGCGTTATGCTTTCCTGCGCCTCGATTTTGGGCTGTGTTTTTTTGGTCGCTCGCGGGATCCGTCCCTTCTATTCCCCCTTTTTTTGTGTTACTCCGACCGAGGCAACGACCCGTGTTCCTCTATCTTAATTTACACATCTCCTCTCCACCCTATCCTATCCTAAACCCCCCGCAACCCAAAGACCAACTAACATCCCTTCCTCATGCAGACCTGCTCGCGGCGGGGCTCGACGCGCTCGGCGCATGCGTGCGGCGCACGGGCGGCGCGGACGCGGACGCGGGGCTCGTGTGTGCGGTGCTCGAGGCGCTGGTTGGGGAGGATGATGAGGGGAAGGGTACTGTGGACGCCGCGCCGATGGATGGAAGGGCGGCCGTAGTAGACGCAGCAGCTGTAGATGCAGGCGCTAACACAAGGACGCCCACGCCCCCCGACGCCGACGCGAAGAAGCGCGCGACGGAGACGGCCATCCGCGTCGCGGGCCGCACGCTCATGGCGGACGTCCTCCGTGAAGCGGTGCGCACGGAGAACGCGCCATTCCTCGTTCGCGTGCTCGCGACTTTTGGACCGCGGGTGTTTCGCGATACGGAGTTTGCAGAGGTGAGTTGGTGTTCTTCGTTTTTCTTCTGCTTCCGTCGTCTTGGTTGCGAGGACCCGAGCGCCTGTCTGCCTTTTCATTCCTTGTAATACGGAAGCCGAATGAACGCTGACGACCGACCACACAGGCCCTGGACGCTCTGCTCGCGCGGCGGGCGTACGCACTCCTCCTCACAACGCCCGCGCTGCTCCTTGCGTACCTGACGCACCGCGCGCCGCACCGCCAGGCGCTGTTCCGCGCGCTGCTGGCGGACATCGCCGCCCACCCTGAAGCTGCGACGGACGCGCTGGGGGCGCTCGTGGCGCCCGACGCGGCGCGCGCGCTCGAGGGCCTGCATGCCGTAGACGTTATGGAGGGCGGGAACGCATCTACAGCTGCGGGCCCGCTCGACGCGCTGTTCGCCGGCGCGCCGCCTGTGCCCGTGCCCGTCCTCGCGCAGGTTCTTCAGCGTGCGGAGCTCTTCCTCTCGCCCGCCGCATGGCGCGCCGCGCTCTCCCGCGTCGTCATCGCGTTCGCCACGCGCGTCGAGGCGGCGCTGGTGGACGGGGGCGGGGATGAGGGCGAGAGCCGGATGCCGCTGCGCGCGTTCGACGACGACGTCGCGCTGCTCGGGGGCGTGCAGGACGCGGTGGACGCGGAGGCGCTGCTCCCCGCGGTGTACGTGCTCGCGCACGTGCTACCACGTGCGTACCCGCCGGAGGAGCGCGATGCGCGCGCAGTGGGCGCCGCGCGGGCGATGTGGGCGCAGTGGCGCGCCGGGGGCGCGCGCGATGGCGGGGCGGTTCGCGCGGAGGTGATGCGGCGGCTGGGTGTGATGGTGTGCAGCACGGACGTATGTGTGACGTGCGTGCCTTTTTTGTAGGTTTTTGGATGGACGGACGCTGACGACATGGCTGCGCAGGCCGGAGGACGTTCTCGCGGCACTGGCGGAGGACACGCTAGGCGCGCCGCTCGACGTCGTTGCGGAGGTGTTTCCCCGTCAGACGGCGCTCGATGCCATGCTCGATACGCTCCCGGCCGACCCGCCCGCCGCGAGCCTCGCGGTCCTGCACCCGAACTTCCCGCCCGCGTCCGCGATCTCGCCATTGAAGCGCTCTGCGGAGCATGATGCGCGGGGATACGCGGCCTATGCACGTATCGTCACCGCGCTGCTGCAGGCCCTTGCGGCCGACCGCCGCGCCGCGCGGACGCACGTCTGGGCGCTGCGGCATGTCCTCGCGCTCACGCTGTACGTGGAGGACCTGCGCGCCGTGCCCGCCGCCGTGAGCCCCGTGTTCGACGCCGCGGCCCCTGCCCTCGACCACGGGGCGCTGGCGGAGCTTGCGGGGCGCGCGCAGCAGTTCGCGACGTATCTCCTCACGGCGGCGGCGGAGGATGGGTGGCGCGCGCGGGTGCTTTCTGCAGTCACGAACGGCAAGCCGCTCGTTGGAGGGGGCGCGCTGCCGAGTCTGCTGGTCGATCTTATTGAGTCGGCGCGGAGAAAGGATGGGAGCCGTGATTGTCGGATTCTCGACCGAGTTCTGCGACATTTGTTGCAAGATGCTGACAAGGCGGAGGCGGATCTTTGGATGGTGTTTGCGAGGAAGATCGAGAAGACTGGTGCGTGTTTGCCGCTCCCCCTTCGAAAGCCTCGTTCTCACAATTGTGCTAGCTCCCGAGACGTGCATCGCCATCGTTTCGGCGGTCAGCGACTCCACGCTGGAGCCGCCGCGCTTGGAGCGGTACCGGAATGAGCTCGCCGCCGATTTGTTGGGCATTCCAGCGAGCAAAGCGAACACGCAGGGGCTGCTGACGCTGCGGAAACTCGCTGCCAGTGCGCCGGACCTCGAATCAGACGTCGTGTTTCTCCCGCAGCAGCGGTCCGTGAACATCTTCAAGGCGTGCCAGCAATGGGTCTCGTCCGACGAGGACATCGAGGAGGAGCTGGAGAGCGCCATGACGCTCGTCTTTTTCTACCTTGCGCCGTTGCTGCAGAACGTCCCCGGGACACATTGGGATCTGATCTATGATGTGCTTGAGAGTACTCTCGAGGTGCGTGTCGCCGGCAGTTGTGCACATCATACTTACGATATGGATAGAATGCCGCGCTTACGGATGACGAGACTCTGGTCGCACTTGCGCGGACGCTGAGGCTCATCATCCTTATTCAGGACCTGGCGCTCACTAACAAGACCCTCCGGGCAAGCTGGGAGGAACGACACATGCAAATCCTCACGATGGTGCGAGATCTCGCCGCGGGCCAATTAGGTGCGTTGCTACCTTCAAAACGCGGCCTATATTCACCCCCGCAGATGGTGTGGCTGCCTCTACTCCTCGGTCTACTTGCCGCGAGCTCGTGTTGTCCATCGTCCAGGATCTGCCTGCGTCTTTGATCTCACAGGACACGCTGCCAAAGGTCCGCTTGCATAATCCATATGTAAAATTGTTTGCTGAAATTCCGGCGCAGATGTGCCATCTGTTGGCGGACCCATCGGTCGACGTGCAGAAGATGACCTACCAGCTGCTAACCGCCGCTGCCCGCAAGCGGACAGAGCACTTTGTCATCGAAGCCGGCGTGGATGTCGATGCTGCGGTGAAAGCGGACCTCCCGCTTGAGTTGCTGGACATTCTTCAGACGAGCCTCAATTTCAATCAGGGGGATCTCCTGGATCTCGACGAATCGGTGAGTTCTGTATTTCGCGGGTGTTTGAAGATGCTGATTCGTGGATAGACCGTCTTCGGGTATCTCCTCGGCTGGATGGTGGTTTTCGACCTCTTTATTGACGCGGTGGGTTTCTGTCTTGCGAATCTAGCTGCTTCTTATACCATCCCAGTCACTGAAAGTCCGCCTGAGCTACATCGACCAGCTGCGCACTCTTGACATCATCGGGACATCGTTCATACCGAACCTTCTCAGTTTACTGGGCGTCGACCAAGGCATCCCGAAAGCATTCAAGCTCGATCCATGGGCTGTCGATGAGTACTTTGTGCAACGTAGGTTGACTATAGACCCCTTTGCATCATACTGACACGATCTCGTAGTGTATGAATCTGGGAGCGCCTGGAGCTTCCAGGTCCTTGCCGCACATCTGTACTACCGGGCGCTCCTTACTGTCCCGTCTCTTATCTATAACTGGGTGCTAGACTGCAAGGACCGCCAGCTTTCATCTAGCATCGCCACGTACACGTCCCTGCACTTTTCTCCTGTCATCATTCGGGCAGAGCTGGCGCATGTGAAGAGTCCCGAGGCGACTGCGGAGCTGGTGGACGAGAACCTCACAGTCAAAGTGGCTGCGGCTGTCAACGAGGTCGTCGCATCGTATCTCGTCGACGAGCACCAGCTGGAGATCAAGCTCAAGATTCCATCGGACTGGCCGCTCCATAAAATAGAGGTCAAGGACGTACAGAGAGTTGGTGTAGATGAGAGCCGGTGGAGAGCATGGATCCTTGCTGTCCAGCAGACGCTGTGGTCTCAAGTATGTTGTCCCTTTTTTTTGATGCACACCGTGCTGATGAGGACGTGCAGAACGGTAGAATCGTAGATGGCATTAGTCTTTTCAAGAAGAACGTCACGCTGCACTTCGAAGGGCAGGTCGAGTGTGCTATCTGTTACTCGTAAGTTTCCAGCTCTTTCGCTCGACAATTCCTTCATCTCTCCCGGCAGAATCATCAGCGTAATGGACGGATCTCTGCCGCGCAAGCCATGCAAAACATGCAAAAATCGATTCCATTCGGGCTGTCTGTACAAGGTGTGTATTCCAATCCGCCAGACAAATGTTATGCTGAATTGGTTGTGCAGTGGTTTAGCTCCAGTCACTCGTCCAGCTGCCCGTTGTGCCGATCGGACATATTTTAGGAATATAGAGACTACATTAAAATTGTGCAATATTAATCTTCGGCGAATGCCGCGCCGCTCATGTCTACGATGCGATGCAGTGCATACGACGCGCGCATCGTGAGTTCGCGTGGAGTCAATTTCTTTTGATCGTTCGTATAAAATGACTCCCGTCTTTCACAACTTTTGCCAAATGTCTGGCGTACTACCTGGACCACGCCTTTGAGCATAAGCGCCAACTGTGTGATATTCTCACATTCCCTGGCAAACGTCCCAAGTGGGCAAAACAGATTGCCAAAATAGTCGAGGTCCATTCCACCGATCATGAGACTATCGTCTCTTTCCCCGAATATTTCCCAACACTCGACTTGTACGAGCTCGATGGCTGAGACCGTTTTTTTTTGGCTGCGGCATTGCGAAAACCCGTCTACCTCGAAACCAACCCATGAATGATGCAGACACCCAAAGAATAATGAATTACATCGCAAGCAGCAAGATCCTCGAACGTATTCGTGTGGTATGAAATGAGCGAGGTGAACAGCTTCCAGAACTGAGGAGGTCTGGTGTAATTTACAGAGCCATTCTTGTGATTTCTCGCGGCCAGTCCAATATCCACGAAATAGCGCATGTTCAACAGTTCAAATGGCTTGCCGTTGACCGGCGCGTGATCCGCTGACGTGCCGAGTGATCATCAAGAGCGGCAACCAGCCGAACCGGGCCGACACATCTCTCGAAGTCGGGCTCAGAACTCTAGCATCCATGTTCCTCGATGACCTCCGAAACCGGCGATCCTCCCTCGATGCATCCATATCCCAACAAGAACGTTCACTAAAGCAGCTCAAGGACGAGAGAGAAGCCGTCCAACGTCAGCTGGATGGTTTCGTTTATCCCATTCTATCCATTCCTCCCGAAATAACCTCCGACATTTTCGTGTGGTGTTCAGCACTAGATCTCGGCTCACCCGATTCTGCTCGCCCCCCACTCCTCCTCCTGCAAGTATGCAGGGCGTGGAGAGCCATCGCTCTCTCCGTTCCTGCATTGTGGGATATGATTCACGATCTCGAGTGCCGCGTGCCCGAAATCATGGAGAATTTAATCACAACCTGGTTCAGTCGCGCTGGAGCTCGTCCTCTCTCACTCGAGCTCACGTACGTGGGCGAATCAGAATCGTTCCACATGCATTCCCTCATCCGTCAACATGCATCGCGTCTGCAATTCCTAGATCTTTACACGGATGGAAACTGTTTCTTTGACCTGGCCGACATCCGACCATTCCCCCTTCTCCGCACGCTAACGCTTGGCTCATTCAATGGGATGCTAAAGGACACCGGAACTCCAATTGCCGTTTTCAGCGGTGCCCCTCTGCTTCGCCACCTTTCTCTAGAGGCCATAGCACCATCAGCATTACTTATGCCATGGGCTCAACTGACCAAGTTTGTTGCCATTGAGCTTTCTCTCCACGATTGTCTTGGGGCCTTGCGATCAGCGACATCCCTTTGCGAATTCGAACGAGGCTTTAGCACGCCAGAGGAAGAAGAAGAATCCATCAGCGATGAGCCACTCTTCTGCCACTCCCGGCTCAACTCCCTTTTCATCCATGCTAACGACGGGGTTGATTACAATATTTTGGAATTCCTCGCTCTCCCCGGTCTGCAAGAATTACAATTGGGAGCCCGTTTCGGGGAATGGACCGAGGATTTGAACACCATAGTTCTTGACTTCTTATCCCGGACTTTCCCCACATTGCGGAAGTTCACAGTCGGCATGTCGCCGTCGGTTCCCATCCAATGGCTTCACATCACGACGCACCTCACCACCTTAGACCTCATCCGTCCACGTACTGCGCGCGAGGTGGTTCGTGCACTGGACCGCAACAACGCTCCAGATTTCCTCCCACAACTCCAGAACCTCACATATTCCGAATGCACCTCGGACCAGGTGGACACGGAGCTACTGGATGCGTTGAACTCCAGATGCGCAGCTGATGGAACCGACCCCGCCCGCGCGGCAATACAATCATTCCGCCTCATCTGGCCGGAGTACCCAAACGAACCGCCTACAGCCATCCCCCCTTCACCTCTAGCTTCTCTTCGCGCACTGGTGTCCCGCGGAATGCGCATCCACGTTGGAACGCCCGACCACAACACTTTCTACTAATTGTCGCGTCATTTGGTACGCGCACCGCCTTCAGCTCCCGTCAGAAACTCATTCCTACCTGTAACCTGGCAGTCTTGGTTTCGGATCGCAGGAGCTTGCCTGTCGAATAATATTCGGGCAAAACATGTTATTGGCGACCAGCGATGTTGAATTACCCGAACATTTGATGGTGTTGATTTGCCGCCGTTTTAGGACTGGTTTCCTGTTGAATCAACCCTCCTTTTGAACCTAGCTCGCGACTTGAATTACCCCAACTTTCTGATGCCGGTTCGCATTGAATTGGCCTCACTTTTGCCTCACTTTTTCTTTTTCTTCTCCCATTTGTAAAGAAGCTGAGTTTGCACCGGGCGGTGTTGTTCAATCCATTCGACCGGTTCACCCATCCCCATCTCCTTGCATTGAACAAGGTGTGAGTTCGATCCGATGAAGTCTCTCAAGAGAGCCAAGTTTTTTCAGGTAAATTTTGTACTTTAATTCCCTACTGTTCACACATCCAATTGGACTTGTACGGCTTGGCGAGCTGCACTGCGAAATGCTTGTACTATGTGTAGAAAACTTCTAGGATCATCCTCAGCATGCTTAGTTGGCCCACTCATTTATTGCGGAGAAGGGGAGTAACTATTGAGAAACCAAGGCTGATTCAAGGGAACCCACCCAAAAAGTGAGGGTGATTCAACACCGTGCATGTAAAAAGGTGAGGGTGATTCAATACCATCCATCAGAAAAAAGTAGGGTCAATTCAATACCAATTGAGGTCAAAATCCTGGTAAATTCAACACCATCAAAAGTTCGGGTGATTCAACAGCCTCTGTCGCCAATAACCTATTTTCGAATATTCGGACCGGAACAAATTATTTATAAAGTTCATATTCTTCAGAGCTGTGGCCAAAATCACGACTGCGCCGTTCGAATACTGGGCCTGCGGTGGTTTGTGAGGATGGAAATGATTTTGGACAGTTTATAGAACGAATTCCCCACTGAAATGGGCTCAAGGTTGGAGAAAGAGCGAATGGGAAAAGCGTAGAGAACTATCACCTAAGAAAAAAAAAGAATATTATTTGGCCGTACGTAGCGAAAGCTGACCAACTCACATAGCGGAGGATATTTCTAGCGGTACTCGATTCAATTTAGCGCCATTTCTTTATTTGCGGCCGGTTTGCCCCCAAGTTCAACCAGTTCGACATACGGAATGTCTGGAAGATCTCCCTAATTTATCCACCAAACTGGGAGCATTTGGCGTCCTCCGCGTCGTCGCGCATCGGTCATTTGTCGAGCTCAAAGAAGATATAGCCGTCATTGCCATGGGTCACGACCTCGTCAGCAGCACCGCTGGTCTACCCAGCCCCTTTAAGCGAAAAGCCGTCCCCGATGAAAGCGACCGCCGGAAGAAGAAACAGCGGTCTCTTCCCACCAGCGAGTCGGCGAAGACAAGAGCTCGATGGACGAAAGAGAAAATCTCCTGATGCTCCTTATCTGATACGTCCGGGAAAAGCATTCGTACGGTAGCTTCAGCAGCCGTAGTAGGAATCCGACGCAACAAACGCAAGTGACGCTGTTATGCTTGAAATTTTCAGAGCGCCAAAGAGGGGCATGTGGGATGAAGACCTCATGGAGACCGCAGTGTCACTCGAGGCGGGAAAATACTACCGGCAAGTGGCGATGCCTCTCAATAGACCCCAGAACGCATGCCACAAAATCCACTAGGAAGATAGCCCATATTCTTGGCCTGCAGAGGGCGATGATGCACCATTGCGCACAGAGGGAAAGGAGGCTTTGCTCCTGAAACAGTATTGCCGCCCTGAAAGTGGTGGATAAAGCTTGCGAATCGGGGAGAAGAGTAAACCGAGCACGCGTTGATTCTCCTCGATGAGGAACCCGCTCCTCCAAGTAATCTGCGGCGTACTATATCTGTGCGTCGAAGGCTTCAATCAGAACCATTCTGTCGCCCGACGGTGGTAGACTCGAAAAAAATGAGTCCATCCTCAGTATTGAGTGTGAGGGTGAAAGATACAGCTACGTGGCCTTTTGGGACGTTCCCTGCACGGAATTAGTGTTTGACGCGTTAAGCTTCTCTTCGTCGCGTAAACGGTGGTGGTCTTAGTGGAGGCGCGACGTGACGCAGTCACCTGACATAACTCACGTGCACTTTCTGATTTTTTTCACCTTCCTTTCTGCTCACTCGCTCCGTTTCTGCTCTGTGGTCTATCCCCGGGTAAAGGGCACCATGGTGTCGTCAATATGGTCGCGGTCATCGTCAGGATGCATCGCCTCGACCTCGAGGGTGCTTTCCTCCCGACCCTCGTTTGCCGCAAATGGTAGGTCTTGTCTTTTCCTCGCCTGCTTTCTACCCAGACTTCCCTGTCTACTTTCTGGCGGCCCACTGCGTTGGCGGGGCCCGGTGCTGGACTCCCTTCTGTGCTCTCGCTCTCCAATCGTTACTCACACATCGCACATAGTTCACATTTCGGTCTCCCGGGTCCTTCGTTCGGCTGTCTGCAGGCGCTCATATGCGGCAGAAGCGACGCAAGCCGCTCGTGAGTTATGCTTCACCACTGTGTCGCCTGTATTCATGATGGATGTAGCTGTGTCGGACCGTGAAAGCAGCGGTCCTTCCTTCCTCAGCCTGAAGGGGAAAGTCTCGCAGCAGACCCTCGACGCAATCACAGTAAAGCCAATGAAGCTCGTGAATATGAGCGCGGTTCAGGCCGAGGTCCTGCCTATGCTCCCCGCACTCGCATATCCGTATAACCCGGAAGACACCAAGAATGTCCGCGACTTGCTAGTCAGGGCAAAAACTGGAACGGGCAAGACCCTCGCGTTTCTTGTGCCGGCCATCGAGGCCCGCCTCAATAGAATCGAAGAGCATGTCGCGAAGAATGGAGGCGGAAATCCGGCACAGGAAGCCTCGAGATTCGCTCGCAGGACCGTTGGAACACTTATCATCAGCCCGACGCGCGAACTGGCCACACAGATCGCGAACGAGGCATTGAGGCTAACGCATCACCACAAGGAGTTTGAAGTGCGCTTATTCACCGGCGGATCGAGCAAACGCATGCAAATGCGGGACTGGATGAAGGGCCGCAAGGACATCGTCGTCGGTACCCCGGGGAGGCTGCGCGATCTTCTCGAGTCGGAACCGGATGTCCGGAACGCCATGGCAGAAACTTCCGTCGTGAGTATCCGCCTCACCTGCTCGCGGCTTTTTCTGATTCCTATATAGCTCATCTTGGACGAAGCGGACACTCTTCTTGAGATGGGCTTCCGCGAGGACATGGAGGACATCAAGCGCTACCTACCCCCCGTACCGCAACGCCAGACGCTCCTTTTTTCAGCCACCGTCTCGAAGGAGATCCAGCAGGTTGCACGATCGACCCTTGCGCCTAACCACAAGTACATCAACTGTGTCTCAAACGAGGCGTCCCCCGTGCACGCCCATGTTGACCAGTACCATACCGTCCTTCCGAGCGCGAGCGCCCAGCTTCCCCACATCATGCGCCTCATCGCGCACGACCAGCTCACCAATCCCGGCAACTCTAAAGTCATCGTGTTCCTGCCCACCACCAAAATGACGCAGCTTTTCTCGACAGTCATCCACGCCTTGTCCGCCGCCGCCTTCCCCGCCGGGAAGAACACCCGCGTGTACGAGATCCACTCGAAGCGCACACAGGAAAAGCGCACGCAGGTTTCGGACGCGTTCCGCTCTGCAAAGGGCGGTGCCACCGTCCTGATCACTTCGGACGTCTCTGCGCGCGGTGTCGACTACCCCGGTGTCACCCGTGTCATCCAGGTCGGCATTCCCGGTGGGCGGGAGCAGTACATTCACCGCGTCGGACGTACCGGGCGTGCGGGTACTAACGGCCGCGGTGACCTCGTCCTGCTTCCCTGGGAGATCGGCTTCGTTACGTGGCAGCTCACCGACGTCCCGATGAAGCCGCTCGCCCTCAACGAGCTCACGGACCAAACCAAGGAGCTTGCGGCCACATTCGACGAAGACCCGGCGGCCTTCTTCCAAAAGGGCAAGTCAGGGATCCGAGAGAACCTATTCATCTCCCCGGCGACGCCCGTCATCGCCGACATCGAGCGCAACATTGGGACGCTCCTCGGGCGGCTCGACGAGGAGGCGATCCGCGAGACGTTCATGTCGCTGCTCGGGTACTACCTCTCCAAGTCGCCTGAACTGCGCGTGCAGAAGCCGATTATCGTACAGGGGTGCCAGGACTGGACGACGGGCGCGTGCGGTCTCGCGACGCCGCCCTACGTGTCGGTCGCGTTCCTGCAGAAGCTCGGCCTCTCGGACGGGCGCACGAAGCACTTTGGCAAACGCGCAACGGAGATGCCCTCGTTTTCGCGCACGACTAGCGCGCCGTGGATGGCGCGCGGGAGGGTCGCGACCCAAGGCCGGGAGGTCACCCCGAAGTGGATGGAGACGCAGGAGAACGACGGCGGCGACGCTGATGCGGACCAGTACAGGACGCCGCGATATGAGATGCGCGGAAACGGGTACCGCAAGACCAGTGGGTTCCCCAAGACGTATGACGGCAAGGGCGTCGGAAAGGAGAATGAGTTCCGGGGCGGGTTTGGCGGACGGGCTCCGCTTCGCGGGAACCTGGGCGAATCCGACCGTCGAGGAGAATTTTCGTCCAGCCGTGGGCGCGACACTGAAGGCGGTAGCCGTGGAGGTTACGGCGGAGCCGCCGGTGGAGGCGGGGGAGGCTTTGGAAGCAAATCGGGCGGGGGCGGTGGAGGCTTTGGAAGTAGATCGGGTGGAGGCAGCGGCGGCGGTTACGGAGGCAGATCTAGCGGAGGTGGCTTTGGAGGAGGGAGATCTGGCGGAGGGGGAGGAGGCAGCGGTGGCCGCTTTGGTCAGCGAGATGCAGGCGGAGGAAACTACGGTTTCAAACAATAGATGTATCTTTATTAGCACCACCACTTTAGTTTACTCATGTTTCTCCCCTAACCTCGCTCAAAATAATCAGGACGTCTTAGCGCTTGTGATAACTCATCGATCGGAGCTGGCTTCGTCATGTAAATGAATAGTAAGATACAGTGTCTAATGGTACAACAACGATAATGATATAATGAATGTGCGAGTACAGATGGATAATGCTAAAGAGTGGGGAGTCCATGTGTCCAACAAAAAAAATACAAATAATCAAATGTCCTTGCGTCATCTCCAAAACGGATTCTTGGATCCAGTCCGCGAATCTGAAGTGGATGCCGGTACCCGCGTCGGCGTGAGATAATATGCGTCGATCGTGCTCGCGGAAAAGCGCGAAGGGACGTCCCGGACGGGCTCCCGAGGCTCGGGAACGCGATGCGGCATGCCCGTGACCTGCGAATAGAGCGACGGCGCCGACAGCGAGCTCGCGACGGACTCGTGGCGCGCGTGGCCGTGGTGAAGCTGGTGTTGATGATGGTGGTGGTGGTGGACCTCTGCACGCGGGTACTCGTACGACGCGAGCAGCTTGTCCATGTCCCGCGCGTCACGCGCCTCCTCCGCCGCGCGCATCTTCGCCATGTTCACCGCCTCCGTCTCGATCGGATTCGACGGCTGCGCGCGCCGGCTCGCGCGGTGCCCAAAGAGCTTCTCGCCAAAGCGCAGGAGCCGCCAGCGCCAGCCGACGGGGTCGAGGTTCCGGTGTGCCGCGAACTGCGCGGTACGCTGAGCGCGCTGCTTGCGCGCGCGGCGCCGCCACAGCCAGATGATCACCAGGAAGATGAAGGCGCAGCCGAGCGCCATGAGGAGGATCTCCCACCACGCGAGTGCGCGCTTGGGCGCGGGCACGGTCGTGGGCGCGTCGATCCCCGTCACGGTAGGAAGCGGCGCGGCACCGGGGGTTGTCGCAGAGGGCACGTCGACGAATTCCGAGAGGCACGCGCCGAGGCCAGGGACGACGCTCGAGGACTGCTGGCAGGCCGCAGCGACGCATGTCCCCGCGCGGAGGACTTGGTCCGCGCCGGCGCAGGCGAGACATTGGCTGGGGCCCGATCCGGAGCAGCTCGAGCAGCTTGAATCGCAGGCGATACACGTCGACGACGTCGCGTCGAAGAACTGCGTCTTGCTGCATGTTGGGAGACAGCGGCCGTTTGTGAGCACGGGCCGGGAGGGTGGGCAGGACGAGCACTGATTGAAGGAGGCGCCGGAACAGGAGGCACAGTCTGGGTGGCAGGTGAGGCAGGACCCGGCGGAGGAGAACGTGTTCGCGGGACAGGTGGCTACGCATTTGCCCGAGGCGGCGAGTTGGTTCGACGCGCAGGTTAGGCAGAAGGTAGCGGCGCCGGTGCATGTAGTGCACGAAGAGTCGCATGCTGCGGAAGCTAGTCAGAACCAGTCGTAGAATATATGCAGAGAACGCACCTGTGCAAGTCAAGTTATCCTGCGGCGATACGAACGTGCCGGAAGGGCAGCTGGCGACGCATTTTCCGTTTGAAAGGAAGAATCCCGGAACGCAGCCCGTGCACTGCAGCTGATTGACGGTGGACACGGAGCTAAAGTTGGGGATCTTGCACGACGTGCATTTAGAGCCGCAACCTAAGAAAATGCATCAGTAACGCTATAAGGCTGCAGAATCAGAAACGCACTATCGCATTCGAGCTTGAAGTTGTCCGCAATCAAAGACGAGCCCTCGCAGACGCCATTGGCGTCGGCGGAGACGCACGCGCCGTTCCGCAAGTACGTGCCCGCGGCGCACTGGACGCAGTCGTTGGACGTCCCAGCCGTGCAGGTCTCACACGACGAAGAGCACGGAGCACAGTTGGTGCCATCGGAGAATGCTCCGGGAGGGCACAACGTCCCCGACGAGGTGATGCTCGGTGGCGGGGTGCACTTGGTGCGGTCATTCGCGTCGAGCGTAAAGCCCGTCTTGCACGCGGTGCACACGCCCGTCCCGTCGGTACACGAGGTGCAGCCAATTTGGCAAACTAAAGTCGCCGTCAGCACGCATCAATACAAAAAAAAACGCAAAACGCACTAGAGCAGTCTCCGGTCGACGTTAGGAAGAACCCCGCGGCACACTGGCTGCACGCCGTACCATTCGCGGCGGTGGTGAATCCCGTCGTACAGGTGCAGCTGCCGTTCGCGCCACAGACTCCGTTCACGCAGTTGCACGACGCCGGTGCATTGGCAGGCGTCGTGACGAGACAGCGCCCGCTGCCGGTGAGCCCGTCGTCGCACTTGGCGCAGCCGGCGGGGCATGCGGCGCACCCAGGACCGAAGAATCCGGCGGCGCAGGTCTCGCACGACACGCCCGTAAAGCCTGCCGCGCAGGTGCACGTCCCAGCGGCGGTGCAGATGCCCGACGACGCACATGGTGGGGAGCACGCGGCAGACTCGATGTCGAAGAGGGTGAGGGTGCTCGGCGCGCTGGTCGGTAGCTGCGCGGTGTCGGGGATAGAGTCCCAGACAATAACACGGGCATTTCCGGGGGCGGGGGAGTTGATGGCGATCCAGACACTTGACGAAAGGGCGAGGGACCGGAGGGTCAACGGTGTGGATGAGTTGGCTCCGATGGGATTCGAGGGAATGGATGTGAAGGCGGGTTGACCAGAGTACAGTGGGCCGGAATAGATGGATAGCCCGGGTTCCTGTGCCACATTCAGAGGTAATGCTAGGGAACTGGCTGAGTTTTTGAAGCCCGGCGAAGGCGATAATGTTCCGGAGGAGGAGGTGAGGAGGTTATGGAGAAGTTGTGGATTGGTTGTGGAGGTGTATTGCCCTGGGAGCAGGAGGGCTGGCGGAGACCCAGAGGTCGATATTGTGACGCCAACTAGTCAAATGTTAACGGGAGGGATGAACGAGATGGAGAGGAGACGCACTGGATGTGTTTGAATATCCCTGGAGACATTGGCCTGCATCGCAGACGATGGTAGAAGTGTTAGATGACGCCACTGAGGAAGCATTAGTATAAACGACGCGTAACACGGGTTTGAACACTTACGAGCACTGGCGGAGAGGAGAACAGGTAAAACAAGCATGGCTTGCTCGTCGTGAAAGTACGGGAGATGGTGGTACGAGGAAGAGAGAGGGAGGGCGTCGGTCTCAACTGCGCATGGCCTCAATGGTGGGCTCGGGCATTGTGGCACAGGTTGCTAGAAGCTATTGTTCCACCCGCGGCCACGGGCAGTCGGTCCGTGTGGCCCAGTTGCCTATTGTCGAGAACAATGGAGTTTGATCTCAAGTCCATTCTGGGTCGCAATTCTCCATCCTAAGCACAATGACGGCCAGTGAGACATCGCCCCATTATCCCACGCAATCCCCAGTGCCCATGACTCGAGCAGCTTGCGAGTTGACAATATTGGCAACAGATTTATGTCCAGGACTCGAAGAGGATGGCGCTTGGAGTATCGGAGGCAGTTTCAGTCAGTTTCTAGCTTCCAAGGCATGAAAAGCAACAGAACGATACGGAGATCCGCAGTCGTTGGCACCTGGGGGATACGCAGGCCAAGGAAGGACTTGGACTCCAGGGCTGCGAACAATGGGATCGATATGTTGTGACATGTTTACGCGCCGGCGTTACGTAAGCGGATCAGACGGGTTTAGCCGAGGTCAACTTAAGTTCAACTTCAACATCGCTAAGGTATTCTGGTGATTTCCTGGCTCTCCCTTCGGCTCAATCCTACCCTGTTTTCCTTCTCTGTGCGGGAAATCCAGCTCTCTCTCGGTGGCCCAAGGCACATCCATCCGGATTATATTGCCGGCATCGACAATGGTTACTGATCGAGGCAACCTGCTCGCTCTCGAGGTGCTCACCAGGGCCTTAGAAAGGGGGAAAGAAGTGAGGAAGGAGGATCGCAGAAGGAGGCAAAAAACGGATTCCGGTACGGGGAATCGAACCCCGAGCTACCGCGCTCTTCAACTGCTTACGTAAGCATCTTACGTAACCCAAATTTCATGAAAAGCGGTAATGTTGACCGTTACACCATACCGGAGTTACAGAGGTCCACAGGAAGGTAGATACAATGCCCAGAGAGGCCCGGAGTCCAGGGGAATACAATTTTCAACTTTTTTGAAAAACACGTTCGAAAGTTGGTTTAGTTGCACCAAAACGGATGGGAAAATTTGCACTAAGTCGAAAGGGGCTCAGGGGGATCATCCGTCATCGAGGGGTATGCATGGGATATGCTTGGTGATGAGGGGGGGGACATGAGCCAGATCACGTCGAAATCCAGTGGCCGACGTTTCGGAGCCCAAATAGGGGCGAGAATTCTTCCGGCATGTACCCATAACCTTGAATAGATTTTCTGTAGGTCCCCCAATATTTCCAGAATTTTCAGAGTGTGGGGGAGTGCAGCGGCCAGATCCAAAGATCCGTGATGGGAAATTGATCGTATTTTGATGGCGGCGGAGAAGTGATGGAATCATCCAGCAGGTCAGGCGAGGCGACTTTGAAGGGGATTAACATGACCGCTAATACCTACCGGACCCTCGTGTTCCTCGAACACCGTTTTCTTGGACAATTCTAAGGTTGGTGAATTTCGCACCGGAAACCCATATTTTGATGGCATCAATAGGGTGTTACACAGTAGGGATTTCAACCCGATTTCGAGCTCGATTTCGACTCGATTTCAGATCTGATTTCCGAAATTCGCGATTTCGAGCGAGCGATCAAAGTTGAAATCCTGATTTCGATTTCATCCTTGTGTCTGCTTATCATCAGCCAACCGCGCTCATCGCCTCCCGCCCATCGATCACCGCGATGAGCTTGCATATCTCTTGAACCTGGCCCCCTTAGAGGGCGCACTCTTGACCAGATGATAAGTACTTTGAGATCACAGTACATTGAGTAATTACTGTATTCAAAACGATGTTTTGAGAGCAGACTACATGTGTCGGGAATCGGTAGCGGGAGGGGCGGAAGTGGGGCGGGCAACGTTGGCCGAAATCAGCAGACCACGCCAAACACTTTGATGAATCCCACGCTTTCAGCTGGCTTTGAGTGTCACATCAATGCTCGAAATCCAACTCGAAATCGAGCTCGAAATCAGCTCGAAATCAAGTTGAAATCTCAACTGTGTAACACCCTAATCAATGAATTGAGTTGAACGTTGACTCCACCACTAAATAATCGGGGTTCATTCAAGGGCGACCGAAAAATACGAGTCTTAACTTGTAAAAAAATTGCATGGCGATGCGACAAACCCTGAAAAACGTTCGAGGCACTAAGAGTACTCACTACTTACCCCGTCTAAATAACTACCTTGAAAGAATTGCACATGGCTTTAATTCGACTTGTCCAGCCAAAATCAGGGTGGGTCGAAGGTTCAACCATTGCACTCGGTCTTCAAGCACAGTTCTCCCCGCACGCTCAACTCGTCGATACTCACACACCGCATCGATACCACCACGTGACCCGTCTCTTCATCAATCATTCTAAATCAAACGACTCGAACCACGACGAACCACTCCAACTGACAAATCTAGATCCCTGCCATCGCGACAATCACGCTTGCATTTCATGACCCTGTCTTCAATCTCACGGTCACTGAACTACGACTTGAATCCTAGACAGAAAACTATTAGCAGTCCCCGACCAAGAGCAAGCCTCTAGCCGCCGCTAGCAATTGCTAGTCGTCCCATCCCTACCAAATATTTGAGGCTCAACCTGCACAAATTTCCCAACTGTGTTTGAGCGCAGCGAAGGAGGGGTTCACCTGCACGAATTTTACCAAGTATTTCTGAGCGCAGCGAGCGAAGGGGTTCAACCTGCACTAATCTACCAACTGTGTTTGATCCCAGCGAAGTGCGTATCGGTACCCACTCTCCTTGAGCGCTGCAGCGCAGCGGAAAATGCAAAAATGCACTGAGGCCGAAAGGGGTCGCGACTTCAACAAAAATCTGGTGAACGAACGCTCAGAGTAATGGAAGGGCTAAATGCACATGTCCGAACTTGCATTCAGCACAACGCTTAGACTTCGTTCCCAGGCATTACCGCGCCACTCTTCCGAACCCGCATCCCTCATCCGCTCTGCCCCGGGGCACTGCATCCACGCCCTTTCTCGGTTCATCACATTCCGTACAACGCTCGATCACAGCCCCCAGCTCATATCCCCGCGCACTCCCGTCAACGCAACGCCCAAGCTCCGCGTCCACACATTGCTCAGTCACCCTCCCTAGACACATTCAACTCGGCCTTGATCTTCAACCACAATCCCAGCCCATGTACCCGCACATTGAACCTGGCCTCGATGCAACCTTTCTGCCTGATTCCGAATCAACTTAGTCCACACCTAACGCCGTAAACACATTCATTTTAGCGACAACATGGCAATAACCATTATACTCCAGCGCTTCAAGTTGCCGTGGCATACTTTCACTCACGACCACATCTGCCAACAACTCGTTCCACCACACCGCGTACTAGCATCTGATAATAGAGTCGACGAATAACAGCACGACGCGCCTTCAACAACCACTAGGCGCACCACCCCGACCAAGTATTTACGGCTCAACCTGCATGAATATTTATCAACTGTTTTTGAGCGCAGCAAAGTGCGGTTCAACCTGCATGAATTTACCAAGTATTTTTGAGCGCAGCGAAGTGGGTTTCACCCTGCATGAAATCACCAAGTATTTTGGAGTGCAGCGAAGTGCGGGCACCGGTACCCAGTCCCTGAGCGCAGCCGAAACTGCATAAACTGCATAAAATGTGCTAAGGCCGATAGGGGAAGTCCGAATTTGGGTGCGACTTGTGCGAATTTCTGCGCAATGTGAAGCGTGGTAATAAGGTGGGAGAGGTGGACTTTTGTGCTCTGTTATACCAGAAAACCTCAAGTGCTATTGGGGATAATTCAAGTTGGATTCGGACGGCCCGCGAGACCTCGCTTGGACCGCGTATTGAGTGATGACCGCCACCTGCCACAGACTTTCTAGCTCACTAACCACCGACTCGGGCCATCGGGCCGACGTCCATCGCCGCAACGCCGTGACGAGAACACGGCGACCACCACGACCGCATCAGTGCATGTGACCGTGTCGGGGCGTCGCGTCAAGACGCGCTAGTATCACAGAAGTTATGGCCGTTCGTGTCCGGCTGCTAGCCTGGATAATTTTCCCATGCTCCTTGAGTAGAATTCGGAGCCCTTGCACTGATTTAAACGAGCCTTGGGTGAAGAGGGATGTACGTAAGTAACACGGGAACGTGACACTAAGGCTCCAACCGTTTCATTTTCGTTTGCGGTTTGGCCTAAACTAAACGGAAACGGGAAGGAAACATTTTCAAACCGTTTAAACAGTTTGTAAACGGTATATCTTGGTGAGGATATAACGGCCTTCTTGTATCACAAATATAGCTGTAGTCAACTCCCGAGCATCCTGTCTCTCCTTCCTTGTCTTGATCATTTCCCAGTGCGAGGTTCGAATGGGCAGAATCTATGCCAGTGACGTCGCCGAGATGGCCGAACACACTCGGAAATTGCCGACCTTGGGCGAATTCCGACCCAACCCAGTGTAACATGCTGAAGGGAAGGTTTGTTGACCCTGTGGAGACTTTAACCCATGCTTAGCACCTAATCAAGTGCCCAGAAATATACTACAGGTCTTGGCTAGGTTAGTGTCCACTCAAAACCGTTTAACCGTTTGAAAACAGTTTGTAAATTATTTTCAAAGGTCTGCAAACGAAACGGAAATAAAAACGATTATTTCCGTTTGCAAACGTTTGCAAACGGAAACGGTTGGAGCCTTACGTGACACGCTCCTCCTTCCCGCCATGTCCGACGACTCCTCTTCATCTTCCTACTCAACCGCGATCAAGAAACTGCTCTGGAAAGCACGCAAATTCGCACCTTTGTCCCCTTCTGTAAGTCCTGGTACTCGACAGCAGCGCAAAGAAGACTACGCGCTTACGGACTCCGACCAGTTCCTTACCGAGCTTCGAGCAACAATTGATGCTGCATGCAAGGAGGAACCGCGGTTGATCCCCGCCAGCCCAGAGCCAGAGTGTGAGGATACACACGCCCCCGAAGAGGTATAGTGCTGCTCCTGCCTACATCCCAATCCCTGAACATCCTCACAGCCAATGCCAAATCCCTTGGACCCTCGTTTTGACGCTATTGTCCCCTTCATGGGCGACCGACAAATACGAGTCTTAGCTTGTAACAAAATTGCATGGCGACGCGACAAACCTTGAGAAATGTTCGAGGCACTAAGTAATATTAAGGAGTACTCACTACTTACCCCAACCTTACCCGTCTAAATAACTACCTTGAAAGAATTGCACATAACTTTAATTCGACTTGGCCAGCCAAAATCAGGGTGGTTCGAAGCTCCAGGTCACTCCCAGTTCAAGTTGACTCGGAATTCCCTTCAACCATTGGCCAGGGCCCGCTGCTCGAGTTATCGTGTTGCGATTCGTTTCGCTTGGGGATCAACTCCGTTTCACAATGTGGGATCCTCGAGAACCAAATACATCATTATTCCATTGCATCCATACATGGTCGGAACCGACAGCGATGTGAATACACAGCAGAAGACAGCAGTAAACAGCAAAGAGAAAGCAATTCTAGGCAAAGCGATGTTCTGTGTTGCCTCAAAACACATAAGCGACGTGCGCCTTGAAACTTATCCGGTCCGTGGTGTACAGATTGACCAGGCGGAGCTGCGTGACGGCGCGCACAACGGTGGAGGAGGGTGGCACCGCGGCGGAGTTGAATTGATTCTCCTTCGGAAGAATTGAATATAGCGTGGGAGGAAAAGAAGCCCAACATACCGTAAAATAAGCGTGATACGCTTCGGCCACGCTGAATGCAAGGTTAAAACGCGAAACGGGACGATGAGGGCAGTTGCCCGAGATTTGCTTCACGACTTGTGGGTATCCGGGGTGCTACGGGAATCGGTGAGCAAAGACGAGGATGTGGGATGACGACGAACCTCGATCGTCAAATAGATCTTGTTCAGCGAGTTGTCTAGGACGCGTTCGCGCGGATCGTCCAAGACGTCGCGGAAATCGAGAATCTCCGCGAGCGAGACGCCGTACAACGTCTGATTACCGATGGCCTTGGGGGTGAACGGTATGTTGATCAATCCCGGGAGAGGAGGAAGTACAGAGGGTATTTGGGGTTTCAGCCCATGAGCGTATTGAGAGAACACGGCACCGTGGCTTCCGGACACCTGCCGCCGACTCTCGATCTTTAGGTCGTGTATGCAGTGGTGGCACGCGGGATGCCCCGCGGCCTCCATAAGGTCATAAAAGATGCGCGCCGCTGCCTCATTCGGTGTTTCTGCTCCGTTGGTTGGCCCGGAATGAGGCTGTCGTCTCGCCGACTGAGAAAAGAAAGTAAGCCGTCAACGAAATGTTTTCTACGACTCTGCGTACCGCTGACGCACGGGACCGATGGCGAGTGGGGGAAGCTTCATGAGCAATAGTTGGGGGCATCAACTAGGAGGAACAATGAGGGCCGTCGAAATGAGAAAAAGGAATAATATATTTACACCCGGGGCGTGCGGCTGTCCATTACTATGACAGCGCGTTTGAGCGTATCGGCCTCCCATACGATTGGGAATGACGGGTGGAGGCGCGGGAACCTGGGCCTAGATGTAGATTAGGTACGGAAACCTGGTTGGAGGCAAGTGACCTACGGAGGCCACACGTGGAGAGTCGTCGCTAATCATGCTATACCTCCGGTCCGTGGTCTGCCAACGGCGATCACAATGAGCACAACTGAATCAATCCGATAGCGAGATGCTTACCGGCCTCTGGAGAGGAGGAGGTGGATAATATATAGGCTGTATTGACCCAAGCAATGTCAGATTAAGGCGATATATAAATTGGGACGAAACGAGCCTGGGGTGCCGGACGAGGCCCAACTTGCAACGGCGGCGGTGGCCCGGGGCGAGGAAGTCCTGGATTTACATGCCCCGTAATACTTCTCTCTGGGCCAGGCTTCAGAAGCCACAAGCATCAGTCAATGAAGGCGTCAAATCTCCGCCGGCCCACTCACAAAACCTGACCATGCCGACTGGGGGCGAGATCCCCGAGATGATTGAGGGCTATTGCGCTCGCGGAGGGAAACTTCTTCGAAAAGAAGGTTGACAGAGGGGAGTAGGTTACCCGCGTTCACGATCTGTGGAAATATTAGTGTGGCGTGGCCATACACGACCAATGCCAAGCATACCGAACGGTTTGAACGATTTGGAGCAGGGGGGGAGCGCGACATGGGATGAGACAAGAGAAACCGAAGACAGGGCAGCAGCAGCAGATAATAGAAGCAAGACAGTAGTAGGAGCAGAGCAAACGAGACGCCGACGGGCGGTACTGGATTAGGAGGCTTTTATAGGACCAACTGAAAACAATGGCCCCCCAGGGCCACCAAGATACCGTCCAAAGACCGATTGGAGAAAATCGATCACGGAAAGCACCAAAGCTCAAGGTCGATCATAATGGTTGGTGGCCAACAAACATCAGCCGAAAATGGGCTTCGAAAATGGTGGTCCACAAATGATGAAAAAAAGGAAACTTGGCCGCCAGCAGAGTGAGCATCTCGGAGCAAGGGTTATTGGGCAGAATACGTTGGCTAGTGCGCGCATGAGCTATGAGTTGAAATCTGCCCCGCGGTTGGCGGCAAGAGGACCTAGGAGCGCGAAATAAACTCCGGCAGTTGCCGGAACAAAGCGCTCCGTCGACCGAAAGGAGAACAAGGTCAAGCCACCTGCTCCAGAAGAAGGTTCCAAACAATGAAGTTTTACCCATGGGGACTTGAACGCTTTGCGATCACGACAAATAAGACTTTAATTTGCTTTAATTATTCCCGGGAGAAGAAAAATCTGGAAACTTACAGGGCCACTCAGGCAAAACAGAGACAAGAGCATATTTGACAGACGTAGTCAAATCGGTAAACGGCAAGGCAAGATCAAGATATAAAATGCGCCTAGGCCCTATTCGACCGGTGGGCCGCACGCAAAAAAAAAGAAGCAAGCGCAATAAGGAATAAAGCAGGTGTAAATGGTACAAGGACCCATAACCACCCACACGCTAGTCCATTTTGGGAGCCCAGCTCAAAGACGAGGAGGAATTACTCGTCGATTAAACCCCATTCGGTTCAAAAAGCAGACAAATAATCAAGACAGAGCAGTGTCGGGCATGTCCCCGGGTCCGAAGCTGTCCGAAGCTTTCTAACCAGACGGGTGTCAAGGGAACGGGGAGCAACGTCCAGAAAGACGAATCTTCACGTACCGAAATACCGGTAGCGTTAGACGCTGTCAGACGAGAGGGTGCCATCGCGGGGCTTTCGAGCAGGTATATAGACAGCGACGCCACGATGGGAAGTAAAACGTTTGGTCGGTAAACGGCAGGGGAAGTCCGATGAATTAGAAATGATTTGAGGCTTCCCGATTTCACGAAGGATGGCAGCCACCAGCGAGCCATGATGGCTGCTATGCGCCAGTTCGTACACTGCCCAGTGTGAATCGTGTCTCGAGCCGCGGCCCGGACATTCGACTTGAAGCTTGAAGCTAGCCGACAGCCATTTTGGATATTCCGCTCAGCTCCTTTCTGAATTTTGGTGTAGGAATTCGACCGGTTAACGCGAGCTGACACTTGGAGCGTTCAGCATATAAAGATACGCGAGAAGTACCTAGGGCGCCTCATCATGCACCTTTCCACGGTAAAAAAGTGAGGAGACTTACTTGCAGAAAACAAAGAGGAGAACTTGATGAGGACCGACTCGGAGGACGTTGCCAAACAAGGCACAGCAGAGTAAATTGCAGAGAAAAAAGCGAGCGAGTCGTTCAATAGGGCTACATTTGTGTTTGAGGTGCTCATGTAATGGTGGTAGTACAAATGGGGGGTTCTATAGAGCAAGGATGATTGTAGAGAAGTAGGGAAATGGAAACGGCGTAACACCCTATTCCGAGTCTCCGACCATAGGAGCTTTACTGTCCAGTGACCTCGGCCGCGGCCTTTGCCTTGCCGTTAACCAAGATCTTTTCCTTGCCGTGCGCGACGGGAATACCCAGTCGGAGCACCGCCTCGCCGACCATGGAGCCTTCGGGGTGCGGAGGCTGGAATGTCCGAAGCTGCAGCGCTACCTGCGCCTGGAACACCGCGGGCCCAGATGCTGCGGCGATCAAGCCCAGGAAGGGCGGCGACGGGTTCAGGGGGCGCGTGCAGAACTCAGGGTGGGCCTGCAGTCCGAGGAAGAATGGATGTTCTACAAGCAGGGTTAAGAGACGGCGCAGAAACTGAGGAAAACCAAGAACTGACCAGGCAACTCGAGCACCTGCATGCGCTCGCCCTTCTCGTCCTTGCCCGCGAACACGAGCCCGCTCTCCTGCAGGCGCTGCACGTACTCCGGGTTGACTTCGTACCGGTGGCGATGGCGCTCCCAGATCTTCGCGGCCCCGCCATACAGCTTCCGCGCTTGCGACCACGTCTCGGTGCCGTTCTCAAACACGGTGGGTCGGAGACCCAGCCGCATCGTGCCGCCCATGTGTGTCTTGGATATCTCGGGCATAAACATGACCACAGGCGACGGAGTGTCGAGAAGAAACTCCGACGATGTAGCGTCTGGACATATCCTCGTCAGCGACCCCAACGAAGACGTACGGGTCGTACGTACCGGCTATTCCGACCACGTTGCGCGCCCACTCGATCACAGCGAGCTGGAAGCCAAGGCAAATGCCCAAGAAAGGGACCTTTTGTTCCCGAGCGTATTTAATGGCGAGGAGCATGCCCTCGGTTCCTCGCACGCCAAAACCGCCAGGGACGAGAATACCGCTGATAAACGACGTGAGTTACAATTGACAGGCGAGAAAATAAGGACCTACCCCGCACCGACAACCGCACGCCAGGCATCGTGATATTTAGCAGGGTTGGATTCCTGCATCTCGGGCTCCAAGTCTGACGACTCCACCCACTGTGGTGGCGGCGATGAGCAATAGATACACAGAAATAAGAGGGGATAGAACGAACGTGCAGGATAAGCTTCCTATGTACCCGGAACGCCGAGTGCTCCAACGCTTTTGTAACGGACATGTACGAGTCCTTGAGATCTGTGTATTTCCCGACCAGAGCGATAGAGACGGTGTCGAAGAGGCGTTCTTGACTGGGAGATAGATCAGACAAGTGGAGTGCGGACCTGAGGTGGAAGACTTACCCAGTGGTAAGGTCTGTCCAGCGCTCCTGTAACGAATCGCCCTTCTGCACCATCTCCCTCGAGATGTTTAGCGCATTCAAGTTGAGGCGTTTGCGGAGGTAGTCGACGATGCCCTGCGAATGCAGGAGGAGCGGGACGTGGTAGACAGACGAGACGTCATGCACACCGAACACCTGCTCCGGTGCGACGTGACAGAACATCGAGATCTTCTCTTTTGTCGTCGGGAGGAGCGGCTGCGGACCGAGTAATCTGCAGGCGATCTGGATCTCGTCAGCCAAATGTGCAGCTTAAGGATACGGAGAACACCGACCAGGTCGGGGAGTAGCCCGAGTCCTCGCAGGGAATGGATCGTCGTCTGTGTAGGTTTCGTTTTTTGCTCGCCGTGCATGTCGGGGACGAGGGACACGTGGATGAGCGCAAAGTTGTCATGGCCGACGCGAAACTGGAACTGTCGCATGGCCTCTACGAAAGGAGCCGACTCGATGTCACCGACGGTTCCTCCGAGCTGTCTCAGGGTCAGATGACGAATGGCTTGAAGACGCAGACCGACCTCGACGATGCAAACGTCCGGCTCTTCTCCCGTGTCGTCGACCGGGATTTTAGCGACGCGCTCAATCCAGTCCTGGATCGCGTTCGTGACATGGGGGACGATCTATGCGGTCGTCGTTCAGTTCGACGTACAAAAAGGAAGCAAGCAGTATTCACTTGCACAGTTTTTCCCAGATATTCTCCTTTGCGCTAGAAAATCCAAAGGTCAATAAATGACTGAAAAACGCGGGCAGTGGAGATCCAGAGTTCGATCCAGCGGCGGCAGCGAGGTGGACGCGAAAATCTGGATCGATAATAGCCCAAAGTAAAACGACGCGAACCTCCTTCTCAATGACCTCCTTGTATATTTTCCCGGTGGTGATATTGTTATCGCGGGCCAGGGTGACATTGAGGTACCGCTCGTAGTTCCCAAGGTCGAGGTCGACCTCCCCTCCGTCATTCAGGACATACACCTCGCCTAAGATGGTCGGCTATTCAGCTATCTTTCATTCGCGCATAAAGACCGACCATGCTCGGTAGGGCGCATCGTTCCCGCATCGATGTTCATATACGGATCAATCTTGATCGCGGTGACCTTCAGTCCAGTGGTCTTGAGGAGTAGCCCGGTAGAGGAGGCTGGGGGCCATTCAATATTGGACGGCGCGAAGACGCCAGGTCATACCAATAACGCCCTTCCCGATACCGCTGATAACTCCCCCGGAGACGAGAATGTACTTGGTCATCGCTAAGAGGCTAACGGGATGGTGGTGGGCGAAAGGAAAAGACGCGACGCGACGAGTCACATTGGGGTCACATGAAATTTTTGAGGACACAACAAGTGCAATGTTTTGCACAGCCTTCCGGTTGCGTCTCGGTTCAATTGTCTGCCAAGCGCTTGCAACTTTGCAACCCATAAAAAGCTTAAATGTTCAAGGATCTCTAATGATCTTTGGTCTCGCTTTCTCTGAGCTAGATATTCCCTATGGACCCGCCATTAAGATTCCAGGGGAGTCCCACTGCTACTTAACCATGATTACGGCAGGCGGGGCCGAACCACTGCCAACCAGTTTAATGTGCGTTCTATGTCTGCGGCTTTCATCCTGTCCGGATCGAACGCTCCGGCGTCGGTATTTACGGCCCCTCCATATCTTACATTGACATGCAAAAGGGAAGCAATAAACCCATCGCCGTTCTAACCCAACAGGAACCAAAGTCCTGCTACATACACGCCCGGCGAAAGAGGCCGGCCCGTCGGGGATGTCCGAGGACACTGGTCTGGATCGAGATCAGAATGGAAGCCCCAATTATGCAGCCCATTTGGAGGACGCATGCAGAGACGATCCCAGATACGTCCCGGGGTGTATAGGTGAGAAGGCTTTGCGGATAAAGCCTCTCACAAGGGCGAAAACACACATTAGGCCCTGTGCCGAAGCCATTCTAATGCGCTGAGACCATAGTTATGTAAATGAATGCTGAGTTATACCAGTCGCTCACTCTGCCCTGATCACCAAATTTTAGCCCCAGATAGATAAGCTGCCAGAGCTCACAACGAGGAGAAAACCAGTAAATGTGAGCTGATCAGCACTGAGCAACCACCCACTTCAACTCTTTGGGAAGATTATGCACAGATATATGGGATGACAGTAAAGCCACGAGTTGTTGAACATATCGAGGACAAGGGAGAGGCACAAGATAGCTAGGAGCAACATATTTTTAATTTTGGGCTGCCTTTTGAGAACATCAAAGCCGGTGGTAGTAGGTTGCAGAACTGACTTCAATAAAATCAGAAACAGAAAACGACATGGTGGTGAGTTGGTCGTATCCCAGTGTGGGATACATCGTGGGCTGCCGTCGTCGAAATTTGCCAGATCTATGCCCCAAACTTGATCGAGGAACTCCAGAAATTCGGATGTACTTATGGGCCAAAGTTGACGGCGAAAGGATCCTAGTATTGAAAATGCAGACCAAGTCCAAGACGAACCGAAAGACAAGCCCGACGCGTGCTAGATTGGTTTCGAGACATATTCTCATTGGCCGACGCTTAGTCGTTCCTCGTTGGATCATTGGATGAAAGTGTAGAGATGTGTCATTGCTAGAGAGAAAACTAACCGAAGCACAGCCACAGCCTGTGAGAACATTGGCACGTGATAAATCGCCGCGATCTACGCGACCAAACACAACCAACGTGAGCTAGGCGGAAGTCAGCCACTCCTTGTTCTCTCTCTCTTCCGCACCACGACAACCCTCAAATTTCCCCTACAAGATACATCTGCCGCAAAGCACGCCTCACACACTGGCCCACCGGACCCCTGTCGACGTCAGCGTCCCACCTCTCGAGTTGACTCAAGAATCAAGTAACTCAAGTTGTCGCGACGCCGACGCGATCACAGCTAAATTAAGTGTCCGCCTAATAATATGTCGAGCTCTGATTCTCGTCAAGTCATCCTGGACTCGTATTACTTCCTCGGGACCCATTCCTCAACCTCCAAGGTTCAACTACGCCATTGAAGCTGTGATCCTTCGCCTCACAATATTATATTCCGCACCGCACGGCCACCCGCCCATGCCCCCTCATCCGATCTCCCGCTCCACTTAAGTCCTCCCTCCTGTCCATACCACTCGAGAATTCTGTTCGTCGTAATGATCGGACTATCCGTCTCTGCTAGGGCCCACATATTTTTCTGCTCTGCTCTGGATTCTATTCTTCGAGCATCACCGTGTCAGCCTCGAGCTTCAAAAAGTGTTCAAGCCTCGAGCATCAACGTATAAGCCTCTTCAATGGAACCTTTGGTTGACCTCGCTTCCCTTATATTTCGGGGTCTATCCTGGTTTAACTCTTCCTCTCTCGATTGGATTCTCTTCTGTTAGGGCCTCACCAAAGTGGCACCGCAGACGCCTCTTTCTGGTTCGCTTTCTCCCATCTATTTCCTCGAGCTCATCTTGATCTCGGCATTCATTCCGTCTCACCTGGAATTGTATCGGCTTTCTCCGCTGGACTCCCTACTGTTGAGCATCACCGCATTAGTCTCGAGCATCGAAACGTGTTTATGCCTCGAGCGGCACCGTATAAGCCTCGTTTTGGCCGGCTCTTGCTCTCATCTGTCTCCAGGGGCTCATTTCTCTCCACCTCTTCGGCCGATGTCCATCTATTTTTTGCTCTGTGCTCTGGTCCCTGGATTTCATTCTCTGACCATCATCGTGTGGGCCTCGAGCATCAACTAGCGTACAAGCCTCGAGCAGCAACGTATAAGCCTCTGTCCAGATCTGGTTCTATTCCTATTTGGCTCTATCTGTTTCCCTCGCTTCTGCTACTCTTCTGTCCGTTCCGGCACTCTTCAGCATTTACACGAGATATATATTGAGGTGAGTCATTTATTCCCAGGAAAGGTTGGAGCATTTGTTCCCTCCTCGCGTTCCCTAGCCGCGGGTCCTGGGCTTACACCTCACACTTTATTGTGTGGTAACCAAATTTCAAAACACGTTAAATTATCATTTTGGACACAAATAATATTTCCAGTTCAGGTCGACATGTACCGCAGTGAGAAAATCACTGTGATAGGATGTGTTCGAGAATGAAGACATATACAGTTCAAACCAAAAGGAACACGTCAGGCGAAACACGTACACAGACAAGATGAAATATTCCGCTTCGACCGGTCCGGCAACTTGTAGTTGCCGTGCCGACGATGACCCGACCCTGTTGAGTGTCAAGTGAAGAATAGTAGTAGAATATTCCAGACGACGTGTATTTGTGAATTAAAATGAATGGCAGCATCCGCGCTCAGTGGCGTTTCGACTGAAGTTTGAGGGTCGGAATGCTCTGCACTGCGGAGTAAGAAGGCCATGCAGATTTATTCCGGTCCGTCCGCTGATGCGGAGAAACTTGGCATATTCCTACGGAGAAGTTCCACACCGCCACACATTAGTCTCCTCTTCTTCAATGCATAGAGTAAATGCAAGCAATAAAACTCATGAAGCCAGAGTGATACACGTGCTAGCAACCAAAATGGCGACCATCATAATTAATTCAGAAAAAAAAAGACAAATAAAAGCAGTTGCCAGGGTGGCAAAGGACGGAGGAAGAAAAGGTACGGATTTCTCGGTGATCCCTCGGCAGAAGAGCGGTTCGGCAAATCACAAGGTCGACAAGTAAGCGAGCGTGACCATTCTCCGTGTACAATTGTTGAGCAGTGCCCCCACGGTCTTCTGTGCTTACCACCATCGCGATTTTCGGTCTCCTCGTCTAGGACTCCTCTCGTCCTCTGGGTGATCTATTCCCACGTTCGCACTCTCAGTGCCACGTGCAACGGAAGGAAAATGCACACTCTACCCGTCGCTCTTTTCATTTGGGCCATTTCCCACTTTGGCTCGGTGCATGGCTATGTTCCCCGGGAGGATTCGCCTGGCGGTGCGTAGAGCTTATTGCTTTTAATATCTTCATCTCACATCCGCTGTGTAGGCTCACCGACCAAAACCGCTGTGTCGGCGATCGTCACCTCGTTGTTTTCCTTCGACAAAATTTCTGAGATGACCACATGCATCCCCGCGACAATAACTTGGCGCTACACCCCTGCGATTAGCGATGATTTTTCGGATTTTTCGGATTTGACGCTGTCTATCACAAACGACGTCGCGCAACCTTCTCCACCACCGTCAACCACCATTGGATCGTTTTCCTCGTTTTTCTCAGTTGAAGCCAGGGCCGTCTACCGCAACCGGCGGGATGTCCTCACGCAGGACATCTCCAACGGTTTCATCGACCCGTTAGCGCTCAGCTATATCTGGCCCAGCGTCAATGTGTCGGCGGGATGGTATGCTCTTGAGGCATCAATCTCTGGCACAACTGTCGCTGAATCGTTGTCTTTCTACGTCATCAACGGGTCCGACACTTCGTGTGTTGGACCTGTGTCCCCCTCCTCATCCTCATCCACCCCGAACCCGACCTCGTCAGGTACCCCCACATCCAGCGGGGGCTCCGCCTCTACCTCTGGGATAACTCTACCGGTGAACGCAGCAACGACGAAAGTAAACCGCGGGGCAATAGCAGGAGGCGTAATAGGAGGTCTTGCAATCCTTGCCGCGGTCGTGGCAGCATACTTTTACCTTCGGTATGCTTCCGCGTCCGGCGTCTCAGGGGCTTCCCCGGGAAGGCGGGGTACTCGCAAGTGGGGCGGTCTTGACTCCACCGACTCCAAAGCCAGGGCATACCCGTCCACGTCCCGGAATATCGGCGGCTCTGGTCACCACTCGCAGTCCGACTCCGTTGGCCCGATGCTGTCGCACGACAGCAGCGTATATGTAATCGGGAACGTGGGCATAGATTCGCGACCGTCGCGCATACAACACGGCTTGGAGGAGGAGGAGGATGAGGTTAACTCCTACTTCTCCCCTTCGCAGGAGAAGTTTTCTTCTCCGACGTACGGATCACCACCGATAAAATCCCCGTTCTCTGACTCAGGGCATATCGAGAACGACGCTATGCCTCTGGACATCATATCCCCCCTCCCTGGAAACTCCGTCACCCGTAACTCTTCCACCTCGACGTCCTCTTACCTGAACAACTTCAGCCGCCCGCGCTCGCATCCCAGCTCTCCATACTCGGGCTCGCCCACCTCACCCGTGGCAGAGGCGCCGTTCAGCAACAGCGCAGCCAACAACACCACCTCGTCGCTGAACCACCCCGAGTCGAGCTACCCGCCCTCGCCGAGCCCCGCGTTCCCCTCCGGGACCTCGCAGACGGCCACAGAGTCCCCGGTTCCTCGCCGCGGCTCCGCAGGCGAGCCGCTCGCGACGGGCTCGCGCCGCACGCCGCGCAAGCCCGTGCCCCAGTACAACCCCACCGACCCCGCGCTCACGTCAGCGTCGCCCCCGCCCCCGCTCGCGGCCCACGACTCGGCCAGCAGCAGCCGCGAGGGCAGCCTCCGCAGCGGCCGCTCGGGCTCCGGTGCGCACGACTGGCCCCAGCTCAGCCACAAGGCCAGCTTCGGCACGGAGGGGCGGCCGGTGCACTACCTCATCCCCGACATGCCGCCGCCTCAGCGCGATTGACGGCTGCTCGCTCGGGGGCTCGGTTTCTCTGTGGACTGTACATGTCGGCGCCTACTTATCCGTTACCTTATCCACTTACTTCTGCTTTTCCCCCTTCATTGGTGTTGTGCCGGATGGATGGATACGCGCTCCAGCCAGTGAGATGCGGTGTGGGATTTGATATTTCCGCATATTTAACCCCTCATCCGTTTTTTGGTTCTCACACACATATGTACCTGCTGTACTTTATCGCATCCAACCCTACTCATTGCATGACCACTGACATCCTACGTATGTACATACCACGTCGTCAATTTAGCCCGCATGTTTTTAATGTTTTCTATTCCACTCACGGAGATTTCTGACGCCCTCGACTTGCGGCCGTTACGACATGGCCCATGGATAATCGATCAACGTTAACGTTGGATGATCCGGCTTGAAGTTACTTTGCCAGCGTCGAGTGTGGCTGTGTTGCAGCCTATTTATGGCAGTTCGACCTTTGCCTGCGAGGAGGCGCGAATCGACGAGCTCCCAGTTATCCTCTTTAGCTTGCCTTCCGGTCAGTAAATTCTTCCGAATTACGGCCTCGTTCAGCTTCCTGTGGCGCTCGAAGTTCCGCTTTGGTGGCGCTGAGTCCCCTGCGCGATAGCGTACACAGACTATCCCCAGCAAGATCGCGAGCAGAAAATAATCAGCTGGGACCGCATGTGGGTCTGATAGTCCACTTTAGATCTGGCCGGAGTCCGAATGAATCTTTCAAGCGAAGGATCTTCTCTGCACGGTGGGCGCGAACGTGTGTCTAGTGTTCTCGCGCCGTCTTCTCCAGCTGGGCTAATACCGACGCATGTACACCCCGGCGGCTGTTTATCCTCTGATATAAACTCCTGGAGAGAGAATTGTGGGCTCTATTCCAAGGTCTTACTAGGCCTGACTCGGAGGTTGTCAAATTTGCTGTGGCTGCTTCAAAAATCAGAAGGGGGATTTTGAGACAAGAGTGCGAACGTTCTTATGGTTTCTGGGGCGTTCTGGTCACCGCCGATGCCAAGTGGCTGCTTGCCGCCGGGATCCGCGGCTATTTGGACTGGCTGTATTGTCATGCGACGCAACCAATTTCGTACATGTTATATCCACATCGGCACTGGTCGACAGCGCCACCGCTGCGTGTCCATCGTTCTGCGCGCGTCCAACCGCACCGCGCGTGCCTTTGCTGCTGCGCCGGACCTTGGCTTGGTCAATACATCGGGGATCACCAGGGTCGCTTGTCGCTTAGTCTTTGTATGTGCCTCAGGCCACTTGCCTGAAGCCCCACAGGCTCCCGATTCAGTCCTCATTGTCCTCCCCTAGATCTCGGCCAAAATACCTCAGTTCCGCGCGGCGTGCAATTTTTTCTTCCTGTGCCTCTGCGTAGTCGGCTAAATACATATATGTCCGCTCCTGGGCCGTGAGGAGTGGCGCCAGGGCTGACTAAAGAGCCATGCATTTTGAAACCCCGCTACAGACGTCCGACGTCCTCCTCGCGTGTGCGCGCGGCGATGACACGTCTGGGACGTTGGAACCACTGTCCATCTTCCCCGGCGCGGCTTCTGGGCTGAAACCTGGACCGATGTCGGCTATGTTCTGCTGCTTGCATGCGGCAGTTTCCAGGACCATGTCATCTGACGACGGAATTCCCGTAACAGAACTCTGCTCCCCACTCGATGGAGAAAAAAAGGCTGGCTTTGAGCCAGATGGAACGATGGAGGATATCTGATGTTCATGACTTCTGCCGTCTTTGGGCTTCATTTAGAACGCGGAGCGTTGACAGCTTCTGACGGGGTAAGGCATGTTTTTCTTCTGACTCGGTACGCTTCAAGGCCTTGAAGCAGGCCCCCGGTCACTACCTTTCTCGGCGGTCCGGAATAGAGTAAATCAAGCCTCCAAAATGAACCCTTTCTCGAGCCCCCAGATAGAGTAAAACAATCGCAGAATCGTCAAGGCCGGGTCCACACAGAGTAAATCGCGCTGGGCGCGAGATTTTTTTTGGCCCTAACGGCTGGCAGACCGTCAAGAAAAAGAATTCGGGTAGCACTGGTGAACCCCAATTCGACGCGCAAGTTTGCCAATCACCCTGATCGACCACTTGGGGCTCAAATGCGCCAGAAAGACAGTTGGAGAAGAACAATTAGCTTTTTTGCGCCCAATGTTCGTCCGAAATAGAGTAAAACAGCCGTTGATCGGCAATTTTCTTAGAGTAAATCAGAGATTTTCGAGGGTAAAAAGCGGACCGCCATGAAAGGTAGTGGCCGGGGGCCTCTTGAAGCTTACGCGCATGCCCGGAGGTACTAGCGAAAATGCGATCATGAGCCCCAAAAAGAAATCCTGGCTTTCATTTACCCATACCCTTTCCCCCCGCTGACCTTTTCACGCGTGTACCGTGCTCTCATGCTTTTAATCTCGCTTGCTGCACCTCGAGCCCTCCGTCACCTCCCCGTCGCTCCAGCCGTCGACTAAAGAAGGATACTGTCACACTTAGGAAAATACTTGAAGGAGACCGCCGAGAAGCGGGTTCCATGCCCTGTGCCGTAACTAAAACTAAATCGAGCAAGATCTGTAGGGGAAAATCTCTCGCCTGAATGGGTATGTCGATACCCCTGGCATTCTATCGTCACCATCTCACACACACGGGTGGAGATGCGGGCGGAAATGCGGAAGATTTGGACAGCACGACGAACCAAGCCAAACTGCGCGCAGGAATGAGGCAAGGGATAATAAATTAAATGCTAGTGGTTTTACAAGCTTGCATTGTATGTACTTGAGAGATGATTGTTATTATATTACTGAAATATAGGTGTGCTTGGTCGTTATGACCATCCATCCGGTGTACGATGCCGCAGCGGAAGCGGGATCCAGGGCTTCCGTCGTGCTTTGGAATTGCTGGTATTCGAGAGACCGACTTTACGTATCTTGGCCAATCTAGGATCATCGTCGGACAAGAAACGATTCCGGGGCTGGAAAAAAAAACGTACATTCGGAGACCAGACCATGCGACCGTCGCTGCGAGCGCCGTGGCGAACCCCGTCATGCCGTAGAAGGCCCAGGGGTGACTCTCGATATGGCTCATCAACTAGTATTACGAGGGGACGCATGATGAGAATCAGGGAAACGGGGCTGAAGAAGGCGTACGTTCATGCCGAAGAGACCAGCCACCAACGCGCCGGAACCAATTCCCATCGTCATTATGGAGACCTGATGCGACGATTAGCCAAATATCGGCAGAGTTGGGATGTCCATCAAGATACCTTCAAGTCAAGAGCCAATAAGGAATTGCGATTAGAATCTAGTATCAGTTCAACAATTTCTTGCGTGGATTGGACATTGGTCTAGACGCGGGGAGTTAGAATTTATGATGATGGCCCGCCGGACGAAGCCGGAACCTCGATGGTTTCTGTCTCGTTGACAATCTCCTCGACTTGCTTAGAGAAAGATTCTAATAAGACCTCGAGATCTTCGTGATCGTCAAGTTCTCTGACGATGTCGTTTTTCTTGTCCGTGAGGTACATGGCAGTCAGGTCGTCGTCTGGTATGGTCCATCAGCTCCAAATTCAGGTGACTACCTAGGAAATACAATGAACCTTGTCCGAGGACTTCTTCTAAAGCTTCCTCAACCTGTCAGAAAATGTGGGTACATGATTTAGTCGGATAGTGGGACAACGAACCAGCTTGGCCCTATTTTGGAAGCTCGCGAGCCGCCTGGAATAATGTAACAGACGTTTAAAACGATCATGGTCGATATCATCCTCTAATTCTGCAAGCAAGCCGCCGACGAGGTTCCGGATGAAGACCATTTCAGCTTCGAGGGCACTGAGGACCGAAAGCAGGATCGATTCTAACGCGCTGGAATTTTTTCAATCAGTCGAGCACGGGAGGTAGAGGGAGAAACAAAAGTTACCGGAATTCATATGGTGAGCCCGATCCTTTGGTTTTGAGATTGTGCTAGAAACGTTGGCGTCAATGCCCATGAAATGTAGGTAGGGAGCGTCCAACTTCGAGGTGATATAGAAATACAGAATGCAGTCGAGAATCCGCAGAACCATAGGTGTCGAATAGAATTACTGTATCGGCCTTTACAAGGGCGCGAATGTGTAGGATATTTATCTAGAAAACTATCATTCACCACGATTAACACGGGACGATGAAACATACAAGAATGGCTTCTTTTCGAATGAGGATGGTCGGAACCAGATTAGGCACCCTCGAGTCAATTTTCCGCAAGTCTCGGGGCTGTGGCAATCAGAAAAGTCAAATATGGGGCAGAAAATATTTGCACTCACATTGAGCCGATGTTCACCACAAAGATCCGACTTTTTAAACTGTCCGGAGATTGTTTTCACGTTTCCTTGGGACATTTAATCAAAGATCCGCCCGAGGGTTTATTTCTGCGTACCCTCTGCATCCAGCACAGTGCCTTGGTCGCCAAGCTCAGTAGGCCACTAGCGATGACGAGTTGAGTAGCTCACAGCGAAGCATTAGATCCGTTGGTTGACGACCTTTCATGACCTTTTCCAGTATGGCCGCTCTCGTCGCTTCCTCCTGGATATCGGACAGGCCATCAAACTCGACTGTCCGCGACCCTCTCGGCCCCCATGCAAGATTCCGGACCATCACGCGGGGTATTGACCCCGGGTTTATCTGAGCCCTACACCGCCCCGAGGACAACAGGTGCCAGCTCACAGGGCGCGCGGGTGTCGGTGTCGTAGAAAACCGGCGACTGAGGGTAGGAAGTGCATAGCAAGAGCTGGACACCTGCGAGCCGCGAGAGATGGAGATGGGCGCAGACAGAGCGCGAGCGGAGGATGCCAGTGCCGCCTTTACATGCTGCGATGAGAGCCTCCAAACCATGCGCGATTCGCAAAGCAGGTTCGCAGTGAAAAATGAGCCGGTTGATCGGGCCGGCGTGTGACGCATCATGCACGTGAGCCGTCGCACCGAAACCTAGCTTTGAATTCCCCACATTTCCGCTTGCAAACTCTGGGGTACAAGTGACCTCCCAGGCGAACCGATACAATGGCGCCTATGAAAGTTCTTGCATTTGCCGCGGCGTTCTGTCCGACATATAGAATTGTATTCGCAATACTCCCCGCCTCAACTTCCTTTTTCCGGCTCTTTGTGCGCCCTCTAGATCTCAATTACTATCGGTCAAGTGCATGAGCATGCCCTGAAACGGCCGCCGGCGCTAAACCGATCGTGTTCTTGGAACTGATCGCTCCCCACTGCCTCACCAAGCCTGGAAGCAGCGTGTCCTGGAACTTGGCCACTCAATTACATCTCAGTCGAAAGCGGTGTGATAACGTGTTTGGTCTTCCAAATCGGACCTTGCCGTTTTGTGGGCCCGAACCAGATCAAACATCTATCTCGAGGCCGCTATGGAATTACATATATAACCGATCGGTGCACCCGCTCTTCACTCTCGACTGTTTCCTATGTCATGACCTTGTGTTGACATCGACTATCGTCTCTTCCGCTCTAATATGTCTGAGACTCGACGACTTCTGGAGGCGTCCGCTGCCCTCTCCCAGCTCCTCCGTGCCAATGGCATCCCGCACGCATTTTATGGAAGTGTGCTTACGGCGGTACTGGCAAACAATTCTCATAGTGATGTGAGTCGTAGGGTATATACTGCTGGACCGGCTGCTGACTTCTACCAGGAGATTTTTTGTCTCGTCGAAGGCGGGCAAAATCAACCTCATGCATTCCGCCGGGTGCGAGACGCCTTGACCGGGAACGGGGATTTCACGATAACTCATTCGCCATGGACTAATCGGTGCGAAGAATGTTTAATCTTGTTCCATTACAGCTCATGAAATCCTCAGGTTGCACGTTACGTACCGACGGTTCATACCGGCCATCGAGGTAAGTATTCTTCCCCTCCTTCTCATTCCCGACCAACGGCACACGACCTCGGAGATCGAGATCCTGCCTGCTGGGGAGACCGGCCCTCGGCATCTGGACTCCACCACGGTCATGAAAATGCAGGGACTTCCCTTCTTAACAATCTCCGAGTTTATTCGCAGCAAGCTGAAGACTTGGATGATGTACGCTGTAACCGCGGCCCGTGATCTCATCCCTTTTGCCAGCTAACATCCCCGATAGTCGGGCTGAGGATCGTGACGCCCAGGATATATCTTACGTGCTCTCTCGCTACTGGAATCGGGTGGACATAAATCGGATTCCCGAGGCAGATATGAATCACTTCGTATCGCGTAACACATCGGTGGGCCCGGCTTGGGCGGCTGTTAGGAGGAAGTACGGAATGTATGTCCCCAAACACGCGGATGGGTCCTTGATCTCTGATAGTGATTCTGCGATCTTCGTCAGGTGATGGTTCCCGGAGCGCGCTTGCCGTCGGCCTTCTGTTATATGAGGTCACTAGGGGGAAATAAAGATCTGTATATGATTCAGACATCTAAAAAAGTCCATGTGTCCTTCTTCCAAATTTCTGCCGACAATCCAGCGCTCTCTTCTGAGGTTCGGCAACTGAATGACATGTTGTCGGTGAATTTCGGCCTGTCACATCTCTTGTCGGGCGGTTCGGATAACGGCGGCCAGTCTCCGATGCCACCTGACCCGCTTCCCTCTTTTCATCTTCTTTCTTGCGCAATGAGGTAACTTAGGTTGACCCCGGGCGCTTGCCGGTAACCGACTGAGTCGCCAGTTTTAAGCTATCGCCAGGCAGCATACCATACCAAGCCGCATCCTAGCTTCTGCGTCGACGATGGATGTATCCAGTACGTACCCCAAATAATGGCATTCTGCCAGGGTCCTTACAGTGGCGCAGTGGCGTTCTCTAACATTGTTTAGGGCCATACTTATTAATATTGCACATCCAATGATTCGGCATTGACCTGTTCTCATGTTCTCATGTTCTCTGTACCTGATTCACAACGAGGACAGATGACGGTGGCGCCAACGATGAATTTGCCTCGAAAAGGAGAATAGCTGCTTGCGGCAGGCCCTCAGGGCTTATCTTGCCGCCCTTATCAGTGGGGTTGATTTAATTATGTCCCCCACAATCTGATCGATCGCACTACATAGATCTCAGGTCTCGGGTTCCAGGTTTGAGGGTTGACAAGATCTAAGCATTCTTTACAGTCTTCGAATTTTCTTATCTACGACAACCTATTTCGACCATACAGTTGGGTCCGCATTTTACCCCGAAATTTGTTCATCCCGACCATTTCACCTCTGATTCGGCTATCATAGGGCTGCATAGAAGACATTTAAATCTGCCGCAACCAGCCACAGAAAAAACATACCAATGACAAGTGTCCCGAATCTCCGATGAATTGACGAAATTTTCGAATTTCAGATCGTGATATTCTGGGCCCTGTTCCGTCCCTGCCAACATAATGCTACGTTCATTCTGATGAGAGGGTGAGCCACCTCAATGAATGCGAGAAGAACAGGCACCGACGCCGAGTTCGCTTTCGTGGTCAGAATCGAGGTCGTTCCCCCAATCGGAGGTTGAACTGCTGCTGTCAGCGTCAGATTCAGATGACCAGTAGTCGTCCTCTGGGATGTTCAAATATGATAGGTGCTCCTCGATTTTGCTGGTCCAGTCCAAAAGAACTTCGTCGCCGTCGAGGAATTCCGTCTCAGGGTCCTCGTGCTCTCCCGAGGAGTGGGGTGCAGCGCACTTGAGATGCTAGAACCCAACGCGCCTTTAGTCCATCTCATCCTCAGAGTAAAATATAGGGGCTTACGAAAGAGAGGAAGTTCTCGTTTAGGAAGCGGCGAGAGCAAGTCGCACAAAAGGGGTGGCTCGAAGACGACTGGACGTGCTCCGAGCGGGCGTCGACATCGACAAAGTAGAGATCGCACTGGTTACAATGAACGTCCGTCAAAAGATGACTCGTCATGGTGGGTGGGGGTAGAAGAATGGAATGGGGAATGGAATGAAGGCCCTTGTGAGCTGTACTTGTACCCTCAGGCCATGTTTCACTTCGGCAAGTTTACTTCCGCGGTCGGATATTGATTTGATCGAAGACAGTTCACTTTTTACTGCCGTTAATTATGAATAAGCTTCCCGACGATCGCTCGCGGCGGATCAACTAGTTATCAAACTTCTCCGTCCAGATTGGGAATGTATGTGCCCTAGGATATTTAGAACCTTCGAAGGCTACTTTGATGTGCTTGAAGCTCAGTAGTCCAGTTGGGGGAACGAGCTGGAGAGCCCACATTGCGTAAGTACGAGGGAGCCTACCCAAAAAAATTGCCTGTCGGCATCGAAAATTCAGACGCTGACGTCCTCCGTCGAATGCTGCGCCAAAGGCCCATGGCCCGAGAGTGGAGAAAAGTAGTTTCAGTACATGTTCGCTATTGTCATATCAAAGTCTCTAATCTTTTGGTCAATGGGTATGCTCAGAGCCGGAGGAGCGGTGAGCCATCCATACCTAGTGGAGAGGGGACTCTCGGAGAAGGGTTTGCTGAGCTAGGTTGCGAACTTTCTGTTCCAATTGAATTCCTTTACAAGGAAAATAAGAGGAAAACCGGAATGAAAAAGGTGTGGCGATTCAGAGAGGGAGAGATGGTGTAGCTGTACTACAGTAGGGGACAATCAAAGGGCCCTTATTTGTAACGCCGGAAAGAGCCTTATTTAGATAAATCTGAGCCCGGATTCAGATCCGGCACGTCAAAAGAAGCCTAAAAACACACCTCCGAAGTTTTTCCCACGAGCCATTGGTTTTCTCAATATTTTGGATCCCTCGAACAGAATTGTGTGTACCCCTTTTGGACATCCGGAGGTACACTTACGTCCAAATCCTGCTAAATTTCTGAAGCGCGGCCTTTGAAGCCATTTAGGGTCCAACCGAGGTAAGAATTCTGATGAATTCATGTCTTCCCATTGTTTTTTAGCCGAAATCAGTGCCATCACTGTCAGATCAAATCATTTTTTCCGTTCCAACGGCTCGATAGAATTCTTCGATTTGTTTGGGAACATAACCAGCTCATCAGAAGGGGTCGATTGGCGATTTTTCCATATTTTTAGTGATTTTTTCTGGAATTCTCAATATTTTGGGCCAAATTTTGGAAAAATCATGCATTTCGGGATTTTCGCTCGTGTCAATCTCTTCATTTGCATCCCAATTTATATAGAAACTGGTTTCCCAGTCTTCGGACGGCATGTTCCGAGTGGCACATACCACTTTCCCACGCTTCCCAAATAGGCGGACTTTGATTGTCCCCTACTGTAGAACCATAGTTCCGGGAACGTCCGCACTGATCCCGATTGATCCGGATTTGTAAGACTCGTGCCTTTTTTATAGTGCTCTGTTATTATGTAATCGCGGAGTTTGAATTTCCTTCGGCCAAACCCGCAATCCCCTTGTGCAAGCTTCCTGCCAGTTAAAATGTCACAAAAACCTTCTGAAATCACTCAGTACTTATACAAGAGGCTGTGGAATATTATGGAGTATTAGAAGGCCATTCCCATCTCATTTGAGAAATATTATTGAAAGTTGATTGCGTAATCACGCGCCCAAATCATCGTCCCGTTTTCCGAATTTCGGAGACATCTTTCGAGATTTTAAAGGGACAGACCTTCTTACACAGATCAGGCAACCCACTCTATGTAGAAATTCCATGAATATCGCGGCAAAGCGCATTTCGCATGAATTTAAACTCCGCGATTACATAATAACGGAGCACTGTCATCCAACCCCCGCGGTCACGGTAAGAACTAGACTACCTTTTGGCCGCCGCCAGCCTCAGCGCTCAGCGCTCAGCTTCAGCGTTTTGTGGTCGACGAAGTTAACCAGAACTGCGAGGCTGGACTTTTGGCAATATCCTCGAACTTCTTACGTCTACTAGTATGCATCTTGCCCTCGCCGCCTCGTAGCGCACATAGTCAGTTGCAGTCTAAAGGCGTCTAACGAATATACCAAGCGCCAAAAGAAGCTTGCCTCAGGGCGAACCCACGTCCACGGAAGTCCACGGATGGCTAGAGTCCTGCGGAACGAAAAAACACGCGTTCTTTGCTGCACAAAGAAGTAAACGGCATGTCCCCTGATCGATTGCCAAAAGCCCCAAAGCTTAAACGACAGATGCAACATGAGGACGCATAAAAGCTAGAATCAGAGCCTTTCAACCTTTCAACCTCTCCCCATGTCTCAAACTGCGTGTCCAAGTCTACTTTCAAGCGGCGTTTGTGACAGTGTTTCATGCCCTCACCGCCACGACGTATCCAGCTGCGAAGTCTGCAATCTGCTTTTTGCTTCACCGGCCGAGTACACCCTTCATGCCGCCACCAAGCAACACCTCAACAAAATCCAAGGCGAATTTGGAGCCATGCTGTATTGCACGGTGTGCCAAAAATATGTTTCCGGGATGAAGAACTGGGTTTTGCACGTTGCTAGTGCTCGGCACGCTGCGGCCGCAGTTCAACGCGGTTTACGCCCGGACGTCGACCCGGAGGAGCCCGAATTCATCCCTGGCCACACCCTTTGTCCGACATGCAACTCACACATCCCCGATCGGAATTGGGCCCGCCACCCTCTTTCTCCCAAGCACAAAGACCGCGAGCAATTCATATCGTTCCGCGCGGCTTTGGATGAGGCAGAAAAGGATAAAAATGGTGTTTCCGTCTCAGGCACCTTTGACTTTGGTATCATCGATCTGCAGGATGCGAAATCTGGCATGGTCGTCCGTCCAACAATTCATAATGCTACGCCGGCGTCGAAGGTGTCCCTCATCAGCATCACTCTCGCGTCGGGGAAAGGAAGCCGTACACTCTCCCCGTAAGCCAGTTCACTGTGTCTTTCAATGCCGCTGATCTGTTCCAAGGTTCTCGGTCAGTCTCAATGGCCCAAATCGCATGATCGGTTACAATACGACGTACGCTTTCGCGGTCACACTGCGCCAAGAGCACAACGGCAGAGCTGAGGACCGACTCGAGATCCTGTTCGAGGACTTGCAGCTCAAGAAGCGCTTCATCATCGCCCGAATCCTGCGCGTCATTGTGGGGAATCGCGCCGACCACGACTTGCTGCGGCCCATCGCGCCGTACGTTCCTCGCAAGCGCACCGCGAGGCAGCCAGAGACGGACATCGTCGAGGGCGTTTTGCCACCGTCCTTGAAGGCCGTTCCCTACGTTGTGCCTCTGCCCAAGGCTCCTATTCCAAACAATCTCGCTTCGACGCTGTCGACGGGAAATACAGCGAGCATCGTGGCCAATCTTCGCCGACTGTATCTGCCGCCCATATTGGACAGCAATACATACGCACGCCATTTCAAGTACTTGTTGTGGATCGAAGAATTTCGTATGGAGTGAGCTATTTTGTTCATCAACCGCGTCTGTACTCACTTGTTTACAGGCGCGACCTCGAGCATTGCGATATTCCCAACGCGAAATTGTCCGGCCACAATCATTTTCATTTGTGGGTTCCTCATCTAACTCCTCGAAATTACCTGACCAATCCCCAGCCTCGACGTCCCTGGACTGGCCGAAAAGCGCCCCAGCGTCCTCGTTGGTTAGTTTCCGACGCGTCTCAGTGTCTTTGTTCTCACGACCATTTAGGTGATCGTATCCTTGTGCAGAAGCGCGGGTCAACTCCTGGACACTGGTTCGAAGGCGGTGTTCATGTCGTGCGAAAGGAGGAAGTTGGACTCAGGTTCAATGTGTCCTTCAGGGCCACCTCGCCCGCCGACCGCTTCACCGTACGGTTCAAGCTCAACCGATACCCCGTGCGACGCCAACACCTTGCGATGGATACCTCATTCTCGGAGGATCGGGTCCTGTTGCCCCTGCTCCTGCATGTGCCCAGAAGCAGCTACCCCACCCAAACGAGCGCGCGGCTCAAAGTGTTCAATCCTCTCATAGCGACAAACGCCCCCCAGCTCCAAGCCGTCGTCTCCATAGTCAAGCGCGCACCGGGTTCGGTGCCCTTCGTTATCTTTGGACCGTAAGCTTTGTCTCGCCCCGACCTCGATATCTCGCTGATGCACATCGCAGGCCAGGCACGGGAAAGACGGTGACAATGGTGGAAGCTATCCGGCAGGTCCTCTCCGCCAATCCTCACGCCCGCATTCTGGCCTGCGCACCGAGCAACAGCGCGGCCGACCTGATCGCGAGCCGTCTCACGGCGCTGAGCACGGACGAGCTCTTCCGGTTCTACGCCCCGTCGCGCAACAAAGATCAAGTCTCGCTCGAGCTGCGCGAGTACACCCACGCGAAGCTCGACGGGCACTTCTCCGTCCCGCCTTTAGCGCGGATGAAGCGCTTCAGAGTCATCGTCACAACTTGTGTCTCGGCGTCCGTCGTCTCGGGGATCGGCATCCCCCGCGGGCACTACAGCCATATATTCTGCGATGAGGCGGGACAGGCAACGGAGCCGGAAGTCATGATAGGTAGGTCCTCTATTCCGTTTGGGTCTGGTACACTACTAACGGATGGTCGAAGCGATCAAGACGATGGCGGACAGTCAGACGAACATCATCCTTTCTGGCGATCCTAAGCAGTTGGGGCCCATCATCCGCTCGAGCGTCGCGCGGGAGCTTGGGCTTGAAACGAGCTATATCGAGCGACTGATGCAGCGGGAGATATACGACGAGAAGAAGGGTTATGGCGCCTCGTACGTCCGACTCGTTTCCGACGCGTCCCACCTTCACTCATCGCGTCCAGCGTCGTCAAGTTGACCAAGAATTTCCGCTCGCACAACGCCATCCTCAAGTTCCCCAACGAGCGGTTCTACAAGGGTGAGCTGCAGCAGTGCGGAGACTCCCGCGTCATCAACGCGTTCATCGGCGCGCCCGTACTGCCCAACAAGGCATTCCCGATCGTCTTCCACGCCATCTCGGGCAAAGACGACCGCGAGGCGGCTTCGCCGTCCTTCTTCAACATCGACGAGGTCACCCAAGTCAAGACGTACATACAGAGTCTGCGCGCGGACAGGCGGTTCCGTATTAGTGTGTATTGTTTTCTAGCTGAACAGAATCTTGAATCTGATGGTTCACAGCGGACAATGACATTGGTGTCATCGCACCATACCACGCACAGTGCCTCAAGATCCGCACCGCGCTGCGGGCCGTCGCCGACGGGGTGAAGGTGGGCAGCGTCGAGGAATTCCAGGGCCAGGTGAGCAATCTATTAGTGCCCCGCGGTACTGATTTTCATTTTACCTCAGGAACGCCGTGTCATCATCATCTCGACTGTGCGTAGCAGCCGTGAATTCGTCGAGTACGACCTCCGCCACACGCTCGGTTTCGTCGCCAACCCGCGCAGATTCAACGGTGCGCTCTCCTCCTTCTGAGTTTACATAGAGGCTTAGCGCACACATAGTTGCGGTAACGCGCGCCCAGGCGCTGCTCATCGTCGTCGGCGACCCGAACGTCCTCGCGCTCGACCCGCTGTGGCGTTCGTTCTTGAACTACGTGCACACGCACGGCGGGTGGACGGGGCCCGACATCGCGTGGGATCCGCGCGAGGCGGTGGACGAGGCCGGGGGATATGACCGCGTTGCACGGGACACCGCACAGCAAGACATGAATGCGTTTACGCGCCGCATGGAGCAGCTGACGATCGCGGGCGTGGAGGCGGCCGACGAGGGAGAGAACGACGACACGAACGTCGACCGCCCGTGGCAGGATGTCGAGTGATTTGGTGTGCATCTGTAGAAATATATGCTACACAAAGTCAATCAAAGCCGATATTATTACGAGTCTATCTAATAGCGACACGAAATCTTTTAGTAGTGGTGCACCTGCATGTTTTCGTCAGCTATGGGAAATAGATGAAAGTGAGACGACGTACCTCCTCGCGCTCGCGGCCGCGCATGTACGGAGGCTCGGTGCCCTTGTAGTAGATGTCCGTCCAGAGATCCTTGATGAGGGGCTCGGGCGAGGCCTTGGCCTCCTCGACGGCGGCGTCGACCTCGGCTTTCGCGTCCTTGTCAAGTTGCTTGGGGAGAACGTCAGCGAAGGCAGTGAGGCGGAGAGCAAGCGCACCTTGAGCTCCTGCTCGGACGCAAGGCCCCACTCCTCGATGTAGCGCTGCAGGCCGCGGATGGGGTCCTGCGTGCTCCGCATGCGCTGTACTTCCTCGCGCGTGCGGTAGGTCGTTCCGGGGTCGGACATCCTGCGGTGCAGTTAGGAAAGATTCGATGGAAAGCAGCGCGGGACGTACGAGTGGCCGCCGTAGCGGTAGGTGACGAACTCGAGAAGGATCGGGCCCTTCTTGTCTTCGGCGGTCCACTTGCGCGCGAATTTGACAGCCTGCTGGGCGGCGATGATGTCCATGCCGTTCACGCGCAGCCCGGGGATCTTGTCCCCGCGAGTGAAGTAGTCGGTGTTGGAGGAGCTGCGCTCCGCAGACGTGCCCATGCCGTACTTGTTGTTCTCGCAGACGAAGACACAGGGGAGGTCCCAAAGCTTGGCCATATTGTACGCCTCAAAGACCTGGCCCTGGTTGCTCGCACCGTCGCCGTACATGGCGAACGTGGCCGTGTTCTTTTCCAGGTACTTTTGTGCGAAGGCGATTCCGGCGCCGACGGGGACCTGGGCACCGACGATGCCGTTCCCGCCGAAGAAGGAGGGGGTGAAGATGTGCATGGACCCGCCCTTGCCGTGCGACATGCCGAGTTGGCGCCCCAGCAGCTCGGCGATGACGCCCTTGATGGTCCCGCCACGCAGGACGGCGAAGGGGTGGCAGCGGTACGCTGTGATGACGCGGTCGTCCGGGGTGATACCTGCCTCGAGTCCGACAGAAACTGCTTCCTATAACGGCCTCAGCAAAAATACGGCGCACGACAAACCCGACGCACCTGTCCAATGGCCAAGTGGCAGAACCCGCGGATGAGCTTCGCCTTGTAAAGTGCGTCTGCGGCCATCTCCATCCTGCGCATGGTCGTCATCTGCTTGTAGAGACCCAGCAGCTGGTCTTTGGTGACCTCGACATCGAGGTCTGGCTTATCGCACAGGTACGACTGGAAGGAGTCCTCGTGGAGCTTGACGGTGAATGGCTTCGAGAGGTCGGAAGGAGTTTCGTGGAGCTGGGTGGTGTCCGCCGACGTCTGGATACCGCGAACAAGCTGGGGCTGAAAACACGAAAAATAGCCCCGGAAGTCAGGATTTTTCGTGCAGCGAAGTGGGAATTCCTTACAAGCCGACGGGAAACGCGAAGTCGGGCTAATGAGGCCATGGCGACAAAGAAAAATCCGCCTCAGGCGCGATGGTGGAGGGAGGGAAAGAGAGAGCGGCCGCTATTGATCGGGAATTCCCGGGTGCCCCAATGGACTTGTTGGTGGGGCAAAATTGAAGCTGCAACTCGCGACCAAGCTCGCAGCGCAGAAATTAGGCCTAGAGGGTGTCATTTAGGTCTGAGTTGGGATTTGTAGACTTGCGCAAGTGCATGTATTTAAACTCAAGTCAAAACTCATTTGCACGATTGTGAGCAACTTTGCAGGCAGGGGCGGGAATAGAGACAGAAATTTGGTTCTTTCGACAGTATGGCTTCGGAAATCGAAGGAAAAAGATGGGCTAGGAACCAGAGGTATGTGCTGGTCTAATATGGTCCAGTGCAATAATTTTGTGTCGAGGCGCGCGCGTTGGTCACAAGACACGTGAAGCTCTAGCTGGATGTCACACTTAAGGCTCTTCGTCGAGTCTGAGTCCTGAAGAGAGTCCCGGAGGACGAGGGGTAGAGTCCGACCTGGGATAGCATTAAACTTTAAAGAGCCCCGCCTTTTGCAGATCAGGAAACCATGCGCGAGTAAATCCCCGAAAGCCGCGATGCGGAGCCTGAGCGAGAAGAGACTGGATTGAGGTGGTGTCGAGCGACGGAGATAGTGGACGAGGGAGAAGAAAGGAATTAAAGAAATGGAATTTATGGTACCCAAAACATATAAGCTTGCAACGGAAACCGGTTTTTCTTGAAATGATACATATTACACACTTCCCCGCCCAAAGAGTCGTTCAGCTCTGTCCGAGCTTCTGGCCCTGGCCCCACTGGTACCCAGTCGTCGTCGTCGTCGTCGTCGTCGTAGCCGGCGCCGCGCGCGTTTCCTGCACCTGTCTCCGCGGCGGGATAACATGCACCCCACTCCCCGCGTTCGCGCCGGTCGTCCCGTCCGCTCTGCGCGCCGTCGGCGGCGGCGCGTTGCCCTCGCCCATCCAGTCGCGGAACCACTGCGGCGCAGCGCTCCACGGCTGCAGCACGCCGCCCGCGCCGCCGACCTCGGGGCCCCACACGCCCCACCACCACAGGTGGCCGATGACCGCGCCTGGCAGCGCATGGGCGACCGCACCAGGGCCACCCATCAGCAGGTCCATCCCGAGCATGATGTACGGGAGGTACTTGACCGGCAGGTTGACGAGGCCCATGATCGAGGTCTGTGCGCCGACGGGCGCGAGCGCGGAGCCGATGTACGCGATGCAGAGGAGGAGGGGCCGGAAAAAGACGGAGGAGCCGACGGGGATACTTGTGATCTGTTTCGGCGGTTTAGGGAGGAATTGAGAGAGAGAAAGGGCAGGCGCACGATGATGCCGATGCTGGCGGCGATGAGCTGCCAGGCGAGGTCCGCCGACTTGTGCAAGTACGGGCCCGACTCTAGCTGATCCGACGTGCGGCTGCGATGTCGGAGTCAGTGTCGAACGGAATAACCACGAGCAGGCACGCAACTAGAGCATAACCAGTTCTGACACCCGCACATTAGCCACCATTCGAGTCCTCTTCAAATGCACGTACCAAAGATGTAATTTATCCCGCTACCTGGCGTGGCACAAATGTCAGTTCTGCGCATTTATAACTCAGGAAGCATTCGACTAACTTCCAAAGAAAAAGCTCGTGTAGAGCCGCCATATCTACGCGGTCTAAGCGTCAGCGATGCCTGACCGTGAGCCAGTCCGCCTAGCTGACCTGGAGCTGGTTAAACACCAGAGAATACGTGTAGACGATCTTGTACGGCGAGACAAGCCCCATAGCCGTTGTGAGGAATATCCCCAATGACGAGAAGCATAGGAAGCGGGTAACTGGTGGGATTTTGCGGATTTCTGCGATGAGCTCGCTCATGGTGGCGGTCGAGTGCTAAGTCAGACTCGGAGAAATTTAGGCGCCCGCTCACTGACGTGTCTCTCACGTGCGGTCACATGATGTCTTGGTCGCGTCGCCGCGTCGCGGTCACAACGCGCCTCGCTCACGCCTGAGGGTAGTTGCAAGCAAGTCGTGCCTCTGGAGGTGCCTAGTCGCTGAATAAATTCAACGCAAATTAATCAAACCCGACTTGGTCGACCCTCAAGCGCACGGATCATCTTCAGCAGTAGATTTGCGCGAATGCATACGGCTAGAAGAACAAGCAACTGCAAGGGCTGGGCCATCCGAATACGGTATATTTGATAGTTCAAAAATCCAGCCGGTCCATCAGTTTCGTAGAGCGGTATAGTAATTTCTCCCCTCGATTTGGGTTTAGTTGCACCAAATATGGTTCTGGGGCCACTCTCGGAGAGAAATGTATGATTCCAGGGTGTTCAGCCTCTGTGTCTTGTATTCGCCACCTATTGAAATTTGACCGATGCTGAAACAGCTGCAACCCCCGCGAGTCCCGCCGACGACGGGATGGATGCGATCCATACCACGGAAGAAACGCGAGTCCTCACTATAATCAGTGTAGAATTTCGGGACCGCGGTGAACGCAGCATCGAACGTAGATCGTGATACCCCTCCCGCGAAGGTTTAAAATAGGGCGCGCGAAGAGCGCATGTGAGATTGGGTTAGCAGATATCCGTCCCTGGACCAAAGATGAAAGTCAACAATAAGACAGGCATAACGGTGTGGAAGACGTACCGATTCCGAACTAGATTCTTGCGAGTTGTGTGGATACAGGTGAAGCACGATACAAATTATGTGGCGAGATAACTAGCTAGCTCGATTCAAGAGTTTTGAGGCAACGTGAGGGATCACTTCAGGCCGTACTTGTCCCAGTAAACCTTCATCGCAGCCAGCTCCTCGGTCATCCCATTCTGCTCCAACCACGCGATCAAGTCGCGCATTTTCAGGATTGACTTGACGCGTCCTTCCCCGATCAGGCCCTCAATCTCCTTGACGGTGCTGCTCGTGCCGTCCTGGCCGATCTCCTCCCGGTCGAGACACTGGACGACACCCACGACCTCGCCCCCGTTGGCCTGGACAGTATCAATTGCGCCGCGGACAGCCTTCCCGGATGTCATGACATCGTCGAGAACGACTACTTTTTGGCCCGTGACGGAGACGCCGACCATCTTGCCGCCCTCGCCGTGGTCCTTTATCTCCTTGCGGTCGTACGCGAGGCCCACCGATACGTCGAATTGCGTATAGAGCACGAGCGCAGTTGTAGCCGCGAAGGGAATGCCTTTGTATGCTGGTCCAAAGAGCACATCGAAGGTGGGGAGGGGGGCGGTGGCCGACGATTGGGCAGAGACAATGGTCGACGCGTATGCGGTTGATAAAATCGCGAGAATGGGGCCCGAGCTGAGGAGAGCTGCATTGAAAAAGTACGGAGAAATACTAGACTAATTTAAGTAATCCGCTGTTATCGTGGGTGATAAGGCTACGCACCGACCAGATTTGAGGGTAAATGAGCCAAATTTAAGAGCACCAATCTCCATTGCATGCTGGATCAGGTCTGATTGATACGATGATAGAGACATGGTGGTTTGGGAAGAGACCGATTAATCGCCCTAAAAATATTCGCGGCAAGCTCCGGCCGGAGATCGAAATCTCAATTGGTGTCCTTTCACTCCACCTTCCTTCCTCCCAACCTCATGCCAACCCATTCCACATTTCCTGCTGTCTGAATATGCTCAGATACCTCGCTGTTCTGCTCCCCCACCGGCATGACTCGGGAAGACGTGCTCCTGACCCGGAGAAGGGCGGGCATGAAGCCGAGCATGCACCAGGACTGGAGACACGCCCCCCAAGCGAGTACAACGCCCTCGGCCCGGACGACGACGACGACGACCTCGAAGATGACCTCGATGACGAGCACGACGACGACCACATCATTCACGCGATGGAGGTTGAGAACGGCGCGGAACCCACCGACGACCGGCCAAATCCCTCCCTACGACGGGGCAGGACATATTCCTCCTCAATTTCCCTCTTACGCCGCGACAACTCCGACCCCCCAGGCTGGTGGGTTAAATTAAAGGAGTTCCTCAATCCGAAGACCACCCAACAGGACCTGGAGTCGTACGTCCCAAACTACCGCTACACTCCGTATGTGCCATGCATGAAATCCTGGGCGCAATTTTCACCCTCTTTAGAATAATATCGGGCATAGTCATTCCGTTCAGCATCCTCCTCGAAATCCCAGGGCTAACCGAGGTATGCCTCCCCTTCCGTCCTTTGCTCCACAGCTCCCTCACTCGCAGGTTCCAGCACTGGTACATCCGCACAATCAACAACCAAATCGTCGAGAGACGTCCAAACCCGATGATTTTGAACATTGGCTTGGGTTTCAGCATGGCCTGTGCGTTGGCTGCGAACATATGCCTCGTGGTTCGCTTTCTCGAGACGAAGGTCAAGCTGATGACCATGGGCTGCATTATCTTTCTCACAATACACGGCGAGTGCTGTCACTGTATGCATACCTGGTGTCGTGCTAACTCTGCGACAGATGTCATAAATATAACTGCCGTCACTATTTTCGGTGTTGAACATAGGTTCAATGATGGTTTTACGTATGGACAGTCGTTTTGGATAACTGGTAACGAAGCTTATTATTGTTCTTTCACTTTTTCACTTTTAATGCCCTTTAGTTTGCTCCACGGTCGTGTCGACGTTCACCAACCTAACACTGATCACCGATCTGTTGCGAACGCCGGACTTTGAGAACAGCGGTGCGTAGAGTGGACCTTGATACACGTGCGTTCGCTGAACGCGTCGTAGGAAGCGGGCTGACGCGACGCCAACGCTCGCTCGCGATCCTGGTCATTCTGCTCCTCTGCTACATCGCTCTTGGTGCCCTCATCCACTCCCTTCTCCTCGGCCTCAACTTTATCGACGCCATGTACTTTACCCTGGTCTCAATCGAGACGGTCGGTAAGCAGCTAAACACGCCTTCCTCCACGCTGTCACTTATTTATACTCTAGGCTTCGGCGACATTCAACCGCACACGCTAGGCGCGCGGTTGTTCACCTGCATATATTCCGCATTCGGCATCATTACCATCGCGCTGACGGTCGGTCTCACGCGCGAGACCGTGCTCGAGGGGCTGGAGGTGGGGTACCGCAAACGAGTGCAAGCCGTGCGTCAGCGCCGGAAGGTCGGACGCTGGAAGCGCCGTGTCTCGAACCGCTGGCGCGAGGCCGTCGAGTGGCGATTACGCGAGAGCGGGTACCCCGTGTGGGTGCGCGACGCGAAAAATGCTAGAGCGGACCGCGGGCTCCTTGGGAAATTTCTGGATTTTGTGGACAGCATGGTGCCGTGGCCGACTGGGGAGAACAAGTCGTTTAGTTACGGAAGGGGGTTTATGATGGGGCATGGGCTCGGGTACGGGAATCACCCGCACGGGATGCACCTCAACCTGGAGGCGCTCACATGGAAACAGGTCGGTGTTCAATGTTTCTTCACAGGCTTCCGAAGCAACGTGCGTGGTCGCTAACGGACTTTTTTCTTTAGTTGGACGCCGCGGCGATGGAGGCCGGTGTGCCTCTGAACACGCTGCTGCCTGAAGGATTCAGGGAACGGCGCGAGGAGAGCGAGGATGAATTGTCCAACCCAGACGCCCCTCCTGTACCTGAGCCGAACGCCGACGTCCCTCTGACCTATGCTCGCCTCGGACGCATGATCGCGATGATCGGATCCTTTGCTTTGGCTGTGGACAAATCTAGCCATCTCCGCGGCGACCTGCCCCGCGCCCACCCCGTCCCCATCGAACCCCCCGGCCCGACAGCAAGTCCACAGTTCAAAAAGTCGCTGACGTTGCAATACGATGCGTTTCGCTCGGGCATGGAGAAGGAGGAGGCGAAGGCGTTCTATGCGCGCTTGGTTGTGGTCTGGGTCCTATTCATCATGTTCTGGGCTGTAAGTCTGTCTTTCTTGCACTGCTACTTTGCGCCGAGTTCGGTTTTGACGCCACGCGCTCCAGATCGGCTCGGTTATATTCATGAAGACGGAGGGGTGGAGTTTCGGGATATCGTTGTACTTCTGTGCGTGGTTCGTTTCGTTTTCCACTAAGAAGCCTACATTGAACATTGAATGCAGGTTTCATTGCCTTTACCACAATTGGCTACGGTACGTCATCGATCAGGCCATAAATATGTGATCTAAATTAAACTGATTATTTTTAGGTGACTATTCGCCCGAGACACCTGCGGGCCGAACAGTTTTCGTCGTGTGGGCTTTGCTCGGTGTCGCGACCATGACTATTCTGATTTCGGGTGTGTCTGGATTTTATTCAACTTAGCGCAAGTTGAAAGACTCACATATTGTACAGTTATCTCGGAGGCCTTCTCGTCGAAATATCACTCCGCCCTTCATGCAGGGGTGTTTGAGCGCGCGGTGAAGCGGTACCGTGAACGTGCGCGCGCGATCGCGGAGAAGGCCCGGCGAGGGAAGAATAAGCTACTGGCGCCAGTGCATCACGCGCCGCTATCCGCACACCACTCTACGGAAGATATGATGAAGGAGGCACACACGCACACGCAGACGCAGCTTGAGGCACTCCCACACAAGATCCTGGCGGATGCGAAGATGTTCCACGAGCACCTTTCGTACTTTGTCGGCCCGGGGAACAAGGTTACGGTGGACTCAGGCGATCAGCTGCCGCCGGGGCTGCAGCAACTGATGAACGAAATCACCGGCGCGGAGAAGCTCGGAGAGCGGATTAAGCGGGAGATCCTCCAGGATGAGGATGCGAGGCATGTGAGTATAATCTCTTGTCACCTAATTCATTGCTGACGTGAAAATAGACCTTGTTCACGCTGAGCATCGAACGTGCGTCCTGCATCGAGGATCTATTTTTTCGATTATCACTAACTGCATTCCTGCAGAGGCGCTCCGAAGGATGATTAACTCCGCCGAGTCCGTCGTGCAAGCGCTAGAGGAGCGAGAACGGCTTCTGCATCAGCATGAAGCATCCAGTTCTTCGCAGGCGGACCTAGGGGACACGACGCCAACGCAAGTAAACATAGCCGCTGCGTTTGACCCATCGTTGACCCAGAGGAAGCCGAAGGGCGTGGGATATACGCGGTGGGACACGAGCACGTCGTCTGAGTTTTCGGACTGGCGATAGCCTCCTGGTTTGGGGTCTTAGAGGCGATAAGCGCCTGACTGGACGGTTTAACCTATTAGACGAAGGTTTTAACTGTAGCTTTATGGTCGGACACGAGATTAAGGGTAAGAGTACAACATATGTAAGACGTGGACTACACGAACACGAATTTGTTACGAGTGGAATTTGGGGGAAATGAACACATATGTAAATGTTCGGACACTCGGTGCCCACAGAAGGGAGGATTCGAAAGCTAGCGATACATGTATGGGTATGAATGCGAGGTATGTACGCGCGGCCATAGCTGGGAACGGGGGAGTGGGGAGGGGAGAGGGGTGGGGTAGTAAGTATGTAGGGAAATCTGTGGGGAGATGAATATAAATTTTATCGAGCGGGAAATAATGCATACCACATGCATATATACATGCGACATCCACGTGGCTGGTCCTCTGGTGCTCGCACTGCGACGTTCGCCTCCGGCTCCTGAACAGCGCGTTTAATAAAAAATGATGGTGCTATGATGACGAATATCTCACAGAAGTCCGAGCTTCGATGTCCAGAGGGCCGACGTGCACGGGTGCAGCACATACGGTGGTCACTATCAGCCTGGTGTTTAGCGCAGGCCAAAATGAATGTCGGGATAGAGCTCACAGAGAGTGCCGACCAGAATGAATGCGAGCTTGAACTGCATGGTAGTATGTAAACGAAAGTGGGGCTGCTGAAGCAGTGCTTAAGGTGTTCGAGCGATGGCAATACTGGCGGATAACGCGTATGCGTCGCTCTTAAATAAGTGCCCAGCCGGTTGCATGCTGTCAAAATAACCTTGTTCAGTACATGTTCCCCATTAGGGAGCTCCTTTGTGGGTCCGTGAGCCCGTCTCGGCAGAGGCACCGGAATATTGCGGCTTCACACAAAATTGCCTAATTTGGAACAAGGCGGAGTGATGCCGTTGATGCGCATGCTCCACGTTGTTCTTCACGCGGGGGCGGCGTTGTATTGACTAGGCTGACCTTGTTCGAGGTGTGGGATAAAAATCGATTCGTCGGAATATTATACAAGCCAACTAGCAGATACATTTGACAAACACAAAGCACATCTTGTACCAAAGAGAGAAAAACGCGCGATGACAAAAACAATACAGAAGATTCGGAGAACATTGGGGCATCATTCGGCATCCCGTCGAACCGCTCCGTCCGGCCCCATGTCCAAATCGCTGTCAGAAAGGTCAAAGTCAAACTCTGACTCTTCGTTCCTCGAAATGATTAGCGACTTCAATCTCTGCATCATTTCCTCCGCCTCTCCTTCCGCCCGCTTTTTCATCTCGAGGTCATAACCACCCGGCCCGGGAGCGACAGGCTCATCTGGATTCCATGTGATTCCCTGACCTCTCCAGCCGCCGCGGATGTAAATATAATTCAAAAAAGCGCGCCACAACGGGTCAAGCGCTAAGATATTGGGATTGCCGATGACGACGAGGAGCGCTTGAGCTCGTGTTATTGCCACTGTTGGGAGTGGAGTGTATCTAGTTAGGTTTCGAACAATGGGCATTGACTTCTCTCACCGTTGAATCGGTGAGGATTCGCCACGAAGCCCAACGTTCGCCGAATATCCGACTCGACATAATTTGTGTTGCTGCGGACCGTCGACATGATGATCACCCGGCGTTCCTTTAATTTATTGTCAGACTGGCATTATGGTTTCAATGGAGATATTTGCACCTGTCCTTGAAATTCTTCGACGCTCCCTACGGTCACCCCTCGTAGTTTAGGATCTTTATACAGGAGATCCATGATCTTGCATCGCTGAGCGTGGTATGGGGTGATAATGCCGATTTCCTCCGGCCCTGGTGTACACCATTGACATCCCGAATCAACATTAACGAAGAGACTCACGGACACGGAGCTTTCTGTCGCTCACCAGCGAAGCTACATATTTCTTGACCAGAGTAGCTTCGCCGATGTTGAAGAAAGACGGAGACGATCCCTCCCGGTCGTCCTTGCCCAAAATTCCGTGAAATATCAGCGGGAACCTTTTGGTTGGCAGCTCATTCGAGTTTTCGAGGCTGCGGATCAAGGCCGGATTTCCGCACGGTACGAGTTCGCCGTCATAAAACTGGTTGTTGGAGAATTCCAAGATGGCCGGGTGTGACCTGAAATTGTTAACCAACTTGACGATACTACGTCGAACAATCATTGTGAGTTGAGACTGAAATCGATACACGGGCAGACGTACGTGATACCGCTTCCACCGTATGGGGTTTCCGGATCCAGACTATATATTTCCCGCTTCATGATGCGAGCCAAGTAGCTGACGTTGAAACCCAGAGCCCTCGCTACCCAAGAATGGACGATGGGCCCGAGTTGCTTGTTGTCCCCAGCCAACACGACATTCGTGAATTTATTGGCAATACTCTTGATGGGTAGCATAACCTCTGGTTCAGTCGCTTGTCCGGCTTCGTCGACAAAGATATGGGTGAAATGGCCTCGCTTGACGCCGAGCTGCGCCGGAACGCCACCTGAAAGACACGTCGACACTACTACGCGATACTTTCGCAACTCCTCCACCACTGGGAGAACGAAAATCAAATTGTCATTCACCGCAGAGAACTTGATGAGGTTCTTTGAGAGGTCCGCGTATTTGCGCGAGAGGGAATTGAGCCGGAAGAGCTGTGTTATGCCGAGCGACACCAGGTTTCGAGCAATGAGATCCGCTGCAGAATTGCTGGGGGCGCAAGCCAGAATGCGCGCCTCGGGATCGCGCAGAAGCAGTTGGTGTATTGCCTCGACGATTGTCACCGTCTTGCCCGTCCCCGGCCTGAAAACGTTCAATTTGAATCCAACTAAAATATGAATGACATACGGGCCAAAAACTACGAATGGGGGACTTCCGGGTGGCTGGTTCACAATTGCGACGACAGTCTCGAGCTGCTCGGGGTCCTCCGCAATCAGCCGATTCACCGGCGAAATACTGTTACGCTGCGTAACCGTAACCCGTAGGTTCCGTAGAACGTGCTCAGCGCGGGGGAACAGAATGCGAGATTCCTTCCACGGGTTTGTCAGTGCCTGATGCATTCTCCGATGAGGCAACCGGTTCAACGTGAATTTGATGTCGAATTTAGTGCCTTTGTAGGTACTAAATTTATCGTCGAAACGAAGACTGACGTGGGTTTGGTGAACCTGGTGGATACGTCCCTCATACCAGGGGCCCTCAACGCCGGTATGTCTGAGAAATTCTTCAGATTCGTTACAAAATTGATATGTAGAAGGGACGTACTTGACCAAGATGAAGTCCCCGACAATTACACAAGGTCGTCCCTCCTCGAGTCCTTTAACTTGGAGACTGTCGGAACGATGAGTTTTGCAACTTCAATCAAAAAACGCGTAACCCACTCGTATCGAGGATGATTGGGCTTGAGCTCGACGTCGGTCATTGCATACATCTCCAGATCCTGCCTGCATAAATTCGATTCATTGACTGCTATGGGACACATGGAAAAAACGAACCTCATCTGCTCATCTTCGATGTACAGCATCAATTGAAAATGATCTCCATATGTATTCACTGTAAAGGAGTCTGGCAAGAAACGCTTCACTGCCCGTAAAACCGTCTTCGTATTCGAGTGCGAGTGGGGGAATGCAGCCTGTATTAACGGCTCCGGAGACTTGAATTCCAGGAGCCGCGAGGTCCACTTGATCGGCCCCCACGTAGGGGGTCGCAAGCTCCGAATAATGGGGCCATCGAACTGAAAGGGCGCCGGCTTGCGGCGATTATACGCTGATTTGGGTTTGAGCTGCTCGTGATCGGCTTCCGACCCGACGACAGCACAAAGTTTCCGCGCGATCACAAATCGCTCTCTTGCGGAAGTATTCAGGAAGATGAGCTCGAGGAAATCCTCGTATTCGCCATCGAACGACGGGTGGAATTGGACAGAAAGCGTCCGAGCTTCATTGTGCTTCAACCATCTAGACTTTCCCGCCAACATTACGGAAAACCTGATATAGTTAAGAATAATGCCTTCGGTTTGGACCACACACGTACATTGAGTCGACTTTACGAAGGGAAATGGTTTCCAGCACGATCCGCGATTGGGATCCGCTTTTAAGAACGGTGATATCGATATAGACAGAATCGTCTGTCCCGACGACACCGAAATCAAGCCCCTCACGGTGAGAGACATTGACTCCGTTTTTGTCTTGCTCAGCCTCAGCGGCCATAGCCTGCGCATCCGCAAACAGCTTCTTGCGCATCTTGACGTGCCACTTGGTATGGGATTCGAAAATCGATGCTGGGATTTGTGCACCGCAGCGGGCGCAAAGCGCAAGTTCTGCAGAGCCATCGAGGGTAGTTGGGTCGGCTCTCCTCGGCTGATAAATTATCAGAGTGGATCCACGAGCTCATTTGCTCGGCTCACAGCTGGACGACGCTGACCCGAAAGCGGTGTCTGCCGGGGGTTGGTCTGACGCTTTGAGGCCAACTCGGCCTCCAGCATTGCGTGGCGGTTTCCCGCTAGGTGAGTGGTCATGTTGGCCACGCGGAGAACGAGTCCGCAAGAGCACTTTTGGATGTCGTGCCTCAACCGACAGGCCTGCCCAAGTCTACAACCCGTACCAACGGAGTCGTAGCAGTACCTGGGGTCAATGTGTGTGGTCATTGTGCGAATTGGGAAAGCTTCAAACTCAAGTTTGGGTCGAAAGGGAAGAGGTAAGAGGTAAAGAGGCCGCAAGCACGTTTACTTAACGCGTGAACGGCGATCAAGAAATGATCCCGTGTAATAACCCCATATCGTAATTCCGTAGTCCGCGAGCATCATTTTCAGCGAGTTTCAGCAAGGCCCGATCACTACCTTTCAACGGCGGTCCGCTTTTTGCCGAGCAAAATCGCTGATTTACTCTATGAAATTCAGGTTTGGGAGGCTGTTTTACTCTATTTCGGACCCAGATTTAGGTGCAAAATGGCCAATTTTTTCCGCCGGGGCCTTCGTCGACCGGTTACGGCTACTACAGTCCAACCTGCCACCGCCAAGAACTGATGCTTCCCCGGGCGGTAGATTCCTTTTCTCCCAGTCAGACTCACTGTTGAACTCCTAAAAAATTTCGCACTCCGCGCGCGATTTACTCTAGATGGGACGGCGCTGAGCTCTTTCTGAGCTGATTTACTCTATTTAGGGGACCAGGGAAGGGGTCATTTTGGGGCCTTGATTTACTCTATCCCGGACCGCCGTGAAAGGTAGTGACCGGGGGGCCTTTTCAGCACCTGCGTGTGGGAATCATGGTCGAGATTCCAACGAGCTAATTCTGCAGATATTTTCGCACCTCTGCCTCAAATCTCTCATTCCTACTCACGGCATCAGCCACCTTTGGCGTCGTCTATGCGACATAAATGCTACGCGGCGGGAGCTCTGGTCCCTATATCGATCCTTCGTCAACTGTGCAGAATTTCTAGAATATCGTCGCGGGAGCCTCGAGGATCTACAATCCTTCGATAGGCAGGCATATATCGATGCGTATTTGTAAACGTAAGCCGGAACCAAACTTGAACTACTCTTTGCGGGGCTAGATGGCGGAGCACTCCCTTTCCAGCCACTCCAAGGCTCTTGGATCGTCCTCCAACAAGCCGGAGACCTTTCCGAAGATCTCCGCGTGGTATTCATTCAACCACCGCACTTCTTCCGCAGTGAACAGCGTTTTGTCGATCAGTTTCGTTTGGATCGGGCACCTGAATGTTTGAGTTTTCGGGGGCTTCGGGGCCATTGGATATGAAACTTACATCGTGACATGTTCAAAGCCCAGGAATCCTTTATCCCCGAAATTGTTCGGTGTATTCACCTGGCGGACAAGAACGATGTTCTCGATCCGGATGCCGAACCGACCATCCGCATAGTAGCCGGGCTCATTTGAGACGGTCATACCAGGTTTGAGGGCGGTGGAGTTGTACACTGTGCGTGATTAGTATACTGATCAGCATTACGGCTCAACGAGAGGCTCACAGATGCGAACACCCATGCCGTGAGGACCTTGTTGAAATCGTTCAGCGTCTGGGCCGTGAATCGAACGAGTTCGCTAGTACCTTCATGGACATTGAGATAGTGCCCGACGCCGTGGCCTGTCCCATGTCTGTCCCAAATCATCAGGGTATTTTCAGCCGGCGTTCGAGGGAGACTAACCGGTAATCTAGGTAATGTAATGTGAGGAACACGGGCAGTAAGATGAGAAAAGTTACAGACCGAGTCCATCTTGCCACAAAGCCCGTCTAGCAAATGCATCACTAGGTAGTTGTGGTTAGATGATTTGATCGATAGAAGTTTCGGAAGCATCTTACAGAACGAATCCTAGACAAGACCGAATTAGCGAGGGCGGACTCGGAGACTGAGAAGTACGATCTTACCAGTCGTTCCATTGGGAAAGATCGCACTGTCAATTGCAATGTGGCCTTGCAAGACGCGGGTGAAGGCTCTCTTCTCCTCTGCGTTCGGAGTACCAAAATGCTGCAAATAACAATCAGTGGGTTACTTCATTTCGAATAGGAAACGGGATACCCAAGTCCTGGTAACATCAGTAGTACCGTCGAAAAATTGAGCTGTTGCAAATGAGTCAAGGTTGAGGATGTTTGTTCAGCGATCCAATTTACCTCCCGAGTCGCAAAGATAGATCTAGAAAACGATACTTATCAAACAGGTGGTCAGAAACGAGGACAAAGACGAGACGAACTTGATCCCGCTTAATTACGGCACAGTCGTTGGCGTCTGGGGAGTAGTGGATGATCGCTGTGCAGGACCATGGCTTTGAAACTCAAATTCGCATGCCTTCAAAGAACGACATACCGCCGTTGGGGCCCGTGGACGATATGGTCGGGAAAGACAGCCCACGGAATAGATCAAGTTCCCTGAGAGCGTCAGCAATCAATGCAGGATGTCGCCAAGGAAATATTCACGATCGGAACTCTTCCAGCTTGTCCGCAGCCTGGCTCTCGTTCAGCTCAGCGCCGGCGACAATTTGTTCTTCCAACCACGCAAAGTAACGAGCCAATGCAGCCCCGTCACGGATGTGGCTTTGCCGGAAGCCTTCCAGTTCGGTTTCGTTTTTGATCGCCTTCATGTCGGCAACTGGCGACGGAATGAGGACATAATTCCCCTAGAGTTGGTGTCGCAGTCGTTCCAAAACAGAGAAAAAATGTATGTACTAACCTCACCAACTGCCTCGGCCACAGCAAGACTAGACTTGTCGCCAAGTAAAACTTTCTGGGGCGCACCATGAGAAATCGAGACAATCAATGAGAAAAAGAGTTCACAGGAGTAGCAGCATCCAATCTGAGCTCCTTCGCCAGATCTTTGAGATTATCAAAGAACGTGGTATAGCCCTGAATTGTTACATCGCCTCCGAGATTGTGACGCGCGGCGTCGTCCAATTGGTCAGGATCGATAAACAGAGTGGCTTTGTCCATGGTAATGGTGGCATATGCGAAGAACACCGGATTGTAGGCGATGTCCGCACCGCGTAAATTGAAGAGCCATGCAACCTCATCCAGCATTGTGACCACCATCGCTTTAGCTTCCTTCTTGGAGATTTCGTCACGAAGGCGTTTGATTTTATCTAAGTGCGATTCTCCTGGTAATATTGCTATGGTGAGGCGCGATCTCTGTTGTTTAATATCGTTGCGTACCTGAATATTTAACGTCGAGGGAAAATACTTGACTCTTCGGCCGAGCAGGGCGGTCCTCGGCCCAGACAGAATCGATTGGATTCTTGCTCAAAGATGCAAGCTCCGATTTTCGAGGCTTCAGTGCCTTGGACAGGGCTTCGGCGTCAACTTTTCTGAGCCGTCAAGAAGTTGCCACCTCTAAATCTATTGTTCAACGAACCGGCCGATATGAGAGTCGAATCGATTCCAATACGGGAAGATGGATCGATTTTCTGGACGGAATTGAGTTCGTCGCAGGGGCTTGATTGTTAAAGATCCAACCTTTGATAAAAAATCTTGCCAAGTCGGAACGTCTATCGCATGCGTTCATAAGTTTATGGCATATGAGGAAGGAGTTATTGTCACCTGGGAGCCCCTGCTTCATCAAAGTCCAGTTTCTGTGCAGGGACTGTTAGCTTCCGAAGGCACGAATGATGCGGCGAATGACTTACTTGTCCAGCTGCTGCTCAGCCTGAAGAAAATACCGTCCATCCGTGAACAAAAAGGCATCCTTCGGAGTTATAACCGCACAGCCTAATCTTTTATTTAACGAAGGAGTTCCCCGAAACGCATGCCGTGGTACAAACCCGCAGAACCATTGAACCCAGAGATGAAAGCCCTGCGTTCATCGCACTCGGCGAGATATTCACTCGAGTCTTCGCTCTCCCGTATCAGCCATGCATGCAAGAGTGAATTCCTATGGCACAATCACGCACGCTGGTCCTCGCTGGGAACCACGAAGGCGTGGACCTGTTCCTGAGCCAGTAACTGACGGAGCTTCTCGAGCCTTTCCGATGTGTGGACTGTCTGCGAGCCTGCACCCATGTTGAGTCGTCTGGAGATGGTGCTAGCGCGCGATGGGGTGTGTGGTGACAAGGCGGAGACGGAAGAGAAACGAAGCCCACGAGCGAGCATGGTCAGGTTTTGGAAGTCTTGATTGCCGATCTCGGCATCTCCCGCACTTGGCTTTTACCCTCTTACCCCAAAGAATTTGAGCGAAATCATCAAGAAAGCTTCATCTCCTCAGCCTTCGCTTTTGCAATTGGCAGATCGGACTCGATGGCCGAGGGTGCTCGCGATTCCGACGATTACTGATCAAGACGTGATTGGCAGTCCGGAAGATGACGAGCGTGTGGCTGGCTTATCAAACTATACTCGGGTTAACTGCCAACCATGTCCTCCTCAAACGAGTCTGCGCTCCCTTCCTTCGATACGTCTGATTTTAAATACACTCAACCGCCCAATCCGTCGTGGACTTTTGGGCAGCCCGTTACCGCAACCGAGGAGGGCCGCAAATGGGCAGAGGAAGAGGAGCAGGGCTGGAAGACTATCAATGCTTCAGAGGAAGATCCGAGGTAGCTATCTCTGTCAGCTCCTGACGCCGCTACAGTTGTCATGGCTGCTCCATCAGGATGGTTTACGCACTGTGCACCAGTGGCATCACTCCCCGCCCGGTGGCATTTGTTTCGAGCATTAGTGAGAATGGCTCCGAGAACCTTGCCCCGTTTAGGTTCGCCTGGGCATATATATATGAGAAAATGAATGCTAACTGGCCCCAGCTGGTTCAACCAGGTCATCCACAATTTAATTCCCGTCGGACGGACTGATTGAACGATTTCATTCGCAAGGTGTCAACTAACCCACCAATCATTTCGGTCTCCTGTACGGGCACGCCAAGGCAAAAGGACACCGCTAACAATATCAAGGCAACCAAGGGTTTCACCGTGAACATTATCAGCGAGCCCTGGATCGCCCAAGCCAACAGCTGCTCCATTGATGCCCCTCCAAGTGTAAGTGAGTGGGCCTTGAGTGGATTGACTCAGGAGCCAAGCGTTAGTTTCCGATGGAGCCGGTTCAATAGAACACTGCATACTCACCCCTGAGCGCAGGTTTTCGTGAAGCCTGCCCGGGTGAAGGAATCGGCTTTTGCCCTCGAATGCGAGGTATCGACGTCTCGGAAATATTTATTCTTCACTGATTATCGCCAGCTTTTCCAAAACATTGAAATCAAGAACGCCGAGGGAGCTGTGACGGCGAACCTCATCCTTGGGACCATCAAGTTCATCCACGTCCGCAAGGCCGTCTTGAATGAGCGCGGTGTCGTTGATCCCGCCAAGTTGAAACCCATTGGGCGGATGGGCGATATAACATACGTCAAGATCGGTGACGGGTTCCGCATCCCGCGGCCCTCATGGGCGGAGGAAGAGGAGGAGATCACGAAGACCTTGAAGTTGTAATCAAACATATGTAATGCAATTGTTCCTAGACAGCGTTCATTCTCAACCTTCAACTACTATGTCCCGGAAACCAGCAAACCTCCAGCGGCCGCAACGCCCCGTACAAGACAGCTGCACTGACAAATCCAACCAGAAGCCCGATATCCCCGGTGCCCGCCCGCGCGACGGGGCCGGTGTACCACGTCTGCGCCATGCATGGCACAATGGCGGCGAAAGAGCCCACGAACGAGAGGAGTGCCGCCAGCCCCGGTGGGAGCTTCGTTGCTTGGTCCCAGTCGCTCACCTTGTACCGCGCGAAGTCGCACCGCCGGAAAACAACATGTTCAGTCAGCAGGATGCCGGTGTACGAGCCAGACCAGTATCCGATGATATCTTCGGGTGTGTAAGCGCGGGGAGATGGTGAGATGGGATGAGGAATTCTTTTACCGATGCCAGTGACGAGGACGGTATAGAATCGCGTCTGTCCGAGTACCGCGAGAGGAATGCAACTTTCAAATACAGTCGAAAATCTGTGCGCACAAGTCGATCCAGGGCACTCACATCGCCATCCCCACAACACAAAGCACATACCGCGGCACCTTGGCGAACACCGTGCTGATATTCATCAGACTCATGCCTGTGAACAAAACGAAACCGAATTAAACGGCTGAAAGCCAAGCGTATGCGTACCAAACGAATAAAGCGTCGGTGCGCTCGGCGCCGAGGTCGCCAGCGCCATGAGCACCACGAGACACGTCCCGAAGCGGCCGCAGGGCGCCAAGATCGCAGACACCAGCCCGCCGAGGTCGTTCCCACCATGATAGCCTGCGTTCCAAGACGGCACCCCGGGCGCCACCGCCGCGAACGCGGCCCCCATAATGTGCAACACGACCTATACAAACGGGTTAACCGCAGTGTGCTTTGCGCTTGCCGATAATTAAGAGGCCTACGCAGGGAAGGAATATCCCGAGATAGGTGTACGTAAAGATTATGGCGCTAGGGGCAGGGTGAGACGCATCCGTACACCCTGAGCGAGAAGCTGGCCCTGGGTTAGTACATACCTGGATCCGGCGTGGTAGACCCCGTAATCGGGGGTCGCGGCGCACCAGGAGACGTCCCCCGCCGCGATCGTCGCCATAAACGACAGAACCGATGCGGCGGTTGGGGGAGGATAGGGGGGCCCGGAGGGTCCAGCGGCGAGGTGCTTTCCGCTTACGCCAATCATGACGGCGATCCCGAGGACGGTTGGGATCCATGCGACGCTTTCGAACCAGTGTATGACCTGGTAGCCGCAAAAACTGACCTAATTAAATAAAGAATGAGGGTTAGATCGGGCAATCATGGAGCGAGAATTGAGGCTACGTACCACCAATGAGACGAGCGCGATAATGACGATTCCGATGGTGGGGGTGAGATGGGGGGAGACGCTCGCGAGGAGCTGCCCGCCGACTAGGATGCCTAGGACGAGGAACCCCATCGTGGTGAGCACGTTTAGAGTGCTGGGGATGGCGGCGCCGTAGACCCTGGTAAAATATGAGCGGAATTCCTGGAATTCCGCAGCCTCACCCCCAGGAAAATCGGCTGAAATAATTGCATTAGATGGAGGATGTTGAACCAGGGAGACTCACGCGTGCACCATGGCGCGTGTGCCCAGTTTTGGGCCGAATATAGCACAAGGGGGAAGTCAGCGTCACGGAAAATGGCACCCAAGGAACATACAAATATGCGGGAATGATGCAGCAGCTAGAGCGAAGTCAGCGGGCGGGCGAAGAAGAATTCAATGACCGGCCTACATAGCATGGGTGATCAACAAGATGATCGTGGTGTCCCTAAGCGAGAGGTTGAACACGACAGGCCCGGCAGCCCCGCCCACGAGGCTAAGTAGGCATCAGTGCTGCGTCCCCGGAACATCATTGCCGGCACCTTGTTATATTCATGTTGTTGGAAAACCACATGAGGAACAGCTGGTAGGTGCGAGTGTCCCCCCGCTCCTCCTTGGGGATCGGGGCGATGCTATTTTTGTTTTTGGTGTTGGCCATGACCGCGGCGACGGAGAAATCAGGATGACTCACCCGTGGGTCTCCACGCCACAACGCCGAAGACAGCTTGTGAGGTCTTGGAAGAAAGCTGCAGCGTCCGAGACCGAGTCGACCTTTTCCAGCGAGGTGGCCATGGTAGATAGCAGACCGTTATCGAGTTCCGAGTTGGCTTAGAGTTGTCGAGCGCACCTTCTTCTCTGACGTACAAAGCCTTCAAGCATCTCGAATTCCGGTTTCGGGTGAGTGAGTAGAGGGAGATAGATGAGAAATATATTGTGGTAAAAATACAGATGCGGGGAACAGAACTGACTCACCCGTAGGGCTCCACACCACAGCGCCGGAGACAGACTGCGTCCTCGGTGTCCGAGACTGAGTCAGCCTTTTCCAGGGAGGTGACCACGGTCGATAAACAGACCAGTGTCGAGTGTCGAGCGCACCTTCTTCCTCTGACGTACAAAGGCTTCAAGCATCTCGAGCTCCGGCTTCGGAGTGGATATGGATGAGAAATATATTGTGGTAAAAATACAGATGCGGGGAACATAACCATGCCGAGCTCGTGTGACAAACAAAAATACAGCCTCCTCCGCGGCTCATCTCCGTCTCATCCGTGAAAATTGCTGCGGATGTGCCAGTGGCGCGCGACTCGTCAACTTGCTTATCCGCTCCATGACGTCCTTTGCGAGGAACACCGTGTCATTCTCCTCCTCGTATGTCTTGTGGTGATCGTCAATGAGCTCGATAATATGCACGTCCGCGGGATGGAGCGTCTTGCACTCCAGATACCGGAAGATGTGGATAAACTCGTGTCTGGCGTGCATAATGAGCAACAGAGCAGCAGGGAAACGCGCGGAGTGTTACCTGAATATTTTGACATCGACTGTGGTGAGTGCTGAGGCTGGTGTGGCCAAAGAAACTGCAGAGGGTCAATCCATGGCTCTACTGTACAAAGAATGCGCACCTTGCACGAGCTTAATTACGCCATTGACTCTGGCAATGGCAAACTGCCCGTCATCCACCGATGGCTGCGCGTAACAAAGGTCGTCCAGTGGCGCGTGGCACGGGAATGGCGATGGGTAGGCGAGGGTCATATTGGCGGGGGACAGGGAGGGATGTGATTGTCGAGGAGGGCTCAGGGTTATATACAGCCCCCTCCCCCGCTGCGGTTGTGTTTTAACTCCACTTGGACGGACACACTAGGGGCACGAGGCAATGAGTCCTGAAAGGCCGGATACTGGCAACTACTATTGCGGATCATTGGTCCCGTTCTGCCTACCATTGGCTCAGCTGGGGCCTGGAGTACGCTTGGCCGCCGATCGGCGATGACCGGGCGACCTTCCGTCTCAGGGTCCGAGCGGAAGAGGGAGAAAAAACAATGACTAATCTCCTAAAAAGGATCTCCTTGCTGTTACGCCACAGCTTCTTTAAAATCGTCGCCTTCCACTTGCCAGGCCGAACCATCTTATCTCCGGTTTTACTCTTGGAATCAGCGATCAAAACGCGTTTCCTGGGCTGTTGCCTTCAAGTTGCCTCCCGTTGCAAGGCACTTCGAACACGACGATCGTGCGCGCTTTTTATAAATTTCTGGTGTCATGAATGCGTCAGTCAGCCCTCGGGGATGTGCGCCTTGCATGTGAAGCTGATCCGAGTCTGCGCTGTTCGGCCACCGTCACCGATGACGGTTACGATATCACTGATTCCATTGGCTGTGTCTTTGTTCTTTCGCCGGACGCTCTCAACCTCTGCTCCCGCCTCCGCCGGTCAAGGGAACGTGAAGAGACTTGAGGCAATGGAAGCCCTTCGAGTTCTCCATCGATGATTAGGTTTGATCGCTAATCCAACCACGATCGATTGGACTGGGCTGGCTCGAGACTCGTCGTACCTTGAGTCCTAATCTTATGGCAGGTTCTGATGAATGCTAGGCCCTTCAGTGATCAATGAAAACTAGGGCCTGAGGTGGCCAGGAGGCCATTTCTTTTCTCGGTCCAGTTTGTCCGCTTGGGCCAGCAACTTCTGTTCTAGAAACAGTCAATTTAAGCGGGCTGACCAGTGACCGCCGCTACCATTCTATCCCCTCGGTATTTGCGGAAACTCCGCTCTGTGCACAAAGAGGGAAGCAGCAGAAATACTCAATGGGAATCTGCTTCTTTGCCTTTGTTGATGGTGAGATAACACAGTCGGGATTCGGAAACTTTCATGCCGATCTCGCAGACTCCCAAAATATCGGCTCCAAAAATATCGTAAGCCCCAGCCAGGCCTATTTTGTGGGCGCCTTCTGCTCCAGAGCCATCGATCAATGAACCCCACCGCTCGCGTGCACAAAGAGAAATGGACAATGGGAGCCTCGACTGCGGAGACTGTGAAACTAGACGCGATAATTTAGAAATGGTGAAAGCTTTCCCGACTTAGACGTCCTTCCATTGCCGTTGAATTCCTGGGGAGGTGTCTTGAACTGCAATGTTGACCCTAAATCAGCCATCCGCATCCTTCGCGACCCATGGGCGCCATATAATTGTGGAAGAACTCCCCCAATCTACTCCGTGTGCTACCCAAAGAGAAAATAGCCTCTTCTAAAGCCGTCGTCATCGTTCTTTCCGCGGCTCCTCCTGAACTCTCGACAAGTTTATACGCGGGAGCCACTTGATTTTCAGATGCATTTGACATCGCCAACGGTGACGTTCGACCTGATCCCGGTCTCTCCCGGTCGGCGCACGGTCGAAGGCCGATGAAACCCGATGCCAAGATGCGAAAATCCTTGTGGCTGGAATTGATCCGCTTGTATGTTGAACCGTATGTCGCGCTTTGACCGGTCACCGGCGCTTCAACCAGGTTCCTGTTCCGGGCGCTAAAAAAAAAAAAGACAAGGATCTTGTCTGTTATCCTGTTCCAAGCATCCAAGTCAATCCAAGATGTCGTCCAAGCCCACAGCCATTCAGACGGCCAAGGCGAACCTTTGAAGGCCCGATTTGGATGTGTTACGCGATAACGTGACAGTGACCGGTCACAAATGTGACTTCCCGCCTTATCTTCTCTCAACAACGAGCGCGCGCTAAATCCGGGGTCCCCGCACTGTCTGCTGCTCACCTGTTCTGAATTCACGTATTTGACAGCCATCTGCAGCTATCTTATCTCTTAGTGTGAACTTCTGTCAGTTTAGCGCCACTTTCATCACGAAGCCATTCTTGTTCGAGCGCTGCTGCGGACCCCGTCGCGTCCTCAGCAACCCGGAATTTCGACTCTCCATTTCAAACTGTCTACGCGGAATCGATATTATCCGAGGCCTTCCGTCTCCCGCCTCTGTCTCCGAGTACGCCCGAGGGCCGACGGAAATTCAGTCCGACGTCTCGATATCAGCTCCCGCCCATCGATCATGCAGATAAGAAACAAATCTGACTCGTTTGGGCGTCATAGATAAGGCTGGAAAGAACCTCTCTCGCAGCCCATCGCCTCCCTGAACCTCTGCGCACCATGGTCCTCCCCGTCGAACCCGAGTTTGAGCAGGTTCGCCGCTTTTTTTTCGTGCGGATATAATTCGCAAAGGGCTGACGGGACGCAGGCGCTGAACGAGCTTACGCACAGTCTGGGCCCCTTCCTGGCCGCGAACCCCGCGTACAAGAAGGCGTTCGAGATAGTGCAGATCCCCGAGCGGATAATCCAGTTCCGTGTCGTGTGGGAGGACGACAAGGGGCAGCCGCAGGTCAACCGTGGGTATCGTGTGCAGGTTCGTCGGTTCTCTGCCTTCTACGGATTACGCTGAGGATGTGCAGTATAACTCCGCGTTGGGGCCGTACAAAGGCGGTCTGCGCCTGCACCCGAGCGTCAACCTCTCCATTCTGAAGTTCCTTGGGTTTGAGCAGACGTTCAAGAATGCGCTGACAGGGCTCACGATGGGCGGGGCCAAGGGCGGGTCGGACTTTGACCCGAAGGGTAAATCCGACAGCGAGATCCGCCGCTTCTGCGGCGCGTTCATGGGCGAGCTCTTCCGCCATATTGGGCCCGACACGGACGTCCCAGGTACGCTTGCTCCCGCTTCCTGCTACCCAACAGAATATCTTACACAAAGTACAGCGGGTGACATTGGCACGGGCGGACGCGAGATCGGGTTCCTGTTTGGCGCGTACAAGAAGCTGCAGAACGAGTACGTCGGCATCCTGACGGGCAAGGGCAAGAACTGGGGCGGGAGCTTCATTCGCCCGGAAGCCACAGGCTACGGCGTGATCTACTTCGTCGAGCACGTACGTCCGCCCCGCTCGTCAGTCTCCTGCTGCCTCTGATTCCCCTCGCTGCAGATGATCGCAAAGTCGTGCCCGGAATACAGCCTCACCAAGCCCTCGACGCTCGTGGCGATCTCGGGCTCGGGCAACGTCGCACAGTTTACGGCGCTGAAGGTCATCGAGCTCGGCGGCACCGTCGTCTCGCTCTCGGACTCCAAGGGCTCGCTCATCGCGACCGACGGCGGCTTCACCAAGGACGTCATCGAGAGCATCGGCACGCTGAAGCTCAAGGGCGGCGCACTCGAGTCCTTCACGTCCTTCGCGTCGGAGGAGAAGTACAAGTACTACCCCGGTGTGTCTCCCCTCCCTTTCGTTTACCCTACGCTCATACGCCGAACCAGGCAAGCGCCCGTGGACGCTCATCCCGGAGGTGCACATCGCGCTGCCGGGCGCGACACAGAACGAGGTCTCCGCGGAGGAGGCGGAGGCGCTGGTCAAGGCCGGTGTGCGCATCGTCGCAGAGGGCTCTAACATGGTTTGTCGGCAGTGCCTTCTCCCTGCGCACCAACTCATCATTCGCGTCATCAGGGCTGCACGCAGGAGGCCGTCGAGGTGTTCGAGGCCTCGCGCAAGAAGGGCGGAGCGGGGTGCTGGTACGCGCCCGGAAGTGCGTTTCATCTTCTTTCAATCCCGCGCATCATCGTCTGATCTCGGGACACAGAGGCTTCCAATGCGGGCGGCGTGGCCGTCTCCGGGCTCGAGATGGCGCAGAACAGCCAGCGGCTCGCATGGACGCCCGCGGAGGTCGACGCGAAGCTCAAGGGCATCATGACCGAGTGCTACAACGTGCGTTTGTCACACCCCGTCCCATAGATCTCATTGACACCGCGCCACAGATCTGCCTGAGCGTGGGCTCGAAGTGGTCTGGGGAGGACGCCAAGGAGGGCGTGCTGCCGAGTCTGCTGGCGGGCGCGAACGTGGCGGGATTCATCAAGGTCGCGGACGCGATGAAGGACCACGGGGATTGGTGGTAAGGATAGGGACAACTAAAATGTATCAGTATGGTCGAGTTCGTGAATACATTCGCGCGCTCTTGGTTTTCCAGGGGAACTGCAGCGAGTGCAAGCTGGTTGTCAGCATAATTGTATACTACATCTCCACATCCCCGTCTCCCTCCGCCGCCGCCTGCTCAACGCCGACGCTCCCGGCAGGCCGCCACACATTCCCGGCGGTCGCTTTCCACAACCGTATGCGCCCGTCGTTCCCTGCAGACGCGAGCACCGTCCCGGTGATATTCCACTCGACGCGGCCGACGGCGGACCTGGGGCCTCGTCAGCAGCGAAACAACAAAAGTTGAGCGGAGACACAGACCGATGCTGCTCAAAGTCCGCGACGACGCTGGCAGTCCACTCGGCGTCCTCCTCGTCCTCGGCGGGCGTGAGGCGCCAGATGCGTACGTGGCCATCGCGTGCGGCGGTGGCGACGAGGTGGTACGAGCGGCCGCAGGAGGGCGCCCACGCCACGCTCGTCACCGCGCCCCCGCCGTCGTCCACCGCGGGATCGAGTGTGAGGAGCGTCGTGGGCCGGCGCGAGGGCGCGAGTTGTATTATCTGCGCGGGATCAAGTCGTGTACAAAGAAAACAGAGAGGAAGGCGTACTTTGACCAGACCAGAGGTGCCGGCGCCGGCGGCGAGGAGCTCGCCCCAGTAGCGGTCCCTGCACCAAGAGAGGCACCACCCGCCGTCGGCCTCGCGGTTTCCGAGCCCCGGACGCGGGGGCACGACGCTCTGTTGCAGCGCCTGCGCGAGGAGTGGCGCGTCTGCCGACACGTTCATTGAGCTGGTCTGCGTGGGGGTGCCGATCTGCGGCGCGGGGGCGCCCGAGGCCAAAGCCTGCACGTCGACCTCCTCGGACAGCTGCCAGGTCGTCAGCGCGGGCTGCTCGAGGCACTCGTAGATGCGGAGGTGGTTGTCCGACGAGATGGACGCCTGCACGGTGTTAAATAAACCTTACGCGCGAGGTGACAAAGACGACGCACGAGCTTCAAGCCAAAGTGGTTTGGGGCGAACTCGACGGCGCGGACCGTGCCACGCGCCTCCGGGAGAACGGCGCGCTCGATCCAGCGCGAAGTGGACGCGTTTGCGTTCCCGTTGACGGCTGGTTGCTGCGACGCGGGCAGGCCCGCCTGCTCCCAGACCTTGACCGTCCTGTCAAATGAGCCCGACGCGATTATGGTCCCGAATTCGGGGTGAGCCCAGCTGATTTTGGCGACTGCTGCGTCGTGCGCCTGTGGACGCGTTATGTAAAGAAATTGGGCTGGGCGGGTCGCAAACCTTCCAGTCATCCTCGACGGCCCAGCTTCCGTTGCTCTCATCCAGCTGCCAGATTTTTATTCTACCGCGATTGAGGAGCCATTCCAGATTGGCAGAAGAAGGCAAACCGTTGATCGAGGCTGCATGTGGCAAGTCTCAGGCCGTAAAAGTCGTATGACGCGTCGGTGACTAGGTCATTGTGCGCGTTCGGAATCAGCCCCGTTTGAATCATCGCGGTAGGAAGGGGAGCCGAGGACTGAAAGGAATCAAGGAGGAATGGGGGAACGAGAAATCGACCAAACACAAACCAAACAAGTCACCCTAGCTTGAACCTCGACGTCGACGTTGACCACATTTTGACCATGGTGAAAATATGCCTGGAGAGCATTCAAAAAAATCTACACCAGCTGGCCCAATCATTTCGGGACTCCGACTCCAATTTCTCCGTTACCGGGAGCAACGTCTCCGTTTACCGGGAGCAACGCGTCCTTGATGGTTAGTATGAAGTGCACGCGACTCTTTCACGCGACCGAAAATTGGTCGAACAAACCGACTCCGGGACTATCAAGTGGCCTGTTCCCGGATGTAGCATCAGCAAATGTGGGAATCCACTTGGCGTGGTCGACGGATGTTGAGCCTCAAAAGGGGAGACAATACAAACATTCGTCACATCCACAACCTTCGTCGCAATAGAGCTTCTCCAAATTCCGACTGGTCCCTCATACCTGGACGTCAAAACTTTCCAAGATAGCTACAGCACTCCCCGCAAACGAAAACTCACGACCGCCCGAAAAGTGGTGCTCTCTCCCAAGATTTTTGCAAGGTTTCTCCGTTCCAGTCACGGAGGCTAACCAGCTGATATCACATACCATCCGACGGGCCGCAAAATTATCCTGCGTTGCTAGGATATAAAGTCAGTGTCTCGTCACCTACAAACGAAACGGTCCCAAAATGAAGTTCACCGCAGCAGTCCTTGCGTTCGCACTGACCAGCGTCCTTGCGTCTCCCGTCGCGGAAGAACGGGAGCTCGCCAAGCGTGGTGCGGTATTGACGGCGCAGTTCGCCACCGAATCCGAGGTCTGTTGTTTAATGTCAACCCTTGGAGCAGAACTAAGTCGTTACGGTTGCTTAGATCAACGGGTAATCTCTCACCTCCCTGTAGAGAGCGAATTTCTCACCGATTTCCAGACGATTCACCCTCGAGAACAACCTATGGGGCCAATCGGCGGCCACCAGCGGTAAGAACATCAGGATTCCTCCCTTGCTGCAATCCTGAATTATTCGAACTAGGTTCGCAGAGCTCCCAGGTCACGTCTACATCCGGAAACTCGGTCGCCTGGCACACCACCTACACCTGGGCCGGAGGTACTTGCTCTCCCACCGCAGACGATCTCAAACTGACGCTACACGAACCACAGGCAACTTTAACGTGAAGAGCTGTGGGTAGTTTTATTTGTGTTCGAAAATCAATATGTAGGCAGTCGTCTTACGCCCCGTAGACGCCAACCTCGACCTGCGCGTCGGCCTCGGCAAGTCGCTGTCGTCCATCGCCTCCATCCCCACAACGTGGGCGTGGACGTACTCGTCCGCCTCCTCGGGCCTCGTAGCAGACGTTTCGTACGACCTCTGGCTCTCCAACAGCGCGAGCTCCAGCGGTGCCTCGTCCAGCTCGACTTTCGAGATGTAAGTCCGCTCCCGCACCCAATACCTTGTTGTTTACTGACGATCGCCGCAGCATGGTGTGGCTCAGCACGCGCGGCGGGTGCGTCGTATACATCCCCCAAGAAACAAATAGGTCTCTGAATACTGAATTATAGCGCCGGCCCTGCTGGCTCGCAGATCGGTACCGCCAGGTACGCCCCACCTCTTCTTCCAGTCCAATTTTCATCGCTCATGAGCGTGTATGGCAGCGTGAACGGCGTGACGTGGCGGCTCTTCAAGGGCACTGTCTCGACGTGGACCGTTTTCTCCTTCGTTGCGCCCACCGAGATCACGAACTTCAACTCAGACCTCAAACCGTTCCTCAGTGCGTTCTCAACTTCACTTCACTGGCTTATACTGAGACCTGCGCGTGCAGCGTTCCTCACTACCAACCAGGGCGTACCGTCGTCGCAGTTCCTCGTCCAGGCGCAGGCTGGGACAGAGCCGTTCATCGGTGCGTGCTGACACAGTTTTTGTTCCTGATGAGCGTGCTGAAGCCAAGCAGGGAGCGCAACGCTCACGACAACCTCGTACTCTATCTCGATCAACTAAAGGGAGCGAGAAGATCTTCGGATCTGGATACATATACTGTACTGTTATTAAATGTCAAACGGAGACGTTGGTTGAAATTCGGTTGAAGACTGTTGGGTCGGGTTCGTCCGGAACAACGGGTTCTTTCCGGATCATGGTTGAAAGAGCGGCAAATGCCGGTGAATTGGAGCGGCGCCAGAAAACTTTGTCTCGTGCAACCAAGAATTCCCACCGCCAGTTAGCCTTGCACTTCCCCCACATTGCTTTCATGGTGTCACAGTAGAAACGCAGGAGTCCGCAGCTCACTGGACGCCGTAGTAAGTCAGTGCCACCCTTGTCGTGGCATAAACCCTGGCGTGCAGTTCAAGTTTCGGTTGCCTTGTATTGCGCAGGCACTTACATAACAAAGACACCTTTGTCTTTCTTCTTCTTCTCGTCCCTCATCTCATGAACCGTAAATCTAACAAGGCGGCCCCCAAGACGTCTCGGTCCAAGCTCAAAACCGAAGACACGTCTGGCTCCAAGTCGGCGTTCCGTGCTCCCGATAACCCCACGGCGACCTCCCCTCGATCCAGCGATTCTCAAACAACCGACAACCCGGATGAAGAGATACGGTTCCCAGAGTTTGCCCAAGAGAGATCACTCACCGCAAAGGAGGCCCAGGAGGCGTTGCGGGACCTCTTTGAAAACGGCGCCGACAATCCGAGCACGCCTGTTAACGATGCCGACGCTATCGTTCCGGGCTTTCGTGCCGGAGTTCGTTTAATGGCCCATCAGATTCCTAGCCGCGCTTGGATGCGCGATAGGGAGGATTCGACGAAGAAAAAGGCGGGCGGGCTTCTTGCGGACGACATGGGGTACGGGGTTCAAGTTTGAACAGGTTACCTTCCTAACGGTCTTTTAGGCTGGGAAAGACTGTGCAACTATTAGTGCGCGTCGTTGATGGGCCGCTCAGCAAGAAAGATCGAGAAGCTGGATGGAGCAAGGCCACCTTGTTCGTGATGTCCTCTCTCGATTTTGAAGGTTGCCCGATAAATATCCAGGATCATTTGTCCTCTGGCGTTGGTGCAACAATGGGACTCCGAAATCAATAAGATCACTGTCGGACTCAAGGTCCTCCAGTACCATGGACCGACGCGCCACAAAGGTATAATCTCCTCAGATGTTCTTCGCGACATGGATTGATTATTTTACTCGAGTCGCTCACCTTCTCCCCAACGTGGATGTTGTTTTGACTACCTACGGTTTGGTCTGCTCCGAACACTCAGCACTGAACCCCGAGGACCCCGACGATTCGGGTTCCGTGCTTTTTGCGACAAAATGGGGGAGGGTAGTCCTAGGTAAGTAAAAGTCGGCGAATCCAGGCAATAGTCCGGAATGACCTCAACAGATGAGGCGCATACCATCAAGAACCGGGCGACCAAGACCGCCGAAGCCTGTTTCGACTTGCGTGCCAAATTTCGATGGTGCTTGACCGCCACTCCAATGTACGTGCCTTATTTAAATCGACATTTAGGAAGTCTTTCACGCGATTTGCACAATTAAGGCAGAATAAAATCGATGACTTTTACCCGCTCATGAAATTCCTGCGCATCAAGCCACTGAACGACTGGGATCGGTTCAATTCGCAGATCGCTAAACCCATACAGAGTGGTACAGGGTCCGGTCTGGCCATGAAGCGCTTGCAGGTAAGTAACACCCCGACGTCTCATGCATGCGTGCCATAACGCGTTCAAGGTGGTGCTCAAGCATATCATGTTGCGTCGAACCAAGGCCCAGCTCACGTCTTGCCTTAAACTTCCTGATCGAATCGTCCATCTCCTGCCCTGCAAATTTAATTCCGCAGAACAGCAATTCTATACAGCGCTAAAAACAAACGTGCAAACGCTTCTGCGAAAAATTCTGGCCAAGGGCGAAAATGGTGGAAGGACGTATATGAATGTTTTGGTTCTCCTGTTGAGACTGAGGCAAGGTGGGTTCAGTCAACCGTATAATTGTACTCATTGTAACTCGAGTCCCTCAGCCTGCGACCACCCAAGCCTCGTTCTCCACAATTATGACGACGACATGGATACCCACGACGTGGAAGACGACGGAAAGCCCAAGTGTCGGGTCTGCATGAGCCGGTGGGTTCATTCTTCCTGTTTTTTTTTTTTTCAGAATGAGCTCTGATGTACTTTCATCCCAGGCTAACCAGCCGAAATTCCGCTGCGAAAGAATGGCCTGGTCATTGCATCGACTGTGCCGCCCTCAAAGTGCAGGCCCAAAATCTTCATGGCCCGAGGCACGCCTCAGCGAAGATCCGGATGATAACTCAGCTGCTTAAACACATCTTACAAGTTTCTGGCGGCCAGGAGAAGACTGTCATATTTTCCCAGTTCACCTCGATGCTCGATATCATTGAACCGTTCTTGGCTGCCATCGGCGTGGACTTTGTTCGTTGTGGGTCTATCTCGTCTCATAAATTGGACGACCCGCTGAAAGGAATTAATTGCAGACGACGGCTCGATGTCGCCCAAGGAGAGAAAGGAAGCACTGACCGAGATCGAGACTAACCGCCGCAAAACCGTGATCTTGGTTTCTTTGAAGGCTGGGGGAGTGGGTACGTCTAGGTTGATATCTCCTGTATCGAAAATATTCACAAATACATGGGAAGGTCTTAATTTGACGGCGTGCAACCACGTAATCCTCGTTGATATGTGGTGGAACCCCGCTGTTGAGGTAATTCCATACCCGGATTTTATTCATGGTAATGGACCACCGTTCACGCAGGAGCAAGCATTCGACAGAACGCATCGCGTCGGACAAACTCGCGACGTCCACATCTACAAGCTCAAGATTGACGATACTGTTGAGGACAGGATTTTACAGGTAAATATGCAACCCTTCACTGCCTATCTAAGTTCCTTCTCATTTTTTTGGCGCAATAGTTGCAGGAGAAGAAACGCGAATTGACAAAGATGGCTCTCAGCAGAGATCACATTAAGAATATGAAGTTAGGAATGAACGAGCTGCTTGAACTTTTCAAGTAGGTGATGTTATCTCGTCATGGTTTAAGGTGTACAGTAGTGTAAATGTGCGCATCCGAGGCTTGGACAACCGAGCAACTAGACGACTCTGTTCATTCGAAGGCTATTTCATGAGAAGCACCCGTAATGGATGCCTTTGACGTTTAAGAACAGGTGAAAAGTCTAACGAGCAATGCTAACGGAATGATAACGTGAGCCGGGATGTTTCCGCCGTAGAAAGAAGGACAACGTACAAGAGAGATTATTATCAGAGATATCTAGTCGGCGGCGGTGGATGACCGGCCAGTTCGATATTTTTCCGACCAAAGTTGGTCCGAGCGGGAGAGGCTGCGAAACCATTCGTCGGACGAAACTGCTACCCCATTAATTTCCGGCTTGTCAACGTAGGATGGCGCCGATTTCGTTCCATTGCCCTTTCGTTCCGCAAGGATCTGCGTAACCCATCCTCACTTTTAGGAATTCAATCCAGTTGGCGTCTACTCTGATTTCCTCGTCGTCGTCAGAGTAGGTACTCCCGCAAAGGTTCCAAACCTGTCCCTCAAACTCGCTACTTTCCAGGATGAGCCATGACATCTGGTATTCCTCCCACACAAGAAATGCAGGTAAGTCTTGACGGACCGGCATCCCCACTGCATCGAATCCCGTATAGGTCACTGTGTGGACCAATGGGGGGAGGAAGCTGTGTACAGCTGGGGAATTTCCTGGGCGCTTCAAGACCGACGGGGGGAGACAACTGAGGAAGTTGCATCCTCTCGGCAGCTCTATATCGTCCGCTCCGTCACAAGAGTCGAAATAACATTGCGGAAGGCCTGGCCATAGACAGCTGATGACAGCTTTGGCCGGCCATTCGAGCAGATAGAGCAGGAAAGAGTGGGGAAGATGGTCGTGTTGATTGAGAAGAGCATCAACATATGCCTGCCTATCGAAGGATTGTAGATGCTCGAGGGTCCAGGGATGTGATTCGAGAAATGCTGTAGAGTTGACGAAGGAACGATATAGGGACCAGAGTTCCCGCCGCGTAGAATCTATGTCGGATGCGTTAAGAAGACGACGCCAAAGTTGGCTGACGCCGTGTGCAGCAATGATAGATTTGAGGCAGAGGTGCGGGAATATCTGGAGAAAAATTTCGTTCGGAATGTCGACCATGATTCCCATACGCCGATGGTTGAAACGATGCTCGCGGTAGCTAGCGGCTGCTCACGGACTAGGTTCACAAAGCGGGATTACCATATGCGGTTACTACACAGCTGGGATCATTTCTTGATCGCCGTTGTTGATAACATCTCACTACTGTACTATTTTGACCGAGTGTTCAGGTGACGCGTGACACGACCCTCTGAACTGAACACTTTTGGTACTGGTGACGGTGACATTGAGTTTTCGAGACTCAAATAGGCCGAAAAATCCCAAAAAATTCTCTCCGGCATTCGCCGGACTTCCATTTATGGTAGTTATGATGTGATTGCCGAGAAATGAACACCTAAGAAAATGAACACTTATGGTGACGCGTGACATGGGGTGAACACTCGGTCGAAATAGTACAGTAGACCCTACTCGATCCTCCATGAAGGCTTTCCCCAATGAACTCCTCTTTGAAATATTTTCCCAATCTTTGATTGCCACGAGAGGCGTTTGCAAACTGTGGCATCGTCTCAGTGTCCACGCCGATATCGATCCAGCGCGTCGGGATCTCCTCATGCTCTACGACTCTTTCGTATCTTCTCCCGCGTATGCGACTACGAGAGAATGGTCGCTCGAAAATCTTCGCCCCTTCGACAGGCAGGCATACGTGGACGCCTTACTCGACCAACATAACTATCTCCCTGATCATTTTCGGCTCTGGATTCTTGAATGGCCTGATTGGGCAATAATTGGATGTGTATGGCCTGGCCTCCCACCGATCAAATGCAATATGGACGGTTTGGCCGTCGGTAACTACGGGTGGGTAGGGAGTGGATGTAACACTCTTGGTCACCCTCCGTCGGTTTACACGATTGAGTTCGAACTCCTCGACGACGCTGGTGAAGAGTTTGACATGGAGTATCCTGCGCTCCTCATATGGCAGGTTCGTTCTGTTTAATTTTTCAGGATTCAATTCCTTGACTGGATTTTTAGGACGACTGGTCGACATGGCTTTTCTTGGACGGCCCTCCCGATTTTCGTGGAAGAATCTTCACGTTTAACGGACAGAGGTACTGCGAGGAGTCGACAGACTGTTTCGGACTAGGAAATTGGGTTGAATGGCTGACAATGCGGCTGAAACAAGCGGAGTCATTGCTACAGCTGCGCCGCCAGATGCGCGGGACGTCGACCCCCCCTTCAGAATATATTCCTCTCGCAGATCAGAGCCCTGTACCGTGTGTCAGATTCCGGGAACCGTGGTCGGAAAAGCACACGAATGGCCGTACAGCTCTGGGCAATAGCGGCTCGGAGCCCACATTTACAAACCTACCTCGCGCTCGCTCGGGCCCGATAATCGAGGTGTTACTCGCAGAAAGCCTCAATATGCTCGAGACCCCACTCGAGACGAACTCACTTCCCGCCAATGAACTCGACATACCTCCCACGGATCCATGGTCATCGGCCCTCCAAACAACACATACTCTCCCCGACCGCTTCATTCTTGAATTACTCCCTCTCTTGTGCCTCAAATCATTAATTGCGGCACAAGGTGTGTGCCGACTCTGGAACTATCTCGTCCGAATAGCCGATATCGATCCGGCTCGGTTCGCCATTCTCGTTTTGTATAAGGAAACAATCAGATCTCCACTCTTCATCGCCACCCGGCCATGGATGATGCATTATTTTCGGGGGTTTGATCGAAAAGCTTTTGTGGAAAGCTTGCTGGAACAACACAATTACGTGCCCGAAGACTTCTGTCTTTGGATACTAGAATGGCCAGCCCGAGCCATCATGTTCTCCCCATGGCCAGGCCTACCAGAATATCCTCTAGGTGGAGGTCACAATATACTTGGATGCGCCATACCGTTGGTCGAGACCGTTCACCTCGATCTGGACCAATTGGACGACTCCGATGAAGCAAATCATTGGCGCACCACAGATTTGGAGGACTATTCTGGCGGCTCGAACACAGAGGAATCCTCTTTTTTCGATGCGCAGGATTTCTCTCGTACGTTGGTTGATCTTCCGGCACTTCGTCTTCTAGGAGGTTCCAACGGAGATCAGACTTGGTTGGTTCTGGACCGGGAGTCGTCGCCGTTCGACGGTTACGTTGTCCCCGGCTCGTCGTACGTTCGGGGCCAAAGTGCATAATATCCTAGTTGGATATCGTGGCAAAGAACGCAGCTGTGGAAAATCCAGGACATTGATCCGGACATGTCAGACCCCGTACCGACATCTACCTCACCGTAGAGCGAGGACACGGGGAGCAGAATGTCCCGGTGCTGGCTCGATAGTTTTTACAACTCAGATTACAGTTGAACGATGCCCATTTCTCGTGCCCGTTGTCACCAACATATTTCCTGTAACCGTTACATGTCATAAATAAGATATTGGCTGGACTAATGAAGATTGGGTATATACGAGATTAAGCCGGTAAGTTATATATTTGAACTACACGTGTGCTGTAGGATAGATGTAAGAGGGAGGTTTGTCTCAGTGGTTGACCGAGAAGTTCAATAGCAATAACTGCGACCTTTGTTGCATGAGCTTCCTACATGGCTTCAGTTAAAGTTAAACGAAACGATGAAAAACCGTGGAACATACAAATTAGTATGGGAGAGTCGCTGCCTGCATTGTCAGATACTGTAAGCTGTCTGGTCATCATCTTGTCGTTTGCCTCATACTAGACTACGCACCGTATTGACATTCAAGTCCGACATTCCCGCTTGCTTGAGTCTGACAGCTTCCCTCTGCTATGTTCTCAGATCGGAATCAATAGAGAATGTTGTTGGACTCACCGTTACTTGTGATTCATAAAATCTGTTCGCCACGCTGTCCCAAATCCTAAGGCCCGGGAAACGATTAGCCATCTCCTGGGCATGACGGACACATCTTGCGCAGAATTCAGCTGCCCTCCCCGTCTTCATAAGTCGAGCTTGGGATGTCACTAGTCGCAAGATGCACCGCTGCCCAGGAATATGTTCCTTCAGAGTGACATACTCGCAGCAATTGCCGGCGGGATTGGACCCTGAAGTTTGAAGGAAGGAGTCCGTCGGAAAGGTATGCAGTCTCGACTGTATAACATCGTTTTTGATGCGTTTTCTGCCTTCTTCCGAAGGTTGACCCCGCCTTGCACCTCTGGGCCAAGAAGGACCAGATGTACCGTACACAACAGTATTTGGACCCTGATGCGCAGCACCGACCATTTGCGGGAGGTCTCGCCTATCCTGATACTGGGTTTCCACGGCATCTGCAAACGCTCCGAGATCGACAGGTTGTCCCCGGTTTCGTCGGGTATACTGCGAGCTATAATAGTCGCCATCCCATTCGGAAACGATGTTCAAGTCGGGATTGTAGTCCACTGCACTTTGAATGTGAGAAAGGCGAGATCAGAGTCGGAAGGGGACTGACTATTCGGCCTCGCTGGGGTTGTTGGTAGTGTTGAAATTGAAGATGTGAATGAAATCTTAAGAAGTGGTTTGTGGAAACTGACAATACGGTGTCACCGTTTTATATCCAAAAGATGTGATAGTTCTTCTTTAAAAATGGTCACTAGATACTTTCGCCAATACCGGAATTTTTTCTTGTATTGCAAAACGCCGTTCGCGAACACCAGGATTTTCCTTGTACTGCAAGACGCCGTTCGGTATCGAGGTGCACAAGGGGGGAAGGGAACAAGTAGTTATTGCTGTAGAAACGATGCCCGTCGAAGATACAAGACCCGTAATGTTTCCAGCAATGCAGAGACATAAGGGCCAGTATACACCGATCAAACTCGGGACAGCGAAGGAAGCCAAGAAGCCGAAATTCTTGTCTTGAGAGATATAACATGTGCAGCCCTTATTAAAAGGTACAAGAGGCTCGTTCATCCCGTGTTCATCCGTTGTCAGGCAAATGAGGGAGGTCGGATCAGCGACAGGAAATGGATGGGATCCTCAAGTGCCAGATATTCGGCACAACGTCCCCGGTAATAAAATTTGATATATTGTCCAGTACGTGGCGACCAATTGCAAAACGCGAGGGAAATGGCAGGGTCCTTGTGTTGCTGACTCCGTTCGAGTTGTGGGTCCAAATGTGTCCACCCGAATTCGGTTTGTCCGAGAGTCGCTCCTACAGTAGACAGGCCTCAACGGGAGCGGTGTACATTCCTGAGCAGTTAGAGTTGACGGTCCTATGCCCATCTTGCGCCTAGAAGGCGTGCACGCATGAACAAGAACACTGGCAGAAGGGGCAGAAGGTAGCAGGTTACGTAAAGAAGAAATTGGTTGATCGATATTTTGATCACGAGTGTGACGTAACCTCTTGATTTATTCCAGTGCGCTTCACCGCGCTTCAAGCAAGTTCAATCCGGAACTCCTCGGTTTCAGAACAGTGCCGCTTGTATTGGAAGAAGTAACTGGAACAAGGGTAACACCCTGATCCGTCAACAACGTTGACCCTGTGGGTCCATGTTACTCCTGTCACTCAGTCCTTTGCAAGTTACCGTCTGCACATGTCGGATTTTGTCGATTTACCCCCCGAAATCTCTCTCCAAATTTTCCCACATTTGCACCTGAAGGCCCTGGTCGCCGCAGAGGGTGTCTGTCGACTATGGAAGCATCAAATATCGGTCGCCGATATCAATCCCACTCGTCGTGCATTGCTCAATCTATACAGAAAGACTATAAATGATCCACTATTCCTTCCGACTCGCCCTTGGCTGTTAGCCAATCTTCCACGCAACGCCGCCGACAAGTTCGACCGCCAAGCCTATATCGATACCCTCCTTACCCAGCATAACTATATTCCAGAGGACTTCCGCCTCTGGATATTGGAATGGCCCGAACGCGCCGTCATCGCCTGCGCCTGGCCGGATCTTCCCGGGGATTACAGCCAAAGGGGGGACGACGTTGAGAGAATCGTGGGATGCAATTTTCTCGCCCGCATCCCACCTGTCGTTCACAAAATCTCATTGGACTTGGAGGAAATTTGTCCACCGGATATCTCCAGTGATGGCGGAGGTTCACTCGAGAAATACAACCCATACTCCGACGACAATCATTCAGACAAGGGCTCCGAGACATCCGAGCATTCAGAGTGGTCAGATGTAGAGGAGTACTATCGGTCGCGGGAAGAATTCAACTACTCGCCTCCGCCGGGATCAGACTCTGTAGAGCTTGTCTTCCCAGCCCTCCTCATATGGGAGCGGGATGATGGGCGTCAAACGTGGCTTGCGCTTGATCCTGTATCCCCCTTCTCCGTCTATCTCTACCATTATGCCGACTACCATCCTGGAGAAAGCCGCCAATATATCAGCTGGATTTCCTGGCTCGAGGCGCAGTTGAGGAGGATTCACAGAGAGTCGCGACCTGGATGCGGCCCCGTTTCATACCCTCCGGTTCAGATAGATGGCGAGAATCTGACTGAGGAGCAAGCGTTTCGCTTAAAGGAACGTTACGAAGAGCTTTGGACCGTAGAAGATGAAAACAGTCGGAAGATCTATGTCCCGTACGTTCCAAGTATGATTCAAAGCAGTCAATGCTTACCTCGAATATTATTCAGATAACCGAAGCGGGACAGTCGGGGCCCGCCGAGCGGAATTTCAACGGGCTTTGATTCATGGACGAGGCTTGTCCGCGGGTGTCAAATCTCTAGAGTACTTTATTTAACCAAGGTCTTGATCATAATAGCAGCGCCCCCTTTTCTGTTTCCAGTACGCAAATTTCGTGTGGTCTCCTTCGGCTTGAGCTGGATGCAGCTCATTTCTTGCGAACTATGTCCTCCGGAAAAGCCCCAAACCTTTAGGCAAGGAGGAATGAGCTGAGATCATGAACGCGCGTCTCTCCCATTCAAATCTGTTGTGGCTCAGCCCATAATTTTTTTGCACTGAGTACTTTATAAGTTAATTAAGAAGTCCGTTCTCCAAATTACAGGTATATCGTGAATAAATACCTTGCTACGCGACGACGAGGATGGGAAATGGTAGTAATCGTTTTAGTGTCATGACACTCCGCCGCAGCTCCACGGTGAATATCTCAAGCCTTGCCTGGCTTGCCTCCCACCACCATCTCAATGCTCCCACCGACCAATAACTCATCTTCTCCGCCGCACGGGCGGTTCTCTTTCGCGCTGCTGACCCGCAATGTCTTCGCGCGCCTCTGGCGCTGGTGGCACATCTGTCTTGTCTTTGTCGTAGTGCTCTGGTTGTCCAGCTCGACATTCACACCGCGGCGCTTCCGGATTCGCCTTTTCAAGTCGAGCCGCCCGGCGGGCGGGCTACGGCCGCCGCCGATGAATCTCGCGGAAGGCGACCTGTGGGCGGGGCGCGCTCATGAAGTGCGCAAGGCGTTTGTGCACGCGTATCAGGGGTATCAGGCGCACGCGCTGCCATACGACGAGCTGCGGCCCATGTCGGGGGAGCGGATCAACAAGTGTGTTCTCGCCTTTCACGCTCGGACTCAGACCGACGGAATGCTTGCAGTTTTCACGGGTGGGGCGTGACAATGTACGATTCGCTGGATACGATGTGGCTGATGGGTCTCGAGGATATGTTTTATGACACGGTGGAGGATATCGCGGCGGCGAAGTTTGGTATGGAGCCGGTACGTCTTTTACGCGCTGCTTGTCCTGGATGGCTCATCGAGGCGGCGCGGTAGGGGGAACATGCCCATTTTTTCGAGGTCGTGATTCGATATCTGGGAGGCCTCCTCTCTGCTTACGCGCTATCAGAGGACCCCAGGCTGCTGAAACTCGCGGACAGCCTGGGGGAGAAGCTGCTTCCGGCGTTTAATACGCCCAGTGGATTCCCTGTCTATGGCGTGAATACCGTGACGTGCGCATACTTCTCGTGGGTTCGGGATCGCGCTAACGGTTTCGCTGGCTAGAGGGGAGACCTCTCATGGAGCGCGCGGCGGCCAGACCGTCTGTTTGGCGGAGGCTCTCAGTAACCAAATGGAATTGTGAGCTCTTGTCTTTGCTCCGCTCCTCTGTTTCTTATACTGCAAGCCAGCAAATATCTCGCGCACATTACGGGGAAATCGAAATACTACGAAGCGGTACGCTAACGAGCACTTTCTGGGCTTGACGAGACTCAATCCTGGCAGACTGAGCGCCCGATGAAAGCTATGTATGGCACGGAAAATGTCATGCACGACGGCCTGCTAGCGACGATGTGGGACGTGAACACAGGTAAACCCAATCAAAGTGCGCTCACTTCTTATTTCACTACTCTCTATCTGACGCGTCGCGCACAGCGGACTTCTCCGCCGGCGGCCGTGCAGACTCGGCATACGAGTACTTCCTGAAGCAGTGGCTGATGACCGGGCAAAAGGAGCCCAAGACCCGCGACCTATGTGCGTTCGCCGCGCACCCGCGGGGCACCGACTGACCGCGCCTAGACATCCGCAGCGCCAACGCGATCATCGAACACCTCCTGTACGTCGGGCCGCACCGCGAGCTGTTGTACGTGACGGACCTGAAGAGTGGTACGCCGACGCACCGCTTCGAGCACCTCGCGTGCTTCCTGCCCGCGCTTCTCGCGCTCGGCGTGCACACGCCGGCGCTCGGGCTGGATGCGGTCGAGCGCGAACGGCACGCGTGGGTGGCGGAGGGGCTCGCGAATACGTGCTGGGCGATGTATGGGGACACGAAGACGGGGCTGTCCCCAGACAACTTTGTCGTCGACCAGTGGACGGTTGCGGAGCGCGGGCGGTGGGCGCCGCGCTTGGAGGAGTGGGAGCGGGCGGGACGTGTGGGGCTGCCGCCGGGGGTGGCCGATCTCGAGCGGCAGGCGAAGCCGCAGGGGAGGGGGTACGCGCCGCTTACGGATGCGTATTTACTGCGGCCAGAGGTGTGTGTATTTGGCCTTTCGTGGTTGACATGCTCAATGGTGTCTTGACAGACGGTGGAGACGTTCTACATTATGTGGCGGACGACGGGGGATATCAAGTGGCGGGAGCGCGGCTGGTGCGTTCGGTGATTTCCTAGCCCAACGAAAACTAAATTCCCCCAGGTCCGTGTTCGAATCACTGCAGAAATACACCCGGGTGAAGTATGGGTACACGGCCATCCGGTACCTTGACGAATCCCGCCCGTTCCGTTTCGACGACATGCCAAGGTGCGTCTCCTCTCTTAACCCCGCGATTCCAAGCTGCTGATGACAATTCGATGCGCAGCTGGTTCATGGCTGAAACGTGCGTATATGTGCTGCTGCGCGCATTCCTCGCTGACGTGTCTCTCCGCAGGTTAAAATACCTATTCCTGCTGTTTACGGACGAGGAGCTAATACCACTGGATAAGTGGGTGTTCAACACCGAGGCGCACCCGCTGCCTGTATTCCAATGGAGTCAAAGGGAAATAGAAGAATATAACATAGATGTAGCATAGTGTTAGCTGTCCCATTGTCCAGAGGGAACGAAAATAGCCGCCGACGTGGCAGTGCAGGCAGTAGATCTACATACAATCGGTTTGCCCCTGCTTCGACGACTTGTTCCTTGCCCTTTCGCCCTGGCTCTCTAGAGGCGCTCACGATCTTCATGGTCGACGACAAATATATTGGACTCGCTCTCGCGGTGTCCAGCTCCGTGGCAATTGGAACGAGCATCGTGATAACAAAAAAGGTGCGGCACCAGCTGGCGCTCGCATTCCCCGGCGCTGACCCCTCTGCAGGGCCTCACAGCGGCCGCAGACGGTACATCCGCCTCCGAAAACCTCTCGTATCTGCGGAATCCAATATGGTGGGCCGGGATGTCGACCTGTGCGTTTCTAAATAAGTAATGGCGTGATTTTCGCTTACAATTTTTTGGGGGTTCTGCAGTGGTTTTGGGCGAAGGTGGGAGCTTCTACATATCTGTGGAAGTATGACTGACCGCCGGGATTTTAGTTGCCAACTTTGCAGCATATACATTTGCACCGCCAGTCCTGGTCACTCCACTCGGCGCGCTCAGCGTCCTCATAGGGTGCGTTCCCTTGTTCAGGAAGGCCTCCTACGTGTGCTGATACTACTAGCAGAGCCGTGCTCGCGTCCTTTCTACTCAATGAACGGCTAGGACACCTCGGCCGAGTAGGATGCGCCCTGTGTCTGCTTGGTTCTGTGATCATCGTCTTACATGCCCCGGAGGATAAGCCCGTCGAGACCATCGTTGACTTCCTCAACTACGCGCTGCAACCAGGTGTGCATGACGGACCCTTTACCTGTGCTATTCTAATTATGTCTAGGATTCCTGATGTACTGCTTTACGGTATGCGTCCTTTCGCTGGTATTAGCATACGCAGTGGGCCCCAAATACGGCCGCATCAACCCCGTTGTCTACATCTCCATCGCCTCCCTCGTCGGCTCCGTCTCGGTCATGTTTGTCAAGGGATTCGGTGTCGCAGTGAAGCTCACCTTTGGCGGCAAAAACCAATTCATCTACCCGAGCACCTATATCTTCGGCCTCATCTCCGTGGTGTGCATCATCATCCAGCTCAACTATTACAACAAAGCCCTCGACACCTTCTCCGTAAATCTGTGCGTCGCCTCTTTCCACTTGGCCCTACCTCTCCTGATCGCTCCGCAGCGTAAATCCCCTGTACTACGTCGGCTTCTGCAGCGCCACGATCGTCGCGTCCTTGATCCTCTTCCAGGGCTTCAACACGACCGACGCGACTAATACCTTCTCCCTCGTCTGCGGCTTCATCGTGACGTTCCTGGGCGTGCACATCCTCAATCTCTCGATGCTGGAGGAGTCCGCGCAGGCGATCGACAGCGTGCCGGGCGGCGTGACGCTCGAGGGCCGGCTATCCCTCGACGGGTGGCACGGCATCCGGCGCGACAGCATGAGCCTGGGCATGCCGTCCCCGCGCGGGCACGGGCGCCGCAGCTCGCTATACCGCGCACAGACTTCAACGCTCTTCACCGCGTTCGACGGTGAGGGCGAGAGCGTCGGCCTCCAGCGCCTCCGGGAGGAGGACGAGGAGGACTGGAACGAGGATGCGGACGAGCGCACGACGCTCAGGACGCCCGGGCGCAGTCCGGTCCCGGGCCATTCGCCGAACCGCTTGCTGGGACATTCACCGAACCCCCCGTCGCTGGGCGATATCCGGATATCGCCGCGGCCCGTGTAGCGATAGCAAAGTATTTATTCGCGATATACCTGTAATTTGGAGAACGGACTTCTTAATTAACTTATAAAGTACGTAGTACAAAGACATTATGGGCTGGGCCACGGCAGAGTAATTGGGGGAGACACGCATCAAAGTTGTCAACTCATTCCGCCGTTACAAAGGTGCAGGTTTTTTTCAAACCGTTCTGCAGAGCATACTGACTACCTGCACATGTGGCATGGTCCGAAGGCGACACGATATATTTTGGCCGGTTTTTGCCCATGGATTAGACGGGAAAGAAAAGGGCGACATTGCCATACATTGTCTGAACTAATTGAATAAGAAATCTGCTAGTCCAGAGGTCTGGCACTCGCAAACAGGTTTGATTCATTAATCAAACCCCGTTAACTTTCCCCTCTGTCTAAGGTGATAATATCCGTTTGAGACTCAGTGCTTTGCATCGAAATAAAAATACACATACCTCCTTGGCCTCGTCATCTGTCGTCCAAAGCTGTTCGTGACGCTCCTTGGCAAGGAACCATTGTTCATCAGTCACAATCTCGCCATTTATCTGGGACTGGGGGTATTCAAAAGGCTGAGCACACCGGGCCTGCCTGTGAATCCTCCTCAACTGCGCCTCGAGCCAGGAAATCCAGCTGATATATTGGCGGCTTTCTCCAGGATGGTAGTCGGTATAGTGGTAGAGATAGACGGAGAAGGGAGATGCAGGGTCAAGTGCAAGCCACGTTTGACGCCCATCATCCCGCTCCCATATGAGGAGGGCTGGGAGGACAAGCTCTACGGAGTCTGATCCTGGCGGAGGCGAGTAGTTGAATTCTTCCCGCGACCGATAGTACTCCTCTACATCTGACCACTCTGAATGCTCGGATGTCTCGGAGCCCTTGTCTGAATGATTGTCGTAGGAGTATGGGTAGTATTTCTGGAGTGAACCTCCGCCATCGCTGGAGAAATCCGGTGGACAAATTTCCTCCAAGTCCAGTAAGATTTTGTGAACGACAGGTGGGATGCGGGCGAGAAAATTGCATCCCACCATTCTCTCAATGTCGTCTCCCCTTTTGCTGTACTCCCCGGGAAGGTCCGGCCAGGCGCAGGCAATGATGGCGCGTTCGGGCCATTCCAATATCCAGAGGCGGAAGTCCTCTGGAATATAGTTATGCTGGGTAAGGAGGGTATCGATATAGGCTTGTCGGTCGAACTTGTCGGCGGCGTTGCGTGGAAGATTGGCTAACAGCCAAGGGCGAGTCGGAAGGAATAGTGGATCATTTACAGTCTTTCTGTATAGATTGAGCAATGCACGACGAGTGGGATTGATATCGGCGACCGATATTTGATGCTTCCATAGTCGACAGACACCCTCTGCGGCGACCAGGGCCTTTAGGTGCAAATGTGGGAAAATTTGGAGAGAGATTTCGGGGGGTAAATCGACAAAATCCGACATGTGCAGACGGTAACTTGCAAAGGACTGAGTGACAGGAGTAACATGGACCCACAGGGTCAACGTTGTTGACGGATCCCGGGGATCAGGGTGTCACCCTTGTTCCAGTTACTTCTCCCAATACAAGCGGTACTATTCTGAAACCAACTTGCTTGAAGCGCGGCGGTGAAGCGCACTGGAATAAATCAAGAGGTTACGTCACACTCGTGATCAAAATATCGATCAACCAATTTCTTCTTTACGTAACCTGCTACCTTCTGCCCCTTCTGCCAGTGTTCTTTGTTCATGCGTGCACGCCTTCTAGGCGCAACATGGGCATAGGACCGTCAACTCTAACTGCTCAGGAATGTACACCGCTCCCGTTGAGGCCTGTCTACTGTAGGAGCGACTCTCGGACAAACCGAATTCGGGTGGATCCATTTGGACCCACAACTCGAACGGAGTCAGCAACACAAGGACCCTGCCATTTCCCTCGCGTTTCACATTTGGTCGCCGTGTACTGCACAATATATCAAATCCTATTACCGGGGACGTTGTGTCGAATGTGTGGCGCTTGAGGATCCCATCCATTTCCTGTCGCTGATCCGACCTCCCTCATTTGCCTGACAACTGATGAACACGGGACGAGCGAGCCTCTTGTACCTTTTAATAAGGGCTGCACATATTATGTCTCTCAAGACAAGAATTTCGGCTTCTTGGCTTCCTTCGCTGTCCCGAGTTTGATCGGTGTATACTGGCCCTTGTGTCTCTGCATTGCTAGAAACATTACGGGTCTTGTATCTTCGACGGGCATCGTTTCTACAGTAATAATTACTTGTTCCCTTCCCCCCTTGTGCACCTCGATACCGAACGGCGTCTTTCAGTACAAGGAAAATCCTGGTGTTCGCGAACGGCGTTTTGCAATACAAGAAAAAATTCCGGTATTCGCGAAAGTATCTAGTGACCATTTTTAAAGAAGAACTATCACATCTTTTGGGTATAAAATGGTGACACCGTATTGTCAGTTTCCACAAACCACTTCTTAAGACTTCATTCACATCTTCAATTTCAACACTACCAACAACCCCAGCGAGGCCGAATAGTCAGTCCCCTTCCGACTCTGATCTCGCCTTTCTCACATTTAAAGTGCAGTGGACTACAATCCCGACTTGAACATCGTTTCCGAATGGGATGGCGACTATTATAGCTCGCAGTATACCCGACGAAACCGGGGACAACCTGTCGATCTCGGAGCGTTTGCAGATGCCGTGAAAACCCACTATCAAGATAGGTGAGATCTCGCGCGAATGGTCGGTGCTGCGCATCAGGGTCCAAATACTGTTGTGTACGGTACATCCGGTCCTTCTTGGCCCACAGGTTCAAGGCGGGGTCAACCTTCGGAACGAGGCAGAGAACGCATCAAAAACGATGTTATACAGTCGAGACTGCATGCCTTTCCGACGGACTCCTTCTTTCAAGCTTCAGGGTCCAATCCCGCCGGCAATTGCTGCGAGTATGTCACTCTGAAGGAACATATTCCTGGGCAGCGGTGCATCTTGCGACTAGTGACATCCCAAGCTCGACTTATGAAGACGGGGAGGCCAGCTGAATTCTGCGCAGGATGTGCTCGTCATGCGCAGGAGATGGCTAATCGCTTCCCGGGCCTCAGAATTTTGGACAGCGTGACGAACGAATATTTTGAATCCCAAGTAACGGTGAGTCCAACTACATCCTCTATTGAAGCCGATCTAAGATCATAGTAGAGGGAAGCTGTCAGGCTCAAGCAAGCGGGAATGTCGGACTTGAATGTCAATGCGGTGCGTAGTCTAGTGTGAGGGAAAACGACAAGATGATGACCACACAGCTTACAGTATCTGACAATGCAAGCTGCGACCCTCCCATACTAATTTGTGTGTTCCACGGTTTCCTGTCGTTTCGTTTAACTTCAACTGAAGCCATTGTAGGCAGTTCATGCAATGCAATCGCAAGCAGCTCATGCAAACGTTGCGGCTATTACTATTGAACTTCTCTGTGAACCACTGAGACAAACCTCCCTCTTACATCCATCCTGCACTACACGACTGGGCGGTGCAGTTCAAATATATAACTTACCGGCTTAATCTTGTATATACCCAATCTTCATTAGTCCAGCCAATATCTTATTCACGACATATATATTACAGGAAAATATGTTGGTGACAACGGGCACGACAAATTGAGTACCGCCCAACTCTAATCCGGGTAGTAAGAACTATTGAGCCAGCGCCGGGAAATTCTAAAAGGTGGGTGACTTCCCGTAAGGTAAATATATGCTGCCGCAATTTCCGAGCTTGTTTGAAGGTGCCAGTGATGAGATCAATGCGCAGGATATTAGAGGATATTCGGGCCACTCATGTCTCCCGTATGCAAGAATAAAAATTAGGATAGCAAATTTGATAAAATGTGGCTCTCTTTGTGTCTCCCTCAACTTCTGCGTCCGCACAAGCCTTTTGCCATGGGGATTCAAGAACCGCGAACCATCATAATCTCAGAATTTCAAAGATTTCGGTCGCGAAAAAGAATGCTTCTAGGACCCTCTCTTGGGTTGAGGACAGCTGAGATGCTCAGGGATTGGCTTCCTCATATTTCGGATGAATATTGGCTGGGCAGCGTAGGTATAGCCCTTGTGGGACGTGTTAGGAAGGCACGTAGAGACCGTGAGAACAGTGACGATCAATTAACATTGTCCCAAAAGGTTTATTCGACGTTGATTCAACGAGAATAAATCTGGAGGGGGGGTAGCTACCCCCCCTCCAGAACTATGATTTATTCGAGTGATGCATAATAAAATCCAAAATATGTTTGCGGCCCTAAAATAGTCCTGACCTAGCCCGCACCAAAACACCTGACCTAGCCTACCACGAAAAGCCCTGACTAAGCCCGCTTTCCAACTGCTGACCGACCCCGAAGCCAACTCTTGACCTAGCCCAATTTAACTCCTGACTGAGCCCGACTTTCGTGTCTTGACCGAGCCCGACTTTTAGATTTTTGTACTCCTGACTTAACCCGACTTGTGTAATTTTCAACTGCGAACCCAGCCCGACTTTTACTAATTTCAACTCCTAACTGAACCCGACTTCTGGGTTTGCAACCCCGAGCTGAGTCCGCCTTTTGTTCCCTCAATACCCAGAGTCACACCCATAGAGTTATATTGTATTGTCACTATAGTTCACCCTAAATATTCAAATCTCTTCTCTGGAGCGAGCCCCGCAAACTTCAATTCTTGGTGCGCTTGATTCGACGAGACTGCGTAGGCAATACAGGAAGTGGTTGGTGGTCTGAAGCGGGTGCAATCGAAGTCAATGGGGACTCGACTCTCCTCCCGATATCAGACTTGTCCTGTAATTCAGGAAGGCTATTCCAGCACATGTGAGGTTTGTTTTTCAGCCTTGAATTACTCACGACACTTCAATGTCCGAGTCATCACCATCATCCTCGCTCTCCCCATTGATGATTGGCTTCTGTTCAAGCTTCATCAAGTGCTCAAAGAAATATACCTGAAAGTCTTGACTGAGCTCGGCGTGATGACTTTATTAAAGTTGCGAATGTCATGGTCTTCGGCGGATAAGGAAGACATGAGAAAACATGTGTGGGGTCCACAGTCGAATGAATTGACTCGATATGGTTGATTCTGGACCAACCGGTGAGCGTAGACTGGAAATAAATCCTGGATCATACATACCTCGGGGCAAGGATCAAGACCAGTCAAATGTACTGCCGACACTGAGAAACAGGCAGTCCAGCCATTCTTTGATCAACTATTGTATTCGGGAGTAAACAAGCATTATAGAAGCGTCGCCCAGAAGCTCACCTGTAATATTTCAGGATGATTGCTTCGCCTCCACTCACAGCCCAGCCTGGTGATAGAAACCTTGGTGAAGCATAGAACAAATAAAACACGCACCGGGTTCAGCTAGTCTCAACCCAAAAGTTGGGCTCAGTCAGGAGTTGAAATTAGTAAACGTCGGGCTAGGTTCGCAGTTGAAAATTACAAAAATCGGGCTAAGTCAGGAGTACAAAAATCTAAAAGCCGGGCTCGGTCAAGACACGAAAGTCGGGCTCAGTCAGGAGTTAAATTGGGCTAGGTCAGGAGTTGGCTTCGGGGTCGGTCAGCAGTTGGAAAGCGAGCTTAGTCAGGGCTTTTCGTGGTAGGCTAGGTCAGGTGTTTTGGTGTGGGCTAGGTCAGGACTATTTTAGGGCCGCAATCCTATTTTGCTAATAAAATGTGTCCGCTTTGGGGTGATGCTATTGACGGGGTCCTGACTCCTGATGGCAGTGACAGGTTCTTCGGCATCACGGCGGAAATTGCGTAGATATTCCCGAGGAATATTTACAGCTTACGGGAAGTCACCTAGTATCTTCGGTCGCAACATTCAGAGATAATCATGTTATTGGGCGGACCTTTTCCCTCGACGGAGTCATTACATCAACAACATCTTCAACCGCCCGGTATATTACATAGTATTTTACTGCTCTAATCGCCCCAAAACTACTTTCACATGTACTTCTCATCAACGTTCCCCGCTGGTGACTCCTTGGTCACAAAGCCCATATCCGACACATCCCACCCATTCTCCTCGAGGTACGCGCGGAATAGCGCGTCTTCGCTCTCGAGCTGGCTCTCGCGGTCGGGGACGAGGAACCACACGCACGCGGCGCCGGCTAGTGCGAACGACGCGCCGACGAGGAAGATGACCTGCTGTCCCTTGATCGCTGTGTCGTAGCGCGCGAGGATCTTGGGGAAGACCTGCGTGCCGATCGCCGCGCCGGCCTTGCCCACGCCCGCGGCGAAGCCGAGGAAGTGCCCGCGGATGGGCGTGGGGAAGGACTCGGACGAGACGAGAAAGTTGCAGTTCTGGCGGGGCGTCAGGAGGATACGGGAAGATGGGTGGGTAGATGGACGCACCCCGGGGCCGACGGAGAGGAAGCTCTGGAAGAGGCCGTACATGACGACGAAGGCGGCGAAGTGTGCGCGGAGGGGCTCCATGGCACCGCCAATGATGAAGCCGAAGACGGCCACGATCAGGAAGCCCAGTGTCTGCGCAGAATGTTAGACGGAAATTCCGACAGTTGGGAGGAAGGTAGCGTACGTAGGTTTGACGACGGCCGATACGGTCAATCAGGAAGCCACTGGAAGAGGATCAGTGCGGGTATCTCGTATGCTGCGGCGACTCACCCGAAGAAAGCTCCTGGAAGCGCAAATGCGTTAACCAGGGCAGACCAACCGGTGCTTTCGACCAAACCGGTCGACGACGAGAATCCAGAAACGATCTCGGGTGCCAGAAGGTTGAAGGGATACACGATCTGAGGAAGGGAAGCATCAGAACCGGGAGGTGCAGGTGAAGCTTGGCGAGCGTACGAAATCGTAGAGGAACCACGCCCCACAGCACCCCAGGAGCGGCTTCCAGTACCGTCTGATGGCCAGCTTGTACGGGAACTTGCGGTGGATGGCGTGTTTGGTGTATTGCGTCGAGTTGACGAGTCGCATGCGGAAGAAGAAGATAGTCAAAGGCAACTGGACGCGCTATCAATATCACGCGAGGGAGCAAATGGGTGACTGGGACGTACGACAATACCAATACCGAATGCAAATCGCCAGACGATGTCGCTCGCCTTGTTGTTCGCGATGGCGAGAATGACGACCGACGTTATCGAGGAGGCCACGAAGCCCGACACGATAGCTACGTTTGTGGATAATGCAACGAGGAAGCCGCGGTGCTTTTGTACACTGTGGATATGAGTCAGGTAGGAAACACAACGAGGCTCCGGGACTCACTATTTATCCTCGTCCGCTGCCTCGACAGCCTGCGCAGTGCAGACAGTATACTCCCCTCCAGCGCCGACCCCAGCGACACCGCGACCGACCACCATCATCCACAGCATGCCCGTAGGAGTGACGCCGTGGGCTGCCGTAGCAAGGATGATACCCTAGGGAAGATCATGAGTCCAGTACACGGATAGACACAGAGAAAAAAAAACGCACGAAAACGAGGAAAAACGTAGTAGCGATGATACCCAGCTTTCTACCGAAGCGGTCGATGCAAAGTCCAAATAAGATCATCCCGACGATATCTCCAATCAAGATAGAGTTGGAAAGACGCGTTTTCATGTCGGTGGTGACCACAGATGCACCATAGCTGGGGGGTAAGGTTAGTGTCCAGACAAGGAAAGAGCCTGGCCTAACACCGACATCCTGGTGAGGACCGGAATCATGTAGGCGGAGATTTGGATGTTGTACCCATCGCTGAAGAGGGCAATGCCAGCCACGAAGACGTTAAGGATCTGCGAGAAGCTTCGCTTCTTGGACTCGACGTCGCGCAGCTTGGGCAGAGCTTCCTCGCGGTCGACGGTGTCCTGCTGGTCAGACATCGCGTGCGGAGATAGGTGGGGGATGCTTCAGGTCCCAATCTGCACTCCCAGGTTCCTTTTACATGGCATCTTCGTGAGAGCAGAACGTGCGTCGGCGCCGTGTCCTTCACAAGTTCTGCAGAATGAAATAGGAAGGTCGGCCGAGAGGGTCGTCTTAGGTCGTCTTTGGTTTAAGCGCAGCCAAGTCTGGATTTTGTTTAAGCGCGTTCAGGTCAAGAAGGCGAATGTGGTGTACAGAAACAGACCGTCCATCCATCAAAAATCATCCTGTGAATCCGCCAGTGATTGTTATCACCACACCAAGCCTTGAAGCCGGGCCACCTCGGGACATTGCCGCCTTTCAAGGATATTATAGCTCCCCCGGCCGAGCTGTCTGGATGCTGCAGCTGGTGCACGTTGCTTGAGGAAGAATTTCCAAGAGTCCCGTTTGAAAAAAAAAATGCGAACTCGACGCGCCAAAACCGTCAAACGTGCTTAATGGAAGGTCAACGTAGGTGGGTAACAGTGGGTCGCACGACCTGACGACCTTCCGATGAGTCCAACCATGATACCAGACCAAGCATTGTGGGCAACTAGCGCGGCGTCGACGGTGTATCTTCGTGCGACGGCCTTTCTGTTCGTTCGGATGGTCCGTGGCGACGTTACTTCCGTCGCGAGTACGGCAGAGCTGATAACACTTCGTAGCTCCCGCTCGGATACCGTTTCATGCCCAAAATCGCTGCAGCATTTGCGATTTCTTTGGGATCGTTCGCGCTTTCTCGTCAGCGCGCCCAATCGAACACTAGCAAGACCAGCACCCGCCGAAGTGCCCTCCCGATTCTGTTTGGGACCTACTCGCGAAGAAACTCGCTGTCAAGCTTCGCTGGACTTCTCCTGAATATCCTCGCCTTTCTCGCGTGCTTGGATTTCATGTATCGCTTGCACTTCCTCCACCGCTCGGAATCCCTCGCGTTCTCACGGACAGGGTACGTCGATTCGACCAGCGCAAGGATCGTGCTTCGCGAGACTACCTCGCAGAGCCAGTTGCAGTTTAGCTACACGGCTTCGACAGGCTCGGACAGGAAGACCCTCGCTATACCAGTGTTGTCGGAGGAGTCCGACTACACAGCAACGGTAGAGCTGACTGGACTCGTCCCTGGCACACGTTACTCCTACAACACAACGGGTTCCCATGCGGGGTCGTTTGTGACGAGTCCGGCGGTCTCGAAGAAGTTCACCATGATCAGCACCTCGTGCCAGAAGCCCTTCTACCCATACTCGCCCCTCGCGCATCCGCTGACACGCCTACCGACCGGCTAAGCGCGAGCAGACCTATAACAGGTGAGCGGCTCAAAGCAGACGGAGGAGATAATAAAAGGCGAGTGGTTCAACCAAGTCCGGCGCCGAGACTGGCAACGGAGTGAACGGCCGAATAAATTGAGTACGAGACGTGGACGGAGGCGGGGACGTAGGTGTGAACGAGAGCGAGATAGAAGACGGAGGCGGAGCTGAATGCGAGTACGGGGACGTTGAAACTGAGTGTAGGACTTTGGGGAGAATAAACAAGTGTAGTATTTTGCGAATGGGTCAGGTATTTATACAGGAAAGTAATTAAGTTAAATGGAGTAATGTTGAGCGGTTGCGTCGGCAAGGATACGTCGGGGAGTGGGGGTACGAAAAGTCCGAGATTGCCATAGCCAGGGAGAACGTCTGGGCAGGGTTGAAGAATTGAAATAAAAATGAGAATCCAAGACAACACGAGATTTGATTTGAGGAACTATTGAAATCAGGGTCGAAGTCGGACGGGCGGAGACGCCATTCATGTGGCGCATGCAACGGGGCTCAGGGGGTACAACGGTGGCGGCGGGATGGGACAGCATCAGATGATGGCATCGGGACGGTTTGATCCGTTGAAGTTGAATGTTGGGCGTCTATGTTGAGTCGATTGCACGATTAGCGCGCAAGCGTGCGCGTCATCTCCTCCCGACTGAAATCGTGACTGTCCTCAGTCACTGGTATGTGTGCGGTGCAGATGGTGGTGTAGAAATGAAACAAAACGATGGGCTCAGTAAATCATCATAGCCCAAATTCAACCGAAGTTGAACTGCGCAATCGGCGGCATAAATGCACACTGTATGCGACGAAAGGTGGTGGGAAAAAAAATCGGTGAAATGGCTGTGTCCTCCCGACTGAAATAAAGACGGCGGGGGAATTAGATGTCGTCCACTGAGTCTGGTACCAGGTAGGACGGATCCGAAGAGTCCGCGTCAAGATCTTCTGGGTCTGCGAGCGTTGACTGCTCGAGTTCGCGGAGGCGATCGGTGGAGATGTCGAGAAAGTCGTTGAGTGAGGGAAGGGGGATGGATGTGCGGGCGAAATAGGGTATGACGCGGAATGCGGCGATGGGGCGATGAAAAATTGAGCCGTCCAATTCGCACAAGATGTATGCCCCACCGCGGTTACGGGAAATGACAATGAGCGGGCCGAGGTAACGCTTCCTCATTTTCTTGCTGAGGGACTTCTCGATGGCTGTGTTGCGCATGAGAACGAGGTCGCCGCGTTTGAAGTCATAGTCACGAATAGTGGCGGCGTGCTCGAGTTCAAAACGCGCAGCGGCACGGAGGCGGGCTTCGTAGACCGTGGAATGGAGGGTGGAGAGCTGGTCGCGGCGTTTTTGGAGCGCTATAGCGCGTCGGGCGATGAGGTCGGTGGTGGAAAGTACGGATTCGGGTGGGGGAAGGAGGTAGCTTGCTTCCGATATGTCGAGCGGCAAGAGTGGGTGGGTTCCTGTGACGGCAAAATATGGAGAGCAGCCCATGCGCCGACGGACTGTGACGCGATCAGACCAAAATATGGAGTAAGTGCCGCGGCACCATTTGCTTTGGTCGCCATCGACTGCTTTGAACAAGCCTTCGCGAATATCAAAGTGCGGACGTTCGATGAGGCCGTCAGCACGCGAATTATATCCAGAAATTCGAATGTGCTTAATGTGATACTTCTTCTCGAGGTGCGCAAGCGCCTTTAAAAAGGGAGGGCCATTGTCGGTGACGATCTCGACAAGTGTGCCCCAGCGGCAAATTAAATCCTGGAAAATCCAATCTGCTATGGCGTCGCCGGTTTCTCGGCGCAGCATGCGGAATTCGGGATATGCGGTGAGGGAACAGCGGCCGTGGACGATATATTTGAAGCCACCGCTCGTGGGCATGTGCATTGTGTCCATGTAGACTTTGGCGAAGATGGGGGCGGGGGTTGCGACGGTAGGAGGGATTAAAACCTGGCGAGTTTGGCGGAGCTGGCAGAGATGGCAAGTGCGAATGAACCAGGTGATATCCTGGGCAATGTACGGCCACCAGAATCGCTCCAACAGAAGCGCGCGAGTGGCGTAGAACCCTCTGTGGCCGACATCATCGTGAGCAGACCGAAGGATGAATAGGCGACGGTGTGGGGGTACAACAAGCTTGTGACGGGACTGCGGGTCTTTGCGCCAGAGTTGATTATCTGCAATGAAGAATTCCATGCAGTAACGAACGAAGGTCTGGTATTGTTCGTCCGACAATTCACGTGGGCGCAGGAGGTTATCGTGCCAAACGCGAACTGCGTCGATGCGAGCGTCGGCGAGGCGGGCGGAGTCGGAGCGAGGAACGAGATCATAGGAAAGGGATGGCGGGGGGTCTTGATTATCGGGCGCAATTTCTGCGGCAAGCGTAGCGACAGTGTATTGACGGCGAGGGACGTACGGCGAGTCGTTGATCATGTGCATGAAACCGTGGACCTGGTCAAGCCAGTCATCAAAATCGTCGTCAGGTTCAGGTTCGTCTCCAGGCTGAGGCGGGCGGCGCGAAAGTCCGTCTGGACCGTGTGAAACACCAGGGACGTGGACGAGGGTGAAGTGAAATGTGAGGATGGCGAGAATCCAGCGATTGATGCTGGCGCTGGGTGCGAGGTCAGGGTTCGAAAGCATGCCCTTGATATAGCGGGCATCAACTTCAACCACAAGGTTGCGGAGGCCGATAAGGTAGATCTTCCACGCACGGAGTGTGCGGAAGAGACCGTACAATTCGAGTTTGGGTTGAGAAAAGCGGGATTCGCGGTCGTTGAGGGTGATCGAGCCAAAGCGCGCATAGTAGCGGCGAGAGAAGTCGGATGGATCGCATTGAGCGAGTAGGGAACCAACAGCGAGGTAGGATGTATCGACTCCAAGTATGGCTGGAGCATTGGAGGTGTAATCGAGGGGACGGAGTGCGGGGGAGCGTACGAGAGCGAGTTTCAAGTCTTCTTGAGCTGCTATCTGAGCTGGGCCGAAGGTAAACGGCATGTCTTTGCGGGTGAGAGTGACGAGGGCATGTGCACGGTGAGCGAAATTGCGAATGAAGATGCGTACGACACCAACTGTGCCGAGGAACGCGCGCACTTCTGAGAGGTCCTTGCAAGGCCCCCAGTTGACGATTTTGGCGACACGAGTTTCATCGGGAATGCGGCCGGCAGGGGTACAAACGTGGCCGACTACGGTGATAATTTCGGCACAGAGGATGAGCTTCAAACCAGAGAATGTGCCGTGGCAATATTTCATGCGTTGGACGATGCGGTTGAGATTATTGAAATGTTCCCAAATGAACCGGCGAATTCCGGGGTTCTCGGGGATAGTTTCATATGAGCCGTCCTCGAGCCGGTATGTCGAGGCAGGGCCGCGGCCGGGGACATCGTCGATGTAGGGGATAGTGAACTCGGGGATCTCGGGCTGGAGTATGAAAGTGACATCGTCATGGAAGATAGGAACGGAATTGGACCACCCCATGGGGAGTGTGACGAGGCGAAGTGCGCCGTACGGCGTTTGGAAGGTGGTAAAATCTCGAGAGGAAGGGGAAATGAGGCGTTCATCGTAGCCCACGTATAAATCAAGCATAGCACCGCACGCACGTCCTGCAAAATGTTCCGCGAGTTGATCGGTGAAGGGAGTGACGCCAGAGTGTTGAATGGTAACGGCATTAAGTGGTTCAAGCGCATGGACAAGACGGAGACTCTTGCCGTCTTTCTTGACGACACAGAACCAACGGGAGCGGTAGGAGGAGTTGGATGGTTCATACACACCAGCATCGATTTTGGTGCGTATAACTTTGCAAACTTCGTCGTAGATGCCGGGGGGAATGGGTATATTTCGCTGCACCCAAGGGGTGTGAGGCAACACAGGAATATCAACAGGTGGAAAGAAATCTGTGCGGAAGCGGCCGCGTTCGGAGTCTTGCCAAGCAAATGCGCCGTTGTGGAGACACATAAAGTGGTGCATAAATGCACGCTCTGCAGGCCATAGAAACTCCCCTGGGTGTGCTAGATCGAGGAGTTCACGGCGTTCTGCGGTGTAACGGCCGGTGGGGATGAAAGGCGGGGGATTAGGGTTGAGCTCGGGCATCTCGGCTAGCGGGTCACCGTGTATGTGCCGCACTATGCGGAATTTCTCGGGCAGGGAACCAAGAACGGGGCGGATCTTTTGTGCAACTGGTTTGTACTTCTTTTTCGCAAACACGTCGGCAAGAGGGGGAAGAACGGAGGGCGGGGGATGATGGACAGGTGTGGAATTAGTGGCAGAGACGGAAAATAAATGAACAAAATCAGTACCGCGAGTTGAATCGCGGGACTCCGGAAACGCCGGTTGAACGACAGTTTGAGCATAGGTAACTGTATCAGCGTCCGAGCCTAAATTCGTACAAGCCGAGAGATAGGTGTGCTGAAGATCTGCGAGATTGTCCGATTCGAGTGCCGTAGTTGAGTCAATAATAAATTCACCGGGATTGTTGGGGTCGGGTACGATGATGAGGGCGAGCTCTCCTTGATCAGAGATCAATTCCTCGAGTTGCAAAAACCCTGTGGGCGCGAACGTGGAGGACCGCGAGGAACAGTGGGGACTGTGGCGAGTTTACCAGAATTGGGGTCGCAAATTGTGATGGTTTGGTCCTCGTTAGCGAAATTGCGCACAATACTCTGCGTGAGGACATCAAAGGGACGACCAAGAAGAACGTCGTAGGCGGGATTGCGAACTACATGAACTTGAAGATAGAGGGTGATATCGCCGACGCGGAAAGGGACGTTGCGGCAGAGGCCGAGTGAAGGGCTCACAGATCCGTTGGCAGATTGCATGCGGAGGACGATTCGTGGGTCGTAGGATAGCGCAAGTTCGTGGCACACAGCCTCAGACATTGCGATAATTTGAGATCCACCATCGATGATGGATTCCACTTGCTGCTGATTGTCGATGATAGGCAGGATGGAGCGAATCGCGGAGGACTCCATGGATACGATGAGGTCGTCGGGGATGCTGCCAGAGTCGTAATAAACGGCGTAGGGATCTGGGACAACAAAAGCGCCAGCCATAGAGTTGGACTGCGCCTGCGTGTACGAAGCGGGGAGGGAGTCGAGTAAAGCTGTGCGGCGATCACCGTTGACGCGTTCGTGGTCGTTGAATAATTGCGGAATGGGTGGGCCATCTTTGGGGGGAGCACGGCGGGAGGTTGTTTCCTCGCGCATCTGCGAACGGACTTCGGGGGCGATTGAAAGAAGCTGGCGGTTGGTAATAGTCACTGTAGAATTTAGCGCCGCGTTGAAAACTTCTTTCGCGTCCTTTTCATTGTAGATAGGTGCTGTGGTACGATACGCGGCGGGCTTTTGCGCGGGAACGCCAAAATTGCGATCTTTCGGGGGAGCGTACGCAGCGTCACGAGCGCCTGCGAATGGATGTTGCGGAGGAGCTGCAGGGGCTGTGGTAGCCGCGGCGGGAACGATTGGAGCGGAGGGAGCGGCTGGTGGTGCGATGGATGGAGGGATGGTTCGGTCGGGCTCCTCGCGATGGCTATTCGAAGCTAGTGCGCGCTTTGCCTGCGCCCGAGTGAGAAGAGTGTTGAATTCGCGCGTAAGGGCCTCCATGCGGTCCTCGTCTGAGAGGGTGAAGGTGCGGGTGGTGGTGGTGGCAGAGGAAGTGGATGGGGTGCTCAAATGGTCAACAGCAACCTCAACAAGCAATTGTGCCGCTGCGAGTTGGCCGGGGTTCTGTCTGTGCCATTCTTCAATGCGGCTGCGCAAATCCTTGCCGGTGATCGTGCGAGGGACGAAAGCGCCGCTAGGCAAGACCACACGACCTTCGGTATTACGTCTGCACTTACCAGCCTGAATATCGGTGAGCACGTGCTGGCACTGGTTGATGAAATGGTCAAGCTCGCTGCAATATCCGCAGCCGTCGGGGCGTGGCTTCCGCGTGGTCTGAGAGGTACTGGTGCCGGAGTTATTCGAGGCGTGTTGGGTGGCTAGGACTTTGATGAGGTCCGTGACGGTGCCAACGAGGGCTGCGATGCCGGGATCCGCCTTAATTTCGGCGGGCGGGGGCGATGTTAAGATAGCGGAGGCGGGGAATGCAGTGAGAAGCGTGCTACCAATCGGGCCTGCGATGACGAACTGCGCAGCGTCGTAGAGGTCGGGGAGTGGGTAGGGGTCCTCTGGGTGATTGTCGGGCCTTTTAATTTGAAGCCGTTGCTGAACGGCAACCAGAAGCGTGGCAGGCTGCATCGCACGGAGGAACGAGCGGCTTTGCTCGGAGGCCGACAGGCGATCCTTGCTAACGAGGTATGTGGTGATACGGAGAAATTGGCGATAGAAGGAAGTGAGGTCGTCCTTGGAAAGAATTCCGACGCGGGAAAAGTGTCCGACAAGCGCGTCAAGATCACTGAGGCTGAAACGGCGGTCCTCGTCGTTCCCTGCATAGAGTTTCAGCACTTCCGCTTTAAAGGTTGCGTACGTTTTGGCGGCGTCTCCAAAGCTAGGGAGCGTCTCCCAAATCTCCTGATCGTCGACGCCGAGGAAGCGAGTAGCATGCTGCTTCTTCTCGGTAGAATCGGTGACGGCGGCGCGGGTGAACAGGTATTCCAGGTCGGTGAAGTACCGGCGAAGTTCCTGGGGCTTTTTCGAGTCGAACTGGGGTGCATTGCGGTCGCCGCGGGCGGGCATGGCTTGCACTGTGGCCATGATGGGTGATTGTGGAAGCGGGGTGGAGGTGTGAGATATAGGTGAAGGCGGGTTGTCAAAGAGCCAAGCTAGTGTGGGGGAGTGTGGCGAGTGCGGCGAAAGGTTGTTGTGCTGCGCGAGGTTGGATGGGACTTCCTCGAAGAAGTCCGCGGATGGGGAATACGGGGTAGCGTCGAGAAGGTTCGAGGGGTTCTGGAAGGCGGCAATGAATTCGAGACGAAGGTTACGGCGAGCGTCGGTGTCGGAGTTCGGCCGCAAGTTGCGAGAGGAACCAGAAGCAATGATTGAAACCCTCGCGGTGGGCTCCAAAATGACACGCCTACCGACCGGCTAAGCGCGAGCAGACCTATAACAGGTGAGCGGCTCAAAGCAGACGGAGGAGATAATAAAAGGCGAGTGGTTCAACCAAGTCCGGCGCCGAGACTGGCAACGGAGTGAACGGCCGAATAAATTGAGTACGAGACGTGGACGGAGGCGGGGACGTAGGTGTGAACGAGAGCGAGATAGAAGACGGAGGCGGAGCTGAATGCGAGTACGGGGACGTTGAAACTGAGTGTAGGACTTTGGGGAGAATAAACAAGTGTAGTATTTTGCGAATGGGTCAGGTATTTATACAGGAAAGTAATTAAGTTAAATGGAGTAATGTTGAGCGGTTGCGTCGGCAAGGATACGTCGGGGAGTGGGGGTACGAAAAGTCCGAGATTGCCATAGCCAGGGAGAACGTCTGGGCAGGGTTGAAGAATTGAAATAAAAATGAGAATCCAAGACAACACGAGATTTGATTTGAGGAACTATTGAAATCAGGGTCGAAGTCGGACGGGCGGAGACGCCATTCATGTGGCGCATGCAACGGGGCTCAGGGGGTACAACGGTGGCGGCGGGATGGGACAGCATCAGATGATGGCATCGGGACGGTTTGATCCGTTGAAGTTGAATGTTGGGCGTCTATGTTGAGTCGATTGCACGATTAGCGCGCAAGCGTGCGCGTCACCGCTCGCACTCCCAGGACTGGCCCATCTAGCCCGCTACGTCAAGTCCGCACCCCCCGATTTCGTCCTCTTCCTAGGGGACTTTATCTGTGAACATCTTTACTTTATTGCCCTCCCTCTTTTCCCGATTGACGCGTGCACAGACAGCGACCTGCCGATCCAAACCGCGCCTCTGACGACGCGGTTCTACCGCCAGCTGTACCGGCAGGTATACGCGAGCCCGAGCTGGACGCGCACGCTGCGCGACCTCCCGTGGATCCACGTCTTCGACGACCACGAGCTCATCAACGACTATCACCCCGCCATGCCGGGCGGGGAGGTGCGTGGCGTCCGCGTCGGGATCAGCGTGCTGTAGCTAACGGGGGCTGCACAGGTCATGTACGCACGCGCGATGGACCCCTTCGAGCATTACCAGCGCGCGGCGAACCCGCCGCGTGCGGACCGCGACGCGCGCAAGACGTACACGCAGTTCCGGCGCGGCGACGCGGCGTTCTTCATTCTCGACACACGCACCTATCGGGCGACGCCCCCGGCGAAAGCGAGCGGCGGCACCGGGAGCCGTACGATGCTCGGCGCCGCGCAGCTGGCGGAGCTGCTGCGCTGGATCGACGCGGAGGAGGGGTGGAAGGTCGTCGTTTCCGGCGTCCCTATGACGCGGGTGCGTGATTAACTCTGACGCCTCCCTTTGCGATTTTTTATTCTGAGCATTGCGCAGAACTGGAGCGAGGGCGGCGACGAGATGGACAGCTGGGCCGGCTATCTCGACGAGCGCGAGCTCATCTTCAAGGCGCTGTGGCGCACCGGCGGCGGGGTGATCGTCAGCGGGGACCGACACGAGCACGGCGAGCCTTCTTCCCGTTTCATGGATTGGGGCTAACAAGCGTCGTAATTATCAGCGACGGTGAAATTCCCGCCGCCGCCCGCATACCCGGCCTCGCATACGATCATCGAGTTCTCCACATCGCCGCTGTCGTTCTTCTACCAGCCGTTCGTGCGCGACTACGTGGAGCATGAGGAGACCATCTTCAATCTGCCGCAGGGGTCCTCGAAATTCGGGCAATTGGCGTTCGATTCTTCCGACGAGGGGGGGTGGACGATCGCGTTTGATTTGGTGGTGGATAGCCAAAAGACTTGGTATTACGAGCATGTTTGGAAGCGGGGCAGAAATGATTAGGAATATGTACAAGTGGGGATGAATATTACATCGAGTTGAACAATGGAGGTTCTCAAGTACCATAGTAAGGTTGTTTGTGAACTTGAAGGAACTGAAAATAATTTAACGTGTTTTGGTTAACCCGCACAACAAAGTGCGAGCCGTAAGTCCAGGACCCGCGGCAAGGGAACACAAGGATAGAACAAATGTCCCAACCTTTCCTGGGAAGAAAAGGATCGCTCACCTGAATATATCGCTTGCATTGCACTGGGGATTGCTTGAAAGGAAAGAAGCAGAAGCGAATACACAAGAGGATGCAAGGTTCCGCGGCACCCAGAGAGAAGAATTAGACACCGTGAGGCTTATACGCTGCTGCTCGAGGCTTCCACATCATTTGATGCTCGAGGCTGATATGACGATGCTCAAAGAAGGAAGTCTAGAAGCCAGAGCAGAAAAAAATGGGTGAACCCAGCCGAGACGAGAATCGGTCACGAGAGAGAGAGAGAGACAGACAAGAGCAAATGAGGCTTCTACGGTGCCGCTCGAGATTATACGCTTTTCGACGCTCGAGGCTGAGACGATGATGCTCGACAGTGAGAAATCCAGGGGAGAAAGCCGACTGGACAACCCAGGAGAGACGGAAATGAATGCCGGGATGAAGACGAGCTCGAGATGAACGAAAGAAGGCGAACCGGCAAGAAATGGTACCGATTGAGGCTGATGATGTGGTGAAGCTCAGACGGAAGGTAATCCGAGAGAGAGGAAGAGAAAGACGGCAATAAATCCCGACGAGGCCGATGAAACAGAAGAGATAGGAGGTCAACCAAAAGTTCAAAGAGGCTTACACGTTGCTGGTCGAGGCTTAAACGTTTTTCAAGGCTCGAGGCTGATAAGGTGATGCTCGCTAGTACGGGATCCAGCGGAGAAAGTAGGCAGGATAACCCCAGGAGACGGAAATGGATGCCGAGATGAAACCAAGCCCGAGGATATAGACGACGGAAATTGAGCCGGAAAGGAGCTTGAAGCTGCACAGGGCCGCTCGAGACTCGAAACTGATTATGCGGCAAAGGCAAGCCTGAGAAGCCACGCGAGAGACGGGGGAGAAAGCCAACCAAACTTAGAAGAGGCTCACACGTTGATGCTCGAGGCTGATACGGTGATGCTCAAGGCTGATATGGTGATGCTCGACAGATATAACAAGCCGGGAGATAGTGCGGGGTGAATTCCAGGAGAGAAATACCGATGCGCAGAAGGAAGTTGGAACAAAAGCTAGCCGAGGAACAATAATAAACGGCCCGGGTGCCGCTCAAGGGTTGCTCGAGGCCGTGGTGATCTGTATGCAGTAGTATAACGCAGAACTTGAGTGAGCAAAACGTGGGGTGGTGGCAACTGGCGACGAGAGACGATGCTTGCAAGTGAGAGGGGTTGTGGCGAGCACTGGGATTGCCGAATATACGAAAGGAGTTTGCGCCGGAGTACTTTGGAATCGGAATGACAGGTGAAGGAAAGTGCGGTGTGTGATAGTCGACTGTGACATTCGCCCAAGGACACAGCTTGAAGGTAGTGTCGGTGGCAAGTTGGTGGCGCTACTTGGAGGTCGATGGGTGCGTCCTGTGAAAACGGTCCGAGTCCAGAAGAACTTTATAAAAATCAGGGGTCAATATAGTACTATAATAAAACTTACTTCGGCCGCGAACGCGTCGATGTCGCGACAATTTTGAACTGGGTGGCACGGTTGGCGTCGGCAGTTGTGGTCCGTGGGTCAGTTCGAGGTCAGCTGGGTCTTGAAATGGACGTATTTGTGTGTTATTGGGGACTGGGTACTTGAGGAGGAATGGGAGATTGTCGTGGGTGCGGAAGAGAGAGGAAGAATGAGGGAGGCGGTGGCTGACTTCAGTCTCGCGTTGGTCGTGCTTGGTTAGTCTCTCCTAGACAGATGCAGCTCGTACCTCGCTTGTTGAAGTCTGTTGGTTACCGCGGGGGTCCGATCAGGGTATTCCGTTATTACCAATCATCGGAGTTTGAATCTGGATACATTTTGGTTGCAACTCACTGCATTTAACCTCAGCCACTCAGAGTACATGCACACATGTTTGAGCATCAATGGAAGCCTTCCAGCAATTTTTTCATAATTTTATGGAGCCCAGATCTCGACTTGTCATGTTTTCTGGTTGACAAACGCCTGGGTCACATGACATTTTCACCATTTTTTTCTTGCCCGTTTCACCATCTCTAAAAAAAATATGAAGTGCCAGAACATCGTGCACAGGTTCCGCGGAGTAGTCTGCGTCGCAATATGGTGAAAAAACGCGTCTGGTATGAATTCAACTTCGCGCGAGGAGTTCAAACTCCGATGATTGGTAATAAGGGAGTACCCTGATCGGACCCCCGCGGTAACAACAGGACTAGTGCTTGGTCTTCTGGAATATCAACGACTACTCCAAGATATTGGGTGCATGCGGCCAGCTAAAGGCCCTGTCCCTTTCAAAAAATGTGGTCGCTTGGCCCCAGGTTGACAAATTGAAGTTGCATCCCCAGTCAAGTCGCTTTGACCTCACGATGCTCGAGGAACTGGTCGTGGAAAGACAGTATGCGCACTTCACCGTCAATCTCTTGCAGCACTCCCCACCTGTTAGAATGAAGTCGCTAACTATCACGGATACCAGTCTTTCCGTCTTGGAGGAACTTCTGGCACTCGGAGCACGCTCGCTCCAACATTTTATTTTGCATCCATCATTGATTCCCCACCCAGGTGAGCTTGTGCATCCTTGCGCTCCTGTAATTGAACTCATCTTTCAAGTCCTTAGGGCAGATTTTCCACCTCGTGCGCTCACTGCCGGCACTCAAATCGTTCACAATGACGCTTCAACCGGGGGGAGATGCCCACAGGCAGGCCATCTTTAATGCCTTTCCTGAAGCGCCAAATATGACAGTGCTCACATTCCTCGTTGAATTATCTGACCAGAACAGGGTTGAGGACCATCTCAAGAACATCCTGCAGAACCATTTGCACTGGGACGATCTTGTTAAAGGTCTCCTGCTGAGGTTCCCTCGATTCGAAAAGCTGAAGTTCCACCTCTACGCTCCCCGATGTAAATCCACACTGGATGAGTCCAGGCTTCACTCTCAGCCGGACGTTTGCGAGCGAATGGAGAGGATGGTCCGGGAGGCCATTGGGGATCCTGGGGATTACCTGTCGTTCCAATGGTTTGACGAGGACTGACGCCCGGTTACATATACATGATTCTCGTTCTCCTTTATACATACTCCTCCGGTTCGCAGAAATTTCTTCAGTGGTACGGGATGCCCGGAATTGGATGTTCGAGTTGACAAGTCTCAACACCCGGAAACGACTTGGATCTCCCTGTGAACATGAACTCCCAGTGCAAAATGTTGATTCTTTTTGAACAGGACACCCGACGCTCCTGGGCCTCCAATGTCCAACACGACTATACTTACGGGTTTCCTGGAATTCTGAGAAGCTTTAAGGAAAGATGTACGGCGACTCGCACGAGCAATGCGCAAGCCTCGTTAGATTTATCAGTAATCCTTTACTACCATTTTTCAACATTCTCTGCAAGCCCAAATAAAGCTCTCATCTTAGCTCCGGGTCAACTCGGGGTGCGTCCTCCATTGGCAACGAAGGAGTATCAAAGGACAATACAGTCATCAATACAACACGCTAGACGCGATCTTTTCAACTCTGCGCGTCGGCACCGGTTGTCAATAGGGTCGTTCACAGTACTATTAGAGACCCCTTAGTTGGCCACCCTACTTAGTTGGCCACTTGACTCCTATAAGACCAGGGCTTCATAATTATGACTGGGCATAATGTATAAACAGAATACGACCTCCAACGAATGTTCAGACCAAATTTCAGCCGAAAGTGATGGGTTGATCGGGAGCTACGGCATCACGGATCGGGATCCGAAGCGTGGGGACATCAATTTCTTATCAATCGGACCCCTCGCCTCATTTGGCGTCGCCATTTCTCCACCATTTCTTCCTCGATCTACGACTTTGGGGGCTCGTTCGGATCCACCGATGCTGGCCTTCCATCTGAAGAGATACTGGACGGCAACTGACTGAACTATCACTCTTAACACACCCGGGAAAAGCACGACTTCATTTGTAGAGCAGTCATGCTGGCACTGTCGCGGTCCACGACACCGCTATGCCATCGGTCTGGAACCTTACACAGGACTTCTCAATATAAAATCCTTCATTCCGAGACCTTTTCGAGATTTTATCCAATGACCTCTGATTGCTCTGGAGGCCATTGTCCAAAATCACCCAATTTCAGTCGTGCTGATAGTCGGATTTTTTTGGAGGAGATATCGGCAACTTGGAATGGAGTTGGGCATCCAGGTACGCCCAAATACTTCCCATTAAGTAGCCTGGATCCTAATTTGACCCATCGCGGCCTTTTTCTGAGTAGCAGAACACTCATTCATCCCGCGACCCCAATTTCGAGGTTTCCCATTGATCGCAAGCATGTATTCCCAGTGAGAAAGCCAGGTAAGGAGAATGAGCGAGAACGAGGCAGAACGAGAAATTAGTACAATAGGTCAAAGTTCTCATTCTGCCTCGATAATCTGGAATCCCCTTGTTTTGGCTCGTTGACGAGTGAGGAAAAATGAGCGAAAATGAGGGGGAGTGAGCCGTTCAATTTATAGTGAGCCACATTGAACCAAAATGAGAATGCATTGAAAAAAATGTATTCGGGTACTACTATACAGGCGGTAATACACGAATCCTACCCGCCCGCCGCCCGCTGCCCGCCGCCCGCTGCCCGCCGCCCGCCGCCCGCTGCCGCTCCCTGCACCACTCCTACTCCCCCGTCGCTCCCTCCTCCCCACCCTCGTTCGGGTGCACTTCCCGCTCCACTAGTGCTCGCTGCCGCGCCGGGATCGTTGTTGCTGATTGTCCCCCGGGCTGGCAATCGACGAGGAGGACGCAGCAGCGGGGCCGCGGCGACGTGCCATGCTGCAGCGACGGGGAGTGGTTGTCCGCGTGCGGATGCAGGCACGGGGCAGGCGGGGAAGCGGGTGTTGCGGGGATGAAGGTCCGCACACGTGGGCCGAGTAGAGCGCGGGCGATGGGGCAGGCGGGACGGACGATGCGGATGGTAGAGGCTATAGGAGGGGACAACAAGCTGCAATAAGATTAGACGAGGTGTAGGGGAGGGGAAAGCGCCGCACCGCAGGATACCGGACTTGGGACGATGCAGCCTGCAGCGTGACCGTAGTTTCCGACGCGTTTTAGTCCTCCAGGGCCATCGTACCGGGTGTATATGCCATCACAGTAGTCGGCCTGGGGCACTGCGGCGTGTCAGAGGCCGTTCACAACAAAAAAAAGTAATCATACCGAGCAAGGCTCGTGGAGGCAACGGTAGACGGCTCATAGGTGGACCTGGGTGAGGAGATGTGCATGTGTAGTGGACGCATTGGAAACGGAGGAGGAAGTGTACTCCGTCTTTGGTATGGGTTCTGAGGGCAAGCGGCGAGCGGCTGATGAGGTGGTCAGATAGGGATCAGAAGCTGAGCGGCACAAACCGTTGGTGCAAGACCTGCGTCGATTGGGTCCGAGCGGGAGCGGGCGGGAGACGGCAGGGCAGCTAAGGCAGGGCGGGCACGATGAGGAGATGGTGGGGGGAAGAAAGCGACATTTAAAACTCCGATATGGTATGACTTTAGTTTTATGAAGCTAAGTCCAACGCGTCGATGACTCAATGACGTACGCGCGTGTTAGTGTTCGAAATTTTGCGTGAAGGACAAAATCTCTAATGAGCGAAAACGAGAAGTGGATAATGTGAAAAATCTATCTTTGAGATTGAGAAATTAACGACATTGTCTGAATTCACGGTTCAATCTGCCTCGATCTGCCTCATTCCCTCGATCTCCCTCGATCTCGCTCATTATCCTTACCTGGCTTTCTCACTGGGATGTATTCTGCCCATTTCTATACCTCATATCTACACCATAACTGTTTTAAATAGTGAATATAACCTGTATATATGATTCTGGGTGCAGGCCACCGCCATTTGAGAGCTCAATATGTTAGTTGGCGGGGTGGCCAACTAACCTGTTGTTTGGCTATGTTGGACTGCCGGTCAAAATAAATTCCTTACACACTCAAATCTTCGAGTATTTCGGTGCTGGCGGACTCAAACTCTTCGTAGGATGCATGCCCTCATTCTGACATAGTTTGGCTCGCACCGGCACCGGTATAACACCAGGGCTGCGGCATAAATGCTTAAGTGGCCAACTAACTGGTCTCAAATAGTAGCCCTTTTTTGCTCCCTTTTTCTGTACTTTTTGAGACTGGTCCGTTTTTGACCGGTTTTTTTTTTCCCTTTTCAATTTAGACATGTAAAAAGGGTTGAAAAGGGAAAAAATCGGGGACCCAAACGCAGCAGGGGACGAAAACACAACAAAAAGGGAGCCAAAAAGGGAAGAAAAAAGGGCTACTGTGAAACCCCCCCTCGGAAGCTCCCTTTTTCTGCCCTTTTTGGCTTCCTTTTTTCGTTCCTTTTCTCAATACTGTATGTTTCATGCAGAGCTGGAAGGCTAGGACATCTGAGAACACTTTGGGCACTCAGTTCGAGGTCTGATCCAACACTAATATTATTTTCAAGGACTGTTTGCACTGGAAGCTTTGGTCTGGAAAAAAGGAACAGAAAAGGGAGGGAAAAAGGGAGTGAAAAAGGGCTACTGTGAACGACCCTAATGTTTCGGCTCGCCTTCGCGTCAGTCACATCCCACGTGCACAGCATCAAATCAGTCACTGATGCCCCCTGCAACTCGTTTCACTCTTTATTTGTCTTTTTTCAATCCACCACGATGGAGCTCACGAGGCACACATCGGAACCTTCGCTCATTCCTAGAGCTCACCTCGATGGACTAGATCTCCGAAACTTTGTTCTACCATCGCTTGACTCGGTCAGAGCCGATGCCGTCCGTTGTGAGTTCAGCGACTCAGAAATCGCGGACCCCTAATTGACGCTCGTGGAAATTAGCTAGAGAGATGCAGGAGCAACCGGAAAACTTTGAGGATATCGTTTTTTTTCTTCCCCCTGGCAGCGGAGCAAATGCGGCGGCCTTGCCTCCACGTCTCAGGCTGCCTCTTGTGTTTAACAATCTCGTACCGAACTTGTTCAGGTTCAGTTACTTTACGCGGCAAGAGGACGGTGAGTCGTTGCACTCCTCCCATACTATTCATTCCTCTCATCGTCTACATCTAGTTCCGGAAGATATCATGAATGATTGCATTTGGGCGCTCTCTCTGTTCATTCGCGTCATGGAGGACTGCTCTGAATCAGTTCTCCGTGCCGTAGGCCACGTCAAGGCGGGAAATGACTACCGCAAATCTAAATATATAACGGTACGCTTAGTCCCCAACGAAGCCCATTCATTGCATCGGTTTAATGTGCCCATTTATTCAGCTTTTAAACGCTCGCGGCAAAATAGCGTCACATCTCCTGCAAGTCTTTGCGATTTATAGGTTTTGGATTCCAGAAACTAACTATTCCCAGTGGCGTCGGCCGTGCACTGGAGGCTATGCCACACGCGAAAGCTATGGTTGCCGAGGAGTGCTCTCGCGGAGACGACAGTTGGTTGATCAATCCGTACGGTCGCGCTTATTCCCGAACCTCGAATTTACGTTGAATAGGATGCCTTTCGAGCTCTATGGCGAGACGCTAGTCTTGTCACGAACCGATGACACTGAGGCAGTGAAGACGCTGCGCAGAGCGATGCTTGGTCTCAACTCCGGAAACTGGCCTGCCGATGGCCTACCACACCTCATCAGGACTCGTATTTTTCTGTCTCGCGCTCTTCGAAACCTCGGGCCGGATGACGAGGCTACAACACAGTGCGTCAAGACAGTTTGCCATGGCACCTGCCGTCCACCACTGATCTTATGCACTAAGTGAAACATGGTTGATTAACTGGTTCCGGAAGAATCCGCGTCTGATGCGCGACAACGACTTGAAATATCTTTTGCTTCCCGCTGGTCCAATCCTCATCGGGCTGGGTGGAGAGGCATGGTTGGCCAGCCGCAAGCAGACAACGAAAGCCGACCAACGGCTTGCGAAGGCCTGTCGAACCTGCGGTGCCAGGGAGCCTCTCGTAACGCTCTTGCGCTGCAATAACTGTAAATACATATACTATTGGTACGTTTCCTCGCCAATCCCAACCTCGCCATTTTAACAAAACCCACAGTTCTAAGGAGTGTCAGAAAGAGCATTGGAAACATCACAAGTGCGTCCCCATCAGTCCCATGAAATAAATTAACCATTTAACCCACAGAATCGAATGCCGGTAAGTACTTGAATAATATCTGCTGGTCCGCGTGTTTTTCATTCCTTCTGCAGTGAAATGGCCGCCACACAAAAGAAAATAGAAGCCATGAGCCTCACAGATCCCGAAGGCGCAAAACGTGCCGCGGATTGGTCGCTATGGTGCAACTCCAACCACGACGCAACTCAATTCGGGTTGGTGCACGCTCTCGGCCTCCATCGCGACCCGCAGCGTGGGCGAACGCACATTGTCGTGAAAGAGGTCGAATACGTTCCGACCGCAAGCAAGCTCAAGCACAAGTTCCGTGTTCTCGCCTGCGGGGTCTTCCGCGTGAAAGATATTCTCCGCGACTTGGAGGCGCACATGAGACTCGACCGCGGCGAGGGCCAGGAGTATGTGGATAGCCTGTTCGACGAGTTAGACGGCACACGGTCCGGCCCCGAATACGGCACGAAGGTCCCGTTCATAGACTTGTCGTTCGGGGAGGGAGTATCACCATGGCTCGGAAGTGGTGCGTGTCCTGTCATGCTGGTGTTTTTTGTTTTAACGTCGCATATATTAGCCGCCACAACCGCCAATAACCTACGCGCGATGCCCTACAACCCTGATTGGCGGAAGGGGTTCAATATCGGAGCCCCGCCCAAACCGTTGAAGTTGCGAAGTGGTGCAAAAGACGTTGAACATATTTTCTGAGCTATATCTTAGACTTACATGTCAGTGTTGATAGTGGCCTCAATATTCTTCAACAGACACCCTCGGATTATGTTCCTTATAGGAAGCTTCCGCTGGAATCCGGTTCTGTTGTCTCTTCTTTGGTCTCAGCGTACGGGAATCGAGTCACCAACTCCCCAAACTCGGAGAAGTGTAAAAATGAGGTTGGTTGAATGATTATGGGGGAAAGCATCATGTTTTCAATTCTGAATACTTCTTTAGGCACAAACAGCTTGGTGAAAATTGGTTGATTCCCTCGAAGGGGACAGTCACCGGTTGACCGTCCGGTCGCAGATTTTCGTACAGGTGTGCTGAGCGCCGCAAACGCGGATCGAATCGAGAAAAGTAATGTATAAAACGATTCGTATCACAACTTCATGAGATTTTGATATGCCTCCAGAGATAAGTAGCAGGGTCGGATTTGGGTCGGAATCACTGTTTCCTCTTTCGGACTCCTCCTCAGACCAGAATTTACTTCCACAAGAGCCGTCTCACATGTCCTTTGAATGTCCTGCTCTCCAGCCTATGAGCACCCAGCCTGGCGCGGGAGCAAGCGTCCGACCCCTGTGATCAGCCAATGGTCGGCGGCAGTCCTCCAGAAACGAGCGGAATGGGAGATACCGAATAAAAAAATCTCCTGCCCAGCAGTATAAAGCCAGAAGCATGAGGGGCTTGAGCGCCAGTGAATTCCTCTTGCTTTCGCCAGTCTCTCCGACAAATCACTCTATCTTCTATAGCACTCAAAAACATGCCCGCTATTCCTGCCTCATCTCCTCACGTTGTTCTATCTTGTTCCTGTGTCGTCCTCGCCGCACTCCTCGCTCTCATCGGTCTTCTCACCGGCATGATTTTCGTAATCCATTTTGGCCAGCGCAAGGTAGCGGCGCGCCGCGTCAAGTGCATCGACGACGAGGTACGTCCGCCTCCCTCCTATCCACTCTCACACTCTGACACCTTCTTTCCAGGCGCGACTGGTGGCCGGAGGTCACGGCTTATTCGTCAAGCGCAAGGTCAAGACCGCCAAAATATGCATGCATCTCCTTACTATGTGAGACATGTCTGACCCTTTCCTCACAGACAGCGACCGTATCCCCCGCGGACGTCCTCGAGAAGACTCGGAAGGCTCCCCCTACCCCCCTCCTGCTAATACCCTTCGTAAAGCGCACCTCGATTCACGCACTACTCGTCAAGGACCTTGCAGTCGCTCCCGGACGCTTCGTCACCCGAGTAGTCTATGCGCGCCTCGGCGCCTCTCCCCTCTGTGCAGTTCTCAGCGTGCAGGAGCCCGTCACTGACCGCGCCGCTGCCTTCGCCGTCGACTTCGCCCACCTCTTTACCGGCCCCCTCGAAGACGACGACGACGACCTCGAGGACACCAACAGCATCGCGCTCGACACCTCCCCGTGGACCGCTGTCTGCGAGGGTTCACCCTTCCCCGCCACGCATTCTGCCCTCAAGGAGGTCCTTTTCGTCGTACAACCCGTCGGGAACCTGCAGACGACCACGCACGATGGGCCCTTCACTGTCCTTGTCCTCGGCGCCCCCGGGGCTACGTCAAGAACACCTCCGTCGGCAGCGTCAAGACGCCCACCAAGCCAAGGTCCTCGGCAAGGACAACTCCCGTAGCACTCGCACCCCTCGTCTTGCCCGTCGTCCCGCCTTCCGCGTCGGCTAGACTCTTTCGCTCGTCTCATCGTCATCGGCGCTGGTCGCCCGACTCTCTTCGCCCGGCTCTCCTCGCTCGACTTCTTACCCCGCTGTAATACGGCCGCCGGGGACTTGATCAACCCTCGGTGACCGCCTTCCCGTTTCTCCGCATTACTACGCGCCTTTCTTTTTTCTCTCTCTTTCTCTCTTCTCGCCCCATCATCTGCTTCCGATGAAATTGTCCTATTGTATACATGTAAAAACCCTAAAAATACGAGAATTCTCGAATATGATTGCATTCTGCATCCCAGTGCGAGGCCTACAACATATTTTGATGGCGGCCGAAAGCGGTTGCTGACAGTGACAGTGACACTGCTCGGATTCGACCACATCCTACATCGTTCTTGCAGATTTTCCTGACTCCCTCTGCCCAACATATGGAATCCATTGACACAATGCCATACTCATACACGAGTCTCAGAGTTTCCTCCGCGTACCTCCCTCATCCCGCCGAGAGAGCTCGACTGCACGCCCTTCTTCGATCCAATTGTCCTCCACCTCCCGCGACTGATCCACAAACACACGTCGTACCGTCACTAGCCAAGGTCGCGGAGTACGATGTGGAGATAGCGAAACTGCAGGAACTCATGAATAGAATGGTCGCCGACCGCGCTATCCTCCAATATCATGCCGACGGCTACTGCAGTCTTTATGCGCCCATCCGACACCTTCCCGACGAGATTTTGGTGCAAATATTTGACTACTGCTGTCCTCCAGCGCCTCCCCGCCCCCTCGATCTGCGGGACGGGCTCTCCCGCGCCGAAACTACAGATCGCTTCGCGCAACGACATCTACGCCAACTAGCCGAAGTTTGCGGCAGTTGGCGTGAGCTCGTTCTCGGCACACCGGTGCTGTGGTCCACCATACAACTGGATTTTGTGAATCGGCCCCCGGTGGGGTTCCCCAGAGACAAGGGGCGCAGAATCGACCTCTTACGATCATCCCTCGAGCTATCAGCACCCACTCCACTGCGGATTTATGTCCGCGTTCCCCACCCTGACCACTGGCACATTCCCTTCACTGAAGGACCAGCTGTAACGCTGTTGGCGCAGAGTTCTGCCCGCTGGCGTGACGCGATGATTGACGGGAAACTAGAATTCGCGCTTCTCGCCCCCGCCAAAGGAAATCTGCCTGTTCTCAAAAGTTTGCATATCTTCGGGACCATGCCAGACGACTTCGATGTGTTCGAGATTGCTCCCGAATTAACAGATCTTACCCTTGAACAAGCATTCCCACCGCACCCAAAACTCCCATGGGGCCAGTTGCGTACCGTTTGTTTCACTGCTTTGCAACCAGAGGACCTTTCGGCTGCATTATCTCACCTGTCTCGTTGTCCAAAGCTGACAAAACTGTCGCTCTACCAACTCCATATGGAGGAAGAAGAGGATATCCCCCAACTTCCATCCTTCGTCCTCGACATTCACACCTTCAACGCTGTATTCTTCCTTATTAGCGGGCTATCCGTGGAAAGCCTGGTTGCGGATAAACTTCTCCAGAGCCTCACTCTGCGCTGTGCGAGTGTCGTGCAGCTCAAGTGCTTCGATACTCCTCTCGTGTGGCCACAGCGGGCATTTGTCGCACTCGCCTCACGTTCCTCATTCCACGAAAACCTTAAATCACTCGAAATCTTCAACATGTTGATATCGGCGGCGGACCTTCTTCAATGTCTCGCTGGCCTGCCACGCTTGGAGGAATTAGTCGTCTCGGATCCCATCTATTGGACGAACGGACACTCCGAACCGGCCGTGTATTTGGTCACCGACGAGCTCTTTCGTGGACTTACATGGACCTCGGATGCTGTCTCCCTCATCCCTCGTCTGCACACATTCGAGTGCGAAACGTTGTTTCGATTCGAACCCCAGTTATATCTAGATTTCATCACCTCCCGGTTGGAACGGGGACGCGATGCACATGGACCCTTTCAAACTGCGTTGTTCCGCACACGGGGCGGGTATGTCGATCCGGCGTTGGTGGAGCAACTCTCCGAGCTCGTGCTGCGGAAGGAACTCAAGTTGAAGCTGGAGCATGATTACTTGGAATACCGGTGGCCGTTGGAGCAATGTAATGAGCTGCTTTGAATTTATCCCCCCCGGATTGTGTTCTCAATTTCAACCACTTTCCCCGAGGACTTGAGCAAACTTCGACCTGCAGGGGGACCGGCAGTATCGGGGTACCGTTCATAATTGAGTCACTGATCTCAACATCGCCTACTGTTGCTCTACAACCTCGGTACCCTGAATGCCGATGGTCCCAGAAGGGAGAGCCCGCCTGCACTATCTCGGAACTTACGAAGCGTTGAATATATTTTCCTCTGAACCGTGCCTTGCATGTGCTATAGTGGTCTCAGTATTCCTTCGGATATACAATTGGATCCTGTTCCTTATTCGGATCTCTGCGGTAATATAACTTACGCCTCCCGCTGGCTTGAAACCGTCCCTTTTCTCTGGTCTCGGAAAAGAATTGGTGGCGATGGAATCACGCACGAAAACATTCTGGCAGCTCCTTGGAATTCTGAATGATTCTTTTCACGAGGAACGAGCTCGGACGACTTGAAAAATCAAGCTGATTTTTTTCTAGATTTCTGGACATCACTGATTCATTCGCGTCGGTCACAGCGCACGTGTCGTCTATGACCACCGTGACCATGACCGCACACTTTCTTTCACCCAACTTTCACTGCCACACTTGCGTGTGCCACCATATAAAATGCAGGCTTCCAGTCCTTGTGCGTCAAAGGGATCTCTGCCTGTGTCTGACACTGACTATATCAACTCAAGGGTCTCGAATTCCCCATCCCCGTAAATTAGGGCTCGAAATTGCCGGCCACAATGCCGACGATGTGCCATCCTTACGCACCATGTCTCTCGTATCCAAGACAATGCGGTCCATGGCGATAGAGCATCTCTTCTCGGTCATCCACTTCGCATGCGTGGAAGATTTCCCCCGATGGCTGGACATGCTTGGCCGGACGCCGAGATTGGGAACTATTGTCCGGAAAGTCAAGTTTTCCGACCCAGAAAAGCTTAAACGTCCTCGAGGAGTCGCGTTAGCGACTGAATTATCTCGTGCCATGATTCCGCCTATAATCCCCCCAATGCCTAACGTCCGTACCGACGAATGGGATGGTGGGTACGAGTATGACTTCAAGCCCACAATGGCGGTGGCATACATGACTTTATTCCCAGCCATTCAGAAACTCCATCTTAAACACATGTATTTTGGTGGTATGATTTCCCTTACCACCTTGCTTAGTGCCTGCGGTCGCCTCAAGGTTCTCTCGTTCTTGGACACGATAGTCTGTCCCGAGGAAGATTACGACTCGGAGGACTCCGACAACATCACGCCGCTACACCAGGGACTTATTGTCCCGACCCCCTTCGACCTCACCGAACTTGAGGAACTGGCAGTCACATCCACCACCGATGGAGATGAATATCTCATCCCTCTAGTGGACCACTCTCCGCCTGCCGGACTTAAATTCCTGACTTTCGGAAAAGTCGGGGATCGCCGCGAAAACAACCCATGCTCCCTATCAACAATGGAAAAACTCCTTCGGCTTGGTGCGCATTCGGTTGTCGACTTACGCATAGACCCGACATTTCAAGCCTCCGGTGAGCCATGATATCGCCGCCCCTGAGTACCTTTGGTGACTTTCGCGGCAGATAACCACGAGATTTTGAAGATCTTCAAACGCCTTCCTGCCTTCTCGGCTCTTGATTCGCTCACGATCTGGCTCAGCCCCAACCGCCAGGCGGAATTGTTGGTGGACGCACTCACCGCGGCTCCAAATCTCAACCACGATCATCTTCCGTATCGTCGGCGATGAGAACGTGGATGACGAGGAGAATCGCGAGCGCTTCGATGAAATCTTGGGCGTGATGTTTCCATGGGGCTCGCAGTCCATGAAGAGCGCCTTGCAGCAGAAGTTTCCGTTGATTCGGCGAATCGCATTCCATTTCTGCATTCCCCGCGACTCGGATTGGCATTTCAGACGGGGGTTTCGCAGGAGGAGGGAGCGACAAATAAAGGAACGCTTAGAGCAGACAGGGGCAGATGTGGCGGAATATCTCGCCCTGGGGTGGTTCGATGACGATTACAACCCGGTGACATACAACAAGATGAATGGGAAGCCCCCATGGACAGTGGTCCGCAGATCCTGGAATAGGGAGCCCGACACCGAAGCAAGCGATTGCGAGTCTGACAAGTCAGATGAAGACTCGGACGATTGTGATTCAGACGGATATCGTCGGAGGCCTTGGACCGCCGAAGATGAGCGGCAGTATCGCCTGTATGGTCCGTAGGACTATACTATCACAATCGAAGTCGAGAATGTGTGGTCTTGGATATTCTACAAAATAGTACAAATTCAATTGATTCTGATTACCCGTCGTTCTGGATATTCGAAGGGTCCTCTATTCTGTTCGAGTTGATTCCAGCCCTTCTAATTGTCATTCTGGATGTTACGGAGGCCGTCCGACGAAGACCTTGCTGGAAACGGGGGTTAGCCCAAGAGCCCGGCGGCGTCTGTTGTTTTCGTAATGGCCTCCCCGATGAGTTGAGGTTCCGCCTCATGTTGCGCTTATGACACTGCATCAATTGCTTGTCTTTCATCGAGATGAATTAAATACTTCGACGAGTAAAATTTAATCCTCGTCGTTCATTATTACCACACTGGGTGTCGCATTGACCCGCTGACCACACATGAAGATGCCCTCCAGGCACTGATGCACGACGCACTCAGGCTCGTCGTAGTCCAACATTCGTAAAAGTCAGGCGGCAAAGTCGTCGACGGCGCTGTCTGAAGAAGGACCGTATGGAAAACGGCAAGCGGCATCCTCCAGGTATTGAAGAAAGAGCCGATTGTCCTTCGAGATTGTTCCGGAAGGACGCAAGAAGGACGCGTAACATTTTCCATCAAGACAGGGTGGGTCAGGACTCAGCAACACAGGTCCGTCTGCGGATCAGGTAAAGGGTGTCCAAAGAAAGAGTTGGGATCGAGGGGTGATCTCAAGCACATGCAACTCGTTGAAATGTCCAGTCGTTACTAGACTTGGCAGAGAGGTCCATGGGGAGAGGAGGAAGATGAAATTCCGGCACGTGCTGACGTGTTGGAAATCACGCCGCTAGATGGAAATGCTCAGAAAAAAATGGGCGGGACCTGAGGCCTGAGGCCTGAAGTCCTGAATGCCTGAAGACTCAATTAAGAATGCAAGGTACTTGTAAGGCAGTCACGGTGGACCCGACGTCGAACATGGTCCATCAACAGAGCCTCGGCTATACCCGGACTCGGACCGGCTGCACCCGACTCTCAAGAGCCAGAGCATTTTTTGCTCTTCTGCTACTGGCAATGGAATCCGTTGACCATGCGCCATACTCATACACGAGTATCATCTCATCCACATACCTCCCTCCTCCCGCCGAGAGAACCCGACTTGACACCCTTCTTCGATCCAATTGTGCGCCGCCTGCCGCGACCGATTACAGATTACAAGTCGTACCATCGCTAGCCAAGGTCGCAGAGTACGATGCGGAAATATCTAAACTGCGGCAACTCCTACATAGAATGGTCGCCGACCGCGCCATTCTTCAATACCATGCCGAGGGATGCCTCAGTGTCTATGCACCCATCAGACGTCTTCCCAACGAATTGTTGCTCCAGATATTCTACTATTGCTGTCCCCCGACACGCCCCCGCGAACTAGACGCATGGGATTTGCGCTCGGTCGAACAGAACACAGACTGCGTTGCTCAAAAGCATCTGCGGCAGCTGGCGCAAGTCTGCAGCAGTTGGCGCGGCCTAGCTCTAGGCTCACCATCGCTGTGGTCCACGATAGAACTGGATTTTGCACATTGCCCCCGACCTGAGAACGAGGAATATATCGAGCGCAGGATGGGTCTGCTGAGGTCGTCCCTGGAGCGATCGGCTGTCGCTCCGCTTCACCTCTACGTCCGCACTCGTACCCTCGGTTTAATGACTGAAGGCGATATGCTGCATCTCCTTGCTCGGAACTCCGCCCGCTGGCAGAATGCCAAGATCTGGACAGATCACCACCAGCAGGCCCGGGAGATCGACGAGATTTTCAAGTTGCTAGCCCCCGCGAAAGGGAACCTCCCTCTCCTTGAAAATCTGCACCTCGGCGGCAAAATGCCGGCCGGCTGCGATATTTTCGAGATCGCCCCTCCATTGACTGAACTCACCATTGAGGAACCAATCCCAGTGCTTCCAAAGCTGCCATGGGGGCAATTGCGTACGGTTTCGTATACCGCTCTTTTTCCAGAGGAGCTGGCGACAGCAATAGCTCAATTGTCTCATTGTTCCGCAATGTCGCAACTCGCGTTCTACAGGCTATATATTTCGGACGTAGAGGAAGACCACCTCATTCCGACATTTATTTCTGATATCGATACTCTCATCATCACATTCCTTCTCCAAAGTCTTCGAACGCAGGAAAGCGTGGCTGTGAGCGACATTTTCGGAAGCATCACTTTACGTCGCACGAGTGCCTTGCACTTGATGACCTGCAATTATTCCCTTCCCTGGCCTCAGAGCGCGTTTCTCGCGTTCGCCTCACGCTCATCCTTCCACGACACCCTCAAAACCCTCGAAATCGCCAACATGAGGGTCCCGTCCGCCGATTTTCTCCAATGTCTGTCTGGGCTGCCGCGCCTAGAAGTATTAACCATCTCCGATCCGAAAGTGGATAAATACAGCCGGGTGCCAGACTTATTCTTGATCGACAACAGCCTTTTTCGCGGCCTCACATGGACTTCATCCACTACATCTCTCATCCCCCGTCTACACACATTCACCTGTGAAACATACATGCAATTTGAGGACCACATCTACCTCGATTTCATCGCGTCGCGCTTGGAACCGGGACGCACTACCGATGGGCCCTTCGAAACGTCTTTGTTCCGCTACCGAGGCGGCGATTTGAACCCGCTGCTGGCGGAGCGTCTGGCCGCGTTCGTGCGGCAGAAGGACCTCAAGCTGCGCCTCGAGCGTGAATCCTTGGATCGCTGGCCGGTAGACGCTTCTTACGATTGATAGTCAAGTAGACTTCTCCGTTGGGCATCGTTTCAGTCTCTAGCTCTCTATGTAATCTTCTGAATGCGGGGCAATATATGCGTCCCAAAAATACCTCGACGAGCTATTATTTCCGCCTGCTATTCCCCAATGCGATCAACTGCCGGCAACCGTGTTTGGCCACTCCTCGATGGGTAGATCTATCGGCGATCCCTCAGGCAATCCCGAGCAACCCCGTCCAAGATCTTTTGACCCGTCCATGATAGCCCATGATGCATGAGTACCTCTCCGCCCAAACATCAATCCCATCTTACTTATGCCTAAATCTCCAAGGCACCACCTGGATCGCCCGCTGCGGATCAGAAATTTCATAAAATAAATCACACACTCCCAAGTCCCAATCTCAGTCAATCTCTCGACTAACTCGCCAGCTCGCACAGATCAGGACAGATCTCCCCGCCGCCAAAGCCTAGCCCCGGACTTCCCCGGACTTTTACGCCTCGAGGCGAGTATCTCGATGGATCTGCACTCTCGCGTAGCCTAAAATCTAAAATCTCCGTGCGAAAAATAGACAGCATCCGCGGGGAACGGGTTACGGCGCGTGCCTGGCCATCCTCCTCCTCCTCCTGATAACTCACGCCCGCAAAAATCGCAACCGATAAGGCCAACGGCGTACGTTACTCGTGCAGAATATTCTGATTTATGGTGTATTACATTCTGATACGCTGCCGCTGCCGCTCGCTGTCGTCCGCCTCTTCGAACGCCCCGTAAATCAGAATATTCCCCCCACGAATCAGACACCATGCCTATCTTTTCCGCGCCGAGAATCAGATTCATGCTCGCCGTGGCCAACAACTTCCCTGTCGATCTGCCGTTTGCATTCGCATCAGTTCAGTTCGCATCTCCGTGTTTTTCCTTTACTTCCTTCTTATGTTCGCGTTCCCGCGACGAATCGCGGCTGCGTGTATATATAGCACTCCATTCCGGCCCTGCTGTCCGAGTCCAATCATAGATACATTGATTCAGCAGATATGTACACGCGCGCGGCGCCCGCACCCCACCGACATGCCTTACAACCCAAAAGCCCGGTACAACGAATAATGATAACGATACATAGACAGACCCACTCTAGCGGTAAAACAAAGGAAAACAAGAAGAGCAATACATGTACGTAAAGATGCGGAGGGTGGGCGGATGCGCAGAAGAGTAGATGCGCGTAAGTAACGAGAAAGTGGATGCGCGGCGGCAAGAGTAAGGGTGAAGGAGAGGGAACGCAGATGCCCAGGGGTACGTAGTAGAAAGTCAGTCGCGGATACATCCAATATTACACGTAAATACAGAGAGCAGCGTCGAAAGCAAAGCAGTGGGCGGGCGGTCGGGCGGTCATTCATTCATCTAAGGGCGGGCGTGTCGTGCGTGGTCGTAGGCGTGCGTGAGTGGGTGCGTGGGTGTTATAGCGATCCAGGCGAGCCGCGGGGCGGGCTGGAATCGGATGCGCTTTGGCGGCGGGGGGCTGGGTCGGCGTGTGGACTGCGTGCGGCGTGCTGCAGCGGTGGGGCCCAAATCGATCGACGCGGCGTCCGCGTCCGGGCGCCCACCAACTCCAGCCGGGTTATAGCAGCTTCGACTGCTTCAAATGCTGCCTCACCACCATATCGCGCACTGCCGCCTCTAATCAGCACGCAAAGAACGAGCAAAGGAAGGCGGCGCGGCACTCACCGCTGGCAATGATGCCTCCCGTCGTCGCCGTGTCCTACGATGCGTCCGTTAGCGCGCGTGGAAGACGCGGAGGGGAGAGCAGGGAGGGAGGGAGGAAGGGAGACGCACAGTAACGCTCGTGCAAAAGGCGTAGAACTTGCGCGGGTTGGGCGAGTACTCGCGGTGGATCGCGCTGAACTTGCTCCGCAGATCTGTGCGCCGCCATCGTCAATGACTGAAGGAGCGCGGAGGGGAAGGGGCGCACACTGGCTAACCGCCTCGAAGCTGTTCTCGCGGTCCGCGTAGCTGCGCACGTAGCGCACCAATCTGCGAGCGGGCGTGTTAGTATTGTCGTCGTCGTCTTCTCAGCATCGCAATCCTCGAGCGCAAAACGCATCCTCTGCGTCAGCGTCTGCCACGCCCACCTCCTTGCGTCCGCCCCGCCCACCTCCTTGCGTCCGCCCCGCACCACCCGCCTCCACCGCCCTCCCCCAAACTACCGAAACACAAAGACGCAAAAAGGCACACACCTAACCCCCGACCTCAACTTCCGCTCCAGGATATCGCACTTGTTGAGGAAGAGCACGAGGTCGACGCCCGCGAGGAGCTTGTTCGAGCAGACGGCCTTCCAGAGGAGGACCGAGTCTTCCTGTGGGGGAGGGTTAGCAAGGAGCGGAGGGAGGGAGGGGAAGCGGGAAAGGAAGGAGGGAGGTAAGAAAGGGGGGGTTGGTCGATGAGCGGGGATCGATGCGGGCACGGCAAGTCAACGGGCAAGTCAATGGGCGAGGCAAGGGAGGGAGAGGCGGAGGAGAAGGGTCGGTGTAACACGAGCGTGGAGCGTCGGGGTAGCGCGTGAAGGCGAGCGTATGTATGTATGTACATGTGCGAAAAAGGAAAAGAAAAAGAAAAAGACGCACCAGCCGATTAACCGTCCGGTCCTCCGCCAGCACCTGGTCAAAGCCCGAGATGGGCGCCAGAAAGATGATCGCGTCGACTGCGGGTGCAAGACGTCAGCACGTTCTTCTTTTATCTTTTTCTGTACAAGAGAGAGAGGAGGCACGAGGCACGATGGAACGGAAACAAGTACGAGGAAAAGGGAAAGGAAGACAAACGCACCATCATCGAAGAATGGCGCCCACGTCGCTGCAAAAAATAAATCAGCCACACAATACATTATACAAAGTAGAGGAGGGGGATGCGTACCGCGCTGGAGGAAAGGAGAGGGGAGGTTAGTACTGGTTTGGAGGAGGAGAGAGGAGGAGACGGAGAAAAAACAAGAGAAAAAAACGAGAAGAGGAGGGAGGCAGTCCCAGTACGCGCGCCCGCCGTCTGCCTCATCCCTAATGACCTCCCAGCGCCAACCGCGCGCCGTCACGCCCCGTATCTACCCGACTGCCCCGCCGCGCGCGAGTGATACACACGCCTCCCCAACGCCAACCACGCGCCGACACACCTCGCCTCCCGACACGGACCCCGCACGCCCACGTCGACAAGGACGATCTCATCCTCCTCCTCCTCCGACCGCGCGCCGACCACCCCGCACGCGCCCCCGAACGCTGACTCCTACCCGCGCGCCGTCACACCCCGCATCCCGCCACGGCCCCCGTATGCCCACGCACGCGCTGACGCCTACCCCTGACGAGACAGCCCCACCTCCCCCCGACGTCCCGCCCGCCCTCTAGCGCCGCCACCGATAACAATACCCACGCCCCATCGCCTCCCGCGGCCGCCCGCACCCCATACGCCCTTCCCCCACCCCAACACCTCTCCACAGCAGCGCACGCAACACATCTCTCCCTCAAATCAAACAACACACAAAACCCCCACCCACCTGACTCCGCCCCCCGCCCACATCCACGATCCGCCACTCCGTCCCCGTCTCGCGCCCCGCGGACACCTCCATCTCGAACGTGTACTCGGCCGCGCCGATCGTCTTGAGCCGCGCGCGGAGGACGTCGTCTGCAGAGCGTTAGCGAGCACGCGGAAGGGGCGTTAGCGGGGGTAGGGGAGTAAGGGAGGGGGGGGGGGAGGGGGGGGGGGGGGGGGGAGGGGAGGGGAGGGAGGGGAGTGTAAGAGGTAGCGAGAGCGCAGGGGGGCAAGAAGGGAGTAATGCGCGTATGGGGAGGGGTGATGCGAGGGTAGGGGGAGGGGAGGGGAGGGGAAGGAGGGGAACGGGAAGGGAGGGAGAAGGAGGGGAACGGGAACGAGAGGGAGGGGGGAGGGGGAGGGGGAGGCGTAGTGCGAGGGAGTGGGAGGGAGAGGTGGAAGGGGAGGGAGAAGGGAAAGGGGGAGGACGCGGAGTAGTGCGACGTGAAGTGATAATAGAGCGAAGTGAAGTGTTAGATCCGAAGTGAAGTGGAGGAGCTCGAAAGATGGGGCGGGGACCCCCCGGGAGGCGGAAGAGGACGAGCGAAAGGAGCCGAGAGCGGCGGGCAGCGGGAAGACCAAAAGGAAGGTGCATGTAGATGCCAAGGGGCGCACGAAGAGTCGACGGAGAGAGGATAGGCGGCAGGGAGAGACAGAGGAAATGCGGCGAGGAAGCAGGACGGAGGCCGGGGGGAGAGTGCGTGGGAGGGACACGGAAATAGAGAGAACGAGGAGGAGGGAAGCGAAGCGAAGAGTGGAGCGGGCGGAGGAATGTGAGCGAAGATCGGGGGAAGTACAAGCAGCGCCGATGGGAGTCCCCCGAAAGCGCAGGTCGAGGGTGGGAGATGGCGAGGGAACGGCGGGGAGGGAGGGTAAAGAAAGCCGAGAGCAGCACTCACCATCCGTCGGCAAGTAATTCAGCCCCGTCACCCGTTCTAAATCGTCCAAAAAGCTGTATAGCACCTATCATCAGCGGTATCCCTCGAGAACGAGAAGAGAGAGGACTGACAAGCCCGGGCCCTCATCGAGGCGAATCTTGCGGCGGCGGAGGACGTCGCGCACGGCGGGGTCGCGCCAGAGGGCGACCATCGCGTCCGCGCACGCGTGCAGCGCCTCCTGCGCCTCGTCGCGCGCCTCGCCGCGCTCAGGCGACTTGCCGCGGCCCGCGCCCTTCCACCTGTTCCCCGGGCGCACAAAGATCTCCTTGGGCGCGGCGGGGTCAAAGTGGGTCGGCTCGTCCTCGTTGGCGGGGACGAGGCGCGCGATGAGGAGGGCCTCGACGTGGCGCAGCGGGAGGAGGCGGATGCGCAGGGCGTCGAGGGCGGGGTGGGTGCGGGCGAGGGCGACGCTGCCGGCGTCCGAGTCGGGGTCCGAGTCGAGGTGCTGCGAGTACTCGTGCTGGGAGTACTCGACGTCGTGGTCGATGTCGACCTCGGTGATGTCTGCTTCGCGGGGGGCGGCGCTGGGGCCGGCGAGGGTGAGCATGCTGACGGACGGCGCGGCGGAGGGGCGTCGGCGGCGCGGTGAGTGGTCCTGCGGCGGGGAGAGCGCGTCGAGGATGGTGCGAATAGAACGCACAATGTTCAGCTGGATCACTGCACGCCACAGTATGCGCTCGCTGCGGAATGCGGTCGGGGTATACAGCCGCTGGAACTCTGCCCAGAGTCAGTGCCTTCAACAAAAGAAAAGAAAAGACACACGTCTCAGCGTCGTGCTCTTCCCGCTCTCGCTCTGCCCCAGCAACAACAGCCTCACAATCCTCTTCTTCCTTCTCGCCTGCCTCTCCGCCCGAATCTCCGCGTCAATCTCGGCGCTCACCCGTCGCGCCTCCGCCTCGCGCGTCTCCCTTACCACCGCATCCTCGGGCGTCTCGTCCGGCGGCGGCCGCAGCACCGCGTCCAGCGGGTCCAGGCTCGCGCGTCGCTGCTGGGACGACATGCAGTAGGGCGAATGAGAAGGAGAATATAGCAGTTAAAGCAATCAATCAACCCCGAGCGTGGCACCGCCTCATAAATACCTCCCAATCACGTGGCGCCTTTCGAGTGCCTGATTTGCGTGGTGTGCCTGCCGCGCCGTGTTTGTCTCCGTCCCCGTCCTTCTCAATCAAGACCAGAAGAAGCCGAGATGCCCCGGCGAACAAAGCCCACTCGGCCGTAACGTAACCCACCTCCCGCGTCCACCCCAATCGGACTCGGACTGCGATAGCGCTCCGAGTCGCCGTCCCGCAGATATAATCCCCGTCCCTGACAGATGTAATCCCTATAAATAGCCGTGCTGCTATTACTACCTCCCCGGGCAGCCCTGTGCACTGCATGCAGCGTCACGACGACGCACAGCCCACCGCAACCATACCCACTGCACATACTTACCAGACCTCCGGGCGGGAGCTAGCGGGGCCAATCGCCGACCCCGCATTATGATTACCCCGCATCTTCCATTGTAAGGCACAACTAAATTAAAAAATTGAAAGAATCGGATCCGTGCGGCGTCTCTATTTAATAACAACAAAGCACATCCCGCGGCTCAGGCTACTTCGTTCCCCCCACCTCCATACACCTCAGGCGCACTTCCAGCTTTTCATCTTCCGCATATTTCTATCCCCACGGGCCACCCTCGACCCTGCGGAGGCGGGGAGAGAACCCTTAGTATTGGCATTAATTGCGCCGAGATCCCCGTTGTACAGCATTATTATAATTTGGGTGCCTGCCCTGAACACGAACACAAACGGATCCGTGCGGGATTTTAAATTTTAACAGCATCGTGGTAATATAATATCTCCTACAGTATGCTCGGATGCATATCACCCTCTCCCTCCCTCGCGCCAAAATAAATCAATATTAGCGCCGCGCCGCGCCGCGGCCAGCTCCATACCCCCAACGATTACCCATACTCATGATTATCAGAAATTGCGACGTCCATTGTGAACGCAAACACGAAGTGAATGCACGCACTCCATAAATCTGCTCCGTCCCCACATCTATGTACTTACATCCAACACCTATGTACGGGCTCCGGATGCCAGTGCATATCCCCCAGGACGCGGATGCGGATGCGGACGCATGGATGCATGACTCAGACCCCACATCTCAATCAGAATCAATTCCGTGAAAATTACGCACACCCACCTGCATCTTGCCCAAGCATTCTGCGCTCATGTTTCCAATTGAACAGCTCGATATATACATGGGGGCGGAATGGCGGCCCGACCACAGATCTAAGGCTGCACCGTCCCTGTATTTACGGGTGTGACTACGGGCGCCGTCAACAGGTGGCCGTCCCGTCCCGTTCCGTCGAGTGAGTTGCCGATGAAATATGCGGGGCGGATACGGGACGGCACTGAAACTGCCGTCTGTCCCGTCAAGATGCGGCCGCTGATGGCCGTCACGGTCTACAGGTTAAGCCCTCAGGCGTGCCAGAATTCGAGCATGTCAAGCCAAAACTCAGTCCGGCGACCCAGCGAAATTGACAGTTGCACGCACCACTCCTTTCACAATGGAGGACCATGGTTCAATATTCTATTCTCGGTTCAACACACTCCTGTTCAAATCTTGTTTGGTGAAAACCAGCCAATGTAAGCACATCTTGGATGGTATGTGACTCTTCGCACTTTTATACCACAGGTCCTCGGTGCCAGATCTCTGTTTTACGCGGCTCTGGCGCATTCATCGTGCCGTACCGGTAATCAGCGGATGATAGCCGTCCTGTACCATCTCGAAGGCTGGAAATTCAAAATACGGCAGTTACGGGGACGGCCTGCATCTGTCTCGACGTCGCAGATTCCCCGTTTGCGGGACGGTGAGCAGCCCTACACAGATGAGCAGATGGCGTAGAAAGGCCGGCATTCGAAGTCGACTGACTACATAACCGAATATTAAAACAAAATAAGAGAAATAGACTACCAGCTACACTGTTGTGAAGTACTTAAATTTAAACTAGACCAGCTACTGCATGCTATCCGGAACGCAGATTCACTGTACGGCTTCGATCCCCAGGGAGGATCCAAAGTCACGACTCAATTTGATTTTCCCCCATGTATTGCGATTCGGGAGTACAACATCCCGAGAGGTGCCGTCTGTTTACAGTATAAGAGACTGCGATCCGGTACCCCACCGCACCCTCGGCCACGAAGGTCAGGATCGCGGTTTAGAGCTCCATTTCCACTATCCAATGCCACCACCGCCCGCCATATATATCTTTCTCCCCTACCTTTACCTCCAGAAGTCGTCCATTTCTACTATCCACTGGCAATGCCACCATATATATCTTTCTCCCTACCTTTCCCAAAAAAAAAACAGAAACCCGAAGCCGTCCGGCGTTACCGGCCCATCCACAACCGGACGGCAGCGATGCAGAAAATGTCCTTATAAGCGACCCTTACAACTTAAGCGAGTCCGGATGTCCGGTCTGACCTGTCAAAAAAAAGTGAAATGTACTAGAACCCGGAGTCCATTAAGGCACGGATGGAATAATGGAATTGGGATACAAAAATTCGACTGCGTGCGACCCTCTCTTAGCATAATAACAAGGCACGTCCCGCTGCTTCGTTCCCCCCACTTCCATACACCGCAGGCGCACTTCCAGCTCTCAGGCTGCCTACATACAATAATTTTATCACCACACCCGACGCACGACAATCGACAGCGCCGCAGAGACGGAGAGAGATCCCCATTGCCATTACACCGAGATCCCCGTTGTACAGTATTATTATAGCCTGCGTGCCTTGCCCTGAACACGAACACAAACGGATCCGTGCGGGATTTAAAATTTTAACAGCATCGTGGTAATATCTCCTACAGTATGACCGGATTTTCCTCCGTGCGTCCTGTCTAAACAATGCAAGGCACGCGGCACTCCAATTCACCTCCACACAACCCTCAGCTCCGACAGTTAAACGCGACACGGGGAGGCTGATGACCTTGATCTTGGTCTGCCTGCATATCGTCATCTGGTTTTTACCCTCCGTCGCGGTCGTGTTCGTTCGCGCTCATCATCACTGGCATCAGGACCCCGGCTCGACCCTTTTCGGTGTCGGGCTATATCAGGTCGCCGCCGCGTACTTAAGTCCGAGCACACGACACCCACTTGACATTGACATCGCGCCGCCGCCGCCGTCGTGTCGAAATCTGGGGTGCCTGACACGAGAATTTAAACAAACATTTAATATTCAAGGTGAATACGAAGATGAATTTGAATGGAATGCGAAGCGAATGCCCCGCGCACATTTAATGTGAGTATCCCAAGATTTATCGCCGTCGGAGCAGCAGCGGTACCACCACCAATAGGACTATTAGAACTATTAGCAAGGCGCCGCAGAACTCCGAGGGGACCCACAAGGACCCACCAACAAAACACATTATATGAAGATAATGACGGCCCTTACCCATGACAGATTGGCTACATTAGACAGTTTCTATCCCTACCATATGTCCTAGACCCAGAGGGGAATAAACAAAGATTCAAAAAAAAAAACGGCCCTGCGTTGAGCCCCGACGCGTGCCTGGGTGCTTAGTGATAACACTACGTACGCGCAGAGGGCTCAGTGATTTGTGATCCGTGACGCGGACACCTACCGGAGACGAGTGCCGTTTATATATATTTCACGTACACAGGCACAGTCACACATCCCTCGACATCGATTAATTTAAAGTGCACGCCATAGTCCATATATCAACCCTAGCTCAGCCCTGCACCATCAACCGGACCCCGCCCGACATTAACATTACTTGACATTATTTAATTGCAAGATGAACCGCCCCGAGAATACGAATACAAATGTATGTACTGTATCTGATCCGTGTGTAACATCTAACAGCTATGCGTCCTGGTCCGGGATGCATACCCCCCGGCCCTGTGTGCATGCAAAAAAAAAAAAAAAACCGGCAGAAAGGAAGGGGATGCGAATGGAGATGGGAACACGCATCAAACCTTCCATCCCAATCAGAATTCTTCTACTACCACCAATAGAATGCTTACAAGGCACAGAATCCGACGGACCTACAGGGACCCCCCGGCAACACGCTGGGTGTCAGTGATTCTCCGTCCCATCAAATTCAATATCAGTTTAAATGCAGGGCTCGTGATGAGGTGGACACACCGGCATGCGGCGTGGACTGCGGGGACGACAAATGTTTACGCGCCTTTTCTTCATTCTCCACATGCAGCATCTTTTCTGATCCTCGGCTCGCAGTTAAAAATTTGAGGCGGCATACCTTACACTACATTGTACATGGCATCGTAATTTAAATCACTCTGAACTCCAGCTGAAGCCGCTGCAATATTATTCTTAATCGAACCCCGCGCGGCAAGTTGAAAGTTGAACCCCGAGATGCCCGGCCCAAATTCCAACTTGACCTTGACCTTGAGTATTCCACCAGAATAGGAGCACGTCCGTTCGCCGTAAATCAGAATCAGGAGTTGATGATTTATACGGAGCAGGAGGAAGATATGGACCCACCCGCCGGGGAATCGCTTCGTACACGGGACTTGGGGCACGTGGTGATTCAATTTGAACCGTGGGAAAATGATCAACCGCGCATCAATTGTGCGAGTCCTCATCCGCTGACGTTCAGAATCATTATTGGGAGGGCTAACGCGGTTTTGTGGATTCACTGGTAGGGTCCAACCACCCTGATCCCTTGTTTTGGTGCACGGCAGATGCCAAGCTTCTTTTTTTGGCGTACGGCGGATCACATTGCACGCACGGCGGGGATATTCGTGGCGATGCACTGCCCCCGCTCGAGTATAAATATCAGCACCCCAGAACATGAAAATCAACACCCTAACATAAAATATAAAAATTACTCCGCCGGACCTGGATGACAATAGCGAGATGCGGATAGCGCTTGATGGTGGCAATCTGCTGGAATATGTTTAACACCTGCTGCCTCGCGTAGAGACCATACAAGCCTCGGCGCGCGTCCTTGCATACCCATTTGGATCGAGGCACGCCGTAATGCGCCTAGCAATATTAATGACATCGTGCCGGGGGTCAACCGCGTGGAAGTACGTACCCCTGATCGCCCCGCGAGTAATACAAACCCCGTGAGTTTAAATTTGAACCCAATTAAGACTCAGACTGAGGGATGGTTGATGCCATGTCCCGAATTCTGCGCGGCACTGCTTCTCACCAGGATCATTACGGTGAGTCTGAGCCACAGTCCGCCGGCTGATGCGCACATTAGCCTGGAATTACTTGGTAAATGGGCGAAACCCGGAAGCAGCCCGCGGCGGCGGTCAACCGTGGGAGGATCGTAGCTTGAGTTTTTTTGGCAAGCTTGCAGCGTAAGATAAGCCCCTATCTTATCCGCCACCGATCGGAGATAAATTTCTGCCAGGGGTCCGCACAGACTCTTGTCCTCGCACCTCATGTCTGCCGGCGAATCGGACGCAACCAATCTGCGGGAGGAAGAGCGCGAGTGGGGCACTACCGGCCGTTTCTGGCGGAGCAGGGGTACATGCTGCGCCCCTATATCCACCGGGGTGGATATCGGATGTCATCAGGCTGGGAAAGAGTCAATTTTATGCCGTGCTACGTGCGTTCGACGGTTCTTCCGCTCTTGGTTATTACAACAGTACCAACAACTTGAAATTTACAGGGCGAGGTCCTCGACGTCACGCGAATTTCAGACGGTGCGCAGGTCGTTCTGAAGATGATCAACAGGGAGGAGATAATGGGATGCATTCGACGGCTGCATCCCGACCACCTGGTGCTGATAACAGTCACGCCGCATAGCGAAAGTCTCAACCTAGCCGCGAAATGCTCCGGACTTCCCTTTTTCTGTGGTGTGAATTCGTCAAGGACCAGAACAGCGTCCCGAAACCGATCAGCTTTTCCATCGGGAAAGCATGGTTGCATGGTAAAGCGCACACTGCACACCTGAACGTTGTCGCACATGAACACTCCAACTCCCTGGTGGGTGTGTTTCTTCCAACATATAACCCGATTCATTCCACAATACTCCCCGAACGATCAGTATATGCGGGCGGTTCGGTCATCGCACCTTCCCGTTCCTCCATCCGCACCGCTGGTTCCGTTTGCCGCTGTTCTTTTTGCGCCCTCCATGGGTTGGGGCTAACCATAGGCGACTCGGACTGCTCACTTCTTGGTGATCCAGATGGCTCGCCATCCCGGTATACAGCGAAAGGTGTTACAGTTTGACTGGTTATATCTGAGGACACCGCAAAATATGAGCGTCAGTCGAAAATGACGCCCAAACAATTATTAACGCACCTGAGCGCCCCGTCCCCATTGACGCAGCGGCTTCACTCATCGAGCGTGATCCGCCTGGTTGGTTTGTACTTACGCGTCTCTGCCTTCGTCGGCGCAATAGGAACAAACCCCAGACCGCGACGCACAGGCAAGCAGCAATTGCGATGCAGATACCGGCAATGGCTCCCGCGCGCAGCCCATGAGTGGGCGTCCCGGATCCGCTGACCGTAGGTGAGAGAGGCTGCGTGAAAGTCGGAGATATGGCAATTGAGCTCGTCAAACTCGGCGGCGGTGCGACGTTCGCTTTACCCGGAAAGAACGCGGTTGGTGATTGTACCGTGATGAAATCGAGGAAGAAAGCACCGGGGATGAGGGGCGTGATGACGAGTGAGTGGGTCTCCACCGAATTGAACGTCTGTCCAATAAACTCGAAGTTGGATTGGGCGTTGAAGTATGAGGACCCATTCGTTGGCATCTGCACATCCACCCAGGGCCCACCATCGAGAGAGTACGCTGCAGCCGGGCTCGGGAATTCCTTGACCAGCAATCCGCGAACCTCGAAACCACTGCCTTTTCAAAGGGAAGTTGTTCCCAATGGGAGGTATCGTAGATGAGGAGGCGACTCACCTGTGAAGTTCAATGCCACAGTCGCCCCGAGATCCGCCGCTCCTTCCACGCTGTTGTTCAGCGATATCGCTGTCTCGACGAGACCCGGCCTCAGACCCGTTATACCCGTGCTCCACCCTTGAGAGTAGGCTAACTGTGGGCTTGTGTTAAGTACCAGCAGCCGGGCAGAACTTGACGGATCGAGCGTCGCATTCTGCGAGGCCTCATAAATCAAATAGTCCAAGAGCACGTCGGTCGAGTTTATGTTGCTGGTTGTGATTTCAACGGTATGTCGTCCATCAACTAGGGTCGGCGACGCAAAAAATCTGCGGTGGAAATGCCCAGTGTGATCGCTTTGAATTGTCGTCGAGCTTTGGAAGATACCGTCGATTGCGAAGTCAAAGGTCGTATTTGGTTTGTTGGAATTGGGGCGGATGAGACCGAAGACGGAAATCGATGTCCCTGGGCCACCCAAATCATCAATACTCCGAGATCAACGAAGACCAAGCCCAAACTCACCGTCGAATTGGTAACTTGCGGTCGATCCTAGCCCGCCAGGGGCTGTCGTCGTCCCCGCGAATTGGAACTGATTTTCCGCTACCCGTATCGTGAGATGGAGCAGTGCGGTGGGAGATAGCATCAACGGACCTGAGTTGGGGCCCCATCCGGTGCTGTAACGGATGTTAGGATCCTGATCGTCCACAATGACGAATACTCCAGACATAAGTAGGGATTGGAGGGGAAAATGCGGGCAACGTCCGCGTCGCCGGGCGGCCGGGGGCGGTGGTTAAAATAGGGCCTATATCTACCGCCAAGCGATGTGAGGCTGAAGAGATATCATCCTTGGCATCTCTCGCCTGCCTGCTACGGCTCGCTACGAGTGTTCCGGATGATTGCCCCGGTCTGAAAATAGGAAAGAAGTGGTTCAATCGACCGTGTTTAATCGTCGCCCGGGTTCAGGGTCGGAACCCAAGGTGTAGCGGTGCGCATGGACATGGAATCACAAATTGCAAAACAAAATTTCATCGGCGCCGCGGCGCGGCGCCTCCGCGATTGATGGTGGTGTGGTGTCGCTGACACTTAATTCATTCGAGGGTCTGCCTGCCGGCGGCCAGTGAAAAAATGACAAGAAAGCGCGTCAGAATGGCAGAAATGTTGATCGCCCTGTGAGATCTCACCAGTGGTGTGGAGCAGTTCGCGGGAACACGAAATATGGAGTTTTCATCGGCGCCGCTGCGCAGCGCCTCTGCGCGAGAAATCAAATTTGATGGCGATGCCGCTCGCATTTGACGCACAAGGACTGGAAGCCTGCATTTTATGCCCGCTACTTATCTCTAGTAGTGGGTTTAGTCTGTTTTAGTAGGGCTTTCAAAAAGTGATCGAGACGCGTTTCAGACCTTCTATGACATCATTCTTTCGTTCTGACGTCATTTCTGCCCGTGTCACTGGTTTTCTGTGACTGATTTCCCGCGTTGCCCGCGGCCGGTTCGCCTAGTTTGACATCCTCGCCTCTTCTTGAAGTTCTTCCCTCTCCTTCTCCTCTCGCTTGGAGTCTCGCAAGAGTCTCGGCCCCTCTGCCTCTTTCTCTTTCCTTCTCTCTCACCATGTTACTCTACGTTGATGATTTACTCATCCCCCCCCCCCACGTGCTTTATGGTCCACTGGCATCTCGTCTCGGTCCTTCTACAAATGTTAGAGATGTGCTCTATCACCTCCGAAATATTTCTTCACAATCGACTTTTTCAATTTGCCCGCATATGCTGTTCATTGCGCCGGAATGTATGCCGAGGAGTATCCTAATAATCTTCAGACAGACCTGGGATTGACACGATGCTCGGAGCTCACGCTAGATCCCTTTTGTTATCATCAACCACAAGTGTCCGGATTCGGACATTACGACCAACAATCCTGGGCGCCGCCCGCCACGCTCGGGGATCTTTTATGTATGATGGCTCCTCTACCACGTCAGTGCGCTTCAAGTATATAAACCCACCCGACTCGCAGCAATTCCTTTTTTTTGGTGGTACGATATCAGCGAAGGACAATTAACCATAGGTTAGCCTCCAACACTGCGTAAAGGACAGGGGGTGCGAGCCCCCCGGTAAGGGAAAACGATAGGATGCCACCGCACGGGGTAATGTATTGATACACGCCGCGAGGTGCGGCAGTGTGGGGCTTCGAGACTATCTCCCCCTTCCTCTTCGGCCTGTAGGCTGGGAGGGAGCGCAGCAATTCCTTCATTCCTCCCTTTCGCCCTATACTCGCACCCTCAGATTGGATGAACCGACCAACATCAACGCAATAGTGAGCTGCAGTGATCTGGCATGCTCTGCCGTCCTGCTCTGCCTCTTATTTCGCTCTGGATGTCGACTTCAACCTTCGCCGGCACCATCAACCGGATTTGGACGCCGTTCCCACGCCCGCTCTTGTGCATCAACTACCACCATCGCCTTCGCGCACGGCTCATCCAAGGTAAGTGCCGATTTTCTTTACTTTCATATTGCATTCCTAAAGCCCTTGCTCTTGTAGTAGCTCCTGTGGCTCTGTGGGTCTCCATTTGAGCATCGTTGACTTTCATGCTGAATGGGCGGCGTGGTGAGTCCAATTGACTTTTCCACCGGAACCCTCTGATCTTCTTGCGGATGCTATCTATCGTTTCAAACCCTTCAACTTATTGTGACTATTCCATGGCTACCAGGGTAAGTCCTGTCACGTCAGTTTTATTGTAGTAAGGTCTGTGACTTCCAGCTTGATTCATTTTCCGTCTATATCGAGTCTCGGAGCACTCATGAGTGCTTACATCTCCTTCATTTGCGTTAGTATCGTTGTTGTGGACTTGTTAACTCACTCCTTCTCAGATGATCCTGGGACATTTACCTTCAACACGCACTTCAAGACTTTTTCGGTCAACTCTTCGCTGATCACCTCCTCAAGTCTGCCCCAGCTCAATCTCATTTCAAAATCTCATTCTATCACTTGCATTGATAAGCTGGTTCTAAACCTCACAACCCCCACTGACCATGACATCTTATAACATCTTTAACTGGTGTATCTACTTGAAGCTCGGTATGCCCTTGCCTTTTTCTTCCCAAACCATCGCTGACTTCAATCCATCCCATAGTGCAATGTACGCCGCGAGCCGCTTTCTGTCTCCGGGTACCGCCAACTAGCTATATCCCAGCAGGAATGCAGCTGACGCGGGCTTGGAGTTTTATACAGGCGTCGATTTCATCTTACCGTTCATTAAGAAACGACACTGCGAAGGCATCGGTGCTGTTCCGGCCCCTCGTAGCGAGGATGGACGAGGTAACGCTTGCGGCGCCCCTCAGCACATGCTTGGCGCCCCGACCCGGAGAATGGCTCTGTTTCTGAAGGGCCTTGGGGTTCATTAATCAGAGCGGCTCTTAATGCGATCCATTGTGGCCTGGAGAAGCACCAAAACCAACCGTGGGAAAGGGGAACGCTTCCCGTAATGCCCATCGGCGGCGGAGGCGGGTGTTCAGTTCCCTTTCCTCTGGGCTTATTCTATAGATGCGCCGCCACTCGAGATCGAGAATCAATCATTCCACCCACCTTGGCGCGGGGTAAAGTACATGTGGGTAAAGTACATGTGAGTAGAATTACCGGGATTACGCCCGTCAACCTACCCGCTGTCTTGCGTACCTGGAGGCGCGAATCGGTGGTTATCTTCTGCCTGCATGTCGTACCAGTTGGTTGATCCCTGCGGATGCGCGTAAACCGTTTCGACATGCGGGGTAAGTAGTTGTAAACTCATCAGTGCGCTGCGTCGCCAAATCTGGCGTGATTTCCGAGGAAATACATCCACCTATGACCTATAAATCGAAATCCGATGCAAAAGGCTAGACTGAGATATTTTGCCGCTTGCATCGGCGCCCGTCGCCTTGAAAGAACGAATCAGACTTCCAAACCAGGAGTCCTCGTACCCATACCCAGTTCAAGTCCTCAATTTCCGCCCGCATGACCCACCCTGGCCGTACCCGAACAACAGAATGCTACATGGGGGCCGTGGGTCGACTTTCACCCGAGCGGGGTCCAAGGACATTAGAGCGATGGAAAATCCTCTTGATACCCCTGAGGAATTATGGCTCCTTCACTCTTTTGCCACAAATGACAATGAGTACCTACCCACCAAAATGATTGTGGCTTGTGTAAGTTGAGAATGATGCTCACGGCTGTGCATGTGGTTCCTCGATGATATTGAATCAATAGAATATGGAACCGTCCGAGTCACTGTCCCAATCGCAATCGCTCGCTTCGGTCTCGAGTTCTCTGTGCCACGACTGGCGGAAAACGTTCCATGCCTGGACGGGCTTCCCGTTCTTCTTGCTATATGCGATTGGGTTGTAATCGCCATCGAGTCGCTCCATTTCGAGATATTCCGCCACATCCGCCCGTCCATTCCCCTGCGCAAACCGCGTCGAAAATGCATGTCGGATTCGCATGGAGCACAGAAGTCACTGCGTTCAGCCCGGACCTAGACATTGATTGTCTAGCCGGACGGAGGCCTGGCTAAGCGACTAGACCACGGGCTAGACACGTCCCATCAGCGTGTCTAGTCGCTTAGCCCGGCCTCCGTCCGGCTATGTAGACAATTGATGTCTAGGTCCGGGCTGAACGCAGTGAGTAGAACCCAATCCGCTGAATCAACGGAAACTTGCGCTTCAAAAGGCTCTTCATAGACGCGGATTTGCCCCATGGGAAAGCAACGCGCAGGAATTCAACGAAGTGATCGCAATTCCTCTTCCAATCCAATGCGGAAGATGATCGCGTTGAGATTCGGAGCCGCGGGAGATGTTTCGACCAACCCTTCTGCTTCACGGTTGGGACCGCGTCAGATTGGGAGGGACTGGAGACTCGGGAATGTAGGGAGGCGACCGAAAATTCCTGGGCTCTGATTCCCTGCAAAGAACATCATTGAGGGCACTAGGAAAGATCCGAAAGTTACGCACTGTAAGAAACCCCCGAGTTGACCAACGGTTCCACTGCAGCTAGCTTTATGAAGGAGGGGGCGTTGAATCGCAAGATCTTCTCCATGGCAGCGATGGAGCATGGTTTTGACTCGGGATACATAAATTTGTCGAAGCCAAGTGATTTGAGCTTGGTAGGCGGGAGAGTTCCACCAAATGGAGGAGCCACGCCAGCGGGAAGCAAAAGATATTTCAAGTCATTGTCGCGCATCAGACGCGGATTCTTCCGGAACCAGTTAATCAACCATGTTTCACTTAGTGCATGAAATCAGTGGTGGACGGCAGGTGCCATAGCGAAATGTCTTGACGCACTAAGTTGTAGCCTCGTCATCCAGCCCGAGATTCCGAAGAGCGCGAGACAGAAAAATACCTGGTTGCTCAGATGTCTAGGTACCATTTAGGTGCATACAGTCGTTAACCGTAAAGCGAAAAGATCAGGCGCTTTCGCGATTTCTGAGGCAACCATTGAGGAATTTTGATCAGTATTCTTTATAGAGGGATAGTACTGGATTTAGGTTACCTGTCACTAGAAAGTTTCACGTTGTTACCCGCCGTTCTCGTGGAGAACGGCCGCATTCTTTCTCGGGCACTCGTTAGTTGAAAATCACGTGGAAGCGAAATGCGCGCCGTTCTCGCTCGGTAGTTTATCTTTGACTTTGGGGATGTTGATATTCGGGATCCACGACCTCGAAAACCCCCAGGCGTCCCGCCTGCCGAATATTTGTTACTCAAGAACCAAGCACGGAGCAGAACATTTTAAAAATCTGCCAGATGATAGCTGATACAAGGAAACTGCAACTTACAAGGTCCAAGAAAGACTTGTGGACAATTCCTCTTGTAAACATGAAGTAGGTATCCATTTGTATCACACACAAAAGAATTGGGCCCATCGGAACCTCCGGAGGCGTGGGATAGTCATTGTTTCGCTTCTCGGTAGATTTCGCTTCCTGGTTAAGGACTGTATAGAATGTTGAGACACTAAAACAGCTGTATTGAATATTGAGCAAATCTAGTGGAGGCCACGGCTAAGCCATATGTGGAGCCGGCTCAAGCCGTAGCCAAGCCAATTTCCCCGTGATGGCTCCGAAGCCATCAAAGGCCGAGCCGAGCCAGCCGTGGCCGAGCCGCGGCAACACTAAATCCGATTGAAATCTGAGCGAACCCCACAGGAAGATGACAGTTAGCGTTCGCCATTAGATGGAGGGTCTCCCGCCACTCAAACGGTCCGCACTTGTTATCGGGAGTTGCGAAGACTCGCTGACCTGGCGGAAATAATGTAAATCCGGTCAGTTTGACGATTATTGATGGCTCAGCGGTAAGCGCGCGGGTGCGAAAGGCTGACAAGCGAGAATGTAAGTTCCATCTGAGGGTTCCCACGGCGAAGGCGTATCGACCAGTACTAGTGTTGAGTCAATGTTGAGTCGGATTTGCATGACAATCCGCCAGGCACACGGACTGCAACGGTTAATCAAGTGCACCTGTCGCCGGTGGTTTTTTTCCCCTTTGTTTCCGATCGCGACGTCATCATCTTTTTTATCTGCTACTAACTAGCAACCCCAATCGAAGCTTGCGGTTGCATGCATTGCGGAACCAAGGATACAAAAGCTATAGCCCTGATCTACAAAAATCTAGCCCTTGGTGTACAGCCAGTTGCAGCGCTCGGGCATGACGTCCAAGGTACTGCAACAGTTAAACATACAGCTGTCACCGCCGGTTCCTGTTTCCCCCCGCAAAATCTCAGACTCAACGGTCCGCATCTTTCTCCCAAAACACGACCCCAAGCCATGCAGGCCTGTCCCCGCACAGCGGCCCCTTCGTTTGGTCGTCTTCACTCCTCCAATACGCTAATAAGCAATCTACTCACCCCCCAGCCGGGCCCATTATTCGTCGAGATCCGGGCAAAACCAAGTTTAGCTCGCTTGTTTGACGGTAATACTTCAGTGACATGGAATACGCTGTAGCCTCGGGCTCTCGGTGGGAGGGGGGGGGGTCCATGCAGATTCTCGGCCACCTCGTCATTGTTCTTGAAGACGGCGCAAACATATTTAAGGGCTCGAAATCCTCAGCTTTCCCTAGTTCTACACTTCATCCCCTCCACGTTACATATCATCTCCGCTGATAATGCCCAGCGTCACTACCAACATTATGGGCCTCGTGCTCCTGGTCCGTACTCACGGCCTTCCGATTATTATTATTATTGCTCACATCATTCCCACAAGGCTGCCGTCGGTCCCACGCTCGCTGCCGGCCCAGCCGCAGTCCTCCTAGGAACCGCTAAGAATTTCTCGGTCCTAACAAAGACGGGTACACTCTAGTCTCTCGACACACGCTTCATCGTATCTAACTCGTACCTCGTTCAATGAAGGTGTATCCACCGTGCCAGGATCCGCTGTCAGTGAGTATTCGTTCGATTCCCTGGCCCATTTTCTTTTTCTGATGAGATAAATTTCGATAGGCGGAAATGTTGGAGTCAGTCCTATCACGGCCGCGGCCTTGACTGGGTTCAGTCTCACTCAAGATGTCAGCGGTCAATTTTGGACGTCGGCACAAATAGATGGCCGCGCAATGGGCGCCACCGATGCCGCACCTACTCCTGCAATTTTAACTGTGGCAGTTTTGGATATGCAAGCTGCATACACCGATGCAATGAGCAAGTCGATTATGTTGGCCCTTGGACGGACTTTATTCTGATTAAAACTATTTTCAGGTAGGCCGAACCCGGATTTTGTGGAGTTGAAGGCTGGTGAGACAACTGGATATTTGCTTTCTCAGCTTGTTAAGCAATTCTCTCCAAGGTGCCATCGGAGGCTCGATCCTTGTCCCAGGACTTTACAAGTGGACGACTGTAGTGACTATTTCCACGGATATCACACTCGCTGGCGGGCCTTCTGACAGTATGTGCTTGGTGCCAATCTTGTGTGAATTTACTGAGGTTGACTGTCAGCTTGGATCTTCCAAATCTCGGGAACCTTGGCGCAGGCCGTGGGCGTCCACATTAACCTGATTGGTGGCGCCCTTTCACAAAACGTCATCTGGGTGGTGGCGGGCACAGTTTCTGTGGCAGCGACCGCAGTCTTTCAAGGCAATATTCTTGCAGCGACCAATGTTGTAATTGGAACAAAGGCGATAGATGGCGGCTGCATCTACGCACAGACGGAATTAGCTCTGGGGATGGCCACCGTGTTGTGTGCCGGAGCGATCCATTCAGCAACTTGTACCACGAATTCCGCTCCGTGCTACACTGTCGCCTTCGAGAACCTCGACGCATCGATTGTGGCAGACGACTATCTCGGCTTTACTCTCACCGACACCGTCGAAGGTTTGTCTTTCTAATAATTTGAATCGCCTATTTCACTCACGCCTCAATACCGACAGAATGTATTTGCAGCTGCAGTGGTGAATGCACGTTTGTAAACGGTACGCCATCATACTCTTTTTCCGGGTAAAAAGTCATTGATCACTTCCCTTCCAGCATACCACGACAATAATGCAATTGGGAAGGTATGTGCTGCGCGTTCATTCATTTGCTCGTACCGAGAGATGAACGGGCCCGATAGAACTCAACTATGTTGACTTGCGCACACTACGCCGCATGCCACATCGCCGCCGAGGCAACTAACTCCGGAGGGCAGACGGGATCGGATGGGAGTCTCGAAACCGTCTCTTCCAGTGACGGATATTGCCTTCAGGGTTGCTGATATTGACACTGGTACTAGTGGTTTCACATATTAACTCATGGTATCTAAAGTACTTAGAGCTATCGTGTGTCCGCATCATTTGAAACTGTAATTTCAGCATCCTCAAATCTTGGAATAAAATGTAATCTTGGTGTCTATATGTACCCCTAGATCCTCCTACCCTCCCATCTTCACCCACTCCGCCTACCCTGCTCCACAAATGCAGCGCATTGTTGCCCGACTTTGGGGGCTGTTTTACACAAGGGTTCAATTAGCCGTCCCGGGATTTTCGGTGCTTTCGTCTTCCAACCACTGCGGCCCTTAGTCTCTCATAAACAGACGCTACAACATTTTTCCCTCGTACCTCGCGATGGATTATTGCTGTCATCTGCTGTAAGTTCTCCACCTGCCGGCTCACGTAGGTGACAGTAAGTTGCGAGGTACGAGCTTCATGTTAGAGAGTCTGTCTACGAGAGACTAATACCGTGCTACGTGCGTCCGACGGCTCTTTCACTGTCATCTCCAATCCTGATTAACAGTACCAACAACTTGAAAACCGCAGGGCGAGGTTCTCGACGCCACCCGGAATCCGGATCGCAGATGGCGCGCAGGTCGTTCTGAAGATGATCGAAGCGGTCTCGGAGGAGACCGTCCCTTCCAAGTTCCTCGCTGACGAGTCTGGCTCCGACAACCACGCCATTCCGATGCTCGAGTTGATCCCGAGGTATGATGACCCCGCGCGCGCATTTATGGTCCTGCCTCGCATACGAGGGATTTCTCATCCTCCATTCGTCAAGACTGTTTGCGAGTTCGTCGAGTTTGTAGACCAAGTGCTCCAGGTGCACATGTTCCACTTTATGATTCGCTGCTAAATAATACCGACCAGGGCCTCACATTTTGGCATAGCAAAAACATCGACCATCGGTTCGTTTTTGCTCCACCAACCTCGCTGCACCTTAGTCTGAATACGTGCCAGCGACATCTGTTCCGCGAACCTCATCATGGATGCGTCCCGCATGATCCCCGGCGGAGTCCACTTCGGCCACCCCTGCACGAACGACGGCGTCCAATACCTCCACTTTGACGTCGAAGACTCCGACCCCTGTATCACAAAGCCGCAACCCCCCGCACCACGTTCATGCGCTACGCCTACATCGATTTCGGCCTCTTCCGTGCACTTCCCCAGCGCGCAGGCGCGACGTTCAAAGCCGACGTGCCCCTCGTCGGCGAGATGCTGCGCAGCGAGTATCTTCTGGTACCGCCCACCCCTTCACACCGAAAATGCGTGCAGCTGAAGCGGTCTCGGAGTTTTATACAGGCCTCGACTTTATACCGTTCGTCAAGAAACTCCGGCGGCCCGACGCTGCGAAGGCGTTGGTGCTGTTCCGGCGCCTTGTAGCGAGGATGGACCAGTCAGCGCTTGCGGCGTCCCCGACCCGGAGAATGGCTCTGTTTCTGAAGGGCCTTGGGGTTCATTAATCAGAGCAACTCTTATAATTGCGATGCATTGCGGCATGGAGAAGTACCAAAACCATCCGTGGGAAAGGGGAACGCTTCCCGTAATGCCCGTCGGCGGCGCAGGCGGGTCTTCAGTTTCATTTCCTCTGGACCTATTTTATCGATGCGCCACTCGAGATCGAGAATCAATCATTTCACCCACCTTGGCACGGGGTAGAGTACATGTGGGTAGAATTACCGGGATTACGCCCGTCAACCTGCGCGCTGTCTTGCGTACCTGGAGGCGCAAATCAGTGGTTATATTCTGCCTGCATGTCGTACCAGTTGGTTGATCCCCGCGGATGCGCGCAAACCGCTTCGACACATAAACTCATCAGTACGCAGCGTCGCTAAATCTGGCGTGATTTCCGAGGAAATACATCCACCTGGGATCTCCTGTGACCTGTGAATCGAAATTCGATGCAAAGGACTAGACTGAGATGTTCCGCCGCTTGCATCGGCGCCCGTCGCCTTGAAAGAACGAATCAGACTTTCAAACCAGGAGTCCTCGCTACCATATCCAGTTCAAGTCACTAAATTTCCGCCCGCATGACCCACCCTGGCCATATATACTCGAACGACAGAATGCTACGTGGGGGCCGTGGGCCAGACTTCCACCCAAGCGGGGCCCAAGAGATGGAAAATCCTCTGGGATACCCTGAGAAATTGTGGCTTTCTACACTCTTTTGCCACAAGCGACAATGACCTAGCCACCGAATGATTGTGGCTTGTGTAGGCTGAGAATGATGCTCATGTGGTACATCGATGATATTGAACCAATAGAATATGGACCCGTCCGAGTCACTGTCCCAATCGCAATCGCTCGCTTGGGTCTCGGGTTCTCTGTGCGATGAATGGCGGAAAACGTTCCACGGTTGGAGCGGCTTCCCGCTCTTCTTGCTATATGTGACTGGGTTGTAGTCGCCATCGAGCCACTCCATTCGAGATGTTCCGCCACATCCGCCCGCGTCCTTTTCAAGCATTCCTTTAACCGCCGCTCCATCCCCCTGCGCAAACCGCACCGAAAATGCATGTCGGATTCGCGTGGAGCACAGAAGTGGAACCCAATCCGCTGAATCAACGGGAAGTGATCGCAATTCTCCTCGTTCTCTTCCAATCCAATGCGGAAGATGATCGTGCTGAGATTTGGAGCCGCGGGAAATGTTTCGACCAACCGTTCCGCCTCACGGTTAGGACCGAGCCAGATTGTGAGAGACTGGAGACTCGGGAATGTAGGGAGGCGACTGAAAATTCCTAGGCTCTGATTCCCTGTAAAGAACATCATCGAGGGCACTAGGAAAGATCCAAAAGTTGCGCACTATAGGAAACCCCCGAGTTGACCAACGGTTCCACAGCTAGATTTATGAGGGAGGGGGCGTTGAATCGCAAGATCTTTTTTCATGGCGGCGATGGAGCATGGTTCTGACTCGGGATACATAAATTTGTCGAAGCTAAGTGATTTGAGCTTGGTAGGCGGGGAGCGCTCCACCAGATGGAGGAGCCACTCGCCCATCTCGCCAGAGCTGGATCGGACAGCCAGCTCCTCGAGCCCGGTAAGATTGAAGGAGCACGGTTTAAGCCGTGTCGCGCGTAATCCGGCCGACATTTCAATGTCGTCCTCTGATTTGAATTCGGACTCGTGTTCCGATTCAGATTCCGACTCTGAGATTGTCATTTTAAAGAACATGAGGGCCTTGAGATCACTGCAGCCACGGAGAAAGTGAGTGAGGGAGGCCAATTCGTTGAAAAGGTGTTGTTCAAATGAAGGCTTTCTGTATTTGGGAACCAAGGCATGTATGCGAGCGCCGTTTTGAGGGGGAATTCCGCCTCCATGGTGTCCCATTCCACAACACGGACGTTAGGCAGGTTGGGATTTCAGCAGGAACACCGGCATTCCATAATCTCGTTGCAGACGTCAGCCCCCGATGACTGGCAAGCCATGATTGTCAAAACTTGACCTTTCTGACAAGGGTTCCCAATCTCGGCGTCCGGTCCAACCATCGGGGGGAATCTTCCGCACATGCGAAGTGGATGACTGAGAAGAGATGCTCTATCCCCATGGACCGCATTCTCTTGGATACGAGAGACATGGCGCGCAAAGAGGGCGCATCGTCGGCATTGTGTCCGGCAATGTCGAGGATTAGTTCAGGAGGAATGGATGCTGCAGATGGTATAAGTCAGCCACAAAATCGCGAGAATCTCATTGACGTACAGTGAGTGGAACTGTGGAAGGCCCCAAATTACAAAATGTGTGGTACGCGGTTTTGAGGCCACAGCTTGAAAGAAAATCACGGTGATGGCCGCGGCGTGACACGGCGTGATTGAAAATTGGAACTCCAGGCTCGCCTTCTCCAGGTGCCGCTCACTTAGTCACCGCTACTTTTGTACACCGGATATAGCCGGCCCAGTTTTACCTCAATTTCTTATCCCTCTTGTAGAAATACTCCTTTTGATGAGAGGAACATTTTGTAGAGGGACTCCTTTTAAAGGATAATTCTAATGAGAAACCCGGTTTCTCCAATCTTTAATCTGAAGCCGGGTTTCCAGAAACCCAAGTGATGCCGGCATTGATGCCGGCCAATGCCGAAAAGCCGAGCGAGTTTAATAATTGGTAGAGTCCTCTATTTTGAGTGTGACCAAGCCAGTATAGGCCTCATCCCCTCTTGTAATTCCCTTGGATACCTATCCACTTAGGCAAGTTGTCTTAGAGTGTGTTAGTCGGTGAATGTCGGTTCACATCACATCTGTTCGCTTTCGTTGAACTGCGCAAAGGGGCAGATAGTGGCTACTACTACTTTGCGCCGATGAGGAAGAACGACAGAAACACCATACCAGGTAATCTCATATCCAAACACAGGCACTGAACACAGAACCAGTAGCGCAAGCCCTTGTATCTCAAAATATTGGGGCTCACTGGGGGCCAGCGATGGACGGATTTCCACTGCATTCCAGCGGATTCCAAGGGAATCCAGTGGAGGTTGCGTCGGCGGCCATTGATTGCCAATGCCGAACGATGCCGATCAGTGCCGTTTCCACTGCCGCGTGTATTACTGGAGCTTTTGCGAGGCGTCGGCTAGCTGTTGGCATCTGAGGCTATGTCTCGGCGAGCTCTCGGCTAGCCCTGGCTTTGCGTAGCGGCGTAGACGCCGTGACATAGCCCTGCAGTGTGGGAGCTGTTGGGAGGCCATGACAACACCGGGCTAGTGGGCCATCAGCCAGCTTCGGCTAGCACTCTCCATTGTTCGGGTACAACTTCTCGCCGATCCCGATTTGCCCAAGTCATTCGTTCGCTAGCGAGAGCATGGCCCGAAAGCAATAGATGTGTCAAGGCTCTTCATGCTTCATGTCGTGAGCAAGGTTGACCATCCATCGAGAAGCATTACCCGACGCCTCGACTCGCAGAAGAAAAGCCGCGGCGAATAAAATTACAAGTAATCTGTAGCAGTGTATATATATAGTCAACGTGTCGATAGTGGCAACTCGACGGGAGGTAAGTAGGGCAACGGCTACAAACACAAAAAAGCCAACCGGCACTGACATCAATGAAAAGGGGGAAATGCGTGAGAGATCGGAACATTTTCCAATGACCGGCGGCGCATCACGAGCGGCGGGTATCTGAGGACAGGGCGGCGACACCGAACTCGACATCGGATTTAGATAACAGTCGCATGGGTTGTCAAGGACCGACATCATTTACGACGGCGAGGGGGGTGGTGTCTGGGTGGTGTTATGATGCCGATCATGGCTGCCAAGCCAAAAGCATGGACGAGGGCAGGTGTGAGGCATTAGTTCAAGGTTGAAAGACAGTAAGAAAATGTAGTCTTTTGATTAGAAATAGAATAGGGTTATTAACAATGTTGGATGCTGTCTCTAATGAAGAAACGAGCACTCGAAACCCCACTGAAATCTTATGTCATGCACGATTACTAAAGTACTCGTAAATAGGGGTGGTCAATTTTTAGCTGTCGACTCGTGAGTGCGTTTGGGAGTTGGAAATAACATGGTTTTTCAAGAGGTGGTGGGATGTTTCATGGTATGATCGATGTTATTTGTCATCGCATCCGAACAGCGGAGACTTGATCCGGCAACCGGCATCTCATGCGCCTTGGTTCCAAACAGGCATCAATATCGCGCGAAATGGCACTATGTGGCCTCACAGGGTAGTATTCAAGCAGCCCTAAGATGCTCTAGGCACTCGAGATGTATGAAAAATGGTAATCAAATTTTATTGCACCATACCTCACCCTAACTGCATGGAAAAACCAAACCTCGACCGGCACACCCTCACCTTTACTGCTTGCCTAACCCATCCGTTGAATGAATACAACACGGATAGCAACAAAAAATTAAGTCACAGTTTATTCGCCATAACTCTACCTCCCAGTGTGAGGAATATCAAAGGGAACCTCATGGGTGATGCCGAAATTCATCGTTTCAGGCATTTTGATGGGCCAGGGTAGGTTTTTCAGCATCAAAGGACTATATTTGAAGTTAAACTTAGGCCTAATGGATGTGTTGAGGACAAATACGAAGCAATACGACCGGAAGTCTACAAAACTGAATAGTTTCAAACTCGGGGGCCTCGTGACTTCGTACCACCACCATCTTTTTGGTGGTGGGCACGAATAGCGGGCGTCCCCTCGCTGTGGCAATCAGCTAGGGTGCAGTGCGCACGCTACCACGTTCATGTGGCCCCTGAGTGGGAGAGGACCGTAAAGTCCAAGTCTGCGCGCCGTATGCAGCGCCGACCCGACGAGCCTCGGACTTCCCGGGTATACAAAACCCATGACACATTGAGAATGGTTACATCTTGGATACCTCCGCGTACGACGTACGTCCTCCTGATGTGAACTACCACGAGCGACGACAAGCACCCCCTCCCCCCGACGCCCGCGCAGGCAGCGCGACCACCACCCCCCGTTGGAACGCCCTCCCAAAAGCCGATGTCATGTGGCACTGTGCAGCTGTACGACACGCCGGCCTCGCCCTGCGCTACGTTCCCAAGCTTGCCTACTCGGCTCCAAGCCTGCCTACTCGGCTCCAAGCTTGCCTACTCGGCTCCAACTGCGCGCGCTGCACAATGTCATCCCTGAGCCCTCCCTATCCGAGATCAAGCACGCCAACAGCCCTCGAGATCCCCCACTCCGTTCCCAGAGCCGCTGGTGAGCACCGCCCTGCGTGACGCCCTCCGCGACACCCAACCCATCTTCCCCCAAGGCTTGGCCGAGATCGACTCTATGTCGTCTCAGAAGATGAACTCTGCGTCGTCTTCTGCGGTTGACCCTGCGTCGTCCCGACACGCTGGCCTCCTCCGCATTCCCCTTTTGTACTAGTCTGCTCGATGGCGCGCGCACCACACGGTACCATCTCTTGGCACTCCATACCCGAGACCGAGCACATTGTCCCAAGCTCGTAACACTCAAGACACCCCGCTCCCGTTCCCAGAGTCGCCGGTAAGCGCCACCCTACGCGACGTGCCCTGCAACATCTAATGCCTCTTCCCCGCTTCAAGTGCGGCAACAGAAGCATGCACGCAGTCTCGATGCGACACCGAGGTGGAGACTGTCTCAAGCGGCGTACCTGAACGTGTGCTTGACGCGCGAGAACCCGACCCACCCACATGGAGCACTAACCGGCCTGCGGCTTAAAAACGAGGCAACAGTGACACGGAGACCCCCAACCCTAGCTCTGCGCTGCGGAGTCAAACAGAAAACAGTGAGCTACTCATACCTCGCGAGGACTGCACTGACCAAGCCAATAAGAAGTGTCGGACGACTCCCCTCCCTTCCACTCCGCTACCGCACCACCCCCCTCGACCCCGCGCAAGCTCCCCAAGGCAGACGACAGTGTCTTCTTGCCCCCCGCCCGCAATGAAAAGCCTAGGGAATCCCCCGCAGCCCGCAAAACCGGCCTAAACGTCACCACCGGCGAGCCGCTCGACTCCGACGACGAGGAAGACCCCGGTCCCCGCCGCATCGTCCCCATCCGCTACACCACGGACCGACCCGCGTGCACCACGCCCCCTCCCAGCCCTATGCCCAGCATCGAGCAGCCCCCTGACGACGACATGGACGACGGCGACCACGGTATGAACACCCCACCGCCACCAGCCGCCAATCAAGGCGCGCAGGTACCACCTGCCCCCGCCCTCGGTCACGCCGGCCCGGCCCCGCCTGCAGCCATCGCCCCCGGCGCTCTCCCCACCCATGGAGAACTAATGGCGCTCACCCCCATCGGGCGTGCACAGAACCCTCACCTAGCCAGGGTCCCAGCCCAGCCCGCCCCAACCAACAACGCCGAAGGCCGCGCACCGTTCATGAAGAACAACGGCAACGCCCGCAACATCGTTATCACCTGCATGAGGGTGTTCGCCAATGTCCAGATAACGCAGCGTGACGAGGTCATGGCCCACCTCGACGAGTAAGTTGCACAGCACAGTGCCGGCAGACGCTCACCACACCCCCAGATACCTAGCGTTCACGGTCTTCCTCGGTGGCCAGCGCTATTTTGCCGCCTACAAGAACATCCTCGATGACATTTACAACGCTGTCGCCTCCATCGCCAGCCCAGCCGAAATGACTCTGTTCCGCGCCATCCCCGTCGAAGTCCAGACCGGCGACTATAGTCAGAAGTACCGCGACCCCTTTGTCATCTTCGCCCACTTCACCGACCCCACCATTCGCACCGCACTCCGGAACCAGCGCTTGTTCGCGGTGTCGCGCGACCTGGCGTGGTACGCGGACACCATTGATCCTGGTGAGCTACAGCCCGCGGCGGATGTACACATACTAACGCGCGACCGCAGCATGCCGTTCTTGGACTGTCGGGGTCTGGGGACTCGTCTCCCCCTCCGCGGATATTGAAGGCCTCCTCAAAGCCATCCGCGCGGCACTTATCCTCTACATGTGCTCCTCCCCCGACGTCATCCGCCGTATCGCTCAGATGACCCAGGCCAACGACGGACTTAGCGCGTACGAGCGCACGCTCCGTGTCGCGGAGTCAGTCGACTCCCATTACTTCCCGCACAAGACCGATCCCCTTGTCTGCGTCTACATGAAGCCTGTCAACAACAACGAGGCCGACAACGAAGCTCTCAAGCGCATGCTCCGAGTCGTTCCCCTCGCCTACAAGATGTATGCCTTCACCCCGAAATCCCGTAACGGCGACCCCACCGAGTGCGTCATGTGCAAGGCTGACTCGCACCTAGCCTACCTCTGCCCCCTTCCCAACCCCGTCAACGTCGGCGACGAGTGGTGGGGCCCCCCTGACCAAATGTCGAAACTCACTGAGGGTATTCTCGCGACAAACCCAGGCGCGTCGCGCCCTACGACCACTGGCGGCGGGAACAACGGCGGCGGGAATAACCGCAACGGTGGATGGCGCTACGGCGGTGGTAACGGCAACAGAGGCCCTCGTCGCCGCAACTAACGTACCTTTACATACATGACATTGTTTACATACGCGCGCTGCTCAACTAGCCGCGCCGTTGAACTTTTATCCCTTCTCACAAAAAAGTCTCTCGTGAAATATATGCCTCTCTATGCACCGCTCTCCACAGAATGAGTAAGAGAATGCCTGGGTCGGGGCCCAGAAGAAGTCGCGCAGTGTGTATCCACGCGTGCAACCCAAACCCGCCAAATATACTGACCACACTTTAGAGTGCGGGACAGGAAACGGGTGAGGGACAAGCGTGGGCGTACATGGGCAGGGGTCGACCCCTCTGTCCTGTAGGCCTGCGCCGCAACGGCGGGGCTTCATTACAGCAAGCCGGGGTCCGTCGGCCAGCACTCCTGGCATGTTGGCTGCTGAACGATGTGCTCCCACGACGCACATCGAACAACAGCCATCAACCCCAAAATTCAAGGCAAGACGCCAGTGGCCTTCGCGCGGCTGCTGGCGTGCCTCTCTTTTTTATTGCAACTACTATGAGTAACAATACTAACGATTCCGAAAGATCGTATACAGGTGCAACTAACTCTTCTACGGGAAGGCCTTCGGGGGCTGGAGGGAGCGATGGCTCCGCCACCGGCCGTCGTCTTCCCTGTGAAAGCCCCCGTCGCGGAGGGGACCTGGCTGATGGCCGCCCGGAGGAGAACCGGGATGACCACCAACCCCCCAGGGGAAGGAGTCCCCGCAGATCCAATGATGGACGGCCTGACGCAACTCCGGGCGTGGTACACACACCGGGGAGCGCCCTGACGGGCGCTGATGCGCAACACGCGCAGGCGGTAATGAACCAACCGCCACCCCACAAGCTGGGGAATAATGCAGAACACGTTGGCAGACCTATACGGAATGTCAGACAGCCAGTACGGCTGAGCCAGAATGGCTGGGACGATGTCGACGCCCACGGAAATATTATCCCGAGACTAACCCAGCCCCCACCGCGGGCTACACCGCCTCCAACACCCACACGAGGCCTGTCGCCGCCACCAGAACCACTCCCCATGCAACACCAACAACAGGTGCCGCCAGCGCCAGCACCACCGCTGAACCCACGACCCCGCCCAGGTCCTGGGATGACTGACCACCCGTATGAGCGAGTGTACCCAGGCCCCCCGCGAGTGGACAATGGCGGTGGCAGGAAGAACCTGAAGGCCTCCCTGAAGCTGTCGGCATTGAATATATCTGGAAATGGAAACCTTAATGTGTACCACGACGACAACAAATGGTACCGCTTGTGGCAGATAATGCGCGAACAGAAGATTGGTGTGCTAATTGTGGGCGAAGCCCATCTAGACAACACTCGATGTGAGGACATCCATAGCCTCTTCGGAAGGGTGTTACGAATTGAGTTTTCAAAGGACCCGTTGACCGCAAATGCGAAAGGAGTCGCGTTTGTCCTGAACAAGAATATGGTTAGCATGGACAACATTAAAACCACGGAGGTTGTACCTGGGCGAGCACTACTGCTTGAGATGATGAATGTTGATGGGAGCCCGCTATCAATCTTGGGAGTATATGCACCCAATGCGCCCGGAGACAATGCAGCCTTCTGGACTGAAATAAAGGCGTGGTTTGAAGCACGACCACGCATCCGGAGACCCGACGCTCTCGGAGGTGACACAAACATGGTTGAGGATGCCATTGACAGACTGCCGGCCCATCCCGATGCAAATTCTCCTGTGTCCGCGTTTGACGACTTGAAGAGATACCTGAGGCTAGTAGACGGATGGAGGGAAACATTCCCCACAACATGCGCGTACACATACCACCAGATACAGACAGGATCCCAGTCTCGAATTGATAGGATACTTGTGAAGAGAGACCATTTTGAGCAAACATTTGAATGGGATATAAAGACAGTAGGGATACGCACTGACCACAGGATGGTGTCAGTAAGAATTACTACGGAAGGGGCACCTACCTTGGGCCATGGACAATGGGTGTGGCCCGCATACCTGATAAAAGACAAGGTTCTTGCAAAGTACATCCACGAGCGGGGTATGGCATTGCAGAGAGACCTCGAGGTTGTGTCGAATTGGACCATACGGGACCCAGCGTATAACAAACAAACACTCTGGGCGAAATTTAAAATTGACATAATAAAAAAGGCACGTGAACGCGCCAAGATTGCAGTTCCCAAACTGATCCAGGAGATAGCGGAGTTGGAGGCAAAGCTGGATGCCATAATGGCTGAGCCCAGTCTGACTGAGGATGAAAAGATTCTGTCTGGAGCTGTACTCACCCAGAAACTCGCGAAAGCACAACAGCAGCGCTACCAGTCAGCACGTATGAACGCGCAAGTCAAGAACAGGCTGGAGGGTGAAATAATCGGACGCTATTGGTCACGAATCAATAAACCAAGCAGACCAAGAGAAATCATACATCGCCTGAAGAAAAGTTCCCTGCCAGCGGGTGGAGGACCAATCCAGTACGAGACGGACTCGCGCAAGATGGCCACCATGGCACGAGACTACCACAACAAGCTACAATCAGACCACCGTGATACCGCTCCCGACGTACGCGAGGAGAAAATCACGACCATACTAGGCCGCACGGCCAGGAAGGTCTCACCAGAACAGGCAGAGACACTTAAGGCACAGTTAACACTCGAAGATGTGCGTGTTGCCCTTCGCCTGTCGTCGAACTTCAAGGCCCCGGGCCTAGATGGTATCCTTTATGAACTGTGGAAAACACTAGACGCAAGATGCACAACAGATAGATCACTGAACAAACCTGTGTTTGATGTGCTCAGTGCAATGCACCAGGTCTACAATGACATAGAGGCTCATGGGATGGTTGCAGGAACCGGATTCTCAAAGAGTTGGATGTGCCCCCTATACAAAAAGAATGATAAGTCAGACATCGCCAACTACAGGCCCATCTCGCTACTGAACACTGACTACTAAAGCACTTACCATCAAGCTTGCTAGAATTGCACCAGATTTAATACACCCAAGCCAGGCGGGCTTCGTGCCGGGCCGCCACATCTATGACCAGATATGGCTGACAAAACACATAATAGAGCTGGCGGAGGCTACTGAGAGGAAAGGGGTCATTGTGGCTCTGGATCAGGAGAAGGCTTATGATAAAATTGAGCATGACTACCTGTGGCGTGCGCTACGAAGCTTTGGGATCCCTGAGGAATTCATAAGTACCATAAAGGCATTATACAGTGATGCATTCACATACGTGATAGTGAACGGTGAAACAAGTGCCCAGCCATTCAAGGTAACGAGAGGAGTAAGGCAGGGCGACCCCCTGTCATGCCTCCTGTTTGACCTAGCAATAGAACCGCTAGCGGAAGCACTCCGTAAATCAGATTTGAAAGGTTTCGAAGTCCCCGGATCCCCAGAGCGACTGATCGCAACGCTTTTCGCAGATGATACACTGGTGTACCTGGACATCGGAGACGATTTTGGAAGGCTTGTTGAAATCCTGGAAGAATGGTGCATAGCCGCAGGAGCAAAGTTTAATATAAACAAGACGGAAATGATTCCTATAGGGAAAATCACTCATCGAAATGCTGTACGCGACACACGCTGCGTGAACGGCGTGGACGGCACCGTCATACCTGAGCACATAAAGATTGCCGCTGAGGCGGAGCCGATCCGCACCCTAGGTGCATGGGTTGGAAATGGGGTAATTCAAGTCGACACATGGGCAAGGACCCTCGAAAAAATAGATGCATCGCTCGACCAGTGGGACCTCGGGCACCCTACAATGGAGGGCCGTCAGCTGATAATTCTCCAGTACATGGCGAAGGTCCAGGGGATGCCAAAGGAAGTGGAGGAGAAACTTGAAAAGAGGATCAGACACTTCCTCTGGGCAGAGAAGGAAAAAGTCACAGTGAACAAGGAAACAGTGTACGCACCCGTAGATGAGGGAGGCCGCAACCTGCTTGACATTGTAGCGAGGAACGAGGCAATCGCGATCACATGGTTGAAATCCTACCTTTCCTGTGGGGATAAACGCCCATTATGGGCATTTATTACAGATGAAATACTATCCGTAAAGGCGCTCGGGTCAGACGACAATGTTGAGAAGTCATTGAGGATGAACCCATATGTCCAAAAATGGAGCCCGAAAAAATCCGATCTAAGCAAAGATCTGTCAAACATGATCAATATGGGCGAGAAATATGATATACAACTAGAGGGCATCGCCCTCTCAAGAGCCATCCAACGAGACATGCCTATATGGTACCACAAGAAGTCAACGGCTCACCGGTCACTTTTTAATCTGGGGCCCGAAGTAAAATGCCTACGGGTAAACCATAAGATACGACTAGTCGGCGATGCTGAGAAACTGGCGAGACGCATAGGCTCTGTATGACACAGAGCACGTCGGGACTGCGACTGCCCTGCGTGCAAAGATACGAGACGTGAATGCCGCCCTCGAAGGTGTCCCAACCCACACAAATGTTACTTACGCGCGCAGGCGATGCTAGACTCCCTGCAGGACAAATGGAACCCGATGCAACAACAACCTGAAGACTATGAGGATGGTCAACGTGTGAATGGGGCACCTGAAAACAACCCTGACATGGTCGAATTCAACCCGATCGTAACCACGGAAGGCTCAATGGCTGATGCCTTCCGCATCTTTACACAACCAGCGGACAACCCGGGGACAAGTACAACAGCCCCGGACACAAGGCACGTGCCGAACGCGGATGCTGAGACCATTGTGGTGTACACTGATGGATCCGCGACCGATAACGGGGGGGACAACACATGTGCAGGTGCTGGCATTTTCTACGGCGAGAATGATGCAATGAATCGCGCAATAAAAGTCCCGGACGAAATGTGCCCGTCGAACCAGGTCGGTGAGGTGATAGCGATCAAGGAGGTAATAGAAGACTGCCCGAGAGATGTCCCTGTTGAGATACTAAGTGACTCGAAGTATGCAATTGAGGGGCTGACAAAAAATCTCACGAAGTGGGAGGATGAGGGTTTCCGAACGGTCTCCAACGGAGATCTAATCAAACTCACTGTTGCGAAACTACGGGAACGCAAGGCAAAGACCTCATTCAAATGGGTCAAGGGTCACTCAGGAGTGGCAGGTAACGAGAACGCAGATGTGTTAGCGGGCGAAGGAGCCGGGAAAGACCAGCCAGATATTATTGACACTGTGGTGCGACCCGACCTAGTGCTCCCAGGCGCGAAACTGAGTGCCATGACACAATCCCTAGCATATAAAATAATCAGACAGCTCAAAATAAATAAGGAGAGATACCAAGAGGCACTGGACAGGCGTGCGACGAACCGGTTCATGGAGTTTGCCCAAGGAGCAGCAGCCAGTGGGGACGGAAAAACACCTCCTCGGAGGAGGATCTGGCGAAGTACCAGGCACAAAGATATCTCGAGGAGCATCCGATTCTTCCTCTGGATGCTCCTGCACGATGGTTACAAGGTTGGAAAACACTGGGAGAATATCCCAGGCCACGAACAAAAGGCTGAATGCGCCCGATGCGGTGTTACTGAGTCAATGGAGCACATCCTTACGAAGTGTGACGTACACGGCCAATCCCAAGTGTGGGACCTGGCCTCGGAACTGTGGAGAATGAAGACGGGACAGGATCTCCGCCCAACGATGGGGGAGATAATGGCATGTGGAGTGATAACCCGCGGTGACAAAAGCTCGACACACCTTTTCAAGATATTGGTCTCAGAGTCTGCTCACCTGGTCTGGAGGCTCCGGAACGAACGAGTTATTCAAGAGAAAGACCCAGCGTCGGAACGCGAGATCCGGAACAGATGGTGTAAGACAATGAATATTCGGCTCGGCCTTGACTGCTTACTGACAAACAAAATGAGATACGGCAAGAAGGCGTTGAAGGTTTCCCTAGTCAAAGGGATGTGGAAGAAAGTCCTGAAGGACGAAGACGCTCTCCCTACCGATTGGACAAAGGGAACCGGAGTTTTAGTGGGTATCGGCTGAAGGGGTGATGAAGGAGGGCTGGCATACCTTGGTATGCGAGCCTGACTGAATCTCTGATGCTGTAGCCCCACACGCGGCGTTGCGAGGAATCGGACGCTAGTGCTTTTGAGCATTTCTTCGGGTGGTTGTAGTCGTCTGGCCGGGTTCAAACTCCAAGGCCGTTTCTAGCGGGTGGGGAGGGGACGACTTGGTCGGCTCAAATGACTTGTTGTACCGCGCCTGCCCGCGAGGCGTAGTCAACAATGAGAGTGGCAGCAATGCCATCCTTCCCTACTAACCCAAACGCTCCACAAAAAAAAAAAAAAAAAAAAAAAAAATAATTTCAAACTCCGCCCGGCTAGACCGGCAGTGCGGGAAGTGCCGGCAGTATTGATCGTGGCACGTTCCGCGGTATTTCCAACTCCCAAACTTCCTGCGACTCGTTACATCCCGCAGAAAATGAATAATTGTTCGTATCAATCAAAAGCCGCGGTCGTTAAGCGTCGCTTGGATTTGAGCACGATCATTCACTCGTGTCTTATTATCCTTCTTTGTGACGTGTCAAACCGTGTCATAACTTCAACGCGCGCGTCAAACCCACTATTTAAACCTTCCAACATATTTTAAAGCGCATCGCTTAGCTGATTCTGGGAAGAGCACACTTTCACTTGAAGGTGCAGGCAAAGTCAGACGATAACGCCAAGCGTGTTTGATTGATACGAACATTTATTTATCTTCTACGAGTCGACCAGCTGAGAATTGCCCACCCCTATTACGTTTCTCAGATGCGGACTATTCGCTACCACTGCGGGCAAGGTACAATTTTACTGCTGCTTTCATTCAGAATTCATGAGAATATTTTATGTAATAGTATCACAATAATATCAGTTGATTTTATGGTGATGTTATAGGTAATTCACCATAAAATCAATGATACTATGGTGATAGTCGATAAAATCACCATACTATCATACTGAAAGCCTTGCTTTTATTCTGATACTATTACATAAAGTATCAGGATAAATTCTTATTGAAATCAGTCATAAAAATGGTCATTGCCCACAGTGTACAGAGCCTTGTGTATTGACGTTTGAGTGTGCGGACGTTCCTTGACAGGGTTTACCGTCTTACCCACTCACAAAATGATACACAACATCCAACCTGGGACTCATGCCTCTCAATATGAAAACCTGCGGCAGGACCGAAACCCAAAACGTTTCGGAATGGTCATGGGGATCTCGGGCTGTGCAATGAAACTACGGAAACGACCAAAAGGAAAAAAAAAAATCATTCGAACAAGCGCTGTCCGAGTAATATGAATTACTTACATACCTCGACAGATTGCTTGTAACCACACACACACACACACACACATTGACAGATTCCGCCGTATATTTATCCCTTGGAAATCCCCCCCTCGGAGGATCTCAACCAATCTCAACGTTCATTCGACGACTGTAATAAAATCGAACGATCCGAACTCCACATTCCTGTCTGAGCTCAACAAACGAGCGCCTGCCCTCAAACGGATGGGAGCGACTAAGACTGATGTGGTGTCCGGACAAAATTGAGCAATCGCCGACGTCTGCCACTTCATTGACGATGTCGTATGTCTTCCCGCGTATAGCATATGCGTTGCTGGTGAAGAGATTCAGTCTGTCAGAAACAATGTCATAGAATCCTAGAGTGAGTCTTTGCAGCCTTCTACAGCCCTGCGAGAAAGCCTTGTTTCGGAAAAAGGTCTCGGGAGTTTATCTCATCCAATCAAAAAGCCCCGACTCGGAGCTGTCAATGATTTTTGGGGGTCTTGGCAAAATTTTTGACACTTAACGTAAAGTAGATATTTCCGACATTACACGTTATAAAGTTCCTGAGCCCTTGCGGTTGCATGGATTGTGGTCCATTCGCCCCGCCATTACCTACATAATTCGACAGATTTCTTGTAACCAGACACTCATAACGGCATTGACAGCTTTCCGCCGTATATCTAGCCTCCAGCATACGACCCTTGGTGGATCAACCCAATGTCCGCACCTTCATTCGGCGACTGCGATAAGGACGCAACAGACACCCAGCTATTCATCGACAACCAAGCTGGCCTCATTAACTCGACTTTCAAGTTAGAATGCTATGGAGGGCCCGGCGGTGAGACAATCGTTCAGAAGGGCCCCGCATTCTCTCTTTGCGGGCTATTCGCTGGAGACCCAAACCTATGCATAGGGGGAAACAAAGGGCAGCACGCCTGCGGCGGACCAAAATGTCAGGTCATCGACTGGACCAAAGCTAGAGCGCCGGGATGTCCGTCTGCGATCCTGCAGTATGTGCAGGTGCAGCCTGCGGGAATCGTCGCCCCGTGCTGCACCTCGGATGGTTGCTCTACTCCGAGCGACCCACAAGACGCTCCGTATACATGCGACATCTCGCAAAAGTTGTATCTCTGTGTAAACGATGGTGTTGGGGCGGAGTGCGTGGACCCGAAGGCGAAAACCATCTGTTCAGGTAATTTCTCTGGAGCGGGCGTGCCCAGTGGGACCTCTGGGTCGGGAGGGTCGCAGACTGCTTCCAGTGGAAATGGGAGCGGAACAGCAAGCCATCCGCTCTCTACCTCAGCCATAATTGGGATTTGCGTCGCTGGCTTCGTGGTGCTTGTAATTTGGGGATTAATTTCGCAGTGGATGAAAAAGAAAAGTAAGTTCGACGTTACCAGAGCGGCTGTACATGTATCTCATTTCTTGACCAGGAACACCAGTGCCAATTTTCCCTGTGACAGAAGTGGCTGCTCCTCAGATGATAGAGCAGAGAAAGGAGATCATGTATGAGCGCGATCCAGATGGTACCGAGAGGATTGTTGCGTCGCACACGGGTTAAACAGCCCGTTTGAAACCACACGATGTAAAAAGCTGTTCTCGCTGAAATTGAATGTCACAAGCTACCTGAGATATCATTGGCACTAAATCTGATGTACATAGCGTTCATCGGAAATTGTTTGAATTCACAGCTCGTAACGGCGGCAATGTGTGCAGGGGTGAACCCTACGCTACAAAGCCCTGCAGATACAGATACGAGGGGCCTTAGGGTGGGTGGAGCGAAGCCAGCAGGAAATGAAAAGAAACTTTAACGTATAAGGCTTTCCACGTATATCCGAGGTCGACGTTTCTACCTGGATCTTGAGGAAAAAAAGGAATCTGTGTAAAGCCAACTGTTCTCATGAGCCGTGGGAAATAAACCGGTTTGTATAAAAACATCTGCATCTCAACTGTATCCCAAGTATCGGCTGGAACGAATTGTCGCACCCAAACCGGGATTCATGTATTTAGCCTAATCCATGGCCCTTTCGTCTCATCTGATTTCAGGACTTCAGGAAGGATGTGACGGACATTTCCGTAGACATCCCTACTTGTGCTTTAGGCCATTGCATGCGCATGGCAGAACGAGTCCGGGATGGGTCTTCATTATACTTTTATCTCTACGTGAACAAAGATTGGAACGATGATCTTGGATTGTAACGGCCTTCAAATGAAGCATCTTGTATACATGCTCTCCCGGTTGATATTCCATTGTGGAACCAGGCTGTACCACTTGAATCAATGAATCTGCAGGTGAAGTGGTTTTGCCTTCTATATATTATGCCTCTTAGGTTCAGCTTTACCATGACACCTGCAGAGCTGAATCTCAGTTGTTCATTGAAAATTAGTCTGTTGTGGTTTATATCAATCAGCATTATTCCAGGTACATCCGTCAATTTTGGGATCATGAACATTTTTGAGCAAACATTATTTAACCTACAGGCCAGACAAATGCCTCAGCCAAGTGCCAGCCTGCCAGGTTATCTCTAATTCAGTCTTGAAGTGAAACAGAAACTGGATAATCTCGTCTCCAACTTAAACCTGCTGATACAGAAGCTTTGAAGAGCAAGTATCCGAGAGGATCCGCAAATCCACATGTCAAACATGACTGTTTCCCTCAACCATACAACTTCCTTGGCAGCAACACTCCTGCTAATTTATCTATAGATGTAGAACTTGGGCTGTAAGGAAAATGACCAAGATTTATGCTGTGTATTTGACTTTTTGAACTGTCTCTAACTTGTTCCAGCAAAGAACCTGCTCGATGTACCATTGAATTCAAGTTTAGCACATATTTTTCCACCAAGGGACTCAAGTCACTGAACCTGTCAGTCCACACCAAGTTATCTTCAGCCCATAAGTTGTTCAATATGGTGAATGTTGCATTGTACACACAGCTGTAGTTTCTGTTATCCCAGATCAAGCCTACTGGCATTGGACCCGGCACAATGTTTGCAAGGGACCTTGCAGCTGTACTTGGCCCAGATGTGGGTGTGTGAGACTTGACATCTGTTCTAGAATGTTTAGCCCTTTTTTGGTCCTCATCTGCATCGGTTTCAACAGCTGCATTCTTACAGGATACCATCAAGATTTTGTCTAAAAAAGATGTAATCTACCCCTTTGTAAGAGTTTGTATGAACTCTTGATAGAAGCCTCTTAAAGTGCACCGCAGGTAAATCAGCACGTCCCTTAGGGATGTATTGACCACCTGATAATACCACCAAACCCCTCATATTAGAGAGTATGATATGTATGCCTCCCACCTCTAATATGAGGCAACTAAGACTTCCACGAGTACTGTGAATACCTTAAAAGCTCCTTGCCACCATTTCCACGGAAACAGCCTAAAAACCGCCCCGGCGGGGAAAAATTGACATTTTACCACCATTTCCACCGGTTTTGAAGCCTTTTTCCTGCATCCATTAGATTTCTTAAAATAGTCAGTAAACTTTGTGACTCTCTAGTTCCATGACTTCCATGGATAAATGTGCAGAGTTTTGTGACCTCATTAGGTTCCACTGTTTCCACGGGTCGATTTCAGAGGGTCAGTAAATTTTGTGACCCTTGTTAACGTTCCACTGTTTCCACGGGTCGATTTCCGAGGGTCAGTAAATTTTGTGACCCTTGTTAACGTTCCACTGTTTCCACGGGTCGATTTCCAAGGGTCAGTAAATTTTGTGACCCTCGTTAGTGTTCCACTGTTTCCACTGGTCGATTTCCGAGGGTCAGTAAAGTTTGTGACCCTCTTTACCCTTCCATCATTTCCACGGGTCAACTTCCGAGGGTCAGTAAAGTTTGTGACCCTTGTTACCCTTCCATCATTTCCACGAGTCAATTTCCGACGGTCAATAAAGTTTGTGACCCTTGTTATTATTCCATCATTGCCATGGCACATCTCCAGACTTGGTGATACAGGCCACACCATTCCACCATTTCCACACACACCAAATCACTTGCAAAAGCTCTTATACATCTCTCTACCCCCGCTCCGCATTCAAATCATCTGTCGCAACAGTCAACACCCTCTCTGTCATCTCTGCCAAGCCCTCTCCCTCAGCAATCTCCCCTTCATCGTCATCCTCCACATCCTCCCACTCATCCACGCCATCCACAGACTGGGCCTCTTCGGCGCGGCCCCTCTCAATCTCTGCGGCGACAGCTGCAGCCTCCACCTCCGCCGCCGACACGAAATCGTCACCATCCACATCCATCGCCCCCTCCTCCTCCTCCACCTCCTCCTCACGCCTGACTCCTGGGACCAGTGTCCCCGTAAAACGCGAACCCAGCTTCTTCACCATTGTATGGAGCCTTTTCATGTGAGTCTCATCGAACCGGCCCCTCTGCAGACGGTACTTGCCGATGAAGAAGGCGAGGTGCGGGTCCGTCAAGTTCACCTCCGACTCCTTCTTAAGCAAGACCTCCTTCTCGTCCCGAATATAGGTCACAAGCCTTCTAATCTCGATGTTGAGCCTGGTAATTTCCTCCCGCGCCCGCTCGATTTTGAAGAAACAGTCCATGAGGTGACGAGCAGCGGGGTCTGCCCAAGGTCGCAGGGCTGCATTGCCATCGGGGTCGCGGAGGATGTCAAAGTCTGATAGGAAAGCATACTCAATCACCTCTGCCCAAGTCAGAGAGCGACGCCTGGGGGTGAGCGCAGCAGCTGCAGTGTTGTATCGAGTGAGCGCCCGTCGAATGGTCTTGGAACGGACTTGGAGGGCTTTTGCAATGTGCTTTCGGAGTTTGTACCCTGCAGAAAATGGCATGTCAGACCTATCAACCCATTACAGGGAAGGTGAGACACGCACCAGTCTGGGACATATTCATCTTGGTCAGTTCAAAGAGTCGCTTGACCACAAGGGTTTCCAGCCAGTTGACAGACAGCCTGTAGCGTCGAGATGCTACAAGCAATGCCGCATCCTCCCACTCCTTGCTCCCAGGCGTCCACCGCGTTTGAACCTCAAGCCTCCGCTCTATCTCCTGCACCGCGTTCATTGCCTTGTCAAAGTTCTCACGGGCATGCCTCTTCACCGTCCCGTTCTCCTTGGATCCCTCACCGAAAACAATGTCAAATTTCTCGCTATATGTTCCATGGAAATTGTGGAACAGAAGTGGAGGGGATAGAGTGGGAGTGGAAACGGTGGAACGGCAGAAGCGGCGGAATGGTGGAAATGGTGGAACCTGCTGATCAGCACTTTGGAGCAAGCCAAAGACAGCTGGAGACTAACCGTCGGGCGCTCAGATTCACCAACGCTTGATAGTACTCCATCTGCTGTGTCTCAGCCTCTGGCTCCTTGGACAATCCTTTCAGGTAGGCCTTCTCCTGCTCCAGGCGTTCGATAAAGTCTTCGCGGCCGTTGATCCCTGCAGCTTCCATCGCAAACTCAAGGGCCTCCTCAGTGTCAAGAATTTCAAGAGCCTGCTTATAGTTGTTCACGAGGAACTTGCCTAAAGAATATATCAGATGGTGCACACAGACGACAAGGAATGCTTACTCAGATTAGGATATGTCTCGAAGTTATCTGTATGGGCCAAATATGTTGCGATCGTCTGCTTCCGGTGGAATACACTGGCGTAGCGGACTGATCTGGAGAGCGCGTTTGATTTGGAGAAGAAGCGCTCACAGCCCTCCAGATCTTCCACGCCCAGACCGAGTACATACGTTGCCAGATATCGGAGCTGACACATTCGATGGTGTGCATGTCCATGAAATGCCCCCACCAGCATCTTGAAGTTGAGGTCTTTCGCCTTTGGCCCCAGCGGTGAATTCTTGATGGTGGTGTCAAACCCACAGCCAATGTCGTAGCCAGAGCCCAGGTCTGCCCCAAAGGCATCCATGAGCGCATTACTTATGGCAAGCCCATACTTTGCTCTAAAAGAGGAGAGGTAATAGCATACTTGCCATACATTCCACCGTTTCCATCACTTACAATTCACCACTTTTCACCATGTCTGCGACGAGGAGGACGAAACCATGGCGGCACAGAGAGAGGAAGATCCCGGTCTCATCGAATATGCCCCACATACGCGCAGTAATCTCCTCTGACATATTCTTCCAGCGTTCTTGACACTCGGAATCCTCTTCGGGATCGGCACTCCTCTGTAATACAAGTCAGGACCATTTCCACAGTTTCCACAGACAGAGATCACAGGAGACGCACCGGGACTCTCACATGTTGAGCGAGAACCTCCTTTGACCACCGGTCCACCTTCTCCCTCGACAAGAAATAGTCCCCGCCCACCTCTGCCGTCCTAGGATCTGCTCGCTCTGTCCCTCCCCGCTGGGGAACCCCGTTCTCATCGAAAACACCGTGCTCCTTCCTGAGAACACGCTTGAGCGAGTCATTCCCGTCGCTAGTCACGAGCATCTCGAAGATAAGCTTGGCCTCCCCTTCCAGCTTGTAGGTGCAGGCGGGACAGTTGTTCTTGAGGCGGTAATCTGCGGCGTCCCTCCCAAGTGCCTTCTTCACCCGGGCGTCCACATTCTGCAAAATCTCAAGATATACATCGAAGCAGACGGTGAATTGCTGGGCTGTGTAAGGCTTGAAGTCCAGACCATGGAGATCGGCAAGTGTTTTGATCCAGCTCTGGACGCTGAGCTGGGGGCAGCGAAGCCGAGCAACCCTGAACATCTCCAGCACTCGAGTGGCAATGGCGAGCTTTGGTGTCCACGGGGCGCATGGGATAAGTCCTTGACCGACGAGACAGGAAGTGGTGAATTTGTCAGACTGTTTCATCGGCGCATTGATGATATATGTCCCTTGAAACGCAAATGAGTCAAGCTAAGGCAATGGCAGAGAGATCGGGGCAGCTCACCAAATACATCAATAGCCCTGACCTTGTACACCTTCTCAACGTCGTCGGGATTGACAGGCTCTGGTGCAGTTTCCATCCCGTATTCTCCCTGCGTAGCCGCCCACTTTATGTATGCATCCGTCATGGCCCTCATCTGCCCGCGGAATCCCAACACACGCCTTTCGACGGAGTCCCATCTTTTGCGGCTGTCGTGCCTCTTTCTGCCAGCTTGTTAGTCATGAGGAATCTGAAGAGATCGTCCTCACATACCTTTGTTTTTTGCCTGTTCATGGCCTCATTCAGGGCATCCTGAAGATCACCCAACTCCCCGCCCCCATGGCTAATCTCAATTGGGACCGTCCCGTCTGCAACATCGTTGTAACCGAATGTGTCGCCGCCCTCATTGTCAGAGGGGTCACTATGGTCTTCAGGAATGTCCCGCATTTGTTGGAACGCTCTCAGCCTGTCCTCGCTCAATCCTGAACAGACAATATAAGCTGACCGTCATGCCATTAGCTGTCACTCGCACCTGAAATGTGCTCCAGCATCTCCTGGTTGGTTTGCTCGGCCAACTCTGTGCATGCCCTGGCATTGAGAGTGCGCATTTCGGGGACGTTGATCCCATCTCGGTTGACGGTGGTGACGGGGACCCGGACTCTCGCCCTTGCTAATGATTTTTTCGCGCGATTGACGCGTCTTGGTGGAGCCATGGTGTGGACGGTCAACAGAAAGTTACAACACGTGACCATGGTTTGGCAATTTTGGCAGTGAAGTTGGTTCAGTGGAAGCAGGTGGAATTATGGAACTGGTGGAAACAGTGGCAATTGATCCCAAAGCTTAACACAAAGGGCACGTAAAACAAAGGCACCGCCACATTCCCGCTTCTTCTCTGCCTCCACCATCCTCCAGTGCCCCCAACGGCAATGCGCCCCAGCGTCAACCTCAAAGGTGTGTATTCCTTGATACGCTCTATCTTTTCCACGGCTTCCTCCCCCTTACGAACCCGGGCGCCTACTTGCCACTCGTGTTGCCACTCACTTTTGCTGTGGTACTCCTGCCGGGGAACCTAGCTCAGTGGGTTGTGAACGGTGGCCTGTGGGTGGCCAGGGCCCCAAGGCTTCCCCCTATCTCCCTTTGGGAGCTTCTGTCTCGGCATTGTCACTGATTGCCGTCTTTCAGGTCTTGACGCCACTGAGGATGCATTCACGTTCCGTGAGGTATGTTCTGCTCCCTATTCTTCTCCACTCAATCTCCCATATCACATCCATAGACCCGCTCTGGTCGTGTGTTGTCCCCCTGGGATGCAGAAGAGATCAGCACATCCACCACTTTCTCAATTGCCGATGCGGTCACGGACCTGGAAGCACTTCATCTAGGCGACAATGAAGATCTTGCCGAGCTTGACAGTGGCCCTCCACACATTCCCCTTCCCACTAGCTCCGACACCCTTGTCGAGCCTTCCCACGTCGAATTAAAAACACCCTCTCAGATTGCTCGCGCCACCCGGGACAAAGCACGATCAAAAGCCAAGAGACAAGCGGCCCGCTCAGCAAACAGCAAGACTGACATCCTCCTGGAGGAGCGTCCTCGCCACCCTCGCCATTTGCGCACCGCTGGGCCCTCTATCGAGGCCCAATTCAATCTCCGGAAGGTTCGCATTGCTGCGACTGGTTGGATTGGCCTCAGGGACAGCGGGGTCTCGCCAGAGGAGGCAGAAGCTGGAGTGAAGCAGGAAGGCTACACGCCAATTCATCTCCTCCCCGAGTTCTTTGGCGCAAAGGCTATTTTCCACGGCTTCCACCTGGCGAAGTACCTCGGCCCGTGCGTGTTTATATTTTCCTCTTCATTCCTGGCCCTCACCTCTCCCCCAGCCAAGGCCGTCCCATTGTTGACCAACGTGGCAAGGTCTGTGCCGTTTTTGGGGGGCGCCCTCCTGAAGACGACTTCATGGAGACGGTGCACGACCCAGCCGTGGAAGCGATGGAAACAGCGCGTGCTCAATGCTCCCTAGCAGACGAGCGGCTGCTCCATCGCCGGGGGAATTGGGCACCTCTCACCAAAGGTGCCTCCTTCGGTGGTGGCCAGACCGAGCCTGGCGAGCTCCTCAATGGAGTGATCAACACCGCCGTCCTCTGCTGTCTAGTCAGCAACCTGGCATTCATCAGGTTTGCTGGCTTTGCCACAGGTGCGTTCTCCCTCTCCTTCTGTCCCTTATCGGTCCAGCTGAATCCTTTCAGGTGTGTTCGCTGCATGGGCCCCCGACCTCTTCGATTTCTATGTAGACTATATGAGACTCTTCTACTCGCACTACCCCCAACTCCGTCGCCCCTTCCTCAACGGCATCTGGTCGGCCGTGACTTTCAATTTAGGGCCCCAAATGTGTGCCCGAGGCCACCGCGACTTTGCCAACTTGGCCTACGGATGGTGCGCTATCACCGCCCTTGGCAACTTCGACTACACGAAGGGTGGCCACCTCATTCTCTGGGATTGCAAGCTCATCATTGAGTTCCCACCGGGCACCACCATCCTGATCCCCAGCGCCGCCATCTTCCACTCCAACATCCCCGTCGCCGAGGGCGAGCACCGCTATTCATTCACCCAGTACACCGCTGGCGGGCTCTTTCGATGGGTGGAGCACGGGTTCAAGACGGAGGAGGAGTACCTGGAGGGCCTGAGCAAACGGGAGCGGCGGGAGGAGCGGGAACTGGGCAAGGAGCGCGCGTCTGAAGGCGTTGGGTTGTTCTCTACCATCGCTGAGCTCAAGGCGATGGCTTAATGCAGTGTTCTTGTAGTAATCAGGCTTAATGTAGTGTTCTTGTAATAATTTCCACCAATACCACGAGTAACTGCACCCAAATATATTAGAATTCCACCGGTTCCACTGAAAATTGAGCCAATACCACGGTTTCCATGGGTTGACTTGGTGAAAAACTGGTGAGTTGGATGTGATCGCGAACTCGCTTCAAGGTGATCGCGAACTCGCCTCATTGATCTTACCCTTAGACCCCATGGCAGCTGGCCCCATCATCCTTTTGAAAAATTCTGAGGAGGCAGATCTTGTATTTGGACCTCATAGCATCCCCAGAATAAATCCTAAATTTATCGCGATTTTGTAGAGTCCATTTCATGACATGACACCAAATGACCTCGATTGTTACTTGTTTGCCCAAACACATCTTTCGTCTCGACCACTACCACGACACAGTTTTAGCTTTTGGACCAAACTATGGAAGAATCCAATAGGTAATGAGCTCTGCTAAGGTCTCAGTACCTTATAGACGTCTCTGACTCCCTTATTAGTCCGGCAAACACTGAAAACTCGCTTCTGAAGCATGTGTCCCCCAGCCGCACTTCGGCAGCTAGACGTAAGGCTTGTGCAGAATATCGTGATAGGTATGTTCTATAGACCTGCACCTTTCATTGGATGACCATTCCTGGCAGAAACAAGGAAGAACTTGCTGAGAAAGCTAGAATTCGTATGGCTCGGTAATTCTGGCTATAAACTAGCAACTGGTGACCGTCCTGCCAACACTGATGTTCCCCAGTTATCGCCAGAGGATCAAGAAGGATAAGGACGAGCTGGGACAGTACTCAGCCAAGGCAGGGAAGGCGAGGACCGCATATCGCACCAAGTATGTCTGTTTTTTGAATCATGTTGATGCCGTTGCTAATCATGGATCTAGGAAAAAAGATTACATACTGTGGAAGCAACGTGTTCGCCGCATAGAGGCAGTCGCCAGCCAACACCACAAAATAGGTACGCAAAAGGGTCAGGGGCCCCGCGATTATGAGGTGGAGTGGGAGGGGTACAAGGAGAGGAAGAGGGAAGAGCTACAGTGCCGTGTGGCGGACGCGCTGTACAAGGAGAATGACGGTGCGACCCGGATTGTACGCCAGGATGGATCCTATGGATATATCTATCATTAGAAATATTTTTTGAGCCAATTGATTTTTTGTAGGTACTGTGGAAATGGTGGAAGTGAGCCATGGAAATGGCAGAAATGAGCGCTTGATGGGCGCTTCCATCGAAAATCTCGTGATATATACAAGGCCAAATAGTTGATATTGCTCCCTTCTTCTACCATGTCAGCCATCTCAACCACATCCACCTCAGCTAACTACTGCGACCCACCGTTCCATGCCGACCCCGGGACGACACGTGCGCAAGCAAGATCTTTCTATCTTGTTAGTAGCCCCCACGCAAAGGCGCCCGGGCCCGGTGTCTATCCTTCATGGTGTGTCCTTTTGCTCTTGCCTTTCAACCACTGATGGTGTTCAGGGCTAGCGCACAGCGGGTCTGCGAGGACATCCCGCGTGGCGGGGGCATCAAATACTCCTCGTACGAGGCGTGCATCCCTGCTTGGCATGCAGGCTGCGATGCTGGTGAACATGAGCATCCAAAAAAATCCCAATCATCCCCTCTCCATCACTCTTTACCCCAAACTCCGCGCCGCCCCAAAAATCCCACAGCAAGCGAGGCAACGACGCCTGCATCGGCTCCGGCACCTCCTACGTCCCCCACACCCACCGGCTTGCACTATGCCGTGCGTGGAGGTGGGGTCGTGTATGGATCCATCACGCCAGCCCTTGCGCAGTACACAACGCTGCAGGCGAGCACCGGGGCTGCGAGCCTACTCACCACCGGTGACCCCCACCATGCGGCGCACTTTGCGGCGGGGCATGATCACGAAGAGGCCCAGGCTCTTGCCAATGGAGAGCGCGTAGTGGACCGTCTCCTCGCCCGCCCAGTATTTCGGCTGGGCTCCAGCCCTCTCCATGTTCTCGCTGAACGTCGGCAGACCCTCATCTGGGAGCTTCGAGACGTGCTCCGGGAGCTCACCATCATGCCACATGAAGGAGAAGACTCGGATGACCTGTGGGGGGATGATGAGGACACTGTGTCGCTCACGAGCATTCGCACGTCGCCAGGTGAACGAAACGAGGATTTCTGAGGTGGTGCCACTTTTGTTTATCTTGCTCCCTCCCCTGCGGTATCCCTGCTCCGTCCCCTCCCTCATGTACATCTTTGTAGATCATATCTTACGTGTTTTTGTGCAGGAAATAAAGAATTGTCGCCGTGGAAATTGTGGAACATCCAAGTTAGCTCAGATTCATCAGGCAGAGCCGTGGAAATGATGGAATTAGGTGTGTGTACGGTGGAAGTGATGGAAGTCAGAGTGAGTTAGGGAGAGCCATGGAAACAATGGAATCAGCTGTGTACAGTGGAATTGATGGAAATCAGGTGACTTGTGATGTGACAGGTAACGTTCAACATCTTTCTTATCAGTTCCATCTCCCATCTACCACCATTTCCACGGAGCCCAACCACCAAAGGTGAGTCGTTCAGCGGGTTCCAACGTGACATGCGCTAATCAGGTATCCCAGCCACATGCCCGACTCCCCGTCAAAACGAAAAACGCGTGGTGCATCAGCCAAAGAGGCTCCTGCCACCCGAGAGACGCGCTCAAGAAAGTCGGAAAAAACGGTGAAAGCGAAAGGTGGGCGCCGTGCTCCATCTCCCATTCCCGACCCCCCAACGGGCACCCGAGGTCAGAAAGCCCGCCAACCATCTCCCGTTCCCGACCCCCCCAAGGCCGCCCAAGGAAAAAAAGCAGTCCCGCGAATGACATCCACCCCCCACAAGAAAGTTGAAGCCGCCCTTCGGGACGAGGAGGAAGACGAGCAGGATGAGGACGAAGATGAGGGAGGGGATGGCGGCAAGGAGGTAGGGGAGGATGACGTTGTCATCCGGTACCAATCGCCGAGCTCGAATCCAGACGGCGACGACGATGAGGGCGAGGGTGACAACAAGGGCAAGGATGGGAAGGACGAGGACGAGGAGGATGAGGAGAAAGATGAGGACGAGGAGGATGAGGACGACGAAGACGATGAGGGACCCGACCCAGACGCCGCCCCCGTGCTCACCCCAGGGCTCGAGCACGATGAACTCCTGACCTCCTTCCTTCAGGAAATGGAGGTGAGTATTGACATCCAGACAAACACTGCCCGCTAATCTCTTCCAGGGCCTGCCTGTCGGCCCACTCACCCCCGACGTCAACCCTAATCCACGCCCAACGCCTCCTGCCGACCCCGTACCCCCCGTGGAATCCAATGCACGTCCGACGCCGCCTGCCGACCCCAACGTGCCCCCCGTCGACCCCAATGCACGTCCGACACCACCCGCCGACCCCAACGCGCCCCCCGTCGACCCCAATGCACGTCCGACGCCACCCGCCGACCCCAACACGCCCCCCGTCGACCCCAATGCGCGCTCGACGCCGCCCCGCCGACCCCAACACGCCCCCCGTCGACCCCAATGCGCGCTCGACGCCGCCCCGCCGACCCCAACACGCCCCCCGTCGACCCCAATGCGCGCTCGACACCGCCCGCCAACCCAAACACGCCCCCCGTCGACCCCAATGCGCATCCGACACCGCCTGCCGACCCCAACACGCCGCCTGCCAGCCCCCCTGTCGACCCCAATACGCGCTCAACGCCGCCCGCCGACCCCAACGCGCCCCCTGTCAACCCCAACACGCGCAAGACCCCGCCCGCTGACTCCAACGTGCCCCCTGTCGACCACCTGGAGGAGAAGGAAAGCGACAAGGAGGAGGAAGAGAGCAGCGAGGAGAGCGACAAGGGTGCAACCAAAACCCTCCGTCCGTCAACCGGAGGAGGGCCTCCGCAACCTGACAACACACCAGGAACGGCATCCTGACGACCCCACGCAGCCTGGGAAGTCCAAGAAGAGCAAGACGAAGAAGGGGTCGGCAGAGAAGAGCACAGCAGGGCTCAAGCAGAAGGGTTTGTAGCAGGCGCGTGCGGGACTGGCAGAAGCTGTCGCTGCGTTGCACTTGCTAGTGGAAGAGAAGGCAGAGGCGCTCGCCGCCGAGTACCACCTCAACCTCGACGAGGTGAAGGACGTGGTCCGCTCCGCCACCAAGTTCAAGAAGACGCGAGGGTACCACGAGTTCAATGCCAAGGTGTGGCAGCGAGGGGTCGAGCTTAACGCTGGTGAGTTTCATTCTTCTCTTCTAGATCATTCTAATGGTTATCACTCAGACAAAGAGCCAGGCCAGAGTCTCGACATCCACCAGCTGCAGGACATTGTGCGCGCTGAGCCAGAGGGAACGTGGTCGCCAGAGCAGCTGGCGCAGCTCAAGGCCGACTACACCGCCCACAAATTGAGCAAGAAGGCAGGGACGCGAGCCAGCAACGCCGAGGCAGCCAAAGACGCCACCTTCATCGGTGACCGCTTCTTTGAAGAGGTATGTGGAACCCATAGAAACGGTGGTATTCCCACCGATGGAAATGATGGAAACTGACTTTATTTCAGCTTATTCTTCTGGAGAAACGGACAGGTGCACGGGGGTTTGCCGTCATCGCTGGCTCCAATGTCAATGACACCATCATCCCCACCGTCGTCGGCTCGCCTGAATCGTGCAAGTTCCTGACCGATGTCCACAAGATGACGCCGGCCACATTTGCCCTCAAGTTCAACAAATGGGCGTGCTTCAGGGAGGAGGTCGATGCCGATAAGATGGGGCACACCGAGCTGAAAGGGACGGTGGCCAAGTTGCTGCAGGAAAACCTTCGTACGCCGGCTGATTTGTTTTTCTCTCTCTTGCCGTCTCTTACAGTTATCTAGGTCGTGTCAGCGGAAACGACAGCATCAAGATCGACTACAAAAACTACGAGGAGATCATGCAAGCGTTCTATGGCTATGAGATAGTCGGCTGGCCGGACAACGTCAGCATCACGGCCCCGTCTAACCTGGGGAGAGGTGGCTCAGCTGCGCTCAAGGTGCTGTTTGAGCGCCTCAAGAGCAATACATGCTTTTGGAGGCGGTGGATGGCGACAGGCGCAAGGAGCTGCAAACAAAGTGGGAAAAGCAGGGCGGCAAGAAGGGCAAGGGGAAGAAGAAGGCGGCAAAGCAGGATGAGGAGGAGGAGGAGGAGGAGCCCCAGACGAAGAAGTCGAAGGGCAAGAGGCGCCAGCGAGAGGCCGAGTCGGAGGAGGAGGAGGAGGCCCCAGCGAGGAGGAAGACGAAGAAGATGGCGGGCGAGAAGAGGAAGCGCAGCAAGACGGTGGCGTCGGAGGAGGAGGAAGCGGAGGCGGAGGAGACAGAGCCAGAGCCAGAGCCGGCGAAGAAGGCCTCGAAGAAGGCGAAGGGAGGTGCGAAGGCGGTGGAAGGGGAGCCGCCGAAGAAGAAGAAGAAGACCGCGGTGGAAACAGTGGAAGAGGAGCCACCAAGGAAGAAGAAGACCGCGGTGGAAACGGTGGAAGAGGAGCCGCCGAAGAAGAAGAAGAAGGACGAGGTGGAATCGGTGGGAGGGACGGCGCCGAAGAAGACGCAGAAGAAGAAGGCAGTGGAGGTGGAAGAGGAGGACGATGCACCAGCATCAAAGTCGAAGGGGAAGAGGAAGCAGAGGGAGGACGATGAAGAGAACGCGCCGCGGAAGAAGGCAGCGTTCTCGAAGAGGCGGAAGGCTCCCGCCCCAGGCAGAAGCGCCTCGGTGGTCCCCAGCGACACCGGCTCCGAGCCCGAGGGCCCCGACTCCCCCAACACCCCTGACGCCAATACCAGCAACGACACCCCTGACGGCGCAGCTCGCCTCATGGCCATCAAGGCAAAGAAGGCTGCTGCGCAGAAGGAGGCCGATGAGGCGAAGGCTCGTATGAGCGCGGCCAACCCCCGCAAGACCTCTGTGACGCCCACTTACTTTGTTATACACGGCCTAGTGCCGTTCGTTTATAATGTACTTACTTACTTTTACTTTTACTTGTACTTCACGCCGTGGTGTAGTCACGTGTACATATTACCTAATATAATCTAACTTTACTCTGCTCTACCACGGCGTGAACGACGACTACGAGGGATCACCCCTGCCACCTCAAGGGCGCCGAGCCAGCGACACAGGCTCCCCTCCCCAGGGTTACAGGGCCCTTCCTCGGGTCATCGGGACCCTCGTAGCAGGGTTACAGCAACGGCGGGCGCCAGAGTCGGCGGCCCCCGTCTAGCGGCATTCTCGCGACTCAGCGCCACCCCTAAAGGCGGCTGCTCTGTCGCGAGACCAACCTTCAGCCACGGCGAAGCCCCGCGAACCGTGACGCATCACAATGGAGCCCACCGCGAGGGCTTCACCACGGCTGAAGATCCCTCGATGACGAGGCAACCTCTACGCCAGAGCGACCGCGAGGACGGAATCGTTATTGGCGTCGGTTCGTCATCGACGGTCCGCGCAGCGCAGGAATTGACCACTCAAAACCTGGCCGACCGCTACGCAAGACCGCACGCTGGAACTTACTTCCCAGCTTTTCGACCCCTGGGGGGCTTTCTTCATTCATCTATCATCCCTTCACGAAAGGATTTCCCCGTCACCTCGGAGATGCTGCACTACGTGTACTGCGGAAGCGCACCGGGTGAAGGCGGGTGATATCCTCGGGCGGTCTCCGCCATCAACCGAGTAGCGCGTGCCCAAGACACCGTACTCGCGTCCCCAGGATTCCGCCCGTCTCTCGGGACGTACCGAAGGACTCCGCGTCCGTTTTTTCTAGAATTCTTCCTGTCTACCTGATCGCCCTAAAGACGTGTCGACGTCCCTACTGATTTCCCGGACTCCCTCGAGGAACCATGCAACGCAAAACTGGACCCTCGAACGCTAACCAAGCTCCCGCCATCAAGACCCGCTCCGCTTCTCTCCGCGGCTCCGCAAGTTCGAGCAACGCCCGCGGAGGTGCTCCAGCATCCGCTTCGGGGCCTTCTACCCCTACTGCGGCCTCGCGCGCTAGGCACGTTGGCGCGGAGCCCCCTCCCTCTCCACCGTTCGGAAGCAACGCTCCACGTCGGCCTTTGACGATGACGGGCGCTTCAGGTCGCTCCCGCCGAGTCTCCTTAGAGGAGGTCGAGGACGAGGGGGATCCCACTCCTCAGGTGAGCGCAGAGCCTGTCTCAGCGCACCCTGAGGCAAGTGAAACCCCGCTCTTCTCCGCCCCGCAGAGCGCAGTCCCTGTGGCAGCGCACGCGAGGCCCTCCCCTCTGACCGAGACGACCACTCTCGGTTCCTCCCGCGCTCCTTCCTCCAGCGAGTCGGAGCTAACAGCGCAAAGCTCGGATGAGCGAGAGCGGAGATGGAGATCACCTCCCAGCAGCGTCGACCATCGTCGCGATAGTCCCCCGCACCTTGCCGACGCAGACCTGAATGAGAGCGTTACCGCGGCGCTGAACAGTCAAGCAGGCTCGTCCCCTCTTTCCTGTGAGCCTTTCTTCACGGGCATCGGTCGCTCCATCGATCTATTCGTGGAGCCGTTATCGGCGTCCGTCGACCGCTACCACTTTGCGTACGACGCCGAGTCCAACGACCAGGAAGACCCCCTCCTCCCTTACGGCGCGATTGGAGGGGAGTTGCCGTACACGGACACCAGCGCGACGAATGCGCTGCGTAACGCCGTCATCCGTTATTCTCACCGTAACCGCGCGTTCATGTGGGACAGTATGTCCGACTTGATCACCGTGGTTGGAGAAATTGATGCTGCAACTACCACCGTGGTCCCCTCCATCGATGCGGAGTCCGGGAATCGTTACTACGGACTGAACCTCAAAGCGCTCTCCTCCGTCGCCCACGCCGTAGTGGCAGTTCAGCAAATCCTGGACGCCCTCGCCGCATTCCTGAAGCAGAAGCCTGCCACCCGCTTCGTTGTCGACCCCGATTTCATGTTCACTCGCATGCTCGAGCAGTCGTCGAGTCGCATCGACTTGAGATTCGCGCTATCCTCCCTACAGCTGCGTCTCTCGAGGGCTGATGTCCACATCCGCTCGAATCTCCGTAGTATCCGCGAGACCCTGACCGGTGTTCGTGACACGGACCGTATGAGCTCCGTCGACTCCACAATCTCTGACGTCCGTCGAGACTTCGGCACGGAAACCCCGGTCAAGGAGCTATACAAACTCCTCTCCCGCCCCGACTACGGGTTACGAGCTGAGACCATCGACGAGGACTCGGTACGAAGGCGGATAGCGGCGCTCGGAGAAGACGTGCGGTCGTCCTACTACAAAGACCGTCAACTCGGGATGGGGAATCCTAACGGAGCGATTGGACGCGCAGCTTCGGCCGCTGCATCCGAGGCTCTGCTCAAGCCCCCTTCGCAACCCACGGTTGAGCCATTCGGGGTGCGCTTCGCGAGCGCCCCACCTTCCACAGCACCCCCTTCAGCCATCTCCGCGGCTAGACGTTCCGTCGTCAGCTCCCTCCCGGGATCTGGACCTATTCGCGATGCCTGGAGCGCGCCTTCACTGTCGTCAGCGGCTGGGGGGCCATCGATGATGCGTCCCGCGGCCACGGCTCTCGGCGTCGCGCCCTCCCTCGTCCAGAATATGGCTCCCGCTCGAGCTTATTCCGGATACCATGCTCAGGCCGGAGCGAACGCCGCTGACTTCACGGCGCAAGAGACTCCAGCAAAGGGACCCCCTACCGGAGGCGGGGGAATTCCGCCGTCATGGCGTGGGGCAGCACGATTCCCGAAAGGAAGCGATGGAGGAAGCAGCGGAGGCGCCGGTGGAGGCGGCGGAGGGAATGGCGGCGGAGGTGGCGGAGGAAACGGCGGTGGAGGCGGCGGAGGGAACGGCGGTGGAGGCGGCGGAGGAAATGGCGGAAGGGGCTATAGCGGAGGCGGAGGCGGAAGTGATGCTGGTGCGACTGGTGCGGCTGACCCAGGATATAATCCTGTGGGCGCCTATGACCAGTGGCAACTCAACCCGAAGTTGAGTTCCAGCGTCGTTCCCAGCTGGGACGGCATGGGGGAAACCGTAATCACTTATGTGATCGCCATGTCCCACCTCGCTAGCATGAGCGAGAGGATGGCACAGGGAGTGGCGCAGTTAGCGCCGCGGAAGTTCACGGACCGAGCGCTGCGTTGGTGGAATGCCCTCTCTCCCCTTCTGCGCGCCGAATACAGTCAAGACTGGACTCACCTGCTCGACGCCATACGCCAGCAGTTCCTCACCGCCCGCTGGATGGAGGAGCGCGAGAAGGAGTTCGAGGGCATGCGCTTTAGACAGCGAGGCTGCGAACAAGAAGACCCAGTCGACTTCTTCCAGCGGCGGATCGAAGCCCACTCTTTCCTCTACGCGGATGCAGTGGACGGCCCTCATGCGGTCGCGCGAGTACTGCGCAACCAGCCTCCTGAATGGCTCAAGGAACTTAACCCCGTGTCTTGCCCCAACCTCGACACCCTCCAGAAGACGGCCGAACATGAATCGCTCGCTCTCATAGGCACCTGGACGGTGGCGCGCCGCATCGACTCCATTTTCTCGGGTCCGAGCGCGCCTGCGAGCGCTGCTCCCTTCCGTCGCCGCCGCAACGCCAACGTAGCGGCTAAAGAGGACGTCTCGGAGTCTTCTGGTAGCGAATCGGACGACGTACCCGGCGACAAGGAGAAGGCGGTTCACGCTGCAGACGGACGTCGCGAAGGAGGATCCGGGGGCGCCTCGGGTTCAAAGTCCTTTTCGGGACCCCGACCTCCGTGGCCTAAAGGGAAAACGGTGGAAGGATACCATTTCAAACGTGACGATTCGGTGGTTAGTGCACGCCTCCCCAACGGCGAGTGCTACATTTGTTCTAGCCCGAAGCACGTTGCCATCGACTGCCCTCATCGAGGACGGTGGCTCGCGTTGAGGAGCGTCAACCTCATTCACGTGGAAATGGATGCGACGGAGGAAGCAGAGGAGTTGCGCGAGTACCTAGCTATGATTGCCGAATGCCACCCCACTTCCTCTTATTCCGATCGTGAAGACCCTAAGTACTCCGAACCTGAGACTTCTCGAACGACGTTCGCGGTAGACGCGCTAAGCTCCAACGCTACGGCTGCTCACCCAGAATTCGAGAACGGTCGTACGGTATTCACGGTAGACGCGCTAAGCACCGGCGCTGCAGCTGCTCACTTAGAATCCCGGGGTTTCAATCGAAACAGACGGCGCCGAGAGGCTTTCGCGAGACCTAAACCCCAGGTTAAGGGCAAAGAAAGAGCTGAGGAAGCGGTTAACTCCGTCCCTCGCCCCCGGCGCCTGCTTCGTAAGGTCGCTCGCGTGGCCGAGCTGGCTACTTCCACTACCGCGGAAGGGGTGAAGGTCCACGCCGCTGTCAAAAGGCGTATGCTTCCCGATGGCTTAGGATCTTTGGGAGCGCGCGCGCTGCACGTCGGAGCACGAGTAGGGTCACTGGAAGCGGAGTTGATACGGGCCAGACTAGACTCGGGTGCGGACATCACCCTTATGTCTGAGGAATTCTGGGCGTCCATCCCGGGGTTAGCGAAGCCTAAGGAGGGCATCCGCATGAAGCTTTACCACCTCACGGGACAGGCCAAAGTGCTTGGGTACGTCAAGCTGCTGATCTACCTAAGTACGAAAGAGGGCGAGATCGTGAGCTTTGAAGTGGAAGCGTACGTAGTACGAAACATGCGCGTACCCCTTCTCCTCGGCGAAGACTTCGCTTCCAGCTATGAGCTGGGCGTGCAGAGGTGGGCGACGGGCCATTCGGATATCCAAGTCGGACGATCCCGCCACATCATACCGGCCTCCTCGGCGCATTCCGTCGACCTCGGGTTTGAAATCAGGCAAGCAAGCATGGCTAAAACCATGAAGCGCCTCTTGCCCGGGATCTGGCGGAAAACGTACCAGCGCTCGAAGGCCCGCATCCGTCGCGAGGGCAGGACCGATTCACCGCCGGTACTCGCTGCCAACGACGTCCTCATCGCGGCTGGATCCGTTCACAACGTCAAGGTTACGGGACCCTTCGAAGGACGCGAAGAATGGCTAGTGGAGAAATTAGTCATCTCCACGGAAGACGAGAGCGTTCTCGCGGCGCCTTCGACTCTTATCACCTCCTCAGCCCCGTACCTCCCTATCGCCAATACCAGTTCCCGACCTTGGTATATTCGTGTGGGTGACATCGTTGGCAAGCTACACGATCCCTCGACTTACGCGGATTGCCCTTCGGGAGAGGAAGTAGACAGATACGCGGCCTCAGCGGAAGCTATCGCGAGGGTGATCACAGAGACGCTGCGTGCCGAGGACCCGGATTCCCTGCCCCATGAGCCCGAAGGATCGAACGATAAACTCGACGAGGACGACAGTTGGGGCCCCAAGACATCAGCGCTACCCGGAGAATCGGACGGGACTAGCGCGGAGAGAGACGTGACGGAACTGGTTAATCTGGGGCCGGATATCCCCTCCCAGGTGCGCCCTAGACTCGACGAAGTCCTGCGCCGCAATGCGGCTGCGTTCGGCGTCGGGGGGCGACTGGGCCAGGTTTCGCAGAAGGCCAGCATTCCTCTTAAACCAGGAGCTCAGCCGGTCTCCGTCCCGATGTATACGGCTTCCCCGGCGAAGCGCGAGGTCATCGACAAGCAGATGGATGTTTGGTTCGAACGCGGCGTCATTGAGCCGTCCGCTAGCCCTTGGGGCGCGCCGTGCGTAGTGGTCTACCGCAACGGCAAGCCACGATTGGCGGTGGACTACCGGAAACTCAACGCCGACACCATCCCTGACGAATTCCCCATTCCCCGGCAGTCGGAGATCATCCAGGCTCTGTCGGGAGCGCAGGTGCTCTCCTCTTTCGACGCGCTCGCTGGGTTCACGCAGGTTGAAATGGAGGAAGCCGATAAGGAGAAGACCGCGTTCCGGTCTCATCGGGGCCCTCTGGCAGTTCCGCAGAATGCCCTTCGGACTTCGTAACGGCCCCTCTATATTTCAGAGGATTATGCAGGGCGTGCTAGCGCCCTACCTTTGGATATTCTCCCTAGTCTACATCGACGATATCGTGATCTTCTCAAAGACTTGGGACGAGCACCTCGTTCACCTCGACAAGGTCCTAGGCGCCATCGCGGCTGCCGGGATCACTCTGGAGCCAAAGAAGTGCTTCATAGGCTACTCGTCCATCCTACTTCTAGGACAGAAAGTCTCTCGGCTCGGCCTCTCGACGCACAAAGAAAAAGTCGCCGCTATTCAGGAATTGGAACGCCCAACGTCCGTCAACGACCTGCAGAAATTTCTGGGGATGGTTAATTACTTTTCGGCGTACATCCCGTACTACGCGTTCATCGCGAAGCCTCTTCACTCCTTGCTGGCGAAGGGAGTCAAGTGGGTTTGGCGTGCGGAGCAGGAGGTCGCCTTTCAGCAGGCGAAGGACGCGCTGTCCGCGGCGCCAATTTTGGGTCATCCTATTCAGGGTGTCCCTTACCGGCTGTACACGGACGCGTCGGACTACGCCCTGGGCTCGAGCCTCCAGCAGGTTCAGCCGATTTTGGTGGCGGACTTGAAGGGCACGTCCATCTACGACCGCTTGCGAGCGGCGTGGGATGCAGGACTGCCAGTGCCGCGGCTCTTTGTCAATCTGGCCAAGGAGGTGAAGGAGGTGGAAGAAGGGGACGCGTGGGGGGCGTCTTTGGACAAGACGATCGTGCACGTAGAACGTGTGATCGCATATTGGAGCCGGAGCCTGAAATCAGCGGAGCGGAATTACAGTGCTACGGAGCGGGAGGCGCTGGGCGCTAAGGAAGCACTGGTGCGCTTCCAACCTTTCATTGAAGGAGAACAGGTGATCCTGGTGACGGACCACGCCGCGCTGCAGTGGGCGCGCGTCTACGAGAACGCGAACCGGCGGCTAGCGGCGTGGGGGGCGGTGTTCGCGGCTTACCCAGGCCTGAAGATAGTGCACAGACCAGGGAGGATACATTCCAACGTAGACCCCCTATCGAGACTGCCACGGATCCCGCCGCACGACTCGCCTGTTCGCGACGATTTGACCACTATCGTCCCGGACGCCGAAGCACAACTGGAAGCGCAGAAAGTCGAAGATCGGGGAACATTCGCGCCTGCCAAGAAGGCCGCGTTTGCTATCTGGTGGTGGGAGGATGCCATCGACAAGTACGCGTTTCCTATCCAGACGAGGAGGCAGAAAGCACGAGAAGAAAGAGAGGAGGAAGAGGAATCCCGCTTGGCAGAGACGCGCGACTCGCTCGCTGCACGCTCTCCGGCGGACGCGGAGGCCGTAGCGGAGGAGCGCGACTTCGTCACGGCTCCTTCGGATGACTTCCCCTTCCCCGCGGGTGGACCACTGGACTTACCCGGTCGGGGTCAAAGCCCTAGACCCTGAGCTAGATCACGTCGACGACTGGAACACCCGAGCTCATCTCCTCGTCTCTATTTCACCCGAAGTCGCCTCGAGTTTTGCTGGCGGGTACGCGGAGGACTCGTATTTTAAGGACCGCTACATGGAGGAAGCTCCCAACCCGGAGCTGGTACTCACGCCTTCTCGCTTTCAGAAGGGGCGTGACGGTCTCCTCTATTTCATCGACGCGGACTGGAACTCCCGTCTGTGCGTGCCCAGAAACAAAGTGCAGTTCGTCCTCAAGTGGATCCATGAATCTCCCCATGAGAGCGCGCACGCAGGGCCTCTCAAGTTCCTCGCGAGATTGAAGGAGCTGTTCTTCTGGCCGTCGATGCGTAAAGACGCGAACGAGTTCGCCGAAACGTGCGACGTATGCCAGAAGATTAAAACGGACCACCGACGCAAAATGGGCGGTCTTCGTCCCGCGCACATACCCGCTCGCCCTTTCGCCACCGTCTCCCTAGACCTGATCACCGGCCTCCCTCCTTCTGGCAAGGAGAGGTTCACCGCGATCCTAGTGATCGTGGATAAATTATCACGTTTCGGCATTATGATTCCGACGCATACCAACCTTTCTCAAGAAGGGTTTGCCAAATTCTTTGTCGACCGCGTCGTCAACATCTACGGAATGCCTGAGCGCATTATCGCGGACCGGGACAAGCGCTGGGCGACCGCCTTCTGGAAGTCGGTAGTCCTGCAGTACGGCAGCGTTATGGCGCTCTCTTCAGCACACCACCCGCAGACGGACGGACAAACGGAGATACTCAACGCCACGATAGAGCAGATGTTGCGCGCTTACGTCGCTGCAGATCGTGCTTCTTGGGCGCTATGGCTAGGCGAAATTAACTTCGCCTATAACTCCAATGTGCACGCCTCTACGGGCTATACCCCCAACTTCCTTCTCATGGGTTATCAGCCTCGAGGAGCGGCCGGCTTGCTTAATCCCACGGGAGATCCGGTTTGCCCGTCCCTTTCTTCCCAGCCAGAAAGGCGAAACGTTCATTGAGGCGTTAGAAAGTCACCGCCAAGCTGCGCGTGATGCGGTCGTGATGGCTCAGGAAAGACAGGCTCGCGCCTACAACAAAGGCAGGCGTCCTGTGGAGAATATTGAGGAAGGGGACTTTGTATTGGTCAACCCTCACACTCTCGAACTAGTCGACGTGAAGGGCACGGGTCGCAAGCTAGTACAGAGGACCATCGGGCCTTTCGAAGTCCTCGAGAAAATCAATCCTGTCGTGTACCGCCTCCGCCTGCCCGACACCTATCCCATGCACCCGGTGTTTAACCTCGCTCACCTACGCAAGTATCATCTCCCAGACCCTGCGCTCGGAGAACGGACCATTCTCCCCGAGACGCGAGACTACCTTCAAGCCTCGGAGGAATACGTTGTTGAAGCCATATTAGGCCACGCTATTCGTACTCGGAAAGATGGGAATCAGCGAATGTTCCGGGTACGGTGGGAAGGGTACGAGCCGAGCGACGATACCTGGGTGTCTGAATACGACTTGAGGAACGCGCCCCTCCTCAAGCGCGAGTACCTCCGGACGCACGGGCTTAGTTAGGGGCGTGGGATCACGCTCAGCCGGCTCCGTCACTCGAGTCACGGGATGCTGCGGAAAGATCGGCAGCCTTGAAGTTTTCACTCGCTCTCTCACACCACGACGACTCTGCGCGTATTATACGCTGCGCTTCGTCGTACCCTTCGGCGACTCTGCGCGATTCACTCGCTGCGTTTCGTCGTTGGCTGGAGCTAACGACCTGATACTTCCTTACTCCTTTTCCCCCTCCAATCCCGACGACATGACGCCCACGAATCCCGCTCTCGCTCTCGACTGCGGCGCTCGTTTTTCGTACGAACGGTCCGCCTGCCTCGCTGGGTATTTCGACGTCCCTGGCATCTACACTGCAATGCTTTTCGACCTCCGACACCTCCCACACGTCTCCTCCCGCATCGTCCGAATCGAAGATCGCGTCTTCGAGCTCTGGTCCAACAACTCGCTTCAGCATCCCTTTCTGCCCGGAACGCGCAGTGCCGACTACCGACCCCAATCCCCTCCTGACGCTCGAGCGGAGCACAGGTACAACGGCCACAACGGGCGACACGACTGCCTGCACGCTCCCCAATACTATCGCTCGGATACCGCGCACTGGCCCTTCGTGCGTCGCGCGTCAATGGTGCCTGCGGAGGACCCGGCCTATTGCGCGTTCGCACCCTTAACGCAGCATTGGATCCGCGGGTCGCGCCCGGGCAACTCCGGCTTCCTCGACCCTGTCTTCGTTGACCGATTGGGCGCGCTCACGCGCGAACTCGACCAACGGATGAGGGCGATGCGTGGCCGCTTCCGCGAGAACTCGGTGACTTGGAGAGATCGCCCCGCGTACGCTTCGGACCGGAGCGTCACGCGGCTCCTAGGCATCCGAAACTGGGATGAAGCCGTGGATTTGGGCGTAGCTGTGCAAAGGGGTCTGAGGGAAAGAGAGGCGTGGATAGCCTGGATGGAGGAACGAGAGCGCCACGCCGGGCTGACCTTGTCAGGGTTGAGGCGGATGGACATGCCCCTCGCTCGGGACGAATACATGGGGTTATGGATCAACGGCTTGGACGAAGAGACAGTGCTACACTATATGGCGGGGGACATACCATGCTTCATAGTACACGAGTACTCTTCCGCGCAGATCGCCGCCAACGAGATCGCACCAGGCCCCGTCTTCCCGAACTTCGTCGAAGGCACCGAACTGGCGGAGTCGCTGAGCGACAGGAACCCTTACCAGCGACAAGCTCGCGCCGAGCCCGGCCGTCTCGACGCTCTCGTGCGCCGCTGGAACGACGGGAGGGCGGATGCGCCAAACGCTTTAGCAGTAAATGAGAGGTGTTCCTCCTCTCTCTATCTCCTGTCCCTTCCCCACCTTTCGCTCACCCCTCCTGCGAGCTTCGGCTACTATGCCGCCGGAGTCTCGTCTCCTCGTCCTAGGCTCCCACCCCATCGTCAAGTCGCGCTCCAGGCGCTTCCGATACCCTCCTACCCCAATGCTCCCTCCTCCCGCTTCCGATGCTCGTCCAGCGCGAGCGCCCGACAGGGCTGCTGCGTCTGGTTCGGGCTCGTCCTCCTCTCCCATTGTTAGTGGCCGCAGACCATGACAAATACGCGGCCCGGGGGTTGATCTACCAGATCGTGCATCCTGACCACGTCGACTGGATCGTGCCTCCCAAAGTGCACCCTCCCCCATCTAAGAAAGGGAAATGGGAGAAGTGGGAGCTGGATTTTTGGGCCGCGGTGCAGTCCTGGGTTAGCCGAGGGCAACGCAAGGACGTGGATGGGGACGAGTGGTACGACCGGGAGAAACAAACAGCGTCTCTTCCTCGGCGACTTCGTGATCCCGGAGGGCGTCGTCGACCCGGACCGCTTCGGAGTTCCCGTTCCCCGCTTCCCGTTCATTTACGATGACGGACGCGACGGCATCCCCAAGAAGGCCTCGTCCTGGATGTACAAGACGATGGAGCCTCGCCCCCTCGACTCGGGTCGAGAGGCCCAGTGCCTGAACCATCGCATCTCCCTCGCCGCCGTTACGGCCAGGTCAAGGCCGAGGAGGCGGAGGAGGAGCTGCATCGGTCCCCGAGTCCGGAAGCGGAGGAAGGCGGGAGCGGAGACAAAGGCAAGGGCAAGGCAAAGGCCTCAGATGAGGAGGATGAGCATGGCGGCGGCATGGACGTCGACGAACCTGCAGCGAGCAATCGACCTTCGAACGTCGTCGTGGCGCGCGGGATTGATTCCTCCGTAAGCGCGATAATGTTCCGCCACCTCGCCACGGACGCGTTCTCGCAAGCGCGCGCAGCCCCCCCAGCCATCGTCAACGGGCAGGGCAGGATGTGGATTCGTTTCGAGACGGCTTCGGAGGGGTTGAGGGCGCTTGGCGCGATATCTCGGATAGGTCGCACGGAGGACGCCTCCTTCTCGTCCGACAGCGAATTCCATGAGGCCGCAACCTACAGCCGCGACCTGTGGAGCTTAGAGACCGAGGACATAGAGATGGCGCCCCCTCTCCCCGAAAAAACCCCTCCCGCGTCGCCGCTGGTCTCCGCGGTCGCGCCGCGCTCCCCGTCTCCGCCCGCTGGCCCTCTTGTGAGCGCCGCCGAAGTCCCGCCACCCGCCCCGTCGCCACTGCCACGCCGCCAGCCCCCGTCGCCGCCGCCGCGCCATCCGCCCCCGTCACCACCGCCATGAACTCAGGGCCGCCGCAAGCGCCACGGGCGCCGCGCGCCATGCTGAGGGGCGCCGAGTCCTTCCTGGCCAAGCTATCCCTGGAGAAGCGGCTCACGGACCCCCCGCCGGCGCCGCTCGCGGATCGCCTCTCAGACCCTCCCTACTCGCCCCTGCCACCGCCGACTTCCCTAGCGCAGAGGATGGCATGCTCCGCGCCACCCTTGGCCAGTCGGATCTCGGAGCCGGAGGAGCCGCCGCCGAAGCGCCAGAAGAGGGCCGCTGTTCAGAGCCGACTGCCTCCTCCTCGGCCTCGGCCTGCCTTCGCCTGCGGCATTGCCGTCCAAGCGCAAGCGGCGCGGGGTCCGCGCGGGGCGCTTAGTCAAGGAGCAACAGGCCGCGCGCGAAAAGCGCAGGGAGGAGGCGGAGGCTCTCGCAGCGCAAGCGGAGGCAACGGGTGACATCCCTGTTGTCTTGGATTCCGACCCTTGCGGTTGCTGAAGAGGAGGCGCGGGAAATGGAGGAAATCGACGGCGCAGCGGGGTGGTCGCATGAGGGTGACGACGACGACGACATCGCGCCAATCGCTGGGCCCTCCCGGCTGCACTGAACAAACGAGGGCACCGTCCGTGTGGGGGCACTGTGACGCCCACTTACTTTGTTATACACGGCCTAGTGCCGTTCGTTTATAATGTACTTACTTACTTTTACTTTTACTTGTACTTCACGCCGTGGTGTAGTCACGTGTACATATTACCTAATATAATCTAACTTTACTCTGCTCTACCACGGCGTGAACGACGACTACGAGGGATCACCCCTGCCACCTCAAGGGCGCCGAGCCAGCGACACAGGCTCCCCTCCCCAGGGTTACAGGGCCCTTCCTCGGGTCATCGGGACCCTCGTAGCAGGGTTACAGCAACGGCGGGCGCCAGAGTCGGCGGCCCCCGTCTAGCGGCATTCTCGCGACTCAGCGCCACCCCTAAAGGCGGCTGCTCTGTCGCGAGACCAACCTTCAGCCACGGCGAAGCCCCGCGAACCGTGACGCAT